>CM061350.1:65635000-67030000 GCA_030867105.1 Liasis olivaceus
GTACAATGTTGTGGATGAGTACAAACAAATTAAAGTTTAATCTAAACAAAATAATAGGTGAGTTGAGACGCAGATCCTGGTTACTTGAAAGGTCGATCAGAAAACAAGAACCACAGCTCTGCTGTGTGAATTACATTTCTCGTGAAGGTTTAAATTAATGGATTTGGCCCTTAATCTAGATATCCAAGTTTTGGTACCTAAGAGTACATTTCAGGTTTGTCCTTGGTAACTTATGCCTTAGATCAGTGATGAACAATGTGTAGCCCCTGTGCAGTTCCTCAATATCCCATGATTGTGCCAATGAATTCTGGTAAAAAATGGTTGAATTTGGGTGATGTGGTTTTAGGGTTCTTTTTCAATAGTACGGCTAGAAAGGGAGAGGAAGGCTCTAGGACAGTGTTTCTCAAACTTGGCAACTTTAAGATGTGTGGACTTCACCTCCCAGAATTCCCTAGCCTACTGTCTAGGGTATTCTGGGAGGTGAAGTCCACACAACTTAAAATTGCCAAGTTTGAGAAACACCGCACTAGGAAAAAACAAGTCCAATTTCTACCCTCAAAACCTCCCCCAGATCAACACAAGCACCTCAAACTTTTGCTTACAAAATTTGCCTCTTTTGCTGCTTAATTTTCACAGAATGATTTCAAGTTATTTGGAAGAGGTTGTAGGTTTTTAAGAGTAGGAACTGAAGAGAGTGACCTATCAGTTCTCCTCACTTTCTCATCCTGAAAAATGGGAAACCCAAAAATCAGCATCACTCCTTCATGTGACATTGTCACCCTTCAACTACAGTCCTCCCTCTGATTCGGTGAGGAAGTAGTTGCTCAGCATTGCCTTGATATCTCTTTTTTGGGCTACCATAACTTCTATGTTGAATTCCTTGGAAAAAATGTTCAGAAACTTCAGCAAATTCAATATGTTATACAGGTGAAACTTGAAAAATTAGAATATCGTGCAAATGTTCATTTATGTCAGTATGGCAACTCAAAAGGTGAAACCAATATATGAGATAGACGCATTACATGCAAAGCGAGATATGTCAAGCCTTACATTGGTATAATTGTGATGATTATGGCATTCAGCTTATGAAAACCCCAAATTCACAATCTCAGAGAATTAGAATATTACATGACGTCAATAACACAAGGATTGGAAATAGAACAATATCGGACCTCTGCAAAGTATAAGCATGCATATGTACTCAGTACTTGGTTTGGGTCCCTTTTGCAGCAATGACTGCCGCAATGCGGTGTGGCATGGATGCTATCAGCCTGTGGCACTGCTGAGGTGTTATGGAAGACCAGGATGCTTCAATAGCGGCCTTCAGCTCCGCTGCATTGTTCGGTCTCATGTCCCTCATCTTTCTCTTGGCAATGCCCCATAGATTCTCTATGGGGTTCAGGTCAGGCGAGTTTGCTGGCCAATCAAGCAGAGTCATCCCATGGTCATTGAACCAGGATTTGGTACTTTTGGCAGTGTGGGCAGGTGCCAAGTCCTGCTGGAAAATGAAGTCAGCATCCCCATAAAGCTCGTCTGCGGAAGGAAGCACATGAAGTGCTCCAAAATCTCCTGGTAGACGGCTGCGTTGACCCTGGACTTAATGAAGCACAGTGGACCAACACCAGCAGATGACATGGCTCCCCAAATCAACACAGACTGTGGAAACTTCACACTGGACTTGAAGCATCGTGCATTGTGTGCCTCTCCATTCTTCCTCCAGACTCTGGGTCCTTGGTTCCCAAATGAGATGCAAAAGTTGCTCTCATCAGAAAAGAGGACTTTGGACCACTGGGCAACAGACCAGTTCTTTTTTTTTTTCTGTAGCCCAGGTAAGACGCTTCTGACGTTGTTTGTTGTTCAGGAGCGGCTTGACAAGAGGAATACGACATTTGAAGCCCATGTCCAGGATCCGTCTGTGTGTGGTGGCTCTTGATGCAGTAACTCCAGCCTCAGTCCACTCCTTGTGAAAGTCCCCAACACTTTTGAATGGCCTTTTCCTGACAATCCTCTCCAGGCTGTGGTCATCCCTGCTATTTGTGCACCTTTTTCTACCACACTTTTCCTTTCCACATACCCTTCTATTGATGTGCTTTGATACAGCACTTTGGGAACATCCAACTTCTTTTGCCATTACCTTTTGGGGCTTTCCCTCCTTATGGAGGGTGTCAATGATGGTTTTCTGCACAACTGTCGGGTCAGCAGTCTTTCCCATGCTTGTGATTCCTACTGAACTAGCCTGAGAGACCATTTAAAGGCTCAGGAACCCTTTGCAGGTGTTATGGATTCATTAGCTGATTAGAGTGGGACACTTTGAGCCTAGAATATTGAACCTTTTCACACTATTCTAATTTCCTGAGATTGTGAATTTGGGGTTTTCATAAGCTGTACGCCATAATCATCACAATTATACCAAAGTAAGGCTTGACATATCTCGCTTTGCATGTAATGCGTCTATCTCATATATTGGTTCAACCTTTTGAGTTGCCATACTGACATAAATGAACATTTGCATGATATTCTAATTTTTCGAGTTTCACCTGTACACAAATTATTGATTATGGAGCTCTGGACTGCCTTAGTGAAATTTTTTTTGGTTATTAGTTTAATTTTGGATGCAGTTCAGTGTTATTCTTCTGAAGTCCTATCAGCCTCTTTGAAGAGTTGTTCTTTCATTTAGAAGGCTGCCTAGTTATCAGTTTTATAGGATAGATGCTCACACAACCCAAAGGTATCTTTCGTAGGAAGATGAAATTTAATTTAATCTAAGTAATTTAATTTACTCAATTTAGGCACTGCCTGGCTCCAGAATGACTTTGGGCAGCTCACAATATAAATACAAAAATATAAATACAAAATATAAATATATTTATAATATAAATATAATAATATATTATAAATAAATATATTATATAATATATTATAAATAAATATAGTAATAAATATAAAAATATAAATACAAAAAGTATAAAATACAATGTAATTTAAAAAGTCCAAGCTAACAACAAGGAATAGGATAAGAACAAGATAAGTAAAACCTTCTCAGTGGCTTTGGAAGCCCCTGCAAAGGGAGGTTAGACTTTCTGTTGACATTCCATAATAAGGCTACATTTCTTATTAAGTGTTTCTGTATTTTAACCTTATTCTTAACTATCACAGTACCATTATTTGGCAAAAAAAAAAAAAGGGTTGCAAATGTAATAAATACAATGAAGCTGAACAAGAGTAGGTATCTTCAGCAACCCCCCACCCCCCGTTATAATTCATAAATAAGTAGCATTTATTCCAAAACAGAGCTTTGGAGACTCTTTCCAATATAGTGATGGTCCATTATTCTCATTCTTTGTTTTCTTTCCTTTAAACATTTATTGCACAGGATAAGCCATCCTTTTATCTCATGGCCACTAAGTAGGCCCATAAAAGCCTTTACTACAGAACTGTATAAGAAACATCTTGGAAGTTAAGGCAAATATCCCTTGGATTACACTCTGCATAAATGTATTGACATCTCACAGACACAGACCTGTAACGGGGTTAGCGAAAAGTTTTTTTTTTTTTTTTTTGGCAGAAGCATTATTGAGACATCTTGAACAAGCCTTGTACTCTTATATTTCAAAGCATGTTATGCAAGAATGTTTGTCATCTACGTAGAATGGAGGCTGATCTGTGTTTCTTTAACCTTTCAAAAATGGTGTTACACTTTCCTACCTGTTGACTGATGGTAGTGGCATATATCACATATACAGTGGTACCTCGGTTCACGAACGCTTCTGTTCACGAACAATTCGGTTCACGAACAGCTCCAGTCGCAAAATTTTGCCTCTGTTCGTGAACTCCGCATTGGGTTACGAACAGGATCCGCGGCCATTTTCCCTCCCGTGACACGTGGTCGCAGCTTCCTGTAGGGAGGGGGACTCTCCCTCCAAGCAGTAACCGCCTCCCCACCTGCCTTCCTGTCCTCCACGCCAGAAGTCGCGTCGAGCAAGGTTAGCTTTCTCTCTCTTCGTACTGTCCTGTGTGTCATATTTTTGCGCTTTAAAAAAAAAAAAACATATGGTTCAGAATGGATTAACCGTAATTACATTGAACCTTATAGGGAAATTTGATTCGGGATGCGATCAAAAATTGGTTGGTGACCAAATTCGTAGGGGTCAGAACGGATTAACCGTATTTACATTGAACCTTATGGGAAAATTTGATTTGGTTCACGACCAATTCGGTTCGCGACCAGAGTCACGGAACGAATTAAGTTCGTGAACCGAGGTACCACTGTATTTTACCAAATCAGCAATTTCACACCTGAGTTCTTTCAGAACTGCTGGATGAATTTCTTCTGAATCCTTCAGTGTGTTTATTTTGCATTCCTCTTCCTTTCACCATCACTATTTGCACTCCTTCATCAGGCTCCTTTCCTGAAAATGTCTCCGGAGCCACGGGTTTGCGTCCTCTCTCTTCTGTGGTAAAAATAGTCACAAAGAAGTCTCTTAGTTTTTCTTCAGTCTCCTCATTCTGTTGTACTCTTTAAGTCTACTGGTATCCAATGCTCTGTTTGCCTCCTGATCCAGTTTCCTGTAAAGCCACTTATGCACAGCCTGTGAAATAGAAAGCACACCTCTTCAGGTTTTGTTTTGTTTTTTGGTGTGAATTTCTATTTCTTTTAAAATAAAATCTCTTTCAAAATTGCATTTTTCCCAAATGTGAGAAAGCCTTTTTTTAACTAATGTGGGCGCGTGGCACGTCTTGTGACAGTTTTGTGGACTCATGTCCCTTCCTGTTACATGCCTCTAAATACTGTCTGTGTGCTGTACATATAATACTTGAATTGATGAGATTGCAATTATTAATGCAGCCCTGATTGTTAAACATTGTAACTGCTATATTGTTTTGGCTTAATCCCTCAGTCATTTTTTTCCTTTATGCTAATCACAGGAGCTGGTGCTGATTTTGTGATGCTGGGAGGCATGTTTGCAGGACATGATCAATGTGCTGGAGAGATTATAGAAAAAAACGGTAAAAAAATGAAGCTTTTCTATGGGATGAGCTCTGACACTGCTATGAAGAAGCACGCAGGTGGTGTTGCAGAATACAGGTACCAGGTGTATTCGCTTTTCTGCATAATATACAAGGCCACTTCTTGAAACTCTAATTTTGTTAATGTGGTGTTGGCAGCAAACAGAAGTGCAGTCTTCTGCAATGTGCTCCATATGGGGCTGCCTTTCAAGGCCACTTGGAAGCTGTAGCTGGTCCAGAACGCAGCGGTGTGGGTAGTAGTGCAGTAGACCCATGTAATACAGCTACTTTGTAACCTGCCCTGGCTCTCAGTGAACTTCCAGATACAATTCAAGATGCTGGTTATTACCTTTAAGGGTCTGCATGGCAGAGGACTGCTTTTCTCCTGTTGCCTTTCGCTGCCCTGAAGTCACACAGAGTGGGGCATGGTCCAAGTCCCTTCTTTGCAGCAATATGACTTAACAGGGCCTAGGAGGTTTGCCTTCTCTTTTGCTGTGCCTGTCCTTTGGAATGATCTCCCCCTGAAATTTGGATGACCCCGACTCTCCTGGTTGTCCATACAGCTGTAAAGACCTGGCTTTTCTCCCATGCACTGGACCAGGGTGGTAGGTGAGCCTGTTCTGTGACAACAACATGTGTTATTGTTGCCAGCCTTATGTGCTGATGACTTGTTAGCTTTGTTGCTTATTTTGTTTTGCATAGTATTTATTTTCTTCTTTGGTTCGGAAAGGGATGGCTTTACTAATCAAATCAAATAATAAAGCCAACAAACTTTTATTGTTGGGGGAGGAGTTAAGATGATGGCCACCACATGATTGAAGCCCTGTTCCTTTTATTTGCTTGGCAAAATGTGTGTAAAAAAGAGGTAAAGTTTCAATCACATGGTTGTCTTGAATTTTTTGCCACTACCCCCCACCCCCGGAAACTCCCAAATGCCAACAGTTGACAAGTTGCAAGCTCAGAAGTGCCCACTAGCAATCAGTCTGGAAGTCTGCTCAGAATGTCATCACTCCTTCTCCTACCCTCTGAAAATTAGATTCTGATGACATGGAGAAATCATGGTGGTCACAATCCAAAACAAAGTTGGGGTGATTTCATTGGGCTTAGTGGTTCTGGCCCTGCCAGAGTGGGCAGGTAGTAATGGGGCAGGAGCAGTTAAGGTCATGACTGCTCAAGAGTAGGGTACCACAGGACTTGGCTTTTTCCTCCCTGTTATTTAAGATCTATATGAAACCACTGGGAGGCATCTGTTGGTTTGGGGCAAATTAACATTAATATTTGGGAGATATACAAATTTCTGTAATGAATTAATAAGTACATAATTCATATAGTTGAACAATGGAAGACATCTTCCAAGGGTTAAGAAGATTGGATCAACTTGTAAGTATATTGTGGGGATTTTCATAAGAAGAAAATATATTCCCTTCAGTTCAGAAAAGCAGTTCTATAAAATGGCATTCTCTTTAATACTAACCCCCCAACATATATACTATCTAGATTAATTATAAGCACAGTGAGCAAATGCCTGTGGTTACCTTCCAAACTGATTTATTTCGGATTGGAATACAAGCAAATATATCTGTGTTTGGATGAGATAGGCACTGTGGGAAAGAAACACATTTTAATATTAGAGAAGACAGCCCACCAATGCAAGTAAAACTATTTTCCTCTCCAGAGCTTCAGAGGGCAAAACAGTGGAAGTACCCTACAGAGGAGATGTAGAAAATACCATCCGTGACATCCTGGGTGGTCTCCGTTCTACTTGTACCTACGTGGGAGCTGCCAAACTCAAAGAGCTTAGTCGAAGGACAACTTTTATTCGGGTAACTCAGCAGCACAGCCAACCTTTTTCTTAGCCAAAGAAGAAAACACTGGGTCTTTGGAGATGTGAAATTTGCTAGTTCTCTTTCTCCTTCACCTTTTCTTCTTTTTTATTTTGCAGGAAGGGGAGGTGATTCAATAGCTTCCTGCTGACATATTCCAAGCTAGGAAAGAAGCAGGTTGCTTAATACCATTGATTATTGTAGTGGTGTGGGCCTGATGAGGACAAGCCATAAACTGCCTCTGTATCCATGATTATACTTTTGTTCAGAATTCAGTGGTATTCTTTTTATATCCCTGTCTATATAAATAAGAAATCTAGTTTGAACTTTAAGTACAACCCATCATAGGGACCTAGATCTCCATTCATAAAGTATTTGTTGGATCAACCCTATTACCAGTATAAGCAAAGCTATTCAGGGTTTTATAGTCAAAGTTTCAACTACTCCTGCAATGTGTGGTGAAAAGTCAGAAGAACAGGAGAGCAACTCTGAAGCCCAGAAAACCCTCACTGCATGGATACTGCCCCAGCATGCCAGCCTTGGAATAGCACTTACAGAATGAAAAAATGCTGTTTTATTTTCAAAGAGGCATCAAGTGCTCAATTTTTAATGTGTGTTGATTATACTTAAAATGGTTCTTAAAATGGTTGATGAAATAGTTAGACTCAATAATGCTTTGTTAGGGAATAGGTTTCAACATTGCAAATGGAGATGCCCTTTCTGTTCATTCATATCATTTTAAAGAAACATTTAAACTAATGATGGTGGCTATCTTTCTTAAATTCCTTTGGGTGAAGACAAAGAAAGCACTACAGCTTCACATCTGAGCCTACTGTGCAGAGCCAAATTAAAAAAAACAACCCATTCATCAAAAAAAGATCAAGTGTTTTCTAAAACTACAAAATAGATGTAGAGATGTTTCTCTGTAAATTGAGCAGTCTCAAAAACAGATTGATTAGCTCCAGTCAAACCCAATTCATAAGCATTGGGCAGGAAAATCAGGTTTAACTTTCACCAGGCCCCTGTGTGCAGCCCTTTTACTTTCTTGTGTACTTAACATGTATCACTGCATTCATTTCTATTAAAGAAGATTCAACATCTGCTGTTATGAAATTGTTGAAGTAGGGTCAAGACTGACCTCCTCTCTTGTTATCATTAGCAGAGAGCATGGGGTGGGGGTGGGGGTTTAATTACTTCCTGTGAGTCACTGCAAACCAGCAACCTTCTTTAGAAACATCAATTTTAATCAAATAGAATATGTGGGCATAGCAGGGAGGTAAGAGATATATGGCAAGGGAGCAATTGAGTATAGTAAGGAACAATTCCCCTGTCATTTACTGATTATTTTACATAGACAGATCTAGTTAAGAAATAGGCAAATTATCACAGAAAGGCAGAGTGATTTGGAAATAATCCCAAACAAAGAATATTATTCCAACTCTACCACCAGTTTTCAGTTTTCATGGGATGATGGGGGATGGGATGTTGTATATTTCAGATGCACCTAATTAGATGTTCTGTAAAAATATGCTGAAGAAATTTGATCTTTTATATTTAGGACCTGGCAGTAGATACTATAGGAGTGTCCATCTTCTCATTGTAGCCTTTCCTTCTAAACCTGAGCCTCAAAGGCACAGATAAACTGATACTTCTGTAATCAGATCATTATTACAAGGGTTTCCCTGCCAACAATGGTTGCCATTATTGGTTCTGAGGGACCATTGATGGGACTAGATTATTTTAATTCATTGGGTTAATTTCTCATAACCAGGACTACCCATCACACTCCTTTCCCCCTCACAAATGTTCCAGATCTGCTCTAGAACCTTCTGGAGTAGATTTGGGAGAAAGTACATGGCATTCTGAATCTGTTCCACTGATTAAATGATATTGTTAGATATTAGGGATATTACATCTTCAAAGGAAAACATTACCTCAGGCAGCAGGGCTATGGTCCCCTTTTTGTGATTGGACCTTCAAATAACCAAGTATTTTGTTTGGATTAAACTTGGATTTGTTTGCAGTCATCCCCTTGCATACATTATGATTACACACTGATTTAGAACCTGCGCATTAGGACTGTGCATGCTTTGAAAATGATTCATAAGAAATGTTTAAGACTTGGTATGAACAGATATGAGTCTGTAAAAAGGTGTGTCTGCTTTAAGAATCATTAACAAGTCAACTTTTTAAAACCATCTTATTTTGAGTCACATGGAAGCCTGAAAAAAGACAGGCTGATTTAATTATTAGCAGAGAGGTGTTCTGGTTGTGTAAGATCTAGATCTCATTTTTAATATTACTATCGTAACATGCATAACCAACCAAACTGACATGTTTTTCACAATTTTGGGAGGCAAAGTTGATGGATGATATGCAGAGGAGATACACTACTCTAACACTGATAAAGCTGCACACCTCCAATGTAGTTTTATTGCAAGTAAAGTTCCTTATTTTTTAAACTATCTGATTCATACTATATCATTGTTTTATTTTCAATGTCCAAGTAAAATTTGAGTAATTAGTAATCAAAGAGTAACATATATGTTTGTGATACCAGAGTTGGAGATTTTTTAAAATCTCTTTTCTGCCATCCAGTGGTTGTCTCAATTTTTGCAGCCCAAATCTGGTAGCCGACTTAAGTTTGCAGTGAAACAAACAAAACAAACCACTGATTTCTTTTAGAGGAATGATGCATAAGGCCATACTACAAATAACTCTCCTTTTCTTTTGGGCTGATTTACATACCATGTGCAAATATTTTACAAAGCCTTTCCTTTTTTATGCAGAGGAATTACATTCTGCATTGTAGAACATTGTAACACTTGTCTGTGTTGATTCCATCATCTGTATATGGTGTCTTTTTAGTTACAGAAACATCATGTAATAGAAATTAAGGCACATTTACCTCTCATTTAGCTAACCATCTTTCAGGGATATGATTATTCAATGGCATTTTAAAACCAGTTTTTCCATTAAATGCTTCCACTTACTCCATTATAGACAGACAGACCTGTAGCAACAACAACAGAAACAGGAATATCCATGTAAGCAGAAGAAGTGGTTTGCACATCCAGAAGTAATTCAGATGCAGGTGCATCTGAAATATCCAGATAAATTTAAAATGCAACAAGGAATAGTACAGTGACAAAAACCACACCTCTCACTAGCATATAACAATTAGAATCTTGAATTGGATAGAAGGCAGTTCCCTGATATAAAACAAGAGTCTAGGGAAGTCTAAACAGATCATATTATGTTAAAATTAAAATTATATTGGCTACTTATTTATTTCCAGGGAAAATAAAAAATGCTGGTGATTGTATATGAATTACTAGGTGATTTAAGTCTAGATTATCTAAGCAGATGTCTGTCACTTTACAATCCTACCACATGAAGATGAGCCCTGGAAATCCTGTATTTGCCACAGGTTTGCCTGATCATGATTTTGAATTCAAGCCTGCTCCTGTGCTCTGCAATGACTGGAATTAATAACATTGCTGTCCTTGAACAAGGCTTTGGAAACAGAATTTTTTAGTCAGGCTATTTAATAGGGTTGATTGTAATTGTTATATTACATTATTTGTAACCTTGGGATCTTTAATAATTAGTGGCTCTTAGATGTTCAATAAATGACAAGAGATCAGCTATAGATGCCTAAGAACTGTCTTGAATTTAACAGTATTTTTCATAGGCCAGTTCTTAATAGCACCACCCAGCATTCATGTAAATAGAAGAGCTATGTTGGCAGTTTAAGCGGGACATATCCCTCGGATCATCTGGCCTCTGGGAAAGTAAATGCTACCTGGCCTCACTTTCCAGGTAGTCCTCGTTTTAACGACCATTTGTTTAGCAACTGTTAGGAGTTACGATGGTGCTAAAATAAGTGACTTACGATGGTCTTTGCACTTACGACTTTGCAGCGTCTCTGGAGTCATGTGATCGCAATTTGGGCGCTTGGCAACTGTTGTGCATTTATGAAGGTCAGAGCATCCCACAGTCACGTGACTACCATTTGCAACCTTCCCAGTCAGCTTCTGACAAGCAGAGTCAATGGGGAAGCTGGCAGGAAGTCTCAAGTCATGGTCACATGTCTCGCTTAATGGCCATGGGTGATTCCCTTCACAACCGCAACTGGGACTGCTGGAACTGTCATTGTAAGTTGGTGCAGTCACATATTTCACTTAATGACTGTTTCACTTAGTAATGGAACTGCAATCCCAATTAAGGTCATTAAGCAAAGGCTATCTGTACTGAGTACCTGCACTGCACAAAAGGAGATAATTGCAACCACTTTATCTTAAGCCTTGGAACTCTGAGTTCTGGAATTGCCACTTTTGTGATAAATGTTCCAAAAGCAATGTTCATTTTTTCCCACTTCCAAAGTTTTCTTTGTGTTAAGCAAAACAGAACCTCACTATACAGTTTGGCAGTGCTAGAGTCAAGCAACTGGATAAAATGCTTATATGTCAGATCTCACTGCAACTTTTTAACATGATTTGTAAACAGGGATAAATACAAAGCTAAAATGATGAAACTGAGTGCTAAGTACATTCAGAACATACTATCATAAGTTGCATTGTTGAAATACCTGGATCAGCTGGTAGCAGGGGACAAACTTGACAGCACAAATGAATGCTTGTATATTATTTCAGAAAGTTCTGCATTTGATACACTATGCACGAACCTATATGCGTTAACAAATTCTGCAATTTGTGAACAAAACTTGTCATAAAGTAAAACATCAAGGGAAATATTCATATGGACAAATTGCTCTTTCAAAGAGGAACTACCACCAACCTCTTACTTAATTTAAACACTACAAAGAACACTAATTTGCAATTGGCACTGTTATTTTATTAGTACGAGTATACTGAAACAATAAACTTGTACTGGTATACAGACAATTTCTTTAAAACAATTTTGTTCAAATTTTGAATCAAACATTGTTTTATTATCATAATGAAATAATTTCTACCTAGAAAACCTGCAAGCACCATCAAAGAAAGGGACCATAAAATTCAATAAACAGACGCGAGTGTATCCTACAAATAGACACACCACGATTAGAAAATAGAATATGAATTCTTCCATTTTTTAATATTTGTTTTAAAAAAAGCTAGTGCAAGTACAATATTTTACACTGGAATTACAGAGAGTATGCACGCATATGGAAAAAGTTCTTGTCACAATAAAAGCTCTTACCTATGTCGGTATGCAATTTCTTTTCTCATTCTATAAGGTGCAAAACATTCCCTCCCTATTTCTCCTTTGTACTGGCCATGTCAGCCCAATATGACCTCAGCGTAAAGCTATGGTGCCCTTTCCCTAGGCCAACATCTGGCAGGACATTGAAAATGTACTTTGTAGTCATTTGACTAAAAGAAAAATGCACAGCATGAACTATTTATTGATTTGGGAAACATTCATCAAGAATTTGCTGGATGCTCAAACCACTGATGAAACACTACCAAAACTGAAAGTAGGCATCGGAAAGCTGTTTATTTAACTTAACTATTTAAATGCAAGAGATTGATATTTTCTGATGTGCCTTATTTTAAAAACAGATTTTTTTTTGTCCTAGCAAAAAGGTCAGACAAAATAAAGCTGTATCTTAACAGAGTCATAATCTTGAGAGGCAAGAATCCTGAGGTACAGTAAAAACATGGGGAAAACGATCAGTCAGCTAAGTAAATGCACGTTGTCCAGGCACCCAACGTTTTGAGGCATTTCAAGTACTTGAGACCTATTCCCTGGGGTTAAATAGATGCAGAACAATTTGCAATTTGAACTTAATCATCTTTAAAAATATAAAAATTAAAAAATATTTAATCATTTCAAAATTTATCTTCTACTGCCAACCACAGAGCCTCAAACAATGTATGTTATGTTTGCATCATTTCTTTGGGCAATAACTAGCTGCACTGACTATTCATTCTTCATCTCTTGGTTGGAAAGGATTCATTGGCAGCCATTTTAAAATTAAATTATTAACTTCAATTACAAAGAGCTTAATTGCAAGAAGAGAAGCACATATGCTTGTAACTTTCAGAAAACTCTCCTGATGCCCGACTTCTTTGGCTGGTACATCTATGTCTGCCACTTTCAGTTCTGAATACAGATTTAGAACTAAATAGAATACCTTTAAAGAATGATTCTATACAATCTGCTCTTTAGAGCTGTCAACAATTCGTAAGCTGCTGTTGTACACAAAATCGTTGTCAAAGCAGGACCTCTGTAAATTGCAAGTCCCTTCAATCTGGACCTTTATAATGTCACATCCCTGGTCTCAATGAAGCTAACTTCCAGTAGACTTCTTATAATCAGTTCCAGCACCAGCAAGTTAAATCTATTGCAGAAGATACATCCAGTGCTGCCTATTGATTGGCTGAAGAAAAGGGAACCAGAGCTTTAATCAAATGAAAGTAAATGAACAAACAAAAGCAATCTTAATAAAGCCTCTGATCAATTTTCATGGAAGACTCAAGTCCTTTTCAATAACAGCAAGAATAAACTAATTTTTGCAATCCCTATTATAGAAACACTAGTCATTAACCAAATGTACTTCGTTTGCTTGTGTGAGAGGCCATCCCACTGCACCTGAAGGGGTCACATTAATACGGAAGTTATATCCCTTCTGTATTAACTACCAGAATTAGACTCAAATTATCACTACACAGGAGAAGGAGAGAAGGATTCAGAAAACTATCAGCCATCCCCCATCCCCTTCGTTTTAAAGGCTTCCTATTGTAAATATATTTTGGACCTCTTCTTCAGAAGTACTAGTTTTCCTAGATTCCCTTCATTTTTGGTGTGCCAGTAATAAACACTCCAGAACCAAATGAAAAATAACACATCTCTGTACAACTGCTAGAATAACTAACATTGTCTTTAACAGTTCCAGGCATAAAAAGAGAGGTGTGCATGTGTATGTGACTTTGGGGAAGAGGGGAATTACAGGAGGCAATATGATCTCCCTCACTTCTTTATTCACTTTGAGAATCCCTTGTAACAAACACTTCTTGTCCACTCTGAAATTCTTTGGGTTGTTTTGTTTTTTAAGTACAGGAAGTGCAAAAAAAAAAAAAAAAAAGCCTTTAGAAGGTTGTAATGACATCCCAATCAAGTTCAAAATCTAAATTAAAGAGGGACGAACAGCACTAAAATGCTGTTAAAGGTGAATCATTCTCCCCTGCCCCAATAATGTGATTTATATAATGAAAATACAAACCTAAGTATAACTGGGTTTGAAAAACCTACTAGGCATTCTTTCCTGCCAGAACCAATTGGATCATCTAGTGAGAGTTTTCTATATACAAAAAAAAAAAGTAACTTTCACCCTTTCTCAACTTTTGTAGTTTTATTTAATTTTTACAAACAACACATGATTTCCAACATATCCATCGCTTTTCAAATACTGAATGAATCATTCCAACATTCGTTTCTCTTGTGCAATTTTTTAAAAAACATTACCTGTACTCCTCTCAATGTGAGTGCTTCAAAAAAGTTTGTTTAACCTTCTCATCAAATTAGTTTCACATAAAAAAATATTCCCACAAGTTATAGTGCTACAAGTAAAGATCCTATCAGTAAGGTAACACATCTGAAGCGAGGTCATCTATGTAAAACAGTGTTGTCCAAACTTGGCCACTTTAAGACGAGTGGACTTCAACTCCCATCATTCCCCAGCCAGCGTGGGGAATTCTGGGAGTTGAAGTCCACTCATCTTAAAGTGGCCAAGTTTGGACAACACTGATGTAAAAGAAACTGGACTCTGGAGTAGAAGTGTGCAATTTGTTTGGAATTTCCCCATCAATAGAAAAACACAATACTGCTCTTGGAATCTACAAAGGAAATCAACAGAATATTTCTGTGCTCTCAAAAGTAACAATCACAATTTGGAGGATTATTCATTTCTTTTTCAGGAATCATCAGGGTAATAAACATAAAAAAGCAAAACAGTAACCACATTCTGCTTAAAAACCAATATAGAACTATGTCCCTTTGTTTTTATGCCATTACTGTGTCTGTCCATCGGCTGGACAACACCTATCCATAATAATCAGGTGGGGGGGGGGGATCACATATTGCTGTTAACAGTGTTCATTTCATAAGAGATGAGACCAAAGGGCACAGACAAATATAAGGGAGTGGGTCAAAGAATTGTCAGCAGAAAGACGACAGCTACTAGTTTGCTTGTGTAATCATTAATAGAGGTGTTCACACGGGGCTATAATAAAGTAGGGCCTATTGTCATCTGTATGCTTCTGCTTCCATACCAGCTATAAAACACTTTCCAAGCACAGAAGGTCCCTTCTGTATGTGGAATGCCACTTCTGAAGTTCTGAGCACTGATGCCACAAAGCTACGCTGTTAATACAAACAGATGATATGGAACTTGCTTTTAGACCTTGCTTTATTATTTACTACCATTGCTGTTGAGCTGCATATCAGCTGCTTTCTTTCCCTTCTCAACTACTAGTGGAATAGGTGTGGCTAAATCCACCACTAATCCCATATATAGACATTTTCACTCTATAATCTGAGACTGAATGAGCAGAAAGTCTATCCACAGTCATCTAATATCAAATTGAAGTCTATGGCATCATCCATAATAGCAGGCATATTAAGAAACAGCAAGTGAACTCTGACACATAAATGGGCCTTCAATGAACTGGACATTCATTGAAAGGACTGACCAATGCATAGTTCTGACCTGCTAAAACTAGTATTTTTAAGTACAGGTAGATCTGTGATTTCAAAGTGGTGAGCATACATTTCTCTTTAAACATTTGGGTCATGCATACTTTCTTGTAGGACTGAATCCTGAAGAAAGCAAGGATTTACAACACTGTGGCCAGGATATATATGGCATTTATTTAAAACAATGTTTAGGAACCCATGTCAAAAATTAGAAGCACCACAAAGTATCTTTAAAATAGCATTCTTAATTTTTAATTAAAAATTATCACTGTTATGGGTCCCCCCCCCCCCCCCGCTTGGCAACATATCAAAGTAAAACAAGCCACTGTATTCTCTGTCATCAAAAGCTACAGCTCTGACTGGGTCTGTCGCTTTATACTGCACACCAGGTGATTAATCTTAAAGTTACTACATAACCATGCAGGAAATCCAAACATCTCCTTGGAATTGAACATCCCTACTCCAGAGCAGTAAAAGTGCTCCTTCTGGTCACATCAGTGTACCACACCATACACCAGCCCCATCCCTGAGTAAGAGGTTTGAAAGGTTTCTAAATGTTCCTTGACTTAGGGAAATCAAGCTGTGATGTCACTTCCTGGCTCTCAAACAATAGAAAAATATCAGATGGGGGGGGGGGCAGGAATTAGGCATGCATTTCTTTTCCAGGAAATGAAAGGAAATGGGGATAGGGGGATAAAGAAGACTGAGGTTTTTAATTTTTTTTAACAATCCAGATTTTTATGTAGAATATGAGGTGACATCACACTCTGAAACCCTACCATGTGGCCCAGACAAACTGAAATGATACCTAAGTTAAACACTATAAGGAACAGTCATTTTATATAGAGATATATAGATATATAGATATAGATATATTTATTTAGAAATTCCTATAAAGAGGTTCTGGTATTTTTTTCTTTGCCCTGACTAATTTTATTGGTGATTGTATAGTTTCATTGTAAACTAAAGAAGGTCCGATACAAAAATAAAATGGGGGCGGGGGGGAACTGGTGTCAGTTAATATTGCCATGTGGATACTGTACAGACTTCTTACAATGAAATTAATCTTAAAATGTCCTCTACAACTGTCACTATTTCAGCAATTAGAAGAAATTGAAAAGGGAGTGACACTGTGAACCAGAGTTTACAGGACAAGTTGCAAGAACATGCATGGCATTGACATATTTCATGTGAAATTAGGTGCCTTTTAAAAAGAGAAACTAAGGCACTTGGGAGCACAAGGCTCAATCTTAATCCCATTGATGAAGAGGACAAAAGAACCCAACACAAACCCAACATCAATAGGACTAGAACTTGCCTTGAATAATTTTGGAAATTGGGAAATGTAGGACATAAAAATGTCACAGAACTAGCCCCAATTTAGATAGACATAAAATAGAACATGATGCTGGTACTTCTCCAGAAGACTGCACCCATCTAAGAGTGCCCAGTAATTACTAGGTATTCATCTTCACAGAATGAGTCTCACCTCATATTATCTTTTTCACCATTAACATCCTTTGAGGGAGAGAGATATCAAGTATTTTTTTTTCTCTGTTTGGATTTTTTTCTTTAAATGTGAAGACCAGCAGGGTGTAGTAAGAGCTGTAAGAAGCCCTTGGTCCAGGGTGTGCAACTTGTTGACATCCAGAGAGATTTTATCCCTACTATATTCAAAGGAAGGCATAAGGCCCTACATTTAACACTCTGAAAAAAGATGGCATGAGAAAGGTCTGTTGTTACCATTAGGTGAGTCTAAATTGGCACACAAAATATTGCACATACTAAAAAGAAGCAAAAGCATAGCAACGAGAACAATGTTTGGACGGAAGTAACAATTGCAAGTTCTAAGTCTCCAATGCAAGTAGAGAACAAATACATTCCTATTGCTTGAACCATTTATTAGTATTGGTTTATTTGTTTTACTTGTTAGTGTTAGTTTTATAGATGTGGTCAGTTTTGTAATCCCTGCTTCTTTATATATGATGTTCTCTGAGGACACATGAAAATAGTGGTACTGATGGGAATGAAATAGGAATTTTGCCCCATATTTTACTGTTCTTCTTGCTATCAGAGGTTGAAGTGAAAACAAAACAAAAATAAGCCAAAATAAAACTTCAATAAATTGAAAGTGCCCTGAGCAGAGTTTATGGAAGAATAAGCAAATTCTCTGAGCAGAAATGTTGAAAAAAAAATTACAGCACTAAAAAAGCAATATGATTGTGAGAAGGAACCTGCCCAGTGATCAGTTGAATTACTGAGAGGTCATAATAACAATTCAAGATAGATTTTCAAGCTATTTTAAAACTTAAGCACATTTTTGGTGCATCCCAAAAATTGGTACAAAAATGATTCATTCTGTTGTGAGCTAAGGTTCAAGTAACAAAGAAACAATTAAAGAGAGGGGTATATTGGAATTTTAAATGTATGTATAGTATTTAGGCAAGTGGGCAGGGAAATTGAACATTTGAAAAACTGTTCATTTAAAGTTCTGTTTTGATTTCTAAAATTTAGATTCTTGCTAAGAAAGAATCTGATATTGATGGAGTTATGTGCAACCAGCAGGACATCAGGGTCAAATATAAAGAAAAACAATCTTCTGTAGGGCAACTAATTGAACTACAAATTGGTTAAACTCAGCTAAGGTCTCAATTTATCATTCACTTCGGTAGCAGGAGATGCCAGTTGTCTATTTTGGCTTAATCCATTCCATTTTGCAGACAATGGCCACCTTAGGGCAAGTGAAATGATCACAGAAAAGAAATCAGGGTAAGCAGCCTGCTTATATAGGCAATATACCATACCTTCTACCCTACTTGTTCTTTCTTTGGATTTCATCCAAACCAAATGGCAAGTAGAGAAAGAAGATAACTGATGATCACCCACCTATCCTTGGTAAGCTGGAATACAGCATTGATGCCAACATGTTCTTGCACCATTTTCACACAAGACACTAGATATCTTTGAGGCTCTCACATAATATTTGTAACACATGTGAACATACTTAATAACATGGATAGAACATGCCCATATAGAGTTACATTACAAATTCAATGGATACTCAAATTTAGTCTCATGTGTGAAAATGTCCACAGCATCTCTTTTCAGAAGATCCTGATTTATGCAATAATAATGCAGTATTTTACTACCTAGACTTTAAAATAGGCTAATAATTTAAGTGATTTTTTTTTGCAGGTTGGTATATGTTCAATCACTTATCTGTGAGTAATCAACAGGGTTTTAATGTGACTATTTATCAGAAACTGGTTTTAAGCCACTAAATCAGCAGAAGTTAGGATCTTTGGATCCACTCTTGAATTTATTTCAGATTTCTGAGATCAGTCATATAACCACTGAAAGAGTTTAACTGGATAAACTTTTACCCATCATCCTGTTGTACCAAATTTTGACATTAACATTATACTACTAATCAGAAGAAAAGTAACTGAAAGTAAGAAATAGTAATTTTACAATAAAAAACAACAGAGAATTAGAACTGAATTAAAACAAAACACACAAGTTGCTTCTGTGTCAAAATGACTCTTATGGAAAACTCAGCAAATCTGAGCAGAAATTCTCAGAAGCTTTTCTGGTTCAGGGTGACAGATATGATACAAAGAAACTAAAAAAGATTGAAAGGAAACCTAACCCTATTAAAATGGCCTAGAAATTAGGCAGGTTAGTAAGTAACTGCTACATTTGTTTAAGCTTTTTCAGTCCCTCTCCCTTCCTCAAAAATTAAAAATTGCAGGAATACCACACAAATGATAAACTCAAGATGTGCAAATTGCAAGATTCTTTAAAGTCCATCTTTTTCAAAAACACTGGACAATAATGTTTTTCTTCTCATTCCCTTACACTCTTTCTTATTCTTTTATTATATGTCAGCTTGCATATACCTTTAACTTTTTCACAAGCATAAAAGTTTTAAAAGTGCCTCCTATTAAGTAGTCCTTGTGGACAATGACTGTCACATACGAGTTCATAATTCACATTCATACCTTTGATACCACATGAAAACTTTCAGCATCTTGCTTGTGAAAAACCTTTACTTTGTTTGTACACAGTTAACAGTGTTGAAGATGTCAATATTCTCTTCCCCCCCACCCCAAAAGAGAATAAAGCAAAATACAGGATTTGCTGAGTGTTAAGTCAGGATTCTCAGCAAGGAAAGTCTGATCATCATTTTAAGTGCTCGAAGACATTCTATGTTCATCCATTTCCTTGTATCACACTGAAATTTGAAAAAAGTGGCACTAGTCCTAGTACAGAGTTAAAAAACAGTACTAGAGTTTAAAAAATGCAACCTAACTGCAAAGGATTTTTATGTTCACTTTCCTAAAGGAAAGTACATAGTTACTTTGTGGAAGCAAATGTTAGCGGCAATATGCTGTATACAAGTTACAATACCAACAATTTGGATCGTGCTATATTGACACCAACAATGTCACACTTTAAGCAAATTACCAGTTTTAGCAAAGCAAGAATCAGCTGCTACACTCTTGCTATGCCACTGCGCTAGCAAGTGGAGATGAAATCTCTATGTGGCAGTCTCCGAGAAGAACAATAACAACAATAATAATAATAATAATATTAATAAAAATAGTGCAGTTAGACCCCCCCCCACTCTGGGGCACAGTATGGGATTGGGTTGGGGGAATGGAAAATACAAGACAAAAAAAATCAGAAAATTAAAAAGAAAATAACTTTATTGTGCAAAGCCTCAAAGAGTGCTCAGTTCTCCATTATTGCCTCTGGACTAGACTTCAACAGAAGTTTGTTGAGAGAACCACCAAATCACATTGCTATGGAACTCTCAATTCCACTCTCTGACTGAATCAGGCAATAGTGTTTGTCTTTCCTAGAGTTCTCTTGCCAGACTAATTCTGCCTGAAGTGTTGAAAAACAGGTGCCATGTCAACATTTGCTTCCACAAAGGGTGTGTGTTCACGTGTCAAGCAGATACTGCCCTTTCTGTAGCTCTTGATAAAAAAAATCACCAATGAGCACCTAGGTGGGGGAAGTATGCACCTGTCTCCTGCATAATACCAACTGCAACTATAACGACGTTATAAACATAAACCTAAAATAAGATGATAACATGTAAATACTCGGTTATTTAGCCTACAGTACAGTAATCTGGATAAAAATGACAAGGGATATTCTAATTTCCTTTCCCTAATAGACTTCACTTGCCTACATTAGATCGCCCTTCAATGCAAATCTTAACCTCCTGAGGAATAAAAGAAGGCTTGGGAAGAGTCAACGGTGGCTCCTCTTCTGACTTCTCTAGTTTCCGTGTTTCAGGGGCTGACCACCTCCTCTTCCGAGTTGCTGTGGGCTTGCTGGATTCTGATTTGGTGAGTAGAGATGCTGCAGGTAATCCTATTTTGTTTGGAAACTTCAGTTCACCATTTTCAGATGTCATCTTTGCACCTCCCTGATCAATCCCATTTTCCTGCTCCGCATACCTATGTCTACCACCTACTAGACTGTCATTTTTAGAGTGCTTCAATAAGATGCTAGCTGAGTCCATGGACTGGCCCTTTTTAATTGAGCCATTCTTCAGATTCTTGAGCGTAAGTGATATGCAGACATCACCAACGGAGAGTTTGGAACACGGCAAATCAAAGAGCTGGCTCGTTCTCTCAGGGCAGCAGGATGACCAGCCTTGTCCAAATACAAAAAAGGGATATTCTACCAAAACTTCAACACTGACCTGTAAAGGGAAAACAGAAAACATGGATATGAATTTTAATATGTGCATTTGCCTGTTCTTTACACATACATTTTCAAAGAAAATGTGATGTCATTCACAGCAAAATACACATATAGCATTCAGATTAAGAAAATGCTAGCACTCCAAGATTTATCACAGCCACGGCAGGAGAAGTAAAAAAATAAATTCTCCTTATGTACTTCTGGAAAGAACCTTCAAAGGCGGTATTGGTACCAGGTAAAACTCTGACTCTTCAGAAATTCTGCTCAGGTGTATTGTATCCGGAGTGTTCAACGTGAGTAGTTCAAATAAGTCCCTTCCCTACCACCTCTTAAAGCCCTTGGATGTGAGTGTATTTGTATATCGATTTTCACACAGCCAGACTGACATATACATATAATCACTGAGGCTTTTCTCCTGGGAACACTTTGCAAAGGTGATTTACTGAAGTGACCTCACCTCAAGCTAAATGAGCAGGTTAAAGAAACATTTGTGAATTCTTTTTGGGTTTTTTTTTTTTTGCTAAGAAACTGATTTGATTGTCTAAGATAGTTTTGTAAAGCAAAACTATTCAGTAGAAGATCAAGTAAAGAGTCAGGAAGTGGTGGAACGCCTTTACTTATTCTAACCAAATAGGTAATCCCCATGTTTAACCACATCCTGAGTACATCCAAAGTCATCACTTTGTGTTCTTGCCTATATTCTGTAGCTGCTCCAAATTTTTTTTTTTTTTTTAAAGAGTTTTGATCATGAAACTCAATGCAAGTAGATCATTCTCTGCTGCATTGTTCCAAGTCCTTCTGGGAGTTTGTCTGGTATATGTTTCTTATTCCACTTCTGGCCTTTCCTTTCCCTTTTTGTGTAGGACCAAATCTATGTTTCCAGTCCGAAGTTTCCTTCTGGGCTTGTGCTAATTTGTTGCTGCAGAAGTGATGGGAGTGGAACTAAAATAAACATCCCAAAGACATTAAAATGGGAAGACTGGACTAAGCAATGATACCAGCAAAAATTGGAAACCAATATAGGGAAATGTAACATGTGAAGGCCAGCCAACCTGAAAATTTCTGTCATGGAACCAAGTTGCAGGGAAAATGTTCATAATCAATGAATGTGAAATAAAAACTACAGCTGCAGATGTGCTACACAAACTGATGAAGTAGCAAAACTAAATATACAAATCACTTTTAAAACCACAAGATCAAAATGTTCTAAAGCAGAATAAATACAGTTTGAGCCTAGAAGTGGGAATATTAATTATTTATATTATACAGCATAAGTTTCCACAAATGAGTTCTTCAATTATATTCTTTAGCACTTTGGAGCATTAAATCATATTGCTTGCTTTAAAAAAAATGGTTTACTTATGTAGCACATTAGAGGCCAGATCCTGCAGTCAAAAGAGATTTTGGGTTGGGATAGCAGTCAACAAAATAGAAGTCAAGTTTAATTTCAGTACAGATCCTCAATAATTGAACTAGAATTAACAGAGTTTGTACACAATCATATTCTGATGGGTCAGAAGCTGAGTCATGAATAAGAAACTAAAATGTATTAATTTAATCTATTAATCTACTTAGCAAAATTATGATCTACTTCCAATTTGAGTCACAAACAGTTTTATCAGTTTTTTATTCTGGAAAATAATGTAACAAAATTAAACCTTTTCATCAGAAATGACCATAGGACTCTGAGGTAAAATAATATCTGCCTCTAGCTGTTCATATCTCTTCATTGTCAAACTGCTGTGGAAGCAAGGACAACTGCATTATACAGTGTGATGCAATTGATCCAACTAGCTCATCAACCGTTTTTAATCTGGGCTCTCTAGCTGCCAGTATTTTCAGTCAAGATGGCCAAACTGGGAATTAGGAACAGTAGACCCAATAAATCTGGAAGGCTGAGGTGTGGAACCCCAGAGTCTTTTCAAGCAATCCCCACAGATGCCCGAAGAGAAATCCTTTGAATACAAAGTAACTGTATCTACCACAAAATTATGACCTTTCCCCATTGTTATAGTAGAACTATTTGACATTTGCAGCTCCATCTACCAAGAATAACACAATTCATGCATCTAATAAAGTGGATGCTATTCTGTGAAAGTTTAAGCAACAATAAATTTATTAGTCTTTAAGTAATCACAAAACACTACTATATCTGTTATCTTGGATGCTATAGCAATTTTGTTGTCTGATCTGTTGATTATACAATTCTTTATCTATTTGTAATGTCAAATGTAATCAGTGCAGAATTTTACTCATATAGTAAGTGATTTTTCAGTATTTATCAATAGCCTGGCTAAATCAACGCAATATTTTTAGGATGCATTCAGACATACTGTATAACACAGTACTTTTTCTCCCATACTTTAAGCCTGGTTTTTGTCTTATTCACAGCCCACTCAATAGATTACTAACCCATGAATTAAATGTTGATTCAACAGTACTTCCTCATGATTCACTTAATACACACACACACACACACACACACCACACACTTTCAGTAAGTTAAAATTCAGGAAGAGACAGATAAGCAGATCTGTGATGTCTCTTAATTTCAGCCAATAAATAGTGCTTAGAATTCAAGGTATTTTTTTTCCTTTCTGAGTAGACTAGTTTCTTTCTGTTACACAATACATTACTCTGCTTTAGATTGTCAAAAATTGAATAACAATGATATGTCAAAAGGAAAACTAAGAAAAAGCACACTAGCTCTGTCCCCTCAAAGCTGCCTTTAAATGTTTAATGCAATACCACAGATATGCCATTTCAGTAATGTTTAAGAAGTCTAGCACTATCTTATCTCACAACTGCAGATCAGAGGAAGAATAAGGACATCAAAGCTACATAAGGAGTTCATGGCTTCAGGACTATATATGATGTACTTCTAGAGTCACAGTCACTTATATTCACAAATATTGTATATTTCGACAAGGTTCTGTCAATACATTGAAGATACACTTCAAATAAGAGACGCAAAAGACTATCTAGCCAGATAGTTTTATTATTATTTAAAAAAAAAAAGAAACCCTTGGTAGAAGAGTAGCTGCTACTACAGAAGAACATGACTAATCTGGGAAAAAACCCAACTCCTGGAGTCTACAGAAAACCTAAATTAAACTCACATTTCTATGTGACTGTCTCTGAATTCTGGAAGCATCTCTTGTGAGAAACACAGCTGGTGAAGTATTTTAAGGTGATGATATCAGCTATATTTTGTTAGACTTCTGCATAAAGTGACACATTAACAGAAGAGGTCATCATCATTTCTTCTACCAGATGATGGCACTCTCAATCTCTGAATGGGAAGCTGTAGTGAGATTGTGAGTGAACAAGAGAACACAACACAAAAACACTGCTTCCATCCTTCTGGATCTGGCACAAAAGTCATACTATGACATTCCTGAGCAATATTAAAAGACTCAAGGGTGTTAAAATGAACTATATTATGGACAGTCGCAGATGTGATTTTTTACATATACATATTTTTTCCTATTTTTTCATTAAGTATCTCAGACTATATGAAACAGTTAACAAATCTCACCCATATTACAGGTTGAAAGTACAGGAGAATTCATATATTCTCAATAATGATATGAAAGGTAGAAGCATATTTTTCATATCACTGCATCTTCATATTCAGGGCCAGTTCTGCCACTGCTAAATATACCAGATCCTATTTGGGGTGGGGGGCATAGGAGATATTGACAGCCTTAGAAAACTTCAGCCAGGAAGATCAGAATTAGAAGGCAACCATAAATCTTTGAGTCACTCAGCAACCACCACCACCCTTTGAAATATACATTCTTTTGATCAGAAAAACTCTCATAGTCTCTCTTTTCCACTCTATTTTAATTTCTGGTTGCCAATTTCCACCTATACCCGAGCCATATCCTATATTTCAAAACCTTATTCTACCTGACACTAGATTATCAGCCAAGACTGATTCCAATTTGAATTCCCCCTCTTTTTTTTTATTTTGTATTCATCTTAGCTATCAAAAACAATCGATCTTTTTACCTGACTTGTGAATGATGATTTTGGCTTGCCTCTAGTATCTCCTCATGTTAGCTGGCCCTATAATTTATTGTACTACTCTGCCTTTTCTAACAACTTGGCATTGCAGATGAATATCCATCACTGAACCAGGTCAGGAAAATAATATACAGACATACTATTCTGTGATGTTGTTTTTGTGAGCTACTGCCTGGACACAAATACGCACCTTCTATGTCATTATATTTCAGACCCATTTTCTCTAATTTAAAAAAAATGTTTAGTCAAAAATGTCCTTACATATGTCCTTCAGATACATAGATAAAAAATGAAAGAGTAGAATCTTATCCTAGGCCTTTGGTCCTTAATTTTCATTATCAGAATAATTTTTCAAAAGGTTCATTTCTTATAGCAAATTTTTACATAGGAAACCATTGTTGTTTCCCGCATGTGCCAAATAAATGGACACTATTTTATTTCAGTACCAGTGGCATGGGATAGGTGACCTTGGGTGTGTCTTCAATCTCAACCTCAGGTGTCCACTGGTACAGCAAGACTTCCAGTCACCTATTCTCATAAAATTGCTGTAAAGACAAATTTACAGACTTACAGAACTGGAAGATTATTCATGAACAAAGAGCCCTAGAGAACAGGTGCCTGGGGATATTTTAACCACCCTTTTAATATAATTTAAATTTAATTTAATGTAATTGTCATATTTCTAGGTTCCCAACTCCCAGATGACTCTGGGTAGCTTTACAAATTAAAAACACAAAAGGAGCATTATACAGCATAAAGTAAAATACAACTGGTACATGGAGGAAAACTACAAAAATCCCACATGCCTCCACTTCAATCATTAAAAGGAGACCTGCCCAAATACCTACCCTAAACCCTAAACAACCTTGCCATAGGCCTGGGGAGATGGCCAGGTTTTTAAAGATTGCCTGAAGGGGCAAAGTGGGAACACTTTGGACAAAATAGGAATACAGTTTTTATATTTCCTCTCTTTTGTAAATAGAAAGGGTTGTACAGAATTTGAAGATCAAAATTTCTTAATCTTAAAACAAACCATGTTTTGCTGTGATGCTCAAAATGAGAAAATATTTCTGTTTTATAATTAGTTCCCATCGATATATTATTAGGAAATTTGTATTCCAAAGTATTACCAACTCTTCCAGCCAGGAATGACTTGCCTAGGTGTTTGAACAAAACAAATGAATATCTCTTCCCAAAATATCTGTCATTTTCACACTGGCTTACCATTCCAGATTGTTTTATGTGAAATAAGGAATCTAATCTGGAATACAGTCTTTATAAGGTTTGAGGGTTAATAACCCCAGTGAATCTGAGAGTGATGCCAGACATAGGAAGAGCTCTGGTATGGACACTCTTAAAGGAAAGGGAGGAAGCTAAGAGTAACCCAAAACATGTTGAGACCAGGCAGAGCTCTGCAGACATGAGGGAAGCCAACTCCAAATCAAGGCAATGACAAGCTACTCTTGTATTTTGCCCCCCCCCAAAAAACCCAAAACAAAACAAAACAAAACACCTGTTTGGGCATGAATATAACATTTAAGCAAGGTTAGGTGCTAGATTTTGAGACACCATCCGAACAGAAGGTATTTCTATAATTACTAGAGAAGAGCATCAAACTTCCATTATTCAGTCTGGAAGAGTGATCTGTTCAGACCAAAGTTACAAGGAAATCTTATTGATGCTAATGACAGTACTGAAGTATGAATTCTTCATTTTACAAGAACACATGGCATCAGAATATGAAATGTGAGAAATAGGAACCAAAACATGAAACTGTCAAAGAGAAAACTAAGCATATAAAATTGGATACCTTAAAATCAGTGATCTTAGGTAGACTAGAATGGAACCCTTTAACTCAGTCCAGATAGTTACACAGTTTATTATTGAGGGCATCAGTCCACATGAAGGGAGAGAGTGATCACAAAACTCAGGAAGGATATTGTTAAGTATGTGCTAGGCTATAAGCAAATAAATGACAGGATAATACGTTAGAATTAATGAATATCAATATAATACAAGTTTATGTATATACTACAGACATAACAGAGGAAGACACTGAGTAATTTTATGACAAATTGCAAGGGGTACTAGATACAACATCAAGAAAGGATGTAATACTACTAATGCATGTTTGAAATAATGGAGAAATCTGGAGCTTCAGGAAGATTTGGATTGGGTAAATGCAATAATGCAGGAGTTGTATTAACAGAGTTTTGCAAGGAGAATTCTTGGTTTTTTGACAACATCTGCTTCAAATAACAAACACAGATTCTACACATGGACACTGGATACACATCACTGAATCAAATCAATTCCATAATAGGAAACAAGAGATGATGAAATGCAATCCAGTCAGCTAAGACTCTTGCAGTACAGAGCATAAATTATTAGTGTCAAATATATAGTTTAAACTTAGAAAATTAAAGAGAATAGTTATGCCAGACAGTCACAACATAAGGAACAGGTTGAGGTGCACTTTATTGTAATGAAAGAGAAATGAAGGAGCTATGGAAAGAGATAAGAGATATTGTAAAAACCAAAATGAAAAAAAAAAAGATTTAAGAATGGCTTCCAGGACAAAGTATCATGAGAGTTTGGGGAAGACAGGATAAAAACTTTGAGAAACAAGAAGGATGTACAACAACTGAACTCAGGCTTCCAACACCAAGGAAGAAATACCAAGGAAAGATATCTCAATCAAGAATATCAACTTAGAGGAATATAACAAGAAAAGGAAAATTGTAGATCTTTAAATAACAGGAAAGCATACAGCTGAAATAGTAATAATCAAGAATAATTATGGAAGAGGTAATAAAGGCAAATGAGGTTAAAGAGTTAGGGCTAGGCCAAAGACTATGCTGAAGATGGAAAAAATATCCCTTTACATATGAAATTACAGAGTTACAGAAACTTTTGCAGAGAGAAAATATACTCAGGAAACACTTCTACTAGAAAGTGAGGAATGACAGACTAGACCAGCTTTAAGTATAAAACCATTTAATGTGGATGAAAAAGCCACTGAACTGTTTAAAACTGCAGGAGAAAAGACAATTATAGTGTAAACAGCTCTGTGTCATCAAATATAAAACAAGGCTGTGATACCTAAAAATGGGAAAAATCAGTTTATATTTCTATACTGAAGAAAGGTAATACAAGAAAATGAACAAATGCCTCACACGTAAAGTTTGTCACAGATTTTATACAGAAAAATAAGGAAAGAGAAATCTCAAACTACCAGGTCACTTTCAGAAAAGGCAAATTAACATAATATCAGTTAACTATCATAACACAGATAAGAACAAAAGAATCCAAGAATAAGATTTCACTGATTACAACAATGCCTTTGGTTGTATAGATGATGCCTGAATATGGAACCTAAAGGCTAAAGGATGTATCAAAACACCCAGATTATTCTTCTGAGGAATCTTTACCATGAAAAAAAAGTAATTGTTAAGAACTGAATTTTGAAAAGTGAGTCAGAATAGGGACAAAGATGCAAATTGTCCTCATATCTGTTTAACTTATACAGCAAATCTATTATAGGAATGGCAGGATTGGAAGAGATGACAGCTGGAATCAAAATTGGAAGTTCAAACATCAATATTTTGAGATATGCAGATGACACCATTTTGTTAGTTGAAAGGAAAGAAGACTTTAAAAGAGCTCATTATGAAAGTAAAAATGTAAAATGTAAAATCTGGGTTAGTATTAAATATTAAGAAAATAAAGATAACATCAACCTGCATACTTAGAAGAAGTTAAGGTAGTAAATAGTTTGTCTTATCCAGCCCAATAATAGATAAAGATGGACAGTGTGCTGTAGAAATGTGCTGGAGATTAATCCTAGAGAGAAAGGCAATGATAAACTCAGACAAGAACATGAAGGTTAAAGACTTGTCAAGAGCAATGAAATAAGAACAGTTAAAACAATTGTCTTTCCAGTGGTAACTGGAAAGCTAGATACTGAGAATGAGTAAGAGATTGAAGATAGATGCTTTGAATTATAGAATTATATATTATACTATGAGTATCATGGACTGCAGAAAGAACAGATAATTTAGTCCTGTACCAAATAAAGGATGACTGGTCTCTTGAAGTGATGACTACCAAGCAGAAATGTTCATAGTGTTATCAAGTGAACGATAGACTAAAAAAAATAATAATTACATGTTGGGAAGTTAAGCAAAGGAAAAGAAGACAACAATGGGATAAGATGGTTGGATAGTATTAACAAGATTATTGGAATAGAAGAGCTATGAGTTATTACTAAAGATAGGTCAGTTAACAAGCAGTCCTCGCAGTCCCTATGAGTTGAACTGATTCTATGACACCTAGCTTCAAAGAAAATACTGCAAGTTTTCTAGACTTTTCAAGTTCAAACCTCCCATTGCATTTAACAGTTCTAAAGTGTTACTGACAGTAATGGGAAGATTAGAAGGAAAGAGACTGGAGGAATCAGTTATTTTGGCCAGGGACTCAGTCTTTTCAACTATACTTGCTACTATGAAGCAGAAGCAGACCAAAAAAAAAAATTGAAAACAACATCTGCTGACATTTCATTAATGGTGACAGAAATTTGTGAATAGATACCACCAGGTTAAGTGTTTATTGAAACCTGCATTTAACATGCCACTCATTAAAAATTATTAGCACACCCACTGCTAGAGGTAGAATCTTAAAATATTTCTGAACTTCAAGCCAGGGATGTCCATACAGGTTCTTTCACTCTTTACCACTCTGTTCTGGTTTATTTTTCATTAATTTTTTAAACTAATGACAAAGTTATAGTTTATTAATTTTTCTTCATTTATTAGAGTTAAAAGTTAAAGTTAACTACTAAAGTTAAACTAATAAAACCTAATGAGGAATGCAGGTACCTATGTTGGTTCTCTATTGTTCAATTAATTGGAAAACAAAGAAGTAACTATAAGAGTGTGCTTTTATTTAGGCAAAGTATAAGGTCATAAAACAATGATCCACCATTCCTCAAATAGGAGAGGTTTTCTTTCTTGTGGTTTTGTTTAATGCCTAGCCTAAAGAAAAAGTCTGGCATATTTAAACTCTGTATATTTTAATTAGTCCCAATAAAATGTTCATCCTTCTGTTATTTTGGGATTTAATCCAAAAAGCAGAATATCTGTTACGCATGTTAAATCACATAACATTTATATTTCTATAAGATTCCAAACTGCAGTAATTGTTGGCTGTATAATAATGATTTCATCAGATTGGTTCCTTTATCATTGGTATAATTTGCATAAATCCATTCACACGTACAACTAGTCACCAATCTATTACTCTGAGTCTAAGAGACTAAGAATCAAGAGCAGGGATAATAAGAAGATTATGTCTACTTTCCTAATTACTTCTTCCCTCCCCCCACAAGCTCTCATATTGATTACCTGTGCTCGGTGCTCTCCAACTGCAAACTGTATCATAGCAATGCCTGGATTATGGCTGTCATCAATTCTTTCCACGGTGCTGGAGTCTATTTTCAGGTCACTGCTAATTTCTGCACTCTGTATAAAGTCTTCTGTTTTTAAGTCTTCTACCTTCTTCAGCTCTCCATTTGCCAACTGAATGATAGAGCCTTTCATAAAATAAGGAGGCAATATAGCAGGAGCTGTTGCTGAAGGTGGTACTGGCTGGACCAGGGGGAGATGGATCTGAGCCTGAACTACAGCTGCCTGGTAAGCCGGCTGGCTTACTAGTGACTCAGCACTGAAATTCTCACTTTTTGGAATGGTGGTTGTGACAAATGTATGAGGCACTGCTGCCAGCTGGGGAGATGAAGTGGCTATAGCAGGTGGTACCCCTGAGGAGTCAATATCTGCACTTCCTACTGGTATTAAGAGAGGTTGTGTACCAGGGATCACCAGATGCTGTGGTAGATTTCCAGGATAGCCAAAGGCTTGCTGTTGACTGCTCAGATAGCTAATTACTGGTGGTTGAGTCCCAGTGTAAAAGGCTGTAGCAGGCAACCCAACAGGTAGCTGCTCTGAAGCACTGTGGGTGGTCTGAATGACTGTGTGAGGGGATAAAGTGGCAACTGCTTTCACCCCTTCATGACCAATAGTCTGTTGTGGAGACAAAGCATAAGATCGGTGGCCTGTCTTTCCTAAATGCAAGCTTCCCTTTTCGTTGATGGTGGAAGGAGGTGTTTCTCTGTTGGTGGTCTGCTGAACCTCCATGTCTGTAGTAGGCGTACTGCTGTTGGGGACAACCATAACAGAGGGCCGGACACTGGAGGAATCTCGTGCAATATAATCAGTAGGACCAGAGTGGACCACCACATGTCTGGCCTCATAATGGTGAGGAGATGGTTTATTGCCTGATTTGATAAGATTTACTTCAGAAGACGGTGAGATGCCATATCGCCTACTCTTTTCTACTTCCCCATTCAGAATTTCCTTTGCTTGCATAGCCTGCAATCTGCTGCTCTCAGATTTCTTAGCAGACTCTCTAGTAACAAAATGGCCACCAGAATCTGCATATTGCACAACCACCTGGGAGGAAGGGCCAAGGGCGAATGCATGAGGAATCACTGTCTGGTGAGGATGCAAATGGACTGGGATGGCTGAAGGAGACACGTTTCTAACATTACTCTGAGAGCTGGAAATATGGACATATTGGTTTTGCTGAGTAGGTGGAGGAGATCCTGCTGTGATCAATCCAGGTGTCCTGACTAAATGTGGCTCAACTTTTTGGCCTTGTTGGCTAAGGTTGCTCATGGTGGCCAGCAAAGAAGTATATGCCTCCAGCTGCGATCGCTGGGATGGAGTGGTTGCAACAGCAGTGGCAGAGGCTGCTGTGGTAGTTGCAGAATTAGCTGTTGGGGAAATTAGTGGGGAAGGGATGAATCCGGCATATGGTCCACTATACTGAGGCCCAACAAACTGGAAAGCATGCTGCAGATGTGCGTACTGCACCGGTGAAACAGGTGTTCCTGCCTGTGAAAGTGCAGAGGGGTACACTGTGGAAAGTGTGGCAGAGGCTGGAACAGACCTAGGAGCACTAGGTGGGGAATAATCCATTCCTGTAGAAAGTGATTTGTGTAAACCTACTCCCTGTTGTGAACCAGCCTCCACTGAAGTACCTCCAGACCGATTCCGCCCACTGCTGTGGCTGCTGGTTGTACTTGAGAGCCATGTTATATTATCTGCACGGTGATTTTCACTGGCCAGAACTAATGGCTTCACCTCAGAAGGCAGGCTGGTGGCAGGGATTTCCCGCTTCTTGGGTGGCAGGCATTCATTGCTTCTCTCCTGGTTGGATTTCATTTTTCACTGGCCCCTGCCCTTATCTTCTGTGGCTTCACTGCCTGGCTGATTTCAGTCTGCTAAGTGGAAAATCACATTTGATTTCTGATGTGGATCCAGAGACTTCATGAGGAATCATCTCCTTGTGACCACAACCTTCTACAAGCATCTCTGGAATGAGTGAGAAAGAGAAAAGAAAGAGAGAGAGAGAGAGAAAGAAAAAAAAGAGGAAATCAAAATTCTGGCATGAAGGAAAAGAAAACTATGAAACTAAGAACATCTCCAATCAATTAAAACTCTAACCAGCAGTTTTATAGCTATAGTTTAAAACAAAGGTTTCCAGTACATCATTGTTACTAAAGCACTAGGTTAATCAAAATTATTTTTTTTTCTCAATATAATTCCGTGGGCAAATTTTAAAGAATGTATCTTTCAACCACCAACTCTAGGAAAACTCAAACAAGTCCTATTGCAGGGCCTACTTCTAGGTAAGAATATGACACTAAATCCCTTGTTTAACAGACCTCACTTTAACAGACTTTGGATTCAACGGCCAACATTTTTATTTGGACTCCACTGCATTTAACAAATTATTGTATATCTAAGGTTTCTCTGTTAAGCACAGGGTTTGTCCATTAAATTGAGATTTTACTGCAAATGCTTCCATTTACATCAATTATGAAAAAGACCAGAATGATGCAGATAACACAAATTGGGATTTAACAGATACCCCCTGCCTCTAAATGGTTTGGTAAATCAAGGTTTTACTATACTTGTTGATTATAAGATGGTGTAGCTGGCTAACATTATAAGATGATGTAGCTGTATTTCAACTGGAAATACCTTATCTTTTTAGACTGTAATACACAGGAAAAGAAAAGAGGGAGATTTGGGGGTAATTTGACACAATGTCATATTGAGTTAAGTATGATACTGAATAGAGGTATTGTTTAGCGTAGTGGTTAAGGCATCAGGCTAGAAACCAGGAGACCATGAGTTCTAGTCCCGTCTTAGGCACAAAGCCAGCTGGGAGACCTTGAACTCTTTTTTAGCTCTAGGAAAGAGGCAATGGCAAACCACTTCTGAAAATCTTGCCAAGCAAATGGCAGGGACTTGTCCAGGCAGTTGCCAGGAGTCAAGACTGACTTGAAAGCACCAAAAAAAAAAAAAAAAGATACTGAATAATAGTAAGGATGAATCATACCAGTCTGCTAAATCAATATAGACTTTCTCAAACAATTACAAGACAGGAGAATTGCAGCTCTTATTAAGAGCTCTGCTCTGGGCCAAGTGAGCAGGAGAGAGGAAAGGCTTGGAATGGAAGAGTCAGCAACATTCGGAGTGCTGCCCAAGGGCTTTGCCCATAGGGATCCTTTGGGGTATTTCTTCTTGCAGTGTTTTCCTCTGCAGCCCCCAGATTGACCTGGCTCAGAAATCGAATCTTCCTTTCACCAGCTTTCCCTGCCATACCAAATTTGATCCCAATCTGTTCAGTTTTTAGAAAAATTATCTTGCTGATATATAGAGTCCCCAGCCCCTCTGTGTACCTTTTTTTCAACATACCACTGGATGAAAACAGTAATAAAAAAGAGTTCACAGTTGCTCCCATCACCGAAAGATAAGGCATACATTCTAAAGTTTCATCAGGGTCAATGTAATTATTGCACCGTCTTCCTCAGCTTAGCATTGCCATTTCTTTTTCCTTATTTCTCCTTTCTTTATGGATTCTGAATTATCAAGCAGATTGGAGCAGCCCTGAAGTGCTAATGATCTCATTATTCTGTTTATTTCTGGACTTTGTTTTGACTTTTGTCCATGTGTATTTTGATGCAGTTTTCAGTTTATGTGTGGCAGCACTTAGTCACACTATTGATTAAAACACTGCACTGTAGTAAACCATGCATGAAATCACCACAAAACTGAAAGAATAAATTAAGTTTATTTATTTTCCTCTCCTTTTTGTCTGCTGTGGAAATCAGGGTTGCCTCAAGGAAGTAAGAGGCAACCAATGAGACAATAACAAAGCAGGAGACTTACCTTTACTTCCTGCACACACATTTTATCTAGGTCAGAAGCACAGTCAAATATGCCTCTCAATTACTGAAATGTTATGCTACAGCTATTAAGATGTCTCCATCCAACTCTTTTTTTCTCCATTTTTAAAGCCTACTCATGGGAGAAGTACCCATGTAGGATTTTACTTTCTGATCTGCATACACAAGTTTAAACTCTACCTGCATGGTTAAAATTACATACTACAATAACCCCATATGCAGCTCTGATCATATCAGGTTCCCTTGTTTCTTAGTAACCAATGAATTGTGAGCTGTGTAGGAGGAAAAACATTAACAAATGACTGGGAACTATTGTGCATAAGGAGCTTGGTTCAGTACAATTCAGGGGAGGGGGTGAACTCCAATATAAAATAGGATGAGAACAAACTTAAACAGCAGCTTAATATTTCAGTAATATTACAATTAGATTCACAGGAACAGAATATCATTATTAGAACAAACTGAACTGCTACAATATTACAAACTATAATATTTAGAGTCCCCTAGAGTCCCCTATTGTGGGGGAGATGGGCGGGGGAGAAATCCAATAAATAAAATAAATAAATAAAAATAAATAAATAAATATGTTGGTCTTTATACAACCCCTGTAATACTACTGCAGAATATATGTGTATTCTATGCCAATCCCCCCCAACAAAATTTAGAACACAGAGCAGAACAGTTATTTCTCCTACTACTGGCCTAACTCCATTAATTTAATCAGGTATTCAGTCAGTCAGGCATTCATTGAAAGGAAGAAAAAACACCCAATTCTCTTTAATAGTCAGCAAGATGCACAAAGAGTATACAGTGCTAATCTCACACATATCCACTTAAGGCCAAAGGATGGAGCTTCAGAGCATAATTTTTCAAACTGTTTAATAAGAATTAAATTCAATATTAAAAATGGATTTAACTGCACATGTTTCTTTTTGGAGTCTGCAAAGGGCAGCATCCCCCTTTGCAAACAAATTACAGGTTGACCAAAAAGTAACCATCTTGGATAGTAATGGTAGGATAGCAACTGAAATATATAACTAGGAAGCTAGCAATTTAAAAGACTGGTGCCAGTTTGCTATAATATGACAACACAAGAGTAAAATGGGGAGTAGGCAAGAAAAGAATACTCAGAACCCTGGCACAAAAAATACTGGCACAATCCAGTCCTAATCATTTGTTAAGTAGACCCACTAAAATTCACTGGACTTGTTGGGGTTAGTGTTCACTGATGCAAAATTTGCCTCTAATACTAGGAAGAGAAATTTAAATTAATAGAAATATTTTATGTGGTTTTTAAGATTTACTGGACATTTATACACTGATACAAGATCTCCTTTTCAGGGAACTGAAACAAAAGTCATCTTTTGCAGCTTACAACATTCAGTTCCAATCTCCCTGGATAAAGGGCTTCAGGGAAACTACCCTTCAATGACAAATGCGTTACACAGTCTTTTCAAGCTGACATACATAAAGTAGAAAAGAACTACTACTTATCACTATTGACATGACAATGATAATTACGCAATAGCCTTTCTGCTCACTACTTTGAAAAACTCCATGTCCGATCCTATACAAATGTAAAATGAAAAACCTGGTAGGAGACTTCCAGATAAATGGCTCATAGTGTTAATAGCAGTATAATGCCAGCACTTCAGTGTTGCATTGGTTGCTGTTAGGCTTCAAGTTGCTGGTTTAGCCTATAAAACCCTGCATGGCTTGGCACCCATATATTTACAGAGTGAGCATCTGTCCAGACCTAGCTGCCCTGTATGTTCATCTGAAGAGGGGCTGCTGAAAGTCCCCACCCCACATGAGATTCAAGGAGTGGGGCCTAAAGATGGGCCTTCCTGGTAGCGGTCCTTACAAGGATGTAAAAACTATAATACTGTTTTGATGAGTGTTTTGGCATGGATGGTGGACCTAATTTGCTTTTGTAATCTGGTTGTTTTTGTGGATTACGGTTCTTTTTTGTTTACTGCTGTTATTTTTACCTTCACTGGTGTTTTAAATCATCCTGAGACTTTTGAAACAAGGTGATACACATTTGGTTGTATAAATAACAGTACTTAAATAAAAAATCATTGCTTTTCTGCAGTAAGTGGAAAACATGGGAGTACGACCAGATATACTGATTCTATCCCATATTATGGCTAGTTTTGGGGAAGCAGCCATACTTCTAAATTATATGTACAAAGATATTGGAAGGAAGCTGCAAACTTTAATCAGTTTATACAGAAGAATCATCCAGTAAAACTTTGTTGGATGCAAATGTTTTCTGGAAGAAAGACAGATGGCTGTTTCTTCTAACAATAAGTGGCAAATTTCTTTGTTAAAACTGTCACATTTTTTAATATTAAAAAAGCCATGTGAACTAATTGTTACTTATTTCTTTGACAAACCTTTCCAATGAGTATTTTGGAAAACTTGGTTGCAACTATTTTAGTATAAGCCAGATCAGTTCAGAGAACAGCTACCATTTCTAGAAATAGAACATGGTTGAGTGTTGCCTCTTGCCTCCCTTCTTCTATGTAGACTTTTTTTTCCTACCTCAAACATACATACACACAAGCGTTGACTCCCTATTTTAATTTGTGTATACAGTGCTTTCACAGCAAAGAAAATATTATTTGGAATAGATAATATGCTGTGTGTTTGGTACAACTAACATATAGGACACTTATGAATGTTGCACTACAAACAGAATGGATAAAAAAGTACCCACACCTTTTGCTACAGCTGATTAATTTGCTGTAGTAGGAAGGACAAGCAATGTTTCAGTACGTGCAAAATGGAGACAAAGAATGCCTTTTTCAAATGTGGTTATGGGGGAGCATATACAATAATTTCTTGCATAAATTAATTATATACCTTCCTCCTAATATTAATAGATGTTGCCTGCTGCTACATATTAAACACATTTGCATCTTTTAAGCTTTTTTTTTAAAAAAGCAAATGATGCATATATTAACTAATGTAACTTACAAGAACATTATCCTATTTTAAAATCTTATCAGTAAAAGGCAAGATTTGATTCAGACATAATGCCAAGATTTAATGTAGTTTGTTTGATTTGGGCCAATTGTGCTATACACACCCATTTCAAGATAGAAAGTGTTGCTTACCAGCTACAATGAATGGATTCACATTATTACATTAAGCAAGGAAAAAAGAAAGAACAAGTCACATTATACTTTAGTGTTTTAAGTAAAACAGCAGAATCTCACATACCATTTCAAAAGGCCCTCTGCCTTCATCTACCTTGTGATATTCTTTTCCATGTGGTTTATTGAGATTTAAGCTAACTTGCTTAATAATACTATCTTGTCACCAAGTCATTGGTATAGGCCAGAAGTGAGGTATATAGTGAAGCAAAGCTTGGCTTGATCCCATTAGGAATCCTGGGATAATTGAACAGTATGTAAAACAAGAGTTGGCACTACAAGTTTAAATGCTAAGAGTCAACACTGACTTCATGTCACATGATGATGATGATGATGATGATCATCATCATCATCATCATCATCATCATGTAAAACAAAGCAGGCATACCACTATTCTTTTCACTCTCATTGCTTACTCAAACTAGTTTATAACAGGCTTAAATACATTTGTGCTAATGGAAATTGGGTTGGGGAGGAGGAAAATGGTTAGGATTAGTGTATATATTCGAAGGAATCAGGAGTATCATGCTCCTACCTGGAAAGCTTTTCCCATGTCAGATCACTCAGCAAGTATACTGTTTAAAAGCAAGTTCCCGAGTCTGTTTCTCAATAGTGTATAGCATGTTTGTGTTGCTGAGTCAGCTACTAAGAATAAGACGCAAAGCATGAAACCTGGGAAACATTATTCCAAACTTGTGAAAGGGATTTTAGAAATCAGTCGTATGAAAGTAGCAGTGCTGCAATTTTTAAGTGTCTTTGGTACTGAAACCAGAAACCCAGATTCCTACAACAGACCCTTTTCATCTTGTTACAGATGCTGTTCTTCTGAACTTTTAAATAGCCAAGATCACATCTGTAATCACATCTGTACAGAACAAGAAGTACAAAAACTGCAATAAAAGGAATGCTGTAGGCTACAGCTGTCGTTCTCTTCTATGCAATGATGTTGCATTATGGGGCAGGAAGAACTTATGAGAAAAAAATAATGGTTGTGTTCATAGTTTTGTCATCAGACATTCACTTGGGGCAACAGCTAGCCATGTCTGAAGGGCTGGGAGCTGCAACCTAGCCTCCTGGAAGACCCCAGGAGGATATGATCCTCATACACAAGAGGTCAGAGGCTGTTTTTCACATTTCTAGAACTGAAGGGTCAGAATTGAAGCAAGAGGCCTCTGGGAGGCAAACCACTTCCGTTCTCAACAACCACCCCCTCCAAAACATGAAACAGTTAAAAAACATGCCACCAATTTGGGGTAGCACAATGGTTGAATTTCAGAAGCATGACTTGGATTTTTCAACATTTCCTGTGGAGTAGGGTTAAGAAAGTGAATGGAAGTAGTTTGCCTCCCAAACATTTCCCATTTCCATTCACATCCTTAAGTGAAAAAAATAACAGTACCCCAGATTGCCTTTTGGCAAAAATTTCATGGTGTTGGATGGTTGCATGAGGCTTGTGAAATTATAGTAAGTACCACTTCCTTTTCTTTAGGAAATCTGGAAGACTGCTCAAGCTTGCCTAGGATAGACATGTAATTGAGTGCAGAAACATTTTTACAAACTATTGTGGTATCTCTGTCTCAGTTTTTTGTGGCCCAAGTTCTATTGTGATTTTCATGGTTCGAGGAATCACTCCTCTTGGACATGATAATATCGTCAAGTACTTTGGGAAAGGAGGTAGAATCAAATTTTCTTGTCCCTCTGCCAATTAGGACAGGCTGTTATCTGTAAAACATCTTCACTAATGCAAGTAGTGATATTACTTTTACTTCACAAATATAGCACCTTTTATTGAATTTTAAATTTTGGAAGTGGTACACTCTTGCAGCCTAGTAACAGAAATGGATCCAATTCTCAATGTTTCAGTGGAAATCACATGTTTCCATATTATGAATTTGGAATTCATTCAAGTATGGTTTGGCAAATTCCTGCACACAGCTCCAGTTTTTCAGTGGCAGTTCTGATAAGCATAGGATTTTCCAAAAATGCAAGTACATTAAAGAAAATCATTGGTCAGAAGCTGAATTTGGACATAGACTCATCATCTTACATTCTGATGCATTCTCTTTTTCTATCTCTAATTATATTCTATTTAGATGTTATGGTCAGGATTGGAGACAGAAGAAATATATGAGAAAAATATCCAGGCAAGCCAAGACTCCACTCTTAGCTTCTTCCCTGGGCTTGACGACTTTTCAATTTCAGTGACTGAAGGAGAAAACTCCCCTTCGAGCAATCTTTACAGCCGTTGCCAGATATATGAATGGAATCATGTGGTTTGTGAACTGTGGATAGGCTAAAAGACCAAGAGGAAAAAATGCTGAAGGTTACTTCTAATGCAAATTGTGATGCACACTGAATCGACAGAAGCAGACATACTCCACATGCAAAGGTGAAGGAAAGAGGAAGCATTATTAAATATCAAGTGAGCATTGTTAATTTTCTCATAATTCATATCTTGGTATCAGTCAAGACAATACAGTTGTATAGCAGTAAAATATGAGAGAAAATCCAGCCAAAATAAATGTCTGTAATGCATTGTCTTCTTTCCACTTATTAAAATTTCAACCTATTCATTGCCTTATTAAAATTATACCATTAAAGTTGTCTATCTCAGCAATTTCTAAACTCTCAATCTTCATTGTTCATGAGGGCTGTATGGCTATGCAAAATTTCAAATGGCTAATACAATGTGAAAAAGATTAAACTAAATTATACTTTTGACTTGAACTCAATTGTTTTGAGACACCAAATCAAATCATGTGCTTTTGAATCGCTTTGGAGAGAAAGCAATTCAACTACCTTTTGGGCTTTGTAGATATTTCAAGCATTGTTTCTTTTTATACAGGTAGCCTTCATTTAGAGACTGCCTCGTTTAGCAATTGTTCAGTTACGACAGTGATTAAAAAGTAACTTGGCGACCAATCCTTGCATTTACAACCTTCGCAGGTCTGTAAAGCAAAGGAAGGTTGAAGTAAGCACAGTTGTGGTTTCACTTAGTGACCACTTCACTTAACGACCAAGTTGCCAGTTCCAATTATGGTCACTAAACAAGGACTACCTGCATATGGTGCTATGGTGATTATGATACCGACATACAGGTGAAACTCGAAAAATTAGAATATCGTGCAAATGTTCATTTATGTCAGTATGGCAACTCAAAAGGTGAAACCAATATATGAGATAGACGCATTACATGCAAAACGAGATATGTCAAGCCTTACTTTGGTATAATTGTGATGATTATGGCGTACAGCTTATGAAAACCCCAAATTCACAATCTCAGAAGATTAGAATAATACATGACATCAATAACACAAGGATTGGAAATAGAACAATATCGGACCTCTGCAAAGTATAAGCATGCATATGTACTCAGTGCTTGGTTTGGGCCCCTTTTGCAGCAATGACTGCCGCAATGCGGCGTGGCATGGATGCTATCAGCCTGTGGCACTGCTGAGGTGTTATGGAAGACCAGGATGCTTCAATAGCGGCCTTCAGCTCCGCTGCATTGTTCGGTCTCATGTCCCTCATCTTTCTCTTGGCAATGCCCCATAGATTCTCTATGGGGTTCAGGTTAGGCGAGTTTGCTGGCCAATCAAGCACAGTAATCCCATGGTCATTGAAGCAGGTTTTGGTACTTTTGGCAGTGTGGGCAGGTGCCACGTCCTGCTGGAAAATGAAGTCAGCATCCCCATAAAGCTCGTCTACGGAAGGAAGCATGAAGTGCTCCAAAATCTCCTGGTAGATGGCTGCGTTGACCCTGGACTTAATGAAGCATAGTGGACCAACACCAGCAGATGACATGGCTCCCCAAATCAACACAGACTGTGGAAACTTCACACTGGATTTCAAGCATCGTGCAGTGTGCGCCTCTCCATTCTTCCTCCAGACTCTGGGTCCTTGGTTCCCAAATGAGATGCAAAAGTTGCTCTCATCAGAAAAGAGGACTTTGGACCACTGGGCAACAGACCAGTTTTTTTTTTTTCTGTAGCCCAGGTAAGACGCTTCTGACGTTGTTTGTTGTTCAGGAGCGGCTTGACAAGAGGAATACGACATTTGAAGCCCATGTCCAGGATCCGTCTGTGTGTGGTGACTCTTGATGCAGTAACTCCAGCCTCAGTCCACCCCTTGTGAAAGTCCCCAACACTTTTGAATGGCCTTTTCCTGACAATCCTCTCCAGGCTGCGGTCATCCCTGCTGCTTGTGCACCTTTTTCTACCACACTTTTCCCTTCCACATAACCTTCTATTGATGTGCTTTGATACAGCACTTTGGGAACATCCAACTTCTTTTGCCATTACCTTTTGGGGCTTTCCCTCCTTATGGAGGGTGTCAATGATGGTTTTCTGCACAACTGTCAGGTCAGCAGTCTTTCCCATGCTTGTGATTCCTACTGAACCAGCCTGAGAGACCATTGAAAGGCTCAGGAACCCTCTGCAGGTGTTATGGATTCATTAGCTGATTAGAGTGGGGCACTTTGAGCCTAGAATATTGAACCTTTTCACACTATTCTAATTTTCTGAGATTGTGAATTTGGGGTTTTCATAAGCTGTATGCCATAATCATCACCATTATACCAAAGTAAGGCTTGACATATCTCGCTTTGCATGTAATGCGTCTATCTCATATATTGGTTTCACCTTTTGAGTTGCCATACTGACATAAATGAACATTTGCACGATATTCTAATTTTTCGAGTTTCACCTGTAAGTTGTTGGCAGTCTATGAGTGGTATATGATTCCCTTATTTAAGCTATCAGACTAAAGAGAGCTGTAATCTTATGTCATGCCCTCACAGTAGAGGTTCCATGACTCCACCCCCCGCGGAGGGAGTATTTAGCATATGTTCCTATGATTTTACACACTTCTTGACCACCAGGGAGGAAGTGTCCCAATAAGGACAAAACCCAATAAGCCTCCTCGTAGTCAGTAATTGACAAGTAAGTTTTATCACCTCCACAAGCCCTGCATATCAGAATGCTTAGTGGAGTGATGCTTTGTTTGTGTTTCATTCTTCTGCTAGGTAGCTGAGAGAAAAAGAGATTGATCGATTGAATCTACTGCTCTTTCTTGTCTGATTCTTTACCTTTCCCCAAATCCACAGCCTGTCATCCTTATCCTTCCTAAATTGTCTGACCTGTACAGCTCTGCTATTATCTGTGTCTCATTTGTTTGCAATTATAAAGCCCTTTCAGTTGTCCCATTCACTTTCCCCTCCCTTGATTTTTTAAACAAACACCTTCTTCTGCATTTGTCTTCAACTAAGTGAGTTATTCACTGTACCAAGTTTGAGAAAATGTGCTTTCTTAACTTCTGGGTGAGCTACAGACTACTTGTACTATAGCGTTTTATATACAGTAATGGTAGCATATTTCCCACACATTTTTAGTTTTATGTTGAACAAGCATCACATAACCTGTCATTCACAAGAGGAGGCTAACCCTGCCAAGGAGCTGTGCCAACAAGCCTGCCAGCCCTGAAAAGGAAATAATCATAATGTGGTGGTGGTGGTTTTCTCAAATCTGTACAGCTTTTTAAACAGTTTTTGAAAGTTTTTTTTTTTAAGTTGGAATAGGACACTTGCTGCGTGGTTCAGTACAACTTGTCTTTAACTTTTTGATGAGCAATTTGGAAGTTACTATGCTGTCTTTTCTTCATTCCTATTATCTTGGTGGGGGATTATTTCAAAAATACATTGCAGTAAAACCCTTGAAGTCACCCAGCTAAACCTTTGCAGGGTTAAAGTGTTTCCTGCTGTTTTCATTCTATTCTACCAAAAAATGAAGCAGTTGTAGGCTTTTTGATACTTCCACATTTATCCTATAGTTGAATCTTTTATCACATTGAATTGCAAATCCTGAATTAGTTTGAACTGTGTTTTGATGCCTTTTAATCTCAAATTGGAAATTACCACCTTAGAATCTCCAATTCAAATTGGATCTTGGCTGATTCGTATACTCCTAATAACTATAACATTTGGATATATTTGCAAAAATTGATTTGGTGGGCCATCTGTTCCCCCTGCCATTCTACTCCTGCTATCCAGAATGCCTGGCAGTCTCACTGTCTAAACATACTGATCAGAATAAGAGTATAAGCATCGAGATGGATAGTGTATATTTTTAGGAGATCTTCTGCTAGCATTAATTTGATAAAAGACTGAACTCTTTCAACATGCCATGAAATACAGAATATTGTTGCATTAGAAAAGAACTAATCCTAAGCTATAATGAATGCTTTACATTAGAATAAAAGCAAGATGATCTGTCTCCTGGGAAACAGCCTTTTCAATATATACTGGTAAACCTTCTGAGAATAGAACTGAAGGTTTCTCCTAACAAACAACTCTAACACTATTTATCCAGCAGTCTCATGCAATACCAGTACTGCGGCTGCAAATGTAGGTAATAGGTAAAGATTATTACATGTGCTTATGACTTCTTGACCTCTGTCAAAGTACACATATTAACTGCATTTGCCTTCATAGTTGCATAGTGTTGAACAAAGATGTCTCAACAACAACTACTACTACAACAACAAAAGAATTGGATTTTGAAAATTATTTGGCTTTAATAGGTTTTCTAAATGCTTTAAAATTCTAGCAGGAATGGTGTACTTTGGATGGATACTGGCAACTGAAACATACAATTAAGCTACTAGGTTACAAATAGAGAAGTAGTTCTCAGGCACATGTATGCACCATATTCAACAATAATAATCCTTTTAGCCCTGCATTCTGAAAGTATTTCATAAATATTTGAAAATAAATACTTGGATAAACATACCCTGTTCAATCCCTCGGCAGTAGTTTTAATAGCACCCTGATTTCATAAAGCTATAAGCAACTGCTTCATTCATTTATCTACTGAAGTTGTTTTCTGTCTATAGTGACTTCTTTAAGGAAAGAGTCGCTTTCTTCCTGAACACTGGTACAACTTCAATTACATCTTGCGAAACCCAGTGCTCCAAGCCAAAAAAACAATGACTCCAAATCAACCTGGTACCTAGTTGCCTTCAGCGAAAGCACCTGGGGGAGTTTTTTTGGTGTGTGGGGTGGGGTGTGGGGACAGCAGGCAAAGATAACTTTTTTGCTTTGGTACCTGCTACCTCTGTGTACTATTCTATCTCCTAGGGAGTTGTACACAAACTTTCTAGGTGTATAGCCTCTCAGGTATGAAAAACTGTCTCTACTAAAAAGTTTAAGAAACAGGTCCCAACGTGAGGCTGAGAACACTGTAGAATATGGAGAGACCTAAGTCTCCTTCAACTCATTTAATATTGGGCACGATGACGCATCATTCAGATTCATTTTTTTTTCAGGAACAAAAGTACACATTTCACTGCTAGCCTACAGTTTATTATATACTCAATAATATGTTATCTTGGGAATGCTCATTTTAAAAGCTTTTATTATTTTCTATATAAGTTGAGAATCATACTTCATCTCAAAAGTAAAGGGATGCATTTTTTCTTTACCCTAATATTTGCAAAATTATGGCACTGGAATTACACTTTCAAATTTGTCTAGGTTTTCAGTGTTCTCCTTATTTAACCATACTGTATTCTCTTCCTCATCAACTGGAATAATAAAATAGAAATGAAAAAAGAGAAAAATTCTCAAAATCTAAAAATTATTTCACCTTATGCTTGTAATGAATGGTGAAGTCCTTGATTATGAATGAAATTTGGAGCTGCCAGGTAATGGAGAATTTGCGAAAGAGACATAAGTGCCTTTGAGGAAAACTTGAAATACTTTAGGTTAAGAGGAAAGATGCTAATGGGGATGAATTTGGAATGATCTTTTACTGTTGGTGGGAGAAATGTAGGGGCAATTGCCTTGGGCAGTAGCGTTTGCTAGTTTCATTCACTCTTTGTTTCGGGTGCCAATTCAAAGTGCTACTTTTGACTCGAAATCTTTCACAACTTAGGACAATCTTCCCAGATAGCTATCAGGGTTCAAAGATCATCTGAGGCCCTTTAACTAAGGCACTTACTTGGTGATGTATGGAAGCTGTTACCAGAGAGAGATTTGCCCTGGCAGCACCCCAACTATGAAATATTCTCTTTCAGATGTTTGCCCAGAGTCCCTTTGTTGTCATTTGGCAAATTCCTTCTTTATCTTACCAGGCTTGTTTCAGCTTCAGTTTTGAGGCTTCAGTCTTCCAGGTGATTTTATGCTGGTTTCATACATTCTATCTAGAATGTGTTTTAACTAATACATATACTTTAATTGGTTCAATGTTGTGATTTTGCAAGCCAGTCTGAAAACTCTGTTAAGGATAAAATACAAGAATTTAACATCTAGCCATGCTTTAAGATCGGAGGCTGTACTCTTAAGTCCAATATTAATTAAGATCTAATTGGACGGTACTAAGTTAGGGCCATTGTGACATTGGTCCCACAATTATGGAACTGTCAAGAAGGAAATGGGTCAAGAATTGTATATAAGAGGTCAGGCAACAAAGGAAATGGAGGTTTGCTATTTCCAGTCTAAATTTCTACAATGAACGTGAGGATTTTCTTTTCCTATGAAGGACCAATCTCAAGGTCCTATGAAGAACCAATAACTAATGGGAAAAGTGAATCAGGGCTGCAGCTAGGAATAGGCATGGATGCCAGCTTGCATTAAATCAGGCTGAGGGCTCCAAAGGCTACAATTTCTCCTTTCTCCCCAGGTGTTGACCTTACAGGACTATGCTTTTTAAAAACTGTATGAGACAAATTGTGTGTCTTGTTACAGGACAAAGTAAGCAAGAGGACTCAAGAAGCACTGGTTGAACCAAAAGATCCATTTTATGGTAGCATACCTAATAATACGTTATTAGCCACAAACAACATGTATATGGGCTATACATGCTATATATGAGATAATAAATCCTTTTTGTTATAATGATAATTTGAATAATACAGGTAGTTCTCAGCTTACAACGGCAATTGGGACCAGAATTGCCATTGCTAAGCAACGTGGATGTAAAGCGCGATGTCACGTGACAGTTCCAGTTGTCATGGTTAAATGAAGACTGCGCAAGTCATTAAGTGAGGACCTCACATGACCGTGACTTCCAACTTCCTGCTAACTTCCCCATTGACTTTGCTTGTGGGAAGCCAGCAGGGAACGCCAGAAATTGCAATTACATGACTGTGGCTTGCTGCAGCATCATAATTGCAAGCCAGGCGCCAAGGAGGGACACTGTGACAGTCAGAAGTACAAGGACCTGTCATAAGTACCATTCATTCAGTGCCATCGTAACTTTGAACAGTCACTGAAAAAATTATCGTACCAAAAGACCACCTGTAGAGCTATGCATGTTTCAGAAATTTTTGAGAAGTAGTTCTTTGTACTTTTCAAAAATATAAGCACCTCTCTGCTATTCATTAAAGCAACTTAATGAAGAAAATTCATTCCAAGAAATCCTGAAGAAAGATGCAGTTGCTTTCAGGAGTTGATGTTAATGTGACTCTTAAAGCAGCATTTTTTTCCTGCAGGAGCCTGAAAAAACATGGGCTGCTCTTGCCTAAGGTCCAAAGTACTTCTTCTGAATCATTATTTAGGAAGCATGTATAGCCCATATACATACCTCGATATGGAATAGAAAGTCAACTATATAGGATGCAGTGATTATAAATGGGCACACAACAGAACTGAATGTATACTTTATACTGAATTTAAATACTGCCTTTTCTCTGGAATGCATAATTTAAAACTTGGTATTCCAACCATATTTATGTCCTGTTGTACATGTAAGTTGACACTGTAACATTTTAAATATAGGATGGCACATTCTTTAAATATTAAAAAAAAAATTTAAAAATTTTTGAAAAGGCACCTCAGCCTCTCTCTAGCAAATTGGATATTTTGTAATATTTTGTCAATCAAAAAAATCTGTGAGGAAAAAAATATTTTTGTTTCTCAGTAATGTCCTAACCCAAATGCATGAGATATATACAGCAGTTTATAACACTGATATAAACATGAGGTTCCACATGTTACATGTTTTTAGAGATTTAGTATAGTTGAAATTGTGGGAAAGATGCCAAAATTGCAAGAATATAAAAACTGTACCCACTACATAAAAAATAGATTTTCTTTACAGAATGCATCTGTCCCTCCTCAAACTTATAGCAAATTAAAGTTTATATTGGTGTTATTTATGGACTGCACAATAAAAACAGAGTCATGGATTCAAAATACATATCCTGATTAATCATGTTTTTTACACGGAATAACCACAAAGGCATTTGCAAGAGGTGAAATATTGTTTTAGGATGATCCCAGGAAGAGGCATATAAATGTGCTTTATCAGATTCATGTTTTTGTCCTAAGGCAATGATTCAGTCCATGGAGATAAACAGTATGTTTGAATTGATAGTGGCTTGTGTGAAACTTACATGAGAGAAAGAGAGAGAGAGAGATGGTATTCATTGTATTGGACCTGACATTTCTGTGTCTCTCTCGTTCACAGTCTTCCTTTCTTTGACACACATTGTCTGTTTCTATATTTGTTCTCCTCTGCATGCTGTCTCCTCTGATTCCTGGATTATAATATTTTTTCCCCCACTATAACCTTTCTGATCACAATGGCCCCTGATTCCTGGATTATGATATTTTCTCCCCCACTATAACCTTTCTGATCACAATGGTCCCTCCACCTAGTATCAATGTTGTGGTTTTATTCCTACAATCTTTGTGTTCACTAAAAAAAAAAAAAAAAGGAATGTTATTGATTCAGGTAAAGAGTGCAGTGGATTGGGGAGGGGGGCAGCAGAGGTCAGAGATGGTCTTCACTTGTGGCATTGCATTTGCAAGCATTATACTGGGAACACACTAATAAATGGCATCTTGTTTCTGATATAAATTTTCATACTAGCTCAGCCTTTCAGGGCCTTAAATCAGTTTGGACATTTCCATGACATACCCATGGGACTTAACTGAGAATAAATGGGCTACACATCAGCTGAGCTCAAAAAGTTAAAAAAGTACAGGCTACTGTTTTTGAAAATAAGCAAAATTACACATATACAAACTGATAGGTTATATGACTTTACAATCAACTTTGTTGAAAGCTTAAACTTGCTTGATCTTGGAAACAAAGGCTATAGAATCAATTAGCAGTTCTGCTAACCTTAAATGGCCTTGACAGGTGGATACTCTTGAGGAGAACACACACTTCTTCTCTATTAATAAAGTGTAAGTGTGAACAGCATGTGTGTGCATGTGTGATAGAGCATTTGTTTTCAAGAAGCATAAATTATACAGTTACTAGGTTTTAGCAATCGTTCCTTGAAGCTATGATAAAATTGTTAGGAAAGGCAAGGATGCTTATCAAAGAATAAAAATCTTACATTCAAAGTTTGGCAAAAACTCTGGAACAAAGTGACAATGACAGGTAAAAAGAAGTTCTAAGTAAAAAGCTCTTGGATGATTAACTGGAATCAGCAAACTCCACAGAGCATGGAATTGTGTGGTGCAGTATCAAATTTGCATGGAAAAAGCTAAATTTGGGTAAGTCACGTAACATCATCTATTTCACAGGATAACTATAGTTCCAGCCAACTGCTGCATCTTTTACTCTTGGAAACCTCGGCAGCTCAGAGAAGTGCACTCCATTTTCTTCCTACGAGCAAAGAAAGACACTATTCCTTCTTCAGTCACAAAGTGGCTTATAGGAATACAGCCCTCAGGAAGTGACTCAGGTGCTCATGCCCAAAAGGGTTTCCCATCCTTGCTGTATCGTAATCACTACTGCAAAAATCATCACAATCATCATCCAAAAGGATTTCGTTTGGACTTCACAAAGTTATCTTTAAATTCTCATGAAAATCTTTTCAGATGGAGAAAAGGGAACCTCGATTATTGGCCAGACGTCAATGAAGTTTATGAAATATATTCATGGATGGCAGAGGAGGGAGAGTAGAAATAAGAAATGCAAATTAGAAGAGTTTATCATTGGCCAACCTGCCGCAAGGGACTGTGAAGAGTTAGTAGTACTTCACTAAGAAAAACAGCAGTGGGGAACAGTATGAAGTACTGTATTTTAAAAAATTGTTTTATGGCCACATACATGCTGCATAGAATCTCTATCACTTACGTTCCAAAATATATTATTACATTAAAAGGGGAATAAATTCTGATGTAATCTTTGTGATGTAGGAAAGAGCCACGTTCGAGAAGTAAGCAATGTGAGAAAACATAAAAAACATTAGTTTCATTGTGACCTTCCTGCCTTGTTCATATGTACCAATTTTTCATATTATTTATGAGTTGTGGTAAACATATGGCAAAATGGAGAAGTAAAATAAGTGAAAGACATTTCATTAAAAAAATATGGTCTATCCTTACCTACCATGTGACATTCAATTGTGCTGTTTAAGATGCAGAAAGACAAAGAACACCAACATTTTGAGATCACATAAAAATAATATATATAGCATCTTATCACAAACTCACGTGTTACCAAATATCAAGATTCTCCAAAATTACTCGCATCTTTTCTTGTTGTGCTTGATTAACAAAACCAATCTGTAGCAATTTATGATTCTCTGTAAATCCCTCATAAATACACTTCACAATCTTATTCACAGTTTTATAATGTTAAGTTACATAAGAACTGTGATGTTGCAGAAAATGTTAAGTGCATCTGTAGCACATAATTATAAAATACATATCACAGCTAACAGGCCAGGAAAGAGAAGAATATGTGAAATATGAGAAAAGGTTTGAATAATCAGTGGAATAACTGACAAATGAACGTGGTTCTCTAGAAAGATGGAACTCATTTAGCTTACAGTTGCTAAAAGAGCTACTAAGGTTTGCTTTCCCTTCCCAACCCAATATCTTATCATGTAGTGATCAGATGAAAAAGGAAGTTTTTTATGGAGAATTTCTATTCCCAAACAGTTCCAGAACATTTGGTTAAAATCTCCACCCTGGAAAGCAGAATGTGTATCTTCCCCCTTGCTTCCCCAAACTGGACTGCAAAACCTATTTCTTAACATCCACCCCTTTAGGGTATTTGAGGGTATGCAAGGAACTTACAGAGAATATTCTGTCCTCTGTTGGGCTGGGAAGCCAGAGAATTAACTTGTCCTAGTTGCTTTTACCACAAGCAGTTTGTAAATGGCTTTCCAAGGGAGAGGCATTACAGGGACTCATCTTCTCCGATGGAAAGGCAAAGGATTGGACACAGCCCAAGAAAGTGCTTTCCTTCTGATGCAGAGGCACAGGGAAAGACGAGAACAACATTTCTGCTTGTTGCAGCTGGAATATTTGACTGCCAGCAGCAATATGCTGGCAGATTACAGATGCTTCTGCAAGTATGACATTACGTTTTCTTCTGTGGCTTCTGCAGAATATTTCAAAACTTTGGGATACATAAAGCCAGGGTTGTTGAGACAGTGTCTCCATAAGAGCACTTAAAGGCCAGACCAAATTAGGTGGTTTTTATATATTTCAGTTTCATATGCATGAAAAAGGTATATGCTCTGCTTTCCCTGGTATTGCACAACAATCACTTGAGCATCTGGAAAGTGTTATCTGTCAATAAGGAATCCACAGATAATGGTACTGCAGAGGAAGAATGGATATTTCAATTAAACTTAATTCTGAAATATCTCTGAGCATGCTTGTTATGTGTATCCTTGCAATCCCCAGGAGACTAGTGCTGAAAACAGCAGAAGGCAGCATGAAAAAGAGGAAAAAAAAACACTCATAGTAAGATTGACTGTGTTACAAGGGATGATCCACCATAGCATGTAACACTCAAGTAACCCCCCCCGCATTTATTTATTTATTTATTTGATTTGATTTATGTCTGCCACAATCAAGGAGATTCTCATTAGTTTACAATATACCTATAAACAATACAAATTGTTTTGTGCTGCATATCCCTCTTCTACACCAAGACATATTACCTTACAATAATATCTTGCTATGATTAAGAGTTGCTATTAGTTCTACAACTGTAATTTGGCAAGCTGATGGAGATAATAATTTCCTGACAACACACAACTAGCAATTAAGCAAGGTGAAGTAGCAACTCCCCTACTCACCAGGACATCAAGATTTGTTTTGGGACAAACCCCTTCAGTTTGTCCATTTTGTTTGTTTTCTTTTTCTTTCCTTTTGAACAGAAAAATTGAGAGGTAAAGATGGCCTGTAGTAGGTTGGCAGAATCATAGAACCTTAAATAGGCGATGTGGCGGTATCTCTTCAAGGTGTCAGTTTGCAAGCACATCTCTTCTGAGATAGGAACACATTTTAAATCAATTTCCTTGTTAACGGGGGTGAGACAAAGCTGTCCCGATTCATTCCTAAAAACATGAATGTGCAGCTTTGAATGGATTCGTAGGAGCTCTCCTGAGAGAACTAAAATAATGCTGCTGTGATTAAGCCCCCTCTTTAGACAAATTTTCCCCCTGTCTTTTTTCTAGCCATCTCAAATTTATAACAACAGCTGGGATAAAGCAATTCATGAAACTCATATTATTTAGAAAACAAATGTAGTGGATCGTATTTGCCTGATACATAGTTTATTCCAGTCATTTGGGGATCTTGTGAAAATTCAACTGCCACCACAAATAATTTTTTTTTATTGTCTCCACTCTGCTTTAATTGAAGTAGTGTATACAAGGGTGTATATACATACAGGTCGTCCTCACTGACCACTTGTTCAGTAACCATTCAAAGTTGTGACGGTGCTGAATGAGTGGTACTTACAACTGGTCCTCGAAGTTCCAGCTGTCGCAGTGCCCCCAGTCACATGATCGCAATCGGGTGCTTGCAATCAGCTTACATTTATGACAGTTGCAGCATCCCACAGTCACGTGATCGCCATTTGCAACCTTCTCTGCTGGCTTCCCACAAGAAAATCAATGGGGAAGCCCACAAGAAAGGTCAGAAGTTGCTCTGGTAAGTCCCCCGGCCTTCCTGTGCTCACGCCGCACCATCCATCGCATGGCCTTCCTGTACTCGTGCCCCATTGTGCTGTCCACTCCCTGGCCTTCCTGCGCTTGCGCCCTGCCGTCTATCCCCCGGTCTTCCTGTGCTTGCGTGCAGCCTGCACCAGGCCTCCTGAGTCCTTCCCAACCTCCCTCAACTCACATGCAGCCTGTGCTGGACCTCCCAGGGCCTTCCCCACCTTCCTGCAGCACCCCTGCACTCCTTACCTTGGACTCCCACCTCTTCCCACTTAATGACACACATGTTTTGGGGTTACGATGGCAACCCAAACTGCCAGGATTGTTGTCACTAAGCAATTCATTCATGTGATGTCACACTTTACGACCACATTGCTTAGCGATGGCAATCCCGGTCCTAATTGTCATCATAACCCAAGGATTACCTGTATGTAAGGCAACATGCTATAAAGGGCTCTATAGTTTTGTATCAACCAATGAAATTTGATTTTTGCACATTAAAGCCATTTCTAATCAGCAAAGGCCTTCAGTAGTGTTCTCTTCAGTGGCTATGGTACAGAAGAAATGAACAAGGGAAAAACTGTTGAATTAAGCAAAATCTGTAGGTAAAAGTAACTCAAATAAGTAATATTCTGAATTTCTATGAGTAGAATTTCTTCAGTGTAATTTGTAATAATATCACATCTCAGCTTGCACAAAGGCATTGCAGTGTATACTAATAGCACTCTTATTAGATTTTCTGCATAGTTACATAAGCCTATAAAAAATAAAAAAAGGTAAATGATTCAAGAAGATACCTTTGCAGTTTTCATGAAGTCTTTTATAATCTGAGGACCCAGAAATGCTTCATTACAATAGCTCTGTTGAGCATTTTACAGGAAAAAGCTGATAAGCAAATAAAGCAAACACTTAAAAAAAAAACAAAAAAAACCCAAGGGCTTTGTGCTAATTTCCATTATATCTTTCATGCTTATATCCTGAAAATGGTTTATGTAGCTCCCCAGCCTAATAGTTCTAGTTTGTCCTATATGATATGAAGTTATATGCAGACATATACTTTAAAAAAAAAATGACTAGGAAGGGAAGGTAATGCTCAGATTCTCATGACAACAGAAGACACTAATTTTTCATTGCATTGCAAAATTTAAACAATGTTGTCTTTTTCCAAGGAACAGTTTTAAATCTTGTTATTTCAGACAACAAAGGAAGGTGAAACATCTTATGGAAGAGCCCTAATCCCAAAATATAATTAAGACCTGTGTGATAGCAAGTATGTGTCACCAGGCTTCAAATTTTTTTTTTTTTAATTTAACCTTAGAAAACTAGAGTAAATTTCAGGTGAAATGAGAGTCTTGAAATTTCATGTGATATGCTTTTGCTGATAGGGATGGAGAGCTCCAACTGGTGCTAAATATTAAGTTTTAATTTCAATCGCAAGTACACAACCTGTATTCACCCCCCCCCCAAAAAAAACCCCAGTTACTGGATTATAACTTTTAATATGATGTAAAAAAATAGTAAACCTACTGCAAACAACCAAGTTAATGATATTAATCATAATCAAAATTTGATTAAATCAGATTTAGTTTTTCCCTGGTTCCACCTATTTTGTCCTGATCCTACCTACTTTTTAAATGAACTCCCACATCACATAGTGAATACAATGGCCAAATATGGGGACTGGTTTGAAAAATATTACACGCTTCTGATTTAAATACATATAACTACTGCATTTACCCATAAAACCATGGTATCACAGTTGCCTTTTCCAACAGTCTACCCAATGAGGTTTGCTGTGTATTTTGGAAAGGTATATCATTGTGTCTTCCTCTTACATTACTTTTTCGTGTACACTGAATATAATACCTAGTAGCCTTAGCTTTGATCCACAATGGTTTGCCAGGAGAGGAGAGGTAACTCAAAGCTGCTCTCCTCTTCTAATAAACATTCTATGAAAAGTAGCTCTTTTTTGTGAGTTATTCATTATGTTTGTGTTCCTATTTACAGATTTTGCATGGTATGGAGAAAATGCTAGGAATAAATATATATTTTTCTCCTGTAATACTAGAATGCAAGGTCAGTCAATAAGTTGCATGCTGGGAAAGTAGAGTTGAAAGAAAAGGACTTCACACAGAGCTGCTAAAGAATGAAACCTGTTGCAAAAAATTGTGATGATGTCCATTAACAAATTTTTCAAAGGCTAAAATACAATTCACCAATGATACAGCTATTCTGCTATTCTGCTACGGATATTCTGCTATTAAAGATGGTTATATGATGCCTCAAATACGGCTAAATGAGGCAAATGTTCCTTGTTCTTCAGTCCCATAAGTACTGTGCCCATCTAGTGCCATCAGTTTAGATCATTCTTTGGTCCAAAACAGCAGGGCTACTTTTTTACAGTTAAGAATCCTTTCAAAACCTAATAAGGGAAGATAATTACCAAGAGAAAATGTTCCTACAACAGCTGCTAAAGTGTATTCCAGCACACAAAGAAAGTCACTTTGCCAAAAAAAGAACAGTGGTTGAATATTTCAAGATACTCAACTTAACAGATTCTTACATCCATTCTCTAACAGAAACCAGCTCATTTTACCCTGAATGAAAGGTCATACCCAATGTAAAGATAGATGACAATCTTGTACACCTAATTCATTTTTTTCTGCAAATCCTCACAAAGCCAACTTCTGCTTTTTTTGTTATTGCAATCTTCACAGACACTTAACACAATGCTAGGCAATAGTTATTTCTCATGGTTTATCCTTAGTACCACAAGAGCAGACGATTCTCCACTGACAAGGGTTATTTCGTGCAAACTTTTATTGCTTACATATCTAGAATTTCTGTGTGGGAAACTGCATGCATGAGTATATATGATAATGCAAAGAACAGACATATCTATTTTTTTCCATAGGCATGGGGAACTTATTATAAAAGCAAGCAGGTTCCAGTAAGACCAGTTTGAAAATCCATATAGTTTTGTTTAGTCTTTTTACCTAATGAAACTGGAATGGTAGACAGAGAGGCTGGCTTACTGAGATACTGTATGGCAAAATAATGTTTCCATAGAAAGTTCTGCAGGAAAACAGAATTACAGTGGAACCTCGGTTCACGAATTTAATTCGTTCCATGACTCTGGTCGCGACCCGAAATGGTCGCGACCGGAATCAAATTTTCCCATAAGGTTCAATGTAAATACAGTTAATCCGTTCCGACCCCAAATTTGGTCGCCAACCGATTTCTGGTCACGACCCGAGTCAAATTTCCCCATAAGGTTCAATGTAAATACGGTTAATCCGTTCTGAACCATGTTTTTTTTTTTTTAAAAACCACAAAAATATGACACAAAGTACAGTATGAAGAGAGAGAAAGCTAACCTTGCTCGGGAGGGAAAATGGCCGCGCTTCCTGCTTGGAGGGAGAGTCCCCTCCCTACAGGAAGTTGCGACCACGTGACACGGGAGGGAAAATGGCCGCACTTCCTGCTTGGAGGGAGAGTCCCCTCCCTACAGGAAGTCGCGACCACGTGACACGGGAGGGAAAATGGCCACGCTTCCTGCTTGGAGGGAGAGTCCCCTCCCTACAGGAAGTTGCGACCACGTGACACGGGAGGGAAAATGGCCGCGCTTCCTGCTTGGAGGGAGAGTCCCCTCCCTACAGGAAGTTGCGACCACGTGACACGGGAGGGAAAATGGTCGCGCTTCCTGCTTGGAGGGAGAGTCCCCTCCCTACAGGAAGTCGCGACCATGTGACACGGGAGGGAAAATGGCCGCGCTTCCTGCTTGGAGGGAGAGTCCCCTCCCTACAGGAAGTCGCGGCCATGTGACACGGGAGGGAAAATGGCCGCGGATCCTGTTCGTCACCCGATCCGGCGTTTGCGACCGGAGGTAAATTTTTGCGGCCTGAGCTGGTCGTGACCCGAATTGTTCGTGAACAGATGCGTTTGTGAACCGAGGTTCCACTGTACTGCTTTTATTGGATAAACACACATTTCATATTTACAATATGGCCAGCCTGATTTTTATAACTAATTTATAACTAAATCCTGAGAAAAATGGAAGAACTGTTGACTTGTAACATTATTTCCCAATGAAAACACAAAATGGATTTTTAGTACAGAACTCAGTGCGTATACATTCATTTCTACTCAATAATGTATGTCTTGATATAGATTTTCTCTGCCTGGATCTCTAGTTTGGTAGACTTCACAGCTAGGATAGTTTCAGGCATCTATGTTTATTGGTCTACTCTATGAAACTTCATTTTTTCATATTGTATTTGATGCTCATGTTAAGATCTTCTGACTTTTTATGGAATTAACAAATAAATTAAAAAATAAGCCCTTGAGCTACTCTGTAGGAATTCAGTGATTAATATCAAAACATTATTCTGTAAAATCCTTGTATCATGGGCTGTGTTGGTAGTAAAGTGGCAATGCCTTGTAAATTATAACTGAGTTATAAATAAGTACAATAAACAATGCTGAAATATCATTCATGATGTTTGCCCTCTCTCCTAGCAATATGTGAATGCGATGTGATACAATTTCATGTGATGTCAGATTTCCTTTCTTACGTGTTTGCTTTCCAGGAGAAGAATAGTACCATATCTGTTAAGAATGTACATATATTTTAGAAATGTACACTTAAAATCAATCTAATGCTTATTACAATATTATTCATGAGTCTTTATAGTACTTGAATATTAGAATATTAGCATTTCTGAAATAACTTAAATGCCTCTCATTTGTCTTCAGTATTTCACAAAGCTGGTTCTGGATGAAAGATCTATAAAACATATTTTATGCCTTACACTGGGGACAGAGAGCAAAACAATTTCAGACACAGGGTAAGTGGGTGGGAATGGCAGCCACAAATACACTGAGAGATTGTTGTATATCATCTGTACCGAGAAGGGAAATAATCAGAACTATGCAGATGTACCAATTACACAGCTATAACTATGTAGCTATGTAGCTTTCTAGAAATGTTTCGATCAACATTTTTTTCTACTTTGAAACTGTTTTGGGCATGCACCAATCTACTTGGTTACCTATTTATGGGAAAGGCACACTGTCCTACGTTGCATATATAAAAGTCCAACATCATAATTTATTTGCTGCATGGGCTAAACCAACAATGACCATTATGCTTGCCTGGAGACTAGCATCCAAGAAACTTTCCATATTCAATTTAAAACTCGTAAAAAATGAAAGGTATTTCACTTTCTTTGTACTGGTAGCCAGCCTCTCAGAGACTATTCAACATCCATTTATAACAAGTATGATTTCCCCCTCACTATATGAATTCAAACGTAATTATTGCTTTCAGTCTTGTTTAAAGTATGCCTGTTAGAATCAACTGAAATTCAATTTATGGGTGTTTTGGTGTTGCCTTGCCAATATGATGATGAGAGAAAGTTGCACTGAATCATCTACTTGTTTCATAGAAAGATATGCATTACCTGGCTTACTGGGACTTATTAACTGCTTATGCTGTCTACACCTTCTCTTCCCAAGCCTTTATGTTTTAGGCAGGAAAGTGGATGTCTCGAAGACCAGAATTGTGAACATGGGCAAGAAAGAACAGAGGGGCAAGGCAGGAGTACAGCTTTACTCCTTCTGCTAGGGAACAGGAGGATGTGAGATTAAATTTCACCAATTTTATGCCACACTCATCGTCCAATGAATTACAATAAGTAGTGTAAATGAGCATGAATCTTATTTTAAACATATAGAACAGCTGTCACCTCCTATATGGGGAAATTAATGCAAAAATGGACCTTTCGCTGAGGGAGTGGTATTTACCAACTTTAAGACTTGTTTCTTATACTTTGTGGCCTTCTTTGGCACTGTGGTAGGGTAGATCCATATCCTGGAACAGTGATTGCCATTAACATTTCAGAGAGTATGCAGCCCATTCTGATGGTTGATAAAGGCATCATTGTCTGGTTTCAAGATATTTTTTGAATCTATTGCTTATAACAAAGTCCCGATATTTTATTGAAATACAAAGCAGCTTTTGGAAGAACACTATACAGAGACTATTATGAAAAGAAATTAACTTATATGTCAGTATTATAAACCTAAACCTAATTATTTACACTGAAATGAACCATATTCCCCTCTTCATTTGTCTTCAACTTGATAGCCCTGACAAGTGCTGCTTAGGCTGTAGAGCAAGATAATTTTCATGCTTTCTGTGCTGGCTCGTATTCTAACAGTGAAAACCACTACCCGGTGCCCTGATGTATAATACCACAAAAACCCTTGTTTCTTCCAATATTGTTCTGAATGGTTAAGCCTGCAGGTAGATTCTTGGGTGACCAAGAGCAACTCCTAATTTTCTCTCACAGTAAACTGAGTTTTCTGAGCAGCTTTTTTTCACAGCTTGGCTTGTAATGAAGCATTGTGAACTCTTACACTGCTAGAATGAATGCTTAGATAATATTGGAAATCAAAGCCTCACAACATGGCCTGAAGTATTTCAAAGCAACTGCTTTTTCTTTGCTATTTTACACCACCTTTTCTTTCTCCAGGCATTTAGAACACTCTTCTATTCCAGATGCTATTATTAAACTGTGCAACAATGACTTGATCAAGTCTTAATGTGCAGATAGGCCCACTGTGTATAGGGAAAAAAAAAAAAAAGAATTTCCACCACTACCACCACTGGAGATATTGTTTCTAGACCAAATATGTAATTTGCCACTCTCTGGCTCATCCATGAACAGCAACTGCAACTGAAATGTACAGCAAGTAGCAATCTGTGAAGGCTGAAAGTGGTGAGGCTGGAAACTAAGAGCCTGAGTCTAGATAAGGCCATTATCAAAACATGGTATAGGTGCCCTTCACACCCAAAGCTAATAAATTGACAGTAAGTTCACTGCTATGTAAAGGCAGAAAAAGAGATGCAAGATTCAAACCATGGGACTATTATAAATAGGGGACTTGACAGCTTGATTCTGTCCTAGCTGATATTTATTATTACGAATTCTGTATCTATAATAAAAAGATTTCATCAATCTCAGCCTTGTTCTGGACTCTTTGCTGCAAGCTCCTGAATATGGACTTGAGTCCCTAGGCAGAATTTTATTGCCAAGCCTTGGGTAAACTTTCTGACATAACCTCTGCCATTATCTAAGCTATTTTTCCAACTAATGAGACAAGAACATATTTCCCTAAAGTTAGATGGGTTTTTTTGTGGTTTAGACAATTCGCTATCCTCTTTTTAGAACCAGAAATGATTTCTTGCTTACTAAGCTTTAAAGAAATATTCCAGGTTCCAGTAGTTTAAATTGAAAATGGACTGAAAGACAACATAAATATTTTCTTCAGGCCAAAGAACTGGAAATAGTATACACTACAGGTGAAACTCGAAAAATTAGAATATCGTGCAAATGTTCATTTATGTCAGTATGGCAACTCAAAAGGTGAAACCAATATATGAGATAGACGCATTACATGCAAAACGAGATATGTCAAGCCTTACTTTGGTATAATTGTGATGATTATGGCGTACAGCTTATGAAAACCCCAAATTCACAATCTCAGAAGATTAGAATATTACATGACATCAATAACACAAGGATTGGAAACAGAACAATATCGGACCTCTGCAAAGTATAAGCATGCATATGTACTCAGTGCTTGGTTTGGGCCCCTTTTGCAGCAATGACTGCCGCAATGCGGCGTGGCATGGATGCTATCAGCCTGTGGCACTGCTGAGGTGTTATGGAAGACCAGGATGCTTCAATAGCGGCCTTCAGCTCCGCTGCATTGTTCGGTCTCATGTCCCTCATCTTTCTCTTGGCAATGCCCCATAGATTCTCTATGGGGTTCAGGTCAGGCGAGTTTGCTGGCCAATCAAGCACAATAATCCCATGGTCATTGAACCAGGTTTTGGTACTTTTGGCAGTGTGGGCAGGTGCCACGTCCTGCTGGAAAATGAAGTCAGCATCCCCATAAAGCTCGTCTACGGAAGGAAGCATGAAGTGCTCCAAAATCTCCTGGTAGATGGCTGCGTTGACCCTGGACTTAATGAAGCATAGTGGACCAACACCAGCAGATGACATGGCTCCCCAAATCAACACAGACTGTGGAAACTTCACACTGGATTTCAAGCATCGTGCAGTGTGTGCCTCTCCATTCTTCCTCCAGACTCTGGGTCCTTGGTTCCCAAATGAGATGCAAAAGTTGCTCTCATCAGAAAAGAGGACTTTGGACCACTGGGCAACAGACCAGTTCTTTTTTTTTCTGTAGCCCAGGTAAGACGCTTCTGACGTTGTTTGTTGTTCAGGAGCGGCTTGACAAGAGGAATACGACATTTGAAGCCCATGTCCAGGATCCGTCTGTGTGTGGTGGCTCTTGATGCACTAACTCCAGCCTCAGTCCACTCCTTGTGAAAGTCCCCAACACTTTTGAATGGCCTTTTCCTGACAATCCTCTCCAGGCTGCGGTCATCCCTGCTGCTTGTGCACCTTTTTCTACCACACTTTTCCCTTCCACATAACCTTCTATTGATGTGCTTTGATACAGCACTTTGGGAACATCCAACTTCTTTTGCCATTACCTTTTGGGGCTTTCCCTCCTTATGGAGGGTGTCAATGATGGTTTTCTGCACAACTGTCAGGTCAGCAGTCTTTCCCATGCTTGTGATTCCTACTGAACCAGCCTGAGAGACCATTGAAAGGCTCAGGAACCCTCTGCAGGTGTTATGGATTCATTAGCTGATTAGAGTGGGACACTTTGAGCCTAGAATATTGAACCTTTTCACACTATTCTAATTTTCTGAGATTGTGAATTTGGGGTTTTCATAAGCTGTATGCCATAATCATCACCATTATACCAAAGTAAGGCTTGACATATCTCGCTTTGCATGTAATGCGTCTATCTCATATATTGGTTTCACCTTTTGAGTTGCCATACTGACATAAATGAACATTTGCATGATATTCTAATTTTTCGAGTTTCACCTGTATATAAAGTTGCAGAACTCCCCCTGCTAACATCAGCTGAGGTCTCTGAAATAGTTTTTTCAGGCTGAGAAATGAGTTGGAGGTGGTGTAAAAAACATAAAGTAACGGAAGTCTGACAGCTTTTTGAAAGTCTCCTCTGTGTGTGTGTGTGTGTGTGTGTGTGTGTGTGTGTGCATGCGCACCTGTGCATGAACATGCAAGAAGAAAAAGACTGGATCTCTATTTTAAGTATTTTATGTTAGGGTCATGCAAAGCCTTGGAAATATGTGCTTTGCAGCACACAATAGCATATTCAAGTCACTTCTTTCTCAATCGTTAAAGCAACTGCACCATTTACAAGGCTTGCCTAGTGCTTTACAAACTAGTCCTAGTTGCCTCCACATGCGAACATTGCCACATCGCTACACCCAGCCTCAATGACAATAAGAAATTAATCAAGGAGTACTAATGAATATTTCAGACTTATAATACGTAGACAGCAGGGAGAATTTTCACAGATGACACTTCACCAACAAACACGTAACATACAGAGCTTTTATTTATCTAAGGAAGGTAACTGAAGGTTTTATTATCAGATGTTTTATTTCTGTCATACATGTTTGCCCCATACAATACATGTCCCACACAATATACATTACTACTGCATTTTGAATATTTATAATTCTGGTTACCGTACTTTGAAAAAGGTACTATGGAATTAGAGAAGGTAAGTAAAATGACAAGGAAAAGATCAAGGAGCTATGGTACACTATGGAAAGGATTATAAAGTTTGGGGAATTTTAGCTGAGAAAAAAGGGTGAATAAGAGAGAGCAAAGGCTGCTATTTGATGCTCATTTCAGGAACAACCGCTATTCAAGGATGAGTCACAGAGTGGCAAATTACACCTCTGCCATAAAGGCAGGAAGAATTTCTTCCTGGAGTAAGATATGACGACACCGTTATCATTGTTACCAAATGAAATAGAAGGCTATATGATCCAGGACAGAGCATGAACCCATTAATGATTACTAGTCATTATGGCAATAGATTATCTCTAGTAACAGAGGCAGAATGTCAGTTGCTGGGGCATGAAACCAGATAAACTCCATTGTGCTTGCCTTTGCTTTCCACAGGCATTCAAATAACAATTATATGAATAAAGTCTGCCCAACTAGGTAGACTGTTTATCTAATTCTGTAAGTTTCTTATGTTATATATCTGAAGAATCGTATACAAACCATCTTTACACCATAATATAAAACTAGCTGTATATATTCAGGATTTTATTTAGTTTTCTAGTTTTTCTGAGAAAAAAAATGGAGAAAAGATAAGAACAGGAGGAAAAGACCTGATTACTCTTTTTCTGCTTAGATGAAAGCAAGAGGTCCTGGAGGGAGGGGGGAGGAGGAGGAAGAACAACAGGTTACAGTTACACTCACTGCACCTAAAGGAAAATAACCTGGACAGATAGATAATAGATTTATATTTTGAAAATCAGATTTAGTTACTCAAAATGTCAATTCTTTTTCTTTCTATGCTCCAAGGACCTGAAAAGATGTTTCCGCACCCCCTCACACACTCATTCAAGTTGCTGACTAAGCTTTTCATTTTAAAGACTCTTTTGAGTACCAATGCTGGCGAACATTTTTTTTTTAAGGTAGGGATTCAAAACTAAAATTGTTAGGAATATATCTAGGACATAAGCCCATTGTCTGCTGAGGCAGAAAGGTGGCACAGAAGCCATACAAAAAGGGCAGTCTCACATGATGCGACGGACTAAATCTCAATCTAACTGTAGCTCATGATGGACCAGCATCTGGGTTAAGTGAGTAGCATAGTCTCTTTCTCTAATGTAGGATATGACGACATTCAGAACTGGGGGAAAACTGTGAATGGTAGTAATACGCATTAGCTAAGCAGAGGAAGATTCTCAAGTGGAAAATAAAGCTTTTTAATATGTATGTATGTATGTATGTATGTGCACAGTTTCAAACATGAAAAATGGAACCCATGTGTCAGGCCCAGCCCAAGGAACTCCAGGAGACCGTGCAGATTCAGTTCAGCAATGTTTATTAGCTACAACCTCTAGCAACAATCTTCCCAGACTGAAACTAGTTCCCAGGGTCAGCCAGTCAACACAGAATGAATTCCTCAGGGAGGTGCCAGCCTCATCCTCTTATCTCTTCCCCGCCCTTCAGGAGACGAAAGAGGATGCTTCCCTCCCTGAGTCTGGCCTTCATAATTCCATTCCATCACACCATGACTGAAAACAAAAAGGTTGCTGGAGTCAGCTTTATCCCTCAAAAGCTGAAGGATTAACGTTCTCACTGATTTCTCCTTTGATTTCTCCTTGGAATTCAAATATTAAAAGAAAATTTTCAAGGAATAGTATGCAAAGAGACATGGAATTAGGAAGAAATCTGCCAGAGCAATCATACTGCAATTATATTTTATATAACTGAGTTTGAAAAGCAAACTATTATCATAGCTAAGAACTATTTATATTAGTTGTGAAATACACTCACTTATAACACATAGCTCTACTCTAATTGGGACTGCACATAAACATGTCATTACTTGTCACTGCGACAAAAATTATTTCACAAAACAGGGAGAACGAAAATTTGATATTTTAACTAGTTTTAGACTAAACTATGCTATTAACTGAGATTGTGATCTTCACTGAAAATTAGAAGCAGATTCTATTTAAATCAATCAAATATACCTCTAAATACATATCTGAAGTAAAAGTTGGCAGCTGCTTACTTGGAATTTTGCAAATCAAAATTCTATATGTTGAAGAAAAGCTGCTTTTACAGACATGCAACAGTGTCCCACCCATAAATGCTCTCTTGAGATTTTAATTCAAATACGAATAAGATCAACCCCTGCTCTCCTGTACTGTAAAATGCACCACTTTAATAGTGCTTGAAGAAACTACAAAATATTGCTGTGTTTTAAATTGGTAAAAAATGTTCCTTAATACTGTTTAGCTGATCCATAAAGAGAAGTATATTTAATGCCTCTGGTTATGTTTGCCAGTGGTAAGGAAGCCAATGTGGAAGGTGCAAATTCCTAAAATAATATTATGTGATCAGGAAAAATGTAAAGACATCTTTAGATCTGAGTAAACCTTGGGCAGGCTCTTCTTTCCTCTTTAGATGAAACTGACCCACTGATTTGTTTTTCTATACAAACTATGCAAGTGGTTTCTGGACAAAAGAGGCAAGCTTTCAAAATTGGAATATTTTTCAAACATTAGGCTAAAAGTACTTTTGACTTTCTCCTATGCTTTTGTGCCAATTGCCAGTACAATTAAGGACAGAACACAGAAGAAAAATAAGGCACAGCCAAAGACCACCAGAATCTGGCTATGACTAAAGCTTTTCAGTCACTGATTGCAGTGAAGTTTTGTCTGAAACTCCAGTAAATTTAACACTAAATAGTCAGAGGTACCTGAGATAGATGTACAACCAATTCAGGAAGTGTAGTAGCCTTGCCTTCCTGTCTATTTAATACAACTCTGTTTTTCATTTTACTAAGTAGAACAGTCTCCTTTTCAGCAGTAAGAATGGGACAAACAGTTGTAAGATTCATATTTCAATGCGTAGGCACACAATGTACACTTCCCATACAGATCTGTAAGGCATAGTGTTTTTATAAAGCAAAATCTGCACTTTTATGAATTTTGTAATTCAGTCAACAATTTTATAATATGTATATTTAGGAAAGGTATTCCTAAAAGCCTTTTATGGAGAGTTCCCTGGAAAACGTGATTGTTAGGAAACTGAGAACAAAAATGGCATAGGGTCTGTTTACTTGAGGGACCTTTTGTCTGCCAAAATATCTGCCCAGCCAATTCGATCTGGCAGAGTTGGCACGCTCTGGGTTCCATCTATTTGGACCCCAGAAATGGGCCTTCTCTGTAGCAGCACCTACCTTCTGGAATGATGTTCCCCCTGAGATTCGAACACCCGCACCCTACTGATATTTTGAAGGGTCCTGAAGATGTGGTTCAGGCCTTTGGTGAGGACGACTGACACCCTTTTTCTTCATTTTCCTTGTTCCCATTCTGGTTTGTTTTCTCTACCATCTCTGTTCCTTTGCTTTGTGTTGTTTTTGTGTTTTTGCACTGTTCCTTGTTTTAAATGTTTTTAACAATTTGTAAACAGCCCAGAGTTGCTTAAAGTCAGGTGGCATATAAATTTAACTTATTATTATTATGGTTGGTTGCACAGTCAGCCAGGTGTTTAGACTGGATTTGGCATTTTTATCCACCTCTTGAGTCCTTCCCAAGGACCTGGGATAGGCAGATGTTGTTGTTTGATGGTGTTAGAAGTATTGTCACAGGATATAAGCTGTTCCAAGTAAAGCAGCCTTTTGCAATTGACTGATGGTGATTTTGTTAATGCCAACAGTCTTCAAGTGGTACTCCAGATATTTTGGGATTGCACCTAAGGCGCCTACAAACTATTGGTACTAACTTTGCTTTCTTTTGCCATAGTCGTTCTACTTCTATTTGCAGGTCTTTATATTTTGTGATTTTCTCCAGTTCTTCTTCTCTTCTGCTCTCTCTAGGTATTGCAATGTCCACTATCCAGACTTTTTCCTTTCTTATCAACAGTTGTTAAGTGTGTGGTGTGGTGTGGTAGGTGCTTCTCTGTTTGAATTCTAAAGTCCCAGAGCACTTTAGCTTCTTCATTTTCTATGACTTTGTCTGTTTTGTGGCCCCACCAGTTCTTGCTTGCAGGCAAATGATATTGCTTGCAGATATTCCAATGCACCATTGTTGCTACTTTGTCATGCCATTGTTTGTAGTCAGTCTGTGCAATCTTCTTGCAGCAGCTAACTAGGTGGTCCACTGTTGTGGTGGTGGTGATGGTTGTTCCTCCTCCTCCTCCTCCCCCTCCTCCTCCCCCCCCCCCACTACTACTACTACTACATTTACTTCTGGAGAAATGTATGTGAAATTGCATGGTGAACTTCCATGCAGTTTAATTTCTGAAACTGCAAATCTAAGAAGCTAAATGAAACCAATCTGGAGAAATATGTCTTTCTTCACAGCTGCCATAGCTCAGATTAGGCACAAGCACTGCATATTGCAGTCTTTGTACTGGGCAAGGCAGTTTAATGATCCTAACTGGAGAGGAAGGATTTCGGAGATACCTTCCACTTGTCTTATAATAAACCTTTCTTAATCAATAGTTAATTTTAAATGTTATGAAACTTGCAAATTTCTCTGGGAATGTAGGAGAAAAATATAAAATGTTTTCTTAAATAAACTTAGCAAATTAATCTCTATATGCATACTGGATTGCAATGTGTGGCACTTTATTGAACATTTCTTCCTAAAACACTAATAATCCGTTACCTTAGTACAGCACATATCCAGAGCATTATGGTAAAGCTGTTTATTATTTATTAGCCTGAAGCAAGTCAGACATTGTATGCATTCTGTCATGCTCTGGCTGTCAGACATGAGCTGGAGTAATTATCAAGATGTATAAAAGCAGATGTCACGAGCTTCAAGATGGATTTATATTCGTTACTGCAACAGCAGCAGTGAACAATAAAAAAGGATCACTGCAAGTAGATACACTATTCATATAAAATAAATAGAATAGTTATAATGTGTTTTAATAATCAGTGCACTGCAAGGACAATTTTTATTTAGTTTCATGAAACCTGGTACTGGTTGCTTTAGCAAAAAGAAGGAAACTGTTTTATAAAATACCTATGCCATTTGGTCTTTTCAGTTTTTCAGAATACTACATGTATACTGCAGGATCTTGGGGAAAAGGTCATTAAACAAAAGATATAGTTTCAAAAACCTATGTTCAGATTTCTTCTTTCAGATAACTTTCTTACTAATTATTAAAAAAAGCAAGAGATTCAGCTATCTATGTTATAACCATGGTCTGTCTGTTTTTTTGTTTGATCAGATTCATGGCAGTAGGTTGATGGAATTTCAGTGGAAAGATTCTCCCTTCTCCTTTAGAGCGTTCTCTGGAATGGAACAAAAATTCTCAATTTCTCCTTCTGTCTTCTTACCAAGCATCTGGGGGATGTTTTAAAATATTCTTATGCAAAATTGTTTAGCAATCTGGTTATTTTAAACTTCTTCTTTAACTGTTCTAAATTCTGAAGCCTTTAAATGTCATTGAAGCAACTCAAAAAGCAAACATTACTCACGAGTATGCATTTTGGGGAAAGCAGGCATAATTTGGAGAGTAAATTTATATGGGAAAGACAGAGCATAATATGAAAAGGTCTGGCACTGACTAAGAGAGGAAACTGCAGTGACTGGAGCTTTTTTCACTTGAGTACAACCCAGAATCAGCATTATATTCTGCCACTAACACTTAAAACACAGTAAAGTTTAAAAAGTAAATAAATAGCATCCACCCAAACCATTTTCATCAGCCCTTGGTAATATTTGAAAAACAAGTAAGGAGGAAAAATGTTGCCTCTAAAACTCCCACAATATGTTACCATGAAGTTAACAACAATTTGTTTCATTTAAAGGGAATGCAGAACTGCTTATACTTCCTTGCCAGCTATTTTTGTTCAACAAGACTAAAACAGATTTCATACGGCTCCCAGACAGTGGGAGGCAACCGCAATCTCACAGCTGAGTGCTTCAATAATAATGTGCCAAACAAATGTTTCTGCAGTTCCTACTTGTGGAAGATACACTGGTTCTAATGGTGCCAATAAGTTAAAAGAAGCTGCTTAACCTAGTGTGTAGAAACAACCGTAAAATATGAAATTTTGTTAACATGACAAAATGATGCAAGCACCCCCATTTGTAATGTGTATGTCACAATGCATGTAAAAAAAAGCAGCACCTTATGTCATGATGGATCCAATAAATCAGTCATAAATTACTCAGTATAGCCTTTTAGTACATGGATTAGAAATGAACAATATGTTTTTGCATCTCTAATTTAATAGATGAAGAAAAAAACTGATGCAATCCTGAAGTTTCTGTAACAAAAGTCCAAGAAGTTGAACTCAACTGAACATGGGTCAGAGTTGCTATTAAGGCCTACCTACTGGTGGTAAGGGTGGCAAAGCATAGATAGCCACCCCATGGCCATTTTGGGTGATATGAGCTCTCCTGAGTAAGAGGGGCTTGGAGAACCCTTGCAAGGGCATGTGGAGGAATTTGCTCAGCACCTGTTGGACAAAGTCGCTCAGATTCATTCTCAACTGGACGCTGGCTTTGTTGCAGGTCTGGTGGAGATGCCTGGAGGGAGTCTTGCCCTGTTATCTGGGAATGGTTTGAACTTGTTGGACCTGAGGAAGTGGACAGGGTCCTTAGGACTGTGAGTTCAGACACGTGCTCTTTAGAACCATGCCCCTCCCGGCTGGTTAAAGTAGCCCAGGGGGTGTCATGTGAGTGGGTTCTAGTGATGATTAATGCTTCCTTGAGTGAGAGGTTGTCCCTTCGCCTCTTAAGGAGGCTCTGGTTTGCCCCATCCTCAAGAAGCCATTGCTGGACCACACTATACTGGACAATTTTTGTCCAGTATCCAACCTCCCCTTTTTGGGGAAGGTGATTGAGAAGGTGGTTGTGCAGCAGCTTCGGAGGACCTTGAATTAAGTGGATTATCTGGATCCCTTTCAGTCTGGATTCAGACCTGGGTATGGGACTAAAACAGCATGGTCGAGCTTTTGGATGATCTCTAGTGGGGGTGGGATGGGGGTTGTGCATCCATCCTTGCCCTGCTTGACCTTCTCTGTGGCTTTGAATGCCATCGACCATGGTATCCTTCTGAATCAGCTCAGAGGACTGGAGATGGGTGACACGGTGTTATGCTGGTTCACCTCCTTTCTCTAGGGCCAATTCCAGTTGGTAGTAGTTGGGGAGGAGAGATCCCATCCTCGGCCCCTAATATGTGGGATTCTGCAGGGTTCAGTATTCTCCCCTCTCCTATTTAACATCTACATGAGGCCACTGGGTGAGCTCATCCATTGCAATGGGTGAGACATCTCTGCCCCATGCAAATTAAGCAATGTTGTGAATATCTTATCCCAGTGCCTGGAGGCCGTGAGGATCTGGATGGGGAACAACAGGCTTCAGCTGAACCCTGGCAAGACTGAGTGGCTTTGGGCTTGGACCCTTCCAGTGCTAGGATTATGGGGCCTTTGGTTCTGAGTGGGGTTCTGTTATTCTGAATGCAAAACAAAACATGTTTTGCATTCTGTTATTCTGAATGCAAAACAAAACATGTTTTCCATTTTGTGCTTATGCCTAACTGAAGGCTGATTAAGCAATAATCTTCCCTCCAGCCTGGGAGTTGGACCCAACCATAGATATGGTGCACATACTGCAAAAAGCCATGGTTTAATCATCATTTACTGCACAAACCAAAACTGGCTGTGTTCAAGTAGCATAATACACCATAAACAATTATCTGTAGACCACAATGATTGGATTGACACAATATGCTAAGCCCAAATGAAACAAACCACATTATAATTTATGCAATGAGTAAATCCTTCCACAGCTTCTATCCAAGCAAGAGTATAATCAAGCATAATTTAGTGTGAAGTCCATTCGTCTTCCCTTATAGCACAGCTTTAAGGCATGAAACAGAATCATTTAATATTATTTTCAAAGCAGTCTAATTTATTGAAACAAGTACGTTTCTAGAGTCCTTTGGAGTTGGGCAGACAATAAATTTAAATAAATAAACAATAAGTATTTTTAAACTGTATTTAATGATTCTGGCTCGTTTCAAAACCTATAAATAAAATTAACTACAGCACCTGATCGACAGTGAAAGCAGATCACTCTAATCCACTTGCAGCAGTTAAACTGAAGGCAGGAAGCACATGAATCCAAGGTTCACTACACAAGTTGAAGAACTATGCAAAATTCTTCAAGTTTGGAATTTTCCCAAATATTTCACATTCAGAACACTTCCAGAATAATTCAAGCAGTAATCCATTTTGAACTCAAAGCAACTGTTCTGGACTTGACACATTTTGAATTTGAAATGTTTTACAAACTTCTAATAGCATGTGTAAACCAAGTCATTATGTCTGAACAAATTCAGTAGGTCATCTAGTGAGTGATGCTATTGACCAGTTTTGAATCTTGGTTTTCAGTACACCACTTTAGCTACTATATTGGCTCTCATTACATGATATACAGTATATGTGAATATATGTTATTTTATTTGGATAACTTGCTGCTTTGGTTTAAAAGAACAAACAGAAAAATGTCTACCCAAAACAATTTGATTGCCAGTTACAGATTGCTAACTACAGTGACAATCTGCATGTCTGTGTATGTGTATAAGGAGGAAGCGCCAAGAAAATTTGTAAACAAACATTTTTAACCAACAATTCCTTTGTAAGAGTGAAGGGATGAGTCTGCTCTTTCAGCTTGTAAAATATCAAGAAGAGTAGAAGCTTTTCAATACAGACAAGATTATGAGTAAAAATACCTTTATACATATGTAAGCCTCATGTCTAAATTCTGTTCCAAAAAAGGTCAGTTATGCAAGACTAGAAATGATTGAAAATACTTAAATAGTAAACATAGTTCTCTTATTCATACATGAACCAGACTGCAACCTCAAAGAATAAATAAATGACATACTAGGGAAAATGGAAAGACAATAGGATAGGATTGATACCGATTGTTAAGTATAATAAAAACTACACTTAAAAGTAAACCTCAAACATATAACAGAGTCAACCATAGCTTAAGAAAATGAATGAGTTTAAGAAAATGGACTAACACACAATGCTTCTGTCTGAAAACGGCCATTTTTCACAACATAACTTTGAAGGGAGACCCTAAGTATGCAACTACTCACTAACACCTAATTGGTCTAATTTGCACACAGGGCTGGCCCTAGTTTGTTTAACCTTGTTCATTGAACTGGCCACAATTTGCTGAGCACTGTATTTGCTAAACCATAAAACACTGATTACACATTTTAATGACCAAATTTACACATCACTCAAAGAGATTGTGTGATGTGTAGCGCCAGCAATTAAGCTGAACTGTATTTTTTTTTTCACCTGAACTGGTTACCTGTTCCAGTAGGAATGCAGATCCTACCTAAATGTTAAGGGGAAATAAACTCCGTAACTGAGTAATTCAGCAGTGAAACCAATTGCCCAGAGAGGCAGTGGGCTTCCATTCACTGAAGAGTTAAAGCAGAGGCTAGACAGCCATCCATAGGTATGTTTTAATTAGGATTCTTGCACTGAGGAGGGGGGTACTAAATGCCCCCTTCGAAGTTTATAATTTTACCTAAAAGTCTTGACTTTTTAACACTTGTAGCAAATAAAAATGAGCTTGCTTTTTTGGATTTCCCCTATCTTCTTTCTTCTGTTTTTTACCCCTTTTCTACAGACATAACAAAGCAGGAGGAACTTGGGAAGATTTGTGGTAATTGTGGGTCTCAAAAGTAGAGGCCTCAAGCTTATAGAGCAATCTCCACTTGTACCGGGAAGCACAGATATGTGATTTCAATACTTTTGAGTGCCAATGGATGATGCAATATATCCTCACAGCAGCATTCAAGTCTAAATGTTACATTTGAGAAAGGGGAGGGAGATAGGCAGAACCTCTAGACCACTGTTGTATTCACAGTTATATAATCAGGAAAATAATAAGGGACACTTGAAAGGAATATAAAATTAAACTGAATTATATTTAAAATTAACTTAGAACTATTTTCAGCATTTTTGATGTCTCATGAAGCCAGCAGATGTTATCTTTAAACAGAAGCAATTCTTCCATTTCTATATACTACAGAGATACTACAATTTCACCTTTGTGTTATTTCTAGTAATGACTCATAACCCCCTACACAATTCTAAAAACATATTTAGAATAGCATCACTTCACAAAATACTTTTTAAAGAAGTGCTTACTAATTATTAACAGCGAGCCCACTCATCTCCATCTTAAATCTGAAGCAATCTGCAAACTTGTGCTTAACTCTGCTAAAAAAAGATTTTGTATAATCTGACATAATGGTAAATACTAGTTGACTATTTTACCAATGTTGTTGAAACCTATTGCATAACTTCAATTCAAACAAGAAAAATTTCTAAGTACACAAAATAGGTCTTTTCTGGAAAAACTTCTAAAATAAGGGCATTCCCTCATGCCAATGGGTTATCTAATTACAAACTGTTACCAAATTGGCTTGTCTAGTAAATAACTAGTGTGGGAAATTTTAATAGGGCAGCATGTTTAATAGCTCACCTAGCGATCTAATTAAATTAAGGGCATGGTATTTCCTCAAGAGGAAAAGATAAGCTTTTCCATTTTTGTGACAATGACATATCTACCTTTCAAACTGCTACAACAATCAAATATTTCACTTACACTTACAATATTAATTACATTTGCTTCAAGCATTTAATAAAAAAACAAATAAAGCTTATCAAATGATCAGAAAATACAGAAATGCCACTTTCCCTCTGGTCACTAGTTGCTGCCCTCCATATCCATTTTTTTTTTTTACTAGTTCACCAGTGAAACAAGGAAAAGCCTCCCCCCCCCTTTTACAAGTTTAGTGATGGATCCATGAAAGATGGTCCTGTCTTTTTCTGTTTTTTAACCAGGTGAAAATGGTAAAATGGTGTTTCCTCTTTTCTTTTTTTATACCAATCCAGGTAGTGTAAGAAGCAGAGGGACCCCCTAATCGGGGGCTACATTAGCCTAAACTTTTAGACTAATGTTTTGTGCAGACCATGTTTATCATTGAAGTCAAAGTGAAAGAAGGGGGTTGACAGCTGGTAAGGGATTCTTATGCTGGCTTCTTTTCCAACCTGTTTACACGCTGTAGAAAAGAGATGGTACTGGGCTGTTACCCAAGACATACTATCACTGAGCTTGCATACAGAAATTAAACATCAGAGAACAGACTTCAGAAACCATAAAACGTAAGTAGCTACACCCATTCCAAAACAAAACTAATCTTTTATGATATTTCTAGTTCAAACTTGTTGCCTCTTCCTTAGAATGGATCACTCAACAGGCTAGAGATATAAAATTGGGCATCATCACCATATTAATGATACCCCATTCTATGTTGAATTTGAATAACCCCTCCCAGTGGCTTTCTAATTTCCATATACCTGAAAAAGCAGGCGTCGTCTTTATTTGTAAAGGAAGTACATTTTGAATCAAATCAGTGAGTGAATATGCATTTTTACTCACATCAGTTACTGAATCGAAGCCGCGAGCTTAATATTTTGGCTGACATTCAAACATGCCGACTGCTGAGCATTTTAACTTCAGAGTTCACAATTTTAAAAAAGCAAGCAACCAAATATCCCTCTCAAAATAACTTCCAAGAAAGACCTATTTAAATTCAGATTCAAAGAGTGAATATAAGCAAATAGCATTAATCTATAAAAAAGGTAGCCTGGGCATTTGAAAAAAGATTTCTTGGGTTTCAGATGCAATTATAGTATGATCAATATTATCTTTTATTCAAGAAAACATGTATCTAATATATATTTTACAGCCAGAATTTGCTCAGATCTGTCAGAAAGTAGTGATATTTACAATTCACAATTAATTCAAAATGCATATTATTGAATCTATTTCTACTGCTTTGTAAAATAGACAACAACTACTAAACTGTATCAAAACCAAGCCTCCCCCAACATATCTCAAGCCCTTCCAGTTCCTAAATATTCTGCTACCAACACCACATAATTTTTTGTAAGAAAAATTAATCCATGGTCTATTGGAATTATTTTATAGCACAGTATTAAATCCTTCTGCACACCATTACTAGTCAACTGAAACAGCTATAGAACAGCCAATTTTCTATAAGCATTTTATTTTTATATAGAGAACAATTTAAAATTATTTACTAAATACCTAACCATTACATAAATTAATGCTCAGCTTTATAACTGAAATTATATTATAGCAATGTACTGGAATTGGCTGGTCAGACACAAAGGCAAAGCAGATTAATTTTAAACAAATTTAATTTAAACAGGATTGGAGCTCCATTCCAACTGTGGCTTCCATGAAGTTATGGTCTAATCTGTTTTTCCAGACTGTATTATGTTGCCTAACTGTGTTAGGTACACTGAAAATCAGAAATAAACTTTAGTCACCTATGTCAAATACCATGGGATGTGGGAGTGATATTCCTTTATCTCAGATCAGGTCTCCCATTACTGACCACTGCAGCCAAATCACCTTGACTGTCGCAAATATAGCATCTTGGGAGAAGAATTTAGGGGATTCAGATATATATTTCAAATCAAGTCAGAAGTAAATGTAAGATTATTATATTTATCCCAGAAAATAGACTGAAGTACTGTACAAAACATGTTTTTACATACTTATTTAATCTTATGAGAAGAGGAACATGATTTATTTAATAACTCATGTATTACTATTTTACTTAAGAACTATATTCCACTGGATGACAAATTACAGTATTTCACTGGGAGGTTTACAAGAACTGTAGAACTCATTTATCAACCCATCAAGTAACAGGGAGTTCCACCAACCACTCTCCTTTATTTCATTCTACATACAGCATTATTTTATAACACACACACAGAGTATTACAGACAAATGGGGGAACAGAGTTGATACCACATAAAGCTATATAATCTCTTTACCTAAAGAAAGCAGTTTTCACAAATCTTATATAAACCAATTGAAAATTGTGGACTCCCTGCATGTGGCACTACTCAGCTACTTGCTGGGATAAGAGGAATGTTATGTCCCTTGTTTTCTGAAATCTTTGGTATAGTGTGAAGTTCATTATTAACAAAAAGCAGATTATCTCTTCTTCTGGGGAAGAAATGGCAAACCAAAGAGGGCTATGCTAAAAGCAGAGCTAATGACCGTGGCGGAATGAAGAGTTGGAGAGTAGACCAGCTCTTTGTAATTCCTTTCCAGACAAGGAGAGGACTTGAGGTCACTCACAAGCGCTCCATACAGTTGCTCCTCACAAGCAGATTGCAAGACAGCAGTCTCCAGCGGGTTTAGAGCTCTGGGAGACAAGGGAGTAATTATCTTGCTCAACTCATGGTCAGCACATTTAAGGACACTGGGTTTGCATACTTTCTTTTCTAATCACTTTCGGAAATTGCTTGTTAACTGCTTTTCAGCTATTAGGAACCTTTGGATCGACATGTTTTACTGCACCGGGTGAGTTTCCTTCAATCCTTAGCAAAATAAGTTTTAAATACAAGTTTAAGAACTTATTTTTTTTTCTGGAATAAACAGGAAAAGGGTGATTAAAATTTTGATTTTAGAAAGTTATTAAAATGGACTGAGGATCCAGATAAATTTGAAATAAGATTTTGGAATTAATTATAAGAATCCTTCTTGTGGGAAAATACTTTTGCTTTGAATTCCTAAAAAAAAAAAAAAAAATAGGATAGGACTTTGAAGGTTGGACACTAGAGGGAACTAGAAGGAACCAAACACTACAATTAAAGGAGAAGAACTCTTAAATTTTACTTACTAATACAGAATGGAGCAAAATATTTTAATATTCAACATATTGAAGGACATTTTTGAACAATGGACCCAGAAGCTAATTTTAAGAGCATCTGTATTTAAAAGATGCTTATAGAAGAGGAAGAAGTTTTACTGGACAAGATCAAGACTGATCAAAAAGAGGATTTAAAAATGACAATTTACAAGAAAGATATGGAAAAAGATGCTATACTGGACATACAAAAGAAACCAGCTGATGTCTTAATTAAAAGGGATATACAAATAACAAACCAAGAGAGTGACCTGAATAATCTTCCTATATTGGATTTACAAAAGAGGCTTGCTAAGCTTTGAAGGATTTTGTGAGAAGAGACAAAGAAAAAATGAAAAGAAATGAAGTTTTAAGACTTTATTTGAAGAGACTAAAGATTAAGATTGTTAAAAGTAAAAGGAAGGAATATAAAGTTGGGATATTTTATCAAGATTAGAATAGATATGCTGTTATTTCTGCTAACCCTTAATGGACTTTTGTGGATCAGAACTGAAATGACGAGGTTTTTAAGGATTTGTTTATAGAGATGGGATATGAGAAGAAAAGATCATTTATTGTATTTTAAGAGAAGGCGATAAGTTATTAATATTGTTTATACTTGTGTTGAAGTATAAGTATGAAGGGGGAAGTCATTTCTTTATATATTTATTTTCTTTTTCTTTACTATATTCTTATTTTTTCTTTTTCCTATTCTTTTCTATTCTCTTTTTCTTTTCTGCAACTTCTATTTGTTCCTCTCTTTTTAGTTTGTATTAGGTTTTTATCATTGTAGTTGTAAGTTTAATAAAACTACTATTGAAAAAAAATACAGCAAAAAAGGGAGTTTTGAGTAAGCATCAGCCTGTCAGCACAGTATGTCAGCCAGGCCGTTTACTAAAGCACAGATCCCTCATGTGGCTTCAAGTAATTAATAACAATGTAGTAACTGAATAGTAAAATGGCAATAGTATGTATGTATGGAAATCACATTTGTTGTGGCTTGGAGGAGGAAATAAAATGCTGGCAAAATTAGAATTATGCAAAAATCAAACATATTTGTTGCAGTGAAGAAACAGTATTTCATAACTTATTACAAGCTTAAGACATCTTAACCTTTCTTAAGTAACCTTTATTTGCATTCTTCTTATTACTTCTGGAAAAGAGTAAAAAGTATTCATTTTTTATGATGCTGGATGAATAAATTCCTCAGGCTTGTTCTGTTGTATTAGTGATGAGAGGGTGAGTGATGAACCCTATACAAAAATAGCACAAACATTCCTGAATAGCGGTATTTAATATTATTACTATGCATCAGGCCTAAATTAACAATAGTTGCATGTAAGTCATATATTTTCCCATTACACAGCTATCATTGCTTCACTGTTGTTGCCTTGTTTCCCTCAAGAAGGCATTCTGAAAGCCTGTGAAGACTTGGCTTTTCCCCCCAAGCACTGGGCTGGAGGTTAACTAAAACCAATATAGATGCAGGTGTATTGTGAGTTTGTTATGGTGTCTCAGCTATTATAACATGGTAATTTTTAATTCTATTTGGATTTGTGTTTTGAAGTTTTATATATGCATGTGCACGTCTGTGTGTGTACCCACACCCACAGACGTACATCTGTACCTAGTTGGACTAATAAAAAAAATAACATATCTTGATAAATATATGTATGCACAAGTGCAGCTGTGACATTCTAATTTAAAATGCTTGGTTTGATCTTATTTAAAATCCTCTATGTTGATAAGCCCCTTCATGGATCACTGCCTTGTTGTGGCGAAGGGGCTTGTGTAACTCAGTGAAGCCATGAGCTATACCGTGCAGGACCACCCAAGACGGACAGGTCATGACAGAGAGTTCTGACAAAATGTGGTCCACTGGAGAAGGAAATGGCAACCCACTCCAGTATCCTTGCCAAGAAAACCCCATGGACAATGTTAAAAGGCTAAAAGATATGATGCCGGAAGATGAGCCCCTCAGGTCGGAAGGTGTCCAATATGCTACTGGGGAAGAGCGGAGGGCAATTCCAAGTAGCTCCAGAAAGAGTGAAGCGGCTGGGCCAAAGCCGAAAGGACGTTCAGCTGTGGATGTATCTGGAAGCGAAAAGAAGGTCCGATGCTGTAAAGAACAATATTGTATAGGTACGTGGAATGTAAGATCCATGAACCAAGGCAAGCTGGATGTGGTCAAACATGAGATGACAAGATTGAACGTCGACATCTTGGGAATCAGCGAATTGAAATGGACGGGAATGGGTGAATTTAATTCAGGTGACCATTATATCTACTACTGTGGGCAAGAAACCCTTAGAAGAAATGGAGTTGCACTCATAGTCAATAAGAGAGTGGGAAAGGCAGTAATGGGGTACAACCTCAAAAACGACAGAATGATCTCAGTGCGTATCCAAGGAAAACCATTCAACATCACGGTAATCCAAGTCTATGCCCCAACCACTGATGCCAAAGAAGCTGAAGTTGACCGGTTCTATGAAGACCTACAACACCTTCTAGAACTAGCACCAAAAAAAGATGTCCTTTTCATCATAGGGGATTGGAATGCTAAAGTAGGAAGTCAAGGAGTAATCGGAATAACAGGCAAGTTTGGCCTTGGAGTACAAAATGAAGCAGGGCAAAGGCTAATAGAGTTCTGTCAAGAGAACAAGCTAGTCATAGCAAACACTCTTTTCCAACAACACAAGAGACGACTCTACACATGGACATCACCAGATGGTCAATACCGAAACCAGATTGATTACATACTTTGCAGCCAAAGATGGAGAAGCTCTATACAGACGGCAGAAACAAGACCAGGAGCTGATTGTGGCTCAGATCATGAGCTTCTTACTGCAAAATTTAGGCTTAAATTGAAGAATGTAGGGAAAACCACTAGACCACTCAGGTATGACTTAGATCATATTCCATGTGAGTACACAGTGAAGGTGATGAATAGATTTAGAGGATTAGATTTGGTAGACAGAGTGCCTGAAGAACTATGGACGGAGGTCTGTAACTTTGTACAAGAGGCAGCAACTAAAACCATCCCAAAGAAAAAGAAATGCAAGAAAGCAAAATGGCTGTCTGATGAGGCTTTACAAATAGCTGTGGAAAGAAGGAATGCGAAAAGCAAGGGTGAAAGGGAAAGATATAAGCAACTGAATGCAGATTTCCAGAGAATAGCAAGGAGAGATAAGAAGGCCTTCTTAAATGAACAATGCAAAGAAATTGAAGAAAACAATAGAATGGGGAAGACTAGAGATCTCTTCAAGAAAATTGGAGATATCAAAGGAACGTTTAGTGCAAAGATGGGCATGATAAAGGACAAAAAAAGGCAGGGACCTAACAGAAGCAGAAGAGATTAAGAAGAGGTGGCAAGAATACACAGAAGAACTATACAAGAAAGATCTTAATGTCCCTGATGTCCATGCTGGTGTGGTCACTGACCCTGAGCCAGACATCCTAGAGAGTGAAGTCAAGTGGGCCTTAGGAAGCATTGCTAACAACAAAGCTAGTGGAGATGACAGTATTCCAGCTGAGTTATTTAAAATACTAAAAGACGATGCTGTTAAAGTGCTGCACTCAATATGTCAGCAAGTTTGGAAAACGCAACAGTGGCCACGGGATTGGAAAAGGTCAGTTTACGTTCCAATTCCAAAGAAGGGCAATGCCAAAGAATGCTCAAACTATCGCACAATTGCACTCATTTCACATGCTAGCAAGGTTATGCTCAAAATCCTACAAGCTAGGCTTCAGCAGTACGTGAACCGAGAACTACCGGATGTACAAGCTGGGTTTCGAAGAGGCAGAGGAACTAGAGATCAAATTGCCAACATTCGCTGGATCATGGAGAAAGCACGAGAGTTCCAGAAAAGCATCTACTTCTGCTTCATTGACTATGCAAAAGCCTTTGATTGTGTGGATCACAACAAACTGTGGCAAATTCTTAAAGAGATGGGGATACCAGACCACCTTACCTGTCTCCTGAGAAATCTGTATGCGGGCCAAGAAGCAACAGTTAGAACCGGTCATGGAACAACCGATTGGTTCAAAATAGGGAAAGGAGTACGACAAGGCTGTATACTGTCACCCTGCTTATTTAACCTATATGCAGAGTACATCATGAGAAATGCCAGGCTGGAAGAATCACAAGCCGGAATTAAGATTGCAGGGAGAAACATCAATAACCTCAGATATGCAGACGATACCACCCTAATGGCAGAAAGTGAAGAAGAACTAAAGAGCCTCTTGATGAGGGTGAAAGAGGAGAGTGCGAAAGCTGGCTTGAAACTCAACATTAAAAAAACTAAGATCATGGCATCTGGACCGATCAATCCCTGGCAAATAGAAGGGGTAGAAATGGAAGCAGTAACAGACTTCATTTATTTGGGCTCCAAGATCACCGCAGACGGAGACTGCAGCCATGAAATTAAAAGACGCTTGCTCCTTGGGAGGAAAGCTATGGCAAACCTAGATAGCATATTAAAAAGCAGAGACGTCACCTTGCCGACAAAGATCCGCATAGTCAAAGCTATGGTTTTTCCACTAGTAATGTATGGCTGTGAGAGCTGGACCATAAAGAAGGCTGAACGCCGAAGAATTGATGCCTTTGAACTGTGGTGCTGGAGAAGACTCTTAAGAGTCCCCTAGACTGCTAGGAGGTCAAACCACTCAATCTTAAAGGAAATCAACTCTGATTGCTCATTGGAAGGATTGATACTGAAGCTCAAGCTCAGATACTCTGGTCACCTAATGCGAAGAGAGGACTCTTTGGAAAACACCCTGATGCTGGGAAAGATGGAAGGCAAAAGGAGAAGAGGACGGCAGAGGATGAGATGGCTAGATAGCATCACTGAAGCAATGAGCGTGAAATTGAGCAAACTCAGGGAGGCAGTGAAAGATAGGAAGGCCTGGCGCAATATGGTTCATGGGGTCACGAAGAGTCGGACACGACTTAACGACTGAACAACAAAAATGTTGATAAGAGCAGCTTAATCAAGTTTTAAAAGTGAAAGAACAAACAAAAACATTATTTCTCTATTACATCCTAACATGTGTCACTAGCACTTAAATGAAAACGTAGACTCTGACAGTTGCCTGAAAAAATTTCTGTGCCTTCACTGTTCTAACAAGTGCTAGTCACAACTATTCAGCCTATAATTTCATAATTCAGATTCTGAGAAATCACTGAAAAGTTACTAATATCTGAGCAACTACAAATGGAATTAACTCTACCCAGACATCTGTAGAATGTTGTACAGGATCTCATAAATCTCAGACATGCTGTATATAAACGGCAGGAGGAGAGCCCTGATTGTGAACATAGTAACTTCTTTAATCAAACTGCATTTCTGTTTCAAAGAGAGGAAAACCTGTTCCAGATTGGCCAAAGATACCTAGTAAACACATTTGTACTACTTGTGGAAGTAGTAAATCTAGAGTAGCATGGTAGACAGAAATCTGCAACAATATAAAGCAATATGCACAGAAACCTATCCTGCCAGTCCCTCTGATAAACACTTGCATCAGCTTAAATTTATGACTTCAACAAGTTTTAGCTGATACTCCTGAACGTAGTTGCAGAAGTATGATGATTCTATTCTGTTTTACATGCAACAATCTTCCTGGGAAATCAAGTTGAAGAAGACAAAAGAAAACTAGAGGGGTAACTCTCTGTGCTCAATTCATGGAAAAATATTTTAAAATGAATGCAAAAGGAAAAATGAGAAAGCTGTTCCCAGCCATAAGTCAAACTGAAGCTGCTTTAAGACTATTAAAAAAAAAAATCCTGAAAATGCAGGATATTATTTTCATTCATACATACATACATACATACATACATACATACATACCCTGCTGGAGTTAGTAGAGGGAACTTCGAGGAAGCCATCTGGGAAAGGGAAGGCTATATTACTATGTAATATTAAAATATCACCTATATTACTGGTCCATTCTTCTTCTTTACATTAGGATCCTATAGATACAGGCAGTAAAATGGTACTAAGTTCTTTATAAAACAAATGATTGGAGCATATATAATAGGGCTGTGCAAGAAAAAAAATGATTCAAAAGAGGTACTCAGAACGCACAGATGTGTGAGCACAACATCTCTTTGAAGCAGCTTTTTTTTTTTTTTTTAAGATTTCTGCATGTGCCTGAAAATGCTAGAATGATATTATTTCACAGAGGCACTATTAGAAAAGAATTTAGTATTTCACAAGGTGCACATAAAACCTGTGCAATCAGCTCCCCTAAAATGTGGTTGACAGTCATCTATTTAATTTTTTTTAAGACTCTGGAGAAAATCATAGAAGACAAGGCTATCGATATTATATATAGCTATATAACATTGATATGAACAAGCAGAGAGGGCTATATCCCTTTGTCCTATCTGAAAGGTTCCTAAGATGCTTCATTAAACATCAAGGGAATCACAGTGCTTTAGTCTGATCCAGTGAGACTCTTATATTCAAAGCCTATATATAAGGCCAGCTGCCACATCATAATTCTCCCTCATCTGTTCATTGAAATAACTTGTAGCATTGCAAGCTTATAGTAATTTTTGAGATACAGCTGCAGTCATGAAAAATGACCACATGATGTCTCTGCAAAGTAACTAGGACTTCATAAAAGGCACAGGCACTCTCTAACCAAAAAGAACAAAGAATTTATTCTATGATATTTTAGCTTTATTCTTTCCCCAAACTGTGCTACTGAAACACTTTGGACATCAATTATTTGGAATCAGTATGCCAGATTTGTGGCAGAGAAGTGATATAAGGAGTCTTTCATAATCTCCCTATATTTTATAAATATAGAAATATATTTATAAAATATTTTAGAACATTTTTTACAGCACGTCAGTTTACAGGTTTGTAGTGTCATTGATCTAGATTTAATAGAATCAAATCCTGAACACTGTCATAAAACATGTTCAGTTTAACTCACTCCATAGTGCTGATCATAATCTCCTATCAGTATTGGATCTATCTAGTATCTTAAACTGTAATAGCCAGAATATTTCAACAGTTTAAAGTAAAATGTATTTAGGAATTTGGAGGCCTGAACTTAACAATAGGTCCAAAATCACTCTCAAAGTCGTATTTCTCTGTTGTCAGGCCCAGATCATTTAACTGCAACCCGCCATTAGATATTATATACCCAGGCCTTACAAAATAAGCAAAATGACAAGTAAGGGCACTGTCAGCTGTGGCTTTATCCACTTTGATTTTGAACCAGGAATGCATTTTCTAGAAGAGAACCATAATGGAATATAGCTCTTTGATTAAAATAACATTCCCCTTCCCTGGTATAAATAATCAGTTTTTTAAAAAATATAGAGAATCCCATAGACATTACTAGAAAATAAAAGGGGGTTGGCTGTTTGGAAGAATGTGATTACCAGGGAAGGGGGAAAAATTAGTGTGGCAAAGAGCATCTAAGGGGAGTTAAAAAGAGTGATAGGAAACAACCTTCATGTAAAATGGAGATCTGTCACCAGAGGAGCCATTTTAGTGAATGTGCAAGGCCCCCGTGGCAACCATTTTATGAAAATAGCACAATGTGTTTTCAAAATTACAATGTACCTACTAGCTTAAAAATATTGCTTACTACTACGCTACACTGTCTTCTGTCTGAAACAAGAAAAAAAAACTGCCTAGGAACTTAAATCAATTTATTTGAATTTGTTTGTCCTTCCACCACCGAATATAAAATGATCTTCAGCATAATTTGAATTCTCCTTCTTAACCAATAAGCATTCCATCCAAACCCTCTATTCTTACCTTTCTTCATGTTTTGAATGAATGCTACTGCTACACTTACTTAACAATGCAATGTTTGTTAATGAAAACAGGAAAAAAAAACTTCTAACTTTTCTCTGGCTTCTCTCACTTTGCTATCTAATAAAAACAACATTAGCTCCCTCCACTTCTGCAGTATTGCCAATCGGTCTTCATTCTAGATTTCTGAAACATTCTAATCTTGCTACCCAGAATTCCTAGCTATGGAGCAGCTACAGATTTTCCATAATTTTGCTGAAGGTTTCACTTGGCCTGCAAATAAGCTAACTTCTATCAAAAACTTCCTCTCCTGACAATCTTTCTATATTTTGATCTTTCTGGGTTAAACAAGCACGCCAAACCTATACCTCTATGTCAGTTAGGTGCCAGGTGAGCCATTGTAAATAGCAAAGTTATCTATATGCTTCACGTAAATAATAAAGGGAAAGACATGGGAATTAACCTCTTCAGTGGCTGGGATTGGTACTCCTGCCCAAATTTCACTTGAAAACTCATGCTCATCCTACACTTACAAATATATTATGTGAGAATAAAACTTATTCAAATAACATCCTTCAAATAGCTGAATCAAAACATACCTCATTCTTATACCCTGTCCCAACCAGCTGGATATAAAGAATTCAAGACACTAAAAAGGTCTTGAACTTTAGCAGGATAGACCTTCAGGTACTGCCAACATGCGCTTTCTTTTGACATGCCTCAAAAGTGAGCACTTAAAAACAATTATTATTGCAACAAATTACAAAAACACTAAACATCCTCCAATCAAGGGCAAAATTTACATATTTTTATAACCACTACTTAAAAAGGCTAGATAGTTGTATGATTAACAGGCCTCATGATTTTCAAAATATCCAATATTTTTAAGGCTGAGGTGCAGTCTGAAAATACAATAAAGGCTAAATTTAGCAAGGAAGACTCAACATTGAGAAACTGGAATTCCTCCAAGAACAAGTTGGCTATTTTATTGATTTATTGATTGATTTGATTTATATAGCCTCCCATCTCACACAAGTGACTCAGGACAGCTTACAGAACTAAAACACACAAACCTAGCACACACAACCCCCCCCCCCGGTGCCCAAGGATAACATCCCACTCACCATCAGAGTGAACTCAACGTTGTGGTAGCAGTAGAAATCATCTGAATAGCTTCTAGTAAAGGAGATGCAATGTACCACAGTAGTTGCAACATTCAAAAGAGGTCTGGAAATCTCAGCAGTCATTTACATTTTGCTTCTTGTAGTTGGCATCAAGGTCAATTATAAAAACAATGGCCTGGGTCCTTTTCTGGTATCTATCAGCAATTCCTCAATCAGTTATGCTACACTATCTCAGAGAAAAACAGATTGTCATGATATTCCAATCAATTGTATAACAAATTCTTAGTTCTGGTATAGAAAACAGTGTCCTCTAAAACATCTGAGAAACTGACCTATTGCTGAGAGATATGAATAGAATAAATTCAGCTTTTATTTTCACCAAAAAAAAAAAAGCCTCTCCTATGTAAATACATTTACACAAAGGCACAACTGGGTCACCACAGATGTAGATTTGTTGTTGTTGTTTAGTCGTTAAGTCGTGTCCGACTCTTCGTGACCCCATGAACCATATTGCGCCAGGCCTTCCTATCTTTCACTGCCTCCCTGAGTTTGCTCAATTTCATGCTCATTGCTTCAGTGATGCTATCTAGCCATCTCATCCTCTGCCGTCCTCTTCTCCTTTTGCCTTCCATCTTTCCCAGCATCAGGGTCTTTTCCAAAGAGTCCTCTCTTCGCATTAGGTGACCAAAGTATCTGAGCTTGAGCTTCATTATCAATCCTTCCAATGAGCAATCAGAGTTGATTTCCTTTAAGATTGACTGGTTTGACCTCCTAGCAGTCCAGGGGACTCTTAAGAGTCTTCTCCAGCACCACAGTTCAAAGGCATCAATTCTTCGGCGTTCAGCCTTCTTTATGGTCCAGCTCTCACAGCCATACATTACTACTGGAAAAACCATAGCTTTGACTATGCGGATCTTTGTCGGCAAGGTGACGTCTCTGCTTTTTAATATGCTATCTAGGTTTGCCATAGCTTTCCTCCCAAGGAGCAAGCGTCTTTTAATTTCATGGCTGCAGTCTCCGTCTGCGGTGATCTTGGAGCCCAAATAAATGAAGTCTGTTACTGCTTCCATTTCTACCCCTTCTATTTGCCAGGAATTGATGGGTCCAGATGCCATGATCTTAGTTTTTTTAATGTTGAGCTTCAAGCCAGCTTTCGCACTCTCCTCTTTCACCCTCATCAAGAGGCTCTTTAGTTCTTCTTCACTTTCTGCCATTAGGGTGGTATCGTCTGCATATCTGAGGTTATTGATGTTTCTCCCTGCAATCTTAATTCCGGCTTGTGATTCTTCCAGCCTGGCATTTCTCATGATGTACTCTGCATATAGGTTAAATAAGCAGGGTGACAGTATACAGCCTTGTCGTACTCCTTTCCCTATTTTGAACCAATCGGTTGTTCCATGACCGGTTCTAACTGTTGCTTCTTGGCCCGCATACAGATTTCTCAGGAGACAGGTAAGGTGGTCTGGTATCCCCATCTCTTTAAGAATTTGCCACAGTTTGTTGTGATCCACACAATCAAAGGCTTTTGCATAGTCAATGAAGCAGAAGTAGATGCTTTTCTGGAACTCTCGTGCTTTCTCCATGATCCAGCGAATGTTGGCAATTTGATCTCTAGTTCCTCTGCCTCTTCGAAACCCAGCTTGTACATCCGGTAGTTCTCGGTTCACGTACTGCTGAAGCCTAGCTTGTAGGATTTTGAGCATAACCTTGCTAGCATGTGAAATGAGTGCAATTGTGCGATAGTTTGAGCATTCTTTGGCATTGCCCTTCTTTGGAATTGGAACGTAAACTGACCTTTTCCAATCCCGTGGCCACTGTTGCGTTTTCCAAACTTGCTGGCATATTGAGTGCAGCACTTTAACAGCATCGTCTTTTAGTATTTTAAATAACTCAGCTGGAATACTGTCATCTCCACTAGCTTTGTTGTTAGCAATGCTTCCTAAGGCCCACTTGACTTCACTCTCTAGGATGTCTGGCTCAGGGTCAGTGACCACACCAGCATGGACATCAGGGACATTAAGATCTTTCTTGTATAGTTCTTCTGTGTATTCTTGCCACCTCTTCTTAATCTCTTCTGCTTCTGTTAGGTCCCTGCCTTTTTTGTCCTTTATCATGCCCATCTTTGCACTAAACGTTCCTTTGATATCTCCAATTTTCTTGAAGAGATCTCTAGTCTTCCCCATTCTATTGTTTTCTTCAATTTCTTTGCATTGTTCATTTAAGAAGGCCTTCTTATCTCTCCTTGCTATTCTCTGGAAATCTGCATTCAGTTGCTTATATCTTTCCCTTTCACCCTTGCTTTTCGCATTCCTTCTTTCCACAGCTATTTGTAAAGCCTCATCAGACAGCCATTTTGCTTTCTTGCATTTCTTTTTCTTTGGGATGGTTTTAGTTGCTGCCTCTTGTACAATGTTACAGACCTCCGTCCATAGTTCTTCAGGCACTCTGTCTACCAAATCTAATCCTCTAAATCTATTCATCACCTTCACTGTGTACTCACATGGAATATGATCTAAGTCATACCTGAGTGGTCTAGTGGTTTTCCCTACATTCTTCAATTTAAGCCTAAATTTTGCAGTAAGAAGCTCATGATCTGAGCCACAGTCAGCTCCTGGTCTTGTTTTTGCCGTCTGTATAGAGCTTCTCCATCTTTGGCTGCAAAGTATGTAATCAATCTGGTTTCGGTATTGACCATCTGGTGATGTCCATGTGTAGAGTCGTCTCTTGTGTTGTTGGAAAAGGGTGTTTGCTATGACTAGCTTGTTCTCTTGACAGAACTCTATTAGCCTTTGCCCTGCTTCATTTTGTAGTCCAAGGCCAAACTTGCCTGTTATTCCGATTACTCCTTGACTTCCTACTTTAGCATTCCAATCCCCTATGATGAAAAGGACATCTTTTTTTGGTGCTAGTTCTAGAAGGTCTTGTAGGTCTTCATAGAACTGGTCAACTTCAGCTTCTTCGGCATCAGTGGTTGGGGCATAGACTTGGATTACCGTGATGTTGAATGGTTTTCCTTGGATACGCACTGAGATCATTCTGTCGTTTTTGAGGTTGTACCCCATTACTGCCTTTCCCACTCTCTTATTGACTATGAGTGCAACTCCATTTCTTCTAAGGGTTTCTTGCCCACAGTAGTAGATATAGTGGTCACCTGAATTAAATTCACCCATTCCCGTCCATTTCAATTCGCTGATTCCCAAGATGTCGACGTTCAATCTTGTCATCTCATGTTTGACCACATCCAGCTTGCCTTGGTTCATGGATCTTACATTCCACGTACCTATACAATATTGTTCTTTACAGCATCGGACCTTCTTTTCGCTTCCAGATACATCCACAGCTGAACGTCCTTTCGGCTTTGGCCCAGCCGCTTCACTCTTTCTGGAGCTACTTGGAATTGCCCTCCGCTCTTCCCCAGTAGCATATTGGACACCTTCCGACCTGAGGGGCTCATCTTCCGGCGTCATATCTTTTAGCCTTTTAACATTGTCCATGGGGTTTTCTTGGCAAGGATACTGGAGTGGGTTGCCATTTCCTTCTCCAGTGGACCACATTTTGTCAGAACTCTCTGTCATGACCTGTCCGTCTTGGGTGGCCCTGCACGGTATAGCTCATGGCTTCACTGAGTTACACAAGCCCCTTCGCCACGACAAGGCAGTGATCCATGAAGGGGAGATGTAGATTTAGCCCCTAGAAAATTTCTGATTTACTGTTTAGACCCAGGTTATCACAGGTCCTCAACTGGACAAAGCAACAGCTAGTGTCCCCAAAGATGCTGGTTTATACTTAAAAACTGTCTGACACATGGCAACTACTATAATTATTTTTTATTGATGTAATCCTAGACAAAGGGCTCTGCCAGCTAAGTTATCTCCCCTCTCTATTGGTAACAGATCAGCAAAAGCAGCAAGAACTACTGAAAAATAACTGAAGTACATGAACTCTGATGGAGATCCATACCTCATGTAGCAGTTTCAGAGTCAAGAAGGCTAAGTGGTACAGATTATTTTTGTATTTACAAAGCTCACACTAAAGAAAAGTATAAACTGTTAATATTTGCAAATAAAATATTCAAACTAGTTGCAGAAACATATACTTTTCACTATTATTTTCTTTTTGGACCACTGATCACATGTTACTTAGGTACATTTTGGAAAAGCGTTTAGATGTATAGCAACTTAAAGTATGTTATCAATAGACACATATCAATACAAAAATATAAAAATTAAAACACAAGTATCTGTGAATTCAAAGGGCATGGAAAGTTTAATAGGAAGAGATGCTGAAATTCACTTTCTTTTCCATAAAGCAATTCAATATAATATTCAAACAGTATTACTCACATATTTGATTATCAGCCTAGTTTGGAAACGCATCTTGAAAGTGGTTTCCAAATATAAATCAGTTCTTTTTTTAATGTTCATAATGAATTAATGCTGGTTAAGGGAGAATAACTGTCTGAGAAAAGAAATGGACATCAGCACTTATTTTAAGCTTCAGTTATATTAACAAGAAAAACATGAGATTAAAATTAAAACCATTTTCAGTATTACTCCATCCTGAACAAATCCTCTGAATATTCATTGCACTGGTTTTTGGTTATCAAATTTAACTTTTGCTTTCAGTATAAGCTACAATTTTCAAGACAAAGAGCCTGCTTAAAATATACTACACATCTTTCAACCACAGTATTATCATAAACAACATTGTTATTGTTCTGTTGTCAACTCCATGTTACAACCCTAAAAACAGGAAAATTATGTTAAGACAATTAATATTGAATCAAAAGGATAATGATACAATGGAATGCAATTTAAAAATAGATTTCTCAGTAGTTGTTATAATAACGTCTTCATAATATCCGGATGTCAGGAAGAGAATCAAGCAGCTTTGATATATTCACTGAAAGGTTAATTCTTTTGTGCTAGAAGAGTAAGAAGGTAGGTAGCTTAAAATCCAAGTTGAGTAAAGAAAGAAAGGATATCTGTTTCTTTAGTGATACAGTGGTACCTCAAGATACGAATTTAATCCGTTCCGTGACTCTGATCACAAGTCGAATTGGTCGCATCCTGAAGCACGTTTTCCCATAGGGTTCAATGTAAATACGGTTAATCCGTTCCACCCTCTGAATTTGGTCGCATCCTGAAGCAAATTTCCCCATAAGGTTCAATGTAAATACGGCTAATCCGCCCTCCGAATTTGGTCGCATCCTGAAGCACATGTCCCCAAGTGGCTAGGAAATTCCCCAGGCGCGCTTTAGTCAGCCCTAGCGCAGAAAAAGGAAGTGCTAATGAAATCTGAGAAAGGCTCCCGCGCGCACAGCCGGGAGCGGGAGCTTCCCCCCCACCCCCGCGCTGATTCCTCTTAATTCCGCGCTTTTTCCTTTGTGCATAGCCCTTGGCGCGCGCGACAAAAGCACAGTGAAAGCAATGGGGGGGGAAGGCTTATGTAGCGCGCACAGCGGAGCGGGAGTCTCCCCCCCACTGATTCCTCCGCGCTGTTTCCTTTCTCCATAGCGACAAAAGCACAGTGAAAGCAATATCAGCGCGCTGGGGGGAAAGGCTTATGTCGCGCACGCGCACAGCCAGGAGCAGGAGCTTCCCCCCCCCGCGCACTCAGATTTCATTAGCACTTCCTCTTTCTGCATTGCTTTCCTTGGGCTTTTGTCCTCGTGCTCAGATTTCATTAGCACTTCCTCTTGGAAGCCGCGACCACATGGCAGCAGGGCAAATGGCCGCAGATCCGGTTCGTAGCTTGAGGTGGAGTTCGCATGTTGAGGTAAATTTTTGCGGCCGGAGCTGGTCGCATCTTGAAATTTTCGTAAGGTGGGGCGTTCGTATCTTGAGGTACCACTGTACTTGAAGCAAAACTTCAACTTAGATACTTGAAAGTGAAAATAGAGCCACTTGTATAGAAGTATTCTGAATGGACAGAAGATTGAGCTTTGATGAAAGCCAACAGCATTACCAACTTTAGGTGACCAAAGCTTTCTGAGATTTTGTGCTACCACTCAGCTCAGAGGTGGTCATTTGCTATAGAAAATCTATGGTGGTTGTAATTTCTACACTACATATTGGGGGAGGGAAATTTTACCACCTCCCTTCATATCATGTGTAATAGCAGACCAGAATAATGGAGACGACATAAAATGAGAACTGAGGATCATTCTGATTTGACTGGAAGTTACCCAAGACAAGTTGTAGAGTAAAGGAAGTCCACAAAATGACAGAGTTTTGAGTTATGTTTTGATGTGGTGAAAATAGGAAATTGAAAACAGATAAATTATTGATACCAAGCAATATTAGATTCCTGGTAATTTTATATGTCAATGTTCATGAAATAAAGTGAACTGTTATAAAATACTCAGGAACATATCCTCTTCTACTGTAAAATTTGAAGTATTAGAAAAAGGAATTTGTTTCCTATAAAATAAGGTAGCAGTTGTTTACAGAATACAATTTTAACCCAGTGGACTTTGTGAATAAAAGACAGCTGATTAGACTGAACCTTACTGAAAATAGAGATTAGAAATAGAGGAGGAATTGCTGCTGTGTACTGTTCTCCATGCTATCCAGTGGCATCCCTGCCTGAGCTGCTGGATTCCATTGTTGGGTTGGCAATAGAGTCCCCGAGGCTGTTGGTCCTCGGGGATTTCAACCTGCCACTTGGTGATGTTGAGTCTGGGGTGGGTCAGGAGTTTCACAGCAGTCATGGACCTGTCCTACTTTGATCTTGCAGGGTTGGTGTTCTCTGGGTTCCTTAGATAAAACAACGTCATCTATCAGGACCCCGAAAGTGTGCCTTCTCTGTAGCAGTGCCTGCCCTCTGGAATGAGGTTCCCCCTGATGGTCCCCACTCTGCTGTTATTCAGAAGAGCGGTAAAAACCTGGCTCTTCACCCAGGCCTTTGGAGAGGGAGAGGGAGAGGGAGACCCTTTGCTGTCATGCTTGCCATCTTTTTTCTTTTATTGATTTTATTGTAATTTCTTTAATTGCTGTGAACTACCCAGAGTTGTTAGGAGTTGGCAGCATGCAAGTTTATGAATTATTATTTGGATTTGTACTTGGAACATAGCTTGAAAAATTCATTCTAGACATCTGAAAAACTGGCATCTCCTTATATCACCCACCCAGTTTCTTTTTATTAGCTAACAAACAATCAAAGAGTAGTCCAGGTGACTGTTTTCTTCTTTGCCTTTGTGGCACAGAACACTCTGAAACATTATCAGTATCTATAACTTTAAATACAGTATCCGATATAACAAGAAATATGACTCTTATTCTGGCAAAATATAGACAACTCTAATACCATGAAGTGTTCATAGGATCCCCTAAACTTCCTACCCAAGCTTAAGAGTACTGCAGATATTTTAGAAACAGAAGCACACCTGGAATAGCCATGAGCAAATGTGCCATTCTCAACAGTATAGTTTTCCTCCCATAAGGATTGGATGGACTATGACTGCCTTCCATTCACACATGAATAATATTAAACTTTTTTGGATAGGTGCCAACCACAGCAAATTGAAAAATGGATTGTTTGGCTGGCATTATATGTTACTTAGTTCATGAGCGTCTTGCCACAATTATTCATACTCATTTATTGCTAAGTTTCACAAAAATATAAAATCCATTATCACCTACTTTTCTTTTCAATTGAATGTCTTGCATATTACAGAAGCAGATTGAAATCTACATGAATTTTTGTGGATGGATCATTCCCCAAGGCAGTACTATTCAACAGGACTTACTTTTGAGCACACACTACAGTGTAAGAATACTTTCTGATATCCACACTGCAGGTTAAACCTCCACTATTTAAATCAGTTGTGAAATCATAATCAAAGTCTAAATTGACCTTCTCCAATTTGATGCTCCTAAAATAAATTGGACTACTATAATATTCCTGCAGGCTGAAATTAAAGGGAAGTGCAGTCAGAGATTAATCATTTTGGAAAAGCTAGCTAAAATCATAATCCTTTATTTGGATTTTAATGCAAAGTCTTCAAAGAAAAGGTTGAATACACTACATCCTTGGGTGATTTGCTTTTTTTTTCTTCCCATTTTAAACAGAATTTCTATTGATTCAAAGGTAAAAAAAAAAAAAAAAAAGTAAAATGAGGAACTCCACAATTATCCAGTTTCAAAACTAAGATTTACCACTTGATTATAATTATATCTATTTAGGAATCTGACTGATTGTCTTCCATAGGGCTTATGGCCAAAGATAATTTGCTAGGAACAGAATGCATTGTATTGTTTTTTGAAGTAATGAGAAAGTTAACATATTTTTCTTTAAAAGAGGGATAGACTTTGGTTATAATGAACAATTATTGGTTGAACCACATATTGCTTCTTGATAAGACTCAACTGCATCTTATTTAAGAGGTAAAATATGTTCTTATTAACTCATTCACATTCCATACCTGTATAAATGAACATCAGCCTTTTTTGTTTTTAGATGATTTGGGGATAAAGAACAAAAAAAAGCAAGTTGTAATCTTGCTTCCCCCCCCCCCCCCTTATTTACTTTGCCTTCTATCTATTTCAAAAGAATGAAAACTCAGCAACTCTAGTAATCCTTGCTGTGTTAGGTTACCAAACAGCCTCAAAATAGCTGCCTTAGGGTGGCTCTTATGACAATATCTGAAGATGGTGGTTCTGCAACAGAAGCACATGATACAAAACAGAAACCAATGCTAATAATTCATCGATGCTAAATAGTTATTATTTTGGCAAAGATCTTATAGTCCTTTCTAGTGTACAGGTTGCCTACTGCGTTATGCCTTTTTAAAGGAAAGCAGCAGCTGTCTTCTACGGCTCTTAATCAAGAATAATGCCTGAGAATAAGTCATTGCCTTTTCTAGAACACATGTTGGCTCCATCCCTAAATATATGAGGTGGTACACAGAAGTGTGTTGCTTATAGGAATAGAGGCATATGGATCTTCAAAACCTGTAATTCTGGGGAGGAAAACCCACATAAAGTAAAGTTGTAAATAGATGCAAACAAATTTAGAAGCAAACTAATTTGAAGTTTTAAAGTGTGTCAACATTTTCCATTTATTCTGTCATGGAAAAGAGCTGACTTCTCCAAAGAGATATACAACCCAGAAGTCAGACCTGCTTTTGACATTTCAAATGCACCTGTAAAATGTAAACTAATAAACTGTTTTATGTTTTTGCATAAATATTTTTGAAACTCTCAGAATTCTGTTGTTGCCATATAGTTCTAATGAAATAATTAACAGGAACACTCTAAGCCTAGGGAAAGGGACTGTTATGAAGTCTGCCAGCTAGTGCAAGAAGCAGCACAACAAAAGCTTCACAGGTTACTCAATGACTTGATCCGCCAGTCTTTATGTACCAGTACCTCCTAAGAATTCTGGGAGTTCTACATTGCAAGGTATGGGATTTTATCGGTCAATCTTAAATTACAATTCCCAGAGTTCCCTACTGTAATAATGAAGGCACCCTCAGGGTCGATCCAACCCTTTCCTCTGACATACTTTGATCCTGAGGTAATTCACACCTAACCGTGAACAGCAACTGGAAAACCAGATCCCTTTGCTGCCACCCCCCCTTCCATTACAAACCAATTTCTCCCTCCCACACCAGCCCTCTGGGGAACCAGGAGAGGATTGAAGGGGAAATCCTCACCCGACCCCAGCTAACTACCAAAAAGGAAACCAAACAAAACTCTGGAGAGTCAATAGCTCAGTCAAGGTGAGGGGGGTGCGAGAAGATTCTAGGATTTAAACAAAAATTAATTTTATTAAAGGGGCCAAAAGAAGGTAAGGTTACACACACACAACGCACCTTTAAAAGGAGATAAAATGGAACCCCCCAAAACCCTAATGCAATTCCAGCTACAGCCAAACAACTAAATTTCCAACCTTGCCTGAGGTAACCCTCTCCCTTCCAGGTCTCCAGCCAACTCTCTCTAAAACCCCAAAAACTATTCCTGCCTCAAAACCTGGCAGAAACCACTTCTTTTCCTTTATTGGCTCTTGGGGACCAGGTGACTCCCTCTGGGCACATAAGGCTGGTTTGTTATAAAAAGGGCCAGTTGCTCCCCACTACACCTGTCAACAGGGGATTATACTTAAACCACTTTAATTCCATAATGTAAACAACCCAACAAGAACTAGAGGAGCCAGAAAGGAAGTACTCAGCAGAATGCCATACATTCTTAAAGAATTACTAAATTCTAAGACTATTAAGTTTCATGAGCCATGGATACAGTTTCATAGTGTATACCAACTACTCTGAAATGAACTCTGCAGCATTTAAAAAAACAACACTATCATAGCAATAAGCAACTTGTCAAATGGAGATATTTCATCCCTTTTTTGTCAGCTGCTACTGAGAGAAACTCTTCATTTACTGTTCCAAATTTAGTTGCAAAAATCTACTTTTTCAATTCTCTTAGAAGTAGATTTGATGATATATTACTCTAGATCTAATGCTGAATATACAAGTGGCCTTCATTACTTGCTGTTCCAGCTTGCCAAATGCAGATCAAAAAAAAAAAAACAACTGGATAATTACACCTTGAAAAGATGTACATTACGCATCTGGAAAAGCCGATCTGCCATGTAATACATGCAGAAAGTAACAATAACGACAGATAAAAACCTTTACCATGGATACTGAAATCTGTTTTCCTTTAAAAAACCATGGACATATAAAACCATATGAGATGGAACTGTGGGTAACAAGTTCAATTTTATGCACCTAAGGGCCCCATACAAAGGGACCTAAATGCAATCCCTTCAGTATGGGGGGTCTGGATATGGGAATCTTGATCTGTGAATCTCACCAAGTAATCTTGGATAATCTAATCTGTATTATCTAGCTGTTGGGAGGCTCAAAATGAAATAAAACTGTAACCCTCCTATATAATGAATGCATAAATATTTCCTCTTAAGGCTTAATACTTGCATATATCCACCTTACATAGAAAATGGAACATAACGTTGTGTTGCACATATTTTTCTAAACTAAATTATATTCCTAACTACCAATGTCTCTAATTTGTAACAAAATATCTTGGGTATAATACAAAAGAAGGGATAAACTAAGAAGACAGTGATGATGCTTTGTAAACAAATTCTATACAGGTAAAAGAAGATCATTCTAAATTGTATTTTTAATTTTTATTTGACTGTAGATCTGGTGATGAAACATTTAAAAATGCAAAGAAACCTATGGTCACAAGTAAATACTGACTACACTCATCATGTAAAGCAAAAACAAACACACAAGCCTCCATCACTTATTCGCTTACTTACTGGCGTTTTTTCAGGCAATTTATTCCCCATCTCAATCCTAACAGACTCCAGGCAGTTTACAGATCCTGTTTGCAAAATACTGTCTCTTCCTTTAAATATAACAGGAACATATATTTCTAAACTCAGCAGCTCAATTGCTGAATGACCTTTGATTGTCTTTTTAAAATCTTCCAGTTCTAATAGATTAATAAGCTAGAGTTTATACAGTAATGATAAAGCCACATATACTGAGAACTTACCAAAACATGCATTACCCTAAAGAAAAAGCCCAGCATCACTCTTTGCCATTTAAGTATTACAGAAAAACCAAAAACAACCTTTAGGGTAACCTGTGTAGCCCAATCCTAAGAATATTAACTTAAGTCTTCCTATTAAAAATTAAGGGTACATAAAATGGTGGCCAAACAAGTCTGATCCTATATAATTTTACAAATAAATAATTCATGAGTTAACTTATTCTCAAGTTTGTTTGTTGAGAATGGTGACCTACTAAAGTTATTTACAAGTTGCATTGAATTTAGGTGGACAAACTCCAAAACAGATATTTGAGTCTAGAATTACTGCTACATATGAATGCCCTCTTCTGGATAATGTCACAGAATTAATTCATATCAAGAAAATGTTTATTTTGACAGCTAAGACAAGCATAAAATTTCTAATACATATTTTGCCACACCTTCTTTTGAAGGCTTTACTGTTCAAATATACTGGTAATACTCTGACATATTTTAAGTTTAAATGAAGTTTCAACTATTACTTCCCTTTTCTTTTAACAGATCCTAAGAACTGTGCAAATAATAAATCTGTGAATATTTAAAAAGTCTGATTTTAACAATTCTCTTGGTTACTCATATGTAAAGAAAAATGCCTTTCATAAAAAACCATCATGACATTAGAAGCAAACTGATATACTAGACATCTCAGACCGTCTCCTTTTCATACTGCCAAAACATTGAAGTTTATTTGTCATCATGGGTAAGTAAGTGAAATGTGGCATCAATCCTCCTTCTGATTCTGATTCCCTAATGTAGCTAAATATAGCTTAATATAGCTAAACAGGCAGTATTCAATAACCATTATTGTATAGTTTACTCACACCATTCACTGCTGTCTTCTGGATATCCCAGATTATGCTTCTTCTTGCAGAATTTGCAGATGTTTACTGGATTGCTGACAGGTCCGTCAATAGTGCTTCTTTCAAATAAAAATTTAAAAAGTAGTGAGGAATAAGGTGAGGAAAAATATCGCTACATCATACTTAACAGCAAAGTTTCAATAAATTTTAAAAAATCAATGGACTTCGAGTAATTGTAACTGAAGACCCACTTCAAAATGCTCTTGGAATCCTTGTTTCAAAAAGCACAAATTATAGTGTATTCATTTGCAATTTCTAATCCCCATTTTTTGTTTTCTACTTTCAAATATGTCATAAACACACACTTATATGTATATAAATCTCTATGTATGGCAATGATTCAGTAAAGAAATCCACAGGGATAGGCTTTATATTTTCTGTATGTACATTTAATACATAGGGATTAAAAGAACTACCCACATACAAAACTATGTACGGTCAGAATTTTTCAGCGGCCGGGTAACATTGTACAATTTACACTATACGATACACTATACAATTTTGCTGTGCTGTGAAAATTTCCATTTGAATGTAATTCATACTTTAACTTAAACATATGAATACAAACTATAATCTGCAACATTATTTAAGAAGCATTCAATATGTTCACTGATTCCTAGCTTGAACCTCTAGTAAGGAACATTCTGTATGGCTTGTTTTTTTAACATGAACTGCGTTATTTTTTTAATAGACCAATTTTTGCTTCCTACTTATCTAAGAAATATAATTGAAGGCTCAGGAAATTTTACTGGTGAACGTATAAAAACCTTCCAAATGCTAAATTAAAAAGCAACCCCAGATCATGCCAAATTATTTTCCATTACAAGTACCTTATACAGAGAGATAGATCTGAAGCACACTGGAAAGTCTAAAATGGAAAGTTCTACATTTACAGCTACTCCTCGACTTACGACCATTCATTTAGCAACCATTCAAAGTTACGACAGTGCTTAAAAAAAGTGACTTGCAACCAGTCCTCACACTTAAAACCATCACAGCGTCCCTGCGATCATGTGATCAAAATTCGGGTGCTTGACAATCAGCATGTATTTATGATGGCTGCAGCGTCCCGGGATCACATGATTACCATTTGCGACCTTCCCGGCTGGCTTCCAACAAGTAAAATCAATGGGGAACCATGTGATTCACTTAATGACTGCATGATTCGCTTAACAACCATGTAATTCCTTAACAATCACTTAATGAACATAGTGATTTGCTTAACGACTGCTGCAAAAAATGTTGTAAAATCAGGTGTGGTCACATGATACCTCGCTTATCAACTGCACCACTTAACGATGAATTTTCCAGGCCCTACTGTAGTTGTAAGTTGAAAAACTGTACCAGGTTTCTTGGAACAGGGGCCATGAGTTCATAGCTAAACATATAGGCAATCTGCAGTAAAACTGCATGGTAGGTCTGACTTTCTATGTAGTCAAAATTTATGAACCTAAAAACGCATGTTTTATTCTCTCATCACTAGTTAAATTACCCTACTATACCTATTCTGAATAGGTTTAGAGAACAGAATGGGAATAGTTAAAGCATGAGCTGTTAAGACATCTATTTATTTGAGGGAGGAAAAAGAATATTAGGCCCCAGAGGACAGCCTAAAGGAAAACATTGTGCAGCATGATGATACAACCTGAATGCTGCAATATGCTGGATCAGGATTATATCTGGCATGGCATGACTCTCTGGCTAATGATGCTTCTAGCTGGCTTGACTTGAAAAAGTCATTGGTAAGAAGGTAAGACAGAAAAAGAGCACATTCCTTTCATAAAGGGCTGATTTCTTGCCGTTTCTCTCACAGCTCTTGTCCCAGATGATATCTTCAAGGGCAAGTCAAGTAAAAGATCATCTGGTCAGAGAGTTCTGTCTGCTATCTAAACAAGTTCTCTGATTCAATTGATGGTAGAAGCTTCTGCTAGATACTTTGCTGATTTTGAATCGGAAGCAAGCAAGCAAACAAATGGAAAATGATATGTTTATGCCTTCTTCAATTGCTGATACTGATGTTTCTGAAAGTAATTATCTCAATCCATTAAATCTAAATTTGGTTTCTTTAACAAAGGCTTCATCGCTGCTTCATGCATCCTTCAAGAGGCATTTACTCATCCAAACCAACTCTGGCAGTTTTCAATAGTCAGGAAGTCTGTCCATCCTCACAGAACATAAAAGCCCCATGAAATCATTTTCACTATCAAGAAGCCTAGAGTTACTCCCACCAGGAGCTCTGTTCCAACCGGCATCTCCCTGGTCCCATTATTACAAGCCTCCAAACATGCCTTATGATTAACTCTGCCTACATTAGGTTTTGGACTTCATGCAGTAACACTGCGTTTACAAGGGTATCAAATGTATTTATTAATTAATTTCATTGTTTTTATACAGGTTTATCTCACTTTATGCTAGAGTTACATTCCCTGAAAACCTCACATTAAGCAATTCACATAAAGCAAGACAATGAATCAGGGCAAAAAGGGGGTTGTGGGGCACGATATCAAATTTTGTAGCCCAATTGCATTGACAAAAGTGCTCATACATTTTTAATGTCTTATTCTTAAGCACTACATTCACTCAACAATGTTTTCTTCCTGGTCTCTGTGTATAGCTAAAGCATTTTTGCCATTTTTTCTACAGCTAGATTTCTAATGTACATGATTATCATGGCAGTCAGAGGCAGAATGCATCGCAACACTATGAATTTTATTAGCATTCTTTATTTTGTTGTGCACAGTAGATTTGCCCGGGTTAGAAGTTTGTCTTAGGGCTGAGGATCTTTCACCAGCTTCAGTGTGATGTAACATATCCACCTTTGTTTCTAGTATTAGAGAGGTTCTTTTTTTTTGCTCTTTTGGATAAGATGTTGATGGCTGTTTTGACCTGACTTTAACAATAGTAGCTACTGTAGGTATGGAAGTAAGTGGGAGACAGGAACACAACTAGAACAACCTTACAATACAGCGGTAAATGTGTGAATGATGGTAGAAAGGGTTTTGGCAGGAAAATGTTCAAGCAGTTTTGGTGGGAAGAAGTATGGGCATTTTCCAGACCGTTAGTGCAAATTGACTATGCCAGCAGAAATTGCAGTAGCCTTTGCTTTTTCATCTAAAGTAAATTCTTAGATTAAAATAATCAATCCCTTAATAGGGAATTTGCATTAAGCGAGGAAACCTGTATTTGTTTAATTGTAATTTTAAGCGCTATTCTATGCTATTTCAGAGAAGTCTACTCCAAAAATAATTTAAATATTTTAAACAAGCAAACATATTCCTGGATTGTCTCATTTGGAAAACAAATTATTAACTATTCTGTGCCTTATAAATTTATACAGGTAGTCCCAGGGTTAAGAGTGCCCAGTTTAAGGATGACTCATAGTTAAGGACAGAGACTATTGTAGCAAAATTTGAGTTAAATACACAATGATTCAAGTTAAATACACAACAGTCCAAGTTAATTATACAATACTACTTATACAGTATTATACAATAATACTGTTCCGGCTTACATACAAATTCGACTTAAGGACAGACCTTGAGAATGGAACTCCTTCTTAAACTGGGGACTACTTGTACTAAGTTAAATCCTACAAGTACTGAATAAAACCAAAATTTCAACATGACTGCATTTTTTCTTTGCTTAGCATTGTTAAAAAAATTCAGTAAAATATACTAATTTTCAAATAACAATTTAAGCCTGATGAAGATTTCATTCTTAAACAGTCTTTCACAATAATCTTATTTAAAATCCAAATAAATAAGAGCTTATATATTTGAACCAAAACCTAGGCAGTTATCACTAACACTGCTCTGTTCTTTTGGTATTATTGCCTCTTCTTGCTCTGTAGTTTGGTCATTCTCAATCACCATTAATAAAAATGCTTTATAAATGTCCACAACACTGTTTTTGTTTTATTTTCCTATAATTCCATTTTTAAATATTTTTTTCCTTTAAAATATGATTAACTTCCTCTTTACCCTTAACATGGAATAAACCTGTACAGATTCATTCATGTCAATGAGACTGGGATGAGTTAAAGCCATGATTCTTTTTTTAAAATAATGTAATATGTGTATTATGTATTACAATGTAGTGTTTTATTAAAAAAAAAAAAGAAATGTGTTTTTACTTTTTTAAAAATTAAAGCGATCAAACTAAAAATCAACATATTTGTAAAATGCCCTTTGCTATTTCATATACTGCTCATAACTAACCATAACTAGTCTTATTAATAAGACTAGAGTTATTTATCCCTTTAAATTATATCCCTCATTTCCAGTCATAGAAGATCATTATTGTAATTAATAACACAATAAAAATGCAAAGTTTCATCTAAAGACCATGACCTTTTTAAAGTAAAACTCAAATCGCTACTAAATGATATGAACACAAAGGAACTACAATCCAATGGAGAATTACATTCATGTTAACTCATTCACTGGATATATGCTGGCTTCACAACGTTGGGCTATGATTAGAAAGCAAGTATCCTGCTCTTTATATCACAGGTGCAGTGATCACCTTATTCTCTTGCTAAGATCAGCAGAACAAATAAGGCCTCCATCCATTCTTGGAATAAGAGACATGCTTGACCAGCTGGATCTGACTGGTTAAGCTCTGACCCTTTGAGACAGAGAGCTGTGGGGAGAGGACCGAGGAATGGGATGGAAAGCCTGCTCTAAGTGCATGGCTGCCATATAGGTTCTGCACAGAGCCCACCTGTTTTCTGTCACTGTATTTGGGAGCAGCAGCTAGAGGCAGCATACCAGTCCATGTGGGCAGCTAAGTTTGCTCCTTCCAACAGCGAACACCAGCCAGAGCCTGCACAGGTTTTATTCAAGGGTCTTTTCCCCTCCTGTTTAAAAACTTCCTTTCCCTCTGTTACCCCCAAGGACCTGCAGAGGCTTCATCATTTGTTTTTGCTCCTCTTCTTTCCTTTTCCTGTCCACCAGTTTTTTCTCTTTGCAGTTCATTGCAAAGAGCAAACCTGGGTGTTGCTCTCCTTAGCATCTGACTTTTTTCTCTTTTTCTGCAGCTGAAGCAAGCCTGCTGTTCTGCAGTATAATCTCTCTTAAGAAGCTAGTGTAGCCTCTCCAATTAAACTGCCCTCTGCTCAATAAACAAAGAGCATTATTCAGCAAGTCTATCCTTCAAGATTGAGGCCCCTGATGCTTTTATTGAAACAACCAGTTCTTACAATAATATTAGATGTTAGCAGAAAACTTCTAAATAAAAAAGCCCTATCTGCATTATCCTACTCTAAGAATTTAGCACTTTTTCTAGAAAATGCAGATTTTTTAAAAGGACAAACTAATAGGAACTGTGAGCTCAATTTTGTAATGTACACATTCTGGGGGGTGTTTCATTGTTCCAAAAACAAATACATACATGCACATGTGCTTTGCATAAATATGCAAGAAACTTGTAATGGAGAAATTCAGATAATGTAAGATAACAAAATAAATACTGCACACTGAAGTAAGCTCACACTGAAGTCAATTGCTTGCTTGCTTTCCACCTGGAAAGCACATGGTCATCTAATGTTCCTGAAGCAGCATCCCAACATGCACCAACATGTGCCATATCATCCTGTTACATTAACACCTACAGAGAAGGTTCCACAACTACATATAAAAACCATTAGAACCAGGGCAGAAATGAGATCGATGCAAGGACAAAGATCAGTAAGTAAAGGCCAGCTAAGATACAAGTAGAAATGTTCTATCCTTTTTCCCCCTCTTTCTTGCATTATCATCTGTTCTGCTCCAAACCTTTTATGTTTGTATCTGACATACATCCACCAGGTTCATCTCCTACCTCTGAAGCAGTTTCCTATGTTTGGAGACTGTTCTCACTGAGTTCCCTCCTCTCCTGTTGGGTATAGACAATAGCAACTGTTGATGCTTTACCTCTGTCTTCTTCCCTTGTTGTTGTCTCTCCCCCCCCCACAAGGAAAAAAAATAGTTTAAATACTGACTATTGCCTGAGGAGTGGGATAGGAAAGCTGCTCCTCCTGCAACTATGAAGGATAAGAGAGGGCAAGGTGGGAAAGAGGAAATCTGAGGATTCAGGATGAGGGGGAAAACCTCCTGCTCCAAAGTTCCAGAAGAAACACTTCACAGTGTTCTATCTAGAACTGAGCTGGCCGCTAATTGGCTCCACTTTCCAAACACCTAGAAAGCCCATGATATTATGGGGATGCAGTGTGGATAAGACACCAATATCAACCTGTTACAGTTCCTGTATGAATAAGGGGCCTTGGACAAGTAACAGAAGGCCCTCTTAACTCCAGTTTGTGTGCTACTGGAAAAAGATGCTTTCAAATGGCCCCTACCAAAGATGATTGGGACAGAAATGAGTTTTATTTTCTACCTTCTCCCATTCTTTCAGGGCCCCTCTGCATTGAGGGTCTTTTCTTTATCTTAGGTTTTGGAGAAGATTAGAAGCAGACAGACTCTTACTGAAATATACTGGATACAGTTGGTGAGCTTTCAAATTTTGCAAATCAGATGCAACCAAAAATATCACAATATGCAAGGATATGGGGGGTGTCTTTCTCATCACAGTACCGTATGATGTAAAGTGAGAGACCATCATCCTTCTGATCTGGTTATCTAGTATGTTTCTTACATCTCAAATGGAATGAAAAATGGATCTAATGCTAGTGATTACTAGACCATAAAGCACTTTATTACTTATTACTTTTAGAAAATAAAATACACTGGGGGCAAAGAGATTCCATATGTAGAAAAAGTAAAAAAAAATAATTGTTTCACAATTTAAACAAATTTACATGGATGCAAATTCCTTTTGTTTTATTAGGATTCTAAAAACAATATTGATTTCCATAGCATTTAACCAACATAGCATTTTTTTGTCAACAATTGAACACACACACATATATATATATCCCTGCTTAGAATTTATAAGAACTACCTGAACATAAAATATGCATTTAACAGAATATATAATTATCCAAAATGTGATGTCATAAAGAACAATTGTGCTTGAATCATAGATGAAATTATCCATAAGTAAAAAGAAAACAAAGTGCTTCAGCTCAACTTCAAAGCAAAATATGGACTATAAAGTTAAAAGACCCAGTTGCTGATTGCTACATGCAAGAACATGAGGAGAACAATGATTATTCTGTGTAGAGTATTTCCTGCTAAATCTGAATACTCCACCCAACTTGTAATGTCTTGAATTTATACAGAAAAATGTAATAAAATGCACAGTTGGCTTCTGTACTTAAGCCACATCAAAAGATTCTTCCTTCCAGCTCTTCAACAGGTAATCTTTGGATTTATTGCCAAGTTCTTGTTATGTGATACATACTAGTGAATCCACTAACATTTCTGTAGAAGGCAAGCATAGCTTACAGAACCATGGGGAATAATATTAAAATCATAGTTATCTTTTTTGTAGGCTGAACATACCAACATGCTTTAACTATTCCTCACTGGGCTTAGTTTCTGGACCCTTTACCATCTTGGTAGCCCTTTTTGAAACTTCTCCAATTAGCTTTGGTTCTTTTTCAACTATGGTGCACAGAACTGGATATACTACTGCAAATGGGGCCTGAATATAACATAGAAGAATAGAACAATTACTAGCTGTGATATATACTCCATGCTTCTGTTCAAACACCCCAAGACAACATTCACCCTTTTAGCAGCTGCATCACATTGCTGGCTTATGTTTAAGTTGTGATTGGCAAGGTCACCCAGATTCAATATCCTTTCAAATGTACTACTGCCAAATCAGGTCTCCCCCACCCAATATTTATGCCTTATATTTTTCCTGCCCAGATGCAGAATTTTATGTTTCTCCCTATTCATTTCAGTCCACTACTCAAACCTCTCTAGAAGTTTTTGAATCTTATCTCTCCAATTTGAATCCCACCCTCTTCCATCTGCAAACCTGGTAAGCCCCATGAACGCCCTCATCCAAGTCACTGACAAAAATGTTCAACAGCACAAGGCTCAGGAACAAAACTCAACAGCCCTCCACTTGATACTTCCCTCCAAGCTGAAGTGGAGCCATTAACAAGCACTGTTTAAGTGTAGTCATTCAGCCAACTGCGAGTATATACAGTATATCATATCCCATGTAGGCTTATTATACCATCTATGTAAAGGAATCTTTAAATCACTAACCGTCAGGAAATGTGCATGTTAAAACATGTAAATATTTCAAACGTATTTGGTATGCCCAAGAAACCAAAGAAGCAATTCACAAAAGTCATAAGTTTTACTGAAAGCTATAGGGCTGGAATATGAATCCACTGAACAGGGCTTTTACTTGTTGAAATCATCTGAAAACTGGGGAGAAACAGAGTGCAGGAAAATAATATGAAACCAAAAGAATGGGAAACTCATACGGCAACACAAAGAGGGTGTTAGCTCCAGTCTCCTAACTGCTTTCAGTCATCATCCATGAGTTGAAGGGAAAGCTTCAGGACAATGGAGGCTTCTTTGCGCTTGTAGGCTTTCTACATGATTTACTGCTCAAGAAGAACAAGGGCTCAAGATCATACAGGGGTACTACACTGCAGAAAAGGCTTCAAGTTTCAAAAGTGATCCCCCAACTCATGAAAGGCAAAAAAGATGGCAATGAAGAGGGTAAAACTGATCTGCCTGCCCTTCTTCTCTTTCTTCATGTGCTTAATTTGCTTAGAACCAGAACCTTTTTCCTACACCCAGACAATGTATAAGAAACAGTGTGCCCTGTATTATGTAGTCCTATTTTCTTTTGAATATTATTTTAGAAAATAGCAACCATCAGTTACATCTATTTGTAACAGACTTGAATGTTTGTAGGTGGAAAAAAGGTAAAGATGGGACTAGAACTTGAAAACAAAAAGAACTTCTGGGGTCCCGATTCTGTTTGAAAATTCATTTTAACTTGTTTTTCCTAGTCACAGCTGCTGGTAGGCAGAGATAATTTAAAAGAAGAAAAAGCAGCAAAAGAGGCAATAAAGCTCCCTGCCTCCGTGGGAGCATAGGGTGGCAAGAGTGGAACACAACATGAAAGCTGAACTTGGTTTGAATCCTAGGCAACATTAAGTTGAGGAAATTCATAGAGGGAAAATTTCCTGGTCTCCTTCTTTCGGTAATTGCCTCTGTGCCACACCCCACATTAACATTCCAATGAGGCTTTTGAGGACTCAAGATGGCTGCAGCCAAAAAGGAAAGCAATGGGAAATCTCTTATAAGATTCTAATACATTACAGGTAGTCCTAGTTTAACAACCACAATTGGGACCGGAATCTTGATAACTGAGTGAAGCGGTTGTTAAGCGAGACACCCATGTGACTGCTTCACTCAACAACTGCAATCTAGGCACTCCCCATGCAGAGCTGAAATCCTCCTGGCAGGCAGCCCTTTCACTCTCAAATGGTCCTGCAGCCCACTAAAGGTTTCCCATCTCCTCCCTGCATGGAGGGGAAATCTTTCATGGGGCTGGAGGAACAGAGCTCAAATCTTTAGGATATGAACTCCATTCCTGCAGACCACAGAAGGATTTCAGCTCCCCTGAAATCCGGCCCTGTGACCATGGGGTGGGGAGGGGCGGCGCAATGTTTTACAATGGCCAGAAGTGCTTTACAAGCCATAAAGCATCCTTTCCGAGGCCGTACTAACTTCGAACTGCTATTAAATGAACGGTCGTTAAGCAAGGACTACTGGTACATACGTGAATGAACAAGTACAATTTTACACAAAGTAACTGGGGGGAAAATACTATTGTAAGATTCTAAGTTTATCTTTTAATATACAGCTAGCCTGGTTATCCTCTGCAGTATATGAACCAGCAACCTGCCAAGTTTTATTTCAGTAAAATCCATACATGATCCCATACTAAATCAGCTCATTAATACACAACAGAGGATACAGCACAGAAAACTTCAATTTCTGATTTATGCTAATCCTCTACCCTTAGTCCACAATATCTAGACTAAGAATAGGAACAGATGATAAACCCTTAGCACAAGCAAGTGGCATATCAAGAAAAAAAATCCAAATTATTTTATTTAAAATGAATGTTTCCACAGAGAGATTGAGATTATTATTTAAATTTAATGCAACTCAATGAAGGCAATACAAACACCTGCATTCTGGATAACCACACAATACAGCATTTTTCAGCTTCTAATTCCTCTTCACTGCCAACTTTTAGACTGTAAAGAACCATGACTTCATGAGAGAAGAATAATCTATGTACAATAATCCTGCTAATGTCCCTGTTAAAAACCATGTCCATCTGCAACTAATCAAAATAGCCCACCAGAAACTATTTAAAATTGTAAATTCACTTTCAACCAAGCCTTTAAACTGAAAACAATTTCTTAGCTAACATACTGCATACCATATTACCAGGATTCACAAATGAAAATAATGGTGTTTGAAGTGTTAAGCATTGTTATTCACCTTATGTCCAAAAGGAACATAATTTCTTTCCCTTGGATATAGTTGTAAGGCAAGGAATGGTTTTTCTAATTAATATTATAACACAGATTTTTAAAATGAAATCCTCAAAATGCCCATTGAAAAATTATACAAATTAAATAGAACAACAAAACAGCAGAATGTTCAAAGGCCCTGGAAACTCAAAAGATTTTGTTTTGGCACTAAAACAACATTTTTGAATGCCAGAGAAAGGATTGCAAAGACCCAGCATCATAACTGAAAAGGTACCTTCATGGCCTAGTCACCTCTCTGACCTCTGACAGCACCCAAAAAAGATTTTGTAATTAGATTCTTATCATATGGGCAAGCTTATTTGAGAGAAGGTGATTCGGAGAAGTTGCAAGTCTTAACAGCCTTGAAAATAAAAGTTTAAAGTGGGGCCTAAAAGAATCCTGCAACTGCTGAAGCCATTTAGAACTGGTAAAATGTTCTTTTTCCATCTAGGACTATTAATTTAACCAAGGTTTTCTCAACCTTTTTACCACGGAGGAACCTTTGAAATAATTTTCAAGCCTCAGAACTGCACAAAAATTGCAAAAAGTATGAAAACTTCACAACATAATTCACTTCTAAACTATATGATCCCCATTTTACAATATTTACCACAACAGCAAGGTATAAAAATTTATAAAGTGCAAATATTCATAGTGTAGTGAGTACTAGCACTGTGTCGTGCACAGTTACAAAAAAAATTTTTTTCAACCATAGAACCCCAGTTGAGAAAGGGTGCAATTTGTTCTATATTACCTGATTCAGATAACTTCAAAAATGTTCATTGAAATGGCAGTGAAACTATGTTCATTATACTGAATATCTAAGTATACCTTATTTGCGTAATTATGCAATGACTTAAATGATGTAAATTGTCACAAATAACAATTCATGCAAATCATCTTAAATAATTTAGATATAATAGATTTTGTCTGTTATTCTGACTCAAGTTTTGTCTACCACATCAAAAGTCTACTAAATCCAGAACCATTAAATGAAGGGTTCAGTGTTAGTTCTTCTAGTAGTCCAAGCCAATTATACAGATATTTAAATAGAATGTCAGAAATAGAGCCTATCTCTAAAACACAATTTGCATCAAGGCAGCCTGGTTAGAACTTAAGAGTAGTTGCTTTTTAAATCCTGACTATAATACTTTACCATTTTAATATAATTAGAAGGGACTACTTCCTCCAAACAAAATGGGATTAAATAATGGGCTAGTATTCCCAGAAGGCAACAATCTAAAATACTCACATGCAGAGATTTCAGACATATTTAATTAGAAAACAATAAAGGCTTTCTAAAAACAGAGAGCTCTTTAGTTACCACTCTTGCCATTGTTGGCATGAGTTGAAAACCCAGACTCCTTAAACAATTAACAGCATTAAATTGTTACAATCTGGGAACAATGTAGCAATGCACGGAAAATGTCATAATCCAGGAGTCAATTAGCAAGCAGGAAAGCTGAAGGGATTGGCTTAACAAAACTGGCCTTGTGGGGGGGAAAAAAAAAAAAGATGTTTTCTCTTATAAAAATGCATTCTTGGGAAACAGTAAGGTTGCATTTCCTTATGTTGTAAAAGATGAAATACCCTGAAAAGCTCACACTCTTTTTTGATTCCTGACAACAGCTTTTCATAAAGGACAGTAAAATTATATTAACTTATTTCATCAAAATTAAATTCATTATATTCTATATATTTCTCTCTTACATCAACCACACAACACTTGTTGATAAGAAAGTGTCAGAGCTGAGCTTTGCGCCTGATTCAATTATACGAAATCTGTCAATTTCTTTTTCCCAAGGCTTTATACTTCGAAATCATTCTCTATATGCTGTGATTAGCGTACTCTGAAAGCTGAAGACTTCTCAAACTCTGTTTAAAAACTGACATATCCAACCACACTTCAAATTTAGAAGAAAATAATTCTTACTCTGCAATCTTATCAATTTTATAAAAGTGTTGCCTCTGCCTTTTATTATACCTGACAGCTAATCTATATTCACAGAGATTTAGTTCAGATTGCAAGTAGACGCTAAGAAGAAAATGCATTTTTTCTCTTAAAAATAAAGCAACAGCCTTTTCTTTTATTTTAGTAAACAAAGAATAGTTTATAAGTCTGCACCACTAAAAGTGTGACCATGTAGACTGAACCTTACACACAATTCGTCAAGCATTTAGAATACTAATTTGGACAGTGCTACATTTCATTGTAATTCTTACTATAATTTTCAAATACTGCAACTGTATTTCCTGACACTGCTGTGATTCATCAGTGTTATTATTAGCCATGAAGACTACTAAGCAGAGAGAACCAATTTTACATTTCCTGGTTCACTTTGGTTTTGTGCTGTTATATTTTTTAACTGGCTTATTTTACAGCGCAAGGGCGAATAGGTAAGAGAGAGAAAAGAGAACGCTTTTTCATCCCACTTTTGTACAAGGGACAAATTATCTTTCTCCAGCATTTGTTCTTTTGCTGCTTCTAATCTAGAATAGTTACGCAAACACAACAACGTGCCAGTGGCTATACAAAGGAAGCATAACACAAGAAGAAAATTAAACAGTAAAAGCTGTTAAGTTTTAAGCTGTTAAGAAGCTTCTGTGGCATCTGCTTTTTAACTCCGCACCTAAGTAAGGTCTATCAATTCTGGCTATAGGATGGGATAAGGAGGGATCCTATTTCTCCACACTGGAAGCTCGTAACTTTTACCATCCAACTGCTTTGTTTTGCACCATGTCACTATCATTATGGTGCAGAAGCATTCTAGTGTGCACTGCAATGGCAACATTAACTTGCCAGAATTTTTCATTGTTTCACTGCTCATAGTGAATCACAGTAATGTTTGGCATACAGATTTATAATACTTGAAGTTTAGCAAATCCTAACAGTTTAGAGGTCTTTAGATGTGGGAAATATACTCAATTTTCATGTGAAAGTTTTCAGTGTTTTTTATATGCTTAACTGGTTACCAATTAATCCAACCTTGAGGGTTGGTGAGCCTTTTTGCTATGTTCAGGATATATTTTACACTTTCTCCCAAAGTAGCTATTGGAGAGGGGGAAAGTTTGCACATTCCTAACAATGCTGCATGACGGATATAACAAGGTAGAAACCACTGATTTGTCAGAATGTTTCCTACAACTTTTGGCAGTACCCCTTTTGCAGTATGTTCCTGTTGTGGATGTCATTCCCCTGCCAGCCAGCAGAACTCAGACATCCCCAGTGTACAACCTCTTAGGCAGACTGCATACTTCGGGAGGAAGAGATGTTGCCTGCCATGTAAAGAAATAGAGACTCCCCTCATATTCCTTCTCTTGGGGACAGAAACAGTTTAAGGCAAGGCAGAAGTTGCTAGGTTGGAAAAATAGTCCCCCAAAAGACTCTTCCACACAGCTCCAGAAATATGTGGGCAAATACAGGTAAATTGAAAAGCAAAGGTATTGTCTGTTAAAGAATATTTTCTGTAGAAATAAGTAAAAAGTCCAGCTAGCAACTTCCACTAAGATTTTGATTTTTCCTCATTGTGTTTGTGCTATGTTTATGATTTGTTAATCCTTGTATAAATTAGGAAAGTGGATTTTTAAAGTCAGCCTCAAATCATACTTCAGCCCCATTCCAAATCTAATATTCGTTAGATGTATTGTCCCTTTATTGAGACCTTTAGGACATAAAACTCATATTTGTTGCTAACTAATTTGTTCTCTATTTGGAGCATTATATCGTCTCTTTAGATACGACTTTTTATCAAATTATATATATATGTCTTTTAACATGAATGTCTGCAATTGGACATTTAATGTTAAACAGGGATTTCTGTATTTTGTCTTTTATTGTTTTGTAATAGTGTGATTCTGTTTATCTCACGTGAGATCGATCTATCTCCCAAAGAAGGGCTGAATCGTCTAGCCACACACAACTGAGCTTTGCAGCCAGCAAATAAAATACTTATTTCCCCCCTCATTTTTGCCTTTTAATTATCAGGAAGGCAACATAGGTAGTGGGAACCCTAAATCTTTTACAAATTCAGCTTGGGGAGGATGGCAGGTGAAGTATGCCCCAGAAGTAGGAGGTGGTATTGGGAACTAAAAAATCATTAATCCAAAACAGGAGGCAGGGCCAGATCAAGTGGGCTTTTGAGAGAGTGTATTGAGACCTCTAGCCTTCTACGCTATAGGCTCAGTCTTTCCCCTCTAGCTCCCTACTATGTTGCTTGCTTTTATCCTTATCTTTTGCAAATGGGCACTCATACAAGCAAATAATTTTTAAGTTCTAAGCCTACCACTTCTTCTCTTTTAAATAAAAGGATTTAAAATGTAAAAAGCCAGATTGAGTAGGGAGTCTGTCTGTCTTATATAAGACTGCCAGACTCCATAATGGCTGTTGTGCACACTGGCTGATCTTGAAAAATGCTAAGAAGGGTCAAAGCTGTTAGTATCTGAATAGAAGACTGCCAAGGAATCCCAGGGCTATAGGCTAGACTGGAAAGTTGAGAATCATACCAGAAATAGTAAATGGCAAACCACTTCCATATTTTTTGCCAAGAAAACTACCTGATTTGCCCATGTACTGTAGTCACCAGCAGTTTAGCTTGATTCAAAGAGTGCTTATCTTAATTTTCTGGCTAGTCTTCCTCTTTGAAGGGGAAGAGTTTTTCCGTCTGATTTTATTATACATATAAAACACAGCACAAGCCAAAAAAATCTGTTCTTCTTCCCAATTCTAACTCCCAGGAAACAGGAAGAAAACAAGTTCCTGCTCCCACAATTTGGAACATCCCACAAGGACAAAAAATAAATGCACTTCAGCATCTTATTTCTAATTAGAACTGAAGCAGAACTGTGTAATCCTAGGTTTGAATTCATCTTGTTTATCAGATATCAATTCACTGTTCACCACAACAAAGTCATTAAACTCTGGACCTACAGAATATGCTCATATTGTCTAACAACACGTGATTTGATGTGATATAACTAATGGAGAATGCATCTAGAAAAGAAGGAGCACGGCATGGAAATATGGCACCTACACTTGAATAACCTATATCAGGGATAGGCAAACTTTTGGGGGCTAATATCTAATATTCAGTTTAGTGCTGTGTAGAAGCACAGCCTCAAAAAGTGAACAGGTCCAAATGTGGGGAGGAGGGAGGAAGGAAGGAATTCAAAAGATATACAAATCAAAACTTTAAGTCTAACAATATCTGAGGCAATTCCTCATAATGGAAGAAAAAAATAAAACATGAAATTTTGCTTGTGTTTGTGCTATTTCCTATTTTTGTACTAAAAAGCATCAAAGAGTTAACAGGGAAGAAATCCATTTTTGCTAGAGTAACATCAGTTGGCTGTGTATCAAAATAAATATTGCACTGAGCAATTTATTTTCCCTTTGCTGTAATAAATGAAGGATTTGTTGATATAGCAAACTCATAATTTTGAAACTGGAATTTACTTGTACATAAAATATGATTCCTAGGTTACTACATTCAGGCATTGAAAACGCTGACTTACAATGTGCCTGAGGGAGCCAGTGCTAACTGCACACACAGCTAAATGTTAGAAAAAATCTTAAGAAACAGAGGTAAAGTTCTATTATTCAATTCAGTTTATGAGAAAATTGAGAAATAGCTATACTTAGTAAACCTTCCATTGTTTGGGATACTAGCTCAGTAAGCAGCCTTCAAAGTATGTCTATGATTCAGACTGCATAAAGACAAATTTGAATATTGTTTTTTTCAACTTCCTGTTAAGTAGAGGTTGCCCTAGTTTATTTTCATAATTCTACATCTTACATTAATTTAAAACAGTATTTCAACTTAAGTGAATGAAGTAGCATAGTTGTTAATAATACATGATGAGCAATAAAAAAACCTCTCATCTCACTCATGAACTCATCAGTGGGATTAAACACAATGTTACCTCTCAGCCTCAAACTTTTCAATGTAAGAATATTGATACTCACCTGTGTTACACATCAGTGCATTATAGTGAAGATGGAGAATATGCATTTGAATTTAGGGCAAGTAACTTCCTTTAAAATATCCTATAAAGATGCACAGAAGTATTATCATAACAACACTATACTGGATATTTCAAATCATACGTTTGTTGGAGTGCAAGATTTATAAGAAAGGGCAAAGATCAACAATGGAATGGAAAACTGTGGCACGAATAAACTATGTATTAGTAGAAAAACTGAACAAAATTGAATTTCCCTGCTTCGTTAGACATAGTTTAAGAAGCTGGTAGGTCTGAGATGGCATTACATGGAAACATCTCCTCTTGCACCCTAAGTGTAATTATAATCAGCAGAAACATGAGTTATATTAGGCCTGAGTGTATCTGCCTGGAAATTCTGCTTTTCTGCCCTTAGTTACTGCATAATCAATATCATGTTCATAAATTCCCATTGTTATAAGTGCAGTTACAATGTCTAACAGAGCTCCATATATTGTTTTAGACATGTTTATTAAACTTCTTTCAAGAAAGTTACTTTAGAAAATAGGACTGTGCTCTAGAGGTGTGCAAATCTGTCAGAAGAGGTGCTTCACAATGTGCAGAGGCAACTTAGAATCAGTAGCAAGTCTGGGGAAAAAAAACCCCACAGGTGTTTTAAAGATTTGAAAGCAAGAGCTTCTTACGTACTCCGATGCACTGCAAAGCACCTCTTTCAAAGTATGTGCATAACTGCAATATCCTAGTTTACAGATTCCTAGTCTATCATGACTGAGCAGTACCATTCCACTCTGGGAAGAAAGATACTGCAAAAGATACTTTTGTGAAGTAGTTACACTTCACACCATATTGATTTTTACAGCTGTATCTTGTTCTTTTCCCAAGGAAACTTCGAAGATATGATAAGGTTCTCTTATTTTATTTCTTTAATATTGCAGCCCAGATCAGATGTCAAGGCAGTAGACTTAAAAAAATTTTTCTTGCATAGAGCTACATTATTTCTCTTGTTTTGATCTATGCAGCATTTGGGATGATTTCCAGATTAGGCAAATTATAGTTAATAATAATATTAGTATTAAATAAGAACTGTCTTCAAATTATGATTTCAATGAATTTGTGAAGTAAGATACAAAAGCAGTCCCTGATTAGGGCAGGCTACTTGACAAATATTAGCCCACTTGACAAATATTAACTAAACCATAAAACTTTTTAAGCTACATATACAAAAATGTGGTGGGGGGGAGAGAAATGAATATTTGTTTTTCTACTCACCACCGTTGTATTTTTACCTACAAGAACTTGTACAATATTAGTCTATGAGGAATGTCTACTATTTACGGACCGTATCTGAGTATACTTTCTCTAAATGCCTTTATTCACTGGATAAGAATGCGGAGATGCAGAGAAATGAAAAAAAAAATTATAATAGAGAATATATAAATTATGAGATACAGCACAATGGATATTGGAAGGCTGTACCTGATTCAGTAATATTCTCCCAAAGTTTCAGAGGTCTGAAACTGAATTATCACCAGAACCTCTAAAGAACTGCTTAATACACAGGAATTGGTTAACTGCCTGATGTCAGCAATACAGACTTCAACTGAATGAAGGTAATTTACTGTACAATAAAAATAGTGTCCCAGTTGGGCTGACCCTTGATGACTCCATGACACATCATTGCCTCCTCTTTACGGATTAAAAATTAATCTTAATTCCAAATAGAGATACTTTCAAATAGTGCTTCTCAACATATGGGGTAATGTATGTATCTAGTTGCTCCCTAGAAGGCTTGCCCATTCCCAAAATGGCTTCCAAACAGGGCTGCTAAACTGGGTGTAAGACCATGGAAGAATACTTGATGGCAGCAAAGAGCTACAGAAAACTTACTGTGTGTTAATATCTAGTTGCACCTACTTTTGCAGCCCAGATCTGGTAGCCCCAAATATGGCAAGTTACAAAAGACTTTATTCCCATGTTGAGTAAGGTTAAAAGTAAAGTAATTTGCCAAAGAATCTAAGTAAAGGGCAGAAGCATAATGAGAATTTAAAAAGCACTCAAAATCACTCTTTTCAATTAAGTTTTCAAATCCAATTTATATTTCATAGAAGTTTAATTTATGAGGCTCAGAAATGTTTAATTTAAACAAGAAACTGTGAAAAAAAGCACAAAAGTAGGCTGAACCCCAATTCCAAACCACACATTCTCTCCTACAAAGTAGAAAAAATTTCCCATACCTCAGAATACAAAACCATAACAAATATACAGTATACAGTTACAAAATCCAAAACTACATGCTACTACAAGGAAGTACAACCTAGAGGATCTTCTTCCAGCTTCCTGGGCACTCTGTACATATGCCTCTAGGTCCCCCCCCCCCCTTTATAATAGCATGCTTCAAACACGAAGCACTGTAATTTCTAAGAAAGTCTCTGGTATCCAAGTATTTAATGTAAATAAAAATCAATGTTTTCTTTGTCTAATAAAACAAAAATCTAAAAAAACCCTTAAAACAAAAACAAAACAAGAGGTTCTCTTATAGAAATGATCCACGATAGTAAGGACCTAAGACACTCTAATCCTTTTGTGTTTATTCATGCATGATAATGCAAGCCATGAATTAGCAAACATGAATGTCCCAAAGGCTCATGCATTCCTTCCCCTCTTAAATTCTGGTTTCTTCCTAACTATATCTCCAACCTCCAGCTTCAAAGCATGGATTGCCATGGGTTTCTGGTAATCAAGGTCAACTTAGGAAATAGAAGAGAGAATCCTCATAGGAGTGAAGGAGAAGGAAGGCGCACACAAGTTCTCAAAAAACTCTATCAAGCCAGAATTCAACATTTGATCCCAAGCAAGCTGTTGCATTACTGTATGATATAGATGAGACTGAATCACTCTTCCTGTCAACATGTATTATAAACTGAAATTTAAAATTATAGTTAAAAGAATGAATGTTTTAGCCTATTACAACTTGTACAGTTGTTTAACTAAAAAGTATGTTTCAACTTCATTTATAACACCCTTAAATTAGTAGATTTTGTATTAAATAAATTATTCTGCCTCAATTACAAAATTCTTTTTAATACTGATTCCCAGTCACATGACACATTTACCTTCTTCTTCCTGGTCAGAATGTAGTATTAAATTTATACAGACTTTGGAGGAAGAGAGTCTTTCATATTATCAATATGGTATTCAAGTTCCATTGCCAACAGACCTAAGTCTTTTCATGCACTTATCCTTAGGTTTGTAATGGAGGTGAAGGGAACAAAAGTGACACTTAGTAAAAGGACTAGAGCACCAGGGACTACTGGTGTTTTAGCTGCTAATTTCTAAATCCAAATAGCTCTAGACTAAAGAAAATATAAAATATGTACCAGAACCACAGGCTTAAACTTGAAAACAGAAACAAAGTTCAGTCCTCAGTTCTGCAAATATTCTTAGTGAAGTTCAAAATAATTATTTCAAAGGAATAATTATTTTTTTAAAATTAAGATGTGTATAAAGTACTAGAAAATTAGAAACAGAACATTAGAAGATTATAAAACTAGTGAATCTTAGAAAGGTAGCTGTAAAATAACAAGACAGTCCATTCCTTCATAAAAGAAGAGGTGGAGGGAATGCAATCACATTTGCAGAAATCACAAAATTGGATGGAAAACCTAATACTTGGAAGAAGTCTGCCTATTCTCCAATCTTCCATTTTGGGGAAAGTTTCTCAAGAAATTAGTGGAAATCAGCTCCAGAATTCAGTTTCGACATAGAAAAGAAACAATATTGTTTGCTCTGTTTGTGACTTTTGGTGGAACTTGGATGGGTCGAGTGCCCCCTCCTAGTCTTTTTAGACTTCTTGGTGGTGTTCAATATCACTGATATTGAATGCAGGGGAGCCAATTCTTAGATGGTCACAAGAAAACAGTCCAATACCAGATTGAGCCATTAACAAAGCAAGAAACAAATGGAAACCATCTGTCCTGTCCAAAGGAAATTGGCTTCCAGCCCATTACAGCACATGGGAATAGAAAGAAGTGCAAGAATTTGAACTTTGAATTCACTATAAACAGGTCTTGCAAACAGATAATCAATGCTTTCAACTCTGTGTTGCCAGCTGCTAGTGTTCAAATAATAATCTACTACCTGAAAGCTCTCTCAGACAGATCAGTAGATCAATGTTAACAGCACCATTTATATAAGAAAGAATGCAACTAGAGCACATGGACATTCATATATCATAGGAGTGCACAACTATTATTTAGCTTCTTTTACTTTTTAAAAAAGAAGTTGGCTTCCAAAGGTCATAAGTTGGTGGGTACAGTTGAATTTTTCAGCTAATTTTTAGACATCTGTCCACGTTCTTTAGGAAAGGAGAATCAATGGCAATAGCCTAGCACAGGTCTAAAGATTAGCATTTCATGTTATGTTAATGAACAGAAAAACAAAACACGCCATTGAAAACTGTTGTTTTGCTTCCATATCTCAGTCATGGGATCTTCAGAGGCTGTAAAAATATAACTGGAGCCATACGAAGTGCGTGCCCTGCCCTCTCAAGAAAAAAATACATCTCCAGCCCCATGACTTTTACACTAAGCCTTTATGTAGACACAGAATAATAGCAAAGTCACAGATTATGTATGTTGAATTAGAGTAAAATTCTTATAAAGAATGTTTCATTTCTGATCTTTGCTCATCATAATTAGAAGATAATGAAGTTTTCCGGTAGATCTAACTTATTTTAATTGTTATTAAAAGAGGAGGAAGCGTGTGCATGCTCACCATATCACACTGAACAATCTTCTTCAGAATTTTCTGCTTGGTTTTCAAATATATCTATACACCATCTGCTCTTCTCACCTGCAGGAAGAAGATAATGAATATTTTCTTTTTAACCTTATTTTCTTATTTTTTAATACCTTGTAAAGGAACAAAGCATATCATTAAATACTGACTCATGGATTTATTTTTCTTCATTTATTTATAGTTAATGTATCTGAGTAAAAATTCTCCCATAGTTCTTAAGAATTTTTTACGTTACTCACAATTTCATACTACGATACAGTTATACCATAACAATTTTTTAGAATTATATTTCCATATTAAAGTATTATATTAATTATTATTAATAATATATTAAGTATATTAACATTATTGTATTTGTTAAATTACCATAAATGGTAAAAAAATCTGAACAAGAGTAAAACAGTAGATAAAATAGCACATAAAAATCTCAGAAAGACTTGTTTTATTAATCACGAAAAGCACTGAAAATGTATGTACAATTAGGTTTTGCAGCTGTTACAACAAAAGAAATATTCTTTGGAGGTTTTGCCTGTTCTCTGCAATAGTTATCCTGAGATGTACTGAATATTTGCACAATCAGATCAAATACAATTATGTATTTTACTGAATGCTTAATCTTTTAAAAACCAGGTAGAATACTGCTGATTTGTTATATTTATCATCCTTTAGTATTGCTAATTTCTGGCTGCATTATAGACCAAGAGTTCCCCAACCGTGGTCTCTCACCACTGCAGATGGTCCTAGGGATGGAGGGAAACAATCCTACCTATCTCTAAGTATTTAATGATACATTGATTGTGTGTAATTTTCTGTTCAAACATCTTTGTGTAATACAGTGTCCTCTGAATTTAAACACTGGTGCTTTGGAGTGATGTGAACATCAACTATCTTTGTTTGAACGTTCATCAATTAGAATGTGGGACTCTAAAAACGGATCAGTGTTTTTTAATGTTGGGAGTGCAATTCCCAGAAGTCTCAGCCACCTTAATCAGTACCTAATTTGTACCTCACTATTTGTGGTACTCTTATTGCAGTACATTTAGACAGAATTGTTACCAACTTCCTTTATTAATAAGGGTTTTTTCTATATCATCTGTGTAACTCCTTTTTTTTTTTTTACTGGAGATTCACCTATTTTCTGCCAATGCATGTAATACATGAAATTAGTTACGGCTTAACAGTTTAACTATCCTGCTGAGCTCACAGAACAGTTTCTAAAAGCACATAAGGATCACATTCTGTCCATGAAAATGTGCAAGGCAATTTTCCAGCATGTACACCCTTACTTGAATAGAATTATCAGTAATTTCCATAGCGCTTAGTTCCATGTAGGCATGCTTAATTGCCACACAAACTGATTCAGCACCACTTCTCCCCACAATTCTCTTCATGTTCATTAAATGCAACAAGACAAGAATTTCTATATATAATGCTTATGAATATTAAACAATTTTGAGTTGTTTCAAGGCATGGCAATAATTTGTATGCAGGAATTATGATTTAGGCAGTAAAAACAAAAAACTGCTACAATATCAGATCACCTAAAAATACTGTCTTACTCATAAGAAAATGCTGTACCTTTTGAATGATGACTGAACTGCATTCAGTTTGCCACTACATTAAATGTTATCACTAAATAAACATTTTTTTTAAGAACAATGTTTTTTTCTTTTCCTTTATATCATCTGATATCTCTCAAGGTCACTGTCTTTGGTAACTTAATAAAAATTACATCACTCTCCTCTATCCATCTGTAGGAGAATTACATCATTGATCAATAATAATGGCCTGTGCTTGCAATTACCATATTATTCATAATAAAAGAGCTACTTCCACTATTAAAAACAAGAGACGTGGTTCACGAAAAAATCAATCTTCTTTCTCTTTTTAAAGATTTATTTTACCACAAGGCAAAATTTATTTTACACTCTGTGAATAAATAGGGAAATGAAAAGTAGACTACAGTTCTCTCAAAGCAAATAGCCTTTATCATGTTTAATGATCCCCAAGATGAGGCTTATTTAGACTCAGCTACCATACCACAGATTTTTTTAATTGGGAGAAGTCCAGTCATAACTGTAAACTTTTCCCAAAAGATCTTCAGTTCTAGAGCCCACTGTAAAGCATCATCTAAATCCATCCACATGAGCACTGTTCTTTCGCCCTGCTATACAGTATCATACTGAAGGGTCAACGTATTAGGCTGGTATACAAACAAACTTCCTGTAACAAGTACCCACAGATTAGCAAGATTTATCAATATGCTTCTCTAAGTAATTCTATGCTTACCCAAACTCACTGGTGGCTGTCTTCAAACTGTTTACTAGGTAATGTAAAATAAACAGCATGATGATGTGGTGTTATAGGCTGGAGAAATCGGTGGTCCTACAAATGCTGCTGAACTACCCTAATCAGTATGCTGAAAGTTGCACTTTGGCATTACCCATAAGGTACAAGATTTTCCATCCCTTCCTTAGAAATGATATTTTATTTCAACCAAAATAAGTAGAATTAAATGACAGAAAAGTCTGATCTTGGGCTTTTTACATATTTTTCTATGGTGCCATAGTTTCCCCATTAGCATTCTACTAAGAAACGTCGAATCTACTTCCCCAATTGTTCAACTGTTACCCTCTGGTGATCCTTCTCATGCGTCTCCTTTTAGCCTCTGAAAATCATTTCAAAAATACAGAAACTGCCCATATTGCATTCTGTCCTCAAATAGAGAACTGCTTGCTTGATTTAGTGCTCTACAGGAGAAAAATGCCTGCCTCCAAAATGAAATTTTATAAAGCAGTGAAAAAGTCAAACATTACCAATTTAGAATATGAAATGTTAATTCCTGGAAGGATTGCATCATGTGCTAATCCTGCCCATAAAGCATCTTGTGGTTGTTATGCATTGTGATCATTTACATCTGTCCTAGACAACCATCAACTAACTGTGGATCTGGCCATTAAATCACATTGCAGCTTTGTACTATAATCATAAGTTTTTTAAAAATGGGGCAGAAATGGGAAGTAATATACACTGTTGTTTCTGAATATTTCACACAAATCCCTAAACTATTTTTTAAATTTTGGGAGCATCAAGAGGAGCTATATTCAAATTCTAAAACATATATTCCCAAAAAAATTCAAGTGCAAATTCACCATGAAAATTAAACGTAGAAACTATAACTTAAAACAAATCATATTGAAATAAAAGAAAATGCTGAGCCCTGATTAATATCAACAGTAGAAAAATTAGTGTCAGGAATATCCCAAGGACTTTATTTTTGCCTATGAAGTCTTTTTTAAAAAATTAAAAACATTTTTCAAAATTGAAAAGCATTAAGGATAGTAAATTTGAATTCTGATAGGACTTAATTTATTTGTGCTTGCCTCTGGAAAGTAAATTTTTTACAATGTCCCTCCTTTCCTTATTTCATAGAAAGGAAAATACTAGGTGGGGAGAATCAAAGAAAAATTTGTAAATAAATGAGGGAAGAATTACAGTCATGTTAGACAGAAAGTCAGAAAAGCAATTAGGGCACAAAAATAGAATGAGTACTGCATCAACTTCTGCTTATCCCTTACCAAAAGTAATTTTTCTGCCATATATTCTTTGAAGGGGCTGGTTCTTAATTTTCTACTCTGAAAATCTGTTTCAAAGCATTTCAGAGAACTGTGAAGTTTAACACCATTTCACCTTTATTTATGCATTTATTTTTAATTATTATTGTACTTTTCTTGCTTCAGTTGTGAATTGTGCAGAATTGTTGGAAGTTGGGTGGAATACAAATTTGACCAATAAATAAATAATTTAAAAAGAAAACCTTCAGTATGCAGCTGGACATACCAATGGCTTAAATGAAAAAAAAAAAAGTCCCCTTACGCTAAGTTTAGGAATCCTTTTTTTATATATAATTTTTACTGAAAGAGAATTTTACACAAGATTAAAAAACTACAAAAACTTAAAAATAAAAATAGGAAAAAAGTAAATATAAAAGAATAAAATAAAAAGTGGTGGACAGCAAAAGAGAAAGAAAAAAGATATCTAAAGAAGCGACTTCCGATCTTCATTGCAGCAGTTATAGACATGATAGTTACCATCTCCACCCTCCAAAATGACATATCTTGGCTCCCTTCTCCCCATAAACAGCCCTTTTTAATCAGTGAATCCCGAAATCACCAATTTATTTTTATCTGTTTTCAGCAAAAAGTCCATAAAGGTTTCCGGTCTTTTATTCTGAAAGTTCTCAAGTCCTCATGCAATGTGTAAGCCAATCAGTGACTTAAAAAAATTCCCCTATGTATTCATGAAAGTGACAGGAATTATTTTATCTTGAATTCTATCCAAATACTTTATAAGTTTGACAAAACAGACACATTACCAAAGTTCAATCCATAGGTATAGGTTTAATTTAGATTTAAATCCTCTCATATTTTGGAATGGTATTGCAATTCACATAGTATAGAAGCCTTCTCTTCAAAGTAATGCAATAAATACAGAAAACCCCTAATAGTATACACATTTCGGATTAATTTCAAGTCACCTGCTGGCAAATCAATTTAACTTATTTACTGCAGAATACTACAAATCAGAATGTTAAATTTGAAATATGTGTAATGTATATTTATATGTGCTTCCAGAGACTCACAGAACATACATAATTTATTAATTATTGGTAGGCTCTATACTTATCAATACAGTGGTGCTTAAAAATTTGTGAAGCCTTTTGAATTTTAAATATTTCTGCATAAATATGGCCTAAAATGTGATCTGTTCTCCACACATCCTAAACTAGATAAAGAGAGCCCAATTAAACAAATCAGTCAAAAACATCAGACTTGTTCATTTTTTATTTGAGGAAAATGATCCAAAGCTACTTATTTGTGTGTGGCAAAGGTATGTGAACCTTTGCTTTCAGTAACTGGGGCGCCCCCCTTGGGCAGCAATAACTGCAACTAAACTTTTCCAATAACTGTTGATCAGTCCTGCACATTGGCTTGGAGGAATTTTAGCCCATTCCTCCTTACAAAATAGCTTCAACTCAGGAACGCTGGTGGGCTTCCTTGCATGAACTGCCCACTTCAGGTCTTCCCACAACATTTCTATAGGACGAAGATCAGAGGCCATTCCAAAACATTAACTTTCTTCTCTAATTTTAACCATTCTTTGGTCATATGACTTGTGTGTTTGCTGTTGGGTTGTTGGGTTGTTTGGTCATTTGACTTGTGTGTTGGGTTGTTGTCTTACTTCATGACCCACTTTCTCTTAAGTTTTAGTTCACGGACAGATACCCTGACATTTTCCTGTAGAATTTGCTGGTATAATTCAGAATTCATAGTTACATCAATGATGGCAACCCATCCTGGTCCTGAAGCAGCAAAGCAGGCTCAAACCATGATACTGCCATCATCACTTTTCATAGATGGGATAAAGTTCTTATGCTGGAATGCAGCATTTGAAGTGTCGCCAAACAGAACACTTTTCATGCAAGCCAAAAAGTTCTATTTTGGTTTCATCTATCCACAGAACATTTTTCAAATAGCCTTCTGGCTTATCCATGTGGTCTTTGGAGATGGGCAGCAATGTTCTTTTTGGAGAGTAATGGCTTTCTCCTTGCAACCTTGCCATGCACACCATTGTTATTTAGTGTTCTCCTGATGGTGTTCTCATGAACACTGACATTCACCAATGCAAGACAGGCCTTTAGTTCCTTAGATATTACCTGGGGTTCTTTGACACCTTCTGGAGTATTGCACACCTTGTTCCTGGTGTGATCTTGCTAGGTAGACCACTCCTAGGGAGAGTAACAATGGTGTTGAATTGCCTCCATATGTACACAATCTGCCTGACAGTGGACTAGTGGTGTCTAAACTCTTTGGAAATAGTTTTGTATCCTTTTCTGGCCTGGTGAGCATCAACAACTATTCTTAGGAGGTCCTCAGAAATCTCCTTTGTTCGAGCCATGACACACTTCCACATATCTGTGTGAAGATCAGACTTTGATATTGAACACCCAGAATTCTGTTCTTTAAATCACACCTGATTATCATCCCATTGACTGAAACATATGACTCCCCTTCAAATGTACTGATAATCCTAGAGGTTCACATCCTTTTGCCACACACAAATATGTAGCTTTGGATCATTTTCCTCAATAAGTAAATGAACAAATATAATGTCTTTGATTCATTTAATTGGTTTCTCTTTATCTAGTTTTAGGACTTGTGTGAGAACAGATCACGCTTTAGGGCATATTTATGCAGAAATATTGAAAATTCAAAAGTGTTCACAAACTTTTAAGCACCACTGTATATGGAACCTGCTCCTTCAGGAGGAGGGCCACCCCATCCACAATTACAGCTGGAGATGGTAGACAGCTTCCCTTACAAATAGCAATTCTATGTTACTATTCAGCCTGTTTTTATTGTATCCAAGCTCCTGACATCAGTTCAAGACTTTAGTGGCATCTCTGGTTTGTTTGATGGTGGAGGCATAAAGCTCCACCAAGGCACTACAGGTAGTCCTCATTTAGCAACCACAATTGGGATGGGCAGCTCTGTTGTTAAGTAAAGCAGTCGATAAGTGGGAAATCACATTACTGCAATTGTGCTTAACTTTCCTCCACTCTCCTGCCTTTTGAAATGCTCATCCTGGTACTGGGATAATTAGCAAGAAGGGAATTAATGTTTGCATTTACATTCATTGGAGAGGAAGGGATTACAAGAGAGTAAGCAGCCACACAATGGGGAATACACTGGACTGTTTGCATAGCGTGCTCGGGGCTCCCAGCACCACTGCATTCTTTTAGATGCATATTCCCCACTGTGTGCCTGCTTACTCTCTTGTAATCCCTCTTCTCTAATCTTTCTGTTCTGCAAGGAGGAAAAAAAGAAAAACAGGCACAGGACAACATGTACTGACTGTAATGTGATCATGTGTCTGAGGAACACTGCAAAGGTCGTAAATGTGGGGACTGGTCATGCAGTCATTTTTTCAGCACCATCGTAACTTTGAACAGTCGCTGAACAAGACAGTTGGTAAGCGAAGTCTACCTGTACTGTGCATCTTTTGTTAGATTTCAAGAAATAAAATATTTTTACCCATATGATAAGAATTTATACTTACCATATAATATGGGATATTATACTATCTACTGTATAATCATCTGTTCTAAAATAAAATATTACAGAGCTAATAAAAAATATCCAGCATATTCATAAGAATGATATACAAACTGCAATAATTACATGTAACTGAAATCCTACCCCATATTCATCATGTGATTCTTAGGCTAGAATAAGGTGAAAGCATTCCCTCAGTGCATTCCCACAAATCCTCTTCTTCAAGCTATTTCCATTTTTTGCTGATTTGCACAATCACACCCAGCTTATTTCAACAGCTAATAAAGGTGAATTTATCTTTAGTTTCAGTCTTGAATAAGGAGCACCCTATATGAGCTATAACACATTTTTAACATGTAATTATGAGTTACTTGAAACACTCTTATTTGTACTCCTTTATTCTGTTTCTTAAAGCTCAAATTAATGGGAAGCAAAATTCATTCAGAAAGCATTTTAGGCTTTGAACAAAAAGATGATTTTATTGCTAATGAAGTATTCAGACCAAGAATTAGCTTTCACATTTTTGAGAATGCCAAGTATTTCAGAAACAAGTGACTAAAATTAAGTATCTGTTGAGCAGTAACAGTTTTGTAAAGAAAAAAAATCTTTATAAATGAATGCATATATAATAAATGTAATACTCTGATACAGCCAAATAGGTTATTACTTGTTCTGGTCAAGTTTGAAAATGTCCATTAAACTGTACTTCAAGATGAGCCCAGAAGAGCTATTTAACCTGTCCATCCTCAGGAAAGGGGGTTGGGATCACACCTTTAACTCTGGTACCATGAGAAAGCAACAACTATCTATCCTTCCAAACTAATTTGAAGAATCAGACAATCCAGTTATAAGCCACAGGCACTTTAAAAAGTATCTATGGCTTAAGCATGTTCCAAACTTTCCCATATAGCAACAGTTCAAATATGTGTTTCTTCTCCACAGAAATAGGGATGGTTTCTTGGATCTAATTCCCAGGATGTACTTTCTCGTAGGGTACATTGTACTTTAGTTTGGAATGATTTGCAGACTAGTATCACCAAATGTAAGCATCAAAATCTCTCCTAGTAATGTAGGACATATAATGAAATAAGGCATGCAGGCTCCAAATACTCCTAACTCCAGTAAATATAGGTGGTTGTTGTTGTTGTTATCAGTGTGAAACAGCCCTAGGAACTAGCTTGCTTCAAGGAAAACCAGTTCTCAAAGATTATCCAAAGTACAATTTGTTAACATTATCACAGAAGATCCAAAGCAACTTAAAAACACTTTCAAAACCTTAATATACGAAAGTATCTCTAAAAATAGAATAAATTCATAGTTTTTACAATACTATTTAATATCCACAATTTGCCTAACTACTACTATTTACTGCTATTCTTTTCTCCATAACAGAATACAACCTATCCTGTCAGAGTGCTCTAATCCAGAGCTTCAAACTATTGCAGTCTGGTAACAGATTAATACATAATTTAGAATTTAAGGAGGTGCTTCTCCCAAAGGTTGGTTTTCATTATTTTTTCTCATGTTGCATGCATGGTGGGGAGGGCAATACTTAGACTAAGTAAGGGATCAGACTCAGGGACATGATGCAGGCAGGCAGGATTTTGGATCCTTCAGAAATAATAGTATCTCCAACGTACCTATGTCATACCCCCAATTTTTTATTTATTTTTTTTGGTCTCCTGAGTTCTGACATTACAGAGAGAAGGGTTGTAGGAGTAGGATCCAATGTCAAATTTCTCCCTCAGAAATTAGAGCTTTCTTTCTTCCTCATGGTACCCCAGTACTGCAGCATAAATCACAATATATAGGCTGAAAAGTAATATGAGAGCAGCCAATAAAGCCTTCCCATTTATTTAAAAACCTGTAGTTCATTTCTAAGGGCAGTTTTCAAAATAAAATACAAACGTCAATATATTACTGATATCCATCCCAGAAAAGTACAACAGACTAATAAATAAATACAATCAAGACCAACAGCAGTTTAAGAAAATACTATTTTAAAAACTTATAGAACAGATTACTTTTTAAGCCCTTTCTAATGCCCTTTCAAATCCTAATAGGATTTGACTGACTCCAAGATGGAAATATCTCCCACAGATATTGAGTGGGAGCATTACCAAGAAATCCCTTTGTTTCATAGTCATCAATCTAACTATTCTCAATGGTGGCTACCAGACCTTCACAGCTGATCATAAAGTCAGGGCAACAGATATGACTGAAGGCTATCCTTCAACTAGTGGAGTAACAAGTAATTTAAGGGTGTGAAGCATAAAAACACCTTTTGTGAAACAAACTAGCAAGGATGCAACTAGGGCACAACACAGCTTACATGATCAATTTAGTGGCTTCTACCAATACTCTGTGGCCCTACATAAGAACACTGCATTGCATTAATCCTGCTTGGATGTCACTAGTACATGCTTATTTAAAATAAAAAGATGCTCGTTTAAGATACATTGGTTTACCAATTTTGACCCTCAATTGGTGAAAAAACACCCCTGACCAGTGATAGATCCCACACTTCCTAACCGGTCTTTAAGGGAAATATAAACCTGTAAGGAGTAGGCTTTCCTTACAATGCCTCTTTCATTTTTAGATTAAGGTTCATTCACCCTTAAAATACTTTAAATCATCAGTTCAAGTGTGCACAAATCTGACTGTATACAGATGCATTTACTATATGATGGCTAATAGAGGCATTTTCCATATGAGTCAGCCCAATCATTTAGGTGTTGAGTTGCACAGCACTTAGATTAGATCACTGGCCTGCTGTCTCTATAAGAAAATGGACCAACTCACATGATAAATGCATTTAGAGTGACTGAACATATGTAGAACACTTACACAGGCAAGCAGTTTATCTTTGGCTGCTATCATATCCGTTTCAGTCCTGAGACTGAATACCAAGGGAGTCAAACAATGCTTTTACAACAGCTTATATTATTCATTTCTCAAACTGAGAATCAATCTGCAATGTTTTTTTCTCCACAAGAGCACAAAGTTAACATACCTCATTGTTTTGCAACTTCACTTACCAGAAGTTTCACTCATGCACACATTCATTGCAAGTTGGTTATATTTATTAGTTAAACATATATTAAACAAATGATATCCACTTCTGAGTCTAAAAATAAATCCCACTTCCAACGCTACCAGAGCTATTAGCATGTAGTCAGATTTTTAATAGATGTGCTATAGACTAATTTAGTCAACCTGCCACACTCATGTGCATACATAACTATCCCACTGATTATGCTTTTTACATATTGTTTTGAAAGCTGCTGGCTTTTGAAAACATTTGTAAGAAGTGTTGCATTCCAATTATTATAAGAAGACTAATGAGAAATTTGCTCCTAGATACAGCAGTATAAAATGATCAAACTCAACTTCTCAAAGAGTGTGTGTATGTGTGATTGAGTCACGTGACGGTTTTGCCAATTAGTTTTATCATCTTTACAAAGCCTGCTCATCAGAACACTTGGGGAAGTCCTGGGACTTCCGGTGGAGGACCAATGGCGGAAGGCTAGTTCTGGCCTAAACTGGGACTTTAGCATGGTAATTTACGTGTCTTGGGACTCATTCCAGGACACAAAAGCATTCTCCGGGCAAGGAGAAGCCACTGAATCGCACCTTGTGTCTTCCAGACAGCTGTAACTCATCAAATGATCATGGATGGCGACCGAACAGTGAGCAATCAGCTGGGAAGCGGGTGGAACAGCTTGTCGAAGCCCCGTCTAAAGCTTCTTAAAAGGACAATACTTCTGGCTACCCCTTCTAAAATCACTTTTGCTGTATGTTATTTAAAGAATTTAAAGAGGCTATCCCCAGTACAGAAATATTTCTTCTCTTGGTTGGCTTCTCATTATTTTTGGGACTTCTAAAGTGTGTTTTTACTGGATTTGAAGGATTGTTAATACGAGCATGCAATCTGGAAATTTTAATGTTTTGCAGGAATTTTTCTACACTTTTAGGAGACTATTTTCATCTATATCTTACCTTTTGCTTTTAAAAAGGAAGGTTTTTATATAAGTGACTTCTCGTGGAGCTGAGGACGATCTATTTTTAGACACTGTGGGAAAGTTTTGGTCTGGCAACTTTCTCAAGCTGTGATTGGTTGGACTTGACCCCCGCCCCCCCCCCCCCCGTACTTTGTCGTTAGTTGTGGATATCTGGTTACATTTCACTTTGGGGAATATTACTTTGGGCCACAAGAGGGAGCCAAAGTATTAAATTTGGATTACGGGACTACTGAAAGAAAGAGCTTTTTTCTTTTTATTTTTTAAGCAAGGGGGGGAAGAAGATAGAAATAGAAATAATGGCTACCAAAAAGCAAACAAGGCATGGGTCTGGTGAATTGTATTGGATAAAAGGTACGTTTGAAGAATATACTCTAAAAGCTACACAAATGATTACTCAAAATGTTACTCAAGCACTTGATTTAAGGTTTGTTGAACTTGAAAAAAGGCTTGATCAAAAAATTGATAAAATGGAAAAGAAATTGGAAGGCGGGATTAAAAAAGTTAATGATAGATTTGATCTTTTGGAAAGTGAAAGGGAGAAAGAGCTGGATAAAATTGCATTATTGGAGTTGAGAGATAAAGAGTTTTGTTTAAGACTCAGGGGAATCCTTGAAGCTAAACAAGAAAATTTAACAAATATGATTACACAAGCTTCGGCAACACTAATTGACTGGGAAGAGAATAAAATGGCGGATGAGATAGAAAAAACTTTTTGTATAAATTCTAAATATGCAATTGCACATGGCAAGCCAAGAGATGTGTTGGTACAGTTTTCTAGGAGAAAAACAAGGGATTTGGTCTTGCAAGCGCATTTTGATTCTAAACTTAATATTGAAAATGTGGATATAATGGTCCTTAAAGAAATACCAGTAAGGATTTTAAGGAAGAGAAAAGAATATGCCTTTTTGACAAACATTTTGAAAAAGAATAAAATCCCCTTTTTTGGGGAAAAATCGGAAGGGATAAGTTTCTCCTATTATCAACAAAGATTCAAATTAACTTCAATCTCTAAGGCTAAGGAATTTTTAGCTATATTTGGAACTAACTTGGAACAGGATACATCTGGAACTAAACAAATGGAAGTTGTTACATATGGGGAAGAGACAGCTGTCATTCCTAAAGACTGTGGTGAATCATCTGCATAAAGATGGTTTGAAGTGTCTTACATGGAATATAAATGGGGCAAATGCTCCACAGAAAAGAAAAAAGGTTTTTCATTATTTGAACAAATTCAAATATGATGTAATTTGCTTACCAGAAACACATATAAAGAAGAAAGATATAAAGTATTTGACAAATAAGAATTTGGGACAATAATTTGTTTCAGCTAATTCGAAGAAGATAAATGGACTTGTATTATATGCTAAAAACTACTTGAAACTGTGTTTGTTGTTAGCAGATAACCATGGTAGATATGTAGCATCTGAAGTGGAGAAATATGGACTTAAAATGATCGTTGTGGGAATATATGCTCCGAACAATAAGAGTAAATTTTTTATGCAGCTTTTGAATGAATTGTCAGCTTTCTCGTCCCAAAGTTGGTGTTTGATGGGAGATTGGAATGGAGTTGCTTCACCATTGATTGACAGAACATCTGAAAAGCAAATTAAAATTAAGCAAGGAAAATCACCAGTCTTTTTTTTTTATTTAATGGACAATTTGGCATTGGTGGATTCATGGAGATATAAAAACGGATTGGCAAAAGACTTTTTTATTCAGAGAGACATAAATCTTTTTCAAGAATTGATATGATATGGGTTTCAACGGACTTGGTAAATAAAATTTCTACAGTGGATATTTTACCAAAGACTTTTTCTGATCATAAAATTTTTTTACAGGAATTTATTCATCATGGTCAATGTGGATTTTTGCCAGTTGTCCTGGACATTATAGAATATCTACAATATCATACTGAATGTCAGACGGCTCTTATTTTCTTGGATGTAGAGAAAGCTTTTGACAATTTGAATTGGATATTTATGTTTAAAGTTTTGGAAAGCATGGACTTTGGAGAACATTTTATACAGGGAATTAAGTCAATTTATACACCTCAGAGGGCTAGTATTATTGTAAATGAAGAATTAACTGAACCATGTCATATACAAAAAGGAACAAGACAAGGTTGCCCTTTATCGCTTTTGCTTTTTATCTTGGTTCTTGAAGTTTTTAATAGAGATATTAGAAGAGACAAACAAATAAAGGGCTTAAAGATCAAACAAGAGGTTTTTAAATTGAGGGTTTTTGCTGATGACTTAGTTTTGATACTACAGGATCCTCTGGAATCTGCCAAGTATTTGATGAAGAAATTGAAGGAATTTGGCTCATTGGTGGGTTTGAAAGTAAATGAACAAAAAACAAAAATGTTAATTAAAAATATGACCCTGCCTAATCAAGATCTGCTGATTAGTAAGAAGGGCTTCAGGATTGAAAAAAAGGTGAGATATCTGGTGGTGATTTTGTCAACTAAAAATAGTGTGTTGTTTCAGAATAACTATGGCAAAATTTGGAATGAAGTGAAAAAAGATTTGGCAAGATTGGAAAAACTACAACTCTCTCTCTCATGGGGAGAATTTCTGTGATTAAAATGAATGTTTTGCCTAGGATGTTGTTTCTTTTTCAGACCATACTGATTTTGACTTCAGATTTACCGTTTAAACAGAGAAATATTTCTAAGTTTATTTGGCAAGGCAAAAAACCGAGAATTAAATATAAATTGTTATAAGATGCCAAGGAACGAGGAGGTTTGGGTCTGCCTAATTTAAAACTGTATTTTGATGTTTGCTTTGGATGAAGGATTGGATAACCTTGGAGAATAAAAAATTATTACAACTTGAGGGTCATGAATTAAGATTCGGGTGGCATGCCTGTTTGTGGTATGATAAAATTAAAGTTAATAAGGATTTTAAAAACCACTAAATTAGGAACGTGTTACTGCAAATCTGGAATAAATATAAGGTAAGATTGTCTCCTAATGTAAGCCTGTGGTTATCACCTCAGGAAGCATTTACTAGAAGAGAAAATGTGGGAGAAATGAAGTGGTTAAAATATAAAGACTTGTTAAATTTTGAGGAGGGTGAACCAAGCTTTTAAACAAGAGAACAGTTAGAGTTAGAAGGTTTTATATGTCATTGGTTTACTCATATGCAATTGTTTGAGCGTTTCAAGTTGGACAACAAGAATTATAGATTTGTTAATGAAACAACTTATTTTGAGATTCAACTTTGTATAAATGACAAATGTGTTATTGCTAAAATGTATAAGATGTTGTTACAGATGAGTTTAGAAGACAAACAAGTTAAGGAATGCATGATCAAATGGGCTAAAAACTTCGGATACAATATTATGTTGGAACAATGGGAAAATCTGTGGAATAAAGGTTTGAAATTTACATTGAATTATAAATTAAAAGAAAATTTTTATAAAATGATGTATCGTTGGTACTTAACTCCTGATAAGTTATCAAAAATGTATCATGGTGTAACAAATGTTTGTTGGAAATGTTTGCAGGGTGAAGGAACCTTTTATCATCTTTGGTGAACCTGTGAAAAGGCTAAACAATTTTGGGATCAGATATGTATTGCTATCTAAGATTCTTAAAGTGAGCATTCAAAAAATAACCATAACTGTTTTTATTGGGTTTGATGGAGAAGGACTGGAGAAACAACATGGAACTTTGCTTTTGTATAGAGTGCAAGACTGTTATATGTGCAAAGATGGAAGGATCCACAAATACCTACAGTGGAAGAATGGATCATTAAATTAATGGATTTGGCTCAAATGGCGAAGTTTACAGAATTAATAAGAGATAAAACTGTTTCTAAATTTGTCTCCTCATGGCAACCCTTCTTAGATTACCTGCTTGTGGGGGGAAAAAAATGACGCTCTGATTGTGGGTTTTAATGATTAGATGGTTTGTGCTGATAGAAATAATGTGAACTTGGATTAATTAGTGGTAAGAGATTAATTTTCTTTCAATCTGTATCTATATCTGTATTGGAGATAGTCAGAAGTCACTTTCTGTTTCATTATTCTATCTACTTTCACTATTTTAGTTGTCTTTTTTCTTTTAGTTCTATCCTCTTTCTTTGCTGTACTCTGTTTTATATTTTAATTGTACTTGTTATATAATATAATAAAGTTTTTTATTAAAAAAAAACACTTGGGGAAGTCCTGGTCTTCTCCTTGTGTCTGTCTTTCTTCTGTGAATTAGACAGTTCACTTGGGTAGGGTGAGAGAAAGATTCAGTTTTATATATCTCATGAGTGATCTGAGATAGCACATCTGCTGTCAGGTTATTTTATATACTATATCAACTACTTTATTTCAAGAGTTAGCAAATTTCTGAGGAACAAAGGCTACAACTCACTCTTCCAATGAGCTGCAACATCAGACATGACATTACTGGAAGTGTGGTAATGTCACAGAGGAAAGGGTTAGTGTATCTTTTTTCCAGCCTGTTTTTCTGCACGTTTATGGACGAGAATGAAAATGCAAAATGTTGGTGGCACAATTTTAGGCTGGTCTGGGAGGTTTAAGGGTGGAAACTGTAGTGGCTTGCCATCCAGAAGCTTTCTACTCTTATTTCTTCCCTTATTTTGGAGAAAGACAGACTTTTTCTGCTGAACTTCAGTGATAACATCTTAGAGTTCTAGAATGCCTTGGGTTGTCCTCCTTGCTTTACATCATAGTGCATTCATTATACACACAACAGTGATAACATACACACTTAAAGTTTTTAACTGTTGGATAAGCCACACATATCAGATCATTCTAGAACAAGCTATTCTTGCCTATGAACCATGCCAAGAAGTCTGCCAGCCCAGAAAATCAGGTGTCAGAGGATGGTAGAATCTTCTATTTTTGGGGAAAGCTTAACTTTTTTTTTTTTTGGATTTATTTTTAAAATAAAGATTTTTTTTTTTTTTTGGCACTAATTCAGAATGACTTCTCTGTAAGTTCTCCACTGGGCAATTTGAAGGTTGCTGTGCTACTTTTTTCCTCATCTCCATCATCTCTGTCTTTGATGATATATAGGGACAATATTTAAAAAACATATCACAGTGAAACTACTGATACTAATGAGCTGGATCCTCTAAATGGTCTACCATTCTTGTTTTTAATCCCATTTGGGCAAAAAAGGAAGCAGTTGTAAGAGTTTTGATGTTTCCCCATTGTAGACTACAGTTTAATATTTGGATTCAAAAGTTTAAACTGAATTGTTACATTAAATTCTCAAACTGTATTTACAGTATTTATTCAAAAAGAAGGTGAGGTTCTTCAGTTAGTATACCTTAACAGTTGGAGGCTTATGGAGGCAGACAAGTTCTTTTAAGACAGATGCTGCTGAAAGAGAAGATTTGTAGGCACCTTGTTGCAGATAAGTCAAACAAAGGGCTACAAAAGAAATAGAGTAACTGCAGCTTTTGCCTTACTAAGAATATCATGAGATGGGAGGGAGGCCCATGAGGTGGGAATGCAGGGCACAAATACTTCTGCATTGTCAACAGTGAAGAAATCAAGGGAGTAGGAAGGAGTCTATGGACCTTTTGAAATTTGGTCTTGTTACCCAAATTCCATGAGAGTAAGCTGGAAAGATGAGAAGTGGCAGACCATTAAGGCTTTGGGAGACTCTATGTGATAGGCTGGATTGGGATAGACAGGGGGCAAAACAGCTGAGCATAGTCACATGTCACTTTCTTTTACCAGCACTGTAATTCCTTTCCATTGTTAAAACATCAGCTTATTCATTTCTGTACTTTATTTTGCAGATTAAGCATCACAGAATTAATTCATCACTTTTTATTTTCCAAGGATAATAAAGGTGAATTTGAGCTTTCAGCAATCTCTTTTTAGCTGTTTAATGTACTGAACTCTCCTAAATTTCCAAATAACCATGGACTTTCTTATAATAATAAATTGAAAAAACTTCAGAAAGCATATAACTTTGACAGCACAATCCTGTGCCTCTTCTACTCAGAAATCCAATTATGTTCTATTAGGCTTTCTCCCAAATAAGAAATGCTTAGGATTATAATCGGAATAGTTTTCTTGACACCTACTAGATTTTCAAGAACATCTTTTTAACCAAAAATATATATGTACTCTAGGAAAACAGAAGCAAATTTGAAATAATTATAGTGAGATGTTCACAAGAGAGCTCAGCATTTGATGCCTATATTACTAAATAAATTATGCAAATTCCTAATACTATTATAAAATAGAAAAAGTACACCACTTGTTCACACATATACACTGATCACCATATTACATATTCTATTTTTACTAGTAAAACACTGTAGAAAAGGGATTTATTTTTATACTAGCATGCCACCCACTCCTAATTAAGATCAATCTGTCTTCTGTGAACAGTACATGTTGCAAAAATGTGTGCCCTTGTCTACACTAGGGTATTTTGGCAAGATGTTCTACAGTGTTGCTAAAAACTGAAGTTGTTTTACCCTTTGCTGTAGGAAATGTATGAATCTTTATTCTCTTGTGACTTTTCAGAAGAGTAAGGAGAATCTCTTTTACCTTTCTGTGATTTTTTTAATGTTTATTAACATAACCCTATTGTAACCTTTTTGACTTAGCTCCTCTCAATTCCCCCATCCCTGGTACAACCGTTTCTTAGCTGGTTAGCTATAGAAAAAGCAAGTAAGTGTGCTGCAGAACAAGGAGAGAGCAGTCTAAATGTCCTTCATCTAATGAATACGCATGAGAGGAGGGGAGCTAGAACTGAAGTCCAGCTCCCACACATCCTGTTTGCCCCAGTGCTAACGGTTTCTCAAGGAGGGGAACGCATGATGTTGTCTTCAATCCATCTCCAGCTCACAATAAAGGCACCTTCCATTCATCTTTTATTGCTCCACATCAAAGTAGTGCTTTCCAACTTGTGCACAAATGGTAAAAATGTATAAGAATAATTTTATATTCTGAGGTTTGTGCCACAAAATGTAAGAACACGAAGGAGCTTCATTAGTCCTTTATAACAAAGGCTTACAACCAGAGATTCCCTGGATCAGGGTGATAAAGTGGTAAAAAATACATTAGACCAGGGTCCAATCCCCACTCAGCCAGGAAGTTTACTGGTGAAAGTAGGCCGGTAACTATCTCAGCCTATTAGCCTCATCCACTGTAAAGTTGAAACTGCCTTCTCTCTGCCTGGCATTATCTAGATATGTTGCTATTGTTACTCTTGGAATTCCTTGCCAACAATGCATCTAGGAATTGAAGTTCAAATTATTTCTGAGGGAAGTAGGCTAAGGAAACCTTGAATAAAACACAAAACAGGGAAAATACATGAGTGAGGTGTTAAGTTCAATGAATGAAAGACAGAAGATAAATATGAGGAAGGATGGAAGAGAAATTTGACCCTGAATAGATATTTTGCACTATTTCTCTTACCCAATAAAAATACACATGGGGGAAGAGGGTTAAAACAGCACAAATTAAAATCAGGTACTTTTATTTATTGGAAATATTTGTTGAATATGTACATGACTGCTTTAGCTACTTAATAAATATCACAGTAAAACATGAATGAGAATAAATGAAATGCATGCATGCATAAAACATGAGAATGATGCAACACTAAACAGAGAGTAAAGACAAGAATGTGTGATGTTCCCTTAGTTATTTAATATATTTAAGGTTAAATGTATAAGGAATAAATGTTATGACATTAAAGGTATATTGATTATAGATGTGAATATATGTGCATTTTAGTAAACAGTAGTGCAGTGCTATTGGTTAAGAAGCTGAACAATTTGCAAGTGTTAGATTGTATGATACAATGAGGATCATGAATTTGAAAACTGATGTGCTGAAGATCAAGGTAGTTAGGTAGTTATATTTGAACGGGAAAGGAGGGTGAATGATTACAAGCTACACATAAAAGGTAAAAATTAGAGCAAGAAGCAAGAAGATTTGCTAAGATGGGAAAATGAATGGAGAAATTTTAAGATGTGCAAAAGGTGGCAGAAAATGGTAGGTAGTACAGAATATGTTATGAGGAATGAATGCTTGTCAAAAAAAGGAAGATGGCCATGTCTGAGAATGTGCTTCTGCCCACCCACTATTACATCAGAATAAACATAGAAATAAGTTGAATGCCATGAAAAAGGGATTATTTAGTGTGCAGAGTAACCAAAAAAAAAAAAAGTCAGAAGGCCAAGGATGCATAGGTAATGAAGGTGGATCAAATATAAAGTGAGTAAGCAATATGAAAGAAATACATTGAGATAGTTTGGGCATATACAGAGAATAATGAGGACTGAACTACGAAACACACATGTGAAGAAAAAGTAAACGGGTTGAGGGAAACCTACCCTCTGTCCACAACAGAAGTAGTTAATTAACTGGATTTCACAGTGGCAGATTTACTTAGTGTAGAAATCCTTAGCATGAGGTATGGATTGCATGAATTCACCCAATGGCCTTGCATAAAGCACTCCCCTTTGGAAATACATAACAAATCTCACTGTATTCAGTGGTGCATATCACTGGCATTATGCTCTAGTGTTGCCAGTGTATTATTTTATTCTACCATAGCTACCTATGTGCCCAAACAGCATATAATGCATACATATAATACATAACAAAACAAAACAGCAAAACAAAAGGACTATGCAAAGCATCCAAGAGCAGCACTTAACAAAGCCTATTAAAACAAGTATTGCACCTCTTCTCAAACTATTAAAGCAACTTTAAAGCTCATACAGCTACTCTAAAGGCTGTTTCCAGATGTCTGTAGAGTAGAAAACCCACTGAAACAAATGACTGCGTCTAGACACACTTATAGGCAGAGACGTAGGAACAGCCTTTGAAGCAATATACAACTGCTTTAACATATGCTAACACATTTTATGACATGCCCCTTTAAAATGTTTTTCACTATCCATCCTAAGAACACACTAAGGAGGATTATTATAGATTTCAATAGGTCCTTCAAAACATTATGCTAAAACAGGACAGTCCATTAGGAATTCATACTTACACAAGTAAAAGCAAATTAGCAACAAAATAGCTCTCATCTGTCACATGGGGATAGTTTTTTAAAGTATGACAAGATTTTTGCAAAACTATGAGCTAAGTTCTAAGAACAATTTCTATAGGATTTCAGAATAATATGATTTACCCACTTCACAATAATTATTTACCAAGATATTTACAAAAACAAAATACATTATCAGCACCTGTACAGTACTAATTTTAGTTGCAATGGAAATCTAAAACAGAGAGTATTAGCCTGTTACTCCAATGATATATTTGTCATGTTTAGGAATTTCCCTCTTTTCACTATTAGTCAAGACTGCTTAATTTCAGAGCTACCGAGAGAATAATCTCTTATGTGGTTCTTTATGTCTGCCATCTGGTTTCAAATCAAGCAATAAAAAAACCAAATAGGAATAAAGAAATACCTTGTTTAGTACACTGCAATAAGTTTTCCTTTTTCTCAATTCAGATCTTCGAGAATATTTAGTGCAATATTTGGCCCTTTGAAGTATTAATATTACAAACTTTGTCACTTTTACTTTCACAAAATGGGAGATTTGCACAAGCACAAAACAGCTGCCATAGTCATGAACCGAGCCTACAGGTAGTCCTTGCTTAATGACCATTCGTTTAGCAACTGTTCAAAGTTACAGTGGTGTTGAATGATTGGTAGTGATATCCAGTCCCTGAAGTTACGGCCAATGCAGAGCCCCTGCGGTCACATGATCAAATTTGGGCACTTGGTCACCCCCCCCACACACTTATGACCGCAGGGACGATTCAACTCCCCCCACCAACCTATCTCCCGCCCATCTCTGCCATTTTGGCTGCCCTGCACTCCACCACCTCTGCTGGCCTCTCCTGCCCTGGGCTCCGCTGGCCCTTCTGCCCCAACTGACCTTTGCCAACTTCTTCCTCCTGCTGCTGACAAGGTCCAATCCAGCCTGGCCCTTCACAAGGCAGCTGCTGGCCGCACCAGGCCTTCTTCCCAAGGCTGTGTATGGCCTTGTCCAAATAGCGTGCGACCTTCTCATGAGGCTTTGGAAGGCTTCAAAGACTCACGAGAAAGCTGAATGCAATTTGAACAAGGCTGCACACAGCCTTGGGAAGAAGGCCTGGCATGGCCAGCAGCTGCCTCGCAAAGGGCCAGGCTGGGTGCGCCTCATCAGCAGCAGGAGGAAGATGGTGAAGATCAGCTGGGGGCAGCAGGGCCAACAGGGCAAGCAGAGTGCAGGGCCAGCAGAGGCAGTGAAGTGCAAGGTGGCCAATATGGCACAGATGGGGGAGGGTAGACAGGTGGGGGGGTTGAAGAGGAGGCAGAGGCAGCAGTCTCTTACCTTACTGAGGCTCAGGGCTGGGAGGGACCAAGTTGGGAATGGCTTGGATCAGGATGGATCCTCACCTAATGATTAGTGGAATTTGGTTAATGACAGCAACAGGGACTGCTGGGATTGCCGTCGCTAAGTGATGTAATCACATGACATCACGCTTTACAACTGCATTGCTTAGCAATGGAAATTCTGGTCCCAATTACCATCGTAACACAAGGACTCACCTGTAGCGTTGTGATTAAGGGGCTGAATTAGCAAGAGGGAGATTCAAGTTCAAGTCTACCTTCAGCCAAGGAAGCACACTGGGTGACTATGGACCAATCATTTTCTCTTAGCCCAACCTATCTCATAGGTTTCTATGCTGAAAAATGGGAAGAGAGAGTAAAATGTACATTGGAATGATCTCCTGAATAAAAGTCAACATAGGAATCTACATACACACACATAAAAATAGTAGCAAAACATGATTTTCTTCTTTGCGATGTGCTTTTCATGCAGTATTGTAATGTCAAATTAGTTGTCTATTCCTGTACTAAAAAGAGCACACTATTAGAACAATGCTATCCAATGGTGCATATGTTACATAGATCAGAGCCAAGAAGACTGTGAAATAGTCTATAAAACAAATTTTCCATAAGAATTAATTTCTTTCAGGCTATCTGCTACTACTGAATGTACATCTCTGAATATCGTGGTTGCTCAGAAGGTACATAAAAAGCTAGTCAATAATGTTATGGACTGTCTTAAACTACTATAGAATAGTTACACTGGTCTCTAAAGCATGGAACAACCCACTCCAAATATGCAACGTGGGCAGGGGGGAGGATAGGGAGAGAGAATTACTCTTTCATATTCAGTCAGATGATGAAAAAGCCAACTCTGAAGCTTCATTTCTAAGACAGAAGAAATGAGTCAGAAGGAACCTCAAGACAACTTATCAGCCAGATCCTCATACCATTAAAAAAAAAAATCCATGAAAAGATTTCTCTAGCAAAGTATTTATCTATTCTGTGCCAAATGTTAACTGAAATACAAAACATATGAATTTTTACACCCAAGTTCCTTAGAAGCAAGAATGGGATAAAACAAGCACACATGCTGTAATGTTATAATAACTATTGACCTGAACCACTTTTGCCTTTTCAGAGAGAAAAGTTAACAATGATCACATTACTTAGTATCCAGAGCACCTGTACTTCAAGGGCATTAAGCTGGAAGTATCTAATGTTATACTTACACAAATGAGTGTATGTCTTCTATCCATAACCTCCAATTCAAAACTCTGAGGTGCAAATGTTGCACAGTCAGCAGTTTTGGCTCTCTCAAAAAGAATCACATGGGAACCTCAGCAACAGATTTTTGATTCACAGCAAGGAGTTACTACAAAGAGAATTACTAATGTAAACATGCCCAGTTAAAGATACCTTTTCTTTAGATAAAGTCATCTTCTTAAAACTTTGGCGAAATAATTCTTCGCTGAGTAAAAGCAATAGATCACCAAGACTTTATTACCACAACCTAATGTCTGAAGTTCTCCCTAGTTTTCATTTCAACTGACTCTATATCAATACCTTTTGTATGTTTGTTTAGTTACCAATCTATTTTTTAAAAAAATGTTTTGCCTTTCTTAAGCCAAAGTGATTATGAGTTTTAAATGTATTAATGTCCAGATCACCCAGGAAATCATTTAATCTTTCTTTCGTTCTTCTTTCTGAATCTGATGGTCAAAGCTAGTGAAGCAGTTGCGGCTGTTTAGATTTAAATTTGTGCAAGATTATGTTCCCCCTCAAGTCCCACATCCTACCTCAGTATTTGTGGGGGGGGGGGGGGGGTGCTCCTGGGAGGGATGACTGAAAAATGTCAGGTGTGTAACCAAGAATATATACTCCCAGCAGAAACATCAAAAGCATGAAGGTCACCCTAGCTACCCAACTAAAGCAAGCAGGCAACTACACTGGGCAACAGCAATATAGGAGATGCTGGATGCAAATAATCACTTTAGAGCCAATGGCAAAGGCATCATTTCATACTATGCAGGAAAAGGCAATGGAAAACTGCATTTACCAATTTCCTGTATTTTACCAAGAAAACCACATGGAGAGACAAGACAAAGTGCTGGATGGCACTCAATATGCTACTGAAGAAGAGCTAAGGATCTTTCAGAGTGCTAACAGTGTTTATGATGCAGCTAGATTAAAGACTTTGGGACATCTAGTTGCTGATGTTGCTATGCAGGAAAATAAATCTGAAGCTGCATAGACAGAATTACCATGAGAACACGGAATGTAAGAATGAATATGGGAAAGCTCAGCTCAGTGAAAGATCAAATGAATCAACTACACATTGACATCTTAGGGATTTGCAAATTGAAATGGACTGGAATACAACACTTTTAATCAGAAGACCATACTGTTAACTACTCAGGACATGAAAAACAAAGAATGAATTGACTGCTTTCATGGTCAGGAACAATATAGCAAAGGCAGTACTTGGGTACAATGCAATCAATGACCAAATAATATAAATTAGACTTCACGGACAACCGTTTAACATGACAATTATTCAAGTTTATGCTCCAACCAGTGATGCAGAAGAAGAGGAGGTTGACTAGCTGTATGGTTAAATTCAATCTGTAATGACCGCCCAGAGTCACTTGGATTGAGATGGGCGGCTATAGAAATTGCATGAATGAATGACTGAATGAATGAACAAACCAACAAACAGACACAGAACATGCAAGCAAGATATACTGCTTGTAGTTGGAGAATGAAATGCCAAAGCTGGAAATAGTAAGGAGGAAAATGTAGTTAGAATGTAGGGTTTTGGAAACACAAATAAAGCAGGAGAATGACTTACTAGTTTCTGCCAATCCATTGATTTCTTCATTGGTAACACAGTCTTCCAACATCTAAAATGACACCTATATACCAGATGGAGTACACAGAAATCAAATTGAGTATATTATTGGTATATGAAGATGGAAGAGCTCAGTTATAACAGCAAAGATGTGGCCAGGGGTTGACTGTGGAAAAGATCACAAACTGTTCATATATAAGTTCCAAGTAAAGCTAAACTGGTAGAAGAAAGCCTACCTTGAGCATATAGTCTTGAGCATATACCCATCATTTTCTAGGAGAACATAAGGAATCATTTGAAGCCCTGAACTTCACATATAGGGAACCAGAGAAACTGTGAAATAAAATCAAAGAAGCTAAAGTTGAATATGAAAAGAGAATACCAAAGACCAAGAAAAAGAAGAAACCAAACTGGATGTCTTCAAAAATATCTCCAAATTCAGAAGGAAGTTCAAACTTTGAAATGGTATGCTACAGGATGCCAATGGACAGATAATAACTGATTCAAAGTAACTGACAATAACTGAATCAAACCAAGATGGAAAGAGAATAGTGAAATTTTGTACAGTAGAGATGTCAACATCAAAGATACCTTAGAAGATATTCCCTATTTACAAAAACCTCCAATACTAGAAGATGAAGTGAAATCAGCATTCTGGTCATTACCAGTTGGAAAGCTACAGGAACTGATGGAATATCTATAGAAATATGGCAAGCAACAGAAGAATTGGTATAGGTTAACCAAACTACACCAGCAAATCTGGAAAATGATATAGTGGCCAACAGATTGGAAGAAGTCAGTCTACCTGGCAGTAATAAAGGGAGACTTAACAGAATGTGCAAGTTATCATACCATATCCTTAATTTCACACACTAGCAAAATAATGCTTAGGATCATCCAACACAGCTTAGAGCCCTACATCGAAAAGGAGATGCCAGATGTTCAAGCTGCTTTAGAAAGGGCCAAGGAACAAGTGCTATTGTTGCCGATGCACACTGGATAATTGAGAAGGCCGAAGAATACCAAAAAGAATTCAATATGTGCTTTATTTATTATAGAAAGATCTTCAATTATGTCAACCATGTCAAGCTGTGGAACATCCTTAGCAAGTCCTAGAACATCTTACTGTCCTCATGTGAAACCAACACACATGACGGGAACCCACAGTCCAGACAGAACATGATGAAACAGATTGGCTCCAGGATGGCAAAAGAGTGAGACATGACTATACACTCTCCCTTTGTTTATTCAACCTATATGCTGAATATGTATTGAGAGTGGCTGGATTGGAAGAAGATGAATATGGTTTTAAAACTAGAGAAAGAAACATAAATAACCTGCACTATGCTAATGACACTATTCTAATAGCTGAAAATACAAATTATCAGCAAGTTCTAGTAATGAAAGTCAAGGAGCACAGTGAAAAAAAATGAGATTAAAAGTAAACATAAATAAGAACAAACTAATGACAACAGGCACAGCAACCAGCCTTAGAACTGACAATGAAGATACTGAAGTGGTGGATAGCTTCTGCCTTTTGGATTGACTATCAACAGTAAAGGAACCAGCAATCAAGAAATAACTGGAGACTAGTATTTCCTATGGTACAAATGAGAGCCTTGAAAAAGATATTCTGACGCCATGACATGTTTATACTTACAAAGATCAGAATTTGTAGGGAACAGATTTCCCTGTGATACTCTATGAAAGTGAAAGATGCATTTCAAATAAGCAGGATAGAAAAAGTACTGATACTTCTGAATGTTGGTATTAGAGAAGACTCCTGAGAATACCATGAATAGCCAAGAAAACAAATGAATCAGTCCAGAGTTCTCACTTGAAGCACCAATGACCAGGCTCATACTATATTTTGAACACATTAGGTGAAGATGTAGCTCTCCTGAGAAGAACTATAATGCTAGGGAAGGTGGAAGGAAAGAAAAGTAAAACACAACCACTTGGAGATGGATGGACTCGATTACAGTGGTGACAGGTGCCCCACTGGAAGACCAGAAGGGCCAGGCCAGGCCAGATCATCCTGGAGAAATTTTATCCATGTAGTCATTAAGACTTGAACCCCAACTTGATGGCACTAAATCAATCAATCAAGATATTGTTATTCTAGTATTATAACAGAGTACTAAAATAAGTAAATGAGAAGATCTGGGGTACATATGAGCTCAGATACTAGTAAAAAAACAAAGCAGAATAGATACATAGTTGCAGATATTTTCCCAATATAAGAATCTAATTATAGAAGCTTAGTATAACTAGTAAACAGCCTAGGGCCCAACCAAATGAGGTACTGTATAATTTTTTCCCTTGCAATAAAAATAAAACATGTCATAAGATGAACAAAGAATGGTGTGATGAAGCAGGTAGCCGCACATTTTAGCCCTCTCTACTCATCAGTTAGAAGGACAATTGGCCAGGTCTAGGAAGGAAAACAGAGTCCAAGTCTATGTGCTATTTCAAGATATTTCTATTTTTATGAGTTGCTAATCTATTAGATAATAGAAAACCTTGCTATATCCATTAGATGTATCATTTAAAGCTTTATGCTTTTCCAACTGCCACATATTGCACTATTTAATTTGTTATATTACAAATGACAATCCATAGTTGCATAAAGAGCATGTATTATACATTCTTACACATTTGTACAATGTTATTTGTAGTCAAACAAGTTATTCTATTTTTTCAAATTGTACACACTTGCTATAAAGTGTATACAGGTAGTCCTTGCTTAGCAACCACATTTGGGACTGGAAACTCCATCACTAAGTGCAGCGGTCACTAAGCAAAATATTATGTGACTGTAGCAGGCTTATGACCTCACTTCCCTTCAGTTGTTAAGCGAATCACCATGGTTTTTAAGTGAAAGTGTCCACCTTCTCTATTAACTCTGTTGCAACCCAGTTGCAAAGCACACAAATGGCAATCATGTGACCACAGAATGCTGCAACAGTCCTAAATGTGAGGACTGCTCACAAAGCTATTTTTTACAGTCGTAACTTCAAATGGTCATTAAACGAGGCAGTCAGTAAATGACAACTACCTGTATTTGATTTGAATCTTTAATTAATACACAAGGTAAAATGCACTTAAATATGTTCTCTTGATTTCAGTAGGATTTACAGATAAGCACGTTAATACAGAAGCCTTGAATTAAATAATAGTATAAAGGCTAATTAATATTGAGTAGTTTTTCTAAGCTACTCTTATGTGGACAGTATTTTAACGCAATGAAGAGCCGAAGGAACATTAGAACAATGTGTTTCAGATCTCAAAACTTACATAATTCACTGGGCTATACAATGCTCATTAAAAAGCAAGAAACCTGCCTTTGCAGCTAGACTGATTTTCAACTAAAAATCATATTTAATTTAATTCAATTTAATTTCCAAATTTAGAGGCCGCCCAACTCCTTGACAACTCAGCAGTTTACAAATAAAACAGAAAAACAACATACCAAAAAAGAACGCTGGCTGAGCAGAAAACAATACACCAGACCATTTAGCAAACATAATAAACATAACAAAAAACTCCCCCTCTCCCCCAGCTCTTGCAACCACCCTATTCCAAGGCCTGGGAGAACAACCAGGTTTTTAACAGTTTCCTAAATATCCCAAGGGTGGGAGCTACATTCATTTCTGGGGGTACATTGTGCCAGAGGGCTGGCACTACAACAGAGAAGGCACGCTTCCCAGGTCCTACAAGAAGACGCTGTTTAATTGACAGGATTCACAGCGCATCCAGTCTGCTTGATCATATTGGACGGGCAGAAACAACTGGAAATAGGCAGTCCCTCAGACAGCCAGGCTCTATGCCATGAAGGACTTTAATTAACCAGCACCTTGAATTGCACCCAGAAGCCAACTGGCAACCAGTGCAGCTTACAAAGCAGTAGGGTCATATGAGCATAACACAATGCTCCCAGAAATGCTATGCCATTGCATTCTGGATCAGCTATAGGTTTCAGAGGGTCTTCAAAGGCAGCCCCATGTAGAATGCATTGTAATAACCTATTTGTGAGGTGACCAGGACATGAGTGACTGCCTGAAGGGCGTCCAGGTCCAGGAATAGGCAAATCTGGTGCCTGTGCAAAGGCCCTCATGACCACAGCTGCCATCTGCTCCTCAAGCAGGTGCTGAGAGTCCAAGAGAACCTTCTAGAGAGTAAGGAAAATTACCTTGATAGAAATATGCAAAAACCGTTACCAAGGGAAAAGCAGCTGAAATATTTTTAAAATCCAGAGCAACAAGGTAACATTTGGAAGCAGCTCAGGCAGACACTTCTCTGATTCACTGGAGTATAAAGGGAGGAGCTACAGCACAATCAGACTTGCAAGATTCTGTTATTATTTCCTATGCAGTTGATTTCCTTGTCTGGTCTATCAAGGGGTATGACAGGCCCCCAGATTGTATGCCAATCTTGAATGGGGAAGTGCAACCCCACTGAGAGTTAATGATGGAATATCCTGGGAATCCGATGGCCAAATAAACACAGTCACCTGGTCTTGTCAGGATTGGGCTTGAGTCTGTTCCTCTCCATCCAGACCTGCACAACCTCTAGGCACTGAACTAGGACATACTGATGATGCCTGACCGCAAACCAACAGACGACCTCACCCATCAGTTTCACAGAGATGGTAAACAAAAGGGGAGAGAGTGTTGAATTCTGCAGCAACCCACAAATAAGGGACCACGGTGGTGATCTCTCACCACCTGTCAACACTGAATGAAAGAGAATGAAACAGAGAAAGAAGAACCATTAAAAAATGGTGCCTCCCATCCCCAATCCCTGAAGCTGGTTCAAAAGGATACTGTAGTCAATGGTATTGAAACAGATGCACCACCCCCATCTCAGCTCTGCCATGGGTCACTGACAAGCATGACCAATGCTATCTCCATACTAAATCTCTGAAATCTGACTGAAACAGATCCAGATAGCCCACTTCCTCCATGTTCCTCTGGAGCTGAAACCCAATGATCTTCTCCACCACCTTGCCTAACAAGAAAAGGTTGGAGACTGGACGGTATCTGTCCAGGACCTTTGGGTCCAGCAACAGTTTCTTGATGAAAGTGTATACCACATCGTCCTTCAAGGCTGAAGAGACCACCCATTACTCAAAGAAACCAACACTGCACAGACCCAACCACAGGTTACTTCCCAGGCAGCTTTTACCATCCAGGAATTACCTGGATCTAACAGACAAGAGAATCCTGTCCACTTCCTCAGGAGTCACAGTGTCAAACTCACTCCAGATACCCCCACAAGGCCTTGCCTCAGGTACCTCAACTGGACCTGTCTAGTCAGAATTCAACTGAGAGAATCTGAGCAACTTTATCTGCCAAACAGCAATAATGTTCCTTGCAGCAGCCCTCTTACCCGTCCCTCCCCAACAGGGCTGGGTCCTCTTACCCGTCCCTCCCCAACAGGGCTGGGATGCCTTGAACAGAGTCCAACACATACCAGAGGTCGCATATTAGACCTGGATTTTGTATTGGTGCAGTTCATAGTCTGGCTTTGGAGGACACAGTCATCAGTCCATTGCTGCAGTCAGATCACCTTCTTGCTGGCACCACCCTCCCTCACAGAGGATAGGGCCTGTTACATTGGCCTGCTCCAGGTGGCTGATGGTCCTGGTAGAGTTCCAAAGGGAGCTTGGGGTTTACCTTGAGGGTCTCGTGAGTTGTTTAGCTGAGGCACTAGCTGCAGCCTAAAATGGTTGGTGTTCTAGACCAGTTTACCCCACATGGCTTCTCTCTGTGCGGTGATCCCATGATGTATCTTCGTTTTCTCAAGAGCACTGGGAAATGAAGTGAGTGAAGAGATGCCTGGAGTGCCATGGGAGAAGACAAAGAATGGATCCAACCAAGTGCAAGTAAGAACCTACATCAGTGTTTCTCAATCTTGGGAATTTTAAGATGTGTGGATTTCAACTGCCAGAATTCCCCAGCCATCTTAAAGTTCCCAAGGTTGAGAAACACTGACCTACATTATGGATTACATCATAGCTATAAGGGTAGTGAGATGTTCTTATTTCTCCATCCTTATTGCATCTGCTGGTAGTTTACCCTGCAACCCTGTTTAGGCTGAGTCAGTCTCTGCTGTGGAGGGATGGGCCATAGGATCATCTCTGGGGCCGCTATGTGGAATATCCTTGCTATTTGGCAGATAAAGAGAGAACAGTTTCTGCAGAGATACAGAAGTAGTTCATTAAGGTAATTTATAAATATGTTCATTATGAAAACCATCACATTCAAGAAAGGAATATCCATCTGCCGTTTTTTGTATATATGTATACAAATAGTGCATCTCAGGAAAAATTGTAATTCATTTCAAAGAAAAGATAATTATACTTTTGTCAGTCCAGTTCTCAAAATTCAATAAATCTTATTATTCATCCATGCAAAGAAGGTATGATTTATATAACAGAATTATCCATGATACAGAAACCAAATAATATATAAAAAATTGGTTGCATGAATGCCACTTTTTAAAGAGTAAATGGTATGTTTTATAACTGTCTACATTTTTATAAGTAGGTTTTCCAGCTTTTGTTATTTTGAGTTCCTGGCAATCAAACAATATAAATTAATGGGAAGTAGAGCATTCTTTTCAAAAGAAACTTTAAGAAGGCAAGTTATTCAGTTCACTCAGTGAATGACAGCAATCAAAAGACAGATCACTGTTAAATAGAAAGAACAGCATTTTAAGAGAATAGCTTAGTGGAGCTGAGAAGCCAGAACATGGTTGGAGTGCAAACCATGTGCATATTTATTTCATAATTTATCCCTTTCTTTATGTTGGAGTCCCTGGAGTTGGAACAATGGGAATAATTAAGTAACCACAAACTATGATTTGCAAGCCATTTCAGTTCCTGATTCTGGTTTTCCAGCCAGCAATATTGTTTGAAAATAAAAATTAAGAAAAAATGGTCAGTTCTCATAATTATTATAACCCCTTGTGCTCTTATTTTTTTATCCCACCTTTTTGCTTATACAGGTAGTCCTCACCTAACGGCCACAATTGGGACTGGAATCTTGGTCGTTGAGTGAAGTAGTTGTTAACGAGACACCCACGTGACTGTTTCACTCAACAACCACAATCCAGGTACTCCCGATTGCAGTCGTTAAAATATCTCCCAGGTTAAGTGGGTGGAGCAAAAGAGCTGTCAGCTGAAGGATTTCGGCTCAGCACAGAGCTGAAATCCTCCCAGCAGGCAGCCCTTTCGCTTTCAAACGTTTCTAAAGCCCGCCAAGGATTTGCCCTCCCTTCCATGGACAGAGGGGAAATCCTTCCTGGGGCTGGAGGAACGGAGCTCAAATCTTCAGGATTTGAGCTCCGTTCCTTCCTTCACACCACTGAGAAGGGAGGGGAAACCCCTCGGGGGGTGGGAAGGAACAGCAGCTCAAATTCTGAAGATCTGAGCATCATTCCTGCACATTGCCATGTCCCTTCTGTTTGTAACCTTCCCTGCCGGCTTCCAATGGGGAAGCTGGCAGAGAAGATTGCAAATGGCAATCACTTGATCATGGGCACTTGGCAATGTGCAACCAGCCGTAAATGCAAGCTGACTACCAAGCGTCCAAAATGCAGCCATGTGACCCTGGGGGGGGCATGTTTTATGATGGTTGGAAGTGCTTTACAGAATGTAAGCACCCTTTCCAAGGCCGTCATAACTTCAAACCATCATTAAATGAATGGTCGTTAAATGAGGACTACCTGTAGATAAATTGTTACACTTCATGCATTTTTATATCCAACATTTCTTCTCCAAAAACAGATCCCACTTCATTTAAGTAGCAAAAATTATTCAGGTCTACTGTTTTAATGCTTCACCATTATTAAGAATATAGAGCAATAACTGCTCCATAGATCCCACTGTCAGTGGATCCACGGCCAGACAAATACTAGCCAGAACAATGTGGGGGGGGGGGGTGAAGCAGTTTGCAGATGGCAGATTTACTTTCCAAAATTATAGGGTGGGCAAGTAGTCTATTTTTTTAATGTTAAAAAGCATCTAAAAGACAGTAGCTCAAGGATCTTTGAGGAATAGCTATTTCTTCCCTGGAATATCCTGTCCATATGATGACACAGAGACACATTTTACATAGTAGTTGTGAGGACCGGATGAAGATTATGCTTATTCCTGCTTCCCAGGTTATATTCCTCACAGCATTCCTCATCCTTACTATGCTACAGGGAATACAGTTTCTAAGATATTTATCAAAATCCATGTTTATCTTTGAAATAGAGAATCTGTGGCATCCAGTTGTTGTGCAACATTACTCCCAGGACCCCAGTCAACACAGTAAAACAGTTAGGTATGCTGTGAGCTATACTTCAACAAAATCTGAAGGATCACAGGTTTCTACTCTTGCTTTACAGGATCAAAACAACCCATGTATTTGGAACAGAAATCTTAACTGCAGGAAATTAGCATTAGACTAGCACTGCATGCTAGCAGTCAATCAAGTGGACACATCTGCCACTTGTCAAATAAGCTACAGAGTGAACATTTAAAGAGTATAAATTTAAATTACATAAATTGTGCTTTAATTGTATTAACTTTTTAAAAGTACAATAAAACTATGGCATTCACTGTGGAGTCCTTGGTGCTCTCTGAGCTTGGTTATTCACTTGCAGATGTTTCATGACCCAACTAGGTAACATCGTTAGTGCTAGTGAGAGTGGGGTTTGCTCCCTCTTTATATGCAGTAGCTTGCCCTGCCAGTTTTGTTGGGGGTGTGGTTTTCTCCTCTGTAGTTCCTTGATTACGGTATTGTTTTCTGGATTGTTTGTCTGGTATTAATCCGTGTTTATCTGGGTGTTGGCTGCTGGAAGGGATGTGTTGTGGTCTTTTTTGTTTTCTTCTTAGTTTTTTGTTGTCTCTTTTTGAACGCCATGTAAATATGGTTTATTTCTATGTGCCTACTGATGGCTGATTTATCTGAATGCCAAGCTTCCAGGAATTTCCTAGCATTTTTGGATTTGGCTTAGTCTAAGATGCTCACAGTTTCCCAGTTGAAACTGTGGTTGAATCTGACCATGTATTGTGAGATTAAGGAGTTTTTATCATGTCTTCTGACTGCTAGTTGGTGTTCATAGATGCGCTCTGCTAGTCTTCTGCTTGTCTGTTCCACATCGTGGCTGTTACAGTCCTTACACTTATGTTGTAGGTGACTACTGTTTTGGGCTAGTGTGTCTTTTGGTTTACTTAGATGTTTTGGAGAGTTTTAGTTGGTTTGTGTGCTACGGTGATGTGGTGTGGTTATAACAGTCTATTGATTGTTTCTGAGATTTTTTTATATATGGTACTGTTATCCTTTTCATAGCTTGTGTTGGTTGTGCTTTATTAGGTTGAGTGGTCAGGCTCTTTGATAAAGTTGTATAGGTATCCATTTTGTTGGAAGATGTATAGGAGGTCTGTTTCCTTTTTCCAGTGTTCTGGGTTGTATTCACTATTTAATGGACTATACTTTTATCCACTGATTACATTATTCTTTCAAGAAAATTAGCATACTTGACTAAAAGTAGTTAATGAGGCACTAATTAATACTCCTATATTTCCCCAGTTTAAACATTCCTTTGAGAAATAAGGTCAGAAACATGTGATGCACCTTTTTAAGGTTTGGGAACAGTATTAATATGTGCACGTACTCATCACTAGTGCTGAAAAAAGGAAAATTCTTCAAAAGTAATGAAGGGCCAGGCAAGAAATAAACCTAAAGGTGTTGTTCTTTATTGCACAACAAAGGAAGTAAACTGAATTTGTAATTAACAAATTGAAGAGTAGTGACTGACAATGTTACTTTATTATCTTTCCCTTTCACTTGTTCATATAAAGATTACATTTCCCATTTTGATTTTGCAGCTTGCTGACAAATCAGCCTGTTTTGCAGAGCACCTCTTTGAGTGGATGGCTAGAGAGAGTATGGTATATTTGCAGAAACAGTTTACTTGACCTTATTTCCATCAAATGCAATGCAAAATGGGAGGCAACACTCAACATTCCTCTGCAGTTAAGTGCCTGACAGTTCTGTGGCTTCTTGCCATCTGCTTGAGCACTTGCTGTTCTTTGCAAAAGGCGTGGCAAGCAAATTAGAGGTTATGAACACCTCTGACAGAAGGAAAAATTCCTTTACAACTAGCTCACTAAAATAATTCTGCCATGAAAAAAGAAAAAGCTGAAAAGAAAAACATAACTTTGCATACTGCAAATAACTCAAATGTTTCAAATTTAAGTAAAGTCACCCATGTGTTTTGTTGTTAGGGAAACTACTAGCGTTATTTAAAGTGCATGAAGTAGTTTCTTTATTTCACAGGAGACACATTTCAAGTCTGTAGACAAGATGTAGTTCTCACAAACGTAATAAATCTGTATCTGGGTTGTACACATCAAAGAGCAAGCAGGGAACACAATCTTATGTTGAAGAGATTTTATATATGAAAAAAGCTCATTTGAATGAGCCCTTGCTTGTGTTCTGAAATGGTGTAGTCCAAAAGTTCATTTAGTACCTCATTATATTCGAGAAAACATCTACTTTGAGGACTAAAATTGAAGACGGAGTATTAGATTGGAGAACATCATGGCTCTTACTGCAATGGGCAATTATCCCAAGAAATTTCTGCCAGAGCAATCAATCATATCTTGAAATTTTCTGACCCTCACTTCAAGTACTCAAGCCAAACTTAACTATTTTTCACACATAAATACAAGCAATAAATGGGAATACTGATAGTTATTTATTTTCCATCATTTGTATGCTACGCCTGCTCTGTTTTGTAGGAAGAACTAACACACAAGGCCAAATACAATTATTCTTTATAAACAAGATGGCAGACAATACTTACAGCTACCATTCTTTCAAACCACATTGGGCCAAAAAGTACTATTAGCACAAAGCACCATCAGCATACATAACAGCTTCCATCCAAGACCCAAGAAGGCTCACAATACAATACAAGTAGTCCTCGTTTAGCAACCATTCACACTTACAACAGTGATGAAAAAATAACTTTATGACCAATTCTAGCATTTATGACCTTTGCAGGTCTGTAAAGCAAAGGAAAGCTGAAGTAAAATCACAAGCATAGTTGTGGTTTCATATAACAACCATTTCGCTTAACAACCAAGTTGGCGGTCCCAATTGTGATCACTAAATGAGGACTACCTGTAACACAATAGCAGAAAAAAACACAGTAATTCAACATCACAAAACCCTCGAATCAGAAAACACAATAAAAATATCTCAATTATTCTACAGCAGAAACCAGTCTTGTAATGAGTCAATTCCCAGACAATCCAATTCATAGTGTTTATGAAAAGGAACCATCTTCATGGCCCCCTGGAATGTCAACAGGGAATAGTCATCCTGATCTTGGGGGGTCAAGCTGTTCCAAAGTTGGCGGCCATGATTGAGAAGGCCTGATAACCACTGCATAGCCTCTTATCCTGTTCATATTAGAATAGTATGATCCCCAAATATGAATTCATTTCAGTATAGAAATATGAAACCAATATCAGTTACAAACAATATGGAAAGCATCCTAACAAAGTAAGTAGTTCTGCTTCTCCTTTTATGCCATAGACATACAAAGCACAATCTAGTGTTTGCTGATGCTATAGCAATCACCAGATAATAATAGGAAGTTGCAACTGGTGTAAAATGCAGCCACTAGTACTTGGGTGGTATTATATTGTATTGAACTATCTGCACTGGTTGTGTATTGCACACAGGGCACAATTTATGGTGTTGGGACTGACCTTCAAGCCCTAAGCAGCTTTACAATATTAATGGCCACATCTTCTATTACAAACCTGTTTAGCTGTAAAGATATGTAGGATAGTCCCTTTTGAAGATGTTCAGCTGTCAGAGGCCTATGTTTCTGGTACACAGAATGGGTTAACTCCTGCATTTCCCCAGGATATGAAATGTACTACCTCATAATTTTAGTAGCCTTTAAATTTATTAAATGATTTTAGTAGATATGCTAACATCAATTTTAATTTGTGTTTTTAATATTTTTATTCTGTTTTTGTTCTTTAAACATCTGCCTTGAAGCAGTGCTGCAGTAGAAAGACAGATATGAATCAAATAAATAGACAGTTGCTTGACATTTACTACAGTATTGTCTACGTTTACCATATGAGATACACTCAAAGAATGAGCCATGTGTCTTCAGAGAGAACCATTCTAATTAGTACTCAAACACAAATCAAATATGAACTAGTTATTTATATGTAATTACAGTTCTTTCAATAGTGAACCACATGTGTGGATAACATACATGCACAAAGCTGTGTTTGGAACTTTCTGTATCTTACGGAATTGGTTGATGTGTACCCCACCCTCCACATGTACTGTGCAACTAGGACTTGCTCTCACTGAATCACTTCAGTTCCTGACACAATGGATCTGAAGATACGTATCCTGAAAATCTATGGATGTAAAAGTAAGGATAGAAATGAGTGTACTTCAAAAATTAGCAGAGATTACAAAAGTCTAAGCTTACTATCCTTGTTACAATGGTAAAGTACTTACAAGAGAATGCAAGAGTGCAGATTCCCACAAGGATACTCTCAGTTGTCCTTTTTCTGTAGGAGGAGGGTGGTTTACAAGAATTAGACTAGAACTCGATATGGTAATCCTGCAAAACTACTGAAAGTACCAAAAGGATGTTAGATATGAAAGGCTGTGTACCTTAAAGTGTGTCAGGCAGTTCCTGAATAACTGGTGCAGGAGAACATCAATGATGCCACTTGGAGCTTTGAGATTCACAGCTATGACCCTACTGTGCTGGGTGGATCAACATCTTGTGAGGACCCCTAGACCTACAACTCTATGAAAGTTCAGCAGCCTTTGGTCAAGATATATGTGGCATCATAGGTGGTAAGAGGAGGGGACAAAATAGACTTGTTGCAGCCCCATTTCTATGCAGTTGTAACATAACTTTTGAACCCAATCCTGGGTGTCATTAGTCTTATTAGTAAATAATCCATCCTCATCAAAGGGAAGGTCCTTGTTCTAGCCTTAGCCTACAATGTGAGTCCAATGGAGCAAAGCCAGGCACAGTGATCCCAGGCAATAGAAGAGACCATAAATTTGGCTGCTAAGCCAGCTGCTTGGCAAGACATACTTCTATTTGAAAAAACTGGGCCATTTGCCTCTTGCAAATGAGGCAGGAATTGAAATATCTTCTTCAACATAAAATGATGGTATTTCACCATATCTACTTGAAAGTTGGCAATATAAAGAGAACTCCAAAATATTTTTAGCTTGTTTCTGACACTGTCTTATTTTCTACCCTATTTGTCTATGGGTGGTAAATGCTGTTGATGATGTCAGCCTGATGCTGTGCCTCTTTCTCCTGAATATCCCCTTCCTACATCAACTCCTGGTTTGAAGAGAAGCCAGTGATGCCTAGACAGTGCAAACTGAAAAATCACTGGCACTAGGGGTATTGAAGGCAGCTACTGCAGACAGAAAGTTGAAGCTGCTGAAACAGGGGGTCCTTCCCCTTTTTCTTTGTGCTCTGGTGGAAATCAGGTGGGACAGACCTCTTATAAAGCTCTGAACCCCTAATGAGCAATTTCCTTGGTGCAAATAATTGCATGGCCAAGACTTGCTTGTAATATTTCAGAATTGTCTTAAATATTAGCTCACACACAAGTGGAAATTTTCAGTAACATGAATGTATATTTGCTTACTGGCAATCACTTCGCCAGGCATTTAATCTGATTGTTGCATCAGTTGTTAGAACAGATCTTTCCAATAAACTTTTGGCTGTTTGGCAAATGTTTGCTCTCTCTACATCCATTTTAAAAAATTGGGGGAGGGAAGAGAATGTTTAAAAATAAAGCCCAGACATATCACACATCCAGAATATTTATATTACTTGTATTGTCAATTACAGTCCTGTAAGTTTAATCATCTATAAAATGACATATGAATTCAGCTTTCATGGCAGAGACTATTCAGAGCACAAGATCATTAAATACCATAAGAAATGGCATAATGTCACATTTACAAGACAATCTGAACATGAAGACTAAATCATTTTCAGTCATATTTAGTGTTGTTGGCTCATTGCACTGAGGTCTTATTCAGATTGAGGCTAAAGCTATGGCATTACACAAAGTAAATGGTATTTATTGCAATACGAAGCATCAATATGAAGAATTATTAATTCCAAATATTACTGAAATTCAAGGAAACAAATTTAAACCTGATGAAACTAAATGGTGAATTGCATTACTTGTACGGAACATGCATTCTAGTATTTTGAAATATCAGTGTCTGGAATCTGAAGAAATATGAGGGGAAATGTGTCAACATACAATAATAGAATATATCTAAAAAAAAATCTAGAACAGAGCAAAAAAATCAGAGGGGAAATGTTGGTTAAGAAACAATGACCTTATGAAGTCCTATCTCTTGATAACATAATACTTGCAATTTTCATCAACTGTGGTTTTGTTTGCATTGTTCCATCTTAACATTTAATTTAAAAAAAAAATTTCTCCTGTTTAGTACAGGTTCACTTAGAAGACAATGTGTATGTACCGTACTCCAAGATCCACTCCTTCACAAACATACAGGTGCCTTTACGCATAAATGCAAGCATCACTACATCTTTGTTGGTATAATTACCTTCAGCTATCAGAATTTGAAACAAATGTGTGCCAATTCAATCAAATATGATCTACTGTTTTAAGACTAAGCACTGTAGTTATCTATATATAGAATATGTAGTACTAGATATGAAGGCACTTCTTAGTTTAGTTTTCCAGTGAATCTCTACAAGACATGATATAAATAATAACTACCATGCCTTGCTACCAATTCAATCTTGCTGCTACTGTAAAATATTATTTTTGTTGTAATGGGATTAACCAAGAGCCTGGCTAGAGATGGGGGAAGAAACAAGAAACCTGTCTGTGGCTGCTCTTAATTACACTTTGTAGATTATTCGTAAGTTTTTCCCTTACTCTTGATGATTCAGTGCTCAGTATTCATAAATGAGTAACTGTATTTGCCTCTCCGAAATTATTTTAAAGTCATTAGATTTCTAGCAAATAAGCCACCCCCATCTCTTCTGAAAAGCAGCAGAAAACAAAGACAAAATAAATGTTTGACACTGGAACTCAAAAACAATTTGAAAGGCAAAACATTGTCATGAATGCAAACTAAAATCATATAAGCTATAATAAAGCTATTAATAAGAAAGACAGATAATATGTAGTTAGATATTTGCTTTTAAAGACATTTGCCTTATAAATTATAGTGAATACCAAATGAATTTCAAGAAGGTCCTAAATAACTCCCTAAACTCTTTTTCTGATAGATATAAAACTGAATAGTATCTGCAGTGGATGACTTCTAATGAAATCCTACTGATATCAGTAAGAGTCATCTTGTGAAATCATTGGGTTTTTTTTAAACATGTAACTGGCTGGCTAAAGCTGCACATTAGTAGTCTTGTTTACCCAACTGCCTGCAATAGTGTGTGTTCCTGGATGTTTAGATAAATCTTCATTGCATTCACCTATTTATATTTCGATAAATATAATATATGTCTAATAGAATAGACATTTCTATTGATATACTTGACATGTAGGATGTTATATATTTCATACATAAATACTTGTGATTTTTATTAAGCTACAATATGTTGTCATTAACTCCTTCATGGAAAAAAAGTAGATGACTTTTACTCCAAACATTCAAAGCCAGATAGACTGGGGGAGGGAGGAGAATCAAATTAGCATGTCAAAGAACTGAATACTGTTATTCTGAAATCACTAAATATTCTGCATGCATGAAATGGAATTCAACAGCAATTATGCCATAGCCTGGATGCCTCAATTACAATTTGAAGCAGCATAATTCAGATAAGCAGTAAGAAGCCTACAGAAAGCCATCATTTTTGTATAAATATAATTTTCTGCCAATTCCAGTCATTGAGTAATATTCTTGATTTTTTTATTAAAAATTCTAAATAGATATTGAAAAGGGAAAATATGCCTATAAATGGGGGCCTATAATCATAGAAAGAACCATTAAGTCCAACACTGCAATTCGCACATAATAAGCCAGAATGCCTCATCAATCAGCGTGCATGGGGTGATATGGGTTCTACTTGTCCCTGGGGGTGGTTAGCCCACTGATGATGCTCCCTGGAATTACTTGCCAATTTTCCATCTTCTTGGAACTTATTTTTAGGACTGTTTTTATGTTGTATTTAATGAATTTTTATCTTGTTGTAAACCGCCCAGAGTTGCTTCACGAGATGGGCAGTGACACATTTGATAAGTAAAATAAATAAAATCAATCAGTCTATATGCTGTTGCATGCTGCCCTACTACTGCTGTTTGGCTCCACCCACTAGAAAGAAATTTGAAGCAGCTTAGAGTTTTGTCTCACAGTAACTTACAATGAACAAAGATACAGCAATAAAACTGTAACAAGTAGTATTAAAATACAACAATCCATACAGATTCTTCCACTAGGACAATTAGCCATAGCTAGTCCCACAGAAAGAGGGAGGGCCACTCAAGCTAAGGGAGACTCTGTAATGGCCTTTGTCTGCTCCACAAATCTTCCTGCTGAGCACCTGGTAGCAATGATTCTATGGAGGAATAGAAAATGCAAGTGGCAAGGGCACCTAACATGGTCTTTGTCAGCTCTTTCCCTTCCACGTGTTTCCCATATAGCGGTGGATGGAAAGACTGCAAGAGTATAGTCCAAAGGCAGGGGTATTCCATGTTAAAATCAATATGGTACAGCCTAATTCATTTGTTACCTTCACAAAAGAAATAATGAAGAAAGGTATGAAAAAATTATACCTGTATAAGAATATTATAAAATCATAACAAGATAAAAATATGCTTTAATGTGTGTAGATTATACCTGTATAAGAATATTATAAAATCATAACAAGATAAAAATATGCTTTAATGTGTGTAGATTTCTATCAGCTGATGGTAGAATGCCTAATCACCATATGACTAGTATTATGTAGCGGCTATAATAAAATAAGCCATATCTTTCTAGGATTGTGCTGGTTTCCTTCATGGGATATAAGAATTCCTGAAAACAGGAATGATAAATTACAGAATCTACTAAACTGTATATTCTGTTAACGCTGTTATATTAAAGCTATTTTTCATCTGAAAATAGGAATAAAAATATTCCTTATTTACCCATGTCATTTATTTAGATATCAAATTTGAACACTATCCTTCCTTCAAGGAACTTAAGCCCACTTATCCACTTTATCTTCATAATACCCCTCTATGAGTGATAAGTCAATGCAGAGCTTAAGGGCTTAAGTTCAAATCATTTGGTTCTTATTGCTGTACTAATAAAATTCAATAAAAATTCCCATTAGTTTGTTATATGCTCATTGTATTAACACTATCCTCCCCCAATATCTACCTGTCTGTCTGTCTGTCTAGTTTTATTAAGTATAATTTCTTCTTTGGGATGGCATAGATGAGTAATTTCCTATGAAAGCTGTTCTGCATAATAAATGATAGTATGATTATCTGCACTATATGTGCATTCAATTGCTATATTAAATTCCTACTTCTATACTTGCATTTGGGAAAGAGGCAAAAATGACATACTATATTCCTTACTTGTTCTAATTACAACTCTATGTTTGTAATACTCAAACAACAATAGAAGAGTACAGGACATGAAACCTCAAGTATCTTAAAAACCTTTAGAATAACGCATCCTGCACTCATCTAGCATTACAAAAAAAATATCTTGCTTTGGGCAAGTTTGGAAATTAGAATTATAAGGTATCATGAATAATATTATTTTCAAGAGGAAATATGTACTTGCATTTTCTGATTAAGTAAATGATGCAAAATTGCTGATCTATCCCTTAAATTTTAATAATGGAATCCTAGGCAGTTTTTCCCATTCATTCAACTGAAGTAAGCCCCAAAAGATCACTGGTTGATTATGATCACCTTTGAAAAGTACATGTATATTAAGGAAATATACCCTGAATTTTATCAAGTTAGATTGTACTTTCTTGGTAGAGCACGACTTCAGTAAATTATTTTAATTACCTGCCACCAAAAAGAAAAATCAAATAAAAGCTGGAACATCAGAAAATGCTACAATAAAGCCAAGTATCAGTCCCTGAGAGATTCTAGAGCAGTGTTTCTCAACCTTGGCAACTTGAAGATGTGTGGACTTCAACTCCCAAAATTCCCCAGCCAGCAAGCAATTCTGGGAGTTGGAATCCACACATCTTCAAGTTGCCTAGGCCGAGAAACACTGCTCTAGAAAAAATGTATCCTAAGGATTCTTAAAAGAAAATTCAGGTTAATAAAAATACTGGAAAAATATGCTGACATAAGCAGCCATGGAAACAACAAATAGTTTGCCAAGACTATCAGCAAGGCATCTATTTTATTATACAGTGGTGACAGAAAATTTGTGAACTGTTTAGCAATATCCATAATCCTACAGTACTGTGACCTACAATGTAATCACAGATTAATCTAAATCCAGTTAATAGATAAAGAGATTCTGGTTTAACTAACCACACATAAAACATTGTACTGTGTCAGATCTTTACTGAACACACAGTACAGACAATGGAAACACACTGGAAAAAGAATGTAAAACCTTAGGCTAATCAGGTTTTTGAAGGGGATAAAATGAGTCAGGTATTCCAGTCAATGATTAAAAAGTGTGAGTTTTGATAGGCTCTTTCCAGAAAAAGACACAGGTAAGTTGCTACCATCAAAGTCTGTTGTTTACAATACAGGTCTGTAAAAGTAAATCACACTCTTAAGAGATTTCTGCAGATCTCAGAAAAAGGGTTGTTAGGGCTCATATAGCTGGAAAGGCTACAAAACACTGCCAAAGACTTTAGCTCCATCAATTCATGGTCAATTGTTACACTTCCCAGGAATGATTGTAAAAAAAAAAAAGGGGGGGGGACAGAGTAAAATACTCCAAGAGGTCATCGGTAACGGTAAAAACTCTTGCATTGCATTCTAGTCCGACATAGAAATTTGGGTCAGCCCAACCTACCTCATGAAGTTGTTATGAAGAAAATAGGAGGAAAGAGACTACATGGGCCACTATGAGCTCCTGAATGAAAAGTCTGGCTATAAATCAAGCCAAAAAAAAAAAATCTTGAGACCACTGTTTTGCTTCACAAGAATGCTAGGTTTCCATTTATTTTTTTAAATTTTTAAAAATAAGGTAAAGAGTTTGGCTTTGCTACAGAATGGGTAGGGGGGATGTCCAGGTCCTGAAAACATTATTTTGAGGTTAATTCAGAATTATTACAATTATTATTGTAATATGAAAAGAATAAATATTTGCTTTCCTAAACCCCATTTAGTAAGTTTGTGACTTAGACTACATTTCTACTTGCTACACTCTATGTAAAAATTTCTGTACCTACTCCTTAGCTCAGTGTCTTAGCCACTATGTTACACAACTTCAATCTCATGCTTTCCATTCCCAAAGAATTAACTATAATTAAGTCAGTGTAATTACATAAAGCACATAAGTTTGAAATGTGCAAACTTTAAATGCACATTTCAAAAGAATATTTTCCAACCATTCTTTAATCCCTGGCTCAACTGAGTTTTCATAAAAACTCAAATCCACCCTCTCCTTGCCTGATTACTAATTATGGAGTGTGCCAAATAAGTTTAACACTAACCCAGAATGGTCTCTGAACATATACTGAAATAGGTTTTCTAACCACTGCTTACTTATAAGCTGTAGATGGGCCTAATAACCAATCATGTTATGGGGACAGGCCTTTGGTTCTGCATTCTCTCTTTTTAATGCCAGATTTACTATCCCTCCCTAAATTGTGCCTCCAATGAGGTAAAAAACACTGTCTGCAGGAAGCTGGCATCCTTATGCTCTAGAAGGAGGCTGACAAGCAGCTCTGGGTAGCTTGCAAAATGACCCTAGCCTAAAAAACTCAGAGACCCCTTCCATGAGCCCCCAAATTCTGATTAAAGTGTTGGGAATAAAATTACATTAAAGTGCCCCAAGGTTGACTTTCCAAGATAGGTATGTGATTTAAAATTGTGCAAACATTCGTTCAGCTTTCCTGTTTGTGTTGCTGATTGCTACATCACGGTAAAAGAAAGACAAATTGAGCTGAAAGATACCTGCATCAGTAGTGCCTGCCAATTCCCTCAAGAAAGTAAGCAAATACCAACATTCTTTAGCAACACTTTCATTAATGCCAGTAGGACAGCCATTAACCAAGCAAGCCACTGAATTCTGCTATTGTTTTAACTTATGCTTCTCTTCATTAATCATTCTTTTCATACTTTAGTTTCATACCAGGATATATCTTTTCCTAATTACCAATTGGCCAATGCAACAGAGAAGAGTCCTTTCCTATCCTTTCAATACTCATTCACTTTAAAAATCTTTCTCAGTCTTCCCTGTAGCAATTTAAACTAGAAAATTACAAACTGAGTTACTATTAAGTTGAGCAAGTTACTATTATGCTGATCAAATTATCCAATCATGTTAGTCAAAGTAGAATCAACCTTTCTGGAGTACTGTACTTCATAGCAAAATCTGTTTACTTTCTCTATTGCACTTAACCCTGTTGTGATTGCATTAGTCATGCAAATTATTATATGAGGAGGTGGACCTGCAACCATCCAACCTAGCAAAGTCACAGGAAAAGCCATGACTGAAACTCAAGCATGTACGTAAGCTTCTGTGAACACCTCTAAAGTTGCTTAATGCTTTCCCTCTACTGTCAACGCTTGTAAAATAGCAACCCTTGCCTATGGACAAGATATATAGAAATAGTCACCAAGTAAGATCTACAGGTGAAACTCGAAAAATTAGAATATCATGCAAATGTTCATTTATGTCAGTATGGCAACTCAAAAGGTGAAACCAATATATGAGATAGACGCATTACATGCAAAGCGAGATATGTCAAGCCTTACTTTGGTATAATGGTGATGATTATGGCGTACAGCTTATGAAAACCCCAAATTCACAATCTCAGAAAATTAGAATAGTGTGAAAAGGTTCAATATTCTAGGCTCAAAGTATCCCACTCTAATCAGCTAATGAATCCATAACACCTGCAGAGGGTTCCTGAGCCTTTCAATGGTCTCTCAGGCTGGTTCAGTAGGAATCACAAGCATGGGAAAGACTGCTGACCTGACAGTTGTGCAGAAAACCATCATTGACACCCTCCATAAGGAGGGAAAGCCTCAAAAGGTAATTGCAAAAGAAGTTGGATGTTCCCAAAGTGCTGTATCAAAGCACATCAATAGAAGGTTATGTGGAAGGGAAAAGTGTGGTAGAAAAAGGTGCACAAGCAGCAGGGATGACCGCAGCCTGGAGAGGATTGTCAGGAAAAGGCCATTCAAAAGTGTTGGGGACTTTCACAAGGAGTGGACTGAGGCTGGAGTTAGTGCATCAAGAGCCGCCACACACAGACGGATCCTGGACATGGGCTTCAAATGTTGTATTCCTCTTGTCAAGCCGCTCCTGAACAACAAACAACGTCAGAAGCGTCTTACCTGGGCTACAGACAAAAAGAACTGGTCTGTTGCCCAGTGGTCCAAAGTCCTCTTTTCTGATGAGAGCAACTTTTGCATCTCATTTGGGAACCAAGGACCCAGAGTCTGGAGGAAGAATGGAGAGGCACACAATGCATGATGCTTCAAGTCCAGTGTGAAGTTTCCACAGTCTGTGTTGATTTGGGGAGCCATGTCATCTGCTGGTATTGGTCCACTGTGCTTCATTAAGTCCAGGGTCAACGCAGCCGTCTACCAGGAGATTTTGGAGCACTTCATGCTTCCTTCCGCAGACGAGCTTTATGGGGATGCTGACTTCATTTTCCAGCAGGACGTGGCACCTGCCCACACTGCCAAAAGTACCAAAACCTGGTTCAATGACCATGGGATGACTCTGCTTGATTGGCCAGCAAACTCACCTGACCTGTGCTTGATTGGCCAGAAAACTCGCCAAGAGAAAGATGAGGGACATGAGACCGAACAATGCAGCGGAGCTGAAGGCCGCTATTGAAGCATCCTGGTCTTCCATAACACCTCAGCAGTGCCACAGGCTGATAGCATCCATGCCACGCCGCATTGCGGCAGTCATTGCTGCAAAAGGGGCCCAAACCAAGCACTGAGTACATATGCATGCTTATACTTTGCAGAGGTCCAATATTGTTCTATTTCCAATCCTTGTGTTATTGATGTCATGTAATATTCTAATTTTCTGAGATTGTGAATTTGGGGTTTTCATAAGCTGTACACCATAATCATCACCATTATACCAAAGTAAGGCTTGACATATCTCGCTTTGCATGTAATGCGTCTATCTCATATATTGGTTTCACCTTTTGAGTTGCCAGACTGACATAAATGAACATTTGCACAATATTCTAATTTTTCGAGTTTCACCTGTATGTTGATTTGAACCTCCCTATTTAAGGATAGGGAAGGACAGGTTACATAGTACTTGCATTATTACACACACACATACATATTTCAACCACAACTCCTATACTTTTTATGCTGAATGTGAAAGAAATAGACTAATCTTGAGACACTGAAATAATCTGTAATTAGTGTTCAAATTTATCAGGTCTACAAATCCAACCACTTAAGTAAATCCTTTTGGTTAAGACAGTAATTGAAAGATCCTATTATACTAAATATACTAAAGTACTACAATAACTACAATATACTAAAGAATCTTTTTTCTCCCTCAGCCTCCCTAAATAAAATATTGTTTATTTTTCTTCTGATGTGTTACTGAAGATTTCCCAATCTTTTGCCCTCTTAATTTGCCAAATTCCCCAGGGAAAGAATAAAATGGCCCCCACCTGATTGAGTCAGGCAGAGAACAAGAACTCCTCCTTGACAGAGCAACTCTCCTCTCTTCCCTTCTTTCATCCAACAGAAAGTAAGCCAGCTTCTATCATACCGGGCTCAATACTGCCAGGAAAAGTAATTCTCTCCCTTCCTTCTCTCCTTCCATAATCCAGACATTCTTTTCCCTCAAGGGCATAGCATTTCCTATTTTTATTCTTCATTCCTATCTAAACAATGCTTGTGCAAAAATGTTCACTTTAGCATGTATGTATACATCTCTGTGTTGATGTATATGTATAAACCATTTGCTTGGTAAGAAACCTTGCATTGTATTTAGTAGTTACTCTATTAAGTGAAACAGTCTTCAAAATGCCTCCTGGTTCCCCACCTTTTGAATTCATTCTTTGTCTTTCACTCATTAAAATGGTTGTATTAAATTCCTCACAGAATGTTATCTAATAGAGGTGAATATGTATAGCTCAGGGTTGAACTGTGGAGTCCTTGGGATTCTCTGAGCTTGGTTCTTTTCTTGCAAACGTTTCATTACCCGGTGTCAGGCCTAGCCCAAGGAACTCCAGGAGACCATGTAGATTCAGTTCAGCAATGTTTATTAGCTACAACCTCTAGCAAGAATCTTCCCAGACTGAAACTTCAGTTCCCAAAGTCTGCCAGTCACAACACTATGAATTCCTCAGGGAGGTGCCAGCCTCATCCTCTTATCTCTCCCTCGCGCCTCAGGAGACGATAGAGCATGTTTTCCTCCCTGAGTTTGGCCTTCATAATTCCATTCCATCACACCCGGCTAGGTAACATCTTCAGTGCTAAAATGGGATGGGGTTTGCTCTCTATTTATGTGCTGTGGCCTGCCTTGCCAGTGCTGGTAGGGGTGGGGTTTTTTTGTTTTGCTCCTCTGGTAGTTCTTTGATTGGCATATGTTTACTACTTGATTGTGTGCCTGGTGGTAACCTTTGCTTATCTGGGTGATGATTGCTGGTGACTGATTCCTGGTGAGGTGATCTTCTGATCTTTTGTCTCTATTGAATAGTATGTAGATGCTGTTTATCTCTATGTGTCTGTAGTTTTAACTGGGAAACTGTCAGCATTTTAGACCAAGCTAAATCCAAATATGCAAGAGAATTCTTGGAAGCCTGGTATTCAGACAAGGCAGCAATTCACTGACACATAGAGATAAACAGCATCTTCGTACTATTCAAAAGAGAAGAAAGATCAGAAGATCACCCTACCAGCAATCATCACCAGAAATCATCACCCAGATAAGCAAAGGTCACCACCGGGCGCACAGTCAAGTAGTAAACATATGCTAATCAAGGAACTACCAAAACAAACCCCCCACCCCCACCAGCACTGGCAAGGCAGGCCACAGCACATAAATAGAGAGCAAACCCCATCCCATTTTAGCACTGAAGATGTTACCTAGCTGGGTAATGAAACGTTTGCAAGAAAAGAACCAAGCTCAGAGAACCCCAAGGACTCCACAGAATGTTATCTGCTTAAGATCTCTGGGTGAACCTGCAACTATTAATTATAACTACTGAATAACAAGTGATTGTTGGACTGCCTTGTATGCCATAAGCTTCAAATATTATTTAATAAATTATATTGATTTTTTATAATTTTACTTTTTGAAATAATTGGTGTTAATTTTCCAATTTGTGCAACACTGGACATTGGTTGGTTGGACAGTATTAGGATCTAAATACAACAGAACTCTTATACCTTTGGAAACAATTATGTCAGTTAGAAAGCTATGGAATGTAATGTCTAATAAAAAAAGATTCGATCCTTTTTCCCATGCTAAATTGACTCTATGGGGAAACCCAACATTAAAAATTGGGAAAAAGATGGTGATATGGAAAAGATGAATGGAAGCAGGAATATTGACTCTGGATCAACTGATACATGATGAAGATGAATTTTTAACATATACTGCGTTAAGAGACAAAAATCATCTATTGGATGTATCCCAATTGCAATATTTACAGCTACAACATTTGTTAACAACATTGTTTGGACCAGCAGCATTTTCAGCTTCTGAGACACCTGAGATATTAGAACAACTTGTTAAATCCTTTAGAACTAAAAAATCTACTATTAGCTTTTATAGATATTTATTATCAATAAATCAATTTGATATGCAGATATTAAAGGATGAGTGGAATAAAAACATTAGAGGTTTCTATATTATCTAGACAATGGGAGAGTGTTTTAAATTCTATAGTAAGAGTGTCAATGGACTTTAAACTACAACTTATACAACAAAAATAGTATTCAGAATTTATTGGACTCTACTACACTTGTACAGAAAAGGATTATCAAAAACAGCATTTTGTTGGAGATGTAATAAGGACTACATCTCTTGTCTTTACTTGATAAGTTTTGGGAGAAAGTAGTGGACTATATAATATGATTGTGCAACAGAAGCTAAAATTTTCAGAGGATACTATTCTTTCGAACTATATGTCTAGTACATGGAATTTGAGAGCTGGACAGCGTAAATGGATTCTCTGTGCCCTTACTATGGCCGCAAGACTGATATTGCAGCATTGGAAAGATAAATGTATGGCCCCATTTATTCAATGGATTGAAGACCTGATTGCGCTCACCACTTATGAGCGGATTGCCTATAGACGTAGACTTTGTATGGACAAGTATAATGAAATGTGGGACTCATTTATACAAAATACAGTAGGTTAAAAAAATGATAGTTACATAAATGTATTGAAGTATATATGCATCTGAAAAATATTTGCATTAGATAAATATATAGATTTGTAACTATTTACTGTTACAATATATTATGCTAAGTCTTTTATTTTCTTTGTTGTATTTTGTCATCTTCTTTGGTAGCAGAGCAAGAGATAACAGCATGCAGAGGTCCAATGCAAGTTCTTGTAGTAGATATGTCAGCCTACTTGGTAGGCCAGATCAGGAAACTGACTCCATAGGAACACCAAAACTATATTTTATAGGGAAAGCTTTAGTAATCATGCAAGTCTGCCTGTATTTTCCCTTCCCTCCCTCTTATACTCCAGAGAATTGGGGGGGGGGGGGGGCAGCCAGAGTCTTTTTCTAATACTTTCCCACCTCCTGGGGCTCAACTCATACTTCTGCACTTCTTGTTGCCAACAGTTTCTGGATGGCTTCTCCAAAATCATCTCCATGGCTCTCTACAAGATACGAACATTGCCTTAATAAATTTTCTCTCTCCCAACCAATGAACTGTTTGGTATAAGCACTAAGGGAATTACTAGGTGGATGTGTGCCCATTGTAGAATGAAAGCCTGGCTGAATGAAGGACTCTTTCAGGTTTCTTAAAGACACATATCCCAATTACTGGTAACTTTTAAAGATTTACCCATTTATAGTTTTTTTACCCAGAATTTGTCTATTAATAAAAGCAGTACAACAAGTGGATAGAAAACTAAATAAGTAAAGATGAAGTATATTTGTAGTGACTTCTTGGACATATCCATATAATTAAGCATCAGACAAAAATAAGGAGGAAGAGAAGAATACAGAGAGAATTTGATAGGAATCTCAAGAGGTGATTAAGCTGACAGTAGCTAGGAGTCAAGCCATGAAGGGCTTGTAAAAATACAATGTAAAAGTTATTCATAATTTCTATATTCTGTATGGGCTTGTCTACATTACATATACATATTTATATAACACACTAGATATGCCCACCATTGTTCTGGGTTAGTTCTCAGGGCTAGTATGGAAGGGTTCTCCCAGGATTTGTTTTTTAACTTCCATAGTTCACAGCCCTAGAATTCATTTGTGATCTCCTATCCAAGCTTAGATATCAGCCAGCTGCTGCTACCTGCTTGAACAACAGTCATCTTAATAATTATAGAACACAACGCTCCAATGTGATTGGTACACTCTTGTCCAAGGCCTTGGCCTTGTACCTGTCAGACAGGAAAAAAAATGATTCAGTAGAACAACTTTATTCTTTTCTGTCTCTAATGCCATGAAGGCAAAAGCCAGTTCTGAGAGACTATATCCATCCATTAGTGATTTCTTTTTTCAAAAATAACTGACAATCAATTCTGTAATAATGAAAGGGGAAGAAATATGTTGTCTTCCCTCATATAAATTACACTTTTTAAAAAAAAACAGACTATGTCTACAGTTTAAAGAAATGTTTGGAAAAAATCCTGACATTTGGGGAAGGTGTATGCCAAAACATTATAGCTTCTGTAAATAAGCAAATAGGCAAATTTTACTTCAAGTCAAATCATCTACATTTACATGTAAGCTGAATATTAAATAAAATTATAGCTCATCTAAATGACATGTTCCAGTAATATTTACACACATGCATAAATGCATAGAGTTTCTGTGGCCAAGTAAACATAATAAAATGTAGTCAATAGTAAAATAAGTACCGTATTTTTCTGACTATAAGACGATACTTTTTTCTAAAATCCTTACCCTAAAAATTGAAGGGCGTCTTATTCAAGGAAGTCAGCCAAAGGGAGAACCGCCTGGTTGCAAAACTGCCCATACTTTGTTTCTGCAGGCAGGCTTCCTCCTATTGCTAGCCTCCAATCACAAGTGAAATAGCTTGTCTCCCAAACAGACTTCCTCCAATCACGAGCCTGATATAACTGATGTCAGCTGATGCTGAACAAACCAATTAGAGGAAGTCTGCAGAGACGAGCTATCGGCAGTTTCACTTGTGCTTGAATGTAATCAGTTATGCAAAAGAGCATGGAAATAGAGCTGCAGAGAGATGGTTTGGACCTCCTCCCACCGAGTGTATCAGGTCAGTGTTAACTAATTACTAAATAAAAATGTGTTCTGCACTATCTTTAAAATATTGATTTCTTAATTTGGGGTTGGAAAAATGGGGGTCGTCTTGTACATGGGGGCGTCTTATTGTTGGAAAAATACGGTACTTCTATGCTAATTTCTTTATGGTCATGTAAACAGAACACAGCAGTCTTACAGGATAGTTATTTCTCACCATCAGCAATTACTGTGAACCATTCTGCAACTGCAGAAGTTAAGCACCACAACATACTCAGTTCACATCCTTGAAAATTATTACACAGAGTACTCGTATATATTGATAGTGATTTGAGAGTTCATCTTGCAAGACTAGAACTCACAGTCTCCTGGTTTTTAGCCTGGTGTCTTTAACCACTACACCAAACTGGATCTCCTATTAACAGGTTTCTACAGTTCATTTATGTCAATTGAAATTAAGGCGCTGATCACTTTTCTAGATTCTCAGTGTACTGCTAAGGATAACAGATGATGTACCATGCCCCACTAAATAATGCTTAGAACTTCAAATGAATATAAATTTCCCGTGTATAGGACACATTTTTACACTCAGAACTTCAACAGCTTCCAAATTGTTGTGACTGTGAAGCTTATCTCACTATACTAGAGCAACATACCACAATGCTGCATTCACATTATTCCATCCACATAACACAACCCAATTCTATCTCCTCTACTTTTTGAAGAAGATCATACAAACAAATGCTTTTTTAAAAAGAAAACTACGCTATGTGCTTGGTAATTGGGACATTTTTTTCTAGAAAAATCAGTATATAACTAGAAGATGCATATACAGGAAAACAGCCTGCAAATACATACATACATACATACACACATACATACATACATTGACATAGATGTGTGTGGGTATAATAATACTTCAGTTATATTTCTCTCATAAAATCCTTTGGGAACCAAACTGCTTATTGTGGAGAGAGATGCACTCACTTTTGCTATTAGATGAAAAAAAATTCAGTGTCGTCTTGAAACTAAATTGAATATTTAGAAGAATTAAGTGATATGGGAATGGTGGATATAGGCACTGAGTGACTATTTACAAAAATATATTTTTTTAAAAAGTCTTAGTATTAATCTTGAAAAGATTATAGTTTTTCCAAGTTCCACTTTATGGAATCATATTGAAATATTACAATCAATGCATTCTTTAAACATCTCCTTGTTCAGAGCATATATACACACACATAAGTAGACGTTTAAAAAACACACATACTGACAGTCTAAAAATAGTTCTTGCTGTTCTATATATTATCTTGTCACCACAGATTTTCTCTTTACACCACCCCAAAAGCATTCTGCTCTATTTGCATTGTAGAAAGGTTAGAAAAATGAATTTTCCATGGCCAAAAAAAGAATGTTATTCAAATGAATCACCCTATACTACAAAGCAGATACAATATATAGATTTCATTTGAACACCATCTTAGTCAGCAAGGCAAAAAAAGCCTCAGTGGAAAGGAGAAACTCTGCAGGTGTTTTCCCTTGTGAAATTTTATTGATACTTAGGTGCAGACAGACAAACACAAGTAATGGAAATAAACTTAAACTAGAAAGCATTTTTATAGTCAAAAAGGTACTTTCCAAAATAATATTCCAGCTGGTAATCAACTAACATCCAATTATCTTCATGGGTCAGAAAAGAGTCTTTCCAAGAGAAGGAGCATGAAGGATAATGAAGGATAGGACTCTGAAACCCCTCTGTTTATATATAGCAAATAAAAGTACATCACATTTCTAAGAAATTGTTTGGCTTGCCTGCATCCTTTGCCAGCTTTCTTTGTCTCTGCAGAGATACTGCAGTCTTACATCAGCCCTTACAAAACATATGAAATTGAGACACGAAACTATGTTAAACTGTTAGGCTTTTCCTTCCCCTCTGCCCAAAAACACAATACACAAGAAGCATAAATTCTTTTGAAATCTTTAGTCAATCTGCCAGATATTAGTGTCACCATTCCAACTTATAAGCTTCCCATCCACCATGACTTTTTATATGTTAGAAATTGCAAAGACCTTGCTTCAAGTAGGAATAGAGTTCATAACCTCATCTCAAATAATTGCAACATATTCCAGGGCCAAAAAAGGCATACAATATTTGTTAAGAAAACTACTTCTTTACTGAAAATGGAATACATATTTTTTCTTTTATATTTATTCTATAGAAAATCATTCTTGTACATGCATGCTAATGGGGCTTTTTTTGTTGTTGTTGTTTTGCTATGAAAAACAATGAAAGCACAAAAATAAAAAATATGGTAAATCGTTCACGTCATTTTTAGTGGGCAAAACTGAATTAGAATAAAATAGTCTTGAGTAAATTTAGCTCACTGAATGATCTGTTGATAGCTGATCAATGTGACAGTCAAATGCTTATATATTTAATTAATCCAAGTATGATTAACATATATTAAATTAAATCAAATATGGCACACACATCCAACACAATCCAGTCTGTGACCTGGACACAGTTATGCATAAACATAACCCCTGTATGTACGCAAGGTGAGGAGGGAGGCACAAAAGGAGAAGAAAATTCAGAGAGGAATCCCATGTATGAGGTTGAAGAAAGAAAGCCATCAACCATATCTAATAATGATACGCAAATATAGCTATATGAATTGAAAAAATGAATTTACTCTGGTTTTCATTTTAGATACTAGGTACAGCTTAAAAGATGTATCATTCTATAGTTAGAAAAACCTTAAGTATTATGATGTTACAATTGCAAAATACAAAAGTTAGTATCAAAAATATAGCTAGCGTGCTTGATCCTAAATAAAGCTTCTAGATTCTGCACTAACAAACAGCAGTAATTCAGTAATTGTAAAGCAGCATGCTTGCATAGTCAGCTGCTTCATAGTAAACCTTTAAGGTAATCACTGCATGCAAGAAAAGCAAACTGGTGGCTTTTTGTCTTTTGTTAAATTTACCTTTCAGGCATGGGTTTGATAGGTCCCCCCCCCCCCCCCCGGGAAGAAGTTACATCTGGTAAATCACCTAATTTATTCAGCTGGGTAGTTCTGGCTTCTAAGAAATATGTATATCAGAAGTACACTTCCGTTATTTCTCAATGGGCAAAACTGCCATCATCAACAGGTAGGCTAGTTATCAATCTCTTTGTCTGATTCTCTTTTTACATATGTACAAACCCAAGCTAGTAGCTATCAACTTTACTGACACCCTCTCCATACCCCCTAAAACTATCATCACTATACCAGGACACCTCAATGGAAGATTGCCATACACTTTTAGCTTCCCTTCCACCAGCAAGCAGGATAATAATGCATACCACCTTGAGTTCCTATATGAAAGGTGGGAATAAAGTAAAGTAAAGTAAAGTAAAATGCTTGTTTTGCAGGAAGGGCACAGTACATTTTTTAGTTACAACTCACGTAACTGTGCCCTTCCTGCAAAACAAGCATTTTACTTTACTTTACTTTATTCCCACCTTTCATATAGGAACTCAAGGTGGTATGCACTGATTTTTAAAATCAATGTTTAATATTCACCAAGTCTAAAACTCTTTTTTTAATGAAATAAGACCCAAGATAGAATAATGAGGAATTCCACACCTCACTCCTACTACAACATTATTAAAACCTTGTATTTCCGAAGACTCATCATCACTGCAACTATAAAAATGGTTTAAAAAACAAACCAAGAAGTTACTTCTCAGAAATATGCATCAATCATTGTCTATGACTTCATGCTCTGGTTAAAAAACTAAAAAGTGGGAATGGGTTTGTTTCTCATAAATTTTTGGGAAGAACAATACCACATATTTTACTTTGTAGTTTGGATTGTCCAAGAGTAAGAACTGCTTTATTGAATCCGATGCCATTCAGCCAACCATTCTATGATCACAAGCTGGAGATAAATTTGTAACACATCTGGGGATCATTAATTGGGGTAGTTTGGGATTTTAATTCATACATGAATGAGGAAAGCAACTGTCACAGCCTGTTCTTTTGTGTGCTTTCTTTTGCCCACATGCATGTCTCCATGTGAAGAGACAATGACATAACAAATGGCCATGATGCATTTTTGGCAAGGTACATAATTTTTTAGAAGCGAAATGCTACAATGGGCGAGATTTTTGCTGGGAATTCCCGGAATCAAAGAGATTCTATGTTGAGTTAAAATCAAAAACCTACTGCTTTCTATGACTACTTGTTCCTCTAAATGAAAGAAAAAGTAAAAATATGCTAATTAGGATAAAATTGCTTGCAGTGATATTCTTCTATCCATTTGCAAAGTAACAAGTTTCTAATAAGGGAAAAAACTATATTTCTGTTATTCAATTTACTGTCTTCTAATTGAGATTAAATTGTGTTACAGTCATTTTCTCCCTGAGCACATGCCAAGAGAGAACTTCAGAGATCAGTAGAAAAAGTTGGAGAATAAAGTGAATGAAAAAGGTGAAGCTCTTCACTACAATTCATATTACTTGTCTTTGTTTTTTTACACAACAAAAATAGCACAATGTAGTCTGAGTCATAAGCTGCTAAACATGCTATTCAAGCATTCAGAGCCATAGTGCAAAATAGGAACTTTATTTCTGCTTTCTTAAATGTCAGTTAAAATATCTATCATGAATACTACCCAAACTGAATGCAAACAATTCTGAATTCCAAAAAAATAGTAATATTGTAATAAAATGCATGAGAATATATGACTTAAATCCATTATCTTTCCTTGAAGTCACTGACCTTTTCCTAATATATACATTGTTAACCATATTGACTCTTTGGATATCTTACACAGACAACTGACAAAAGTTTTGTGGTCAGAAACAACAAAAGAAGCTTACGAAGAAGCAGACCAGGAAGAGTAATTCTAATGTATTAGCACTTCTGCACATAGCATAGGACTTCTGATTACAAATGCCTGATATACTTAAAGACAATTAAGTTTCACTTCCTCTGATATTTTGTTTAGCAGCCACTTCATTTAATATCCTGAAATTCTTGAGAACTCAAAAGCTTACTCACTATTTTAAAATATTAATTGGTCCTAATATAGTAATAGTCTCCTGCTATGGGCTTTTTGTGTGTGTGTGTGGGGGGGGGAATTCTATTCTACTAGAACACTGCAAGTTCAAGCATAGATTACATATCTGAGATTTGCTTCCACTTACTATGAATTATCACAAATAATCCAAATCATATCTGGCATATTATAGTGTATAAGGAGACTAATAGCTGCCATGAAGAATGTATTACTTGAAGAATTCATAATCGAGAACAATGGAGAAAATAAAAGGAAGCAAAGGTAGTAGCAAACAGAATAACATGCATCTTTCAATTATATAGGCTTAGGCTTGGCTGAGGTTGTAGTTACAGGAGCATTCAGAGACATACTAAATTTAACAGTTCTCTTGCAAACCAACAAATAAATAAAACTCAGTTTATATTCAAAGCAGTTAAGGCAGGGACAGGCATCCTGGTATCTTCTAGCTCCCCAAACCCCTGACCACGGTAGTCATACTAGCGCAGAATACCGGGAGCTGTAATCCAAAATTCTTGAAGCACCAGATCACCTAATCCTGCCCTGATATGTCAGAACTTCATCAGTACTGAAATTATGAGTCTATGCTAAAACAGATTATATAAACCCCGAAATGAGGGAATTCACTGAAACAAGCCTGATAGGCTAGATTAGGGGTTATCTCATTATACTCAGGGGTTGAAAAGGAAAAAAAAATTTTTTTTAATGTATTTTTTTTTAATTTATACTTTACCTTTCAACTCAAATGGTGGCTAACAACATTTTAAATCTTTATTGATTTTCCTAAATGCTGAGAGAAAAGAAGCCAAACACAGTTGTTGAGGGAGTGCATTCTCTAGCCTGAGACTGGGAACAAAGTAGGAGAAACCTATCCCACATATTAGGGGATATTCAGAAGGGCCTGTCCTGCAAACCTTTAGTACTGAGACAAGTTTGCAAGAGGAGAGGAAGCCCTCCCTATAGTAAAATCCTAAGCCATTTAGGGCTTGAACAGTTAATTCTACAATCTTAAACTATACTATAATCTAAACTGTTTGACAGAGCTCTTACCGTTTAAATCCACCGCTTAATTTCTTTGAGGAAACCTGATGAAAGTGTAAAGTTTGTGCTTTTTCAAAAGGTATGTAATCACCAAGTTCTTTGGGAAATTCAGGGAAGAGGATAGTACTAGGGATCTAATTAAATCTTGTGCAGAATTCTTTACAACCGGAACTGGCTCTGCTTCCCCTATGACCCAGTTTCAACCCAATCTGCAGTAAGATCCTTTATATAGGTTACCTGAGGGACCGTCTCACTCCCATTACATCAACCCGTCCCACCTGGTCAGGCAGAGAGGGCATGCTGCGGACCCCATCAGCAAAAGAATGTTGGCTGGTGGGGCCCAGGGGGAGAGCCTTCTCTGTCGTTGCCCCCGCCCTTTGGAATATTCTCCCCCCAGAGGTGCGGCGGGCCCCTACCCTCCCGGTTTTCTGGAAAGGACTTAAGACCTGGCTCTGCCAGCTTGCATGGACCGATAAGGGTTTTAATCAATCCTGGGGGTGGCAGGCACCCTAATGCCACTCCTGAGTTATTCGCCAATTCCATCATTCTTGGAATTTATTTATTAAGATTGTTTTTATATTGTATTTTAATTGATTTTATCTCCTTTGTAAACCACCCAGAGTCACTTTTCAATGAGATGGGCAGTGACAAATTTGATAAATAAATGAATGAATGAATGAATGAATGAATGAATGATAAATATAATTGTTTTAAATAATTGTCAGCAATGGAAAACTAGTTACCCTTCAGATGTGGCTGAACTACATCTTCAGCAGTCTTAGCCAGAACGTTCAAAGGTAAAGGATGCTGACACTTGTAGTTCTACCATATCTGAAGAGCCTCAATCTCTTAAGTAATTACACAAAAACAGACTACCTTCTTTTCTGATGCAATCTATGTGGGTATCATACTATTGGGTTCCAATGGCAGCTTGTTTCAGCACTTAAAATTAAAGCCAATTTCACAGATGAAGAATAGGACTGCATTTTACAGCAAAAACATACATGCACAGAAAAAATAGATCCTTCTCCTGCCATCTGCCTCCTTCAACCCATCTCTAAGTGGGTTGAAGGAGGCAGTCAAGTGTTTTCCAGTCAAGCTCATTTCCCATGCCAGAGAGGTTAGGAAAAGAAAAAGGGTGCCAGGACTGGGTGTAAGCTATGGGCAAAGGAGCAGTTAGCACAAAGGCTGATGCATCAATTTTGATGTTACAAACAAATCTTCTGGCTCATGTCCCCTTTCTGCAATATTGTTAAAAATACATGGATATGTCACTGTTGTGTCTACTTTAATCCTTTAGTAATCTCTCTCCATCCACTGGACAGAAATATCAATGCAATTCTTGACACCCAAAACAAATTAAATACAGCAATTTTCCTTATATCAAAATGGTTTCCCATTACTTACTTCAAATGCCAGGAGTGTTCCAAAGTGCTCTAGTAATATCTTCCTTTTGTGTCCCTTGTACTACTTGCTGCTGAACTTTTTTGTGAAGTCTGTGCATTAAAACTCTTTCATTGTGCCCCAGGATGCTACAATGAAAAATAAACAGGAAATATTTAGAGAGGAAATGTCAACTTCAAGTGATTAGTGGGGAAATCCCTGAGCTGTTTTAGATTGCTTTAGTAAGCTGGTTTGGGAACCAAAATGAACAGTAAATGGACATTTCTGAGGTTTTTATTATCTCTGTAAGCTAAAAAATATTGTGGAATAAATACTATCTGCTTGCCTGTTATCATTACTTGATTATCAATGTAAGTTCTACTGCTGAACAAACAGAATGTCACTACCCAGACAGTAGGAGTAACCACAGAGAAATCAGGACAAATAATTGTTGTGATAAGCAAAATGGATGACTTGAAAGCTAGGTAAATAAGCAAAGGAGACAATATTTGCATAGTCTAACCGAGTGTTTCTCAACCTTAGCAACTTTAAGATGAGTGGACTTCAACTCCCAGAATTCTACAATCAGCCCTGCTGGCCAGGGTGTTCTGGGAGTTGAAGTCCACTCATCTTAAAGTTGCTAAGGTTGAGAAACACGGGTCTAATCTTAAGACGTAAAGCTTATTTTCATCCTTCTGCTACATTAAGCATCTTCTTCATAGCCACATGAATAATTCCACCTTAGTATGAACCTAGGTTTTTCATTTGCTTTATACGTCCAGTCTTTGGTAACCAGTGCAGAGATCAAGGAGATTGCTTGCTAGTTTAGATAAATATAGGGGAGGACCCACCCCAATCCAAGCCATTCCTGGCTTGGTCCCTCCCAGCTCAAGCCTTGGTAAGGTAAGGGACTGCCTCCTCTTCAACTCCCCCTACCAGCCTATCTCCCTCCCTCCCATCTCAGCCCTTTTGGCCACCCTGCATAGCAGCACTCCTTGGTGGTGATGGCGCTGGTGCTGAAGTAGAGGCCCGGGGCCTTCAGCAGTCTCAGCCGCTCATCACCACCCCTGGGCCTCTACTTCAGCCCCAGCACCACTGGCACCGCCACTGAATAAAGCTGCCTCAAGTCCCACTTCTCAGCCAGCCACCCCAGCACCATGGTGCAAAGCCCCAGCCGCCCCCATCACTTTGCACTCTGCAGGTCCTGCTGTACCCAGCTGACCTTCACCATCTTCCTCCCACTGTGGACAAGGCATGCCCAGCCTGGCCCTATACTGTCCATACCAGGCCTTCTTCCTGAGGCCGTGCATGCCGTTCTCACAATGCTTCAGAAAGGCTCAGAAGCTTGCCGAAGGCTTTCCAAAGCATCGTGAGAACATCATGCAATATTTGGAGAATAGTGCAGGTGGTCTTGGGAAGAAGGCCTGGCGCAGTCAGCAGTTGCCTCACATGGGACCAGGCCAGGCATGCCTCATCAGCAGCAGGAAGACAGCAAAGGTCAGCTGAGTGCAGCACGTCCTGCAGAGTGAAGGGCGGTGGGGTGGCTAGGGTTTTCCACTGTGGTGCTGGGGAGGTTGGCCGCAGTGTGGGGCTTAACGTGGCACTCCTCAGCAGCAGCACTTGGGCTAAAGTAGAGGCCGAGCCTGCTGAAGGCCCCAGGCCTCTACTTCAGCCCCAGTGCTGCTGCCACTGCCGAGGAGTTCTGCTGTGCAGGGCAGCCAAAAGGGCAAAGATGGGAGGGAAATAGGCAGGTGGGGGGGGGGGTCGAAGCCCCCTACGGTCATAAGTGCAGGTGGGCTGCCAAGCACCTGAATGTTAAACATGTGGTCGCCAGGGCACTGCAACAGCCATAACTTTGGGGACCAGGTGTAAGTATTATTCATTCACTGCCACCGTAACTTTAAACGATCACTGAACAAATGGTCATTAAGCGAGGACTACCTGTATTCAAGGCCCCTGATCATTCTGTTTTCTCTCTTCACTTTTTCCAGTCTTATATTTTTCAAAAGTGGTGACCAGGCCTATTTATAGAATTCTAGATATGGATTTACAGTAGAGTTGCATTAGCAGTTTTGTTTTCAATCCCTTTCCCAATGAGCTCTAGCACCCAGAGTAGACATCTTTACTGAATTACGCACCATAACCCCCCCAAAATATTTTCCACAATTATAGACAGCTCAGACACATTTATATATATATTATATAAATATATCCGTATATATAATATATAAATATTGCATATGTATATAAAATTCAATATTTTTCTGCCTCAGAAACTCTTATTTAAATAGAATCACATTTGACTGACCAGTCACCCAGTATAAAGAGATCCTGAATGATGTGGTATCATCCATAAACTTCACCAGCTCAGTATTTTCCCCTAAGTCAAGAACATTTATGAACAAATTAAAAAGACCAACTCCAGTACAGAGTCTTTAGGAACTCTGCTTCTTACTTCCCTCCATTGAGAAAATTTCCTATTTATACCTATTTATTTTTTTATTTCACCAGTTAGCAATCTATAAATGGATTATCCCATGACTCAAGAGCTTCTAATGAAGAATTTTGCCCATTTTTTAAAAAATCTCCAGGTGTTCAATGCCAGCAGGGTCTGCTTCATCCACACTCCTGTCAACTTTCTTCCACCCCTCCACAAAAAATAAAATAAAATAAAATAAAATAAAAATCCCCTCTGAAAAGTAGGGGGGATAGGATAATCATTGGAGAATCCATGCTGATTTTCTTTCAGAAGACCTATCCATTTATATGCTCAGTTATTCTTTCCTTTGATTACCATTTATATCAGTCACTGCCAGTTTGTTTTGGGGTCATAATTCACTTGCAGGATTGCCTCCTCCCATACAAGGCTACTGTTCAGCTACTTAAGTCAGCAGAAGATATCTTTGTCTTTAATATACAATTAAATCTGATCCAAGTTTTCACAAACTTCCACATTTGATTTATTTACTGTAGACATCAGAACATCTCAGTCCTTCCCCATTCGGGAATAATATTCTTCAGTTAACTGCTATAATATTACAGACTTGCAACTTTACAAAATAAAAATGTAAGAGAAAACCATCAATGGAGCTGTACTTTTCAGTACTAATAGAGACTTCAAACCAAGTCTTCTCCAAGGCCCTCACATCCTGAAGGCCCTTCTCTATAGTGGTATCCTACTCATTATAATCCACCTTTCAGTCTTGAAGTTTCCCAAAGCACCTTTCATAATAACAATATCCAGAAAGAGCCAGTTTTCAAATTTACAGTCTAACATGATATCATATAAAACAAAAACAATGAGAAAAAAAAAAAGGAAAACAAGCTTAACTTACTTCAAATTAGACGCTAAGCTATTCTAGATGAATAACTAAGCCTGTGTACCACCAGTTTTTCCCCCACTCCATACAGCTATCAATCATGGTCTGAGGCTTTTTTAAGAACAACATGTTATCCAAGCTCCATTTGGCTACCATTTTCAGTTAGTATGAACTGTATTTTGAAAGCAGGGTTAATTAGGAAGAAGATAGCAGAGTGCTTTTTCTATTTAATCACCCAGAGTGACTTAGTATGGTGCAGAAGCACTCTTAATGTTTCATTGTTCCTCTAAAGGCTGCTATAACTGGTACGTGTTATTAAAGAAGCAGATAAAACCATCGTCTCCAAACAGATGGTCCTGCTGCTTTCCCTAACAGGGCATGCCAGTCCAGCTGCCAGAATATCAGTAAAAGGAGATGGCAAATCCTCATTATCTGTTGCTTCTTTATTCTTTCAACAGAAACTCAATTGGCAGCTGCAGTATTAAGTTATGGTCATTTTACTGCTTCCAGGTTTTGTAGGCTGTTTGGTACTTTTTAATTTTATTAACTTCTTATATAGTTTTCTTATATAAGATAAGCAGTTCTAAGAATATTTATGCTAAATTGTGTGAAATAAAAATAAATGCAATGAATATGAATCTTCATGTTTTGTGGTGGTGAAACTGACCACAAGACAGATTTCTTAAGAAGACAATAAATCATAATTCTGGTAATTTATGAATTATCATGAACAAAATATGTGCTAAAACACATAGCCTGGTTGGGTCTTCTCATCATTCGATACAGTAAAATTAGCCAAGGACTGAAAACTTAACAAAAGCTCATGAATTATTGCTATTAATAAATTTACATATCACTTTTTCATCTAATGATCACAAAGCAGTTTATAGCAATAAAAACAAAATATGAGCAAGAAAAAAGAACAAATTATTCTTTTAAATTTGAATACTACACTACAACAATCAAGAACAAACACATAATGAGGAAGTAAAGGCCTGGATAAAGAAGTGAGTCTTAAGCAGTCTGCAAAACTCAACTACAGAAGCAGCTTGATGAATCCCCAAAAGCAACGAGTGCCATGAAGGCACCCATCACTGAGAAGATTCTCTACTATCTTTTGGGTACCACCTACTGCCAGCATAACAGTAAACACTCCTCCATCTCAACTGGTACATAGGAGAGGTATTCCAACAAATATTAGGCTTTATTTTATTTTATTTGTTTTTACTGATTTTTACTGATTATGGAATTTTTATATTTTCAATTTATCAATTTTTACCCATTTATTACATAGCATGATGGTATTATGTTAATCTTATAAGCCACTTAGACTGAAGCACCAGAGAAGTAGCAGCAAAAACAAATAAAATAAATGCCTTATAAATCTAGGGCCTTACAAATCTTGAAGTAGGCTGAGAAGCGAATAACAATAGCTGGATGGTAGCTTTCCGCAATGCCTGAAGTTGTTGTTTTCAAGACCACCACATGAAGTGAATGACAATAATCTAGATATGAAATTACTACATTGTTGATACAGTGGTGCTTAAAAGTTTGTGAACTCTTTTGAATTTTCAGTATTTCTGCATAAATATGACCTAAAATGTGATCTGTTCTCCACACAAGTCCTAAAACTAGGTAAAGAGAAACCAATTAAACGAATGAGTCAAAAACATTGTATTTATTGAAGAAAATGATTCAAAGCTACCCATTCATGTGTGGCAAAAGAATATGAACCTGTAGGATTATCAATTTGTTTGAAGGGGGAAATTAGAATGTTTTGATTTGAATGAAAAGGGAAAGGCAAACACTACATTCCAGCATAAAAATCTTATCCCATCTGTGAAACATGGCAGTGGCAGTATCATGATTTGGACCTGTTTTGCTGCCTTTGGACCAGGATGGCTTGCCATCATTGATGGAACTATGAACTCTGCATTGTACCAGAAAATTCTACAGGAAAATGTCAGGGTTATCTGTCTGTGAACTGAAGCTCAAGAGAAAGTGGGTCATGCAGCAAAACAACGACCCAAAACACACAAGTCATATAACCAAAGAATAGTTAAAGCAGAAGAAAGTAAATGTGTTGGAATGGCCAGGTCAAAGTCCTGACCTTAATCCTACAGAAACGTTGTGGGAGGACCTGAAGTGGGCAGTTCATGCAAGGAAGTCCACCAACATCCCTGAGTTGAAGCTGTTCTGTAAGGAGGAGTGGGCTAAATTTCTTCCAAGCTGATGTGCAGGACTGATCAACAGTTATCAGAAATGTTTAGTTGTACTTATTGCTGCCCAAGGGGGGGCACACCTGTTACTGAAAGCAAAAGCTCACATACTTTTGCCCATACAATTATGTAGCCTTGGATCATTTCCTCAACAAAAATGTGTAATGTTTTTGACTCATTTGTTTAACTGGGTTCTTTTTATCTAGTTCTAGGACTTGTGTGGAGAACAGATCAGGCTTTAGGTCATATTTATACAGAAATACTGAAAATTCAGAAGGGTTCACACTTTTAAGCACCACTATAACTATGGCACCTTATTCTGATCCATAAAGGGTACAGCTAGTGAACCACTAAATAAATATATTATACATATACATACTCACACACACAGATACCACACACACACACACACACACACGCTTGTTTCTACAGAAAGACTATTTTTGATTACAAAAAGTTGAACCCCATGATTCCTACAATAACAACATAACTCATTAAATAAGATGGCACAGCTATTTAACTCTGGCAGGGCTACAGAACTGTTCTTGGGAAGGAATGTCAAATCCAATACATAACCTCAAGACAATCAGTCTATATATCTAGGTGGTCTGAAAGTTACTGATTCTTTCCTCAATATTTCAAAGGTTTGCCTTTTTTTTCTGTACTCACTGATCTCATGTTGTTATACAACTTCCACTATCCTTGGTCAGCATAACCAAATCTTATGCTTGTTTAAAGGAGTCCATTTTAGTTCAAGGAATTATGGTAGGCATCAGGATGGCACAGTCCTCAATTAAAGATCCTGGGAAAGGAAAGAGAAGTGAAGGAAAGAGGGAAAGAAAGGAAGATACTACAGATAAGCATTTTTTTAATGTGAAGTCATCTGAGGCCATGAAAACCACAGAAAGATTTGTGTGTAGGAGATACTGTCATTGTTTTTCACGAACTTTCCTGAAAAATCCATATTGTTTATGTTTAGCATATTTTCCATTTTTTTCCCAGTGAAAAATCTAAAAGAGATTCTTCACCAGAAGAAAAAGAATTTGGAGCAGGTCTCAATATTACTATGAAATTCCTAAGAAAACAAGACAATTCTGCAACATCTGCATCATCAACATAAGGTCATAATACATGATGCCACACAGAAAATAAATCTGGCAGGGAGGCTGGAGCTAGTATGTGAAAATAAGCACATTATCTCTGAGGTGTGTATAAATTGTAACATATCACTTTGCTGCAGTTGACAGCAGCTTAAATAAACCCCAAATTAAACCCCAAAGTTTGAATTAATTGCATTCTCTTAGGAACACTGCTCCATATTTTAAAGTTAAAATCCTGACCTCTCTTTAAATACACAGTCAAAGGTTAAATGCAAAGAGACTGAACGAGCTCCAAGCAAGAACATACATCAGATATAACATAGCCAAATATAACAAAGTAAGAAGAGTAGGATTGCTGGACAGTACAGTGTAATGGTTAAGGTGTCAGACTAGGACTGAAAAACTCGGGTTCAAGTATACTCTCAGCAATAAGCTCACTGAGTGGCTTAGGACCTCTTGGTCCAATTTACCTCCCAAGATTGTTGAGCTTCCTGGAGGAAAGGCAGAATATAAATCTAATAAATATCAAATAAAATAAATAATTATTGCACGTTTTTAAGATTCTTACCTTGCCTATCATATTTGGAACAGCTGTCATCTAAAGACTATAGTATGCAGTATTAGAAAGCAAGCTAGTCACAAAAAGACACCATTATTTTCAATTGGATGGCAAGTTTAAAAAAAAAACAACTTACATCATCATCAGGATTTCCAAACCATTAAACTCCCTGAATGAGCATATTCATAGGAACTTGGCTTATATGTATCAAGGCGGGGGGAAAAACTTACTGTCTTGTATATGGTATACAGTCCCTTCAGAGTTCTACTCAATTCCCATTAATTCAGTTCTTAGGAAAGACGTAGCCAAGTATTTTAGTTTGAAATAATTAATAATGATTTTAATTGTCTATATCAGATTTTAACTCTTCATGTTGTTAGCTATCTCAAGTAACCTTGGTGCAGAAAGGTGGGAAATAAATTGAAACACAACAACACATAATTATCCCAGGGAAACTTTTTCATTATCAATGAACGCATTAACTAGGCCTCTGAAATCTGCAGAATTTGAGCCTAAATGCCCTTCCCTCAAAACCAACCCCAGGAAAAATAACCAAAGGGAAATCAACATATTTATTTCCTATGCATATAAGAAATAATTCAGAAAGCAGCCTGAGGTGGAATGTTTCCTTTCAAAATTGGCCTTATATTCCTGAGCTGGTATAAGGTTCAAAATTCATGTCTTTCAAAAATACCATCCATTTAAATAACGTAACATCTCATTATGCAAGACTACAATGATTCCCAATTACTACAAGATATTGATGTAAAACAGCTCATGTATTTAAAGAAGCTTAGCAAACAATATACATTACTCAAAGAGATATGTAAGTTATCCTTCATTAAAAAGGAATCTCAAGTCATCTATTTTAACACTTCATCTTTGTCTCCTGGAAATAGTTTACCCTCTCACACTAAACTGTATGTATTTTGAAAACACAAATTACGCCCTAACTTATCTTTATGTGACAGTAACTTCTCGTGTTCACAGAGAATATTTGAAACAGGTATACACAAGTGATCAGCATTGCTGATCAAGAAAGGAATTATTTAACAGGAAAAAAAGAAAACAAATGGACTTCTCATCCAACAACTCTTATCTTTTATTCAATGACCTTAATGACTGCTATTGGATTTTTGAATCTGTTTCACTTTCCAAACAATAACATGCATTTAAAAAAAAAAAAAGCAGAACCCTAAAACCTGTGTGGGGTGGGTCAAACAGAAGTTGAGTTTATCTCTACGTATAGATAGAATAGTTTTCAGGTTAAAGCAAATGAACACGATACACAACACTGAGCACCTCTCAGATAAAAACAAGACTTAAGATATGACATATTATTTAATTCATAAATTTCAGAGCAAAATATTGGAAGACATCAGTCACAAAGTACTAAACGTAACAAATACATCTTGTGGTTTGAGATAGCTACTTTAAAATCACTCAAAAACCAAAGAGCTTATTTTTCTTAAATGTGAAATAATAATTTAGTTCACATTTGTATTTAAGCCAGAAAACAGTGAAATTGAGCATTATCAATTATGGGATTCATAATAATAAAAAAAAACATTTTGTATTTTTTTCCTCCAATCTCCAATTTTAATTCTGCGAATTGTCAGCTTAGCTTCTCCTCTGATTTAGTAGAATTGCCACAATAGAAATCTAATCCATGCAACAGCTTGGGGATCAAAGGAATTTGTCACTTCACTCTCATCATACTAGGATCCTTCCTTGGGTAAGTATCCTCTTCATAACTTAAGCTATGTGTCTATGAAAATTGAGCTCTGGGTATACAACAAGCTTTGTAGTTTATTATTTTATTTTAGTGAGTTTGTGTACTGCTCCAATTGCTGATATCCATAAATCCGGTTACAAAAAATTTAAAAATTACAGTGATAAAACCAAAGCACATCTACATACATAAACACTGGGAACATCAATTGTAATAAATATGCCAGTGAAGTCCTTGGTGCTCTCTGAGCTTGGTTGTTTGCTTGCAGATGTTTCATTACCCAATTAGGTAATATCAATACAAGTGAGTGTGGGGTTTGCTCCCTGTTATATACAGTAGCTTGCCCTGCCAGTTTTGATGGAGATGTGGTTTTCTTCTTGGTAGTTCCTTGATTAAGGTATTGTTTTCTGCTTGATTATTTACCTGGTGTTAATCCCTACTTATCTGGCTGTTGGCTGGTGTGTTCTGGTCCTTTGGCTTCTTAGTTTTTTCATTGTCTCTTTTGAATGGTGTGTAAATATGGTTTATTTCTCTGTGTCTATTGATGGGCTTATTTGTCTGAATGCCAAGCTTCCCCTAGTGTTTTTGGATTTAGCTTTGTCTAGGATTCTCACACACCATATTTACACACCGTGATGATGCTACTTAGGTGGGTAATGAAATGTCTGCAAGCAAACAACCAAGCTCAGAGAGCACCAAGGACTCCACAGTTCAACCCTGAGCTACATATATTCTCTTCTATTGGAAATATGCCAGCGCCAGAGAGAACATTAAAAACTCCCAACTCCTGAAGCCTGGTAGAACAGCCAGATTTTAATTATATTCTTAAAAACCAATACGTTAGAAGCCATTCAGATTTTCAAGGGAATACTAGAGGCAGATATTGAACAGGCTTGCCTCAGTGATCCCTGCAGACGACATTCCCCAAGATCCTTGAGAATACAGAGAGAGCCTGCTCTACCAGATATTATTAGATGGACAAATACAATTGAGAGGAGGCAGACCTGGAGATATCCAGGTCCTAAGCTATTTAGAGTTTTAAAGATGACAATCATCACCATGAATTGCATCTGGAAGTGACCCCATCCAGAACTAAAGATGAAACCTCCCTGGCATCAGATGGCTTCTAAACCAAAGCCATTCCGTCTTGCTGGGACTAAGGTTAGGCCAAGGCAATAAGAGTGATTTGACCTTGAGAAGGGACAGATGGTAATGCTCCCCACCCTCAGATCATCCTCAAGGCAAAAAAAAAAAAAAAAGATCTAGTGTGAGTCCTCCTATATGAGGCCTGGATGATCTGGTATGAGTCCATGGTTGTCACTGTAGTCGTAAATTATCAAGCTATTCCTTTCCCCAAGGATGGCAAGTTGAAATACCCACGCACCATAAGCTTAGGGAACTCCACCATCCACAATGAGATCAAGCAGCCTGGGATCTCGTACTCTGCAGTGGGGTTCCTTGGGAGAAAAAGCAGCAGGAGCGACTTACAGGAGCTGGCTTCCCCATTGACTCTGCTTGTGAGAAGCTGGCAGGGAAGGTCACAAATGGCAATCGCATGACCACAGGGATGCTACGACAGCAGCAACTTCATAGACTTCATAGAAGTCCCCCTTGTTCAGCACTGTCGTAATTTTGAACGGTCACTGAACGAATGGTAGTAACCCAAGGACTACCTGTAAACACTTTCTTCCTATCCCTCAGATAAAATTCAGTAAGTGCCATGTACTGAAACAGGAATATTTAGTTAAGATTTTTTTTTCCCACCTGCTCATAAAGTTGAAGCCTAGATACTCAGATTTGGAAATAGGACAAGGTGGCAGTATTCATATAATCACCTGGGCTGAGATAAGATCTAGTATATAATTCAGAATCAGACTAGGAGGTAGGTATTGTCTGAATAAATAGGGATAACTGAGAATGCAGAGGGATGTCTGTGTAAATTTTTCATGGCAAGAAATAAAATAAAGCAAAAAAATCTTATGACATTTTTCACATATAATTAGCCTGTTCTGTATACTTGCCCAAGTAGCAATGCTTTCCTTAGTACCTCTACCTTGTGGAGTAGCCTCCCATCAGGGATTCAATCAGCATCTATCCCAGAATCTTTGTATAAGGCCATGACGTCAGAGCTCTTCCATAAGGCCTTCAAGATCTAACTGTGTTAACATTACGTTGAAATTGATGCAGCTGCATTTTGATAATTATTTTTGTTGGTTGTTTTTTACTGATTGTTTTAACTGTAGTTTTATTGTATATATGCTGATTAGACTATAATTGTCAGGAGTCAATTTGATTATGACAATCTATACATAAACAAACAAACCAATTTATTATCAATTAAACTTTCATGAATTACACACCCATTTAAATAAATGCATTTAATATTGTCCCTGAGAGACAGTTTGGTGTAGTGGTTAAGGCATCAGGCTGGAAACTGGAAGACCATGAGTTCTAGTCCCACCTTAGACACAAAGCCAGCTGGGTGACCTTAGGCTAGTCACTCTCTTTCAGCTCTAGGAAAGGAGACAATGGCACTTCTGAAATCTTGCCAAGAAAACTGCAGGGACTTGTCCAGGCAGTCGCCAGGAGTCAACCAGGGATCAACAGGTCCACTGTCTCTCAGCCCCACAAGGCAATTATTTAGCTTGCATGGAGGGGGGAGGGGGGAGGGAGGACTAAAGGGGAATTAGGCTTTTCAACAAAATTCTACAATGTATAATTTAGATAAAGATTTGTAAAATTTTATGTTAACTCCTCCCACAATGAATTTCAAAACACTGACCAGGCCATTACCTCATGAAAATCAACTCCCACCTCTTTCTCTGTACACCATGCTTTTCATAGTTTTTAGTCTGATTTAGATCATAAATGATTGCCCAGTTTGTTTTGGGTTTGTGCAATTTTACTGGTTCTAATAATAGTATTTCTCATTTATATCTTTTTCTTTTTTTTTCTTTTTACAAAACAAGATTGGTTTACTTTGTTTAAAAGGTAAAGCTACTGATAAAGTCCCATAGCAAAATCTCCAAAAGCAACACAATAATGATGGGATACAGAATATTCATTTATGGATAAGAAACTGGTTAAAAAGAGGAAAATGGGGTAGAAAATTTTTTGACAATTTTCACATTGGAGGGAAGTTAATAATAGGATTCCTAAAGTGTCTTTACTGGCATTGAGTAATAGTAATAATGTACAAACAAAGACATGCTCCTTTTTATAACAAGCAACTACCTGAACTTATTAAAATATAATGTGTATTGCAGAGGGACTTCTGGCATCATCAGACTCAGGAATGCACTGAGTCCTTGTAGAAGAGGCATCACTATAAGCAATATATAAGATATACCTATTTTGGTCAAAGAGTGCTTACTGGGATTAAATGTAATTAACAAATGTATATATAATTGGTGGTAGGTTAACAAATGTTACTAATGAACCGGAAGAGAAGAGTGAAGTCCCTCCTCTACCATGCTATTTCTGGATAATTTGTGGGTTTCCATTTAAATGATAATAGTACAGCTTGTAAAACAATTTTCTAAAGATGATATTCTCTTTGCTATCAATGTGATTATACCACCTCTTAAACACACACATATACACGTTCAATTTTTAATATGTGCTCTCCAGAAAAAAAAAAAGGCAAAATAAATCCTATGCATACTACTGTCATCCAAATAAAGGCATATTTCAGCCAAATGGCATAATGCTATATGGTGTCTTTCATCTCAATAAGCAGAACTCTAAGTTACTTCAATATCATTTATCAAACCTTGTCACCATAGCAACCAGTACCTTTTTATATGTAGCCACTAGTACTGAAATTGAAACAAAAGGGACTTTCCCCACCTTCAAAGAAACCATACTTACGTGGCCAGGGCTCTCCAATAAGCACAAAACTATATATGCCTAACAGAAACCTGTGGAGGTGGGGAAACTTCTATAATCTTCTCAGAACCTTTGCTGAGAAGACATTTCTGGAACAGAAATAAAAAGCAGAGAGTACTACTATCTTGTATAACACTAATACTCAGAGACACTACTTCAAAATACCTTATGATCCATTATAGATTCACCTTCAAATTCTATATTACAAATAAAAGCACCATAAAGCACACCATGTATTCCTAAAAACATTTGTTAAAAATGAAGACCCAATGAATTTTGTGACAATTTTTCAAGTCTATGATCAGATTGCACAATTTTTAAAACAGTAAAATTATACCTCATCTTAAGTTAACACTTGCAAATTATGTGAAGAATTAATCAGAAAATACACATGGAATAAGGGTTAGCCATCCTACATATTAGAGAAATGAGATGGTAATTAAATTAACTGTTGCTGGTTCTGGTGATAGCAGGATATATAATGTAGCCATGAGCTTAGTTTTATTTTCATTCTTCTGAAGACAGTAACTGACATACAGCACCACTTCTAAACCATATAGATCCATAACAAAATTCTTCACTAATCATCAATAAGTGGAAGTTTGCACGTGATACATCTCAACAGTTCTCAAAAGCAGTACATTTCTTAAGTGATCAACTCTCTCCCTATTCTCTTCTGAGCCATATTAAAGGATGCAACTAGTAAATTAGAACCAACTGTAAACTGTTAGTTCAGTTTAAATTTAATTATGTCAATCATAGAGCTGCACAAATCCTTCAAAAAAAGTGCCAGGCACCCATTACTCTTTGCATTATTAGAGCAAGCAAGTCTTTTTCTAGGCTTTTGGGGTTGCTAGATAAGCTGCTCCATAAACTGCATGTGCGCGCATAGACAGCTTGCTTCCCTGGGAAAAACGCAAAGCAAAATGGTTTATGCACGCATACCTATGCGGACACAGCCAGGAACAGTTTCCAAAGCAGATGCTGAAGTCTGGAAAAAGACATAGCTACTTCAATGTTTCAAAGAGAAATATTTTGTCACAACACTGTGAAATGCATATTTTGAAAAAAAAAAAAAAAATGGACAGCCTTAGTCAAAAATGTAGCATCATAATGTAACTTGTTAATAATATGATACTACTGCTAAATATTCTATGTGGTTTGGATATGATACCATAGTATAACAACAAGAATAAAGTGAAACTTAAGTAAAGGTCTCATATCAACATAGGATATTCATTTTTGTTACTACAGATGAACTCTCTGAACGTTTATCTGCTTGATCTTCAAAGCTAGAATTAGAGGTTAGGTGCTAAAAAAGAAAACAGCATTTTCCTCATGAATCTTATGCAAGTTTTCCAGCCATTTCAAGTTAGCTGGCATTGGGACTAGTTTTTGTCAGATCCTTGTCACCGTTTAAAAAAAATGCAGCAGAGATAGAATAGCCATTGCAAAACAGATGTCCACATTTGAAACACTGGGTGATCTATATATTCCTGAATTGGTACATATTAAGACCAAGGACAGCTGTCATATGGAATAATTGTTTAGCACATGGTCTATTCTCCTCTGATAGAAATAGCACACACTAGACTCCCAACTATAGGATCAGAGTATTTCTAAGGAAGGAGATGCAGCATCAGACTGGTGCTTGACATCTGATGTAGATATACATGGATGTTGTATGGCAGAAATTCCAGAGTTTGGGACAATATGAGTTAAGTGGTTTCTCCTCTCCCACAATGAGCAATGTGATAAGATCTCCTCACCTTGAATCTGGGGGGATATGAATCCCTAATCTATCTTTCAAGTACAAGCACAAATGGGATCCTGCTCTGAAGTTTCTAATTGAAATAAAGTAGAACATACTTCAAGCAAACTCTGAATGGAAGAATTAAAGTAACAGAGGAGGGGGCAATATTATAGTTGGAGATGGCAGAAGTCTCCTTCTTAAAAGACTGTTGCCTGTCCTGGCAATGCCTCTTTCCCTCCTTGGATATCTAAGATAGAGAAGGCTGTAAATTGATCCACTATGTATGTTTCAAGGTATGTGTCAGCCCTCCCAGGTAAACCAGACAGGAAGCACAACTAGATGAGCTAATTCTACTTTATTGTAAGGCTACACTAACAGAATCTTGCAAGTCTGAAGGTACAAATCTCCTGCCCTCCCTATTTACCACCTGAGCAGTTAGGGTGGGTCCTTCCTAAGTTTCTTTCTCTGGCCTTTACTCTCTGCAAACTCCTTTCTTTTATCCGATTGTTTCCTGGGCGGCATTTCTTCTCCCCATCTTCCAAGGTCACCCTCACATTCCATCACAGTATGCTGTTCAGCAGATCACTTTACAGCCTTCTCTTAGATATTCAAAGAGAGACTTGTATATCTCAACTAGAACTGGCTGGAAGTGTGTCATGGACAGAACCATTATTAGTTCTAGGTCACTAAGTATCCCAAACTAAGTAGAATTCTAGAATTGGACTATGGAAGGAAGATTATGTGCCATCAAGTCGGCAACCACATAGATTTTCTCCATGACAATCTGTTTCTAAACTAGTCTTTCAGGTCTTCCAGTGGTGTACTCATCACCACTATAACTGAATCCATTCATTTTGTTGCTGGTCATCCTGTTCTTCTCTTTCTTTCCACCTTTCCCAGCATTAGAGCTTTCTCTAGAGAGCTAGGTCTTCACATAAAGTGCCTGAAGTAGGATAATTTGAGTTTGATCATTTGTGCCTGGAGCAAGAACTCTGGGTTGAGTTGTTCAATGATCCATTTGTTGGTTTTCTTGGCTGTCCCTGGTATTCTCAGGAGCCTTCTCCAACATGAAAGGAAAAAGCTTTGAGCAAACAGAAATGGCACTAAGGATGGAATGTGATTTCAAAGTCAATGTAGGTGCCTGGATCTCTTTTTCCCACAACAATGCTTAGAAGCAGAAGGGCCTATTACATTGTGTGTGCGTCGTGAACTTTTGACAACGTGGGCAGGAATGCACAAGGCATTCTGCTCCACAGCATAAAAGAGTAGAAGTGTCAGTAAGTGACAGCTTACTACCACACTTAACACATTTATAAAAACTATCTCTAATGACCATAAGCCAAAGGAGAAGAATCAATCTTCTCCCAACATTCTTGCACAAGAAAAAATTTCTATTGCTTTTCAAAATTGGAGCATTAACAGAGGTATCTCAGGCACAGTTACTAAAAAAAAAAAGATACTGTATTTAAATGAAAGTTACTATAACTAAGCATCTCCAAAGAAGGTATTCTTAAAAAAGTCTTTTACAGAGAGTAAATTAAGAGCCCTGATTTAAAGGCCTCTTTTTAAAATTTTAAGCCATAACAAGCACATTTTGTGCAAAAAAAATGACACTTTTTAAAAATTCAAACTGAAGTAAAATGAAAATATATACGGTTAAAAATCCTAGTATCTATGATCAAAGGGATTATGGATCTGTATACTCTTCATTATTTCAATAATTTCAGATGACCAAACTGGGTGATCAAATCACAGGATAGATTAAAAAATAAAACAGATTTATATATAATTACCGAAGTTGGTATATAAATCTTTGACATGCAATCAACTCTGGGAATCTCAACTACTGCAGTACTGACAATCAGAACATCTGTGCAAAAGCACTTTTGAAAGGATGCCCCATTTTAATGGAAATGGCTCCATGAGATGAGAATAAGTACACAGTAACTTTTAAAGTAAGTTTAAGCACACTGCATTCTACTAGTACAGAATAAATCAGTAGGCACATAAAAATAAAATACTTTAGAAATCCACATGGGATTATCAATAAATTCTTGTAACTGTCCTATGGCAACTGAAATAGTTTTAAAATTAAAAATCATATTAATAGGATCCATTTTCCCAGTTTAATCATTCCTTTTAGTTACTCCCCACTTCAGTATTTCAAAGGATACCTGTATGTGTCTAGTATTTGACATGATCATATTATAAAGTTATGGAGTAAGAACTAACCCTCTAGAGTTATGTCTGTAATAAATTTACTTGAAAATAATGTTCAGAATAATAAATAACAGAATATGGTTAACTTACTTAAATTCGGAAAATACTGTCAACTCTCCTAATATTAGGAAAGTTCATAAATGTTATCAGATTTATTTAAATACAAATCTCAACAAGAAAAAAATATGTATGATATTTCCGCAAGACAAAGCCCACTCACACAAGGACTAGTTTATGACTAATTCAAAAATAGGAAACTTTTAGAAGTCACAGCTTTTAATTCTGCAAAAGGATAAATATCTCTGAAATATGCTCTTAAATCTCACTGAGTTAAGCAGATGTTCATTTTAGGTAAGACATTTACCTGAACAACATAGCTTCTAAGAATGGGAGCATGACAGTTTCCAAAGTAAAAACACTGCAACAGATTTTCAATTGTCACTATCACTTTCAGGAATTCTAATAGCAAGAAAAGCACTTGAATTAAATTATCTAAATTAAACTTGTAGTTCCATCTTCAGTATTTGAGGACATAAAACACTGGTTGAAATTTCAGGCATATTATAGAGCAAGATATACTACAGAGAGTCAGTAATGAACTGTAAAGTTCAAAGCTGAATTATTGCATAAAATCAAGATAACTTCTGAAATTCTCATTTTTAAAATACAATTATAATAATCTAGCAGAAAACAACTGTGACATTTAGAAATACTAGTAACGCATTTCCCACACTCTATATATGATGCTGCTTCAGCCATCATAAAATTCAAAATAGAGCAGAACCTGATAGAAGGCTTCACAATTTCCTAAGAAAGCAAAACAAAATAAGATAGATTTTTAAACACTCATTAATCATGGCTCTCAAGTGAATGCAACTTTCTCATTTATCTGTTTACTACAGAAATTACTAGTGGAAACAGGGCACTATATTAAAACTGAGGGGGTCCTGAGATATCTTGTTAATAGATATTCACAAGGTGACTGACTATAGTTCAATATTAATTTCCTAAAATCAATCTATCAAACTATGTCTGCAGTCCTAACACACTAACCAGGATATAAGAATGTGATGATCTGTGGGATTTACTTTAGAGCAAGCAGAGTTGGAATCCATGGGCAGTTACTGCAGTTTTAGTTAACACAGAATAAATAATGAACCAGTGATTCAAATTCCTGGATTGTATATGTATTTAGGGATAATCTTGAGTTTAATATTAAAAGTATGTTTCCCTTACTCACTTGAACAATTATTAGGCTTTCAGGTTATAATAAAACTAAAAAATGAACCCACAATTTTCAATTCTGCTCATCCCTACTTTAGATCATGCAATTAATGTAAGATAGAACTGTGCAACTTTCACTGGCCTGAGGGCCTCAATAAACATTGAAGAGTGTGATGCGATGGAGAAGGCCTCACAACACAGTGGCAAGGTAGTATCAGAAACATTTAAAAAGCGAGCAAGATTTTTTAAGGGGGGGGGGTTAGAGAAGGAACGCTGGAAGGAAAAGGGAAAGAAAAGTGACTGTGACACTGAGGTTTACTGCTTGAGAGAAGGAAAAGGATGAGGTACCGGATGTACTGGGGATGACAGCACAGTGAGAGATTGGCAGCAGAATGAGGCAGTAAATAAGGAAGGGAGATGAGGTGGTAGTATGGTGAGTCAGTAACACTCAATTTGATAGCCAAATCTGGGGAACTGGCCACATCTAAACCACCTGTAGATAACAGGTTATACATCAACTGATGTAAAGAAAAAAAAAAATAGAAAAAAGATACAGAAGAGGCAAAAGCAAATAAAAACCAGTAAGGATGGGATATGTCTCATCTGCTTACCTAATTATCTCAGTGGGTGACATAACCTGTGACAGATTTCAGATAACTGGCAGTCTTATAGGTAATACAGGCAGCCCTTAAGAAACACGACCTGTAATTACGGAGTAACATTTCTGCCCTGCATCACTTGTATGGAGTGAGCATGGTCCCAAAGTTAATTATTAAAATTAACTGCCATAACGCTAAAATATATGGTATGGACTTAGATTAATTCTTTCTGCCGATGGAACCATTCCCATCAATGTACCCATGAAGGATTAATTTCCTCTCTCCCATGCAGCCTCCCAGCTCCAGAAGGAAATAGGACCATTGAAGCAGTTGATGGCCATGAGGCTGCTAGGAGAAAAGAAAGGATTATTATGTTAACTGAAGTCTATCCAGGGGACTCTGGAAACTGCCACTACATATTTATACTGCTATTTTACACACATGTATTTGAAACTAAGGCCTAAAAATCTAGGAGAATTTATCTTTTAAGTATACCTGCTATAAGTAGGTAACATTAGCTATCTGACCTTGACTGATCTCAGAAGCTAAGCAGGATTCACTTGATTAATACTAGAATGGGAAACATCTAGGAATTCCAGGGTTGTTGGATAGACTGGGAAGTTTAAAAAAAAAGGGGGGGTATGCAAAGCATTTTAAATTTGAATGGCCTAAAATTCAAAGTATCATGTTTCACATTAAAAATTAGTCATTCTGGAAGTTTCAAGCACTTTCAAATTTTAGAACTTGAAATACTGTAGTGTTATTTTGTGCTCGAGGCACATCCAAAATGATTGAAACAAACTATTTCAAATCAAATGGTTCAAACTCAAAATCATGGTATTTCAAAACCAAAATAAATCAAGGGGCAATGAGATCCTTGCTCAAAAATATGAATAATTTGAAGTGTGACTCTTTGGTGACCCAGAGTACACAGAGTTTTGTTGCCCTTAGGAATCTTGAAAAAGCTACATAGTCAGGCATAGAATCTGATAAATTAGGCTAAATGTGAATCTAATCACTATCATCCTTAAAATATGGATTAAATATATAAGGTCTTGCTTAACGACACAATTGGGACTGGCAACTCCATCACTAAGCATTGTGGTCATTAAGCAAGACATCACACAACTGCCACAGACTTATAACCTCACTTCCGCCACAGTCGTTAAGCGGATCACCCATGGTCATTAAGCCAGACATCACATGACCACGACTTGTGTTTTACTACTGACACTGCTTGTCAGAAACCGTCTGTGAAGCACACATATGGTGATCATGTGACCACAGGATGCTGAGATGGTCATAAGTGCAAGGACCAGTCGTAAAGTTACTTTTTCACTGCCACTGTACGTAACTTTGAATGGTCGCTAAACAGGGTAGTTATTAGGTGAGGACTATCTGTAATAGCAATTAAGAGAGCATTAAAAGCTACCTTGAGTTGCTAAATACAGGTAGTCCTCATTTAGTGACTACAATTGGTTCCAGTGACTTGGCTGTTAAGCAAAGCAGTAGCTATGTGAAAACCACATGACTGTGCTTATGATTTTACTTCAGCTTTCCTTTGCTTTACAGGGCAGAATGGTACAACCCCAAACAGCAGGGTGAGCCCAAAAGGTAGTGAAAGTTTCCGAAACTCAACTCACAAGGAAGCCAAGTAAAAGGGCTTATAGCCCTTTTCCCCAACTGCCCTACCCTTTAGAATGTTCACACCAGTGCTGGGATAATTAGCAAGAAGGAAATTAATGTTTGTATTTACATTCATTAGAGAGGAAGGGATTACAAGACAGTAAGCAGGCACACAACACATTGAAAGGAATACACTGGAGCCAGATGTTCGTCTAGCACATTCACAGCTGCAAGGCGCCAACCTCTTAGGGGGGCAATCAAAAGCCTTCAGTGTGAAACTGATTAAGGTCTAGTCAATTTTAGGCAGCAGCACCAGCCAGTTGGAAGGTTCTAGTCAACTAATTAAGGTCACAGAGCTGAGCTTGTAAACTTGCCATTAGCATTTTTTAGGGAAGCACTGCACTGCACAGAAAAGTAGCTGAAGAAGAGATAACTTGTTTAAGCAAACTCTCCACTCTGCAAGGGGACAAAAAATGGAAAAAAAAAAACAGGTCAGGCACAAGACAACACAATACCATACTGACTTGTAATGGCAAACATGTGAGTGAAAGAGAGACACTGCGAAGGTCATAAATGCAGCTATTGTTGCAAAGTTACTTTTTCATCACTGTTGCAACTGCAAATGGTCACTATCCAAGGCAGTTGCTAAACAAGGACTGCCAGTAGTAGATATAGTATGACATTCTCCATATATCATTGCAGGTTACATATTTACTACACTACAAAATCCTGCCTGGGTGTAATAGAAAAGTATGGTTATTTAATGGACAAAATACTGTGTTTGACATTTTAAGATGCTACTGTTTTAAAGATTTTAAAAGACAGATTGCCATTTTTCTCACATTAGCAAGCATTATATACTTAATAAAACTTTATACCTCAAATTAGCTACTAAAAATGAGAGCAGGCCACACAGAGAGTGCTATGGTGGATTCATGATTCGCTTTGGACTAGACAGCAGGGTGACCTGGAGGAAGGGATGGAAATGCATCCTGTATGCAATGCATTTGGGTTCTCAGTTTAGGGATTTAACCATGAAGGTGAGGGCAGAGCTAGCATGTATAATTGAGGACTAGCTCGGTGAAGATGGAGGAGTATTCCTCCTCAAGATTTGCCCAGCTACATTTCCAGCACTAACACCAACCTAGATTCCAGAGACAGGATGTCTAGCAATTATGCCATCAGAGAATCTAGTAATGACCAACATATTACTCCACAGGTGACTGGGTATGAGCCTCTCTATTTAAAATTTAATACCAGGGATAAGTTAGGGGTGATATTGGTGTACTATCATCTCCTCTGCCCAGCAGGATCTCTGCTTTAGCTCTCTGACCTCACTGATAGATAAATAACCAAACAAAATAGTAAAGTTGTAGGGCTGCCAGATTCCATAATGATTCTGGGTGGTATACACTATTAAAACAGTTTGGAACAATGCAAAACAGAGAAAAAGCAACAAATGTCCAGAAAGAGCAAAACAAACACACCACTTTAGCATAAAACATTCCCAAAAGGGACCTGCCACACACCCAAGCTTAAGGCTTAGGGAAGGAGCCAGGTTTTAAGGGCCGGTTTAAACCTACATTTCTTCCAACAAGAAAAGCCATGCCTCCTCTCAGATCCATAACCCCAGATAATATCAATGTTATAGGCCAACATCTTTAATTCAGTAGCTGAGCCCATCCTTTGAATGTAGAAGGTGTCAGTTTCTAAGATTTCTAAGTGGGGCTGGTAAAGACTCCTACCTTAACCCTGAAGAGAAATTTCTTCTCCAATATTGGATTAAATGGTTCAGTACAATTTTCCTATATTCTTAAATCACTTAGTCTAAAAGCTATTTAGCTTCCCTTATGAAACAAGCTGCTTTATACCCTTCATGCTACTTCTGTAGCTATGACTTGGGTCACTTGTGGGCTCATCAGAAGAGACAAGAAGAAACCCATTATAACACATAATGGGTTTGATCTAGATAAAAGCAAGAAACTCCTTGAAGTTGAGCTTTAGTCTTGATGAAAACATTTTCTGGGCAACGGTGTGCTGTCTTCCTTTTTCTCCCACAGGAGACTATTGGAACATTACATGTTGAATAGGGAACTGTGAAACATCACACAAAAAGGTCTAGATAAAAAGATGCCTTGAGTTTGCCAATGCCTTTTCCAGGATTTCTTAAAAATCTCCCAATCTAGCCTATAGTTTTGGAGTTTCTTGATAGTTTGCTAAGTATCAACCAGTTCTGACCCTAATTATCTTTTCTGAGAACAGCCAAAGTTAGCTAGGTGTTATTAACAATACCTTTAAGCTGGACTGAAGTCAAAAAGCATTTATGAAAATTCTTGCACAAAACTGGGAGGATGGGGAAGTGAAAGGTTCTCCAACAACCTCTGCCTATTTCTAATATCAATACTGCTCCTAAAGGATGTATTTTTTTTTACTCAGAAATCCTTTTGCCAATGCTACATAATGAAATAGAGATTTCTGGGAAAAGCAAATATATTTCCATAGTAACCATCAGGGGAAGCATAGCTGCACCCCCTACCCATTTGTGAAAATAGGTTGAAAGCTAGGAGGGGTGTTTCATAATGTCTATAATTTAATTATATCAATGTATTACATCTCACCATGCTGAGAACAGTATGGGCTTGTTTATTAATGGAGAAATCATAGCTCTGTGAAAGGGCAAAGATCTGCATGGAGAAAACTTCAAGCTTATCTCATGATATCTCCAGTTAAAGGGATATTGGGTAGCAGTCACCTAAAAGTTTTATTAAAATCTTGTAAAGCTACTGCTAGTTAGTGTGCATGGTCCTGAACTTAACAAAATCAATAGTTTACTCTCAGGAGGGCAACTGTGAATATCTGTGTATTCCTATTTTTGGATGGATTACAAACCTCCTACACAAATTTACTTAAAAGTGTGGTGATATTAAAAACAAACAGAAAGCATATTTTGTTTTCATATGGACATGAAAACAAAACACATACTACTAGTTTACCATTTCTTCCTCATTAACTGCCAATCCAGATAATAAATATGAGAGAGCATTTAAAATGCAGCTATCCATAAATGCTACTACAAAGTTAGGTATTCTTAGAAAACTTACAATTCTTTTGTTTGTTTTAGAAGTCAGTACAAAGTAGGTTACTAAAGAGTAAATGTATAAAATATAAAGCAAGCAGTGATGACTTTCATTCCTACGTAATGGGAGTGGAGCATAGTTTCTTATAATACATAAACATCCCTACAGTATTTTCCTTCATGCACTCCTGGCACGTAAAAGAATGTATGGAAAAGTCACAGTACTTTAAAATCAATGCATGCTGTGAGCCTGTAAGTTATGGAGATACAGAAGCCCAGAATAGGTATAGTACAGGATTTGCATATCCTTACTCTGTGCTACAGAGGCAGGACTTTGTCACATTCAAATTTCTGTGTTTACATGGTTAAAATATCTTTCTAATGCTTACAGCCAAGTCTGAACATCTGGCATCTCCAGAAGTATTCTAATAGCACAAAACTGCACCTTTCTATGTCATATGTATGTGTCAAAAATTACCGGTACTTGAGCTAAAAATATTCTATAATCCCTCTGATAAAAGAAAGGGTATAGAATTTGGTATTACTATTTTAAGCATCAAAACTTGCTTATTTTAAAAACAAAAATTCTAAACACCCCTAAATATTTCTAAATTGTCATTAAATTACCTGTTAAAGTATGTACTAAAAGCACAATTAGGTCTATGTAGATTTTTCATAGGATAAAAGGTGAAAATTTAAACATAACTCATTGCTATCTTGAAATAACGGAAGTAAGAAAAAAGTAACCCAAGCTAAAGCAAATACATCCAAATTTTCACTCTTTGTATAAGATCCAGCTTGTTTTTGGCAAATAATTTGTTTTATGTACACATAGCTTTATCTATAGACAGGAAAGCTAAGCAAGCCTTGGTATTTATCTGCATTCTATCAAGCACTGACTTGATCTTAAAGAACATAAAAGAGTTTTAGAACACACATTCATTTTCACGGATGAGATCAAGTTACAACTGCTTCGGCTTGCACACAGAGAGATGATGGTTTACTTCTAAATTACATTCATTTGGAATTTCATCATACCAAAAGCAATCACTGTTCACTGTCATTCTGTTCCATTAATCACCTTAGAATAATAAACATTCTTGGACATGTTCTCCTTGCACAGTGGCCTTTCCTTCCAATCCTTTTGCCAATGACTTTTACATACCCAAGCTATGCCTCACTTTCCCATTTCTGAATGCAAACAAGGGGGAAAAAAAGGCTCCAAATAAAAATACTGCTTTAGAGATGGCAGAAGATCTAAAGTGAGAAAAACTAAATGGATGCTGTTCTCTTCTAATACAGCTTGGGCTCAGATATTTTTCTTGCAATGAACAATGTTTATGTTTTCCTCATGTTAATGCTGCTTCTTGAATACCGCTTAGGTAAGAGATGTCATTTTGTAAAGGAAATGGCACTGCTTTGTGAAAAATGTCTGGCAAAGACTTAGGTTTTGACTGTATTATATGTCTTGTCGAGCTAACTGTTTTATTTACCAATATCAATAGTATAAGCAGATACAATTTAGGGCATGACTGCATCATCCTCCATTTCAGTAATACTTTTGAGGGTGTGCCTCAATGCGATAATTATAGAAAATAAAATGTTCAGGAACACGCACTGCAACTGCAATCTTTCTAAAAGCAAAGGATCATAGGTACTGCCTGGGCTAAACCATGCCAAAGGTCCATCTATTTCTGACAGTCTATTTCCAACCACATATGCATAGGATGCTTAAAAGCAAAAGACATGGACATAACTTTAATAACATATGTCCTGAGCCTTGGGCAATGGAAGTGCAAAGCAAGACTGAGACAATACTCATCTTGATTCCAGTATTTAGTCAATCCATAAACTATCACTATTCTTTCACATAACATATGATAGCTGAAGTTCCTACTAAATTCAATTTTTGAGAGATAAATTAGTTCATTTAGTATTTTTTGTACCAGTGTCTCTTAGTACTAGAAACAATTCTGATAATGAAAAGATCTTGTTTTTTTAAATAAAATATCTAATCCAGAACATTTGAAGTTGACATTCATTTTCAGATTGTTTTAAAAAAAAACTCTTCTAATATCTGATATCACAGAAGAAAGACAGGTTTGCAACACTACATAGGCATATGTCAACATTAAGCACCAAAGAAATAGGAGATTTACAGAATAAAATACTAAGTTTGGGATGGCAGCTGAGGATCTCTCTGATCATTTTCAGGACCACACACACACACACATCTATCTATCTATCTATCTATCTATCTATCTATCTATCTATCTATCTATCTATCTATCTTGTCCCCGCCCATCTCCCCACAATGGGGGACTCTGGGCGGCTAACAACAACTAAAATCAATACATAATTAAAATTATAAAAAGTTTAAAAGTTGTAAACATTATATTTACAGAAATGATAAAAATAAAGAGGCTAAAAGATCCAAGAGTCCAATAGAGGCCACACCAGGCCGCTAAGGGGCCAGCCAACCCCATTTCTGGTATCCTCCCTCCCTGCCCCAGGCCAGATGGCAGAGCCAGGTCTTCAAATCCCTCCGAAAGGCTTGGAGTGAGGGGGCCTGTCTCACCCCCGGGGGCAAGATGTTCCAAAGGGCAGGGGCTACAGCAGAGAAGGCCCGCCTTCTGGACCCCACTAATCGAAGTTCTTTTACCACGGGGATCCGGAGCATGCCCTCTCTGTGAGATCAGGTGGGACGGGTTGAAATCGTGGGGGCGAGGCGGTCCTTCAGGTAACCTGGCCCCATGCCATGTAGGGCTTTAAAGGTGATAACCAACACCTTGAATTGGACCCGGAAGCAAACCAGCACCCAATGCAGCTCACGGAGCAAAGTGTTATATGGGTCCTTCTTCAGGCCCCAAAAATTGCTCGCGCAGCCGCATTCTGGACCAGCTGAAGCTTCTGGATACTCTTCAAGGGTAACCCCATGTAGAGCGCATTGCAGTAGTCTATCTGGGAGATAACAAGGGCATGAGTGACTGTTCGCAGGGCAACCCGATCCAGGAAAGGGCGTAACTGGTGCACAACCCAAAGCTGTGCAAAAGCCCTCCTGGCCACGGCTGCCACCTGCTCTTCGAGCAGGAGCAGTGAGTCCAGGAGGACCCCCAAATTACGCACTGGGTCTGTCTGGGGCAGTGCTACCCCATCCAGAACCAACAATGACAACGTCCCAGATACAGAGGAGCCATTAACCCACAGCCACTCCATCTTGCCAGGGTTCAGCCAGAGCCCGTTGTTCCCCATCCAGACCCTCACAGCCTCCAGGCACCGCGAGAGGGCGGTCACGGCATCACTTACCTCACCAGGGATGGAGATATATAGTTGAGTGTCATCAGCATACTGATGATACCTCATCCCATGATGGCAGATGATCTCGCCCAGCAGTTTCATATAGATGTTGAAAAGGAGCGGAGAGAGAACCGAACCCTGCGGCACCCCACAATAGAGGGGCCGAGGGTGGGACCTCTCGCTCCCTATCACCACCGATTGGGATCGACCCTGGAGAAAGGAGGTGAACCAGCACAAAACTGTGCCGCCCACCCCCATATCCCTGAGCCATCCCAATAGGATACCATGGTCGACGGTATCAAACGCCGCTGAGAGATCAAGGAGAGCAAGGATGGTCACACTTCCACCATCCCGCTCCCGCCAGAGATCATCCATAAGTGCGACCGATGCCGTTTCTGTTCCATAGCTGAGCCTGAAACCTGACTGATAGGGGTCCAGATAATCCATTTCCTCCAGGACCCTTTGGAGCTGCGAAGCCACCACTTTCTCAACCACCTTCCCCAAAAAGGGGAGGTGGGAGACTGGACGAAAGTTGTCCAGCACAGTAGGATCCAGGGAGGGCTTCTTGAGGAGGGAGTGCACCAACGCCTCTTTAAAGGGCGCTGGAAACACTCCCTCCTGCAAGGATGCATTAACCATCACCTGGATCCAACCACATGTCACCTCCCGAGCTGCTTTCACCAGCCAGGAGGGGCATGGGTCCAGATGACAAGTGGTGGCCCTCACAGTCCGGAGGATCCTGTCCACTTCCTCAGGAACAACAGGATCAAACCGTTCCCAGATAACTAGGCAAGAACGATCCCCTGGTATCTCCCCAGACCCTGCACCACGCTTGGAGTCCAACTTGGAATGAATCCGAGCGATTTTATCCTGCAGGTGCTCTGCAAATTCCTCCGTGTGGCCCTGCAAATGAACCACCAGATCCCCCTTACCAAGGAGGGACCTGGTGATCCCAAACAGGGCCGCTGGGCGGCACTCTGCAGACACAATAAGGGCGGAGAAGAATTGCCGCTTCGCCACCCTTATCGCCACAATGTAGGCCTTAATAGCAGCTCTAACATGTGTTCGGTCGGATTCAGTCCGTGTCTTCCTCCAGCGGCGCTCTAGGTGTCTCTTAACCCTCTTCAGCACCCTCAGCTCCTCCGTAAACCATGGGGAGTGTCGGGGCCGACGTGGCAAGAGAGGCCGCAAAGGCACGATCCTGTCCAAGGCCCCGGCCGCTTCTCTATTCCAGGCAGCAGCCAGGGCCTCCGCTGGACCGTGCAGCAGGTCCACAGGAATATCCCCCAGCTCCCTCTGAAACCCTGCCGGGTCCAGCCTCCCTGCGGAGGGGGGTGGCATAGGAGAAACTCAGGGTCACCAGGACGTGATCTGACCATGACACCGGGGAAAGCTGTACATCTCCCCTCAGATCACTTTGCCATTGCTCAGATAATGTGAGAGCTAGAGCGGAAAGAGTTAAGCGCATTCTCTTATCCCCAGAACAGAGAGGTAGAGATAAGAAAATGAGACTTGCACCGCCCTGAGGAATGCAGGATGTTTGTTGGGTGACTCTGGGAATTGCTTTCACTCTGAGAAGATTCTGTAATGGGACTGAAGCCAATAAACCATGCTGAATTGAATCTGTACTGTCTCCTGGAGTTTCCTGGGCTAATCCTGACAGATAAGAAAACTAAATCCGGCATGTGGCCACTATCTCGGGTTGGGTCCCGCACAATTTGAGACAGGCCCATGGCTGCCATGGTAGCCATGAACTCCCGAGTTGCCTCCGAGGACCGTCCCAGGGATGGCAGGTTGAAGTCCCCCAGAACCATAAGCCTGGGGAACTCCACCGCCAACCCCGAGACGGCCTCCAGCAGCTCAGGCAGGGAGGCTGCCACGCAGCAGGGAGGCTGGTACAGTAGCAGCACTCCCAACTGTTTGCGGGCACCCAACCTAAGAAACAGTGTCTCACAGCCAGAAACTTGTGGAGCAATGCCCCTGAAGGCCACTAGAGAGTCTCGGATGACGACAGCCACCCCTCCTCCCCTGCCCTGGTATCTCAGCTGATGCCACACCGTAAACCCAGCTGGGCACATTTCCGAGAGGGGCACCGCCCCCCAGGCCCCAGCCAGGTCTCAGTAATACATGCCAGGTCTGCCCCTTCCTCAGTGATCAAGTCACCTATGATGGGGGCCTTGTTTTTAACTGACCTGGCATTAAGCAGCAGATTTCAAAGTTTCCTACTCCCATGATATGTGAGACACTGGGATAATAACAACAGATTTCAGGACTGTTCATATACAATGCTTTTAAATTAGAAGGGTGAGAAATAAACCTTACCCATTTCTGTATTTATTCAAATTATTTATCTACTACTATAATTGACTCTGGGCAGTTTATTATTAGGACTGTATTGTATTATTACATGTTATCATATTAGGAGTCTATAATGCTTTGAATGCAAAGGGGAAAAGATGCTTTGGTGTACATGTACATGAACTTGCTGTTACAGAGAGCAACCACATGAATCCAGGAAAGGATGAAGCTGCTTTAAAAAATTGCATACAGGTATTTACATGAGTGTCCCTCATACCCTCTAAAGCATCTTCTTGCTTTTGAATCTGATGGGCTGCAAAGCAGTAGTAAATATTTTAAAAAGTACTTTATTTTAACTGAACTGCCATTTTGTATAAATCAGAACAAACCTTTTAATAGCAAATAGTAACACTGATGTTAAATATATGAATATTTCAGTTTTATTTACTATAAAATTTGCACAAGGACACATTTATTCCATCTCATTTCTGAATTAATTTCCAATTTTTAAAAAATCCACATTCATATGCAGTTTTGTACTTAGTTTTTCCAAATAAACTTTTTTTAGTAGGAAGGCTATACTGCAAAATACGAGGATTACAAAACAAGATAATTGCATTTCAGTTTTTTACATGAGTTCAAAAAGCACAGATGCAGGCAATTCACATTTGAAAAAAGAGAAACAAGCATATTTTGCCCTTCTACTTGTTATGATTCTCCAACCTTTTAGTGGGCACATTTGGAATCTTCATAGCTACAAGAGCAGTAGGATCAAATAACTGCCATCGTGCTAATGGCTGGTCACAAAATGCAACTCTTCCAGAAAGCAAATCAATAAAACGTGGAGAAAACAATAATAAGATTCAACGTCTAAACTTAAAATCTTTCTGATCGTACAGTTCTGTTCCAACTCTTGCTTCACAGAATGCAAACTGATTTTTACTCAGAATCAAATAACTTGGCAAAAAAAAAAAAGCAGGGGGAGAATATGAAGCAAAGGCTGGCTGAATCTAAAATTCTGTAACACCAATTTGCTTCACAAGGTGCAACACTCTATTCACAGAACAAATACCCTCAAAACAAACCAAAGCACCCATGCTACAAACACACACAAAACTCAGCAGGATACCACCTCTAAAGAACATATTTACAACCCCAAAGCAGATAAATCTGAAAAAGAATATGTACAAACCATACATATACACACCAAACTGACAAAGTCATATCATTAAAGAAACCCAATACCACAGAGGGAGAGAGAAAACACCCCGCTCACTTCCCACCTACCTCTGTAGGCCCTCAGAATGCTCTTTATCACTCCTTCTAGTTGCCATTTTCCATCACCATTACCACCACTACCTCACTTTACTTTTATTTAATGAAAAAGGAGCCAAACTTCCAAATTAAATGTAGGACTATAGTCACTTAGTTCACCTAGTTCAAATGGTGGAAGGAAAGCAAAAATAAATGTCACTTTTTGAACTTCAGAAGAACTTCAGGCAAACAACTTCACTATATGATACATTAAACAAGTCCATTAAACAAGGACTCAGAATTTACTAACATAACATACAGCATTTAAAACCCTCAATTATTAACCAGAATGACTTTCATGTCAAAAACACCTTAGCCTTCCAATCAAACTATATTGACACACAATAGCCAGCATTTTTTTCCCGAAAGGATCTACAGAACTAGAAAAATTCAGAGAAATATATTCTCTTCTGAACTACAGATTTTTTCCCCCTTTGGCTCCACAGTGCTTGAAGTTGCTAATTATTGTAGTAAATGTCTAGATTTCTCACTGACAGCTATATGCATTATTTCCAGTTACACTTTCCCATTCAGCCAACTTTGCTCTGATTCTTGTCACTTGAAGAGAAACACTTCAATATCAATAAAGGTCACAACAAACCTCATGTTTCTACTTCTTACTCTTTGTTGTCCCTCAACTCTTAACTATAGCTCTCTACAACAGCCTTCTACCAGCTTTCAGGCTATCTTTGATCATCTCCATTTACCAATCACAGGCAAATTAAGGGAAGGAGGAGCAAAGACAAGCACACTGCTAGTCCACTGCTACAGAAGGAAGGAGGAGGAAATGCTCACAAGAGGAAGACAACCATAGGCTCCAAAACCTAATTCCCCAATTTCCATATACTCTAGTCACAGTTTCATTATCCGCAGTATTATCCTGAAATAGAACCTCCTTGAAAATCAAGGAGTACACATGCATGCAGACAAACTTGCATAAGCCGATTAATACTTAAGTCACAAGCTGCTAGACTTTCTAAGATTTAAATTAGCATAATTTTGGAGTATGTAAGTGATTTGTTTAAGCCAGGTATACTATCAGCCTGTTAAGTGTTGACAAAATGGCACTGGCCTGTTCTCAAGTCACCTTTTCCTGTATTGGTCTGTTATATCAACTAGACCAGACAACTTCTATTCTTTAACTGTATGGAAATTTCTTTTTTCCACGTTTTTCATCAACACTGCCCAAATAAGCTTCCTTCTGAAAATATTTCAGTGGGAGTTTTAAGGCATGACTTATTTTTCCTTGTCCTTGTTGATAGATTAGATTGGCAAGTATGCTCAGGAAAGAAGCTCAGAACTTAACATAAGCAAAAAGGCAATGCATTTGTTATATCAGATTAACTGGCAAGAAAGCTGAGAAAATATACTTCCTTACATATGTTTTTTGTTTGTTAAAAATTACAGGTATGACAAGGGCATGCATAAAACAGCTAAACTTCATAGCCACAAAGGCTATGCCTATGAATTGACACTAACTAAACAGTAATCACCTAAACATTAACTCTCAATAAAGAAAATGCCTTTTCAAGGGCATTTGAATAGGAAGACACTAACATTTATTCAATAAGTAGATATTTCTCATAGTCACTTCCTTTCTCTTTTAGTTATGACTAAAAGCATAGTTCACTTTTTCTTCCTTAATATTAAGAAATGTGTGTTTTACTCACTAAACATATAGCTTCTTTAATACTATTTACTAAGTTCTAAAGACTGTTTCTCTCACACCCTGTTCTATTTTACATAAAATGCTTTGCTAACATAACTGAAAGCAACTACAAACAATTGTACAACTTGACTGCTGCCTTATCTAGAGACTCTACCATTGCCACCACTGTTCATCAACAATGACATCCAAGTTGGACTACAATAATGTATTCTACTTGAGGCAGCTTTAAAGACATTTCAAAAACTTCAAGTGTTTGTAGAAAGTAGTCTTTTGACTGGAGAATTAGGTTATTTAAGTAACACTTACACTGCATTAATTGTACTGCATTTCCAAAGCTACTGCATTTTCAAAGACTCTTTAAAATGATGAAACCTCAACAAAGACCTGAACAATTTGGGATTGATAATTATCACAGTTTTTACTACAGTTGATATTTATTGTTGCATTGCTGCATATTGTGAGTTTCCTTAGGAGGGTTTACTACCTGAAAGGAAGACCTTAAAAGTATTTAAGATAGACAGATATTTTAGATTTCATACTCTTCAATTTCCAAGTAATAGATCAGGATATTGCAGGACATGATAGGTAAGGATATTCCAGGCCATATATAAATTCAAATAAAATGTAAACATCTAAGAAATCATAATCTGAATGTGATAAACACCTTAGTATCATATACACCAGGAATCATCAGAGGTCATCCGCTGAAATTGCTTTCAAAATGGAGTTTGGTTCTGGAAACTGAAAACTAGCACTGTAAAAGGTCGAAGTTCTGGACAGTGTAACAATATAATCCTCACTGCCTACCAGGCCTCTGTTAAGCATACTCACAGTTCTGAAATATATGCTTTGCACTTCTTTATAACTCAAGGTTCATTCACACATTGAAATTGAATCCTAGCAAGACAGAGTTGTAAAAAACAATCAGGTTTGGTAATGGCCCCTACTCTGGCTCTGGGCAAGTCACATTCCCCCTGAAGAAGCAGATCAAGGATCTATAGAATCTCCTTAACGCTTCTACTTGAACAGCAGATGGAGGCTATGATCATAGAACCCTTACCCAATTTCAGTCAGCATATCAGCTGCAGTCCTTTTTGGCATAGGAGGGACAGGTAATAATCAATCACAGGTAACCTCAAGGCTGGATTACTGTAACTGGCTCTACTTGGAAGACTATTTGGAAACCTAAGCTATTGAGACTATTTCAGCAGTGCTATACCTATACTGTGGACACTGCACTGGGTGCTAGTATATACCTATACAATTCAAGGCCTTGGTTTTATCTATAAAGCCCTGTATGGCTTGGGTCCATATTACATATGGGACCATCTTTAAGAGAGTCTTAAAGTTGGCTGACCCTGTACAACCAACAGTGATGTTTTGTATCCCCTTCCCTTGAGAAGGGCAGGGGCTCAGAAACAAGATTGTTCTGTGCCCTGTCAATCTTCAACTCTCTACTCCTTGGGAGTATAAGGGTGAGTACTCAACTCTCTACCCCGAGAGTACACTGGAGAGGTATAAAGGCGCTATCTCATGAGGCTTTGGAAGCCTAAGGCACTGATTGCCTTTTGTTCTTTTAATACTGTCTGTTGTTTTAAACTGACTGTTTATATTTATCATATTTTTATCTGAGCTAGCTAGAGTTTGTGGAGTGGAGCAGTACAGAAAATAGACAGACAGTCAGTGTTTTGGACACATATATTCACTAAGCAGTTAAATCAAAGGGAGCAACTCATTTCTACTAATTTTAAGAGATCAAAAACCTAGTAAATCTAATATAGTTTCATGAAAGTAATTGGTTCCTGCTTCCCTTGGGCTCTGAATTTGCACCACCTGCTGAAGTTAAGAATAATAGAGCAGATGCTCTGAATGGACAAAAAGAGACTTTTCCTTGCTTCCAGAAATGGGTTTCCATAAACAGGCTACAGACAGCAACTTTTCTTACCAGTCTACTTCTTAACATGTGACTTCAGCCATTTTATTGCAAGCTGCTTCCATCTACCCTAAATTACATATCATTATGGTATTTATATAAGTGCTTTGCATGAATGTTATGGACTGTACTCAAATGTCAGGCACATGGTTAGAAAAATAGGAATTTTACCCACTTATAGTTAAAATCAAAGCCAACTTCTACATAGGGTTTTGTTTTGTTTGGCACAGTGGTCGTTTGTTCCACAAATTTTCAGTATCCTTGTTCTGGTCTCAACCTTTGAAGGATGGCATTAGGGCATCTAAGGGGGATAGGGGTATTATCAGTCCCCACTCCTCCAAACAAATGGCCCTACACAGGATTTCTGGTTGAAGGGTCTAAGGTGCCAGCTGAGTTCAAGGGAACTGGCCAGACAATTCTAAATCCCAAGTGATAACAAAACAATGCTATCACCTCATAACAAACAAAATCATCAAAGTCTTGATATTCCTTGGGCTGGCCCTGGGATACTATATAGGAGGTGGAGTACTGATGACTGGATCTGCCCAATGTGCAAATCTATTCTAAGATGTAGCTAATAAAATAGTGACTAATCCAAAAATTATTAGATGCTTCTACCTGGTCTTGACTATATTCCGCATCAATGGTTGTAGGAATAACTTATTTCTAAGTTTATGCTATTAAGATTGCAGACTTTCTTGTTTTCAGAATATATAATCAATACCAACATGTGCATCAGCTTGAATATCTAGGATATAAAAAGGAACAAAAGCATAATGGCATGTGTTCCTAATCTACTATACTGTTCTGAACATGAAACTGAAGTGCCAATTTTTTGCCATCAATGAACAAAACTAAAAAGATTTGTAGCAAGTGATATTGTGACAGCTTGGCTGTTCTCTAGAACACTGTTTAATGCAAGCAGCAGAACCAAGCCTTTCACTTTCTCATCTCCATGATATTTTTAAAGAATCAACCTAGGAACCCTGTGTCAATTTTTTTTTTAAGTCTCTACTAGGAAACTAGAAACCAATGGAAGGATATATTTATGCTTATAGAGAGAGTTCATCCAAGACAGGAGCAGTAATATAATTTTTGCCTATGCAAAAGTCACTATGAATGATTTGAACTCTTGAGAAAAAAACAACTTTGTACAATAGGATTTGTATTATTTGAGCAGAAATCCATCCACCCCCACAAGTCCTGCTGTGCTGCTTCATCTTGGTGGTAGAGCTGGTGTTCCTGAGAGGGATGAGCGAAGAACATCGGGAGTATATGCCAAGAGTATATTTATCCATTTATTTATTTAATCAATTTGTGCCCATCTTCACATACTAGGGACCCCAGGCACAGGCACAGAACCAGGTCTTTAAAGCTCCTGAAGGGCTTTAAAGGTGACAAGCAGCACCTTGAATTGCACCCAGAAGGACACCAGCAATTAATGCAGCTCACAATGTAGTAGTGTTACATGTGCTGAGTAACCGGCACCATTTACTACCCATGCTGCCACATTCTGCACCAGTTGAAGCTTCCAAATGCTCTTCAAGAGCAGCCCAATGTAGAGCACATTGTAGTAGCCCAGATGGGAGGTCACAAGGGCATAGGTTCCCAGCAGGGTCATCCGAGGTGTGAAGGTCATTCCAGCTGCCCAGCTAAAGCAAACAGGCACCTATATTGGGCAGAACCGATATAGGGAGATGCTGGAGGTAGATGATCACTTTAGTGACAATGGCAAAGGCATCAATTCATACTGTGCAGAAGGCGGCAATGGTTAACCACTCCTGTATTTTTACTAAGAAAACCATCTGAATAAAAATTATAAAATGACTGATGATATAGTGTTGGATAATAGGCCCCTCAAGTTGGATGGCACTCAACATGCTACTGAGGAAGAGTTAAGGATCTTTCAGCATGCTAATAATGTTTATGATGTGGCTAGATTAAAGCCTTTTGGATGTCTAGTTGCTGATGTTACCATACAGGAAAAGAAAATTTGAAGCTGCAAAGACAGATTTAGAGTAGGAACATGGAACATGAGAAGCATGAACACAGGAAAACTCAACACAGTGAAAGATGAAATGAAACAACGACAAATAGGTATCTTAGGCATTAGTGAATTGGGATGGGATGGGATGGGATGGGATGGGATCGGACACTTTCAGTCAGAAGACCACACTGTTTATTACTCAGGACATGAAAAACAAAGAAGAAACTGTGTTGCTTTTATAGTTAGGAAGGGTATAGCAAGGAAGGTATTTGTCTACAATGCAATCAATGGCCAAATAATATCAATTAGTCTTCATGGACAACTCTTTTAATATGACAATCATTCAAGTTCATGCTCCAACCATCAATGCAGAAGAAGAGGAAGCTGATGAGCTTTACAATCAAGTTCAATTTGAAATCAACAAAACATGGAAAAAAATGTGCTGCTTGTGATTGGAGACTGGAATATCAAAGTTGGAAACACGAAAGAGGAAAATGTAGTTGGACTGTATGACTTAGGAAACCAAAATGAAGCAGGATACTGACTTATCAATTTTTGCTACCCCAATGATTTCTTCATTTTCACATTCACATTCACACTGTCTTCAAACAACCAAAACAATGCCTCTATACATGGACATCACCAGATGGAGCATACAGAAATCAAATTGGTAAAAGGAGGTGGAGGAGCTCAATTATAGCATCAAGACATGGCCAGGTGTTGACTGTGGAACAGATCATTAACTGCTCATGTGCAAGTTCCAAGTAAGCTAAAGAAGAAGAAAGCCAGTCAGTTTCCACAATATGATCTTGGACATATATCCACCATTTTCAAGGAGAATATCAAGAACCAATTTGAAATCCTGAACCTCATTGACAGAGAACCAGATGACTTATGGAATGAACGTAAAGAAGTCATTAAGGATAAATGTGAAAAGAGACTGCCAAAAATGAAGAAAAAGAAGAAAGCAAACTAGATGTCAGAACAAACTGTGGAAATTGTCAAGAAAAGAAAGGAAGCCAAAGTCAAGAAAGATAAAAATCTCAGAAAGAAACTTACAAATAGTTTCAGAGAGCTCTTAGAAGAGACAAGAAGCAATATTGTAACAACATTTATAAAGACACTGAAGATGGAAACAGGAATGGAACAACAAGCAAAGTCTTTCAAAAGATCTCTGAACTCAGAAGGAGGTTCCAATCTCAAATTGGTATACTAAAGGACGCCAATGGACAGAGAGTAATCAATTCAAAGGAAATCAAAGATGGAAGGTGTATACTGAAATACTGTACAGTAGAGACGTAAAAATCCAAGACACCTTAGAAGATATTCCCTACTTACAAGAAACTCTAGTACTAGAAAACAACAATGACTCGACAGCACATAATCAATCAATAATCAATGCATCCACAAATGAAATAATAACTTACTATATTTTAAAACTGTAAAACAGAAATAGCAGCATCTAAGTATCGTGCAAAGGAAGATTAACAGAAATTGTGGAAACAGAATATTTGTTTTCTTCCACTTCCATTTTCTAACCTACAAAATACTCTCTAGTTTGTATGGGCAGATTTTTTCCAGTCATCAGATACTCAGACTTTAAAATATCACTTTTTTGTAGTTTCATTTTGACTAGCATTTATTTCTGAAACTATCATACAATACTGAATGAGAAATTGCCAACCGGCATTATTCTAGCCAATTATACCTATATGCAGAAGGACAATAAGAGTATGCTAATGTCTATATTCATTTTTTTTTTTTCTTCCTAGTGTTTTTCCCACAGGTGCAGGGTCCGCTTTTTGGATCAACCAAGTGTTGATCCATTGGTTGAGACAGGAATTGACCAACCAGCTTGTCACCCAAGCCTGACATTGCTATATTCACATATAATACTAAACAATTATTAGTCATAGCATCTTGAACAAATCAGAGTCTATCCTGGAGATGAACAAAGAAATCATATCTTGTTGCAGTGAATTTTTGAACTAGTACCTTTTTGTAGCAGTGAATAACTTCTTTATGTATCTGTGTGTCTATTTTCTGTTTATTGTGGGATGCAATGCTATGCTTCTATTTTTTACAATATTTTGTGTATGAAGGATAGTTGATTGGGGACTTTTGTTTTTCTTGCTTTTTTTATGAGGTGATTGTTATTGAGTTGAGTTTCTTGTCTTTTTCTTTTTTGGATGGTCTGTTTGTTTGCCAGTATATTCTTTTCAGCACTACTAATTTTCCCTATCAGCATCAGTGTTTCACAGCAAAAGCCTTCTAGCCCAGCATTCTGTTGCCAAAGTCACCCACCAAGTGGTTACTGGAAGCCCACATAGCACACTTGAACACAATAGCTTTTCCTGCTTATGGCCCCCAGCAACTAGTTTCAGAAATATATGCAGTGCATTCGGAAAGTATTCAGACCCCCTTCACTTTTTTCAATTTTGTTATGTTGCAGCCTGATACTACAATCGTTCAAATTCATTTTTTTCTCATTAATCTACACTCAGTACCCCATAATGACAAGTGAAAACAGAATTTTAGAAATGTCTGTAAATTTATTAAAAAGGAAAAACTGAAATATCACATTGGCATAAGTATTCAGACCCTTTGCAACAACACTTGAAATTTAGCTCAGGTGCCTCTTGATAGTTGCTGAGCTGTTTCTACATCTTGATTAGAGTCCACCTGTGGTAAATTAAATTGATTGCACATGATTTGGAAAGGCACACACATCTCTATGGAAGGCCTCACAGCTGGCAACGCATACTGTATCAGAGCAAAAGCCATGAGGTCAAAGGAACTGCCTGCAAAGCTCAGAGATGGGATTATTGCAAGGCACAGATCTGGGGAAGGCTACAAAAAAATGTCTGCTGCACTGAAGGCTCCCAAGAGCACAGTGGCCTCCATAATTCTCAAATGGAAGAGGTTTGGCACAACCAGGACTCTTCCAAAAGCTGGTTACCTGGCCAAACTGAGCAATCGGGGGAGAAGAGCCATAGTAAGAGAGGTGACCAAGAACCCAATGGTCACTCTGACTGAGCTCCAGAGATCCTGTGTGGAGATGGGACAAAGTTCCAGAAGGACAACCATAACTGCAGCGCTCCACCAATCTGGGCTTTATGACAGAGTGGCTAGACGGAAGCCTCTCCTCAGTGCAAAAGACATGAAAGCCCACTTGGAGTTTGCAAAAAAGCACCTGAAGGATTGTGAGGAACAAGATTCTCTGGTCTGATGAAACCAAGATTGAACTGTTTGGCCTCAATTCTAAACATTATGTCTGGAGGAAACCAGGCAGCGCTCATCACCTGCCCAATACCATCCCAACAGTGAAGCATGATGGTGGCAGCATCATGCTGTGGGTGTGTTTTTCAGTAGCAGGGACTGGGAGACTGGTCAGGGTTGAGGGAAAGCTGAATGGAGCAAAGGACAGAGATATCCTCAATGAAAACCTGTTCCACAGTGCTCAGGACCTCAGACTGGGCCGAAGCTTCACCTTCCAACATGACAATGATCCTAAGCACATAGTCAGGACAACACAGGAATGGCTTAGGGACAACTCGGTGAATGTCCTAGAGTGGTCCAGCCAGAGCCCTGACCTGAACCCTATTGAACATCTCTGGAGAGACCTGAAAATGGCTGTCCACCGACGGTCCCCATCCAACCTGATTGAGCTTGAGAGGATTTCCAAAGAAGAATGGCAGAAAATCCCCCAATCCGGGTGTGCAAAGCTTGTCGCGTCATACCGAAAAAGACTCGGGGCTGTAATTGCTGCCAAAGGTGCTTCAACAAAGTACTGAGTAAAGGGTCTGAATACTTATGCTAATGTGATATTTCAGTTTTTCCTTTTTAATAAATTTACAGACATTTCTAAAATTCTGTTTTCACTTTGTCATTATGGGGTATTGGGTATAGATTAATGAGAAAAAAAATGAATTTGAACGATTGTAGTATCAGGTTGCAACATAACAAAACTGAAAAAAGTGAAGGGAGTCTGAATACTTTCCAAATGCGCTCTATGCCTTAGAAATGGAAATATATAGCCGACATCATTACTGATCACTGTCAGTACCTTTATCTCACATGAATTGTTCAGTCTACATTTTATGCCATTCAAAGTGGCAATTAATGCTGCATCCTATGGTAGAAAATTCTGTCATTTAAGTATTCTGTGAAATTGTGTTCCAATGAAATTGGCATGTTTGTTCTATTATGCTAATGTAAATATCTGGCATGGCACTGGTATTCAGACTACTCAGTCTTGCAATCAGGAAGAAATTAACTATGGAAAGAAGACTGCTGGCATGGAGAGAAGATAAGCCAAGGGAAAAAGCAGGCAAGGACAGTTTAGCCCAAGTGCTGCTTTCTTTCAGAGGATCTGCTGCAAGTCTCCTCCTGCACGGGCTGGCTGGGACATAATGCCAAACCATAAACGTGCCAGGATTCAAAAGTCAGATGTGAGAAACCACCTTTAAAACAAGCCAATATTCATAACCCAGCATCAAACCATGGTTTTAATTATAACTTCTTGAGCTAAAATAAACCACATATTGTGCTTTTTTAATGGTTCAAATGTAAAAAATAGCAGATAGTGGATTACAAAATTAATTCTATCTCTTATTATTGAATTACATCATCTAGAAAAATTACTCAGCTTTCTACTCTATTCATAGACACTTGGCAGAAGCCAACAGGACTTAATTTGCAAGCATATAGGGAAATAAAACAGAATCATATTAGCAGCTTACTGTCCTGTACAAACTTCAAAGATTCTTATATTATTACATACCACACCAGCAGATATGCCAGAAAAAAAAAACAGTATTTCCAAGGAAAACCAAACTTAATTATGAGGTTGTAGTGCTAATGAACTGCCAATGTCTCATAACAGTTTGTCATGCAATCAATAGCTATCATTTGTTATATTATGCAGAAATCAGATACTTTTTCCATTTTTTCCATTTGTTTCTAAAAGCCCAATCCATGAAATACATTCTACTTGATTCAAAGCAAACTATAAAACATTATCAATATTTTTACATAACAATGGATTTGATAAATTTAAACATTTTGTAAAACAGATGTACAAGTATTTTAAAAAGTTCACTTTCAACATAATATTCTATAATATTTAATTTAAAAAATACAATATTATTGGTGGTTTATAGCTGACTTGTGCCTCTGCTAAAAAAAAAAAAAAAAGCAGATTGAACTTGATTTGTAAGCTCAGTAACATTCAAAAAGTCTAAGGTTGACAATCATGCCTGAAGCAAATTCTTTATAGGTAGTCCTTGACTTATGACCACAGTTGAGACTGGAATTTCTGTCGCTAAGTGATGCAGTCATAAAGCAAGATGTCACATGACTGCATCATTTAGCGACAGAAATCCTGGCAATCCCCGTTGCTGTTGTTAAGCCAATTTCACCAGTCATTAGCCAAGGACCCACCCCAATCCAACCCTCCCAACTCTGAGCCTCAGTAACGTAAGGGACTGTCTCCAACTCCCCCCACCCAAACTCCCCCTCATCTCTTCCCTTTTGGCCGCCCTGCACCCTGCCTTGTAGGAGAGCAAGCAGCCCCATAACCATGGAGCTCTGGGGCTGCTTGCCACACCCCAGGAAGCCTCAGCTGCCACATCCCAGTCCCAGCTGCAGACGCCCTCACCATGCATTCCAAGCCCCCTGCCACCCTGTGCTCCATCACTCCAGCTGACCTTCAGGGAGCCACATGTAGAAAGCATTCACTGGAAAAGCTGGAGCGCCCAGGGTAGCATGGCTCCCTGAGCCAACCTCCAGCACTTTTCCATTGGGTGAAACCACTTCCTGCCTTCCCCATTGGCTGGCATTATTTGCACTGGGCAGCTGTGCTGGGGAGCCACATGTAGGAAATGTTCACTGGAGAAGCTGGAGTGCCTGGGGTAGCATGGCAGCCGCAGGCCCAAAAAGGAAACAGCAAAGGCAGCGAGGCGCTTCTACTTTTATTGGGCACAAAAGGTCTGTATAGGGAACTAGGGGAGAGAAGGCAGCTGGGCAAAAATATCCTTCAATATGTTCAATGTTAAAATAGTTTGCTTCATTTTGTATTAGTAAGTCAAATTTAAGTGTTCTTCTCCTTTAATTGTAATCTTTAGTTCCTTCTGATTCCCCCTAGTGTTCAACCTCCAAAGTCTCATCCTATCATGTTTTTTTTAAAGAGAATTCAAAACAAAAGCATTTTCCCATGGGAAGGATTCTTATAATTCCAAAATCTTATTTCAAATCCATCTGGACACTTAGTCCATTTGTAACTTTCCAAAATCAAAGTTCTAATCACCTTTTTGCTGTTTATTCCAAAATAAAAAAAATTAAGTCCTTAAACTTGTATTTAAAATTCTTTTGCTAAGGATTGAAGGAAACTCAGTGCTATAAAACTTGTCAATCCAAAGGTTCCCAATAGCTGAAAAGCAGTTAACAAGCAATTTCTGAAAGTGATTAGAAAAGGAAGTATGCAAACGCAGTGTCCTTTTGAAGGCACCGACCATGGGTTGAGCAAAAAGATTGCTATTCCCTCATCTCCCAGAGCTCTAAACCCACTGGAGACCACTGTCTTCCGATCTCCTTGTGAGGAGCAACTGTATGGAACACCTGTGGGCAATCTCAAATTCTCTCCTTGTCCAGAGGGGAATTACAAAGAGCCTGTCTACTTGCCAGCTCTTCATTCCACTGCAATCAACTCTGTTTTTAGTGGAGCGGTCTTCAGTTTGCCATTTTTTCCCCAAAGTCCAATTGTTCAACAACTCAAACTTCTCAAATACCAACTGATTAGAAAATGGTATGCAAGTTTCAATGGTTGTAAAGATTTTCTCTTTGAAATGTCATGAACAATGAATTACAGCGGGTGACCAAGGGCTCTTAAATGTCCTTCTAATATCCAGCAGAAGATGGTCCCAAACTTCTCAGAGTAATAGCACTGCAACGATGCAAGTGTAGAAAACAAATTCCATTCTTTACACCATCATTGCTACGGAACAGGATCTAACTTGTTTGTTGGATTCACTTCATGTTTATACTAGCATTCCAGTTATTACCCATCTGCTTCAGTGCTACTAGGTTTCTGATGAACAAAGAAGCCAAACAAGTCTTATCAAGAGAAAGAGAGCAGTCACAAGTGACCACATCAATCACCTGAGTTTCCTCCACAACAGCAAAATGAACAGGCACTAACAGGAGCACAAACCCTATAAGCTAGAAATCCTCTGAGAGTTTTCAAGAATCAAGGCAGGTCAGCTACTACAGACACATTATTTTTACTGATTTCATACCTCTAAATACAGAAGCAAGCCTATACTCATCAGAAAGTGACAGGGGTGCATACACAATTTCATCTGTTAAGAAGTCTTTATAACCCTGGATTGGGCCATTCTGAGTGTTCAGGCGGTGATCTGACCTCAAAGCAGGGTCATTTTAAGTTCTACTTGCAAAAAAATTATGATGGGTCCTTATTAAGTTTGTGCCACATCCAGAATAATCAGAATTGTTTGTTTCAAAACATTCCATGATAGTCTGGAGCATTTTGCACCCTTCTAGAATGTATTAAATATAGGGTATAGTTGCTCCATGTCATACTGAGATCACACCATGAGTTCTTGAGCTCTCAGTGACATACCTTTTCTTTCATACTAAAATCCATAAAAACTCATGAGAAAAAACTGCCTGTCCTCAGATACCACTCTACTTACTTACAAAGATGAACTATTGAAAAGCATTCACACTATCTTTAGGAGTGCAGTTTTTCTACTTTTTTTTTTTTTTTAACATTTCTGAGTTACAATGTGGGATTCTGAAACATTTATCTTTCTTTTTTGACAAAAATCATTGGGGAATTAAAACTAATATTAGTAAATCTATGACTGAAAAATTTAAACAGAACATTTAAACAAAACATTTTACTTACTGAATATAAAGATGTCCTACTTTCATTTAATAAAAAGTCTTCTTAGGCCTCAAATATCCACTTTTGTGCTACAGTTTTCTGTCAAGAGATAAGACATTTATCACCTTCATGAAATTCAAAAGATGTAATTATAAAGGCATATGTAAAAAAGAAAGAGTGCATATACACACACAGTTGAACTATTCTGTTTTTAAAATAATCAGGAAGTGGTCAATCATCCATTTGATTCAGAACTCTCTTAAGCTTTTTAACTGACTTGAGATTGAGACTGATATATTTGATGAAATTACATAAATACTCTTAATACGTTATTTATAAGTGATAAACAAAGCTATACAGACTGAAATATGTTGGCAACCAGAAATGGGAAGCAGGCTGTAATTTCCAGCAGCAGATCTAATTGAGGTTTACAGTCATTACTCACAGCGGTCTTCCATATTTGCTTTTATAACTGTTCCCCCAGCCGGATTATAATCTCATTCTATATATACTATCACTGAGAGATAATACATTAGATTTAGCAATATTCCCTAGTAAATATGAAAAAGAACTAAACAAACAGTACCTCAATAGATTTTTTTCTTGTTTTATTTGGTTGAATCAAGAATGAAGTGATCATTCATTGATTCATACAGAATGTTTTTAATCTCTACTGTATATAATGGTGATATACTCTGGTCCAAACATAAATTAATGCAATAAGCATACATTTTTAAGAACTTCTAAATAAGTTGCAATGTATTATAAAATAACTGCTTTATGGTTGTTTTCATAAATTACCTGATATTAAGACAGTATGTTACTGTCCTGAAAAAAAATCACCCTGCTACATAATTCATTTTACCTAAAAAAATATGTTACATTAAAAATTCTAGTTTTAGATTTTTTTTTTAATTTTTCATTGCAACAATAAACCGCATTTTAGTTTTTAAACTTACAAACAACAGATAGGAATGGGAACAAAGCCTTCTGGAATGTAGTAATTTAAAATTTAGGACTTTGTAGATCAAAAACTGCAGAACCTAATTGGCATGTAAAAACAAACAAGGAGGATGTCAATATTTTATTAAGAACTGCAAAATCTTGCCTATCTAATTTGAAACCTGACTTGTAATTACTGACTTTATATAAGATGAATCCTAGGAATCCATAATACAGTTGTTGTTTTTATGTTTTGAAATGATGTTGACATCCAGCCATAGAGCAAAGTTTTCTATTTAAAAAATGCTATGGATTAAGGAGGACTCATGCAACCACAGAAGTCGTAACACAGCAAACTGCGTTCTGATCCTATCTTGGAACGGTCATAGTCAACTTCCTATAAACCATGCAAAGATTCAATTCCTGATATGAACTTCCTTAAAACCACTTAACTGTTAGCACTTTGCTCCACCTCAATATTTTCAAACAACTATCCTTTTATTTCCTTTCTAATAAAAAAAAATATACAGATTTTTATATAATCTGAACAGAAATGTACCAGCTGGAACTGCACTGAAAATTTCAGTTCACAGACTGATATTAACTGAAAAACAGTTAAATAGCTAAAAGTATTAAAGCTGTGCAATATGTTCAGAAGAGGTGCTTTGCAATGTATGAAAGTGTACATGAAATACCTATTTTTAAAACTTTAAAACAGCCACATCAGCCTCATACAACTGATTCAAAAGCTGTTCCCAGGAGTTTCTGCAATTGGCATGTCTAAAATGCTGGGCACAGCTTCTGAAGCAGCTGTGTAAGTCTGTAAAAATGTGCCTGTTTTAATGGTTCCTCACCCCCCAAAAAGAGAGTGAGTGAGAGATGCTTCATATCTGCTCTTGCACATTCTGAAGTATTTATTTTGAAGACTTGTATGGCGGTAGATCAGTGTTTCTCAACTTTGGCAACTTTAAGATTCATGGACTTCAACTCCCAGAATCCCCCAGCCAGCATCTTAAAGTTGTCAAGGTTGAGAAACACTGCTCTAGATAGTAACAATAAGTAGCACCAATACCCCAATGCTTTAGTTACAAAATATCCTAAGAAACATAATAAAAGGCAAAATTCAATATCCTGTTTTCAAAATAACATAAAATAACTATCTGCGTTATTACAGCATAAACACTACATTTTCTGTCATAATTTCTAAGATAGTTCTCTGTCGTCTTGCTAAAAATGTATACTGAAAGGGAAAAACAGAGAATTCAAGCACAGCTTGTTACACTACAATATATTTTTATTTTATGCTTTCAAGCTTAATTTTATTTAATGAGGAAAAGCACAGTGTTTCATAGCCCAAGAAAATGTTTTCTGCACTCAAGCTATCTCACCCCACCACTGTACTCCCACAGTAGTTTCAGTATTACTTCAGTTCCGTTAACATTCACACACAGCTCAGCTAATATCCGACCACTCTTGGCTTTGCATTCATCTGACCTCAATATAAGTTGTTTGTTCAAAAAAATGATACTGCTTTGCAATGAATGAGAATAGGTTATACAACATGTTACATTTATAAAATAACCCTATTATTAACTAGAAAGCCGCTAAGCTTTAAGTCTATTTAACCTAAGATAAATCCACCCTAAGTCATTTACCTAAGAGTTACACAATAATTTCTCTGAAAAATTTCATGATAAGAAAATTCTTTTTCCACAGGTAAAATTAGAAATAATCACTAAAAAAGTCTTTCATTTATATTCTTCAAAGATGCACATAATACCAGCTGAGCAATATAAAAAGCTTGGATTCTACAAAGATCTGAATACCTGCTTCAGTGGTGGTTTTTTGCCTGGAGCAGTATACCTTTTTCCAAGAGCAAAATCATTTAGGCACTTATTCTTGACTCCATCATATTCTGTAAGTCAACATTTAAGCATTCAGAAAAAAAAATATGTATTTGGCATAAGGGAAAAATGAAAATATGGAAAGATGAAAGTCTTCTATATTGCAACCTTAAAATGTAAGTTTTAAAACAAGCAAACCCTCCTATAATACTAGAGATTTGCTAGGGATTAGATAGGAAAAGTGTATGTATGGACCCATATGCACAATCATGGGAAAGACCTTCGGCAAGTTAATTCATTTTAAAATACCACAGGTAAGCATAAAGTTTGTGAACAACATAAATGTATACATTCCACTGCCAAATTAAACTGCAGCTGAAGTAATAATCCAAAACTAAATATTTTGATTACTGCATATTTCAGAACCAGCATAACAATCTCTATCAGTTATTACAAACTAACTCTGTGGTAGACAAACTTGTGCCCTCCAGATGTTTTGCTTAGAATTCCCATAATCCCTTGCCACTGGAAATGTTGGGTAGGGTTTATGAAAACTGAAATCTAAAACATCTGGAGGGCACAAGTTTGCTTTTTCTGAATCAGAGAAAACTTTTCTAGAGCCAAGTTTTGTATCGAAGAGCTAACATCTCTCACTAGCCCCATTCAGTTTCTTTCTTAATCTGAACATTTTGCATATCATTGTTTTTCTATTTTGTGAATGTAATGACTAAAAAAGTCCACCATCATAGAGAGAAATATAGTAATTACAAATTTAAAGGTTTCTTTATTAAAGTAATACAAACAGGCTCTAAGAAAAAGAAATATTGCCTACTTTGAGGAAAGTAGGATATGCTTGGAGTCCCATACTACAGGCTTCAGAAATGTATCAGTTTCCAAATATGGTCCATTTCATCATCCATCCTAAAACTGAATACCTAGATCTGTTCAAGGGTAGATTTTCTATTCTATTCTAGTGTCTCCAGAAACGCCAAATGACTGTAGCTAAGCATGGCTTCTCAACAACACAGCACTCAATGTCATCTCAGAAGAACATCTAACATGTTTTGCATGTCAAGTTGTTAAAACTCCATCATGGAAATTCTTATGGCCTGGTAGTCTGTGTCCCGTAATCAGGTTAGAAAGAGACATCTTTCAAACAAAACAAAACAAAAACAAAAAAACAATTGTTAGAATACTGGACAAACTTGGTAAATAGCTAATCAAAGAAATCAACCTTAGAAAGAATGTATTTTTTCCCATTTATATCCAACCTATGGCCTTCAAAGTCCACAGGAACCGAATGCATTATTTGAGATGATCCTTCTGGAGCCATTTTTTACAAGGATTAATTACACCATAGATGAAAGACAAAAAAGTCACAGCCTTCTCCATAAATCATGTTACAAGCCGAAAGAGGAATAATTTGAAACCTCACTGGCTATCACCTTCTACCAAAAGCTCCAGTAAATGATGCTTATGATAAGCTACCACTGCCTGCCACGCCCTAGTCTGTTCATCTGGGAGGTTTTTTGTCCTCCCTTCCCATCATGCTAGACAGGCACAAAAAATGAACCAAGACAGTTTTTATTCCCAACTATAATGCAGTAACAGGTCACTATAATACCTCTCTCAGAAGGAAAAAAACATGAGCCTGGACAGTGATTTAAGTTCAAAGTTAATGTTACTGAATACTTATGATCTTGTAGAACACTCCATGATAAACAAAACTTCCCAAAATGTCTACTGAAGTAATCACCTCAATTTTTTGCAGCAAAGAAATATGTGGCCCCTTACCAATTTTATTATCATATAAGCTTTCATAGATCATATCCACTTTACCCAAAAGAAATATACTGCAAAATTACACACAGGAATTTAAAAAAAAATATGTATACATAAGATAAATTGCATAATAGGCAATTCTTACAAGAAGAAAATTGTGCTGTTATAAATAGCATAATCCGAACTTATAGATATGCTGGTATTCTTAAAGAAAGAGTATTAATATCTAGAACTCAATTACAGAGAAAAAGAGGGGCTCAAGAATGCAAGATATATTGCTGCAGGCAAAACCTATCTTCTACTCTTTTACCTAAAAGCATGCATGTTATAAAGAAGTACATTCCATTTACTAGGGTAAGTTTTAGTTCCAACATCCATCCATCCATACAGTTCTATTGGTCTCCAATTTGGGTTGTTGAAATCCATTCACCAAGTTTCTTAATAAATACAAATGTTAAGAGTTCTGCCCGTTTCCCTGTGTTATTTCTTCATTTTTCATAGGTACCCTTCCAATTACTGAAAAGTTTGTTTTACCAACATTATATTAGGAGTAAAGAAACACTGAACAAGGGATAAGATGATATGGATTGAGTGTATGTAACCTAACAAAACAATTTATACCTGGCCTTTCTCTGGTTAGATCATTCTCAGCTACTGCTTGAAATACCATCTTTACAGCGTAATAGTGGAAATGTCTTCTGACGATTCTAAAGTCTGCTCCAACCTTAAAACTATTTGCTGCCACAGAAGAACTTATGTCATATTTATAATGGACTAGACCTGTAGCCTCCTTACCTGGCTTTCTGATGATTGACAGAAGGGAACTTTGTGAGTCACTGAACAAATATATTTCTTTAAATATTTTTATGCATTATGGTCATAATAAAAAGTATTTGTCAGTACTGCTATTTTGTGTGTACAGGCATCTTTGAGTCCATCTTGACTCCTGGCAACTGCCTGGACAAATCCCTGCAGTTTTCCTGACAATATTTTGGAAGCGGTTTGCCACTGCTGCTTTCTAGGGCTGAGAAAAGGGTGCCTGGCCCAAGATCACCCAGCTGGCTTCCATGCCTAAGACAGGGCTAGAACTGATGTTTACAATGATAATGATCTATTCCACATTAAAAGCTGTAACATACAGTTGTATTTTCTCCATACAATATATCCTATGGCACATTGAGGTCCTGAGAACAAGATAAGCTTCTAAATTGTTGAATGGCATACTTTATTGCTTTACCACAAATACCTATAGTTTTAAATTAGTATGCTTAAAGCTTGCAAAATTAACTTTATGCAGAATTGTCTTATCATATATTTCCATCGCACTTTATTGGGTTTTTCACTAGTTGCAAAAATATAAAAGCCATATCATAATTAGAACTGGAGGTTAAAAGTAACCAATTTGGTTAGATGCAGCACAAAAGAAAATATGTATCTACCTAGCAAGCAAGCAATATTCATTTGAAATTACCTTCCTTTTTAAAATATATTTTTACCAGAGGAAAAATAATGTTTTACAGTGAATTATATGACCAGGGTGGAACCTTACTATCCTTCCTGATTATCCCATGGGATTTTTTTTTTAATGACACAAGCCTAGAAAGTATCCCCCCTCCTCCTCAAATTCTATATCACAGCCCCTCCAAATTTTTGGGAACTGCAACCCCCATCGTCTTTCACCAAAAGCCATACAGGGTAGAGATGAGAAGGGCTGGAGCTTCCCATTCAAAAATCCAGAGAGAAAAAAGTAACCCCAATCAGCTTTTGTAGATTTGGCAGAATGTATTTAACCCACACTCATCTCCAGAAGGCATTCAAAGACTTTAAACTTACCTGGGCTAAGTTAAAGTTCATTTGAATAAAAAGTAAAAAAATATATATACCTACATATAAATTCTACTGTGTCATTTAACTTTACTCATTTCTCAAAAGAAATAAATTCAAATAAAAGTACAAATGAAAGAAATAAACTTCTACCTCTGCTCTTACAGCTATACAGCCTATGCATTAAAAAAAGGTATAGTTCTAGTTCTGTACATTTTTTACATTTTTATTACAATTAACCTTTAAAAAAAAAACTCCCTTATTTCTAGATCTTGCCCAGCATTTCTTTGTGTTAAAAAGGCTTTGATAATAGTATTGGTATTTAAATGTCAACTACGTGAAAAATACATTTTCTGTGCAGTCTAAAGTATTTGGAGCAATTTTGGGTGAAATATTAATATTGCTAAGGAGTTCTACTTTCAACACTCCTGACTGTAAGAAAAGGAGGTTTAAAACATCTATATTAAAATTTCTCTTTAGTCAATTCTGCTTGCAGTTTTATAACAGTTCTTTCACATTCCTGTAAAATGGTTATTCTGGTTTCCAGGTACAATATTTTTTTGAAATTCTTATAGAGTACTATTCTAAACGATACAGCAATTGGTTTTGTGTGTTATATTTGTTTCATATCTATCACTCTATCTGCTAAGGAATGACATGCCGTAGCTACTCTAAGGTGTTAAGATATTATTATATAGATTCCATTCCACATTCTTTTAACAAGGCTGTGTTCAGTTCCAGTCCTGTGTATATCAAACATACTTGGCGATCTCCCACCTTTGCAGTACATAATAAGAAACCTTCAAACATATTTCTTAGTTCTTCAACAAAAACTATTTTAAAAGTGTACATCAGAAAACGAGTAACTGGAATAATATACAGACTTCGGAAAAGGCTTATGGTATTTAAATACAAAACACTTTGTTAAGCATACACACACTGTTACTTTTGCAAGATGCTTTCTTCAGTTGGGCTTGTTATATATTGTATAGGCTTTAATGATCTGTTAACTGACCAAAAGGATGCCAGATTTAGGACAGACCTCTATCAGTAGGATAGCTTATTTAATTTTAAAAAGTTCAAGGCATTTTCCAGCATTACACCAAGTTGCAAGTTCCTGAAAGCCAACTTTTGCCATTTGAATTTTTTTTTTAATTTTCCATCTTCCCTGAAGAAAGTTATACTATAAAAATAAGTGAAACTATCTATAAGCAAAGTATTATCAAATGAAGAATGCAGTAAAACTGGAAAGATACTTTTTCCATTCATTTACATCAATGTTTGTAATTGCACAGTCCAGAGGTAAACAGAACATTCTAGAGCTCTCTAGGACATTCAATTCCTGGATTGATCAATCTTGCACATCCCTGCTACTGAATGTCAAGATTTTGGTTTTGTTTAAATTGAAAACTGAAATATCTTTCATAGAGATCTACTCCAAATTTCCAATTTTACAAAGTGTCCCACTTTCTTTTTAAAGCAATTTGAAGGAGTGCCCTTATAAAAGAATATTTTACTGTGGGGGTGGGGTTGAACAGTATCTATAGCATAAAAACAACACTACTCCTTAAGAAAAGGGTCTTTAAAAATGAACATTAACAGAAAACAAATAATCTAGCTCTTAAATCTGTTTAAAACAAATGGTAAACAGCCAAAGAAAGGCCCACATAGGCCAAGCATTCAATATTTCCTGCATTTCCAATCAAACAAGACACAACTTACAAAAATTGCTAAGGCTAGGATTTATATGACCCAGAAGAGGCAATCTTATTCCTCAGTCTATTATGTAACTAAAGCTGTCGCCTCAAATGCAGTGCCTGCATATAAAAGAGAGTCCCCATCAGCAAATAAAAATACTAGTATCATAAGTAAACCTATTATTAAATATAACAGGCATAAGAATCATCCTAAAGAATAAACCATCACCAGCGGCTTTGTACTGTCCACCAAGCTTCATCCCATTAAGTCTGATGTATCACAAACCTCAATCACCTTGCTTAATCTGATGACCTTCAGATGTGTTAGACCAATTCCCACAATCCTTCAATCTTCAATTTCTTCCCAGTATTGTCACACTAAATTTTTCATGATTATTAGTGTTACAGTTCAACATAGCAGTACTGCACCCAGTTCAGGAAAGCTGATATAGCGTCTGCTGTCATTTAACCTAGCATAATTCCTTTAAATGCTCTTCCCAAATGAGGCATTATCAAAGACAAAGCAGCTGTACTTTTCAAAAATCTGTAATGAAAAAAGCAGTTGAATTTTACCCACTTTCATGTTAAAAACAAGCAGATGTGGAAAAGGATCAAGATTGAAACAGAAGAAGGGGCATTGCCAGTTAGAAGCAATATTTTTAAAAATATCTCTACATTTCAGATGATTAAGCTATATAATTTTCTTATGAGTAAAGGGGGCAGGGTTCCTGGAATGAAATCAATTTCAGATGACTCAAACTGTAGAGACTTTGAATTCATTTATGTAATCAATTTAAAAAAGCACACACACAACATTCTAAGAAATGCTGACAGTTTTAAAGATATTTCAGCTGACAAACCCAAGGAAAAAGGGATATAACTCACTACAAAAGTAATGGTCTGGACAAAAGCAAAGTTTGGCTGTAGTACATAGTAACATTCCTGCAAATAAAAATCTCAGTGGAGGATAGTACTTTGTAAGCAGCAAGATACCAAATGTGGAAGCAAAATGGAAGGACAGTAAGATTTCTATTCATGAGTTCTTCTCACTCCTGCATAGATTATGTTAAATGAAAACCTGTGTTTGTGTGACCCAAAGAGAAAGAGAGAGAAAAAAATACTTTCATGGCCAGGTAATTATTCTTTCCAAACCACAAAATGTAACTGCAAAGCCTGTGTCTATTCTATTTATGAGAACAGCTGATTCCCAAAGGAAAGGATGGTTCAGCAGAGAGTCAACATTAACCCGCACCAGTCTTTATAACTCAAGACCTCCAAAATTGTGTGTGTTCCTAATATGTAAGAATATAGTTTCCATTCTCTCAAACCATTCTACTCTTCAGGGATGGTAGCATTTGTAGTTCAATACTGTTAGGCTTTTATAAACTATTGCTGTAAATGTACAAAAAAAATAATCCAGCTTCTGACAATTAACTATTATTATCCTAAAGATATATAAAACAACTAAATGAAGATAAAAAGTGTAAGGCTTTGGTAGGTGTAACATACTGTACTTCACTAAAAAAAATTGTTAGAATATAACTGTTAAATTAAAACTTATTTTAAACAGCACTAAGCACTTTTCAGTATGCCTAGCTGTTATACCTGAAGTATCACTAGGTTTTCATTTCTCCCATTCCTTTCCTCTAAATACCATTCTACACGAGTTGAACTTCTGAAGGGAAGACACTGACTGATAATGTTTGCATGACTTTTTCTGTGTGTCTTTCTGTTATTTAAAGTATACTTTTGACTACAACTACAATTTCAAATATACAAAGTAATTTGTTATTAGTGTCTTCCAGCATGTTTTACTTCCATTTTAATACTTCCAGCCCAACATGTGCATTTGGTGGGGTAACTGACTACAGATGATTCTATCCCTTCTAATAGTACGGTCTAATTTTTGTGAAGATCAGAGAACCAAGTTGTTAACAACATCTACGTTTCTTAAAATTACCGTATTTTTCCGTCAATAAGACGCCCCCCATGTACAAGACGACCCCCACTTTTCCAACCCAAAATTAAGAAATCAATATTTTAAAGATAGTGCAGAACACATTTTTATTTAGTAATTAGTTAACATTTACCTGATACACTCGGTGGGAGGAGGTCCAAACCGTCTCTCTGCAGCTCTATTTCCATGCTCTTTTGCATAACTGATTACATTCAATCACAAGTGAAACTGCCGATGGCTTGTCTCTGAAAACAGACTTCCTCTAATTGGTTTGTTCAGGATCAGCTGACATCAGTTACATAAGACTCGTGATTGGAGGAAGTCTGTTTGCAGAGACAGTATGGGCAGTTTCACTTGTGATTGGAGGCTCATGATTGGAAGAAGCCTGTTTGCAGAGACAAAGTATTGGCAGTTTTGCAACTGCCCGGTTCTCTCCTCAGCTGACTTCCTTGAATAAGACGCCCTTCAATTTTTAGCGTGAGGATTTTAGAAAAAAGTATCATCTTATAGTCAGAAAAATACGGTACATATAGCTAAGATTTTTCTCAATCACACAGGTCTCAGATTATTATTATCTGGAAGTCCTACCATCATTAGTGTATTATTTATACATTGAGGAGCATATATATATATATACAGCTAAGCAGTACAGCCCCAAGCCACTTGCCTCGTCCTCCTAAGAAAAGAGCATCAGAAAGAGTATAGTTATATTAGTAGATATAATATACATGGAATTACAGCTCCAGTAATTTCTTCCACTAAAATTATGCATATAAATAATGCAGAAGAAAATTACAGAGGTCTTACTCTTTTACTTATCATCATAGAAGTTTAATGAATATAGCTGAATCAGAGCAAAATTGCTTTATTTTCTTATGCATGCAAATTGGGGATTGTTCAGGAGACAAAAGATCATTTACAGAGAAGCATTATGTTAACTGGGTTTCAATTTAAATTTGCTAAGTAGAACGTGATTCTAGGATTGTGCAGCACTTTGGAATCACTTTCAAAAAGGGTTTTCAGAGCTTGTGGAGACGTAAATATAGTACTTGTCTGCAACACCTTAAAGCAGCTGCGTCTTTTCCCAGGACTGCAGAACTGCTACACGATCCAAGGAAAAGATGCAGTTGCTTTAAGGAGTTACACACAGGCCCTATGTTCACAGTCCTACACATGCCAAAGGGCCTTTGGGGAATTGAACCTGAAACACTATACAGCCCTACATGCCTCCTAAGCAGTTATAGTATTTTAGAAACACAGAAAATTAGGCATTAGAACACCATAAACTGATATCACTGAAAGGCTAGATTTGGAAAAAAGTGTGAATACATCATTTCAATGCTGTAATATGTGTTAAAGAACATACTTGAGTGAAGTTAAGCTTAATATTAGCTCCCAAAATTTCCCAATTAATCTCACCATATGCTCTGACATCTTTTCAGTAATATGTATGCTATGATGGTAGCATAGAAGCAAGGACTGAAAAGGCAGAATACTTAAAAGACTTGTACAATATACATATTTAACAGGTTAAAATAACCGTGCTTGCCACTATAACTACAAAGTAATAGTTGTTTAAATAGAATATACATAAGCCTTAACAAAATTTGAAACTAACAAAATTATATAACTGACATCCAAATTATAAAGAAGTTCTGAGATAAAAATGAGATGAGGAAAATGTTTAGAATGACAGTATCAAATAAGCAATGGAAGTGCATTTATCTGAAAGGTCCAAAATAATATATGGAAGTTATCACAAGGGAGAACTCAGCTTATACATTTCTGATTGAATCACGTTATAGGTTACAAAGGATGCTTTGGTATCTACCACACTGTGATTAGATCATTAAAACTTTAGCCTGATAAATAGACATATGAAGGCAAAGGTTTTTTCGACTGATGTAATTACAATTATAGAATATAAATTATCAATATATTCACTATATTTACTATTAGGAATCACCAAAAGTATGAATGCCATATAAACACTAATACAGATTTGCAAATATGCCCCAAGACTGGGGGAAAAAAAGTCGACCCGTCTCACGGTCCAGCAGAGAAGGCATGTTATGGATCCCATCAGCAAGAGAATGTCGACTGGTAGGTCCCAGGAGGAGAGCCTTCTCTGTCATTGCCCCTGACCAATGGAATATTCTCCCCCCAGAGGTGAGGCAGGCCCCTACCCTCCCAGTTTTCCAGAAGGAATTGAACACCTGGCTCTGCCAACTTTCATGGGGTGAGAGGAGATACAACCAAACCTGGGGGTGGCTGATGCCTTGAAGACGCTCCCCGAGTTTATTAATACCTAATTAACATCAGTCTCTTGGAAGTATTATATACTGTAGGAATCTTGTTGTTGTAATGTATTTTAATTAATTAATATTTATTTTATTTTAATTAATATTTATTCTGTTTTACTGTAAACCACCCAGAGTCGCTCTGCAGTGAGATAGGCAGTGACAAATTTGAAATATAAATTAAAAAATACCAGTAATAACATTTAAGAGATTTGAAAAGGAATAGAATCACACTTTTTTATTTAAAGAACATTTAGAATGACTAAATTATATGATTTTTAGGGGAAAAAACATTTAAAATCTGAGAGACAATCATTATAGGAATATAGATAAAGAAATGTTGAAGATGGTTCAAGTAGTAGAAAATTATGTACTGAAAACTGTAAATACTTTTAAAAAGCCAAAGACCACATTTGACTTCACAGTTGCTTTTATTCTGAAGTGTTGTACTAATATTATATCTTTTGGAATTGCCTAATAAGTTTTTCTTTTGTGTCATTAATAAAAATTTAAAGACAAACAGAACACAAAAAACAGTTTCCATTTGAAACTGCACAGAACCCAACACAACAGAAACAGTAAATGCTACAACTAAGCTAATCTGATGGTCAATAAAATTAATTTACAATGTCTGAGACCACTTTTATTCCAATGTTATTAAGATTGTTACAAAAGTAGGCAGTTTACATGGCTGCATGCATTGCTACCTACAGGAAGAATGCATCTAGCCATAAAGCACAGTCGTGTAAGGTACGTAAATGTATCTTCAAGATGAACCCTGTGCTTACCAAGATCATCTAAGAAAGCTGGTGTGGATCTTCCGGGCTGTGTGGCCATGTTCTGGAAGTTCTGTTTCCTAACGTTTCGCCAGCATCTGTGACCGGCACCTTCAGAGTGCAGGAGCACAGACAGGAGCAGTTCTCTCTGTGCCCAGGATGGTGTGACCCTTTTGTGGGTATTTATAGAGATCTGAAGGGGGGGGATTGGGGGGGTTGGGGGGGCTGGGGGGGGTGGGTTAATGAGTGGCTGCTTGTTTTGGTATCAGAATATCTGTTTATCTTCCTGTGGGTTAGGCAGGTTTTTTCTTCTATTGAGTTGTTAACGAGTGGCTGCTGAGGGTGATTAGCATGTTCATTGTGTGAGCTGTTCGCATGTCCTGGTGGTTGAGCTGAGTTCGTTGACCTTTTGCAGGCTGTATTTTTCAGGATTAGTAGCCAGGTTTTGTTGATTTTTAGACTCTCCTCTTTTTTATTGAAACTCTGCTGGTGTTTGTGAATCTCAATGGCTTCCCGGTATAGCCTGGTATAGTGGCTGTTGGTGTTGTCCAGTATCTCTTTGTTTTCAAATAGGATTTTGTGTCCAGTGTGCCTGAGAGCATGTTCAGCTACTGCAGATTTTTCTGGTTGCTATAGTCTGCGGTGTCTTTCGTGTTCTTTTATCCTGGTATGGATGCTGCGTTTTGTGGTCCCAATGTATACTTGCCCGCAGCTGCATGGTATGCGGTATACTCCTGTGGTGGTGAGGGGATCTCATCTAAGAAGGTTTGCCTACAGTTACCACAAGCTCATCTGATAGCAATTTGGGGTCAAATCATATCCTTTATCACCCAATCTCCTAGAAATACACTCTCTGCATAGCTGAAGGGCCTAACATCTTTATTAGCTTTTAAAAAGGCCCTTAAAACATATTTTTGTACAAGCTGTTAACTGCTAATTTTAACTGTTTAGATGTTTTCCTTTTTTTTAACATCTTGATTTTAAATATTTTTACTGGAAATTGCTGAATGTTCAATAGTCAATATATTAACTTGCTTATAAAACATACAAATAAAATGCATAATCCTTAAACACTACAGATAATATTGCTAGGCCCTACAGACATCAGTCTATTATGCGAATTTGCCCATTCAAATACACCTCAAGTCTTAAACAAGCTTTGAGTTCAGATGTCAACAGTACATCCAATGGGACATTTCCACCTCAAGGACTGTTTTCAATTCTGAGTGTCACATGATAAAAAGCACTCAGACCAACTAGAATAGGTTCAGAGGAGGATAAAAAATATATAATCAAGGGACTGGAAACCAATGTTAACAATGAGGGATTGCAGCTACTGGGTAAGTCGAACTGTTGAAAAGGCAAGGCTAAGGGCAACATGAGAGCATTCTTCAAATACCTGAAAGAATGTCAGACCACGGAAGAAGGGCCAAAACTTGTTTTTTGTCATCTAATAGTACAGGACATAGCATAATGAATTTAAGTTACAGCCTTTCCTAGCCAATCTTCCTTATCAATCCAAAAACCATCTTCCCTGTTCAGACATTTCTTTGTAAAGTGTATGCCTTAAATGTGCCCTAGGGCCACCCCCTCTGAAGTAGCCGAAGCCCTGGTGCTCCCTGGATCCAAAAGGCTCTGTCAATATTTAGAATTCAGTGCAAAAATTAAGTTGTCCTTGGCAGCAAGATAATGCAGAAAGGAAAATACTTGATCCAGCAAACATTCCTCCCAACATGGAAACTGCTCCCAATGTTGATTCATCCATCTGAAAACCTCTAGGGTCTCACGTATTAGGCTGGAAACTGACCTGCTAGATCAAAAAAAAGCACAAGACCTACATTCCCAATTCCACTATGAGATGGGAAGAAATGAGTTCCAAAATGAGTAATTGCCTGCAATTACTACCTCTTTTAAGTTCACATTTCAATATCTACATACATATTCATCATGCTATTTCCTTTCAGGATAAGCAACATTATGTAAAGTTCAGAAAAAAAGAGATAGTACGCAAAAGAAAATAAAAGCAGGAAATAAGGAAATCTAACACCAACATCATTTGCTGTATGTTGCCATACTATTTTCTTCTTGCAAATCATCCTTACTTCTATCACATTCATCCATATCCCAATTCATACATTGTCTTTTATTCTTTAAACTACTCACCTTTTTTTAGAATCTGATTGAATACAACCATGGTTTTCTTGATGTTCTATCCTTTTGACTGATTCACTCTTCATTCCTATATTTGTTTGCAATTCAGTCATCATTCATACATTCTACCTCAACATATTTCTTTCGAACTGATCACTTATTTTCATATTCTGTCTGCATTCATTACCCATTCATCCTTGTGTTGCTTATTTTACCACACACCAGGGCATTCAACTTTTAAGTTTCTCCTGACATTTTCAATTCTCACTTCTACATAATCACTTTCTACCACACAGCCATTTTCGCTTTTAACAAGAATTCGCCCCTCACAACAGTCCACATACTATCTACCAGTATTTGCATGCCTTAAAATGTCTTCATCCCATTTTTTGCATCTTGAGTAAACTTCACACACTTCAGTGGCACTCTCTAATTTTCTTCACTCTCCTCCAAGTAACTCCCATACCCTCCTCTTTTGTATTTCCACTCATTCTGCAGGAGAGGAATTTATGTTCTAATACTTTTACACAGAGGACTCATCCTTTCTTTTCCTGCAGTTCTTCTATTTTCATTATCATTTATTTCACTTATTTCCTTTCCTTCAATGTCCATTTTTCCCCCAAGATCTACTTTCGTCATTACCAAATAATGTGCACATCATCAGGTCCTCACATCAACCTTATAACTTTCACTAATTCTCTCACTTTTTCATAAGAAACCATCAGATCAGTCATGCTTTTACATTCATCCCTTTGCCATGTGTATACATGAATAGTCTATGTTTAAGCTATTTATTCAAAAATATAAACTTTTTTCTACGGAGATACTCACTAAACAATTACCATTTTCATTCATTCTAGGATGTCTGAATGGCCCAATCACATTTTCATCTCACATCACCAAACAGAATCTTTCCCCTCAGTTGCATTAATTAAGAATGTTATACAATTTTCCTGGTCATAGGTCAAGGACTACCTGTATTTTAGGTCAAGAATAAAGGCAAGACAAGCTATACTAATTAGGAAAAGTACCACATGAAGTTTCCTGATCTACAGAAGAATACCAGGCCCTAAGACTTACTAGAATACATTTGTACTATTTTGGTTTCCTGAGTGTGCTGAGAATAAAAAGATTTAAAAACTCAGAGGGCTGCAAAACAAGTTAAAGGTTTCTATATTCACAACACAGCCTACAACAATACTTAAGGATATATAGGGATATATTTAAAGTATATATAAAATCAGATAGATGACTTATTAACAGCCATTGTTCAGTTGTCTTCCATCAGCACTGAAGTTTTATGGCAAGACAGGCAGCATTAAAAAAAAAAAACTATAATACCCTTAGATCCTCATAGATGCTTCTGAAGCTCATATTAAATGTAGTCTGTTTAACAATTCTATCACTATTAAGTAACTCATTAGAAAATAAAGAAGGAATTATCAAATGGGAATTGTGAAGTAATTATGTCTCTGAAACAGATGACATACAATTGCTAAAAGGATGGGGTCTTTCTTAGTTATATGTCAGAAATTAAGAGGCTTCTAATCTGGAAGTACAGTACTACATCTCATTTTAACCACTAGTGGCATGTTGATAATAAACCTGCTATTTAGATTGTAAAATAATCCAGACTGTTACAAAAAGATTTTCCTAAAGTCACCCCACAAAAAGAAGAAACAGTTACATGCAAGTATTTCCAGTACTGATAACTTCCCATTTAAATCCAGGTACATATTTCTATAATTTCCATCATGTATTCATCAGAATGCAAAAACACCATTTCTACAATCAAGGCACAGTATGTTTACATAAGTGTGTGCGTTGATGTAAAAAAATCAAGACACTATTTAATTATGTGATCCTACAAGTACTAGGAACAGCAAGGTGCCACACATTTGCTTTTATTTATTTAAAAGACTCATATAGCCACCCCTCTTATGCACCATAATCCTGGGCGTCTTACAAACAGTAAAAACACTTAAAACATAAAAAACCCTAATATAATTATGAATCTATCTACTTTATTAGCCTTATAAGAACATGTATTCATGGAAATTCAGCAACTGGAATCCTAGGGAAATAAGATTTCAGTGTGGAAGACAGACAGAATTAATTATTTTCAGTGTCCTTATATTGTTCAGCAATGTAAACACAACTGGAATTATAAATACAATTAGGCCATTCTAACTCAAAGAGGATATTGTTGAACTGGAAACAGCTACAGAAAAGAAGTGAAAAAGATGCATAAAGAACAGGTGGTTTTCCTTTCCCTAATACAAGATATCACTAGAATTGTATTTCATACAGTGCACATACTATGCCATAACTTGGAATTCTAAGAATCTGAAGAATCACTGAACAATTATTTTTACTAGAGAACTCTTTACTAGATTAACTACAGCATGATACAGAACTGAGAAAGTAGTACTGAAAAATATCTGTTTGGAGTTGGAACAGAACAAAAACCAGGTTCTGATATGACCAATTTAATGAAAATTAAGCACTTTAAATTTTGTCATTGGGTGAAACTGAAGCCACCCAGTACTTCAACTGAATGAGACCTATATTTGTAATTATCTGACTAAAATCTTTAATTCTTTATTGAAAGAAATAAAGATACAGGTAGTCCTCAGTTAACGACTGCCCTGTTTAGCGACCATTTGAAGTTATGATGGTGCTGAAAAACTAACTTTACGACCAGTCCTTGAACTTACGACTATCACAGCATCCCCACGGTCACCCAATCACGATTCAAGTGCTTCGCAACCAGCGTGTGTTTATGATCATCGCAGCATCCCGCAGTCATGTGATCACCATTTGCAAGCTTCACAGCCAGCTTCCAACAAAGTCAATGACGAAGCCACCAGTAAAACTGCAAGTCACAGTCACGTGTCCCACTTAATGACTGCAGGTGATTTGCTTAATTACTGCTGTGCCTTGACATTGTAAGTCCAGCACTGTCAGGTGATGTTTCACTTAACAACTGTGTCACTTAGCAACAGAATTGCCAGCCCCAATTGTGGTCATTAAGTGAAGATTACCTATACAGCAAAGGCAACCATTGTCTACTATTTTCTAATTTCAATTGTTTTCTATATCCAAGTATACATATTTTTTGTTTATATAAAATGTATGTACATAACCTTGCAAAGCATTTGAAAGCATTACAAATATGGGAGGACATGAGAAGCACCTCTTTTCAGGTCATTAAAGCAGCCATATTGTTTGCAAGGCTTATGGAGAAACTTTGGAAGCTGCTCTCAGCTCTCTCCAATGAAGAAAGTAAAGGCACTGAGCACGTCAGTGCATGTGGAAAGAGCAGGGTCCACCTTCAAAAGCAGCCATGTCAGCCTTGCAAGTGATTCAGCTCAGTTCAAAAATATGTGCTTTGTATGCACTCCTGCACATTTTGTAAAATATCTCTTTTGAGTATTTGGCTCAGACCTAGAAACAGGCTGAAACTTGACCACACAGCAGGTGACACTACTGTGGGCCTACTTCTGCAAAAATTGTGCCACAAAAGGGAATTGGGTAAAAATGTAAATTATTTTTACTTTTTTATTAAGAGATTAATATTTCACTTCCAAGATGCCCAATGTAGCACATATGTACCTTTTATTTATTAAATTTATACCTGTATTTCTCTTGATAAGACACTCCACTCCATCCCATCTACCAATATCCTCATGGCAATTCTGTGAGGACTGAGAGAGTAACTTGCTCAGAATTGAACACTGCTCACTATGTTGGAGAACAGTCCTAGTCCTATTTTTCATATATATATATATATATAATGTTCACAGGAGAGCACTGATCATATTTTAACTAGGAGCTGAAGAGGTATGTTGCCTTTCTTAAGCTTCTAGACATGAAAGGGGCTTGAAAATCTCCATTTTCATTTGTATATTTTACTCTCCAGCATTGGGGGAAAAACAGAATACAAACATGAAATGTACCGTATTTTTCTGTCAATAAGATGCCCCCATTTACAAGACGACCCCCACTTTTCCAACCCAAAATTAAGAAATCAATATTTTAAAGACAGTGCAGAACACATTTTTATTTAGTAATTAGTTAACATTTACCCGATACACTCGGTGGGAGGAGGTCCAAACCGTCTCTCTGCAGCTCTATTTCCATGCTCTTTTGCATAACTGATTACATTCAAGCATGAGTGAAACTGCCGATAGCTTGTCTCTGCAAACAGCCTTCCTCTAATTGGTTTGTTCAGCATCAGCTGACGTCAGTTACATAAGGCTCGTGATTGGAGGAAGTCTGTTTGGGAGACAAGCTATTTCACTCGTGATTGGAGGCTAGCAATAGGAGGAAGCCTCTTCGCAGAAACAAAGTATGGGCAGTTTTGCAACCCGGCGGTTCTCTCTTCGGCTGACTTCCTTGAATAAGACGCCCTTCAGTTTTTAGGGTAAGGATTTTAGAAAAAAGTATCGTCTTATAGTCGGAAAAACACGGTATCTTAAGGACTTTGAATACAGTGAAGATACTTGTGAAAATTACATTACAAGTGAGCCAGTTTCAATAATCTACAGCATCAACCAATATTAACAGATGATCAACACTAGGTAGACAACATTTTAAAAGAATTAGATTCCCCTTAACTGCAATTGAATACAATGAAAACAAACTAAAATTAATTCTTCTGTTCCTGTTGAATAAAGTTCTTTCACTCAAACAGCAGGGGGCACTAATACCTTCCCCACAATTGAAAATTTTCTCTTTTTTAAAACAAATTAGATTACTGTACAAACATCAATACTAATTTTACATATTTTTACAAAAATAAGCATGAAAAATCACTGTGATATGCATACAAGCAACAATCCAAAAGAAGCAGAGCAAATAACAAAGCTCTGTAAGTATTCACATATATTAGTATGCCAAATGCTGTCAGTATTGATCATAATTACTCTGCAAATATGTCCATCATTCCACTCCAGCAAGGACAACTACATGCAATGCTTACTATAGAACCACATTCAAGTGGCTTGTTTGTTAAACTGATGAATTATGCTTTTATCGTATTGAACAAGGATGACAATTGCATCAAGGTAACAACTGTACACTATCCAGAACTGGAGAAGTCTGTACTGCATTCTGTTGTCATGTACATTTAAAACTAAGTAGAAACCTGTATGATAGCTTATGTTAAACACAATTCCAGTTACCCCAACCTCTTTTAAGTTTTTCTTTGATCATTGATGGATTTGAACTATATTATAAAAGCATCCCTATCAGCCACACATTCCTTTAATCAGAACATAAAAACAGAAGCAGTGCCCTGCTGGATTGGACCCCTGGCCCATCTAGTCTAGCAGTTTGTTCTCACAGTGGCCAACCAACTGCACAAGGAAGTCCACTAGTGTCCTAGCAGATGGCCTTCAGAGACAGCGACACTGCCATCAAAACTAATTGATACTGATCCCTGTGACTTCCAGGAATTAGTCCAACTGTTTTCTGAAGCAGCCAACACTTTTTTGATGCCAATGTTTGAAATGAAGATTTAAGATGCAGGAAACAGAAACAATAAATGAAAAACTATAGTGCATTTCTAATGATACAGTGTGGGCTTGCACAAATCATTCAGCGTTGATTATGAAGGACAATTTCATCAATTAAATATCAGCACTTTAAGAATTTTCCCACTAAACATTGCTCTGATAATTCTATAAATAAGCTCTGTACCAAATATCAGCATAAAAACACACTAACAAATCTGTATATAGATCCTAAAAGAGCATATAGGATCCATTCTAAGTTGGAATAAATGATTAGATTAAGCCGGCCACAACAAGAGCGGCTGCAGCATAAAAATCAAGAGCTCTCTATTTATCTCTCACATTGTAATGGTGGCTAGTAACTGAAATATACATAATGCAGTACAGCTGCTGGCACCAAATAAATATTAGTGCTATTATAATATAATTTGCCAATCTGTTCTATCACTCTATAATTTTCTTTCCAGCAACAAAGCATATAATGGTACAAGTATGAAACTGCTTTATCTAGCATTCATCATTCAATATCATGATTTAACCATGCCACTTCCATTTCAGATAGGCACGGCAAAGTGTAAATTGCACATCTTTCCATCTCAACAGTTCTTGCATTTATTCTTCTTTAAAATGCAATACCATACCTCCCACCCACAATAAAATGTATATTAGGCACTGTGTAATTTAAAAGCTCTTCTATGGATATATTGATATGTGGAATGCTGTTTTTTTTTTTCTGGACGTAAACAGAAAATGGCAGGAAATTACTTCGCCAACTTTCAGCACACATAACAGAGAGGAGCCTAGGGACCCCCAAAGGGTTCTTGGAATAACAGGAATTCAGTGTTCCTCAGGGATTAATCCAGAAAAACAATACAATGCAGAGAACATGGTGATCTGTAGATTGAGGAAAGTGGTAAAGTATAAAAGAGAGGATGCATAGGAATAGGTCTTTAAAACAGTGGAGGTGATTAGAAGAGGATGCCTTTCCAGTCAGACCCTGACAATATTGTCACAATTATAATATCTGTAACTTCTACACAAATGTGTACTTTCATGGGACTCAGATATGTTTTGTTCTGAAATATCATGCATACTTAGTATTTTACTAAGTTGATTAATAATGGCAGTGATTATCCGTGTTGAAACTTTGATAGAGTACCCTTGTTTTATAGGTAGAAAGAAAATGTTAAACTTGTTAAAAAAAAAAACTTTACTCTGCCCACTCCCAAAGTTCCTCACCCAAAGAAGATGATCGTATACTTTTTGGGGCCACTATTGCCCTCACCTGCTCTAGAAGTCAAGAAAGTAACAACTAAAATGCAGATCTAGTATATTAATGCATTTGGGAAGACATCTTACTTTATACCCAAAACATAACAACCATGACATTCATGGAAAGGATCAATAGGCACAATCAAATATTAGAAGTGGAACTAGGCCTGAAAAGAATCTGGAAGCAGAAATAATAAACATTTGAGATGGTGCAGTTTGTGTGAGACTTCCAGGGCTGAGGAGTAAAAATTATTTTGAACACAAGAGCATATTACACTTTGTCAATAATATAAAGTTATAAACTATATCCAGAACCAGATCAAATTAAACTCTTCTGTAAGATATTTTATCAAAAAGTAGGTACTATATTCTCACCTTATTTAGGGAAAAAGAGCACCTTTTAAGGAAAGGTACAATTTGTTGCTGCAGTTGTCTTGGAGAGGTGAAGAAAAAATTCAGTGCTTAGATTGTCTCTTTAGCTTGATGTGTCTGTGATTGAAAATCTGAAGAGAAGCAAAACATACACAAAAAAACTGTTATAATTTACCACCCATTTACAAAATAGCAAGAATATGAAATGTGTTTTGAATAAAGCAGAATAATAGATGAAATGGGCTATATCACACATAAGTTTATGCTACTATAATATCTATTAGGCTGCAATCCAATACGCATTATCTGGAAATAAGTCCCACTGAGCTCAATGAAGATTACTTTTGAATATGCTAGATTACATTGCTAAAATGACTCAATAGATTACATTGCTAAAATGACTCAAAGACCTCTACAGCATCTGCAATCGACGAATTGGGTAGTACTGGTCAGAATTCAATTTCAGAAAGGAATCCTAAAAAGGTTTTGAGAAGATTGGCTGTGTCTCTCAAACAAATGTGGATTTATAACAGATGCATTGGTACAGTATAGCAAATATCTAAAAGATTTTTTTTTTATTGTTTCAGAAAATAATTTAAAATCTGTGACCTTTAAACTTAAGTACAACTCTAGTTTTTTTGTCTTCACCTTTACATCAAACTGTCTTATTTGATGTAAAGACTGAAAAGACAGGTGCTTTTTGGTATATTAGCTTAATTTTAATGAAATTAACATATGGTACGTTCTCTTTCTCTCTCCCCCTCTCGAAAGCCAAAAAACAGTACAGCAAAATTTAAAGAACCTCATCATGTCAAAAGATAACAATAGCAGAGCTGCATCTTCCTGTTGTGAAGGATACAAATCAGCTGTATATCTTGGCAATTATTGTAACAAAAAAATGAGGAAGCAGAATATAGCATTCATAATTTTTAGGATTTAGTCAAGACTCAACTATAGCTATTTGAAAGACACACCACAAAACAGCAGCTTAACCATGGAATACCACCAGATAAACCATATTGCAAAGCCAGGGATAGACAACCAACTGCCCTCCAGATATCTTCAATTTCAACTCCTACCAGCCCTAGTGAGCACAGCCAAGGGATAGGGAATGCAGGATTTCAAAACATCTGGAATGCACCAAATAGCTTGCCCTGTGTTAAACCTTAATGTTGTTCTGACTTAATGTGATATGAAATTCTATTCATTGTGGCCTGTAAGCCATCATTTCTTTCCTGGAATAGATCATACATTTCATTAACCCCAAAACAAAACAAAAAAAACCCTGAACCAGGCCAATGTAAATGAATTGCTCTAGTATGACACAACAGAAGCCAATATTGCCAGATGACACATAAGAATGCTATTGCAAGCCTGTGCAATAACAGAGAAAATTCACCTAAATATGCTCTTCAAATAATGCTGGCCATCACACAATTAGCTATACCGACACATTTAATTCTGCTTAGCACTTGGACAAGATTATGAAAACCAGCCCATGATGATGTTACAGGGACAATAGATGCTACGTGTATGGATCAAATGTAGATCCTTTTTTTGTAAAGGAAGACAAGAGAAGCTTTTCCATTAAAATGAAGTATCAAAATAAATACCAACAATCTGAAACTATTATACCATATTTAAAAGCATAACCCACCTTATAGGAAGATCCAATAGCATAAATAACATAATATTGCAAGAAACTTAAATGTGTTTACTTCTCTATCAGAATGCACCATTCCCAGAATTTCAGCAGAAACTTTTTAGCTTAAACAATAATATAACAGGAAAGTGATTTAGTAAGAGAAGTTTTAGGATCAGCTGAAGTACGTTATCATCTCTTTCCTCATATTTAGGGTTGCCATGTTATTCTTAACACACTGGAGCCAATAATTAAAGTACAAACTCTTACAAGTGCATTACACTCTTCCTTTCTTTTGGTCAGACTGTTTTATAACATATAGTTTCATGTTTCTTGAAAACATAGCCTGAAAAGGAAAACGTTCCTCCTTGAAATTGTATGTGTTCATGCATACACACATACCTCTCCATACTTTTTAACTTTAATGTGTCCTTTAAAGTGTCAAGCTAAATTCCTGGTGACTTTATGGAGATGTCCATGTTATTTTCTTGCAACAATATAGAAGTGGTTTGCCACTTTCTTCCAGGATGTTTTCTCAACTTCCTAGTCTAGTATACAGTATATCCTGGTGGTCTCCCATCCAAGTACTAATCAAGCCTGACTCTGCTTAGCTTCCGAACCAAGAAAAGATTGACCATGTACTGCCGCCTGATACTCTTTTTTCATTTTAATTCAAATTAAAATGGAAGATGTAATCAAATGGGGCACAATCTATTAGAAAGATTTCCTCTACATATCCTATTTAAATAAGGCTTGTACAAGAGACCTTCCTTGGTGTATTACAGTGCATTTGGAAAGTATTCAGACCCCCTTCACTTTTTTCAATTTTGTTATGTTGCAGCCTGATACTACAATCGTTCAAATTCATTTTTTTTTCATTAATCTACACTCAGTACCCCATAATGACAAAGTGAAAACAGAATTTTAGAAATGTCTGTAAATTTATTAAAAAGGAAAAACTGAAATATCACATTAGCATAAGTATTCAGACCCTTTACTCAGTACTTTGTTGAAGCACCTTTGGCAGCAATTACAGCCCCGAGTCTTTTTCGGTATGACGCGACAAGCTTTGCACACCCGGATTGGGGGATTTTCTGCCATTCTTCTTTGGAAATCCTCTCAAGCTCAATCAGGTTGGATGGGGACCGTCGGTGGACAGCCATTTTCAGGTCTCTCCAGAGATGTTCAATAGGGTTCAAGTCAGGGCTCTGGCTGGACCACTCTAGGACATTCACCGAGTTGTCCCTAAGCCATTCCTGTGTTGTCCTGACTATGTGCTTAGGATCGTTGTCACGTTGGAAGGTGAAGCTTCGGCCCAATCTGAGGTCCTGAGCGCTGTGGAACAGGTTTTCATTGAGGATATCTCTGTCCTTTGCTCCATTCAGCTTTCCCTCAACCCTGACCAGTCTCCCAGTCCCTGCTACTGAAAAACACACCCACAGCATGATGCTGCCACCATCATGCTTCACTGTTGGGATGGTATTCGGCAGGTGATGAGCCCTGCCTAGTTTCCTCCAGACATAATGTTTAGAATTGAGGCCAAACAGTTCAATCTTGGTTTCATCAGACCAGAGAATCTTGTTCCTCACAGTCCTTCAGGTGCTTTTTTGCAAACTCCAAGTGGGCTTTCATGTCTTTTGCACTGAGGAGAGGCTTCCATCTAGCCACTCTGTCATAAAGCCCAGATTGGTGGAGGGCTGCAGTGATGGTTGTCCTTCTGGAACTTTGTCCCATCTCCACACAGGATCTCTGGAGCTCAGTCAGAGTGACCATTGGGTTCTTGGTCACCTCTCTTACTATGGCTCTTCTCCCCCGATTGCTCAGTTTGGCCGGGCAACCAGCTCTTAGAAGAGTCCTGGTTATGCCAAACTTCTTCCATCTGAGAATTATGGAGGCCACTGTGCTCTTGGGAGCCTTCAGTGAAGCAGACATTTTTCTGTAGCCTTCCCCAGATCTGTGCCTTGCAATAATTCCATCTCTGAGCTCTGCAGGCAGTTCCTTTGACCTCATGGCTTTTGCTCTGATACAGTATGCGTTGCCAGCTGTGAGGCCTTCCATAGAGAGGTGTGTGCCTTTCCAAATCATGTCCAATCAATTTAATTTACCACAGGTGGACTCCAATCAAGGTGTAGAAACAGCTCAGCAACTATCAAGAAAAATGGAAGGCACTTGAGCTAAATTTCAAGTGTTGTTGCAAAGGGTCTGAATACTTATGCCAATGTGATATTTCAGTTTTTCCTTTTTAATAAATTTACAGACATTTCTAAAATTCTGTTTTCACTTTGTTGTTATGGGGTACTGAGTGTAGATTAATGAGAAAAAAATGAATTTGAACGATTGTAGTATCAGGCTGCAACATAACAAAATTGAAAAAAGTGAAGGGGGTCTGAATACTTTCCGAATGCACTGTATATCCATAATTATTTATTTCCTTTTGTAAAATTTCACCAGAAAGATCCACTGATTGAACCACAATCTCCTAAAAATCGTGGAATTGTTTAAATAATTGTTTACATTCCAGTATACAGTGCTACCTGCAGAACTCTGTAGTTTAAGCCTACAAGTTTTTTAAATTCATTTCTTATCTTAACCATACTAGCACAATCCTATACAAGTTATGAAGGAGTTCAATTCCCTGAATTTACTCCCAGGTAGCTGGATAGAGAATTGCAGTCTAAATCTATTATTTGTACTAAGTACATGAATTGCACCTAAACAGTTAATTATTCACCAGATCAGTGGGTCAGCAAAGCACTCAAAGATTCTCTCAACAAAGAAACTGCTTCTTAACAAATTATGCCTGAAACCAGTAAACATTTCAAACAACATTCACTATTGTGGTAGCAAAGGGGGGCAAAGTGAGGCCTACTTTTGTCCTCACAGACACCAGTACACGTAAAATATGTAAAGCACTGCCTCCAGCTGTCAGAGAGCAAAGAACTAGATCATATGTTTTATTACACAATAGGTGATACTACAGTAAATGGTACAATAAAGATTATTTGACATGATTTTTTTAAAAATATAAGCAAGAAAGGTCATTAATAACATATAACTTAAAGTAAAAGCCCTTTCACTAAGTTTTGAAGTCCAAGGTGAAAGTACACCATCATTCTTCAGACATCTCAATCACAGGTCTAAAGCATTCCTACATACTCATAAAGCTTTATAAACAAATTGATCATATCATAGTAGCAAGCCCATGACAAAGAGACATTCTATTAAATTAATTCTATGTTCCTCTTTCTATTCCCTGTCACATTTGTTTGCTTTCTGTTTTCCGACTGCTGACTTGGACACATTGGCTCAAAACAGAAATCTGAACAGAATGTGATGGAGACTGGAAACTAGTAACAGCCTTCCTTAATAGGACTGCTAGTGTGAGAAACTGCTCTGAAAGACCATCATGAGAAGTGAAGCTGAGATTCGGCAGACAGAGAGAAATATGCCAGTCCAGTAATTTTAAAACAGAGATGAACAACATGCTTGTAATCAACAATACTAAAAGTATCCAACATTATAAACATTTCCAGTCTCAAAAGTGTTAATGGGATGAAGCTGCTGAATACTAATAAAGTGATAACTCAGTTCTGGAGCATAGCAAAATACAACTTTTTTTTAATCACGGTGCGACATCGAAGTATAAAAATATGAACCTTTGGCATTATCCATGTGTTTTTACTTTGCATTAAAAATGTATTAACTATAATAAAAAGTGTTTGTTCTTCCTTAAATTTAATATTGTGCTTAAAACAGTGATACTAAATAAAAATAAAGTTATTGAAGAATTATCTAAACCATTAAAGAAACTGTTAAAGTATTTATATTATGCTCACTGTGGCCTTTAAAGAAATACATTGTTATTATTACATTCCAGTTAGTTTTATTTTCTCTAAAACCTTTCCTAATCTGATAATAGCTGATTAAAAAACAAGTAAAATCAATTTTTATTCTAAAATTTATTGTTATTTTAATGTTACTTGCATTAGTTGTAGTTTAATTTAAAATAACTGCTACAAATTCATAAACTAAGACATCAGGGTTTTGGTTTTTTTGTTTTCACTTTTGCAAGACACTGGAAGTATCATGTATGATTCCTGCCTTCAAATGGTTAAACAACCAACTCAAATTACTTTACTGAAATAGATTTTTTTCAGTATAAACTCTGCAGAAGTTTTAAAAAGCAACAGACATTTGTTGGTCTACTAATAATACATGTCCTTGGCATTTGCATACAACACAACTTTCTATTTACACAAAATGTCTTTATGGGGAAATCTAGTGACACTATTCAGGATCCAAGATGAGAACATTATCAAGAATTACTTACAAACCTATATGCTCCTGACAAACATGGTGTAAATTTTAGAAACTGGGATGTAAAAGTTATTCATCAATCAACAGCATGGTTAGAAAATGCATTCCAGGAAGCAGCAAGCTATTATCTTTGCAATATTTTTTTAAGGGTTGAAGCTTTTAAATTCCTACAGTGGTTTGATGTTCTGAACATACAAGGCACATTTGAACAGTAAAGATGATACAGACACACATAAACAAGCTATATCACAGTAGTATAAAAAACATGAATTTCCTGGGGCCACTCTTGTGAGAATATAAAATGACTGATTAAAAATTCTAAAAAGCTTATTTCATTGTAGAAGGGGAATAAAAAAGAAAAATCTGAAATCTCAGTTCTCAGCATCAAATTAAAGACTCAAATATCAAATTAATCCTTATTTTAAGTAATCCAATTAATTAAATTCTATGCTATTAAAGAGCTGCTGTCATTCAAAATATGTCTGGGTAGCCCCACTGAAACGAAGAGGCAAATAGCAAGGTGCCAAAGTTGTCTGTCCTACGAAGTTGCCCTTCAGGATTTCTTCAAAGTAAAATACCAATATCATAAACCAACTACAACTCAAAGGAAGTTTAAAGTTAAAAGGAAGCTCATCCAAGTTTAAAAGCAATCACAAATGCTTTCTGGCAGCTCAATTAATAATACCTTTAGCTTAAACATCTTTAACTGCTCTCAGAAACCCATGCAGAGAAGAGGGATGAACCATTACCACTGCTCGTAATTTTACAAGCCTCTGAAAAAACTAAAAATAAGAGAATATGGAGCAACCAGCTCAACCTAATTTCTAATTTTGACAATGAGTCTACTGCTAAAGATCTATAAACAACAAAAATAAAAAAAAATTACTAATGCTCTACAGAAAATCTTATGAATTGCAACTCCTTGATTCAAAGTTGAAACTCTACTCCAATATTACATGCAGCCAGCCCCTAATATTTTCCATTTCAAATTTCATGCAAATTATGTATATCACATGCAAACAGGCGGCACATAAATAGTACACAACTGATTAAAAAGTTGTTCATCCCTGCAATATATGCCCATTTGAGGTACCCCAGTCACAAGAAAAACGCACCTGAATGGACGATGAATACTGTCTGTTACCATGGCACCTCAATCTAATTACATGACTGATCAGGGCTAGAGAGAGTGCACTGAAACCTACACCACTGACATGTCTCTACATGATTGCGCGCACACACACACGAACATATACACAGAGAGAAATGTGGAAAACCTATCAGCTTTTTGCTTACATTGTACAGTTGATGAGAATAAAGACAGTTCTATTCAACACAACCATGACCTGTAAAACAGTTAAAAGGAGAGAAAAATAACAACCTATAACTCTAAGCAATACAATATCTCATTAATTATCTCTTCTTCATTCATAACCCTTATTCTGAGAGCAATAAAACTAGGCTGACCTCACCAGCCAGACAAACAAATCCACATTCACTGATGAAATCTGAATTTGCTGTTAAGGTTTCATTGGAAACTGAAATAAACTGCCCAAAAATGTCAGCAAAGTAACTGGCTACACTGAAGCATACGTAATTACTAGCCATGTCAAAATACAAAATGTGGATTGCTAAAGATTTAATCACCTCCATCATGAAATATTTCATATTCAAATATATGGGTGAAAAAAGAATCTACAAACTAAGACGTGCAACTGCATAATTGTGGTTACCCAAATACATAATTATACAAACTAATGTATTATGCATATTATGAAATTATAAATTATGGGATTTCCTTCCTCCTCTAATTCTATCTGGGTTCATGATCACTAGGGAAAAATATTATTCTGGAGGAGTCCCTATTGCATACCTTACGGTAAACAAAATAAAAATAGCTTGTTCTTGTTAGCCACATAGTGTGGCATTATATAACAAGCTTTCAATTTGCTCTCTTTTCTATCATTGCTTTCTGATCTTTTTGCTGCTCTTTTTACAAAATCCAAAACACCTCCAGTATCTTCCTTTTAAAATGTTATTTTGTTGTTACTATAAGCATTTCAATACAGATCGACATATCCAGAAAACACTTTCTCTCTAACATTTGGGGGGCTACGCAATTGTTTAAGGCTTAGAGATTAGATTAAGGCTTCGGAAAACTAAAATAGGGTAACTTTTTAAAAATAATTTTTAGAGTGACGGGAAGCAGGACAGCAACCTAGAGACACAGAACGTAATTCGAAGGCAGTAATACTCGGAATTTTCTCTCTTCTCCCCCCTTTAATTTTTTATTTTTTATTTAAGATGGGGAAACTCTGTCATGTCTACAGAAAAGCCGATCCTTCCTGGAAACCCAAAGAATCTTGGCAGCCCCTTGAAGGTCCTGCACGGTCCGTATTTTCTCCCAGAGAAAAACTCCCGGGTGAAAAAAGCAGAAGCTGCCGGGGAGGATGTGTCAAGGTGAAGGGTAGCGCAGGCCTCCACCTGTAACGGAGCCCTACCTCCTTGCCTGGTGCCCAGCAGTGGCCTTTACTCACTCACTGACTCCTTGCTGTAGTGCCCGGAGGAGCCTCCAGCCGATTTGGGGCCTGAACGTAGGAGCATAGTGGAGGAGCTGGAACTGCTACTGCTGCTGGGCACATCCCAGTCCCAGCGCCGCCTCCTCCTCCTCCTCCTGCGCCGCCTCTTCGCTTCATTCACCCCTCCGGCAGCCACCCAGCCCCGTACTATACAGTGCAGCGACGACTGGCCCTCCCTACTATCACGCCGGGGGAGGGGAGAAGGGCGCGCGCTCCTCCGCTCGCCCTCAGCAGCCCAGCCGGCCTTCAGCAGCAGCAGCAGCAGCAGCAGCAGCGAGAGGGACGCAGCTCTAGGCAGACGGCGGCGGCGGCCAGCGCAGCAGCCGGCGGAGGGCGTTGCTTCGGGACACGCTCAAACTCCGGGGCCTGTGCTAACGCCACACGCTGCTCGTCGCCCGACTTCTCGCGCCAATGGTTCCCCGGGCGCAGTCACGCACTAGGGCAAAGCGGCAGGAAGGCACAGGCGGGCACCTAACTCGGGAGCCTGCTTAACGCCAATGCCCGCCCTGGATACTTTAGAGAGGAAGGAAAGCAAGCGAGCACACAAGCCAAATGCGCGCGGGGGGGGGGTCATACGACTTCCTGTTCTTTCTTTACGCTATGCTTTTAGGGGGGGGGTTCTCGTATGCATAGAATGCAAAGAATTTCAGCCAGCACCACCCACAGCCCATAAAAATAAAACCATCCTGGCCTGTTTCTCCTTCCTCCTCCCGCTCCAGCCTCACCACGAAAGCCGGGGGGGGGGCGGCGGGGGGAGAGAAAACGAGAGGAAGAAGGAAAGGAGAGATGCAATTACAGGATTCTAGTAAGAGCGACTTCCAGCCCTTGACATAACAGAGCATTACGTCGCCCTTCCCCCTTTCCAGTAACCTTGTATGTGTTTTTCCAGCTGGAAATATCTGGAGGCTTGGGAGGAGGGGAGAGAAAGAGAAGCGAAAGCAGAGGAGGAATTTTTAAAAAGCCACTTACTGTATAAAGTGTCAGTGGAGACTGGGGTGTGGGGAAGACGGACCGGAAAAAAAAAACTTGCCAGCTGATCTCAAGGGCTTGGGCTTTTTTTTTTTTTTGCTTTTTTTAAAAAAAATAATTTATTTCTCTTCCCCTTCGGTGTGATACAGTTGCTTCCTCACCAACTGTAATAGAAATGATGTCTGCGGTGTAGAAGCTCGCTCCTCTCTTCTCCAGTATGTAAATGTGTAATAGAAGGCAAATATGGAGCAGTTGGCTGCTGCTGCGTTAGCTCAAGGATCCTACTTCATGCAAAGGGGTGGAGGAGAAGGAGGCAACTCTTTGTCAGACGGCCAAGAGAGCCACACAGATTATTGCATACGCACAACAGAGCCTGGCCAAGCCAGCCTTAACCCTTTCCGAGTTTCTTCGTCGCTTCTAGCAAAGAATGTGGGGTTTTGTTACTATTGCGTGTATCTTTGCCTGTCCTTCTTTATCCTTCACCCTAAATTAAACACACATGCACACTATAGGACTGTCATCTTCCTCCACCGAAGTCCCCAAACCCCATGGGGATATGAGGCAAGGACTGCCTTTTTTAAAGAGATTTTTGCAAGCATTTTGAATACACACACACACACACACAAACACACTTAGAGCCTTCTACTACGCATCTATACTCAGAACAAACATTAACTTCAATGGGTTTGCTCCTTCATAGGTATGTTGACCTAGTTGATACTGAGGGGTTACTGTAGTAGTGGTCACAAGCATGAAGGGGAATCTTGTCCTACATCACTAGTAACATGAAAAGAGCCAAGAAATGCTTGTACTAGGTAACTATACAATGCATCACTGTTCTGCACCCCAGTATTGGCATGCTTTATAGAAAAATAGTGCATATTCCCATTATTTCAGAAGCTGCAACTGGCGCAGACTGCAGTAGCACGGGCAGTAGTGGGAAAATTGCGGTATACCCATGTAACACCACTGCTACGTGAGCTGTATCAGCTCCCAGTAGACTTCTGGATACAATCAAAGTGCTGATTGTCACGTTTAAAGCCCTTTATGGCATGGGGCCAGGTTACTTGCTCCCTTATGGTTTCTGCCTGTTCCACTAGGTTCCCTTGGTGAAACAGCATCACCTTGGGAGGCCTTGGAAGTGTGCTTCCTTGTCATGGCACCTACCTTATACAACAGCCTCCCCCCAGATATCCAGAAGGCCCCAACCCTGTTGGCCTTCAGGAAAGCAATGAAGACCTGGCTTTTCCTCCAGGCACTGGGGCCAGGATGTGGATGGAACCAGCAGTTGTGGTTGATTGATGGATGTAAATTTTATTGGGGCTTCAACTTTTGTCATTTCATATGGCTTTATGTTCTAATTATATTGTGTTTTTATTCCTGTTAGCCACCTAGAGTTCCTTCTGTTAGGTGGGCACCCATATAAGTCTAATAAAGAAATATATAAATAAGATCTCATTATATTTGACCATGGAGAAATGTTCTATTTAGTCCCACAATAGCAATACTTTCTTGAAGAAATATGAGATCCCAAATAAAGAATAAGAAATATTCCTTCATTAAGTGAAGAAAGTATGCATGGGAAAGGCTTTAATAATAAAAAGACTAGATGCTGAACCATATTATCCTTTCACAAGATATTGGATTACTGGATTTTGTCCCCCCCACCCCTACTATTTTATTATGTTATGGAACAGACAAGGATGCTTTATGGAGAAAAGCTACATGGAAAGAACTTGTTGAGTTATTTATTGTAACAGTTGAAATGAAGCATTAGTCAAAACTGAAGATGGGAACTGCTTTCCTGTGATTAACCTGATATATAATTGATTAGCCTTTTAATTTCCAAAAATAGATTCAATCTATTACAAACCTGAGGTATTTTATGCATGTCCATGAAATCTGTTAACATGACACTCTTACCTATCGTTAACTTAATCATTGTGAAATTTTCTGGGTTTGCGTAATGCACTGAACCATAAACTAAGCACATGCGTTAGGTTTGCACAACATGGTTCCCTAAAATGAGATTGGCCAGACTGTTGTTTGATGTGTTTTGTAAATATAGGCCAGGTTTGAGAATGGGGGTGCCCCTGTGGAATTATGTATATGAAACAATATTATTCAGAAAGGGTTCAGGCTCCCAAGATACTCAGATGTCAAGTTATGTTAGAAAAAATGTTTAAGAGGTCCAGTTTCCCCAAAAATGCTATATTGACACTAGTTAACTCTTTTAAGGTCTTTCATAGCAAACTAAAAATCAAAAGATTAAGACAGTACCCAGCCATTTCATTAAAATAAAAGACTAAGGCCACTTCTGAATCAAGAGAGCTGGTTTATCAGATCTGACAATTTCACCTCTAGACAACCTGATCAAGTTCGATGAAATTAATAAGTTTTCATCTGGAGTTCCATATTAAATGCAGTAATTTAAGAAAGCTTACTGCTTTGTGTGGAGTAATTGCTATATGCAGCTAAAATAATTATTTAATCAGAATTGAATTATGTCCTGACCTGTAAGAAATGGCAAAAGCTATAAGAAATCAATCTGAACTTCTTCAGCTTAATGCCTAAATACACTAAGGAATGTATTATTGATGGAAAAATCCAGGTTATCACAATTTAAAACACACCCAAGAGAGCAGGACATCAACTGCATTTTCTTTTTGCTAAGTCAGTCTCTCCTACTTTTATTTTATTTAATGATGCTATCAGCTCTTTTGACTTGCCATAACCAAGATAGGCTTTATGCCTTTATTTCTCTTTAGTGACCTCCATGACAATAGAACCTGAGGCCCGTCAGCATCAATGCTAGAAGCCTGTAGAATCTGAGGCTCTCAACAATTGTATTGCATCAGCTGAGTACAACAGCATGATATCCAGAGTACAGGCTCCAAATCCAGATCACTGATGGATGGCAGTGGAGATACAGAAAACTCTTTCTGCTGCCATCTTGTGGTCATCCATATTTTTGCAACCCAGATCTGGTATCCTTAGCATACACGATGCATGCTTCAAAAATTGTTCAAAAGAAATGTTTCTGCTTGAATTTTGTCATATATTCATTATAGGGGTTCCTCTTTTGTTCTGGCTTCCTTGTGAGCCTGAAACAAAAAGATGCTGGTGCTTTAAGGAGTCAGTTCATTAAAGTTAATGCAATTCTTAAATCAGCCACACCATTTCTCTAAAATAGTGGGGCTATTTTAATGAACAGCTGAGAAGTGCTGTGTTCACATGAAGTCTACAGCCCTTCTTCTATATTATGGGTGTAATATAGGATTACTCATATAATAAACCTTATCTAATGCCTTTGCTCTTTATTCAAGAAAAATCTAACTGAGTTGTGAGGATCTTTTACAACCGTGTACAGTTAATGTGCCAGGAGATAAGCTACTACTTGAAAAGACTCATCCAGTTCAATTGTTGGTAATAAAATATATATTATTGTTTTCCACACAAATTTATGAATATTAGACAAGGCTGAGCTTGACATTCTAAATGCACATATACTGTTCAGAAAACATTCCACAATGACATATGAGATCATGTATATACTATATATTTACTGCATATAGTGCAGCTATATCTGTGACAGTGGAAGGACATAGCATAGCTTTACATTCAAATATGCTGCCTTAACATCATCACTAAGTATTGCCAAATGTTCCTCATAGCCTTCGAGTATTATATTCCAAAATAATTGTCATAAAAATAACATAATTGGTCTCACTACAGTCTCTAGTGAGCAAGAATAAAACATTTCTCAAAAGCAATCTGTTTAAGCTCTGTCTTTACAAGAAGCTCAAGAAAAAAATCCTTTTGGATCCAGCCAAATACTTTTGGAATAGATTGACTTGGGGCAATTCACACATTTACAACTTTATTTCAGGTCACAAACATTTAGCTCAGTTCTGGCAGGTAAGCCAAGTTACACCGCCAGCATTTATTCTTCCTTTCCTTTCCTTTCCTTTCCTTTCCTTTCCTTTCCTTTCCTTTCCTTTCCTTTCCTTTCCTTTCATTTCATTTCTTGCAATTTCCTTTTCTTTTTTCAGATAGATCAGCCTTCTCAAATTGTACTAATTGTTCTGTGATTGGTTTGGCAGTCACCCCCTTAGGAGGTTGTGGTTACAGTATTAATATCAATAAATCAAACATGTTTCAGATTTTCCTACTTAATTTTAATCTGTCTTTAGGAAGAAATGTCATCTAATAATTCTGGATGTATTCATTTCTTTATTGTTCATTCTAGTGAAGGATCACAAAGGTTTCAGTTTAAATCAAGTGTTTTTAAAAATCAAATATAACCTGAAAAGATAAAATCTATCTGTGTGTATATAAATATATACACAAAAATATATATTTAATATATATTTGACATAACCTGAAAGAAATATATATATATATATATTAGAATGATTAAGATGACTTTTTATTTCTCTCCCTTATATTTATTGTAGAAAAAAATGCAAAATATGGTTCAAATGTCTCTGAGTCTGAGAGTTCTTTCTTAAATATACATGATTACCGATACTACTGAAGAGGTCAAACATAATTGCCAAAGGCCTTGCTTGTACTCTCACAATTCCACTTGAAAAACATGTGCCCCAGGATAATACCCATAGAATCCCTTTTGAATTAGAATTATTACTCCTAGCTTTAATAGGATTCATTTGTCATTATTGTGAGGCCATCATTGCTTGTTACAGATGCTGCTAACTGTTGGGGTAACAATAAGCTGCAAGCTGTAACAATAAGTTGCAAGGTTATAAGCAAGACATAGATCAGCATTGTGTTTACACATACTTTGTTAACATTTCTTTCCTTCTTTTTTATCAGCCCATAACCCGACTGAATCTTGTTTTGAATATGTATACCAATGTCCATGTACAACAATGATAGTAGAGCGGCCTTCTAAACACATGTGGCAACAGTATGTACTCAAATGATAATAGTGAGTCATTCTGTTGACTCAGATAATTTGAAGGGGTGGGAATGGAACTTGGTCACTCTCATTGTCTCTTATTAAAAAATAGTCATGGGGTGATGGAATTGGACTCTGGCAGGAGAAATACTCAAATCAGTTTGAATTAATCTGGTTGCATGAGCTGTAACTGTAGGGATTTTATTTGAGACTTAGGTTGTTCTAAGAAGACGATCTGAACAAAATTAAGGAAATAACAGGGAGCTTAGCAGCTTGGGGAGAAATATAACTTATTTAGTGGTATTTATCATTTACATATTTAATATGTGAACTCAAATAAAATTTGTGCACTTCTATTATGGTTTAGGGATTCAGTGTATTTAACAGCAGATTTTACTGCAAATTTTTGTCACTGGAATCCTTTTACATTATAGGTAATATTTCCACATCTTCATCACTTAAAATTATCGGTATATCTTTCCAAAAGCAATGCAATATTATGCAAGCATGTAAATGGACTTTAAGCCACACTTATCAGGTGAACTTCTTTGACCTGCATTATGCTGAAAGCTACATTAACAATGCAATCCTATGCATGTCTACTCAGAGGTAAGTCCAGTGGGCTTTATTCCAGGACAAATGAGTAACGATCAAAATTGAAGTTTAAATTATCATAATTCATATTGTGTTTCTTCATCATCCATATTTTTGCCATTCTCTCCTCTGGTAAAACATTCTTATCTAGCAGATAAAGCAGGATAGCTTTACTGAGAATGTAAAGCTATATTTGCATATTTACAATGCTACAAACATTTTCAAATTAAAACAGCCAGATCTCATTAAGAAAGCTGCATTCAATCCAAACCAACTATTAAACATTATTTAAAATCCTGAGATCCTGGTTGGTATCACCATTGACTGACATTGATCACTACTCTTTAGGGGCTGTAAATATATATTCAAACATTTAGAAACTCCCATGTTTTCTAAAAGCTAGTAAATGCACAACTAAATGAAAATTATTTATCATTAATTCAGGGAATAAAGTACCTCAAAGTCCATTCCAACTTTGTAATTTTATAATTCTGCAGACTGTAGAAATTAGATCATGTTAACACACAATGCTTTTTACTCAGGAAAGCAATGTAGAGACAGAGATTAGCAGCATCAGCCAAACATTGCTACCATCATCCTATGTTTAGTATGGAGGGGAAAATGCCAAACAAAAATTAAAAAGCATTTAAAAGTAAAAGCAGACTTGAAGGTGATCTGAGGGTTAGTTCATATAGATTCAATCTCTACTTGCCAGTAAAGAACATTAGACAATTCTGGATAATGTATACTTTCTCTGCACAAGCTTAATACTCAGTGCTATTGTGGAAATATAAACAATTATGATAGAACATAATCTTGTGTAGGGCCTTGAGGAAGAAAACTGTTATGTCCAATTTAATTTACAACCTATTTATTGTTTGCTGCATGAATTATCGTAACCCATAGTCTGCATACTAAGTGGGATTCTAACACAGAATCTTTAGCATGTGTCCATTTGGTTTCTAATGAATACCCCAGAAACAATAGCTACAGAAATTTAAAAACAACTGCTATAGCACCTGACAATCACTAATATAAACACCTTCAGCTGAAAGACCACTAGTCCAGTTTAGTTGTACAGCCACTCCTCAGTTAGCAACTATCTTGGTTAGCAACCATTTGCAAATATGATGTTGATAAATAAATGGTAATAAAAAAATTCATTTTATGACCAATGTGTGCATTTAAGGCCAAATTTCATGCACCTGACAACAAAAATCTTCAGTGTGAAACTGATTAAGGTCTGGTCAGTTTCAGACAGCAGTGCCATCTGGCTGAAGGGTTCTAATCAACTAATTAAGGTCACAGAGCTCAGCTTGTTAACTTGCAGTTAGAGCTTTTTAGGGAGGCACTGTACTGCAGAGAAGAGCAGCTCAGGAATAGACAGCTTGTTTAAGCAATCTCTCCACCCTGCAAGGTAGCAAAAAAAGGGGGAAAAAACAGGTCAGGCATAGGACACTGTAAGCAAGAACTTTATTTGAATGAGATGGCAGCAATCAGTGATCTTCGTAGCATCTCTCTCTCTCTCAGTCACTTGTTTGCTTAGTGACCATTTCCCTTAACAACCAAGTTGTTGTAACAGGAAGCAGTCGCTAAACAAGGAGAAGGTGTATTCATGGTATTATTTAAGTAAATTATTTTACATTAGAAGGGAATATCTACACTGAGAAAATTATTCATTTTCTTTATTGTAAAGATTTCTATGGCATCCTTTCTTTTATGGAGATTAAGGACAGCTCCACAAATCCTGACTGCTGCAGAAACATTTTGAAATTGTGTCCCTGACTGTTGTTAACCTCTTTAACCCAAGTTATAGCACTTTTCATTGGTTTATCATTGTGAGCAGCAGTAGGCTCATCAAATGTGTTCAGGTTGCAGATATCTTGCAGGTTCAGTATTAAAGTTCTTGGTTTTAATGAGACATACCATTCTTGCCATTTCCTCTTGAACTTTTACTTCCAAGGTGTCCATCCATGACAATGTAGTAGTGGCACTTCTCTAAAATTTCTGCAATATAAACTCTCCTCATGTGGTTATTACTTTATGTAATCTGAAAAAAAAGCAATAGGCTAGTGAATGATAGCTAGATTACATGCACACATGCACACACACACACATACACCTCATGTCCATGAATATGTTACATGTTGCTCAACTTCTCCAAATGACACCTTTGGCTGGAAGGGGATCTCTGATTGCAAATATAAGGAAAGAACTTGTGTGCCTGCTGCTTATCACAGACATATAGTGTCAGACGTTTATTGAGGCAAGGACCTTGGCACTGCACAAACTTGGTAAATCTACCACAGTCAGCCTATAGCATTCCTGTCTTTCCACTAACATCATTAAAAAAACTCAGGATACAATGGTGGCTTGGATTTGCTGCAAGGATAAAGTAGGAAAGTTTTAAATTAGGAACTGTACAGAAAGCACAGTCCTTCCTGCCAATTTGTATATTTGAAGGTTTCACTGGGCAACTTCAACTATTGTATGGCATCTCAACTATTGTTCTGTGGGCTTTCTATGTTCCATCTTGTCCCTTTTGCAATTAAAGATTTATATTAAACCATCAGGAGAGGATCTGGAGCTTTGGAATGAGATGTCAATAGTACAATGATGATGCCCACGTCTATTACTTCATGCTATCTCCTCAAACACTGCCTACATTCAGTAATGGCTAGATGAGTTTGAACTAACTGGTATTACATCTAGATAAGACAGAGGAGCTGTTGGTCAGTAGGAAAGCAAATTCAGAGAGTGGATATTGGCCTGTCATAGGCCGTGCTTCCCATAAAAGAGCAAGTTCATTGTATCAGAGTTCTTGTTTGTCTGCCATCATTGAACCAAGTAGCCACTGAGGCAAGGAGCATTTATGGACATTTGCTTGTACTGTGTTGGCTGTGAATAGTTCTGAAACAATTGGATTCAGTGCCATTTCTCACCATCACAATTACTATATTCTACAAGGAGTTATAATGCAGAGCTAAGCTGTTAACCAGTGTACAACATCTGGTCTATATGCTATCCATATTGAAAGACCTGCAATGGTTGCCAATTGCTTTCTAGGCACAATTTAAGATTAACTTAAATGTTTAAAGCTCTGTATGACTTAGGACATATCTATCTGATCCTTTCCAGATCCATAGATCTGCAGAGTTGGACTTTGAAGAAACAGGATAGAAAGAACATTGACGCTTTTGAAGTTTGGTGTTGGAGAAGACTCCTGACACTATCATGGACAGCCTAGAAAACAATCAAATTGATCATTGAAAAAATCAACCTAGAGTTCTCACTTGAGACACAAATGACTAGGCTCAAATTATCCTACTTTGGACACATTATGTGAAGACCTAGCTCTCTGGAAAAGTCTCTAATGTGGGAAAGGTTGAAGGAAAGAGAAGAGGACAACCAGCAGCAAAGTGGATGGACTCAGTTACAGTGGGGGAAAATGCACCATTGGAAGATCTGAATGACCAGGTTAGGGATAGATCTTGGAGAAAATCTATCTATGTGGTCATTAGGAGTTGAAAAGGACTTGATGGCACATAATCAATCAATCAAATATAATGGCACATAGCAGGAAATTTTTGTGCAATAAATAAAGTGATTTTTTTAAAGAGCATGAGCATTACAGTGAAAGGCAAATGTCTCAGTTCTGATATTGTGAAGATTTCAGAGTGCCCTGGGAATGACAGAATTTTTTTTGCAATATTAGTCTGTACTTTTTGTGTTTACGCTGTAAACTTAATGCTGCAGCCTGAAATAAGAGAAGTTCCAGAGACTGATACCCAGCTAAAGGATTTTTATGAGCGAAATAAAAGACATAAGAGATAAAAGCCTCTATGGAGAAATAAATAAAGCAGTGAACCTAAGGGGAAAAAATCAGTATTTGGACATGTTTTTAGTGTGGGTGTAATGTAGTGAGTTGCACAGGATTTCTAACAATAGAAAAAGAACATTCACAATTCTTTCCTAGGGAAAATATAGAATGTCAGTTTAAAATTAATTTCATGTTAGAAATAGTGGTAGTTTTAGTTGACAGGAAGATTATTCTTAATGTAAAAGAACTCCAGAATAATAACAAGACAGTGGGACATAAACATAACTGCCAAATTCCACTAATCAGGTGAAATGACAGAAGACTGCAAATATTTTTTCTGAATTAATAAGAATAAGCATACTTCTGAACAGATTAGTATTAATATTTTTATTAAAAGGAAGCAATACAAACTATGGAAAATGCAAAAGTGAGAAACAAACTCTCTTAGAAATAAAATACCATAGAATTTAAAAACGGAGAAAGAATGTTTGATTTGTATCTGTAGATTCTGCACTGGAATAGCTGGTTGTTAACGAGAAAAAAATGACACGGCTGACCTTCCCTGGGTAGTGGCAGGAAATATTTCTACATCATGAGAAAAAGAGATAAGTCCATTAAAGAGAAATCATTTTATCTTTAAAATCTTTGAGAGGAACAGAATTTGGGTGAGATCTATATAAAGTTTGCCTAGGCCATGTTTAGGGTCACATATACCTAAGAAGAGACACTGGAGTTACACTCTCCTTTGGAATTTAAGCCCAACTGGGTTTCCTTAAAGATGAAGAAGTACTATGGGAAAATATCAGAAGAGAAGAGGAAGTAGTATGGGATTGCTTCTTGTAATGTGATTAAAGGTAAATTCATGAATGGGAATCACCCTGCACCTTCCCAACATGATTCCAGTCATTTCCCAACTAGGAACAACTGTGACTTTTGTAGCTGACAGGATTCATCCTGTATTTAAGGTTTTATCTGTGATCATTCTCTTCCTGCTGAGTCTAATTCTGTATTCACATTTCCTTTCAGAGCTGTGGAGTGATGTCAGAAGGCCTCCAACATCACTGTAGAGCTCCCAGCACCACTCTTCCTGGCAAACGTTACCTATAGAAGTTGTATGGAATTATTTAGGAACATTATAGTTCAGTGTAGACTACAGGATTTGCATGCAGAATTGCTACTTTCTTTTCCCAGCTGTGGTATATATACAGATAGAGACGGGAGGCTTAAAATGTGGAGCTATTTCCCAGCAACACTTGGGTTCTTCCCAGGAGTGTCTTATAATTATCCTTTTGAAAATCATTATCCATATTGACAACTTGCATGTATGTATAAATGGATACTTCAAAGTCAAAGCTGTATCAGCTGAATGTCTTCAAGAAAGAAGAGACTAAGGAAGAGGGCCCACCATCAGGGCTCCACTAGACAGTCACTTAATTTGACATATGATGGCATCTTTTGGCTTTTGGGTAATTATATGAGAAGCTGTAAAAGGATGGAATGGTTTGAATGGATCGCAATATGAAGGAACAGAGGATCAAATGTTTCAAAATCAGATGTCATGAGCTAGAAACGTCTACAGAGCAGAATCATAGCTAGTAATCAATCAAATAATGAATAAATATTATTGAAGATGTCATATTACACAAAAGTGGAGAATTGAGTCATAAGAGATCAAAGCTGTGAAATGGAGTCATACCATCACTGGATGCAATTATCAGATATCACAAGCAATGGTACCTGAAGGTGGAAAAAAGTAAGCTAGTGGGAACCTATTCTTAAGATAATAAGTTTTGCTCCCTCTAAAAATCATCAAAATTTCATAAGATTTCAGCAAGATTTGCAAAATGTATAAGCCCTCCTATGAGTACTCCATAATCCCACAAGATTTCAGCATTCTTATAGATTTCACAGGATTTTGCTTTCTAACAACATTTTGCCATATTTCAACCATTTTCCTAAAATTGCTGCACCTCTTGGAGGTCTGACAGCTGTTCTGGCACCCAGGAATATTGTATTGATGACCCTGCCTTAAGTATTTTGAAAGGCTTTACTTGAGAGGCAGCAGAATCTGAGGATCTCTTTTTTAAAAAGTTACTATGGCAAGATAGTTGCAGATTCTCTAATGCAATCTCTTGTCCTGAACTACTGTTATTTCTCCAGCTGCTTTGGACCTAGCCTCAGAAGGCATTCAGGGGTTTAAAAATGATGGTCCTGTGGTAAGCTAAAAGGCAGACAAGTGACAGATCTTAAGCTTTGGCAGCAGGTATATCAACAGGGGCTGCCAGACAGAGTTCTCATCTGAAGCAACCATGGAGAACAAAAATGGGTAGTGAGGGATCCTTATTTGCTGCCTGCATTGGCAAACAACAGCAGGAGAAAATTACATACCAAATGTATTTCCACTATTCTTCTAAATGTAATTCCCAATGTTCTTCTCCCAGTAAGGCACCTGCACCCTAGAAAGTTACCCTATGACAACTTGCAACTTTCCCATATCACAAAGCTTTGTCAAACTATTATTAAAGCTAGATAAACTGGGTTTAGTCAATAAAGTTATCACAGCTGGAATCTCACTGATCTGTGTAACTGATTTCTGTAATTCTGTCTTGTGTTCTGCATGGCATCTGATTATTCTTGCTCTCTTGTCTGTTGTGTAGCTGTATTAGCTCAAAGAGGGCCCCCAACATTTCAAGTTCATGCTACCAAAATAGTCAAATTTTGGCAAGGTTCTATATTGTTAGAAGATTGGAACATGTACACATTTTAATCATTTAGACATTTTGTAAACATTTTATACATTTATACATTTACCTGCTTGTATAACCTGAAGTAAATGCAAGCCCAGCAATATGCCAATTGTATGGTTGACCTTACAGTGACTGGCCTCATTTTAGATTATCAACAGGTTGCATTCTTGAGGATGTGACCCTCAACACTTCTTAATACAATCAGGGATGTAAATCAGGACAGCGCTTGGTGGACAATCAGAGTGATAAAGGATAGTTTACATATGGTTATTAACACTCAAGGTGACAGAAATTAGTTTACATACAGAAAGGAAGAACCTTAATCACATCAGAGAAAGGGGTCCTGGGTAAGGGGAGGAGTATGGATCAAGGTAACTGGCTTTGATTGGACCAGAAAGATCATGGCATTTCAGCGTGGATGTGAATGTAACAAAAGGTATATAAGGTACTGTATGAAGGGGGCCCAGCGCGGCCGCCCACCTAACAGCATGCTGTCCTTGTCTCTGCTCTTGGGTGAAGAATAAACCTCCTAACTTCATGCAATTAGTCAGTGTCTTTACTCCCGGCTCAGAAACGAACTTGGTAAGATAAACTTTTCTTCCAACAATATATTACACAATTAAGAATGGGAAGGGCAAGCTCCTCCCATATCTACCCTTAAACCCACCTAAAGGCCCAACCCCACAAAAACCCGATTTTGGGTAGTTTGGAGAGATCTAAAGGGTGGGAATGGGCGTGGAAGCCTCTGGAAGGCAAACTGCTCCCATCTGCATTTGTAACCCTCTCACCCTAATGGTAAAATTGCTATTTTGGGCTGTTTGGGGAATGGGGTGCAGGAGTTTAAAGGGAGGGAATGGGAGGCTTCCTGTTCCAATTCCCACCATTAAAACACTGACAAAAAACGTCCTGCCTGTTCCGGTGATGTCAACAAATAACCTCTTATGATCTTCCACAAGGTTTGGAGACTGAATTATTGCTCCTGACCCTCAAATGTTGCCCTCCTCTGTAATAAAGGATTTATAATACATGTTGAATAGCAACAGAATTGTTGGGGGAGAAGAGGGAATGGTGTCTTTTCCACTAATCCTTTTGTATCTTATCCTTCACATATGAGTAGTCTGTGAAGGCCGAGGCATTACTTTTACTTTCCTTTTTAGGGACTTGCAATGGAACTCAGTGTAGGCAATGCCTTTTTGTTCTGCTTAACATAATCCTGCAAGACAAATGTGGTAACTAATACTTCATGAGCAGCAGTGATAAGTGACCCCTGACCTCAAGCCCTTTCCTTCTGTCCAGTCTACTTCTTCTTGTCTCTCTTGTGTAGAAGATGGTGTTCTTTGCTATCCAAGTAGGGAGAATTGTTTCACATAGTTCTGGGTGCTTAATTGGGGCAGGGGAAAGAAAATCATGGTGACATCTGAAGCAACTGTACTCAGATACATGACACCCCATCTTTGATTTACCTGTGGGATGCTCTGTCTCATCATCTCATATAGCTGGAATGGGAGTTATTCGTCAGTGTTTATATCAGGAGTAGAGAATTATAAACCCTGACAATCTCTTCCTATGTATTTGAATGTTGAGGCTAGGGTGCTTTTGCAAAGTTACATTCATCTAGAGTTCCTATCTGCAAAGTTATTTTTTATGAGCTCTTAGGTGAAGAAGGGCTGCACTTTAAAAATAGGTTACATTGTTTTTGTGCAAAATGTCTCAGGTGCAATGCTGACAGCCCTAGGTAGGACTGAGAAGGGTTCTTATCAGAAATCTTAGACAGCTCTGTGTAGAAACAATTATGAGCTAAATAGAACAATGGACTGGCACTATACAAGCAGCATAACACAAGAAAGAGAAATATGGCCTAATGCTGCTTGGCCCAACATAAACAACTCCTAAGTAAGGTTTATATACTGCTATAATAGGTTATAGCAGTGTGCAGTTTGCTGGCTGAGGAATTCTGGGAGTTGAAGTTCACCTATCTGAAAGCTTCCAAGGTTGAGAAACCCTGGGTTTCAGAGTAGGAGAAAATGGTTGGCAGTGTCTTATAGCTCTTCATTGTGCAGTTAAAATGTTTTCATGGACATAACTTTCTGCTGGTATAACATTATACCTGTGATCATAGAGCAAGGTCTTGGAGAATTTAGGATGCTTAAATATGGTTCTCATCTAACATGTCAAATGCCAGGCTGTGTGGCCTTCTAGTAACATTCTGGATTTTACTAGAAGAGAATGGGTACAATCTTCACTGCCTGAATTTTAATGAAACCTAACAATAGACTATAATGAGGGGACACTGAAAATTCCAGCACCAACATGCCATTCACATTTATCACCAGCAACATATCTGTAGAGCATTCTGGACCCCAAGACAAACTTCTCCAATCAAGCCCTACTCCCAGCATTAGTTATCAGTTAAGGAGCCAGCAGCTACATTCCAGGAAACAGACCTATTCTGGTGCCCAAGGCTTTCACACACAAGCCATCCTTGGGGATGAATAGCAATAGCTCATTTCCTCCAAGGGGCAACAGTTCCGGTAGGGCTACCAAATTTGGACTGCAAGAATCCAGATTACCACTGGATGGCAGGAAAGCTTTAGTTCTCTGAATCTCTTTGCTACCATCTCATGGTTCCCAAAGTCAATACGCACTAAGTCCTCACAGCCCACTTCTTGTCATTCAGCCTCCACTTATGTGCTGCTTAGGCAAATGCCTAGGTTCCTCTATTGGTGCATGCTGGCCCTGCAGCACATTGCAACCAAATCTCTTCTCTTCTCTTCTCTTCTCTTCTCTTCTCTTCTCTTCTCTTCTCTTCTCTTCTCTTCTCTTCTCGCTAGGGAATGCTGAGAAAGGTGTCTAGGTAGGCAGTCTTTCACCAGAACTTCAGCCACATCCAACTGGCTGTATCACTACAGTACTCTGGGTTGACTTTCAACCTCTTTGTACACACTGAGGGTTTTTAATCCTAGAACATAAGAACCTAAGAAATGCCCTGCTGGATTGGACCCTGGCCAATCTAGTCTTCTTGACTCTTCTTAACTCTTAACTCTTCTTAACAAGATTTACTTAAGTGAAAGGGGTGGAATTACAAGAATTTCAGCAATTACACTTTTTTTTTTTTATCTGCGCTCAGTCATTACCAACTCTGCAGTGACTGCTTGGATGAGTCCTTTGCAGTTTTCAAGGCAAGGTGTTTCAGAAGTGGTTTGCCAGTGCCTCCTTCCTAGAGCAGAGCCCAGCTGGCGAGCGCAGGAGACGGGGTTTCCGTTGCTTCACGCCCTTTTCAGGCGAGCGCGGTTTTTCACGCTTACCGGCAACTGCTCCCGACTCCTTTTTGCAAGGCGCCGCCAGCATTTTTCCTCCCACCAGAGTGAGAGTACCCATTTATCTACTCACGTGAGTTTTTGAATGTTGGGTTTACAGGAACTGGGGAGGAAACAGGAGTTCACCCTGCTAACGCGAAGGCTGGACTTGAACCGCTGAAGCGTCGACCATTTCTGGCTGGCAACTTTTGTAATTTCTTTTTAATAGCTTTTCCATAAACAGGTAAGGAGGTGGGTCTAATTACTTGCAACAGATGAACCTTCAGGTATCTACACAAGCAACACCTGAACCTTTTTCACCTGGGGAAACCAATCCCTATATCCAGGGATTCTTCCCACAAAGATATTAGTGATCACCAGTATGGTGATTTATGATCTAGCTAGAACAGGCTTTGAGATAGTCTTTGCCTGCCTGTCCCTGTCTAAGTCATTGTTATGTCTGTTTTATGTTATATTTGGTTTGCCATTATTATGTTACATCCAACATTTATAATTTTTTCATTTCCTATTTTAACATTGACCTCTTTGTAAAGCAGAACCCTGTTAAATATAATTCAATTACATATTGACCCATCTTTTATATCATTTATTTTTGCCTTTAGAATTATATCCATTAGCACCATAGAAGAACACCACTGCCAGCATCATTATGAACCCAAATAATCTTTTAAATTTATCTGTGATGCACACCAGTCATTTTGATGTTGAGGAGAGGTAAGATGGAATTAGCTCTGTGAGATATTTTTTCTTATAGCTTTAAAAATCAATGAGTAAACAACAGTAAAAGAACATAGATTTCCCATTTTTCTATACCTAATACTGTCAGCATCCATTGCTGTCATTTGTCGTCATTTTTTCTCTGCTATTTGAGGTCTTTTATCTTCTTTCTCTTTGCTTTGTCTTCTCCCTCAGGTCTCTCTTGAGCTTTCTCTTAGCTTCTTCTCTCACTGTCCTCAACTGTCACCAATTTATTTTCTTTTCCATGCTTTCTCCAATATTCAGTTCTTCTCTCTTTCCTGCCCAGAATTCCACGATCTCAAAGGAGCAGGCATTTTAAATACATTTATTTTAGAGATGATGTTTAATAAATTCCACTTCTAGCTTCTTGGAAGCTGATGGCAAAACTGTAGTTCTGGCTACTCCAAGGGGCCATTGCTGGACCCAGATGCACTGGACAAATTTCATCCAGTCTCCAACCTTCACTTTTTAGAGAAGGTTGTTGAGAAGGTGGTAGGCCTACATCTTCAAAGGGCTCTGGTGGAAGCAGATTATCTGGGCCTGTAGCAGTCTGGGTTCAGGCCAAAATATAGCACCAAGACAGCATTGATCACGCTTGTGGATGACCTCTGGTGGGCTCAGGGTGGAGGCAGTGCATCTATTCTGACTCTTCTTGATCTCTCAGTGGTTTTTAATGCCATCAATCATGGTATTTCTCTGGGCTAGCTGAGGGGGTTGGTAGTGGAAGGCACTGTCCTTCAGTGGTTCTCCTCCTTTCTCTATGGCCAGTTCCAGTTGGTGTTGGGGGTGAAAGGTCCAGGCATAGGCCTCAGTTCTGTGGGCTGCCACAGGGCTCAACATTTTCCCCACTCCTCCTTAACATCTACATGAAATTGCTAGTTACTGTTGACACAGGGTGAACTTTCATCAGTAAGCCGATGATATTCAGTTGTACATCTCTACCCTGGACCGTCCAAGTGATGCTGTTGAAGTGCTTTCCAAGTGCCTGGAGGCTGCACACAACTCAATGGGGAGGAACAGGCTTCACTTCAACCCTGACAAGACTGAGTGGCTGTGGATTTTAGGGCTACCTGTATCTGGTGATTTTCCACTGTTAACTCTGAGTGGAGTTACCCTCCCCCAGACAGAGTTGGAATGCAATGTGGGAGGTCCTCATGGCTTCTGTTGAGGAACAGGTAGGAGCTGTGGCCAGGAGGGCTTTTGCACAAATGCATCTTGCGCACCAGTTGCACCCATTCCTAAACTGGAAGGCACTGTTCATGGCTATTAAAGCCTTAGTCACCTCCTGAATGGACTATTGCAACATTCTGTACATGGAGCTGCCTTTGAAAAGCATTCAGGAGCTTCAGCTGGTCCAGAGGAGCAGGGGCAGTATTCGGTGCACCATGGTAAGTCCACCTAACACCACTGCTTCATGAGCTGCACTGGCTCCCACGAGGCTTCTAGGTGCAATTCAAGGTGCAATGGGGCTGGGCTGTTAGTTTGGGAGTTCTGGCATCAGTGTATGTTGTAGGTGTTATGTGTTTTTAATGTGAGGGCTTTGACTCGGATTTTGTTGCTGTTATTTTATTGAATATCTTACGTTGTATGTTTGCTGCCCAGAGTTTTTCAGATAGATGGGTGACTTTATAAATTTGATTAATACATCATGAATAAATAATCTATGGATCATTATGTACAGCGTTATAAAGTGTTGCACATCTTGATTTTTAAAAATCCTCTTAAAACTTTGTATTGTGTATAGAAAGTCAATTTCCAATGGCATGCTTGTGTGGAAGTATAATTCTGAAGAAAAAGCATTTTCTAGTATGTTCATCTCACTAACAAAATGTTTAAATATGCCAACAAAAAGAAAATCATTATTCATGAAGTCTTGTCTTATGTCAAATAAGCCTTGACATAACTCTGCACTAGGAAATTCCTCAGAATTTACTCAAAATATTACTGAGAGTGGGAAATAATGGCTGATGGAAATTCTCTAGAATTTACTTGAACCATCACAGATAACAATAGAACCAGTATGCAGAAGCTATAAAAAAATTACTTCGATCTTCAGATGCATAGTTTCTCTTTCTCTCTTCCCTTCTTTATCATTCTCCTTTAGTTTGCTTTCAAAATACAGCTGTTGGCAAATGTGAACAAAATGGTAGAGAAAAGTACCAATCACCTGCCTTCAAAAACTCCTGATCATCTGACAGCTGAAGTAACTAGGGTAGATGTCACAAAGGACAAATAATAGTTACCATGGTAACCTAGCTCAATAATGGGGAGTCTTCCTCTTGAGTTTCAGGGCCAATATCCGTCATGAAATCCTATTCACTCATTTTAAAAAGATTAATTGCAAATGTAAGGAGTGTGAGTTGGTACTGTCATACAGGCCAAATTAGGTTTTAACCCTTTCCATATCATTTCCCCAGTGGAAATCAAAACTGCCTACCAAACCCCCTGTTAAACCAAAGCAATGAAATAACTATCCCACAATATTGGAACTGCAGCATTTTAACATGGTAGTTAGTAGATTATTGGTTGAAACATTTCAATGTATACCAGCAATTCTATAGGATAGCAATAATATACAATTTATTTACAAAAACTGTTGTCCCGTACCAATAAACAGCTTGCCTGTCATTTATAGGGGTACCGACATATTTATTTGCCTAGTTAATTTCCTATATAACTGAAATATGAAACAAATTAATGTAAAATATAAATTAAAAAGTAAATAAATAAATAAGAACCACCGTTTTAAATAATGGTATCCCAAACTATTTGACCTTCTTTGATTTGTTTCATCTGAGCAACTAGGGGGTGAATTAAAGTGGAGTGAATAGAAATAATGGGCCCTAAAGAAATTTGCAGCCCCTAGAAGATAAGGCTCCGTCCTTTCCTCTTTGGTCACCCTTCTGAATTTTCCCAGAAATTATTGAAATGGCAACGCCCCTTCATAAGTAGATAAGAATCCTGTAAAATCCTGGGGCAAGATTCAACCCATTTCTAATTTAATGATGCTATTCAACAAATAACAAAAAAAGTGTTTGTAGGAACATAGAGTTAGCCTGATACCTCCAACAGAAAGTTACAGAGCCTGGAATATGCTGAGAAGGGCCTCTCTCACATTCCCGCCAAACATGCCTCTGATGATATTACAGAAAAAATATATTCTTTCAGATAACCTGGTCTTGGAATATAGTTGTATGGTGCTAGATGGGCTACAATTACTATTTAGAATTTTGTCAGTAAATGGACTGTTATTCAGAAAAGCTGCTGTAGTCTGGCTGGAGGTGTTTGGAATACTGTCCAAGGCCTAAACATGTGTCAGAATAATTCTTAATAATGCTTAAATAGATCCATCTCACATTGTTCAAACAATTAATAAAGTTTAAATCACATTGTTGTTAGAAAATTATGGGTACAGTATAAATAACACACGCACGTTTATTACAGCCCTAAGGCTAGATACAATCAAAGTATACAATAACAACCATCTTACATTTATATATATATACAAAACAAAACAATTAATATTATTTAATCTAGTAATTAAAATAACAGTGGTAAAATATTTCAAAGTAAAATACTATGTTGTGGAATCTTAACTCTAAATAATGGTGGAGTGTATTGTACAAATGGTAGCACAAAACTGGGCAACTTGGGAGCATATTTCTGGGTCTTTGTCTAAAAGGAATAGCATTAGATGGAAGTCACACTCCCTGCCAGGAAATCTCTTCAATATCAGCTATATATATATATCTGTCTAGAATCCTTATATAGGAAGCAATATAGTAGCATATGGCTTAGTGTTTCTATTGAGCCATCTCCACATGGACATAATCGAAGGTGCATAGGAATGCCCTTAAAATGTCCAAAAAGGACTGCTGAAGGCAATGCATCCATTCTAGCTAGGGTGAAAGCTTTACGAAATTTCAGAATCGTAATAGATATTAAATAAGAAGCTGGAATGAACCCTTGTGGTAGAAACTGACAAATATTGGGGTGCAGCACCTTACTTACATTTGTTTGTAAATCTGTATCCTAGATACGTTGTTTAAGGGCAGTTCTAGCATTATCAAATCCTAATAAGCACAGAGTTTGCATAGAGAAGCCCAGCAATTGAATTCTATCTAAGGCTTGTTTTTGCCATGATGATTTGAAATGATCCCTAAATACTAACGGGGCTAAACCTATAGTAGTAGGTAGTAGACAGTAGTAACTTTAGCCAGAAGGTAAGAAGAAGAAACCATGCTCTGGCATCCAATGAAACTATACTTAATTCTACCCTTAGGATGGCATTTTTAACACTTTTTGGCACCATCAAAATGGCTCTCATAAACGTATTTTGAATAGTTTCAATTTTATTAAGCTTTGCAAAGGAGCAAATCTGAGAGCCATAGAGGAGCTGAGATTACTTTAGCTTGAAAAACCTTGCATGCTGCAGGGATATAATGGGCTCCTTTTGAGAGTATAAATTATAAATCAGAGTTTTGGTGTAAATTAATAATCCAAATTTTAAACCAAAACTGGGAAGTTGATTATTTTTTTTCTTGCTATCAAGCAAGTAAGTGATAGCTAGGTAAGTTATTTTTGTTCTCTTTCTCAATCTTTCATCTGCACTATGGAAACAATAACATTGAACTACCTTATAGGAGTATTGGAAATGCAAGATAATTTATATCACATATTTATAGTTATACACACACTGTCACATCCAGATCTAAAAAGATGCTTCGGAGAGTGCAAGGTGTGAACGTTGCACCTGTCTATAATTCTTTAAAGCAGGCATGTCTTTTCCCAGGATTGTGGGACTGTCCTTGCAGCTTTCATGGAATCATAGAAAAAAATGTGACTTCCTTAAAGAGCTACAGATAGGTGTGAGGTGTGCCTTCCCATGCACCCTGAAGCCCTTTTTCCAAATTGTTTATGGAGGGCTTCACTGGCCTAATATTATGCATATGGAACGGCCTTCTGGATTCCTCTTGGAAAGTGGTGTAATCTTTTCCCTGACTATATTTGTAGAGCTGTTCAAAATGAAAAAAGAAAGGGAAAAGGCTGGGGGGGCAGGGTAAGAGGAAAAGAAAATGCTATAGGTTTGTCCAACATGGAAGTGTTTGTGGCTAGAAAACCTCTAATTAATTAATTAAGAACATTAATTAGCTCTGAAGTTTTTAAACCATTAGGAGAATTCACAGGGATTTTTCTCAGAGTAATGAATCCCCTTACTGCAAACATTTCTCACCAAAGTATAAGAACAAGCACCTGTTTTCATTAGATGCCAGAGCATGGAATAAATATGGGGAAATTAATTTTAACTGATTTAGTTATTTATTTACATTTGACCATCAGCCCTTACTATCAAATATTCTAGGGCAACATGAAAAATATTTTCATCTAAGAAAAATATAGGGGTACAGAAAAACCACATGCTTCACAGAGAAATATATGCAAAGTTCCCCCTTGACTACTTTGAGATTCTGTGTGAGAGACTCCTTGATTCAGTCAGGAAGATCCTCATCTGCCAAGTAGCAACGTACTAGGAACTATGGAAGTTCTGATCTGTTGTTTCAAGAGTCTGTCTAACTGGATTTCAAAGAAATGCTAAGTAATTCTTCCCATGGAAGGAACAATGATTAATCTGTGGCTTAATATATTACATCCTACGTATTTCCTAGGTAAGCCATGCCCAAATGTATGTTGCATTCATCATTTCCATGTTCCCCAGATATAATGCTCAAAATAGTTGTGTAAGTAAGCCTGCTTGTATACTGATGCTTCATGTAATTCATCAGTATGCATTATGAACCTTTTTCTCAATCCAAAGTCCTTTAGTTGTATAATAGTCATTAAATATTATTAAATAATTCCTCTGAAAATTATTCTGATAAAGGATTTGAATGAATGGGTGGAAACAAGAAAAGCAACTACAGAAAAAAGTGGTTGAGATATAAGAATAAATGAAAACAGTTATTTTGGGGGGATAATATCTGCTTGGGAAAAGGTCTGATTGTTTCAAATGCACGGTTTAAGCATGTCCATTCGTGGAATATACATGGAAAGGGGACAAATTGAAAATCAAGTTTGATTTGATTATTTACAATGAAAGATTGAGAGATTTAATGAAGGATTCAAGGGTGATGAAATGTTCTGAATGTAGGACAGATCATGATTTGTATGGTAAATGTCAAGAGTAGATCTTGGGAAAAATGGATTGAAAAAAAAAAGAAGTAAAAGAAAATAGAGTGAATGCTAGAAAAAATCCTTTATGAAAACATATTGGAAGATAGGTTAATCTCTCAACAGAATGAATGAAAAGTGGATGTACAGTTGAAACTCGAAAAATTAGAATATCGTGCAAATGTTCATTTATGTCAGTATGGCAACTCAAAAGGTGAAACCAATATATGAGATAGACGCATTACATGCAAAGCGAGATATGTCAAGCCTTACTTTGGTATAATTGTGATGATTATGGCGTACAGCTTATGAAAACCCCAAATTCACAATCTCAGAAAATTAGAATAGTGTGAAAAGGTTCAATATTCTAGGCTCAAAGTGTCCCACTCTAATCAGCTAATGAATCCATAACACCTGCAAAGGGTTCCTGAGCCTTTCAATGGTCTCTCAGGCTGGTTCAGTAGGAATCACAAGCATGGGAAAGACTGCTGACCTGACAGTTGTGCAGAAAACCATCATTGACACCCTCCATAAGGAGGGAAAGCCCCAAAAGGTAATTGCAAAAGAAGTTGGATGTTCCCAAAGTGCTGTATCAAAGCACATCAATAGAAGGTTATGTGGAAGGGAAAAGTGTGGTAGAAAAAGGTGCACAAGCAGCAGGGATGACCGCAGCCTGGAGAGGATTGTCAGGAAAAGGCCATTCAAAAGTGTTGGGGGCTTTCACAAGGAGTGGACTGAGGCTGGAGTTAGTGCATCAAGAGCCACCACACACAGACGGATCCTGGACATGGGCTTCAAATGTTGCATTCCTCTTGTCAAGCTGCTCCTGAACAACAAACAACGTCAGAAGCGTCTTACCTGGACTACAGACAAAAAGAACTGGTCTGTTGCCCAGTGGTCCAAAGTCCGCTTTTCTGATGAGAGCAACTTTTGCATCTCATTTGGGAACCAAGGACCCAGAGTCTGGAGGAAGAATGGAGAGGCACACAATGCACGATGCTTCAAGTCCAGTGTGAAGTTTCCACAGTCTGTGTTGATTTGGGGAGCCATGTCATCTGCTGGTGTTGGTCCACTGTGCTTCATTAAGTCCAGGGTCAACGCAGCCGTCTACCAGGAGATTTTGGAGCACTTCATGCTTCCTTCCACAGACGAGCTTTATGGGGATGCTGACTTCATTTTCCAGCAGGACTTGGCACCTGCCCACACTGCCAAAAGTACCAAAACCTGCTTCAATGACCATGGGATTACTGTGCTTGATTGGCCAGCAAACTCGCCTGACCTGAACCCGATAGAGAATCTATGGGGCATTGCCAAGAGAAAGATGAGGGACATGAGACCGAACAATGCAGCAGAGCTGAAGGCCGCTATTGAAGCATCCTGGTCTTCCATAACACCTCAGCAGTGCCACAGGCTGATAGCATCCATGCCACGCCGCATTGCGGCAGTCATTGCTGCAAAAGGGGCCCAAACCAAGTACTGAATACATATGCATGCTTATACTTTGCAGAGGTCCGATATTGTTCTATTTCCAATCCTTGTTTTATTGATGTCATGTAATATTCTAATTTTCTGAGATTGTGAATTTGGGGTTTTCATAAGCTGTATACCATAATCATCACCATTATACCAAAGTAAGGCTTGACATATCTCGCTTTGCATGTAATGCGTCTATCTCATATATTGGTTTCACCTTTTGAGTTGCCATACTGACATAAATGAACATTTGCACGATATTCTAATTTTTCGAGTTTCACCTGTAGAGAATAAGAAAGTATGTTTTGCTTTGTACAAAACACGAAGAATTATGTCACAGAAAATTGAAGAAGCATATGGAGTTATGCTAATAGGAAGTATAAAAAAGAATAGTAGCAAAATAATGCAATGAAACAAGCTATGGTTGAGGGAAAAAATGACTATAAAAGAATGACTGCTGAAAAAATGATGAGAGAAAGATATATAAGTGTGTGTGTGTGTGTGTGTGTTCATTCCCCAGGATTGGAAAAATGCCATTATTGTTCCCCTGAACAAAGGGAAAGATAGCAAGAGTGAATCAAGAATTGCAGGGGAATTAGTTTATCAAGTGTGCATGCGATGGTGTTTGGCAAAATTCTGATTGAAAGGATAGGAGAGGTAACAATGAGCAGTATTTTGGCAGTACAATATGTAATTATTTTCCAGAGCAGATTTCTATTCTTCAGCAGGTGTTGAGACATATATGAGTGTGAGAAAGAAAGCTTATTGCACATTTGTTGATTTAGAGAAAGTGTATGATAAAGTGAATAGGCTTGAATTATTAAACATTTTGCACAAAGAGTGGTTGCTGAATGCAATAAGAGTATTATATGATGAGATAAAGCATGCATGAGAATAAATGGAATGCTTAACAAATTGTCATGAATAAGAATGTGCTTCTGCCACTTTGTTATGCTGACGTGAGAATTGGGCATACCAGGAGAACCATATGTTGACTGCAAGTGGGAATACTGTAGATTACTTAAGAAGTGTGCGAGGCAAAACAAAAAGAGTTAGGGGTTATCCGCATTAACCAGAATGGGCTGGGAGGCCGAAATGGAGATCACTCTCTTTTAATCCTCCACTCACCTTCAAAGCAACCTCAGGGCACATTTCACTGCTCTACTTCTGAAGTATACTTCATTCATATTCTTTGGCATTTCATTTTTTCATAAATGTACTTTTCCAGTAAGCTGCTACAGAGAACTGTTGCAACTTATGTATGTTGCATTGCAAAACTCATAGTTCATGGTCACAGTAACAACTTCTCATTTTTTGGTCATTGTCAGTGTAAGATTGATCCAAATCAGTTTCTGTTTAGCAGAAACAACATGTCGTCTCCATTCACTTTAGGAGGCTTTGAAGGTCGACTTTGGCAACAAACAATTCTGCTATTTTATCATGGTCCCTAAACTGGTAGATCAATGGATGATATAGCATATTATTAAGCTATATAGCTATATAGCAAATATATTATTAAGCTATATAGCAAATATTATAAAAACCCTGTTCATTCTACATGTGGAAATGTTGAAGCTGAGACTAAGCCAAGGGACAATCAGTGGTAGTCACAACATACATATTACAAAACATTTACACGTCAGTGTTCCTCCTCTCCCTGCTTCATCATGCTCACTTCATTTTTTATTTACCAACACAAAGCTGGCATAGACAGTTCTCAACTGTTGCATCACAGTCCATTTTGCCATTTTCAGTGGTAGCATAAAACAAGGGTACAAACATTGCGTTGGTTCTTCTAACAGGCTCACCAAATATTTGTGTGTGGAAAACAAAATAAAAACTACTTTTGTGGAAAATGTCATATGGTCAGAAAATCAGCCCCACCCCCAATGTGTGTATGTGTGTTCAGAAAGTCCACACTCAGAGATGTGATATTCTAGAGATGTGATTCCCCTAACCCACCTACCCACCATTATAATGTTTTCTTGCTTATTTTCTTAAGTCTTTCTCATCTACATTCAATAAAGGCTACACTTTTTTGTCAAAATCAGCCAAAGAATTTGGTGGCCATATTGTTTTCAAAATGTAATATGATGTAATGGAAACCATTTATATAATCATTAGATAATGGATGGCTCTAACCATACTTTCAAAGTGCACTTTTGTTAATCTCTCTCTCTCTATATATATATATATATATTGTGCCTTCCAGTCAGTGTTGATTCCTGGTGACTGCCTGGACAGGTCCCTGCAGTTTTCTTGGCAAGGTTTCAGAAGTAGTGTCCCATGGCCTCCTTCCTAGGGCTGAGAGAGAGTGACTAGCTCAAGGTCACCCAGCTGGCTTTGTGCCTCAGGTGGGACTAGAACTCACGGTCTCCTGGTTTCTAGTCTGATGCCTTAACCACGGCACCAAACTGGCTGTCCAATTTAGCTCTTGTTAATCTGCTGTATTTTTTTTTCTCTGCTTCCTAATTTAAAAAAAGCTTATCACACTATCCATCTCTCTGCTCTGGTAAGTCCCTCCAGAATAGTACTTAGTATTCAGTAAACTTAATAAGTTACCTCTATGACTATAAATTAGGCATAAACTTTAATAATCTAAATTAGACATAATACATAATAATAGAATTAGGTATAGATAATTTATTTGCTCAGAATTATTGTTCATCTTAAAATAGCCCACAAATTGCAAAGTGCAGATGCAGAAAAAGCCCAGTAACTATGAAGCATCCTAATTTTACAGCATAGTTAATCATTGCAAAAAAAAACAAACTTCACCATCTTTATGTTCTTGCTCCAGTCTCAGCAGTGCTCAAATGCTTTTTAAGAATCTGCTTTCCTGAGTTGATATGTATGTTTCACTGATTTATATTTCTCTCCTTCCCTACTCATATTTCTCATGGGATTATTGAAATGCGAACCCTTATCAGTACCAATCTTCAGTGCTCCCCAAAGGTGTTTTTTTTTTAGCTTACATTCTTTCATCTATTTCTAATATACGTTTCTTCATTGTGTTTCCAATCTCTTATAATGGAATATAAAGATTTTCACTTTCGCATGTCAGATGCTTAGACGCAGGTTCCCCAAAATAAGAATTCAACATAAAAACAATGACAGTTTTTTCAGATATGCTTTAATAAGAAGAGAGTTTTCTTCTCCACACTATGTTATTACCTTATAGAATGGACTAGGGAAACAGATTATAGTTCTTCTAAACACTGGGCAGGTACAAGATGGAATTCAGAGTTGAACATGCAACAGGCTAAGATCAATACTCTATCAACGCTTCAAAATAAGTCAGTTCTAGTAAATATTTAGGCACAGAAACTGAACGTTTGCTTGTTGTTTTATTTGTTTGTTTTGTTTCATTTAACTTGGTATACTATCAACTGCTGGAATTTTTCAGCAGTTTTTTGTAAAAACAAACTTAAATTCAAAACATTAGGAAAAAGAATTAAAATAGGAATTCAAACCGATAAAAGCAAGTAAAGCAAGTAGAATTAATAATAAAGAAGTAATAATCAATGGTTAAAAGCCTGTGTTAAGAGTCGTTTTTAAAAGCTAATAAAGGTGTTAAGCTCCTCAACTTTGCAGCAAGTGCATTCCAAAGACATTTAGAAAGGTTTTTGAGTATTTTTTGTTTGATCAACTCCCCGTAATAAGTGGATGCAGAATGTTTACAGTTAATGATGGAATCAACCTGAGAGAAACCAACCTGGAATGAATCAACCCCTGACTTAATGAAAGATATAAGCATCGCTGAAATTATTGGAAATGGATAGTCAGAGTTCTAATATATTTAGTTTACATGTGTTTATTTTTTAGTTTTGTATGCTGCCCACAATCATTATGGAGTTGGGAGGCCTTACAGATTTGACAAATAATACGTTTGCTAAATAAATACATGTGGAAATGGCATAACAACCAGAAGAAAAACTCTCCTAGATTTGGTCAATGGGTCATCTAGCCCATAATCTGTATCACACAGTGGCCAGTCAGATGTGCTCAGGAATACATGGACAGGAGCACAATACAGGAGGTCCTTGTTTAACAACCACTCATTCAGCTACCATTCAAACTTGTCCCAGTGCTGAACGAGTGATAGTTATGAGTGGTCCTTGAACTTCCGGTCATCGCAGTGTCCTGCAGTCACGTGATTGCAGATTGCAACCTTCCCTGCTGGCTTTCCACAAGCAAAATAAATGGGAAAGCCGGCAGGAAGTTAGAAGTTGCAGTCATGGGAGGTCCTCTCTTAATGACGGTAACCAGGGACTGCCAGAACTGCTGTCACTAAGCAGCATGATCACATGACATCATGCTTTCAGACCGCATCTCTTAGCAACAGAAATTCCAGCCCCAATTACTGTCGTTAAGAGAGGAGTACCTGTAGGTCCTTTCTAATACTGGCCCTTACCCGCTGTTACCTATGTAGCAATTAGCCATCAGGATTGGTAGCCATGGATAGCTTGGCCCTTCATGAATTTATCCTGTCTTCTGTTAAAATTGGTTAAACTGATGCCCTTCACCACAGCTGATGGCAACAAATTCCAGTTTAACTGTGCACTAAAAAGAGAACAGTATTCCTTTTATCTGCCCTGAATCTCCTTGCATTTAATTTTAATGGATGACCCCAAGGTGAGAGAGGAACCCTGAAGTTAGAGAGAGGGAAACTTATCTCTAGCCACATTTTTTGTACCATTAATGTTTTGTGTTTCCTTGTCATATGTCCCCCTTACTAGGTATGGACAAATTAGCCAGGATTCTATTCAAATCTGAGAGTCAAGGGTTGCAAAGATTTGATTCAAGTTTAAGTTTCAGAAGCAACAAGATTTGATTGGAATAGTTCCAAGATTTGATCTGAACATCTTCAAGGGGAATCATCAAAATACCTACAAGTGCTTCATTATTTGGCATAATAGGATGGAAACAGCAGAGATGATACTCTTTAGAGGACATTAACCTTGTAAATTTCACACAGCCAACTTCAATGGTTTCACTGCAGCACATTTTTAAAATATTCCTCCTGAACCTACTTGAAGGCAGAAATAACAAGTATGAGCAGCCTCCAGCATGTGCGATACATAGCCTTTGCTGAACCAATGCAGAAAAAGTGTCTTACTCCAAATTAAAAAAAAAAAACACTTTCAAAAACTGTTTAGAAAGTAAGCTCTAACTAAATGCAAATGGTCAACCAACCTCCGATCAACCGCTTTTGTGGGCTGGCAGCCTTAATGGCATAGTTCATTGGCCAGTTACTCATATCAGTATGAAACAGTCCATTGCACCATTCAGCTCCATCTCCTGAGCTCCATCCATAAACATGGAAGAAAAGGTACAACTGCTTCTCGGACTCTGCAAAAACAAAAATAATCAGTACAGTCATCAAATTTCCAAGTTGAAATCTCTCTGAAGCCGTTCAGAGTCACCTGATTTGACTGAATAATTTTTGAAATTCAGTTTGAAAAGTGATTCATTCAAAACTCTTTTGAATCAAACCGTCTATACTAAGTCAAGAAAGGTTGATTACTGACCTGGGAACTATAAAGTGGAAATGAATTGGCCAGTATTCATGCTATCCTAGTATGCGCCTCCTCTCCCCCCCCCCCCCCGCCCTCTTCCCTTTCTTTCTTCTTCCTCTCTCTGTCTTGTTAAGCATGTTGGTGACTAATGTGATTTGGTGAGAATTTTTTTGACTTGGGACGACATGAAAGGGGAAAGGAGAGGAATGAAAAGCTGGATAGATAGAGAGATAGATAAGGATCAAGTCAGAACAGGAATGAGAATAAGGAAAAAAGTAGAATCAGTTGAATGTTTGCAACAGAGTGCCACTACACATACACACACACAAGAGATCCTCAGTGACGATGTGGTGTGACTGCAGTGACAGTGAATATACATCAGTCTCTTCCCCCACAACTACAACCTTACAATCTATCTAAAAGGCATGAGTCTGACCCATTGCAAGGACAATTAGGTTTCAGGACAGATCTGTTAATCCCAGAATCCAATACGCTTCCTGCCTCCGCCCACCCTGGTCAAGACATTACATAATGAAGAATCAAAAAGGACTACAAATCCCTTTCTGAGCTCCTCAGCAATATACAGTAGTTGAGCGAAACTCCACAGAGGATCTAAACTAGAGAAAAATGAGAAATGCCTTTCCAAGCTCTAGTTGGAACCATCCCAAAAAGCTGCATTTTGCACAAACCACCCCAAAAAGCTGCATTTTGCACCAGGGTTACAATTTGTGCCAAGCTGAAGCACAACTCTAATGCACATTGTTAATAACATGAATACCCACAATTAAAAGCCTAAAAATAAATCAGAAGCAAGAAATTGGTTAAGGAGATGTTGAGATTATTGAATAAAAAAGGAGTATTAAAAGAGACAAGGTGATTGCAGGGAGGCTGAATGTATTCTTTGTGCCTGTTTTCACTATGGAAGGTACAGACAGGGCAAATATGCACTGACATTTTCAGGAAGGAAATCTGAGGAACTGAGGCAAATAGTGTTGAGAAGAGATTACATTCTAGGCCTTATTCACAGATTGGAAACAAATGAATCACTAGGTCCAGATGGTATCTAAGTATTCTTAATAAACTCAACTATGAACTGATTTCTGAACAAAAAACGATTTATTCATTGTATTCTCATTATGAAAAATCTGAATGCACAAAATAATTTTTAAATTGTTTTGGAATAAAAAAGAGTAACCTTTGCTATATGGATGAAAGAAACGGTTGCCAAACTATATTTGTTGTCAGCTCAGGAATACTCTGCATTCTCCATCTGCAGTTGAAGCAGGATCTTAAACCTTAGTTTCCCCTCCCTGGCCAAGGTGCTCTCTGCTCAACTCAAAGGATGAGATCATGAGATCACTTAGGTGCAGGCTTACAGAGGCTTCACACAGAAGCAGAGCAATATAGTTTACATCTCAAAACCAGTCACTACAGGGAGTTAGAGAGGGGCACAAGTTTCCTATCCCAGATATAGGAGATGTCTTGGGGAACGATTAACATTATCTCCCTAATTGTGCTTGCATTAAAAATGATTAGGAAGTAGGGTAAGCATGAATGCAACATCCTTCTCTGATCGCTGATCAGCCCAACTTTTTTCAGGTTTCCACACTAGCCTGAGAAAATATGCCCTAAGAATTCTACTAATTAATGTGAAAACAGCAAAATTTTGTAAGAACACAAAACCTCATAAGATTTGGCAGTCTTTTGATTTTGGCTACTAAACAATATTTTTCTTTTAGTGTACACAGCATGGACCATATGCGACATAATTATGGACCACCAGTGGTCCACTGACCACAGGAAGGGAACCAGTGAATGATAGCATTTATGTGAGTGGGAAATCAATAATAATAGTAATAAAATAATAGTAATGAAAAATGGCCAAGTCTATTTTTTCTTAGAATGGATACCATTGGTATTCTAGCCAAAATTATGCAAAAACATATTTGGCTATGCTTGCATTTAAGAACAAACCAGGTTCCAGAGGTATTCTAACAGATGAGCAAATTGCGAAAGGGGACTTTCAGAAAAGATTATTCAGTCCTGAGAAAGAGGAAAACAGGAGAAAGAAACTCAAAGTAATTCTACCTTGATTTTGTTTGGTATAAGATAAGGCAGAGAGAAACCATGACAGGCTTTCAAGATTCTGTTATTCTATCCTACAACAATCAGGAGCATTCCTAGAGTTTCTGTTTCTTGACCTTGCTTACCTTGAAGAGCTGACGCAGCATCACCTTCTGCAAAATGACCTGTGACCCCACAGGCTATTCCAGACAGGATCCAGAGGAATATTGTAGGTGATGGTATCTCCAACAGTAAGAGATTCAGCAGACCTATCAGAGCAGCACTTGCACTGACTAATTCTGTTTGTGGTTGTCTCTTCTAAAAACCCCATTCCAGCATTGATTATCATGATAATAGATAATCTTGAAGCCCTGTGTAAAAACTGCACCCTAGTTTGGCGTATTGATTAGATCTACAGCAACTCATGTTTGCAAACCATTTATTTGATTTTAATGGCATTTGTGGAATATGTCTAAAGTTGCAGTCCTATATGCATTTATATGAATTAAGTCCCACTGAATTTCTTAGAGTTTTGCTTCTCAGTGAAAACATATAGAATTCCATTGTAAGTATCTGTGAGGTGTGGCGTTAATCTCAATGAAAATTGAACTCTTCTCACATTTAACACACACACACACAGACATATATATGTGTGTGTGTGTGTGTGTGTGTGTGTGTAAAAAAAAAAGTTCCCCTCTCACCCCTATGGGTGGTATGTATCTTCCTCAATCTCAGGTCCTCTGCCAGAGGCCTGGGAGTTTGAGGGTTCTGCACAGTATCTTAGCTGTTCCTAGCCCTGCATTCTTCTGGACAGAGAGCTCTGATGTTGTTCCTGGGATCTGTTGGAGCCACTCTCCCAGCTTAGGAGTCACAGCCCTGAGTGCTCCTACCACCACTGGGACCACTTTGGCCTTTACTTTCCACATCTTCTCTAGTTCTTCCTGCAGGCCCTGGAACTTCTCCAGCTTCTCATACTCCTTCTTCCTGATGTTGCTGTCACTTGGCACTGCTACATCTCCATCACCACTGTCTTCTGGTCCTTGTCTACTACTACAATGTCTGGCTGATTGGCCAGTACCTAGCTGTCCATCTGGATCTGGAAGTCCGACAGGATCTTAGTCCTGTTATTCTCCATGACTTTCTGTGGAATCTCCCATCTGGACTTGGGAGGGTCTAGCCCATACACTGTGCAGATGTTTCTGTTCACAATGCCAGCTACTTGGTTGTGCCGTTCAGTATATGGTGTTCCTGCCTACATCTTGCCATGGTACTTCCTCCACTTGAACTTCCTCTCATGTCTGCTGCTGCCTCAGGCATTCTCTCAGCAGCTCATCTTTGGATGCCATCTTACTGATATACTCCCAGATGCTCTGGGTTTCATCCAGGACAATGGCTTTGACACTCATCAGACCCTGCCTGCCCTCTTTGTGGCTGATGTACAATCTCTGAGTGTTGGACTTGGGGTGGAAACCTCTGTACATTGTGAGGAGCTTCCGAATCTTCACATCGGCAGCCTCCATGTCCTTCTTTGACCAGCTCACTATACCGGCAGGGTATCTGATGACTGGCAGGGCATATGTGTTGATGGCATGGATCTTGTTTTTCCCACTGAGCTGGTTCTTCAGGACCTGTCTTATCCTTTGGTGGTACTTGGATGTTGCTGTCTTCCTTGCCTTCTCATTGTAGTTCCCATGTGACTGTGGGATACTAAGGTACTTGTAGCTGGTGTCTATGTCTGCTATGTGGCCCAATGGTAGTTCCACCCCATCAGTCTTAACTACCTTCCCTCTCTTTACTATCATCTGGCCACACTTCTCCAGTCTGAACGACATCCCAATGTTCTCACTGTAGATCCTTGTCAGGTGGATCAGTGAGTCGATATCTCATTCACTCTTAGCATACAGCTTGATGTCATCCATGTACAGGATGTGGCTGATGGTGATTCCACTCTTGAACTTGTACCCATATCCAGTCCTTGTGATTATCTGGCTGAGGGGGTTTAAGCCTATGCAGAACAGCAGTGGGGACAGTGCATCACCTTGGTATATGCTGCACTTGATGGCCACTTGTGCGAGCTGTCTTGAGTTGACTTCCAGTGTGGTCTTCCACAGTCCCATTGAGTTCTTGAGGAAGGCCCTTAGTATCCTGTTGACTTGGTATAGCACCAGGCATTCACAGATCCATGTGTGCAGCATTGAGTCATAGGCTTTCCTGTAGTCAATCCAGGCTGTGCTCAAATTGGTCTGCCTAGACCTTGAGTCTTGGGCAACTACTCTATCTATGAGCAATTGGTGTTTTGAGCCTCTGGTGTTGCTCCCAATGCCCTTCTGAGCTGTGTTATGTTTGTGTGTATGTGTGTGTATTGACTGAAATCACCCAAATCAGACCACCATAGCTGTCCTTGAAATAATTCTCTTACAAAGTTCCTCCACTCCTTCCACATTTTCTTGTCAACACTGACTGAAAAGTCTGGCGTCTTATGCCTTTTTCTGTTTATACTCTGCACAAATATACAGTACTTAAAAGAAATAATAAAAAGCAGGTATACTTACAACAGATGCATGTGTGATTCTTATGAGAAATTTAAAAATAGAAGTAGACATAAATATGAAACCAAAACGACACCCTTATGTGTCTACTTGGACATATTCCCAAGGGGCTCAAACAAATGTTTTTTAGTCTGGAACATGCTGTTTGTGAATGTTAAAATGAGACAGAAAGATAAGGGGGCCACTTTTAAGCAGTATACCTTCTAAGAATTGATGTTTTAACATTCAGTTTAAACATATAGAAAATGTAAAAACAAACAAAATCAGCAAAATGATTTCAACAGCACTGCCAAGCAGCACCTTCCAGAATAAACATTCTACTTGCCTGAACTTCTAACAGGGAAAAGCCGGAAGGAGCAAATGGGCAGGAAAAAGTGCAAAAATGAAGGAATCTGCACGTCCCTGCTTGTGATCTAGAACTAAGTTATAGGTGGTGTTCAATAAAATATTAATTATCTTTTTTGTAATATGTCAAAAAGCAACTTGGATCCAATTAATGCAAGTCCGTAGTTAGCTTGAGATGCACACCACAAGAATTATTTTTCTTTTTAGAATTTTTTGTTTGTTTTCATTTAAAGAAAAGATACAGACTAATATAGATTAATTGTCAGTATATGTCATGGCTTCTGTCTTTCATGATGATCTAATTCGTTTCCACTTCAGTTGTGAATTTAGCACTCCCCCCACCCCTGGTTTCCCTAAAAATACTTCCACATCTTTGCGTATATTCTTTCTAATATGTGTTTGTGTGTGTGTGTGTGTGTGTGTGTGTGTGCATGCTTTCCCAGGGTATTTTTCATGAATAGTTTTCCTACCATAAAAGAGTTTTGAGGACACTTTCCTTTAATGTACATATTTTGCAGGCATTTTGAGTTGTGACTGGCACAAAGTGTCAATTCTGGCATATAAGGATATTTTAAAACTGAGACCAAAGAATTTTAACTTTACCCAAATATTCATATATACAATTCTGTAGTCCTATGTAGGTGTGTAGATCCCTTTCCCAAAGGTACTTAAATTAGTGCTCTCTGAGTTTGGTTGTTTGCTTGCAGATGTTTCATTACCCGACTAGGTAACTTGGTACTTCCTTGATTAGGGTGTTGTTTTCTGCCTGATACCCCAATCTTAATTAATAATTAATTGCATAATACCCTAATCAAGGAACTACCAAGGAGAAAAACTACATCTGCACCAACACTGGCAGGGCAAGCTACTGTATATAAACGGAGCAAACTCCATACTCACTAGCACTGATGATGTTACATAGTCAGGTAATGAAATGTCTGCAAGCAAATAACCAAGCTCAGAGAGCACCAAGGTCTCCATAGTTTAACTCCGAGCTGCATATATTCTCTTCTACTGGTACTTAAATTTTGTTAAGCAGGCTGGTTAACACTGGCCACTAATGTTGTTGGTTTGATTTATTTTAAGTCTGTACTTGCAAAGAGACAGCAATTGTAACAGATGCTTTTTGATAGCATAAAATGACAGTATGCTAGCTTAACTGTAAATTACCAACAATCCTTCCTTAAGTAGAAAATGACTATACAGAAAGAGGACATCAGCCAGGAGTGTTTGTAAACCAAATGGAGGGAAACAAATGATTGCAGAAACAGAACTGGTGGGAAAAGTTGGCCAAAGAAAAAGGCTGGTGCTGTTTAGAATTGTCAGAATAAGACATATATACACTAAGGCTTGTTCGTTGCAATGACATGGACCATGGACTTCAAAGTCCGGAGACCAAATTGCAGTCAAGCCCAGCACCAACTGGAAGGCAGAGCACTACCCAGTGCAAGCTTAGGCCAAAGGAAACCATCATGGCTACCATCTTAAAAGAACATGAGAAGGGACACATGGATGCTGCAGAGGCAGTTTGTGGTGCAATTCTCATTTTATTTGGAAGGACAAATCTGAGAACAAAGTGGATGCTTAATGTTTCTTCTGTTAATCTCTCACAGTTTATTAGACCACAAAAGTGGTTGCTGATCTGGGCCAATTTCATAATTAAAATATACCTAGTATTTGATTGGAAGTTGAAGAATTTGTAGAAAATTAAAGAACCTGCATGCAGAAAACTTACATTGGAGGGTTTCTACTTCTAAAGCTGGCCCAGAAATGTCCTAAATAAATATTAATAACATTGTTCCCAAATAGTACTTCTGCTTGCAAATTTAAAAATAAAAAAGAGAAATAGAACTATAGTTATATATCCTTCATATTTAAGCATTCAATTGTGTATATTTACTCTCCTCATCCCTCAACTAAAATTTCAATGTTGGCCTTTAAGATAGAGATCAATGCATTCATGAACTTGGGCTAGTATCTCATTCAAAAGTAATGAAAGATCTGAGAGGAAGGAAGGAAGGAAGGAAGGAAGGAAGGAAGGAAGGAAGGAAGGAAGGAAGGAAGGAAGGAAGGAAGGAAGGAAGGAAGGAAGGATTCTTTGTCATACTTAGTTTAGATTATTGCAGCACACTGTATATGTCAGGGTCAATTCCTTTTGCAACCAATGGATCAACATTTGGTTGATCTGAAAAAAAGTGGACCCTGCACATGTAGGAAAAATGCTAGGAAGAAAACAAATGTATGTGAGCCAAACTGGTATGTTCTAGATGTGCTGAAATACAGCATGACAGAATGGAGCAGGCAAACATTTCACATAATCTCCCAGACATATCAAGATATGCCTGGAGGGGATAAGTTTAGTCTGAGAAAAAGCTGGGAGAGAAACAAATAAGGTTTTCAAGCACACAATTTCTCATGCACGGGTGTGGGGAGAAAATTGAAATGGGCTAAGGAGCTGGCAGGAAGGAGTGATGATTGGTGTCAGAGATGGAGAAACGGCAAAGAAGATGGTGGCAAATCAGATTGGATGTTGGCAGTTTTAGTAGAAACCAGTTATGGGGTTGACCACAGACCACTGAATAGGGTTCCTTGGTGAAGGAAGATCAACAAACATGGAGTAGGACCAGTCAAAGGGGTCAGTCTACTCTGCACAGAATTCCCAAGGAGGAAAAGGAACCAAAGTTCAACATTCTGCTAGCCATGAGATATTGCCCACTAAGTTTATCTGAAGCCCTGGATTAATTCTAAGAGGAATTTAGCATAGTTGTGCACTTAAAAATAGTTTAGGCACACTGACTTAAAAGGCAGGGGCAGGCAGGGAAATAGTGAATGGCTGAATGGCAGAACAACTGGAGTCATAAAAGGTCATTAGTGCTTTTACTGCTTTCCATAACAGCTTTTATCACAGTCATGCCAAAAGGAGGGACAGGGGAATCAGAAGATCCATTTGTTTAATTGCTTTAGCTGTATCCCACTTACGGCTATAAAAGCCAAACTCTCCGAAAATTCAAAGTTTTTATATCTTACAATGTTATGCATAAAGAAAACTCTAAACTGGTTTACAAAGACTTGACTGCTGTGCTTTTGTTTATTCAATTATCAGGATCCCTGCACTCCCCGTGACATACAACTTCCAAAACTCTCAGTCAGCATAGCCAGTGGGACATGTGAGGATAATGGAAATAACCAGGGGGGAGAACTCTCTGAGGAATTATTTCTGAAATGTTGAAAACTTCAGCTACTACAGAAGTCAGATTTGTAATTTAGAACTTCTTTTTCCAGGGAATATACTGTCAATATTGTTACTTGGCTATTACTCTATTTCAAACGTAATTCAGAACACTCAATATACCTGTAAAGCTATACAGGATTTGGAGCTGGGATACTGAAGTTTCCCCTACAGGTGTGTGCAGTCCTAACACAGACTAGTATTGTCACTATAGCCACATTTTGTGTCCTGTTGTACACTGGATTCAGCTGAAGCTAAGATCTTGAGACAGAGCATTTGGAATAGATTTTCATCTTCCCAGGACAAAGAAGATGGATCTGACCCACCTTCATTTCTTCATGAATCTCCAGTCCCAAAATATTTATTTGGATCTTAAATGTACTATAAAAACCTATAATACAAGGAGGGAAGGTGGGTGGGGGTGGTATCCACTGCTTATGTAAAACACCATGGAAAACAGTGGGAAGGAATTGATTTAGAAGCAAATAGATCTGCCTTTAACTTATAATTTATTGGCTCACTCAATATTTTCTGGAAGAGGTGAAATCCTGGGAGTTGAGATGGATCCTTATTGTCTTCACTTTATTGTCACTTGCATTTTTATGCTGAGCAGAGTTAATTAGCTAGCTCCCTCACTTAGTGACTAGTTTATTTTATGGGGGGAAGGGGAACAGTGAATTAATTCCTTACACTTCTGCTGTAGTCCCAAACACTTAGGTTCACTATGAGTCAAGAAGAGACATTATTGTTCCTTCCTCATCAGCACCTCTTTACTTTGCAGAAAAACTCCTCAACTTATCTCTTTGAAATATCGCTATCTGTCTATCTGTCTGTCTGTCTGTCTGTCTGTCTATCTATCTATCTATCTATCTATCTATCTATCTATCTATCTATCTCTATCTAATCTTTTTTCCAAGAGCTTAAGGGAGATACCACTTCCAATTTTCTTCCACCATGACTACCATGTGAGGTAGGTTGGGTTAAAAGTGACTGACCCACAGATACCCAATGTACTTTCATGGCTGAAGGTGGATTTGAACTTGGGTCTCCCTACTCCTAGTTCAGTACCTCAACCATTGCACTACACAGTTGGGTTACAGCTTCCATGGCTGGAAATTCCGTTCCTTTCTGTCGCCAAACAATACATATTGACAGTTTTTTAAAAAAGGTAAAGCTATAGATGGAAAATTTTACATCTATTTCTATTAAACTGGGCCCACTTCATCCTGTCATAATCATCTGAATATTCTCTATATTAGGGAAAAAGAAGGATACCTGATGAAGTGGTGTTTCTTTATAATACATTTTTCCATTTTCAATGTTATGCACTGCATAATTCAGAGCTATGAATATTCATTGTCACAAGAAATACACATCAACATAAAGTGGTTATCTATAGGCCTATATTAACATCAGTAAATCTTGTGTTAATTTTTCTTTAAAATACATGCTGCCACTGCTGCTTAAAGATTTACAAAAACTAAGTTATCTATCTACAGTCTTTTCTTAAAAATTATGTATTTATGTACACATATTCACATACATACAATACATCAAAAACAAACCATGTCCTAATGTAGCTGTCTTAAAATTAGAAATTTGTATACCCCCCCCCCCAAAAAAGCTTCAGAGTTAGCACAACCAGAATTTTAAAAACTTGTTCCTCTATTGCATATCTCCCAATCTCCAGAATGCATTCAGTATACAAGTCCTATTCTGATTTTTAATGGCATATTTTCTTCTCCTTTCTCAGGAACTCATTTAGTTGTTTTCTGTTTCACAGAAGACTTTACAGAAGCATGATTTTGGTTGTCCAAAATCTCCTGGATTTCAAGGCTCGTAAACCAGCCTTCTGGAATTTGTGACATTACAATGCTCAGACAATGTCAGGAAGTCAGGAAGTAAAGAAGAAAGATTCATGAAATAAAATATTCTATTACCTCTACCACTATCAGCTGCAGTGCTTTGAACAGCACGATGTTTTCTCTTTTTTCATATCTATGTGATGGTTAGTTATATGGTTCTTTATAATGATAAGATATTAATAACCACGGTATTTAAAATCACACGCTGCCTTAGCTAACTTGGAAAGATTTTAACTTAGCCTGAAAGTAATTGAATCCACATGTACATCTGTCTGTATGCATAAAACTAAAGGCCCAACATAAATCACAAGCATCTGCCGAGTGATTCTCATGGTGATAATAATATTTAGCGTTTGTCTATTGCTTTGGAGTCTAGACTGTGTAAATCTTACAGCAACCCCATAAAGTAGGCTAATATAACCCTCTGTAGGTACAGATGTGTGCTGAGCTGCAAAGAAAGAGACAGATCAGAGAGTAAAATCCTGGCAAGAAGACTTAATCCATAGAATTCTTATTTTACAGCTCAATCTCTTAATTATTGCACTACACCAGAAAAAAAATTGAAGATTTCAAAGTTCAAACACTTGAAGATAGTTGTGAAAATGGGTTGAGCCACCAGAGTCAGTCACTTTAAGAATTTCTCTGTAAGCTATTATCTCCATTTCATGAATTATCTGACCTCAAAAGATGGTGTTTTCCCATTTGTGGGTCTGTCTGCCTCTCCAACTCACACTTATCTAGTCTATATCCCTGGACAGTTGGCAGATGCTGATCACAGATTCAGCACATATGACATTAAAGAATTTTTAAAAACAGATAATTGAAAAAGTGTGCTTAACATTGTCATATGTCTTTTGAGGAAAAAGCACTGAAATGATAAAAAGTGATTGGACAAGGAACAATAAGAAGCAATATTTTCTTTTTCCTTCCTATTCCTTCATTGAGGACTAGAAAAGAACTAGCAGGAAGGACTAAGAACTCTCAGTTTTTTTTGTTTTCTGCCATTTGAAAGTTGTCCCTTTGAGAGGCAGGCAGGACCCTCATCTTACACACTCCTTTCACTCACATCTGCATGGTTATTCTGAGCGGTGTATTGCTGGGCTGGGGTTCAGTTAGCCCAAATCTGCCATCAGCCAGGGAGAGGTGGTGAGTGAGCAAGCCATGCAGGTTTGCCCAGCTTGCTCTATCTTAATTTTAACAAAATCTCTTAAGAAAAAATTGAGGTTGATTTTGCTCACCCAGGGAATGTTCTCCCAGGTGATTGATGATTTGTCCCTTCAGGCAATATATTTTGTTTTCATGATGGAGCAGGAGAAGATAGATTTGGGTCTGGCATACAGCAACAAGAAAGGTTTGCCACAGTTGCTTTTATAGAGACAAACCTACAGTTTTGGAGTCTTCTTTTCCCCCAAAGCAAAGAGAATGAGAGTTAGGAAAGAATAAGCGTAACAGGTAGCCCCTCCAAGAGGCCGAGTGGACACCCATTTTTCATAGTAGTCTCTTTTTAAGATGGAGTAACACTAAGCGCTGACCTTGGGCATTGTAGGAGGGGGCACTGTTCCGTAGCTGTATGTTTCCTTTAACTATTGACAAAGGATGAAATTAAAGAGTTAAGGTAAAGTAGCTGTCAAGATTTTGCCAATGAAATAAAATCGAAACTTTGTGAAGGATCTTTTCAGAGTAAGAAAAAATGACTCCTGTTAATCTTAAAGAAAGTTAAAACACTATTAAGAAAGTAAATACAATTACTGTGACATATTTGATACAGCGCAAACTTGTAGTAAATATAGTAAACAATATAATTTTGCTGGGATACCATCTATTATTATGTGTTTTATTATGCTGAACACTCTTTGCCTGCAGTGCAGGACTGATTATTTTAATCCTGATGCAATGTTTATTAAAATAGCCATGAAAATTAATACGCTGGAGTGGTAGAACTCTCTTTGATAGAAAAAAAAGGGGGGGACCTATTTGCTACAGGCCCGTTCCTTCCCTGATTCACATTTTGTTAACCATCTGATGTCACCAGGGAGATGCGAACTCTTTATAATTACAGTGCAAGCCTGAAAAAGAGAAGGCAAAATTAGGTTTCATGCATTGATGCAGCTTCCCCATATGCCTTTACGGCCTGCAAGTTTTTCTTTTGCCCATTGGAACATTGAATGAATTGTATATCCAGACTGGATTATATAAGTGGCCTCTGAAATGAATTTTCAGCCATTTTTTTTAGAAAATAATTACAAAATGCCCTTTGTCATAAGCAACTGCTTTTTGCAGTCCTGCTGAGTAAGATGTAAAGAAAGCAAAGAGCCTTGGATACGGTGGCCAGAGTCCTCCTAAGCAGCAAAGCTTGTTTCTTTCACTGGCCCTTGGAGAAAGAATTCAGGTTACTCTCAGCACAATATTAGTGTTCTGTTCAGTTATGTACGCGAATAGCTTTGTAACTGTTCCTTGCTTCTAGGTCAAGGGCTCTGCCTGTGGCAAGGTGCCAGCTTTATTCCTGGGCTCTCATAATCCCTTGAAATAAATCAACTTTCCATTGAAATCCTCAGCAATTCTACTTCAAACTATTGCCTCTAGCAGGATGCTCTTTTATACTTTTGTGCTATTAAAAATCACCAGAAAGGAGAGAAGGAAACAATACAGTTATCACTGAGTGGATACAGAGCTCCAAATATAATCCAATTTGTATTTTATTCAAGAGTTGGCTTGTATGCAGCCCTAGTTCCAGATCTGAACGTTTGTAATAATGACAGGGCCTTGGATTAAAGGTATGATCTATTTGGTTAACATTGACTAAACTAGGAGTATTATTACAACTAAACGTCAACCCAGATAGGCTGCAAACCTGTTGTTCTACTTCTAGGTAGCAGGCTAAATTCCAAGATAAGTTAAATGATATCCCAAACACTAAGTAGATTAACAAGAGAAAGCTAATGCTTTTACTCTATTCGTTTTAAAATATGCAACATGAAGGGCCCATGTGGTGTTCCTTGAAGAATGTCAAGATTATATTTTAGAAAATTTAAGGTTTTCAATAAAATACAGAATGGATTATTTTCCTTTAGGAAATCCAAATTTCCTGGATTTGAAAACTTAATACAACGTGTGTATTTTTTCTTTCCAAAATGAGCTTCAAACTTATCTAACTAAAGATCAGATACCAATACAGGCAAATATGTGTAGCTCAGGGTTGAACTGTGGAGTCCTTGGGGTTCTCTGAGCTTGGTTCTTTTCTTGCAAACGTTTCATTACCCAGCTAGGTAACATCTTCAGTGCTAAAATGGGATGGGGTGTGCTCTCTATTTATGTGCTGTGGCCTGCCTTGCCAGTGCTGGTAAGGGGGGGGGGTTGTTTTGCTCCTCTGGTAGTTCTTTGATTGGCATATGTTTGCTGCTTGATTGTGTGCCTGGTGGTAACCTTTGCTTATCTGGGTGAGGATTGCTGGTAATGATTGCTGGTGATTGAACCAAGCTCAGAGAACCCCAAGGACTCCAAAGATCAGATAACCATATTCACTTTGTTTTTGCCTCTTTATATTCAAAGAGATCCAAATTATACTAGGGTTTTCTGGTATCTGTTAAATAAACTGATGTTTTTGATTGGGAATTTTGGGAGTTATAGTTCCAACCCCTTGAAAGATGCCAAGATTGTGGTACTGTATTATGACATTATTTTTTTCTAAAAATCAAATTTCACTAATCACCTGAGATTGTATGTCTGAGCATTATATTCCTTATTATGTTGAGATCTCAGCTGTTCTACATTTATTTGTAAGGTTGATGAAAAACATTGAATGGAAACTTTGGAGGAAAAAATATATAGATTATTATTATAGAAGTTTTCTTCTAACTTTTGCTGTGATACAAAATAATAATGCAGAATTTAACCGAGATCTATTTATTCATGGAAACTATCATATTTATTTGTTTATTTATGCTGCACTGTCTTTCCCAGCAGGAGCTTCATGCAACATAAAACAATAAAAACTGATGACACTAATCTTGCCATTTTTAGTAAATAATTTGGCTCATTTCTAAATTATGACTGCATTCCAAAATATACTATATTTTCCCCAGGATTAAAAAATGGAAACCAAAAATGGTAACACAATTTAGCAGATTGTACTTGTTCCAAATTAACAAATAAATAGAGATAAAAGCTAATCATAAATTCTCAGTCATCCAGACAATGTTAGAAAAGAAGTATGTAATTTCCAACAGGAAGTCATTACCATAATGGAATCAATCCTTTTTAGAACCCACTAAACAGTTTGCAGACAAGGTAAATCTGGCTATTGTAGGAAAACTGTAACAGAATGTACTTGGCCTTAAAAGACAAGATAAACAAGTGATCATAAGTAACTCCAACAATGGTATCTAATATCAAGCCCAGAATTAAAGTGGATGCAAGATTGAGACTACAGTACAGTAGTAACTCTGTATAGAACTGTCTTGGCTTGCTGCCACCTAGAGACCAAAATAAGTAATGCAGTTGGTTTCTTATTGGAGAAGCTTTCCTTATTTGTTCATCAGTAAATAGACATAACTTCATGTATGAATGCCTTCCAGAAGCTTTCACAGGGCACTGGGGAGCTTTTAAGAGTAGAAATTAAAACATCAGAACAGTAAGCTACCATTGGGGATGGGTTTTGAGATGTGCGGAGATGACACTTTGGAAGAAACGTTTTGGAGCTCGCATAAACCCAGTGCCATTCCGGCGTGCTGTTCGTCACAGCAGTTCAGCCCCGCTTTTTACAGGTTTCAGAACGAGGCGGCTTCCTCAAGAACTGCGCTCACTTTAATGGGCTGGCCGTGTGTTTATCTTTCCAGTGCTGAAGAATAAGCCTTTTAACTATGGGTAAGACACGGAGAAGCTACTTTCTTTGTCCAGATGCCAGCTGCCAAGCCATAGGAATATAACTGAAAAGAATACGAACATTTCAGTGCTAGTCTCCAAGTAAGAGCTTGCATGAAAGAGCTTCTTCCCCAAACGAACAGTTATAGGGCACTGTACAAATATACGTTTAAATGAAGTCTTTATTTATTTAATGGATTTTTATAGCCGCCCATCTCAACAAGTGACTGAGTGGCAAACGGTAACAAAATAAAACTAAAAACACAGGCAGCAAGTACAAACCGTAGCATACATGGCAGATGAGGAAGCATCACAGCCCACGATCACTAACACAGCCCTCTCGCAGCATCTCCAACAACACAGCCCTGCTAAATAGTTTGTTGATGATAGGTGATTAACCTGTTCTTGCACAACACACATCATGCTGTAATTATTAAAAAGAAAAAGAAGTGGAGATAATTGGATCATTTTAATACATTTGCCCGGTCGGCTGTTTTAAAACACATGGAAAAAAAGTTGATTTTTGCATAGCATCTTGCACGCTCTGGGTACTTCCAGATTTGTGTGATTTGGGGATACCGAATCATTGCTTTTCTGCTTCAAACTGCAAGTGGAATACAAACTTTATATGCTTTATGACTGAAGAGCATGGTACAAAAGTTTTCAATAAACATGCATACTTACGTAAATATATATTTATATTATTTAGCAATGGCAGGCAATTAGACCAAGCTAGGTAAACACTAAAGATAAATTTCCCTTAATACCTTAAATTAGAATTGCACAGGTCACTAGGAGCGTAACTTAGAACTTTAAACATACAAGCTTTTATCTTGTCACTAAGATGTATTCAACACATAATTATGCTATTTGTAATTGTTACACAGTTTCCTATTCCTTTATTCAAAACATTAATTCTCCTTATGTCTATGCAACCTTTCCTTTTTCTACTGGGTCAAATATGCAACAATTTATATTCACTCACACTCAGATCTAATTGCAAAAATATATGCATATGCATATTTTACTAACAATAATTATAAACATTATCCTAATTACACGATATTTAAATATTGCTGATATTTAAAACTGGATTTCAGAATTTGATTTAATCTGCAGTTTCCCCAAAATATCATGCTTAACCAATCTTCTTCCTTATATATCAGTACCAACAGTAGAAGATTCCTTGCAAGCCACCAGCCAGAATAGGAATGAGCATCTTTTTTTAGATGGATGGCCACATTGCTGGCTGGGAATCTTTGGGGGCTGGTATTGCTGAGAGTGACAACCCTAGGGTTTGTCGTGGTAAGCAGTGCTATGAAGAGGAGGGCTGCATAAACATGTCTCCTTCCCTTTCACTTGCAAGCACATATACAGTCCCTTCTCCTTCATAAGCAGACACAGATATGCTTTTCAGCCCCATTCAGTAGACCACACCAGAGATCAACTCCACCAGAAGGCTAAAACTACTTTTAGTGAGATTGGCTATAATAACAGAATCTTGCAAGACTGTGCTGAACCTCCTCCTCCCTCTTATAGCTGAGTGAATTAGGGAGGTGTCTGCATGAGCTGCTTCCAGAAGTTATCTGGCTGATCTGGACTTCAGCCCCTTTTGCCTGGGCAACAGCTTCTGCATATCTCCATCAAGGTCATCTTCCTCACTCTGCAGTATTTTCCCTTTACAAGGACATAATGGTCAATTTTCCCATTTGCTAACAATTCCCAACTCACGTTAAAGCCACCCCATGATTTCTCCAGATTGACCTGCTGATCTCAGGCCCTTTTAGCCTAGTGAGGTATATATATTGGTAACCATCGGGTATACCACCTCCATAGTTTCAATACCCTCTGTATTAACATTCCTGCAGGAAAAGGGAAACGGATAAGTTTTTAACATCACAGGGCAAGGAAGAGAAAGAACTCATGCATTTTTCCATTTGTGCACATTTGTCTAATAGTTTCAAAACATTTTTTGAACAGGACACTGAGAGAGCAGTTGCGAGAAAAATGGAAAAATCCATTTTCAAAATAATTAATGAGTGAACAAAGGAGCCTCAAAACCCTTCTGTTCACTATGGCACTAGATCTAGCTTGCAGACTTTGCCCTTTGAAGGTGTCATTGTAGTGCAGTATTTCTCAACCTTGGCAACTGTAAGATGTGTGGACTTCAACTCCCAGAATTCCCCAGCCAGCTGGAGAATTCTGGGAGCTGAAGTCTACACATCTTAAAGTTGCCAGGGTTGAGAAACACTGTTTTAGCGAGTCCTGTGAACTGTATTATCTCAGCAAATTCTGCAGGTGCTGCCTGACAGCAATCCCTGTGAGAGAAGCAGGCTGGCAGAATGGAGGACTTTCCCCCCTAGCTGGACTGAATGAAATGTTAGCCTGGAGCTAGAAAGTAGGCCTATGGCAGGTGGTCTCTCCAATGGGAAAGCAATGCACACAATCACAGGATGACATTTGAAGAGCATGTTTTGTCCATTTCTGAAGGGAGAGGTTTCCTCCAAGACTTTTTCCCTTCATAACCACACATCCTTCCTCTTTTATATAAAGATACACATATGATCTCCCACACAGTAACATTATTTTCTCTCACAAATGTGCTCCTTTCAAGGCACGATGGTTTGGAGCTTTTGTTCATGTCTTTATTGTTGTTTTAATTTGTGGTTTGCTCCCAGAGTCATATGTCAAGGGAGCGGCCATACCAATCAAATCCGTGTATATATAATCCTTCTCCCACTCATTCACATACACACATTTTTCCCTCATGCAGACATGAAGAGACATCCTTACTCTCTCCTCCTTATGCCCTTGAAAATCTACTATCCACGACAAGGCGCTTAGGAAATATTCTCCGTGTTGCCACTAGTTTTACTGCCTCTATAATTCTAGCTTGAAAAGTATGCAGAGAATATTAATCTCTAGGCACACTTTAAGACTGGCCCTCTTAGCACAACTGATAATGCATCTTCTGCTTCTCACAGAACTAAAATCAGCATTTGCTGATCTTGAAAAACTAAGTAAAGTCTAGCCTGGTTAGTATCTGGAACAGAGAGAACCAGCAAATTCCAGGGATTTAGGCTAGACTGGGAAGTAAAAGAAAATCCTGAAAAAGGTGAAAGTAAACCACTTCCATATTATTGCCAAGAAATCTATACTGTATAGAAGTGCTCATAAAATCATTAGGGGAACTGGACTCAAAAGAGACTTTACTTTTTAAAGTTAGGGGCAAACTGCCTTGTGAGGTGAATTTCCATGGCTCCCCCCCCCCCCCGAACTATATCAAAATTTTATGGATCTATTCCTATCAATCTAATCTCTCGTGACTCTGAAACTTCTAGAGCCAAACAGAATTATGCATTTTAGGCTAGTGTTTAAACAATTAAGGTGTTGGGATCTTTTACCCAATCAACTTGTTATGGAATCTAATGAATAATCATGTTATTAAGCATCAAAGGCTATCCCCCCCAAAATTACTTCATTTAATCTTTCCAAATGGCTTATGCTCCATATATATGGAGTACAGATTAATTCAAAGTAATCTTTCATTTTTCAGTCTCATATACAATATTCCTGTTATTCTTACTTTAAGTCTATTTTAATTTGAAATAAGTCTACTTTTTCAGCTTATATCATTTTCACACAGGGTTTCATCTGCTATTTTGCTTTCCCTTTTTCCCACTTAGAATACTTAATATCGTCTGCTGATTTCTCTGAGGTTAAGTTTCTAGCTTCTGTCATTCTTGTCACTTGGACACAAATTACAGTATCTTCATGTATTACATGACAGATGTACTTTAGGAAAATGGTTTAGATATACCACTTTGTCAGAATAAGAACCAGATTAGTCTAACTGCCTCTAACCCTGGACCAACCTACCAACAATGTGCTGAGCTGTAATGGTATGTGGGAATGGCCTTGGGAGACAAGAGGAAGAGCCGCAGACTAGACAGTGGTCAGACAAGCAGCAGCTGAATCCGCAGAAGGCACGGGGCGTGGCAAACGTCTCAGAAGGGACCCTCCCTAGTTTCTTGGACTGTAAAGGCAAGGAGGGTGGGGAGAGATGTACTTTCAGACTTGCAAGATTTTGTTAATATAACTTTACAAAAAAGTTAGAGCTAGTACTTCTGGATGTGCTTCTTGTCTGGACTACCTTGCAAAGCTGACATGAGCATTGAAAAAAAAAAAAAGGATATATCTTCCCCACTACAGTGATAGACCCATGCTTTCTGCAAACCTCCTGAGAAAATAGTGCCCCTTTCACCCTTCCCATTAGGCTTTCCCCTCCTTCTCTCTGGTTTATATAGCTTTCTGCCAGTACTGGACACTGCAGCATAGTATTGACCTATATAGTCAGCCAGTCTAATTAGTAACAGCATTATATTAGGGAGTTATTTTATTTGGCTGAAACCTTTGTGCGCTACCCAGTCTGTCTCCATAGCTGCTACAGCCGCTTCTGTGCACTGTTCGGGCCCATTCCATGCCTTATGGGGTGGTGGTGAAACTGAGTCTCTATCTTCCCAGCCTTTTTCTGAAGTTCTTTCAATTTTCATGTAACACAACTTCCTTTTAAAAAAAAGAACTTCCCTGCCATTGTTACAGGGTATTTCCCAGCTGCTTCTCTTTATGCTTCCATCACTACTTTTTTGTTAAAAATTGAAGAAAGCAAATATGCTTAGAGAAGGCACCTGAGATTCAGTTTGAGCAAAGGAACACATATGCAGGGAACTTTGGGTGCCCCCTCAAACCCAAAAAAAATTTCACCTTGAGATGTAGGCTGGTCTCTTCCCAGTACTTGAATTCCTCTTCTATTATGAAACTTGAGGTCCCTGGGGAGTGCAGACTGGACCAGCCTTTTCAGAATACATCAGAAGGCGAGGAGTTCAGGGAGGTAAATGTTGGGGATTCTCCCCATTTTGCAGTAAGTTCTGCCAAGTATCTGTCCCACTGCCTACAGGCTGTGCAGGTTTGGATGGGGAGAAACCGTCTCCAACTCAATTCTACCAAAACTGGTGGCTGTGGATGTTAGGGACACCTAGATCTGGGGATATTCCATATTTACCCTTGGATGGGGTGGTACTTCCCCATTCAAGAGTGGTGCGCAGTCTGGGGGTCTTCCTGGACTCACTCCTGCTCAATGAGCAGGTGGTAACTATGGCCAGGAAGGCCTTTGCACAGCTTCATCTGGTGCACCAATTGCACCTTTTCTTAGATACTACTAGAGGGACTATCTATCTCCCATGGTGTCAACTTGGCCTGTTTGATCCAAAAGGGTTGGCACACTCCAGGTTCTTTCAATCAATGTCAGCCCTATAAGGTAGACCAGAATAAGAAACCAATGCCATATAGGTCAGGACTTTATTATAACAGCTATAGCAACAGAATCTTGAAAATCTGAATGTACTTCCCCCCTCCCTTGTTTTATCTTCATGTGAACTAGGGAAGGGCTCGTCTGAGATGTTTGCTCAAATTAGTTTCTTGGACTGGGCTCAAGCTGTGCCTGTCTGATCATTGCCTTGGTTGCAGCTGTTCTTCCTGTCCTTCTAGGCCATTCCCTATTCCCTCTACAATCAAGCAGTGTCATCTGTCAAGACCCTGCAAGTGTGCGTTCTCTGTTGTGGCACCTGCCTTCTGTTGTGGCACCTGCCCTCTGAAATGAGGTTCCCCCCAAGATCCAGGTGGCTGAGATCCCTCTGAGTTCCAGAATGCCCCTGATGGCATTATGGAGGACCTTAGGTCCTAGGCATTAGGCTAGAGTGATTGGAGCTCCTTGTAGGGTGTATGTTGCTGTTGCCCAGACTTACCATCTTTTTCATTGTTTATTTTACCTGGATTGTATATTGCTGTTTGCTTTTATGCTGTGAGCTGCCCAGAGTCAACTGGAATTGGATGGTGTCCAAAAAATAAAATAAAATAAATAAAATAAAATGAAATGAAATAAATTGTTGCTATGCGCCCTCTGATTGGCAGCGAGGATCTCTGGATTTCTGTGTTCTGATTCTCACCTGTATTGGTACTTGTCTGTCTGCATGACTGCAGCTCGTTCCAGACCTCTTCCTAGCCAGAAGGTGTCCCCAGTTCAGTGCCCCCTTTCGTTTGTTTCGCTTCTAACACCGCCCTCCCCCACATTTCTTTTTTCCCCTTATACATGAATCTGATGTTTCTGGATATTTCCTGCTTTTATTTATTTATTTATGTATTTATTTATTTGATTTGTCCCCACCCATCTCCCCTACAATGGGGGACTCTGGGCAACTTACAGTCACTAAAATCACAATACATAATTAAATTATAAAAAGTTTAAAAATTATAAAAGTTATAAAAACTAGAAATTTCCAAGACTAGAATAGAAATATGCTTTCCTATGCTTTCCCCCACTTGATGTTATTCTCTTTTTCTTCCTTTGGTCCTGGTCTTTCCCCAGAATCCATTGGGCTGTGATTCTCTGTATGTGGGTGTATGTGCTTTTATTTCTACTCTCTTCTATTATTATTATTATTATTATTATTATTATTATTATTATTATTATTACGACAACTACTACTACTACTACTATTATACTACTATGGTTGGTCTCACAGTCAGCCACATGTTTAGACTCGATTTGGCATTTTTATCCACCCATTGAGTCCTTCCCAAGGACCTGGGATAGGCAGATGTTGTTATCTGATGGTATTAAAGGTATCATCACAGGATGTAACCTGTTCCAAGTAAAATTGCCTTTTGCAATTGACTGATGGTGATTTTGTCAATGCCAATGGTGTTCAAGTGGTACTCCAGATGTTTTGGGACTGCACCCAAGGTGCCTATCGGTACTATCTTTGCTTTCTTTTGCCACAGTTGTTCTACTTCTCTTTGCAGGTCTTTATATTTTGTGATTTTCTCCAGTTCTTTCTCTTCTATTCTGCTGTCTCCAGGTATTGCAATGTCCACTATCCAGACTTTTTTGTCTTTCTTATCAACAATTGTTAAGTCTGGGGTGTGGTGTGGCAGGTGCTTGTCTGTTTGAATTCTAAAGTCCCAGAGCACTTTAGCTTCTTCATTTTCTATTACTTTGTCTGCTTTGTGGTCCCACCGGTTCTTGCTTGCAGGCAAATGGTATTTCTTGCAGATATTCCAATGCGCCATTGTCACTACTTTTTTCATGCCATTGTTTGTAGTCAGTCTGTGCAATCTTCTTGCAGAAGCTAACTAGGTGGTCCACTGTTTCTTCTTCTTCTTCTTCTTCTTCTTCTTCTTCTTCTTCTTCTTCTTCTTCTTATTATTATTATTATTATTATTATTATTATTATTATTATTATTATTTTGCTATGCCAAGTGTAAACATGACTATGTAAATTTGCTTTAGGAATAAACTATTTTATCTCGCTGGTCACCAGGTGGATGAAGAGATAAAGAGAAAATGATATGTGCATTAATATTTGAGTTCTACAGTAAGCCCATAAACATTTATTTGTACCAGGAATATAATATAGTATAATAAAATATAATAAAGAATTAGCATATTTGCTTGAGTCTATACTCTCAAAACTTAATTTTTTATCTGGGTTTCAAACGTTCCAGTACCACAGAAGTAATCTAAATATTCCATTCCAATATTATACATTCCTATATGCCAAAGTCTCTGCTGAGATCATCTAGTCACAGGTGCCCACACCTTTAAAGCTGATCTGGAACAAAAATTTTGCTCTATCATGTTAATTGAATTCTTCATCAACAGCTTGGGTCAAATGCATCCTGAATTCACTGATTTATTTTAAATATTTGTGTGTGTCTTTCACAAAAAGGTATGAATCAGAATTGCCATGTTTAAGATCTGTTCCCCTTAATTTAATTTTAAAAGTCTGTGTTTTTATTCTCATGGCTTTTGGTATCAATTCTACCGTTACTAAGATATGAAGAATAGTAACAACAGACATCAAAACAATCTTGCAAAATTATGTTGAAAAGTATTAACTATTTGTCATATCTGTAAGATTATGTGAAGAGAAATCAGAGTGTCATAGCTATAGATGCACTCTCTGAACCTATTCATTCAATTTCTTCTAAGAAAGTAGTGTACTTCTTTTCCTTTCTTTTTCTTAATTGGATACTGTGGCAAATTGAAACAAACAAACAAGAAATTCCCCTAACTCACAAATTCAGAAATACCAACAAAATTTTTTCGATTTTGATGATTTAATATTTGTAAGTCATATACCAGTGATTCTTCTTTCTTCTATGCAGCATTTTTAGATTTGGGAATTCATTTTTTATAATAATAAAATTTAAAATGGTGAGGATATCTGTGGCCAGCTCTCTTCCACAGGCAATTTCACACCTGACCTATCATGGATCTTTTTTTCCTTCTCAAAGCTGTTTAAATGCTTCTATTATTTAGAAACATAAACATTCCAAAAAATGTCTCTTACAGATACACTTAAAACTAATGGCGGTCAAAATCTGGACTAGGATCAAATCAAACCTTTATTACAGTCATAGAGTCAGCTTAGATGCATACATAGCAAGGTCCTTTCAAAACTAGTAGGACCAGTGACACACAGATAAAAGGAGAGGGGAGGCAGAGGCATCATTGACAACCATGAGACACATAAGAAAGGGCCAGGGTTTTGATTGTGTGGAAATAATAATAATAATAATAATAATAATAATAATAATAATAATAATATCATCCAACTTCTTCATAGCAGAATGCTATGAAAGTTTTACAAACACTGCTTTTTTTGAGGTTCTTTGTAATGCCATAACCTAGAAATTAATCAACATTTCTATTGAGCTTGAGCCTAAGACATCTGTGGATTATCAGGCCAAAGTATATGTTCCTGTATAACAAAAGCTAGATACAACCTGCTGGCAAGAAAATTGGTTTCCTAACAAGAGCTATGGGTTAAATTGAGACCAATCATTTCTCTTTGAAGGCAGCTTCTTACTTAAAAGCAGGGAATGGTATTACAGCTTTAGCAAAATATGCCACATGTTTTCCAGGAAAAGATAGGATGGGTAATATGCAGCCCATAGGCTAAAATAGCTGTCCAGCTGTCTACTGTTATTAGAACCTTAAGATCCTCCAATATAAATCTAGAGATAGTGATGGAGATATATTTCTAGCATCTATGATTATCAATGGCAGACCATATGGGAAGATTCTGTATCCCCACTGTACTATGTGACTGCTATGTCAAAGTCTAAGCCAACATAATATAGTTGTCGTTCTTTAATAAAAGAACAGCAAAGACAGCAATAAAATAGCTATAGAAACAAAACAAAACCAAAGTATGAAGTAACGTCATCAGACATTCCACATCCTTGATAACTTGGCTCTTAGCTTGTACTGTTATTTATTTATTATTATTTATTCATTGTGTTTGTAGACCTCCTTTTTTCTGAGAGCTCAGGGCATCTTACATGGGGATCTCCTCTAATTTTATCACCACCCCACTAACTGTGTGAGATGAGTTGGCTGAGACAGAGTAAGTGACCTAAAGTCACCCAGTGAATTCCTTGGTCAAATAGTGAAGTTAATCTGGAACTTTTCACTGCAAACCTTTCCCTCCAAGTGTGACGCTGATTGTCTGTGCCTCTCTTCATTCCTTCCCCATTGTGATTAACCATTCAGAGAAGGTACCAATGAATGCACAACATCTGAGACATTATGTGGTGCTGTCCAGTTCAGCCCAAATACCACTGTAAATACAACAAGAAAGTCACAGAGACTACAGTATTCTCCCCAGTACTAATTCTCATGGTACCCTGGCTAGAAAAGAATTAATTATTCTAGCTGGAAACATTAGCATAATTGTTAAAGTCTGCCAGAGGGAAGTTGAAGAACTAAACAATGGTGAAGAAGGTGCAAAGGAGAGGCCTAAAGTGAAGAAGTCTACCATAAAGCCAATGGATTTGAACCATTATTACCTAGTGTTCAATCTCTTTTAAAAACAAGATTCTATAAAGGATAGTGAATCTTCAACACTAGACAGTTTGGAAAGGAATGGATTATTTAGAATCCATTTCAGTTTGTGTTGCCACCAAATTTGGGACAAAAGAGGTTTGGTAAATCTAATTACACTTTCTAGAAAACAGATTGTGGGGCTTGTGTCCAATGAATACAGTATTTTATGACAGATTGTGTTCTAACAGTGGGAATAGACTCTCTTAACCTGTCATCACTCCCAATTATCTCTAAACTGGCTTACTATAATGCATTTTATATTGGGTTACCTTTGAAAAAAGATGAAAAAAGCAGCCATCAGAATACTGATGTGGGCCAGAAAATTTAAATGTTTGACCACCCTTTGTACTAAGAACACAGGTTACCTTTTGGGGTGGGGGGGGCAAGATTCAAAGTACTTATTACCTTTAAATACTCTAACTCCTCCCTTTTTCTTCCATCTCCCTGTATTTCTAGCCTCATACAAATAGCATAGTTCTATAGTCTGGATTTTAAAAGCTCAATATGAGATAGATTAATTGAAAAAGAGATTTCAGGCTCAATTCATTCAAAGGTTTCATGGAGGGAAGGACTAGGAACCATCTCGAGCAAAGTTTGGCCTCCTCTACCCATTGATAACCTGAAGCATACACTTGAAAGCTGTTCCTTCTAATTATGTGGCACCTGTACTTTCGTTTTTAAAACCTGCAAAAGGAAAAAAGAAAAAGCGAGTCACTTTGAAATCTATCTGGGAAGAAAAGAGCTTAAGCTGACTTCATTTATGACCATCTCCGTTCCATCCAGGCTGGTGCATAGAAATAGCTGTGATCTTCTGTTCCTCAGATCTCCTTTTAAAAGATGCTGCTACCCAATTTATGTTCACGGTAAAATCAATAGTACATTGATTACACTGATGTTAATATAGAACCTCGACAGATATCAGATACCTCTTGTTCATCATAGAGTGATGGTGGCAAGGCTAGTGATTTCCAGAGCAGGAATTTTTTAGAGAAACAAGTCTGAAAGATTTCCTCCCCTTGCAACAGCTGAACTTGGAGAATAAAAATCACTTCCTTCAATCTCTGCCTCATTTGGATAATTAAAAAAACAAAAACAAAATCATTTTCATTAAGATATACACTGACATCTGAAATGTCGGGATGACTGCCAAACAGCTGCCAGAATAACAATTTATATTATTACATCTGTTCCACTAGAAGACATTGAGCAGAATATCTCCAGCCAGTTGGGTAGGAGGCTGGTGACAGAAAAGCCCTCTTGATTCAGGGCCCATCATTTAAGGAGCCAGTCAAAAGCCAAAGTCCTTTTCCATACCCTCCTCCTCATTCTTCATGAACTCAGGAGACTTCTAGCTATTTTGCCCTGTGTCTGACACAGCAGCCTCAGTATGGTCTATAGAAGATAATCCTCCCATAGCTCAACTATTGGGTTTTTTGTTCTCATCAATGCCTGATTTAAAACAGAACTATTATAAATGTAATGGGAAACAGTAAAAACTTGATATTCACCGAAGGATTGTTGTTGGTTTTCAGTAGATGGGCCACAGATCTTTTATGTAAACTCTGGGCAGTTGGAAGCAAGGGTGAAGCTCTTCTATATCAGGTGCCTGGAAATTGTCAAAATTGCACATTAAAAAAATATAAAGCAAAGGGAGAAAGAGGAAGCTTGGAAAGAATCATATATATTTTTTAATGTTCCTGATGAGTTTTGGACCAGCAACTTCTCCATTACGAGGCAGCGTTTATATGACTGTGCTATTGTAACACAATAAAGGTGGGTCAAAAAGCCCTTAGAAACAAAGTAGTAAAAGGATTGTTTTAATAAAACCTTTTTCTTGTTCTTGCATGTTTGTACATTCTGATGCTTTAAATGTGTATATACTCATTTAATTTCACTTTATATGTGTGTCGGTATTTTATTTTCATTTCTTGGATTTCGATGCCATACAACTCCAAAAGAACTCTATGTGTGTGTGTGTGTGTCATTTATATGTGCGTGTGTATGTATGCATGCATGCATGCATGCACAAACACGCACACATGCACATGCACATATATGTATGTCTCCAGGCAGTGGTTTTCCCTGTGGCATTGTATGGAAGCAAAAGATTTTGAAAAAGCAGGATAGAAAGAGTATTGATCAGTGTTGTCCAAACTTGGCCACTTTAAGATGAGTGGACTTCAACTCCCAGAATTCCCCAGCCAGCCTGGCTGAGGCTGGGGAATTCTGGGAGTTGAAGTCCACTCATCTTAAAGTGGCCAAGTTTGGACAACACTGGTATTGATGCTTTGAAGTTTGGCATTGGAGAAGATTCCTGAGAACTCAATGGACAGCCAAGGATGCAGACAAATGGATCATGGAACAAACCAGTCCTAACCAATCGCTGAAAATGTGGTTTAGTGGTTAGGATTCACTAGAACCAAGGATTGGCTAGAACATGTTCAGATATCCACAAAGTCATGAAGGTTATTCCTTGTCTGACATTCTAACCACAAAACCACACTCCTTTTTAACCCTGTTTCAGAAACATTCTTCAGCCTAATTTCCTTCCCTGTTTACATGACAGACCACCAAGTAAACTCTCTGAAATATAAATGCAATGATATGTATAGGATATGTATCACCCACTTTCATCTGCAATGTAAATTTAATCCTCAGCTATACGTAGGATTAGTGCAAGGATGGTTGAAATAATGCATGCAATGGGCTTTGAGCACTTCAAAAGTTATATAAAGGCAAAGTGCTGTGATACTGGATGGATAACACACACACACAATCTATTTCCTTTTTTTTTTTCCTAAAAGAAATGTGCCAAAATGAAATGTACTATTTTACTATTGCAAGGTTGTAGGTTCAAATGCATTTGCATTGCTAATTTTTTGCAGACCTTTTGACCTAAAGACAAGGAAGAAAAATCCTTTTCTATGAGGAACAGTCTGCTAAACACGCTCTTTCATTCTACTGATGGAGAATCACATTGCCCTTTACAAATGCAACATCACCTTGTAACGGATGCTAATTATCTGATCAGATGGCAAACACAAACGTTGCTCAGTTCCATATGAAATGTGTTAGTCTCAAAAGAGGAGGGAGTGGGAGGAAAGCCCTCTTTTTTCAAGCTGATTTACAGCTCCCGGGAAACTCCATTTGCCTTTCAGTTCAATGCAAACCTGCAACTAAGCAATACATTCACCGAAGAGAAGAAGAAAATGCAATCTTAATTGGGAGTATTTCAGAGAATTGCTTGTTTCACTGCCGAAATGATTTCTTCTGATAAGAGAGGAAAGTCGAGGTGACATAAAACATGACACATAATTTAGCCATCAGATGAGCTGTGTATGTAACAATATTGATTTTACTGAAGGCACAATGAATTCCTGATTAATCACAGCTCCTTCCATGGATAGGTAACTCAGCCTGAAATCCTATATTTGTCCTCCTCTCCCCACCCCCCACCCCCGCCTTCTTTTTTGTTGTTGTTGGAGTAGTGACAAAAAGCAGAAGCTGTTTTTCCTTTAACTGACCAGAGGCTGTCTAATTCTGCAATCCTGTGCAATGCATGTGCTATAATGTAATGTAATAAGAACCGAAACATAAACTGTCAAAGCAAAGCTTTACAGAAAGAATGCACAATTGCATCTGGATGATCAGAAAAGTGTGTGTGTGTTGTTTTATTTGATTCTGGCAGACGCCTCCTGAATGACTTTTCTTTGCATGGTTGGTTCCATGGCACCCTTCCAAGCTAATTTGTGAACCTTGTTTCACACCGTTTTCAAAGTAGGTCATATGTAGTAATCTCAGCTGCGGAGAGATACCCTGTCAGCAGCAGTCACCAGAGGATACAGGGAGGACGGCAGGCCCAGCCAATCACAGCGAAGGTTGGTCTAAGGAGCACGAGAGCAGTGCAACGGACCCGCTTCAAGGCCATTCGCATCAGGGTGGGTGCCTTGTTCAAACAGCTGACAGAAAGCCTCCAACAGAGCTGGCTTCACTCTTTGCCATTAACAGCTGTCCAAGGACCAACCGTTCTTTTGAACACACCAGCAGCAGGGCTTAAATATTAACCTTAATGAAAATACAGAACAAGGAGAAATCTAACCTTTACTCAGAGGAACCAGACTCAGCTAATGCTGACGTATAGGATTTCTAGGAGAAGAATTTACTAGCGCCTCTAGCTTATTGCCTCATAGTAAAACTCACTCAAGTGTTCCTCATTTCATTACAAATGTTTGTACATATTATGGCTTGAAACAAAGAACAAAGGCAGAGTTATACACATTCTTTCAAAATTGCAAATGTGCTGTATTGTGGGGAGGATTTAACCTCAATTGAAAACTAAATGGTGGCAGGGATGTGATATATATTGTTTATATATTGCTACGAGCCTTCCTTTTGGCTAATGTTCAACATTATAGATTTGACTGTCATGTGGATAAGTAGACATGATTTCACTTGCTTCATGTTAATTATTAGTCTCTGCTGGGCAGCTAACTTCATTTATTGTGCAGCAGTGCTTAATTGCTTAATTTTCCTTGACCGGATGACTTCCATGTATTGCCATATTGAAATTCCCAGTAGCCACTGGCCATGCTAACTGGGAGTGAAGAGATATGTAATCTAACATAGATAAACAGAACCAGTTAGGGAAAACTGGTTAAGGGCTTAGTTGTCATAGATTTGGAGATCGCACATATGTCCAGGGGCATCCATAGGGGGGAGGGATCAAAAAACAAACAAACAAAAAATCAAGCCCCTCCCCTTGTTAATATTTGTCATTGAAACACCCACACACACACACACACACACACTTTTGCCTACATACATGCTTACTTGTCATGCAATTCCCTTTAGGGTGAGCAACATTATATAGAGCACAGAAAAGAATTATGGAATAATTAGACAAATTAAAGACATGAGATAAGAAAACAGAGCTATAATTAGTTTATACCAATAGTGAATATGCCTTAGACCATTTGTTGTTGATGGGAGAAATGATCAGACAAAATGTCTGGTTTTTTTCCATGTTAGTAATTAAAAAATATATGATTTTTAAATGGCAGAAAGCATGATTTTATCTATAAAAATGGCAACCCATCAAGTCTAGTATTAGGATAAGTCAATCAATCAATAATTCCTTACTGCCCTGTTTCTGTCTAATATCTTTTATTCTTACTATGAGTGCTCCAGGAGCACAATGGCTATAATTCCTGCCCTGTAAAGAGAAAGTTGCTGGTTTGAAACCTGATAGAATTGTTAAAATTACTTCCTACTTAAAACAAAAAACAAAACAAAAAGCCCTCCAATAATGCACTGTTTCACTGTTTTCCCAGTTTTCCTGAGGTAGGAGGGTTTTATCCCAGCTCCCAATAAGGCTTCATATAATGCTCCTACTGGATTTAAATCACAACTTTCTATTTGCAAGGCAAGAATGATTGCCACTGTGCTATTATAGCACTCACTGTAAAATAACATCTTTAAAAGATATTAGACAACAGGGTAAGCATTGATTACATTGAAGGGATGTTGTTTCATCTGCAAGGCAGCCAGTGAATTTTTAGGGTTAGCCTGCAACAAACTAAAGCACATTATCCAAAACAGACAGGAGTGCTTAGGGCAACATAACATAGAAAAGTATATTTTAGAAGTAGAGCAGAAAAATGTGCCCTGATATCATTTTGACGGTGAGTGGGGGATTAATAAAGGGCAGTGTTGCCCACTTCTGCCCCTCATGTAAGTGGACGCTGAGGCAGCATTTTAAAAAATAAAATTCCATCTAAAACTCTCTTACAATCTTGAAACATATACCCTCAAACAAAGCGCATGGGGTATTCCTCTGCCAGCCAAATATTTCTGCCAATCTCATAAAGAGAAGAGTTTCCTTTAGTAGATGGTACAAGGAAAGGTTTTAATCTTAATGGGCTGGAATTGGTGACAGGAATTAATATTGGATTGGAGGACATTTGTTTACTCTACCTGAAGCCACTGGAGGAACTTTTAGAGCAAATGAGATCTTTACTCTGTCTCTGGAAACACTTGATCTATATAATGTAGAAGCAGAACCTTTTTCTTCTTTCCAACCCAATATTTTTATTTGCCAGGTGGAGAGCCTGGCAAAGAAAGTTTGAATGTAAAGATAGGCTATATCAGACTGGGGTATGTAGAGGGAAAATAATCCCCCCTCCAATTCCCAGTGCTTCCCTATGGCAGTGGCAGCTGGAGAGTTACATGGAATGTGGGCATCTGCACCATTCTTAGCCCCCTTTTTTCCTCCTCCCCATCATGAGATCCAGAACAGAGAATATGCAGCCAGCCTCATGCTTCCTATTGTACGCACATACACAACTTATATGGCCATTGTTGGTAAAGGGGTTAGAAAGAAGGAAACCATGCCGCATGTGCTTCCCCTACCTTATCTCTCCTCCCCAATCCCAATAATATTCAGTGCCATATGACCAGGCAATAAAAAGGGCATAAGATAGAAGCTCCATCCATGTCTTAACTGAACTGGGATGCTCATAAAATGACCCCTTTCCCCTCCTCAAGACACCCTTGGGTCCAACTAATCTGGACAACTTTCCTCCAGTTGGCCTCCAGCATCAGAGGGCCTTGAGGAAGCAGGTTATCTGGGCCCCTTTTGGTTGGGATTCAGATTGGGGTATAGTAGAGAGTACTTTGGTTGTATTTGTCAATGAACCTGGGGGATGGGGATGACGCATCATCCTTGATCTCCTAGATCTCTCAGTGGCCTTCAATACCATCAACTATGGTATCCTTCAGGACTGGCTCAGGGCACTGTTTTGCATCATTTCTCAAAACATAAACTTCAGCTTCTTGGCAATAGATAAATGGACCACCTCTGATTGCTTCCTGTTTCTGGGATGTAGGCATATCTCTCATTATATTAAGAGACTTAAACAACTCTGTAAAACATTCAGAAGCTTTCCTGTAATTAATAAGGTTGTGCATTCATGATCTTCACAGATTACAAGTCATTTGCATATGTGGTAATGACTCAGGTCAGATAAACTGGTGAATGTTGACATTAGAAGTATCTGATTAGCTTCTGGCTGAGTGGACTGCATTCCAGTGCAGATCTATATTCCAGTGAAGAAATAACCTTTACAAATATCAGAACTAGAGTAGTATTTTGACCCAGTCAACAGACAAAGGCCTGCTTTGCTTCAGTAAGGTTTTCATCCTTTTATGCTAGGTAACTGTGAAATTAGTTTAAGAAACAAAGTACAGTTTTAAATGTAAAAGCAAATAAAGAAATAAGTAAAGAGAATAAGCAAGTCAGTATGTGAATAACATTTAGTACTACAGAAATGTAAATTATTTGCCTTCCATAGAGCAAATGAATGTGTAAAATACTTTCAGAGAATGAATGAGTAAGCACATGATTAAGGAAATTAATTATTTGGTAAATAATGTAATTAGCCATTTTGGCAAGAATTACAAAAAATAGGATTATACCAGTCTATACAATCAGATCATAGATAGAAACTGATGGATGATATTGTGACTATATTGAACCTCAAAAATCATGAAAAAACAAAGCCAATTAGATATATATTTTGGAATCTGATATGATTAAGTTACTAACCATATGGGGCCTGTTGATCAATTGAGAATATAAACCAACCAACATTATAAAATGGTTGCCAAAACAAAAAAAAAAAAATTTTTAACAGAAAAAAATTCTATTAAATACATGAGTATTTAGTTACAGCCCTAACATTTTTCTCAAAGATCTAAGTGCAGAAGTCTTCTCTTGGGGTTGGAGTAGAGGAGGTATTGAAATATATATATATACTTTCCCTGCACATGCTTCCTGATGTGGTCCAATTTGAGAAAATCTGTACCGTTTCAGTTTTGTTGACTGGATTAACCGGATTGATTTTCCTTTTATCTGGCAGATTAAAAACCTGGATAAAAATGGGTTTTAGCATGGTTTACATATATAACAGCCAGATGGATAATTGTGAAAAATAACAACAGATTAACAACACTGTATCCTTATTTGTTAATATAGGACTAGAAACCTATAATCAGCAAGTTATGAATTTAAATGTAAATTAAATTAAATCAAGCTTTCCCTGTAGACCCCAGTCATCATTTTATGTTCCCTAAAGAAAAGCTGAAACAGACAATGGTATATACAGTGGTACCTCAAGATACGAACGCCCCATCTTACGAAAATTTCAAGATACGACCAGCTCTGGCCGCAAAAATTTACCTCAACATGCGAACTCCGCCTCAAGCTACGAACCAGATCCCGGCCATTTGCCTTGCTGCCACGTGGTCGCGGTTTCCAAGAGGAAGTGCTAATGAAATCTGAGCGCGAGGACAAAAGCCCAAGGAAAGCAATGCAGAAAGAGGAAGTGCTAATGAAATCTGAGCGCGCGGGGCGGGGGGGGAGCTTATTGGCTGTGCGTGCGCGCTGATATTGCTTTCACTGTGCTTTTGTCGCTATGGAGAAAGGAAAAAGGAAAAGCCATTTGCCCTGCTGCCACGTGGTCGCGGCTTCCTGTGGGCGAGATCGCGGTAGCAAGGAGGCGTTCAGTGAGGCTTGTGGTGTGTTTTGTGGCGTTTGGAAGGTTTTTGGTGTGCTTGTCAGCATGGCTCCAAAGAAAATGCAGAGCGGGCGTGGCAAGAATAAGGCTTTGCAGCTAAGAGGCAAAGGAGAGGAAACCCCTGAAGGAGATCTCCCCGAAGTCCCTTTGGAGGGGCACTCTCCCTCCAAACAATAACTGCCTCCCCACCCCATTCTCCCTCTTCATACTGTGCTTTTTTTCATGTTTTTGTGGTTTAAAAATAAAATGCATATGTTTCAGAACTGTTTGTATTTACATTGAACCTTATGGGGAAATTTGCTCTTTCCTTTGGCCATAGCCCTTGGCCTGGTGATTCACTGTGCTTTTGTCGCTATGGAGAAAGGAAAGAGCGCAGAGGAATCGGGGGGGGGGGGGGAGCTCCCACTCCCGGCTGTGCGTGCGCGCGACATAAGCCTTCCCCCCCATTGCTTTCACTGTGCTTTTGTCGCGTGCGCCAAGGGCTATGCACAAAGGAAAGAGCGCGGAATTAAGAGGAATCAGCGTGGGGGTGGGGAAGCTCCCGCTCCGCTGTGCGCGCTACATAAGCCTTCCCCCCCCCCATTCCTTTCACTGTGCTTTTGTCGCGCGCCAAGGGCTATGCACAGAGGAAAGAGCGCGGAATTAAGAGGAATCAGCGTGGGGGTGGGGAAGCTCCCGCTCCGCTGTGCGCGCTACATAAGCCTTCCCCCCCCATTGCTTTCACTGTGCTTTTGTCGCGCGCGCCAAGGGCTATGCACAAAGGAAAGAGTGCGGAATTAAGAGGAATCAGCGCGGGGAGTGGGGGGGAAGCTCCTGCTCCCAGCTGTGCGCGCAGGAGCCTTTCTCAGATTTCATTAGCACTTCCTTTTTCTGCGCTAGGGCTGACTAAAGCGCGCCTGGGGAATTTCCTAGCCGTGCAACGCTGGCTGACACATTGAACCTTATGGGGACATGTGCTTCAGGATGCGACCAAATTCAGAGGGTGGAACGGATTAACCGTATTTACATTGAACCCTATGGGAAAACGTGCTTCAGGATGCGACCAATTCGACTTGCGATCAGAGTCACGGAACGGATTAAATTCGTATCTTGAGGTACCACTGTATTACTTTGTTCTCATTATGCATAAAGATGTCCTGAGCAGAAAGGTTAAGACATCCAGTGTAACCATTTTTAATGTGAAAAATATAATGAAATCATGTTTGAATTTAAAGAGTGGGTTTTGGATAATATTTTCAGAAACATTCATACTGAAACAAGGGAAGAGGACCATGCTTCCCATGCAACTTCAACTCCATATAAGGGACCTGGAGCAAAGTGTTTCTCAGCGGGCCCACTCCTCCATTAGTAATTCCTAACAGGCTTACCACATGGAAATTCACAGTGCTACAAGTACTTCTGAGTTTCTGAATCTAACTGCTATTTTAAGTTGCCAAAGTACCTGAGGCTTTGTAATAATTAAAATGGCAGCTAGACTTAGCCATCTGGTGATGTCCAAAACAATGGAGAAAAATTCAGTGTGAGCCTAGAACAACTGTCAGTGCTGAACCTTACCAGGGATCTGGGGCTTTAGTCACTGATCCAGGATGCCAGATAATGAGCTGGTCCTGTTGTAATCATGCAATAGATACAATAGAGCATCATAGATCTTCAGAAGAGGATGGAGGATATACAAACTTACATATAGCCAAAAAAGAGTAGATAACTTACAACTAAAGAACGGCTAGTGACAGGGGTCCCAAACCTGTGGGATTAGTGAGGACATTTGGAATTTTGTGAGCATGGCAAGAACTCTTTCAGAATGGTTGCCATAGTGGGTATAGCCAATCATAAAACCATCTACCAGTTGTCAAATAGCTGAGGTTGTTTCCATTTTATTTAACATCCCAGGAGAGTCTCTACTACCTCAGCTGGCTTCTGACTTTATGGTGGCCCAGAAATGTTCTGGGAAATAAAGATCATGCTATAAGCTGGTACTTTGCTTTGCAGCCTGAAGCTTCTAATTTAATTTGAAATAATTAAAATAAAGGCAGGTGGGATATGGATCCTAGTGGGTTCCAGAGGCTGTTCTTTGGGAAAATTGTAGCTTAAGGGAACCAAGATGGGGACTAGATATTAGAACAAGAGCCACTGACAAAGTTGTGTGACGCAAGGGCTAGTGGTAGAACAAACTGAAGCGCTTGGCAAAAGTGGATATGCAATCCTTTCCCATTTGTTGTTCTTACTGCAGCCTTTCTGGCCTTTTTCTCTCCAGTAAGGCTTTTAAAAAGGAAATACATTCCACAACTGTGGGCAATGTGGTTAGGAAGAGAAGGCTCTGAACAATAGTAACATGGTGAAGAAAAACTCATCATCTCTTTTGCATTTCCACCTCAAATTTCCCACTCTGTACAAATTTAACATGCCTTGGGCTCTAACACATGGGCTGTGCAAACTTACTGTATAGGTACCAGCACCTCTCGGACAAACAAATCATTCTGTTATTGACTTCTCTTAGGGCAAAAAAACCCCACACCTTGCTTTGTGAAATTCATTCATGGGCCTTGACTAACTAGGTATTTTTAATTGGCAATTGTGTGGTCCTTAAAATATTGTTGCTGTCAGTGAAGCTTAATAAAACAGCATAAATGTTTAAAGAAATGGTAAGTGTGTATTCTAAGGCATCTATATTCTAAATTTACATTCTTGTCATTTAGAGATAGACAATATAACTTTGGGGAATATGATTTTATTCCAAGTTGTTGTTGTTCAGTCGTTAAGTCGTGTCCGACTCTTCGTGACCCCATGAACCATATTGCGCCAGGCCTTCCTGTCCTTCACTGCCTCCCTGAGTTTGCTCAATTTCATGCTCATTGCTTCAGTGATGCTATCTAACCATCTCATCCTCTGCCGTCCTCTTCTCCTTTTGCCTTCAATCTTTCCCAGCATCAGGGTCTTTTCCAAAGAGTCCTCTCTTCGCATTAGGTGACCAAAGTATCTGAGCTTGAGCTTCATTATCAATCCTTCCAATGAGCAATCAGGGTTGATTTCCTTTAAGATTGACTGGTTTGACCTCCTAGCAGTCCAGGGGACTCTTAAGAGTCTTCTCCAGCACCACAGTTCAAAGGCATCAATTCTTCGGCGCTCAGCCTTCTTTATGGTCCAGCTCTCACAGCCATACATTACTACTGGAAAAACCATAGCTTTGACTATGCGGATCTTTGTCGGCAAGGTGACATCTCTGCTTTTTAATATGCTATCTAGGTTTGCCATAGCTTTCCTCCCAAGGAGCAAGCGTCTCTTAATTTCATGGCTGCAGTGTCCATCTGCGGTGATCTTCGAGCCCAAATAAATGAAGTCTGTTACTGCTTCCATTTCTACCCCTTCTATTTGCCAGGAATTGATGGGCCCAGATGCCATGATCTTAGTTTTTTTAATGTTGAGTTTCAAGCCAGCTTTTGCACTCTCCTCTTTCACCCTCATCAAGAGGCTCTTTAGTTCTTCTTCACTTTCTGCCATTAGGGTGGTATCATCTGCATATCTGAGGTTGTTGATATTTCTCCCTGCAATCTTTATTCCGGCTTGTGATTCTTCCAGCCTGGCATTTCTCATGATGTACTCTGCATATAGGTTAAATAAGCAGGGTGACAGTATACAGCCTTGTCGTACTCCTTTCCCTATTTTGAACCAATCGGTTGTTCCATGACCGGTTCTAACTGTTGCTTCTTGGCCCACGTACAGATTTCTCAGGAGACAGGTAAGGTGGTCTGGTACCCCCATCTCTTTAAGAATTTGCCACAGTTTGTTGTGATCCACACAATCAAAGGCTTTTGCATAGTCAATGAAGCAGAAGTAGATGTTTTTCTGGAACTCTCGTGCTTTCTCCATGATCCAGCGAATGTTGGCAATTTGATCTCTAGTTCCTCTGCCTCTTCGAAACCCAGCTTGTACATCCGGTAGTTCTTGGTTCACGTACTGCTGAAGCCTAGCTTGTAGGATTTTGAGCATAACCTTGCTAGCATGTGAAATGAGTGCAATTGTGCGATAGTTTGAGCATTCTTTGGCATTGCCCTTCTTTGGAATTGGAACATAAACTGACCTTTTCCAATCCTGTGGCCACTGTTGCGTTTTCCAAACTTGCTGGCATATTGAGTGCAGCACTTTAACAGCATCGTCTTTTAGTATTTTAAATAACTCAGCTGGAATACTGTCATCTCCACTAGCTTTGTTGTTAGCAATGCTTCCTAAGGCCCACTTGACTTCACTCTCTAGGATGTCCGGCTCAAGGTCAGTGACCACACCAGTATGGACATCAGGGACATTAAGATCTTTCTTGTATAGTTCTTCTGTGTATTCTTGCCACCTCTTTTTAATCTCTTCTGCTTCTGTTAGGTCCCTGCCTTTTTTGTCCTTTATCATGCCCATCTTTGCACTAAACGTTCCTTTGATATCTCCAATTTTCTTGAAGAGATCTCTAGTCTTTCCCATTCTATTGTTTTCCTCAATTTCTTTGCATTGTTCATTTAAGAAGGCCTTTTTATCTCTTCTTGCTGTTCTCTGGAAATCTGCATTCAGTTGCTTATATCTTTCCCTTTCACCCTTGCTTTTCGCATTCCTTCTTTCCACAGCTATTTGTAAAGCCTCATCAGATAGCCATTTTGCTTTCTTGCATTTCTTTTTCTTTGGGATGGTTTTAGTTGCTGCCTCCTGTACAATGTTACGGACCTCCGTCCATAGTTCTTCAGGCACTCTGTCTACCAAATCTAATCCTCTAAATCTATTCATCACCTTCACTGTATACTCATAAGGAACATGATCTAAGTCATACCTGAGTGGTCTAGTGGTTTTCCCTACGTTCTTCAATTTAAGCCTAAATTTTGCAGTAAGAAGCTCATGATCTGAGCCACAGTCAGCTCCTGGTCTTGTTTTTGCTGTCTGTATAGAGCTTCTCCATCTTTGACTGCAAAGTATATAATCAATCTGGTTTCGGTATTGACCGTCTGGTGATGTCCATGTGTAGAGTCGTCTCTTGTGTTGTTGGAAAAGAGTGTTTGCTATGACTAGTTTGTTCTCTTGACAGAACTCTATTAGCCTTTGCCCTGCTTCATTTTGTACTCCAAGGCCAAACTTGCCTGTTATTCCGATTACTCCTTGACTTCCTACTTTAGCATTCCAATCCCCTATGATGAAAAGGACATCTTTTTTTGGTGCTAGTTCTAGAAGGTGTTGTAGGTCTTCATAGAACTGGTCAACTTCAGCTTCTTTGGCATCAGTGGTTGGGGCATAGACTTGGATTACTGTGATGTTGAATGGTTTGCCCTGGATACGCACTGAGATCATTCTGTCGTTTTTGAGGTTGTAACCCATTACTGCCTTTCCCACTCTCTTATTGACTATGAGTGCAACTCCATTTCTTCTAAGGGTTTCTTGCCCACAGTAGTAGATATAATGGTCACCTGAATTAAATTCACCCATTCCCGTCCATTTCAATTCGCTGATTCCCAAGATGTCGATGTTTAATCTTGTCATCTCATGTTTGACCACATCCAGCTTGCCTTGGTTCATAGATCTTACGTTCCAGGTACCTATACAATATTGTTCTTTACAGCATCGGACCTTCTTTTCGCTTCCAGATACATCCACAGCTGAACGTCCTTTCGGCTTTGGCCCAGCCGCTTCACTCTTTCTGGAGCTACTTGGAATTGCCCTCCGCTCTTCCCCAGTAGCATATTGGACACCTTCCGACCTGAGGGGCTCATCTTCCGGCGTCATATCTTTTAGCCTTTTAACATTGTCCATGGGGTTTTCTTGGCAAGGATACTGGAGTGGGTTGCCATTTCCTTCTCCAGTGGACCACATTTTGTCAGAACTCTCTGTCATGACCTGTCCGTCTTGGGTGGCCCTGCACGGTATAGCTCATGGCTTCACTGAGTTACGCAAGCCCCTTCGCCACGACAAGGCAGTGATCCATGAAGGGGTTTATTCCAAGTACATTTTTTAAATATTATAATTTCTACTTATTCATAGGTTATGTGTCTAGAATAGCTCACAGAGCATTAATAATGAAATAAGTCCTCACCCTATATTGCTAATCTGAAGTAACGTATAGTCTTCTGTGGAGACACCTAAGGCATGTGGAGCTTCTCGTTAATACATGATCCTTCCATCGAATGTAGTAAAATATCATAATGAACATTAGGAGAGGTAATAATCAGTACTTCCTTCCATCTTGTAGGAATGTTCATTCATGCTCTCTCTAGCCAGAAGCTTGTAGAAGAAAAAAGGACTGCAACAGTATGCTTTGTTCTAGCTAACACCTCACTTGGCTGGCTCCAGAGTTAGTCATGTTTAAAAGCAACAATCAGTAGAACTAAAGTTATCATGACTAACTTTTCTCAATGACTTCAGTGGGCCTGACTTGAACTGGATCTAACCCATACATACATAGTTATAGCTATAAATATAGAGAGCCAGTTTGGTGTAGTGGTTAAGGCAACAGGCTAGAAACCAGGAAATTGTGAGTTCTGGTCCCACCAAGGCACAAAGCCAGTTGGATGACCTTAGGCCTGTCACTCTCTCTCAGCCCTAGGAAGGAGGCAATGGCAAACTATTTCTGAAAAACCTTGCCAAGAAAACTGCAGGGACTTGTCCAGGCAGTCTCCAGGAATCAAACACAATTGAAAGGACTACATAAATAAATAAATAAATAAAGGAATTATAGCTTGACATATAACATATTTTCTCCTCTATGTAGTCACAAAAAGTATTTCAGCAACACCTTAGAGATCGAAGAATGAATGACTTTTGTTTTTAAAATGTCTGCGTAAAAACAAAAAGGCCCATAACTGCATATATTTTTCTGTAAGCACCTGGATACATTTGTAAATATACTTATTATTTGAGACTCTTGCCTTCTTTAAGAAATGAAAGTTAAATTGGCCAGCAATTATTAATATTACATAATGTTATAAACAGAGACAAGCCTGGCTATTCTGGATGTGATAAACCTGTTCCATTTTATTTTTGTAGATATTTCTGCTCACCCACATGTTTGTACCACAGTTTAGGACATTGATCTGCAAAAATAGATATGCAATTCTTGCGAAGCAGATGGCAGCCTTTACTCCTCATTACATGCATATTATTATCCACTATTGTATACAGTGTCATTTATTCAAAAGCACAAGCTGTAGTTTGCATTTGTTTAATTGAAGAACATGTTTCCCATGCAAACTCACATAGAGAAAAACTGATACTAACAACCATCATTAGATCGCTGGATTATACAAACATGTGAGCTGCGATGCTAAATGGCACAGCCAGGAGTGTCTGCAGGATATGTGACATGCATAAAAAATGGGTGGAGTTTCAATCACACATCTTAGCTGCCATCTTGACTTTTTGACCATACCCTGCAGACACCCCTGGGCAGAACAAAGAGTGTGTTGAAGAGCAAACTAATAGTCAGAGTCCTTGTCTTTAGGAAGACGTAACAAGAAGCTTTCGAGACTAAGTCCAGTAACTTGAGAAACTGAAAGATGTGAACCTACTTATTGGACATATTTTGTCAAGCATTCCCTGTCCACAATCAGAAGACCCCAGCAGAGTGTGCGTCCGACAGGCAGCAGAAGCAGCAACTAAATGGAATCAGAGATATTTACATCTTTGGGAGGGTTCTCCTGATAAGAATTGGATGTAAGTAAATGAGATAGCCCTCTGGTCTCTCTAGTGCATAGATGAAATAACACCGGGTCTAGGAATAGCATTATAATGGCATTTGCCACTTGTGTAAAATGCCACACTGGCAGATCTGTCTATAAATAGAAATCAGACAATCAAAACCAGTATGGAGCTTAAACAAAGGGATCTGAAGAACCTAAAGGTCACCAACCCATACACAACATTTTTTTTGAAACAGTTTTCAAAAGCTGCAAGAGATGCTTTGGGGGAGAATTACCCATTTTATAGTTTCTTCTGATGCCTAGTACTGATTTTGGAAACAGGATGCTAGGCTAGTTGGGTCTTTCCTATGATCCATCTCAAGGTTTTTCTGCTAAACTCTTTTTCAAATAAACATGCTGGTGATGGGACCACTCTGGCTCTGGAGGCGCCTTCAGGCAAGGCTTTTCTTTAACAATAATTCCATTCTGCAGAATTTTATGGTAGTGGGGTAATGCAGATGCTACTTTCCTCCACTTACAACCTCCCCCATCTTCTCACACTGCTTCTTTCATCTCTCTCTCTCTCTCTCTCTTTCCCTTTCTTGATGAAAATGATTTTGGGGGGGAAAATGGAATAGCCATGAAATGAATTTGCATTCTTAGCCCTGCTCTGCTAATCACAAAGCCCACCATTCCCAGCAGACTGGCACAGCTTTAATATACAGCAACAATAGAGTCTCTCTGAGTTTTTCCCCACTGCTGAGTCAAAGTGATCCCCACCCATCCTTGAGTTGGCAGAAAAATATACCAGCGTGAAATGTGCTGCTGCCTTCGCTGATCTCTTATCCTGCTTTTGCTTCATCTGTGCTGGCTCACTGCCACATGGCGCAGTTGTAATTATGTATGTGCAGCTGGTGATAAGCTGCCTTCCCTCTCCAGAACGTCACTGGCGGGAGGGGAAAGCTTCACCAATGGGGTACATCTTTCTGCAGGCATCAGTCTGGCATCTCTAGGCTATCTTCCTGTGCTCCTCCCCCAGTACCCTATTTTGTTGTAACCCAAGTTGAATAGAATTTTTTTTTTTAAATCAGACTCACCAAGGGAGCTGAATCACAAGCAGTGTATACTTACCCCTTCTCTCCCCTTCCTTTCCTTCCTTTATGTAGTCAACAAATGCCATTTTCTAGATTCTTTTATGTTCTATTCAGGAGACAGTGGGGGGAGTTGATTGGTCCCATTATTTTAGTGTTTCTCTATTATACTAGTACAATGTTTCAAGCCCCAGCAAGTAGTTTTCATGACATTTCACACTCCAGTACCAACTCTTTAGGGAGATAACATCAGAATGTTGGCAGATAAGGCAGAATAGGGACAGGAAGGGAACATGCGGGCATCCACCTGAAACAAGCAAAAACCTGACTTCATCTTCAACATAATGGGTGGTGAAGCATAGTAGATTTTATACCTCATGTGGTTGTTGTTGGATGCTGTTGCCAAAGAGTGAAAATACAACATTATCATTGCAACAGATAAGGATGACCTAAGCCTGTCTCACCCTGAGAACCACAGGAAGACAACGTCTCAAGACAATGCAGTAGGGCATGTTTGTACTCTGTTCCATTGTCCAAGGCAAGTCTTCTTCTTTATAGCCACTTTGCTTTTTTGACTAATACCAATCTGAGGAACTCATCATAGTATTTTAAAGAATAATGTCCTTGTTCCCTAAAGAACCTTCTCACCCAAAACAATCTTCTTTCTTCAAAAGTCATGCTTCCTCCTTAAATATATTTGTAACAAGTTTTTTTTAAGCAGTTTTGGAATACGTGTAAAAGTTGTACTTTTACTTTTGACTGAATCAGCAGGAAAATCTGTTTCTTTTTAAAGCTTCATAAATATAACAAAACCCACTGAGAACAGAGTCTCAGGGAAAAAAAATTAATGTCTCTTTTTAAAGAAAGTGTTCTCAATTACTATAATTATGTTGTGTAAGGTGTTTTCTTTTTAAGCCTAAATTTTAAATGTATACATACAGCTTTCAAGAGTCATGGGGGATGGGAAATTGGCATTCACTTTTGGAAAAAAAGAAAAAAAAACTGGAGAGATAGATTTTAAAGAAAGAGACAGATGTACTTCAGATTGGTATATGTACTAGGTTAATAATAACTTATTGCTACATATTGATTAAAAGAAAACATAAATTATATTCAATTTCAATGATGAAAAAGCTTGACTGTCTTGAATGGGTAGGGAAGCTTTGCTACCTTAAAACAAAAATAAAAAGCTGGACATACGGACAATATATTTAAAAGACACAAAACATGAATGAAATAGAGGTATATTGCTACAGAAAGAGTGAAGTAGAGTTTTCTCTTAATAGGCCCTTAAAATAAATTGCTTCCTCATATTCAACAGTTGAGAAGACAGTCACTGAGCAGAAGACATGTTAAAAGGAGTAGGGATTCAGTTGCCCTGTCACATCTGCCACATTGAAGCCCATGACTGTCACTGTGGACTTTTCTGGAAGCAAAGGAGCAATCAATCTTTCCAATAACAAGTTCATACAAGTTCCAGTTCCCCTCCCTTTACCTTGTTCCAAACCTGTGGATGAAATTGCCTCTAGTCAAATGTGAGTGGTTAATACCCAAACTCTCACAGTTTGCTTTAACACCTTAAACAAGACATTATTTCAGTGATGTGCCTCATAAAATGAAGAAGACAGCTCCCCTTCAGTCATCTTAACCCAAGAACTCCAAATAGCGAAAAGAGGGGAAAGCTAGATAAGCTTACGTACTCTGTTGCAGGGTTTCTCAACCTTGGCAACTTTAAAACGTGTGGACTTCAACTCCCAGAATTCCCCCGCCAGCATGCTGGTGGGGGAATTCTGGGTGTTGAAGTCCACATGCTTAACGTCACCAAGGTTGAGAAATCCTACTCCACTGAAATCCCAGAGAGAGAGGAAAGAACAATCACTGCCTCCCCACGACTCTTCTGGATAGATACACCAGTATTAACTCCAGATGTGCTATCTCAGTGAGAAGAAAATTACAAGGGTTGAATTCATGGTAAAACTTCAGGCAATCTCTAAACAAATGGACTTCTGATTTACAAGTCAGGAAAACGGCATATTTGGGATCCATAGGGAACTTATATTTATGAAAGCCAAGCTATTAAATTTGACAAAGATTTGGAAGCATTAAAGAGAATTATTATTTCCCATGAAACCACAATTAAGACTGTAGAAGAAAAAGAACAATTTCATGACAAGCATATTACAAATCTGCAAGCTGAACTACTTGAAGGTCAAGGGCGACTCACCAGAAGCAACTTTTTTATATAATTTTTATTGCTTTTTAATTAATAACAAAAAAGAAAAAGAAAACACAAAAATAATAATGCATTATCAAGAAGCAACTAAAAATGTTTGATTCTATTTTTGAATGTGGAGTAGCAGAACCCTTTGTTAATTTACATGGAAGAATATATTCAGAAAAATCGCCTCATTGACAGTTGCTTATAAATTAAGTGTAAGAGACAATCCTTCACTGGGATCTGCCCCTATTATTGTCACATTTCTGGTGTCCACCACCAGTGACCACCTTCTACAACTTTCAAGACAAACTACCAGATCGAAACATTATGAAAGTAAAATTTATCCAGGCCTTCCTTCACAAGTTTTAAGCTTAAGAAGCGGCTTTGGTTTCATTCATATAACAGCAAGGAACAAAAATGTTAAATACTTTTTTTGTATCCAGCAATTTTCTGCCTTCCCCTTGGAGAAAAGATCAAAAGATTTACAAGTCCATCTGCTGCTATGGAATTTTTAGAGGCTTTTCGCTTATCTAATGAGTACAAACTTTCTTTTTCTTCTTTTTTCTCTTTTCTTGAACAGTTGTTGCTATTATATGAGTATACTGTAGAAGCTTATTTTTCTGTGTTTTATTCCAAGGGTTGGAGGGGGAACAATGAAGGGAAGTAACCTAAGTTAAAACAGAAGTTTAAAATAATTATTTTCTTTCTTCGTCATCTTCTTTTTTATTGTTAGTACAGTTACAGTAGATACTTTCTTTTTTATCACATTTTTGTATTATGTTTAATTATTTTTAAAGTTTTGATTCATATTAATTACTTTTCTATGTACTTGCTGTTTATTAAGCTTACCAGAGTACAAGATGTCCATAATGCTTTAAAGGTAAAAAACAGCACCTTGAATTGGACCCGGAAGCAAGATAGCCACCAATGCAGTTTTCAAAGCAGAGATGTAACATGTGTCCTCTTAGGGGCACCAGTTGAAGCTTCCGGATACTCTTCAAGGAGAGATGTAGAGCACATTACAATAATCCATATGGGAGGTGACTAGGGCATGGGTAACTGTGAGCAGAGCCTCACAATCCAAGAATGGGTGCAACTAGAGCACAACACAAAGTTGCGCAAAGGCCCTCCTGGCCATGACTGCCACTTGCTCCTCAAGCAGGAGTTGTGAGTCCAGAAGGAGCCCCAGATTGCGAGCCAGGTCTCTATGGGGCAGTGCCACCCCATTCAGTACCAGATCTGGAAGGCTTTAAAAGCCACTCAGTCTTGCCAGAGTTCAATTGAAGCCTGTTGTTCCCCATCCAGACCCCTACAGCCTCCCAGCACCGGGGTAGGACATCTACAACATCACTTAATTCACCATGGGTGGAAAGATATAACCTCACCCCATGGCGATGGATGATCTCCCACAGCAGTTTCATGCAGATGTTAAACAGGAATGGAGAAAACACCAAACCCTGTGGCACCCCACATAGTAGGGGCTGAAGGGAGGATCTCTTACTCCCAATCAACACCGACTGATATTGGCCCCAAAGGAAGGAAGAGAACCAGCACAATACTGTGCCACCTACTCGCAATCCCCAGAGCCAATCCAGAAGGACACCATGGTAAATAGTATTGAAAGCCACTGAGAGGTCAAGTAGAGCCAGGATGGATGTACTACCCCCATCCTGCTCCCACCAGAGATCATCCAAAAGCACAAACAATGCCATTTCCATCCCATGTCCAGGCCTGAATCCTGACTGAAAGGGTCCAGGTAATCTGCTTCATCCAGGGTCTGCTGAAGCTGCTGCGCGACCACCTTCTCAACATACTTTCCTCAAAAAGGGAGGTTGGAACAGTGTGGTGGGATCCAGTGATGGCTTCTTGAGAAGGGGGCGAACTGACACCTCCTTAAGAGACAAAGGAGCCACCTTCTCTCTCAAGGATGAAATAACCACTGCCAGAACCCAGTGACGTCCCCTCCTGGGCATCCTTAACCAGCCAGGAGGGGCATGGGTCTAAGGAGCAGGTGGCCAAGCTCACAGTCATAAGGACCCAATCCATTTCCTCAGGCTCAACAGGTTCAAACAGTTCCCAGATAATAGGTCAAGATTGTACCTCAGGCATCTCCACCGGACCTGTACCAAAGCTGGCATCTAACTGGGAATGAATTTGAGAGATTTTGTCTGACAGATACTCCAAAAATTCTTCTACCCAGCCTTGCAGATGAATCTCTGGGTTCCCCTTGTCCAAAAGGGTTCAGGTCACCTGAAACAAGGCCTCCAGATGGCAATCCATGAACTCAATAAAAGCAGAGAAGTATTGTTGCTTCGCTGCCCTTACTGCCACAAGGTAGGCCTTAACAGCAGCTCTTACCCGTGTTCAGTTGAGTTAATCCTTCACTGACCTCCAGCGGTGCTCTAGATGACTCTACTCCCATTTCGTTTCCCTCAGCTCCTCTGGCTTCTCTGCAATATCTTTGTCTTCTTTAATTTTTCCTTTCTTGAAATATTCTTTCAACATCATAAATCCAACAGCCCAATGGCTCACTAACCAGTTTTCATGCTTCTGAGATTTATGATTTACACTATTTGTGTACGTGTGTTTGTTTCCAACCTCAATATATAAGGAAATAAGCTATCGTTTTCTGGGAACTGTAGTCAGAGGTGACACTGGGGGCTATAAGGAAGGAATCTGAGGGCCAGATGAGACCCAGGGGCCGCAGGTTGCCTACTCTGTTCTAGAGACTCAGAACAGCATTTATATCTCACAATAATCTAATCTCTTAAAGGCTATTGGGTGCGTTTATTATCTCACAAAAACATATTTTGTTCTCTAATAGTTCACAGAGCTTGAATAAACATAAGTACCACTTGTTTACATTTACTACAAAAGACTAAGTATTGAAGCTTTATTTAATTTAAGCCTACTTGGTGTCAACTTATAGAGATTTATATTGTGTTAATTTATGGAACACAGTACAGAAGGCTGAGAGTGATTTGCATCACATTTCTTCCCACGATTTGCTGAAATATTCATTTCCAGGTTTTCCCACCCTTTACTCCCATGTTTTCTTTGGCAATGTCACAGATGTTTGGGCAGCTTGTGCTAGAAGAGACTGTTTTATCAGAAGTATATTTGTACATTTTATGGAATGTACTGTAAGTAATCTGCATGCCAACTTAAATGACTGGCTGTTCATTAATACAATTAATGGCCTCTATGAATATTTATTCCTATTCAAATTGAAGAACAGCTATGTATTACGTCACTGCAGCTTTGATGCAGCTGTTCAGTCAGAAAAACCCTTCTATCTCACTCTCTGTCAACTGCATAAACTTCACTAATAATACAGTAATTGCCAGTGATGGATGGATGAAAGCAAATAAACCAATAGATTTTATTTAGTCATAAGATGATTTATGGCTACTAACTTCAGCCCTACAATGGACTTTAGAAGAGATAATCAATCATATAAAAAAGCTGGTAATATTGTTACAAAATATATCAGCACCACTTTTAATGTACCATGTATCTGAATACTAGAATTTGTAACTTCTTGCTAATTCTTCATGCCTCTAGAATATTCAGAGGAATGGAAAACCATTACATCATTTCCAGACCACACGTATAATTTCTTTACTTGCTCATAATGGTGGTCTTTGTATGGTCATCTGTGCATATGCATATGTGAGTCCTTTGATGCAGAAAGAAAGTTTAGGACTTCAAGTATGCTAAAGAGACATGGCTCCACATTTCGACTTGGTTCTTAGTCAATAATCAATCAATAATAATCAATAACTACGGACATAATCAGGCAATAGCAGATTATAGTGATATAACAGAAGGCTGGACTATGACTATAAGTTACCAACTGAAGAACAATAGTTACAGTAAAGCAATCTACTTTTCTATGCGCTCATATGGGAGAACAACAAATTAACTTACCAAGAGGTGGGGCTGTTACTCATTACTTTAATAATCAATAATTAAATCATTATTGATCTCAACATGGCCATCTGAAATAAATGCCCAACCAAGTTTTAATATTTAGAGTATAAAGCCTCTCAAATAGCTATGACTCAATTATTCAATAACAAAATACTTTGAGGTGGTGAAAGGGCTCAATGGTTTCAGTGACCCTGACAGATAGATGCTAGGAGATATAGCAGTTAAAAGTATCCACAAAGTGAATAAGTCCAGGTGAGGCTCAGCAGGTTTGAGGGAAGCCAACCCAGCCAGAGGAAGTAACTCTAAAATTGAATCAGGAATTTAAAAAAAACACATTCTTCTGTATTATTATCAAGAAAACTGTATGGGTAAGGTGAAATAAAATAGACAGATTTGGTGCCAGATGATGAGAAGTCATTCTTCTAGTTACTGGGGAAGAACACTGAACTTTTATAAATAGATCTGGAAGTAAAGATGTAGCTAGGGCAAAGCTGGAAAGAAGTCTAATCTCTGATGGGCTGTTGGACAACTGATTATTTTCTGAGGAACATTTACAGCAAACAAGAAGTAATAGAATAGTTCAAAACAAGCAAGATAATGAGACGGGGATGCATTTTATCCCCACGTTTGTTTACCTTACACAATAAGAATCAAGGACTGGAAGACATTTTAGCTACAATCAAAATAGACAAAGCCCTACCAGTTAAGTTATGGATGTACTGTATATAGGAATCTAAAAATTGGACGTTACATTCCAATGGATGGTGTTGATGGAAGAAAGAGATGAGTCTCAGTGTGTACATTTTGAAAGAATGAGGTCTAAGAATAAAATTACTCTGCTAGGTGACATGAAGAGGTGGGTGGGAATGACACAAGAGAGTATAGAAAAAGTGACTGGGCCATTCAGAGACCTAAGAATAAATGAGAATGGGGAGCATCTGCTTAGAAAAAGGTCTGTGTTTCTTTCAAACGTATGGTTTAAGCATATTCATACCTACACATGGCAAAGAAATGAATATCCATTTTAAAGCATAATTTATTTATGATGAAAGAGTGAAATAATTAATGAAGAATACATAGGGAATGAGATGCATGAGGAAAATACAAATTCAAGAGTAGAAACTGGGAAAAAATGGACACCAAAGAATAGGAAATAAGTGAAAAAAAATGAAAATAAAAGTGGAACTGCATGAAAAGAATGTAGGACTCGTGTATGAAAAAGTATTAGAACACAGATTGCACTTGAATGAATGGAAAGTGGATATAAAGGAGGTGAATGTGGGAGCTACTTGGAACAGAGTGAAAAGAATTATTGCCACTGAAATGAGTGAAATTACATTAATGGAAAATATGAAAAAGGATGCTTCAGGGATTAAACTAAAGTGAGGGAATGCTAGGAGGAGTATTTCTGAGATTTATATGGGGTGTATAATGATGTCAAAGAATGAAATTGAAAGGAATACTATAAATATTAGTGTTCAAGAAAAAAATGATGAAGAGGATGTATAAATACTATAAGAATATTGAAAAATGGTCAGGCTGCAGGTGTAGATGGAATAACTGGAAAATGTTAAAATATGGAGTGGCTATATGACTTCTTAACATACATGAAAACTGCAACTGTGTCTGAATTTTGGAAGAATGCTATTATTGTTCCTCTATTCAAAGGGATAGATAGAAAGCATGAATTGAAGAATTGCAGAGGGAACAGTTTGTTAAGCGTGGGAAGATGTTTTACGTAATTATGATTGAAAGGGTGCAAGAAGTGACAATAAGCAACGTTTGGGAAGTGCAGTGTGGCACTTTGACAGACAGGGTGGATGTGTAAACCAGATTTTTGTTCTTCAGCGAGTCATTGACAAATGTATGAATGTGAGAAAGAAAGTAAATCTTTTGTTGATTTAGAAAAGGTATGTGATAAAATGAATACATTTAAATTATAGAATTTGTGCATGAATATGAAATTGAAGATTGGTTATGAATATGATAACATCAGCATATCATAGAAGCATGTATGACAGTAAATGGAATGCTTAGTGAATGGTTTGCCACTGAGCAAGAAAGTAAAAGTGGAAAGTGAAATCTCTGGTTTAAAATGGACTTCTTGCTGCTTGTTTCTCACCTTGGATGTGGAGGGTGCCTGTGCTGTGTTTTCAAAACACTCCTATGTTGACTCTGGGTCTTTATTTCTAGCATCTTCAGCTTTCAGCCCTTACAGAAATATTTTTACACCGGATAGGTTTTATTCTTTCAATTTGTTCTTAGGTGGGACTCCCCTCTGGGCCCAGCTCCTAAAGGAGCAGGTACTCTCAGCCAAATAGTAACTTAGCCTGAAGGAAGCAAAAGTTACAGGGTGCATGTATGCCCACCTCCTTGTTGTCTTGGGCAGCACTTGCTATAGAGAAGGTGGGGCCCATGGTGTTCCTGAAGTCTGATAGGTCACTTCTTCCCTCTTCCTTCTTCAAGCACAGCTATATCATCCCCTGCAGCCAAGAAGAGGCAAGGAAGAGAAGCTGTTGCTTCCATGGAAGAGCCTCCTGGCCACCCAACCTCAGGGCAGGAAGCACAGGTAAGAGGGCCATTATTTCTTCTTTCTCCTATGAATAAGGCTCTTCTCATTGCCCTTACCAACCCCTGTCCCACCACAAAGAATCCCTGCTGGCAGATGATTTCTTCAGGAATTCCAGGACCTTGGAAGAATGACAGGTCACAGATGTGGAGAAGGAGCACAGGGTGAAGTTGGAGGGAGCACCTCCTCAGCACTCTTCCTTCCCCTTATCAGGTACCGATTTTTGGACATTCTTTCAAAACAGAGCTAGGTTGACAAGTTACAGGCATAGAATGCCTCCATGCCTGTGATCGGTCTCTCAGGCAACCTGATAAGTAGCTAAACCCTCTATCCCAAGCACCCATCTGCACATTAAGAAAGGCAATAAATGGTTGCCTTTCCCACTTGCTCAGAGATGAAATGAAACCAGGGGAATCTTTTCTTAACTTCTCCTGCATTAAAACAATAAGGACAGAACTAACCTGCTTCTTAAGGCTGAGTAGAACTTTGCCATTGGGTTTCAAATGATATGCTGGCAGACATTTCTGCCAACTTAAGGGACTGCTGAAATAGCATGCTAACTTGACCATGAGGAAAAGCCCAATGTCCTATTGAATTCAGAATTAGCAAAAACTGTTATGTTAGAGTTTGGGATCTGCTATGGATTAATTTGGGGAGTCATGTGAGTTGACAAAGGAAATCAGCAAGGAGAGGCGTACAAGATGAAGATAGAACATACTTTCTTGTTAACTAATTCTGAACACAATGTGTGAACCACACATACAACAGAATGGAAATGGAATTTATAAAAATGTGAGATTAAGCTACAGCATTTTGAGACATGTGGCATGCCTTTCATGTCACACAGTGAGACATGTCACAACCCAGAGAACAAATCGCAGCCAAAACCCAAACTATTATTATGTCCTTTGCTAAATTGAGACATATGTCAAAAAGCAAATCTTCAATTCTAATATTTTAAGACTATTTTAAATTTCCCTGGCCAATATATGTAACCAAGAGAATCTAGAAACCAAGAATGCACCAATATGTGCCTTGAGATGTAACTAGCAGCTGGAATTCCTAATTAACAGCTTGGATCCTCCAAGAGCTCAAATGGCAAGAGCCCTCTGATCTAATAGCAAGTTGCAACATTTGAGTTTTAAAATAAAATGTCTCTTTGGGATTTTTTTCTGCATATTAATAGAATGCCATCTGTGTGGGGTGGCACTGCCTGCATTTCACCCTTTACAACTCTAGCACCAGATGGAAATTGGGTCAGTGTGGTAGAGCTGCATTTTGCACGGATTAGAGGGTTTTACAAAGAATTAAGCATTGGCAAAAATGGCACATGGCAATCAAAATAATTTGATATAGTCAAAAGCCTTATGACTGCAAGACTAGGCTCAAGCCAGGCAAACAGATGCAGACCAGTGATAGGGCTGATTTGGTTTATCACGCTCTTACTTAATCACAGCCTCACCTTCTCTTCTCAGATGGATTAAGGGAGATTCTCCCCTCCCTTTGGGGAATAGCAAGGAAGCAGTATGCTAGACTTCAACATACCTGTGGTGAAATGCTATGAAAATGGCCTTCTGTTTCCTGTGAGAATAGTCTATCACGTTCTTTCTCCTCTCTCTTCCCTTCCACACCCTGCTTTTGCCTTCAGCTTCACTACCTAATAGGTCCCAGTTCAAAATGCTGAGGATTTTGCACTTCTCCTTTTTAATTTAAAGGTTACACAATTCCACCACCCTGAAAAATGTACTCGGTTAACCTCATGGAACGTAAGGTAGTAATTTCCAAATTATGCAAGGGAATCACATTTTGTTATTAGTACAGGAAAGAAAGAGAAAACTGCTAGCACATTGATACTGAAAAGCTCAGCCACCTGATTTTAACCAATGATGTTAACCAATAAAATCCTCTGATTTTAACCAATGACGTTGCCTCAGGGTACTCAAATACCCCTACAGTCAGGAAGGCAGTAAGGGCTTACGGTCAGTCCAAAAAAGGGAAGCCATGCAGGCAGTTAAACTGCCCCATCTGTGAATGAAGTGTCAATGGGTTGTGGATGCAATTGCAAAACCACTCCTACATCCTTGCTCCTGTCCTTTAAATCTCTCATCATCTCACATCAGTGACAACATACTTAAGGGTCCTTAATTTATCTTTCCTGGCCAGAACCCTGACATAGCATAACTCTTACTCACATACACACTTCAACTTGCTTTCAAGGAGATACAAACAGAAGCCCTCTGCTTGGAGGACATTGGAGAAAAAGGTTGCCTGTGTGCTCTCTTTTAGCCCTGAGGGAGGCAACCTGATCACCCAAGTAGGTCTGAAGGGCTGACCTCTAACCCAGTTAAATAACTAAGGATAACTTAAGCAAATGAATGAGGAATCCAGAACAAGCAAATACCTCTCAGGTTAACTTGGTCATGAGCATAAAAGTGTTGCCCGGCCAATATGATAAGTAAGCTGATCTAGAAACCTGGTGAGGAGAAGAGAAAGGTTTTCCCAAAGGGCATACCCAAAAACCCTCTTGCATTCATAATCAGTTTAGGTACTCTATTGACTTTTGCACAAAGCACTATGTACAAGAGTTTGGGAAACTAGGCCTTTTTTACCACTTATTCACATTACATATCACTCATATGTTCAGGAAAAGCTCTGGGTCTGGTAAATGAGCCAATAAAAGGCATCTACTACAACTTTATGTAACTCAACATCTAGTTTTAAGTGCACCTTAAAACTTGCATTCTTGTCCCTTCTCCATTTTGCTTGCCTGGAAATAGTTTTGGTTCCACAAAAAAATAACATTATGTACTCCCAGATTTTTTTCACAAGCCCATCACAATGGGTGGCTTCAGAAAGTCACCAGATGCCCAGTTGGCCTTAAAAAGGTCATCTAATTTGCCTGCTTTCTCCTGAAAATAAAGACTAGTTTATTTTCTTTGTTCTAAAGAAAACAATGAACATTGGCATTTTGATTTCTTATTTTCCTGCTTCTGTCACTCTTCTAATTTGCTGCTTTTTCTCTTTGAACCAACTAAATTTCTGTTTGTCACCTGTGTAATTGAGCTTCCTAATTGAAGTTAGGTCTTTTCCCTCATGCCTCCTATGTTCTGATTTGATAAGCTGTGAGAGTCAGAACAAGAGGAATTAAGAACGTGCTCTCATCACCAGAGCAATGAGGAAGAGATAAGAGGATGAGACTGGCCCCTCCCTAAAGAATGCAAGGGAGGTTGGGAGGGTGACCCTGGAAATTACTCTCACTCTGAGAAGATTTCTGTAACGGGACTGAAGCCAATAAACCTTGCTGGATTGAATCTGTACTGTCTCCTGGAGTTTCCTGGGCTAATCCTGACATAAGCACACTTTTAGCTTCATTTGGTATGGCATCTTTTCTATCCTTCCTTTAGACATAGAAAGTATTGGTCCAAGTTCCATGTTGCTTATCTCACCAGCTTTTGTATTTTCAGTCAACATTGCATATTGTCTACTTTCTTAACACAAAATAATAACATTAATAAACTTTGATCTAAGATTTGATCTGGTTGTGGGGTCCATGGGGAGGGAGTTAAAAAAAAAAATCAAGATACTGGCCATGACCACACAATCAAAGCCCCACCTCGTTTACATGCATTGGGCATGCAATGAACATACAAGGGGCAAAGTCTTGATCATGCAATTGTGGCCACTCTCTTGGCTTTTTTGACATCCCCTTCCCCTGCAAGTATCTTACCTTCCTCAACCTGATGACCTGTAATGCATGTTGGCACTACAAGTCCCAGAATTTTGAGTCACTCAGGTGTGACTTTTTCATGGTGTGTCTATGGTGGGAATTTTTCAACACTGACTCCAATGTTCACGATCATAAGAGACATATTATCCTCAGGTACATCTGTACACAAGTCTGTATGCATTGATATCTAAACACAAATATGCAGCTATCATGTATTCACACATAATATTGAGAATCTGAACAATTATTTATTACTAAAAAAGTAAAGACCCTTTCAGATTAAGTTCACCTCCCAGGAGCTATATGAACATGTTCATGTAGTTTTTTTGGCAACAGTTTGGAAGTGTTTGGCCATTACTTTCTTTGAGATAATTATGACTAAATTGGTTATTCTTAATAATTGCTTCATGCAGTATCAGGCAGCTCAAAGACAATATATTCAGCCTTATATTTCAATTCTCATTAAATAACTGATACCTGTTATTCATATTGCAAAAACCATTTACATCAAAATGGCCTACTTGACTTCACTGGCCCTCTTCTGGAAGAACTAATTGGTTACAAGTATTACTGTTTAAATAAGAACAAAACATATTCAAAATACATCAGGCAGATAGAAAGACGGATTCAAATGATAGTTGTTTCTTTTCTTGTCCAAGCTGTATTAGAGCGGGTTTAATCAACTCACCTCAAAATACATGTTATTGATTCAGTTTGCATACAAATCCAAAGGATAAATCCTCACATTTGGATGTCACAAAGTACATTAGCCAAATATGGATGAACATATAATCAAAATGCAAATGTAATTTTTTTTTCTTCCCAAGCCACATACTGGTAAACTCATTCCCTTAACCCGTATACATTTTAATTGAGTTGTAGGTGAGGAGGAAAAAGTTAAATTTCTCCCCTGTGCATTAAAACTGGGCACTCTTATGCTTAATATTCATTTGATTAACACTTTAAAATAACTTTTTGCTTGTTCAGTAGAATCAAATCTCTAGAAAGTCAGGCTTCATATGCTTATAAGCCCAAACTTAGTAGAAGATGCACCATCCTGATTCTAGGAATACAAACAGGCCGACATCATAATATGTTTTTAACTTGTTTGTGGCTCAACTTTCCAGGCAATGAAGCAGAGTCAGACTTACGTTGTTGAAGTAGCGGCCCCATTTCTCTTCAAATTAGTCTGTCCCAGTGTGCAATCTCCAGCTGTACTGGGTGGCCAGAATTCCCAGATCCATAATAGATAAGGCTGTTCATTAAGAATATGAAAAAGTCTCTTATCCCTGGCCGAATGGCTTTTTCATGCACAATCACAAACTTTTACACCAAGGACAAATGCCAGAATCTCCTAGAACATGTGAGATAAAGATGCTGCTGAGAGCACTTCCCTTGCTAATTGTCACATGGCTAGGATCACTTTTCTGGAATTTTTTTCCTTCCTTTTCCCATCCTCCTCTTCATTTTCCTCCTCCTTCTCCTTCTTGTGTGTGGTGGTGATGACTTTGTACATCAGCATCTCTTGTTGGAATGAAGCCTCCCACTAAACAAACCAATGAGCTCTCTTACATCTAGAAGAGGGGAAGGAAGGAGGACAATTCTCAGGAAATTTCTGGGTATTTTATTTTATTTTATTTTATTTATTTTATTTATTATTAAATTTGGTCTCTGTGGTTTCTTATTTTGAGAAGTGGTGGAAAACAATTTCAATATTACAAGGAACTTTATTGTGTGAAAAGCCATCCAGAAAACAGTTTTTGACCTCATTCTTAATTCACATTGGTAAAGTAAGGACAGTGTTGTAATCGTTTGCAAGTTGTTATGAGAATATGCAGATGGGTATTTCTTATATGTGTTGTCATCTCTTTTAAAGCTATTAATTTAAGCACTTTTAGAAAATGGAGAGCCCCTTTGAAAAAAATTATGTTTCAATCTCCTGGCAGGAGGGGGATCATTTGCCCTGGGTTTCAAGCTGAAAGGTTCACCTTTAAGGCTCTTAATCACTTATTTTATTTAAAATATTTATATTATGTTTCATTTCTTTTGTGCCTTACTTTTTTTTCTTATGTCATTTAGCCATCTCTTACTCTGGATGTGACAAGCATAGGATCCATTCATGATAAGGTGGCTTCTGAGCACTAACCATTCATAATATGTAATGATGAAGAATGAGTAGGTATTGGATGTATGCTTTTTTTTAATATAGTAATTTTATTAAAAATTACAATTACAACAATAACAACTAATACAAGCTAAAAAAAAATAAAAGAATAAAAATAAAAAATAGAAGGTGCAGAAAAGAAAAAAATAGAAACAAAAATAGAAAAGAAAGAAAAAATAAGAATGTAGTAAAAAAAAAAAAAAGAAGAGAAATACATAAAGAAATAACTTCCCCCTCATCACAGCAAGTATAAACGATTTTAGTAACTTATCACCTTCTCTTAAAATACAGCAAATGATCTCTTCTTCCCAAATCCCATCTCTAACCTATAAACAAATCCATAAAACCTTGCCAATTCAGTCCTGATGTCAGCAAAAGTCAATTAAGAGTTACTAGAGATAACAACATATCTACTTTAGCCTTGATCAAATAAACCAACTTTATATTCCTTCTAACAATCTTGATCTTTAGTCCCTTCAAATAATGTCCTAGAACTTGATTTCTTTTCATTTTTTCTTTTGTCCTTTCTCACACAATTCTTCAAAGCTTTGACAAGCCTCTTTTGTAAATCCAATATAGGAAAATTATCCAGGTCACTCTCTTGGTTTGTTATTTGTATATCCCTTTTAATTATTAAGACATCAGCCGGTTTCTTTTGTATGGGGTAACATCTTTTTCCAAGTCATTCTTGTAACCTGTCATTTTAAAATCCACTTTCAAATCAGTCTCAATCTTGTCAGGTAAAACTTGTTCCTCTTCTATAACATCTTTTAAATTAATTTCTGGGTCCATTGTTCAAAAATACCCTTCCATATGTCCAATGTTAAAATATTTTGCTTCATTCTGTATTTGTAAACTGAGTTTGAGTGTTCTCCTTTAATTGTAATTTGGTTCTTTCTAGTTCCCTCTACTGTCCAATTTTTAAAGTCTTATAATTATTTTTTTTAGGAATTCAAAACAAAAGCACTTTCCCACAGGAAGGATTCTTTATAATTAATTCCAAAATATTATTTCAAATTTATCTGGACCCATAGTCCATTTGTAACTTTCTAAAATCAAAGTTTTAATTACCTTGTTGCTGTTTATTTTTTAAAAAATTAAGTCCTTAAATTTGTATTTAAAACTCCTTTCACTAAGGATTGAAGGAAACTCACCCAGTGCTATAAAACCTGTCAATCCAAAGGTTTCTAATAGCTGAAAAGCAGTTAACAAGCAATTTCTGAAAGTGATTAGAAAAGGAAGTATGTGAATTTAAAGTCCATCCAAAAGCGCCAACTGTGGGTTGAGTGAGCTGGCTATTCTCCCATCTCCTCTAGCTCTAAACCCACAGGAGACTGCTGTCTTGCAGTCTCCTCACAAGGAATAACTGTCTGCAGCACTTGTGGGTGATCTCAAGTCCTCTCCTTGTCCAGAGAGGAATTATCGAGGAGCTGGTCTACTCGCCGGCTCTTCATTCCACCGCAGTTGTTGGCTCCGCTTTTCGTGGAGCCGTTTTCAGTCTGCTATTTCTTACCTGGAAGTGAGGTATTGGATATATGCTTAAGTTTACCTGGACACAAAAGCTTGTTATATTCTCTGCAAATATTGTGCTCATTGATACATAGTATAAACATTGCACTCCCTTTCTCTGCTCTACTACCATATGTGGATGACAACCTTAGTATATCAAACTGTATGGCCAATGAGTTTAAGTTTGATCACTAATCTGGTAGCTAGAGACCCATGCAGCCCACAACATTTAAATAAATTTTTTCTTCTTATCTTGGCATGACAAGAGTACCAAACATGTCTTTGAAACTATATAGGCTCAGATGTTTCCTCCTGCTGTTCCAGCATTATAAAATGGCTGGCAGAGCCCCCTTGTGTGTGTATGCATGTGCACACATACATACAAATGGCAGAGCCATGTCTTATCTGTTACAACAATTCATTAAGGCAACACACGACTCAGGCCCCCATAAAGGAAGTTGTCTAGTAATAATCAAACAGACTCTCATTATCAGTGCAATAACATTATTATACACTTTATGCAACAAAAAACTTATTCAGGGAAGAGAAATGACATGAATAGTTGCCTAGTAACTTTACAAACATTCTTTATCACTTCTGAATTGCAGTTGGGAAGATATGGCTAATTCTATGCTACCCAACTGTAGGATCTTCTCATTCTCTTTGCCTTCATTAGTGGGACTCATGCCACCATGAAGTCACCTGACCCTATCAAAAGAGGTCCCTTGGCATCCTGAAATTGTCTGATTTCAGGCTGAACTTATGTGCTACTAGACTTAATAATACTTATTCACAACTGGACAAGGGAACTGAAAACCATTAGAAATCAGAAACATCACTGTTCTAGAAATAAGGCTAAAATTGGATTAAAAGATACATGCAAAAACATGTCCATTCATGGGCTATGATTGACAGCAATTGTTTCCTACTCTTCATGCAGTCTTCATTACAATGTTCTTCCCTATAACTGATATTTGAAAGGACTGTCTCCTAACATCCTAACTAAAGATGGCTGCACCTGTACATTTGAAATCTTGCCCCTTTTTCTATGTAAAAAAGGGACAGGACTTCAAATATACATCATGATGCATGGAAAGAAGGGGTGGGCTTCAGTTGCATGATTGTGACCATCATCATCTTGACACCCCTGGACATTCTTGTCTTCTAATGAAAAATAAGAAGCTGAACTATTCACTGTGCTATAAAAGCCAACAGCCCCAAACCCACAAGGTAGTATTACTAATAAAAATATCCTCCTCTCCCTTTATGTTTGTGATATGAAACGAAGTATGTACAGTTGATCAAAGTCCAGTAAGTACTATAATCCTCCTGATGTACTGTATGCTTTGATATGCACTTTCTCCGTTACACTTTTTTTTTCATTATGTACATGTGAGACCTGTAAATGCTCTAATATTCTGTCTGTGTTTGGAAGAAGAACCTGACAGACCCAAAGTGCTGTGAGTCTTTTATTGCTTGCCTACCTGACAGTTTTCAAACAGACAACATGTAACTTTCAAATGTTATCTGCATGAATAATTTGAAATATAATCCTTTTGTACCCTTTTAATAGTATTTTTTAAACTGACAGTTTTTATTTATTTTTATTTATTTATTTATTTTCAAATTTATATATGCCGCCCATCTCACTATACAAGTGGCACGGGTGGCATATATAAATTTCTAAAACTTTATGACTTTGGAGGAAAAACGTACTTTTCTCAACTGCCTAGGCTCCAATGCTGACAAGGTAACAAAGAAATACACCTATATTTTATTCCTCTCAGCCTTGCAATTATTTAATATTAGTCAAGCAGGATATCAATGGCTATCTAAAGCACACGAAACTCATCTGTTGATGTTAATATTTTGAAACATTCTGCAATACTCAGTGTACCTTTAGACCTTTAAGCTTTCAGATAAATTAACCCCTTTGGCAGTAAACATTTCACCTCTGATAATTCCCAGTAGATGCTTTTCAACACATAATACTTGGAGAACTGTTGTATTTTAAGGAAAAGTTTATCCATCCTTAAAACTCACTACACATCATCACTGAATAGCTTAAACTGTTTATATAATTTCTGTGTTTGAGATTACATAGAATATTATGCCCTCATATGAATACAATAATACAATTTTTTAAAGGAGAAGGTCCTTTGTGTCCCACTGATTTCACCAACCTCTTATGCAAATCATCTCACTTCCTGCAAATCCCAAGAAGCTTTGCTCCACTCCAAGTCAGATTGTGAACTATCTGTTCTTTTGTGGCCTTCTGAAAAACTTTTGGCTTCAATGTGATTTGGTCAGAGATGAAAAGCAATCAGTCTCAGAGTGAATATTCTGTATGCCAAAGAATTGAGAAGCTATTCTTCTCTTTTCTTTCATTCCCATTCTACCTCAGTCAAATAATGTCAGTCAAAGTATATGCCTGCAGTATGAATGGATATCAACTGGGATCAGCATATGGGTACATATGCAGCCCCTACCTCAAATCACTGAGCCCCCAGTTATCCATAAAAAACTGACATTTGAAAAAGGGTTGGGTGTTTTCATGTGAATATGCTGACTAATAATCAGGAACTCTGATGAGACAAATTCCTATATACAGAGATTTTGTGAGTGTGTTCAGCTGGACGCACAATGACAAACATTTATTGGAACTCTGACTCCACACTTACAAACATCTAAGGCAGTCAGATGCACACCAGGTGGGATGTAAAAGAATTTCTACCACAAATTGCATTGGAAGCAGATTTGGGAATCCTATTCTTACCAGGTTTCACAAAAAAATGCTATCAACCAGTAAACTCCATTAATGTCCTTCCTCCCAACCCCATTAAATAGATATAGATAGATAGATAGATAGATAGATAGATAGATAGATAGATAGATAGATAGATGATAGATGGATAGATATAGATGGTTTAGAGAAAGAATGTGTTGCTGAAAATGGTGTGCAAACACCAGCCATTACAGTAAAAAAGAGAACTTACTTTGCATTTTTTAAAACCTGTGGCAGGGAACTTGCATATCAAAGAATGAGAGCAGAGTGATTTCTCATTGAAAGGGAGTTCTTGAGCAATTGACATTAACAATTATGTTAGTTAACTGAAGATATGTCAAAAGCCTCCATATGTTCTAAGACATTGCAGACTTGAATGAATATGAAATTTTCTACAATGGTTTTAATCTGTACAAAAAACATCAGACTGGAATACTGCTCTACTAACACAGGCAATAAAACATGTTAATGTAATATCTTTAGCCATTTCCACATTGCTCGTGTACAGGGCCTTGCCCATTTATGCTATGTAGCAGGCACATGTTTGTCTAGATCTACACATGATCCTATACTAACTTATATTCTCTGATATTAATCATAGAATTGGAGGAGTCCTGTAAGCCATCTAGACCAGCCACTTGATCAGTACAGACAATCTAAAGCCAAAATATCAGCAACGCATGACTGTGAATTCTCAACTTGTATTCCTGTGAAGGAGATCCACTCAACTTCTGATAATAGATTCCACCATCAAACTCTTCTTGCCATCAGGAGATTTCTGCTAATTTTTTTATCTAAAATGTAACTCATCATGTTTTCCTTCACTTCCCCTGACTAAAAATACTGAGTTCTTCTTTTCCATAGCCTTAAGTGTACTGGATGAAAGTGCTATATATGAACACATATTCAAATTTTATGCAGCAGCACAGGATAAACATCATTTTGATATAGTTAATCACTGTTCTATCATATAGCCCACTGGAAACCAGTTTGCTAACAAGGGTATTAGAAGAAATTCTCATGTGCTTTGCTGATACCAACTAAATTGCATCCGCAACATTCCCAAAGCTTATTAAGCTAGTAACCCAATTAAAAAAAAATAGATAAAGCCTGCATGGCAGAATTTGTTCTTGAGACTAGCTTCTACTAATCACTGCACTATTTGAAGCTAGCTCAGCGATTTCATATAGGTGGCTGTGAAAGTACTTGTTGTTGTCCAGTCAGATAATTTAAGTGTCTAGTTTCTCAATAGTTATCATCTTTACATGACTTATTCTATAGCTACTATCATTTTGTTTAAAACAAGATCCCTTTTATTTTGATTTTGGTGGCCAAGAAAATCTGAGTATCTGTTTTTGGTACAACATTACACAAGAAAATAGAGAATAATTTAAAATTTATCTAAGTGTATCCTTTTTCCTTATAATCTGACTTGCTTTTGGCTTTGCTGTTTGTAATGTGGATTCTTTGGCTCTTTTGTACCAGTTAGATTTTACCTATGATTGCTCTAATGACTGCATTTATTTCTACATAGCTGCAACTTTACCTCTTTGCTTGCTGTGATGGCATAGATAATTCTAGCAGGGAATAATTGAAGGAATTGGGTACACTGAACTTCCACAAGAGAGGGGTGGGGTGGGAGAAGATATGCTAATTTTCATGAAATACTTAAAAGTCAGAGACACAGAAAAGGGTGAATGGCTGCCTGAACAGGGTAAGGTCACATTTTTTATTGTTATGCTTATTCTTTCTATGTAGGAGAATAGGGGGAATGATAGTAATACCCTCTTCCATGGAAAAATGACTGTTGTCAGGGGATGGTTGTGAATGACATTATAGGAATATGCCAATTAAATCCTAACTTTGACATCATCTGGCTCATTGGATAGGAGTGGTACTGATCCAGCCAATCATAGCCCAAGAAACCAGAAGTTTTTTTTACCCAGTTTTGCACTTACATAACTACATGGTATTGAGTATAAGTTAGCAATTGTAACAGCAAGAACTAAGCTGATACTCATCCATTCACAAATAAAATTTGCTGCTTTAGTTTTTATTTATGATGTTTATCAATGAACAGTTTTGGGTTTTTTTAAAAGTTCGTGTTCTTTTAAAAACTGTGCTTGTAACTCATGCTCAAATCCTATGCTGGCAGTTGTATGAAGAAAACTTCTCATATCTGGTACACATTTGATACCTGACAATCCTGTTATTTGAAAGACCTTCACGGTCAGTTTGACTGCACAACATGCTATCACTTCCCTTTTTCAAACTAAATAAAAGGTGGAAAAAGGATCTTAGGCTTCTCTCAACAAGAAGAACCACCTCTTCCAATGCAAATAAGGAGCAGGTCTTCATTTTTGATAGGAATTATAGGGCTGTTAATCAGCTGTCTAAATCATGGTGAGGAAAAAGCAGTGTCAGATACCACGAAGGAAAAGCTTTTCAATGGATTAAATACTCAAAAATGCCATTTAATTTTCAGAGCTGTAACAGTGTAAGGGAGTGGTTTGGCATTGTGTTTGTGGAAGAGAAAGTGACATGAAGACAGAGATGGAAGCAGTAGAATCCATGTCCCAGTTTGAGGATGGAGGACTTCTTGAGATGGGAGAGATAGTTTCCTGGGATTAATAAAGTAGAAATAGTCCTTACTTTGAGCACTTTTGTCCTGAAAAGACCAGTCTTTCCAAGATCACAATATGCTGGCTGTGTGTTCTACAATTAAACTATGGGGTTATTTCTATACATTGATGACTTAGTTATGTTAGGCATTAGCAGATACAATTGTGCCATTTTTAACATGACACCTTTTGATTGCTTAATACCATAGCAGCACTCAGAGCAGTTATGAAATACTTCCCCTCTTACGAAAAAATGCCTACTATTCTGAAAAGTATGCCAAATATTTTTCAACGTTTTTTTCCAAAAAAGGCTAGTATATTTACCATTTCTGGATCCTTTTAAGAACAGAACTTTGGAAAAATGTGTCTCAGACGTATTAGTAAGCATATAATACCAGTCTACAAGAGTGATTTCAATAGTGATGCAACTTCCCCAAAGTAAAATAATACTTTACATGCAAAACTAGGTTTTAAAAAAAGAATAAAAAGAAGGTTCAGGAAGTACGAATTCTATCAGTCTTTCCTCAGAATTTCATCATAGCCACGAGATGTTTGCTGAAACAATAGAAAGATTCTTGAGATGATGCTGGCATAGAGAGGCATGTAAAATTTGCTAAGGCTCTGGAAAACCAAGTATATGTCTGAGATTCTAAGAAGATGTAGAATTTTTGACACTGCTCCAGGTGAAGCAAATTCTCAAGAAACTCTTCATTCAATGAGATGAGCTTACCAAGTAAACAGTCATTTCTGGCTAGATCTCCAGCACTAGCAACAGCTGTGAATTCAACTGATAAACAGTTTTGTTTTCTGCTTGTCAGTGAGCTCCTGGAACAGATGTAAAACTTTAAAAAAAAAGGTCATTGAAACATGAAAGGGAATGCATTAGGTTGAAAAACTATAGAGTTGGATTTCTGCTGTAGTTCTTGTAACACCAAATTGTTTCTTATTGTCCCAGGTACTGTCCTCCTCCTTATTACACAATTTTCTACTATTGTACCCTATATCCCCATTAAAAATACAGTTAGTAAAAAATAAGTGTTGTAGTTGATTCAAAATGACCTTTTCCTTTTGAGATCCTAAAATGTTAATACCAGTAGTAAAGAGGGAACTTAAACACAGATCTGCAATACATTTGCTTTGCACGCACTGATCCAGAACCATAGTAAGTAGTTTACCATACTTACTGGTAAACTACCTCTCAAAATACAGTCTGAGGATTCCTTCCTTCCTTCCTTCCTTCCTTCCTTCCTTCCTTCCTTCCTTCCTTCCTTCCTTCCTTCCAGAGCTTGAGCAAATAAACCCTAAAGAAAACAAAACGACAGAAAGACAATTACTTGGCGGGCCATTCAAAATGAAAAAAAAACATGGTTAACATAATGGAGGATCCTTATAGACGTAGGAGTAACACTCTTCTGGAAGAGCACGCAACCTGTTTTTAAACACATTTGTGGCCTTTTGAAAGAGTGCTAGACCCTTTAAAAAAAGCGTGCTAGATTCTGCCTGTTATTTGTTGCTGGTTTTGACACCAGTGAGCACTTTACAGATTTTCTGTTGCTTTTTTCTGACAAGGAATTTCACACAGCCATACTTTTTACTATTTTCATTCCTTTAGGAGGGGGATGCCATTTTGCCTACTCCGACGCCACTTTGCACATTCAGTGGACTATTTCTAAGTGCCGCTGGGCATAATCCCTTGCTGTAGCATTGCCATTCTCTTGCAGCATTCATCTATTGGGGATACATGAGGGCTGTGGTGAGGTCAACCAGAATTCTGCCTGGTTCACCTTTTTTGCCTGACTGCCATGTCAAAGATGAAGCCAAGAGGCACGGGGTGAAGAGGGAGAGAGATCCTGCAATGCTGCTCACAACTCCTGTGCCATGCTGGGTCACGTGGGCTACTTCAGAACATGGTTCTCGAAGAACCCTAAACCCATGTCCAAAAAACAGTCAGACTGACCGGTGGATTAGGAGCATGGGATGAAGCATATTCACCTCACATTTTCCTCCATGCCACCATCCTATGCGTTGGCACTTTCCAGAAAATCTCTAGACTGTTGTTCATAAATGGTGGAGTGTCAGGGAAGGGGTGTGGAGAACTTGAAGAGCTGCTGAAGCTCTGTTCCAGGCACTCACTCACAATTGCCCACCCAACCTACAGTACATTAAGGAAAGAGTTTGCTGGTTGCTTTTCCTGATGAGTCAACTTGGGCTTATTTCTAGGTAATAATGAGTTCACAAGAAAAATGAATGGAAACAAATAACTAGATGCATTTGGTTTTGCAGGATAATATAATAAATCAGTGTGTTATGGACAAAATGAGTGTGTTATGTTTACTATGTGCTATGATTTACACATAGTAAATCAGGTGTCCGTAGGGAAATACCAAGTGGCAGAGTTCAGAAAATATTATTCATTATAGCACATACAGATAATGGTCTCTGAATTTTTTTGTTTTTTATTAATATAATTACTTTATATAAAAAGCCATCCATTGCTATTTTGTTGCTCTCTAGACATATTTCTGATGAGCCAGAAGACTGACAAGAGAATAGGTGCCTTTCTGAATGCTATCCAAACCCCAGATTAAAAATGCTGTAACAGCCTTCATAATGTGTACTAGTCCTCTTTTTAACACAACACTCTGAGCAGTTTCTTTGCATTTAGGAAAGAACTTAAAGTGGAGACCACTTTCTCCATCTCACTGTTTTTCTCATGAAGCACCCAAACACAAATACAGAATGCACTATCAAGTCTTGAATGGCCTGAGTTAAATACTGGAAAAAAATATTATTAAACTACATTTTAAAAGGAGGTTGTTTATAGAAAATTCAAAAAAAAAATATTGGTAAACCAATCCATAAAAGAAATTGGACTAGGAACATTAACCCTCCAAAAGAAGAAATACAGCCCACATCTTGGCTCTCCTTTCTGCCTGGGTTACTATAGTAAAAGAAAAGATCTCCCTCTGCTGGCAGAGGGCAGACAGGTCATTTTTAGTGTTCTGTTTGCAATGTACGCTTGCGAAAATGTTTGGAACCAGCAGCTGCATGATCCAGATTATCAGATTCCAAAATGTCACAGGAATGCAACACAGCTGTAGTAGGCAACCTGTAAACTCTTGTGCCAGTTAAGCAAAATCTTCATACAATCCTACATAAATTGCCCCTCCCATTCATGAGACATTCAGATTAGCCCTAGATAATTTACATAAATAACTAGCTTTGGAGAACAAGTCTACCATTATCTGAACAATCTGATTACTAAGAAGCAATGCCTCCTTTAAAGCATTGGGTCTACTGAACTTGATGGATCTTGCCTATAAAAAACATACCAAGTCTTCTGGTCTTTTGTTTTTGGGCTAACTGCCCATAAGTGGGTAAATGGATGACAAGATGACACATGCCATTTGCCACACCCTCCACTTTGCAATTATTGTATTGCTTCTACCTTATCTACACACCATCATTTGCTCCCTGCTTAAAAAAAAAAACAACCTAAGTGCTAAGTGATTGGATAACAATAGTGGGTTACATTGCAGATTTGTCATACAGTCACAGCTATGAGTTCCTGGATTTATCAATTATTTTCTATCACATAGTGATCATTGTCCACGAAAGAAGACCTGCCTTTCTTCTCCCAAAAGCTACATTAAAAATAAAGCAGGAAGTTCTTTCTCCAGCCAGTCAGTACTGTATGTAGCATTGTCTGTTCATTCATCCATATATTCATTCATTAGCCAAATACACAGAAGGTCTGAAGCAAGTTTATTTTTCACAAAGTAGTTACACACAACAGAGCTAGTACATACTGCTTTGTATTCGTCAACCTGGTAATCTCCAGATGTTTTGGACCACAATCCATAATGAGCATGAAATAATGTGCTGCCTGGGGAGCTGTAGGATAAATCATTTGGAGAGCAGTGTATTGGGGAGAATGGACTAGAAATTTGTTTTTTAAAAATAAGAAAGCTCAGTTGGGTGGGACCATACCACCATCTTCCATTGCCCCTCGTACAGATGACGATGAGTAGGAGTTCCCTATTCTTTTTTGAAGGTTCTAAAATCTCCTACAGCACTATGAGCTACCACACCTTGATGCCTAAAGTATTCATCAGATTTATAACAATTATCAGCTCACAAACTTTGGACATTTGCTATTCTATTTATGTATTGCACTGGCTACTAAATCATCTGTAAAGTAACACTTGGGATCATGCTCAAAGCTAATATACAAAGCTTTTAATCATTAACTCAGTGTTTCTCAACCTTGGCAAATTTAAGACCTGTGAACTTCAACTCCCAGAATTCCACAGCCAGCATGGCTGGCTGTGGAATTCTGGGAGCCGAAGTCCACACGTTTTAAACTTGCCAAGGTTGAGAAACACTGCATTAACCTATTGAACCATTTACCACTCTTTGTACTAAATGCAATTAAGACACGTTGGAGGTTATAGTGCTGCCTTCTACGTATTTGAGTTCAGGAGACAAGGAACTGAACTCTATCTTAGCCCTGAACTCTGGCTTAGATTTGTAACTTATCTTCTTTTCCCCTGACAGAGTGAGAAAGAAAGTGAAAACTTGACAGCCATCAGAACAGCACGGATGTTTCATCTGAAAGGTAAAATTCCATGTCAGGTTGAAGCAATTAGTTTGATTGTACCTCCAAGTCCTAGTGTGTCAAAGGAAGAACAGGAATCCAAATAGACTGAAAAAGTAAAATCTTTGAGTTGAGCTTGACTTGGAGACACTGTGGACACATCCACGTGGTTTTCTTGGCAACAAGACAGAAATGGTTTGCCACTGCCTTCATCCAGAATGATTTGTGACTTCTTAGTTTAGCCTATCACCTTGGCATTCTCTGATAGTCTCCCATTCAAGAATTAAGCAGGCCCAACCCTGCTTAGCTTCCAAGACCAGAGAAAGTCAACCACATTCTTCCACCTACACAGAGACATATACCGTATTTTTCCGTCAATAAGACGCCCCCATTTACAAGACGACCCCCATTTTTCCAACCCAAAATTAAGAAATCAATATTTTAAAGATAGTGCAGAACACATTTTTATTTAGTAATTAGTTAACACTGACCTGATACACTCGGTGGGAGGAGGTCCAAACCGTCTCTCTGCAGCTTTATTTCCATGCTCTTTTGCATAACTGATTACATTCAAGCATGAGTGAAACTGCCTATAGCTTCTCTCTGCAAACAGCCTTCTCTAATTGGTTTGTTCAGCATCAGCTGACGTCAGTTACATAAGGCTCGTGATTGGAGGAAGTCTGTTTGGGAGACAAGCTATTTCACTCGTGATTGGAGGCTAGCAATAGGAGGAAGCCTGTCTGCAGAAACAAAGTATGGGCAGTTTTGCCACCGTGCAGTTCTCTCCTCGCTGACTTCCTTGAATAAGATGCCCTTCAATTTTTAGGGTAAGGATTTTAGAAAAAAGTATCGTCTTATAGTCGGAAAAATATGGTAATTTATTTTTGTCACATTAAACCCCTGCTGTATGCCTGTTTCTGGACAGGACTGCCTAGGTGAACCTTCTAAATAAAGCATTTTGAACTATTCTTTAGAAGATTAAAAAAAAACTAGTGTTGTTTGGCATTTACAAAAAATATCTACATCTGTTCCAGTGAATATTTACTTCTCACACAACAGCTTATAAAATCCCAGCAGGCGTAGCTGTGTCCAAACAGTATGTTTTAAAATTATTATTGGCAGAAACCCATGAAATCCAAAGTGCTAACACAGATATCATAAACCACATGTACTGGCAGCTGCTAAAAGAAACAGTATGAACTGATAGACCACCAACAGATCTTGCTCATATAGTAAATGATGCCTAGATCATAGTTTTACAAAATCAGATTATTTGAAGAAGGAACCCAATAGAAAGGCACAAAGAATGCTAGTGTGACACAGGGCTAATATAGGGCTTTGAGTATAAGACAGGTGTACCATCTGACAGAGCAAGGTAACTGCTTGAAGCTACAGATGTCAAGGAATTAGAACAGGGTTCCTCAACCTTGGCAACTTTAAGACGAGTGGACTTCAACTTCCAGAATTCCCCAGCCAACCTGGCTGGGGAACTCTGGGAGTTGAAGTCCACCCGCCTTAAAGTTGCCAAGGTTGAAGAACCCTGAATTAGAGGACAGAATTAGATGGGCCCTGACGCTTGCCTTGAAACCCCCAAGTTCCAAGCCTTCAAGTGTGGCGAAGGACACTGTTACCCTTGAAGTAGAATTGAAATAAAATTGAAGTAAAATTCAATTACTATTCCAGTTGGTCTGTACCAATGGAATGGGGGAAGGTGCCATCTTTCTCTTGGTTTCAGGCTGCAGAATGTCCTTGCTGGAGTAGGTCTAAATAAATCCTCAATCACAGTATTTACTGTTTGACCCTACGCTGGCTGGTCTCAGGAAGTTGTTATAATGAGCTGGGGCTATATGTCTTGCTTTAAAGACTTTAGAGGAAGAAAATAAACATAGTAGAAGCATATTTAACAGAAACTAACATATGAAGCTAATCCTGGAGATATTAATCTCAAGCTTTCTAGCCTACTTCCTGTTCAGTGCCCTTCTTATTCCTTATCTAAGTCCCATATAACATACTCACAGAAATGCATATGTCTCTGTGTGTAACATATCAATATGTTCCCTGAGATGCCATTCAGATTTCTTCAAGTTACATTTCTATTATGTGCTAATGTGTTCATTATTAAATACATAGTGCACTGATCACTATTTTAGCTTAACTCAATCTATGACCACTAGGCCTTGGGGAAATACAATGTCTAGCATCCCACACAAGGAATACATGGACATTTCCTTTCTTCTTGGTCCAGCACAGTAGAGATGATCATTCTGTCTTCTTAGGTGTTTGTTACAGCTTTACCCCTAATTCCTTCTACCGCTATGGAGGGAAGGCCCACCTCTCCTTACCAGATTTCACCAATTTGACACCTCTTAAATGTGTTGGAACTTTTAGTCCCAATTCCTTTTCATGGCACTAAAATACTATTGCAGGGAAGACGATGGTAAATGTTGCCTCAATACGATTTCCTAACTACATGTTGGTGTGTATAGGAGATTATGTTTTCAATCACCCTCACAGTCAGATAAGTGTTATTTCAATCAAGTTAATAAAACATTTTCCTTTTTTTATATTTCCCTTAGGAAAAATGTTCAAGGCTTAAAAAAAAAGGTTGTGAAGCTTTGAAATCTAGACAATTTCTGTTGCTTTGCTGCAAAGCCTCAGAAGCCAGTAGAGATTATCTATGCAGCTTTTGTTGTGAAATCTGTTTTTTAAAATTATGAATGTGAAGGAAACTTTGTGGAGATGCAGAAACACACACAGATATGGATGTACTTCCAGTAGCTTCCAAGGGTAATGTTGGCTCAGTAAATCAGATTCCATTCACCATTCCTAATTATCTCTGATGTTATGTGATCACTTTTGATTGATTATGTGCCATCAAGTTGGTGTTGACTCTTAGCAACCACATAGATTTTTTCCAAGACAGTCTGTCCCCAGCCTGGTCCTTCAAGTCTTACAATGCTACCATATCTAGTCCGCAAATGTCTAGACAAACATTAGATGGCAGCAGAATGTCCCCAGCGTATGGGGAAAAAAATAAAGATGTTAGTCACGATGGTACAATTAAAGCTCTCCCTGTTTTTGTTATGTGCATGGCTGACATTCTTATTTTTTTGACCATATCCTGTGGACTTCCCAGGATGGCAGCAAAGACTTAACATTTTTTTATCTCTTCCCTGTTCTTGAGTTAACCAACCAGGTTTTTGTAACCTAAATCTTGTAGCCTTCAGAAGATCCTAAGAAGGCTCATCTCCAAAGGGCTCCAAGTGTCAGTCAGAAGTTGTTGTGAATCTAAACCACCTTTTCCTCTCTGTGATTTTCTCTGGAAACAAAAGTGATGGGAGACTCAGTAGAAAAAGACAAGAAGGCAACAAATGGTGGAAAATATTGTCTAGACCACTAATAAAATTGCATTAATAAGACCAGGCAATTGTGGAAAATTAGTCTCATCTGGTTTCACCTTTGTGCTGAAATTATACATATAACAGTATCCTTTGAGTTCCACTTGAACTCAGTGGAACCTGTGAATAGACATGCAAAGAATTGTACTGTAAATGTTATTACTATAACACCCACACTAAATACAGATGCACTTTTTTGGGATGCAGAGATGTACCTATGTAGTTTGGTGTTTCACAGTAATGATGCTGCTATGATAGCACCAAAAGATGATGGTCATATATCTGTGACATCCCATTTCATTTAAAGAAATGTCATCCATGATTGAAATCACCCTAACACTTATGATATTATTCTTTGTACTTTCTCCTGATCATAGTGTTCCCCAGGAGCCACATCTGCTTGCATTTCCCAATTCTCCAACTGCTTCAGTAGCCTCAGATGTAGACAAATGTAAGGCCCATCTATGAGCTTGTTCTCACAATCTTTCTTGTCTTTCTTGCCTTCCTCTTCCTCCTGAACCTTTTCCCCAATAATGGACCAAGAGCATCAGCTGCTGCTTCATCTGTTTTGTATCCCTTCTATCATAGTCGACACCCTGCTGCAAGCAACCCAGTCACATTGGTGGTGATTCTTTATCTTTCACAAAATAGCCTGGTCTCCAAACAAGCTGAACCACATTGTTCAGTGAATCACGTTATAACTTGTTTATCAGGCTCTTGCCGGCAGGGCTAAAACATGGACATGGTATTCCTACAGCCATCTAAATCCACCCTCAGAGCATGAAGGAGGTGGAGACAGGTAGAAGTCCCCTAACATGGAATGCAGAATGATGGAAGCCATTCTTATATTAAGTAAACATTGTTCAGGCTGAAGAGTAAATTGCTAGAGCCAAGAATGAGAGATTGTAATATTTTTAATAATTTATGTTGTCCCTTATTAATCACACAAGTGATTCATCAAGTCCACAGTCAATTTAATTAAGTTATATCATCCACCTTTTTTTTTTAATCAATCAGTAAGTTCTTTCAGAATATACCTTGGAGGTGTTCATTTGCTCTTTTCTTTCCCCCTGTTACTAAGCACAATGAGGATGACATTTTCTGGATGGTTTTTGCTCAGGGAAGGGAAAAGGGTATGTTTTAAAAACTTATTTATCAGTTTTGCTCTTTGATTATCCACTAGCAGACTGCTTTATTGGCTTACAATTCTACTTCTGTAATGTTCATTTAATTATTTCCAGTGGAGTTTTCAAAACAAGGCTATATATTAACATTTACTATTAGCAGCATCGTGCACTAAATATATCCACTTTTTCTCCACTGATGCAAAAATAAACACAGAGAAATTTGCTCCACTACAAAGGTCAATAAGATAAAGGCAGATTTAACCATTTCCAATTTTGCAGCCATTTACAATGTTGATTATTTTTGTTTTGCTGGGTTACAAAGTGGATACAAACCCCAAATGTCACCAGAAAACACTCTGTACAACCACATTCATTCATTCAGTTCTTCACCACTTGGAATTTGGGTAACTTGAATTATGCAGATTAGGTCCAGTATCAAATTAAATCAAATTAATAATTAGTTGAACTAAATATGGAGTTTAGTAAGATAGTCTAATCTTGGAATGTCATGTTTTCTACTATTCATTGCTGAAACAAAGACTGATGGAAAATTGCTTACTCTAAAAACCTACTTTTATTCCAAATATCCTTTTTCTCCTGTAAATTATATCATCTTTGTTTTTTGTTTTTCAGTTTGGCAAAATCAGTGCAATTAATGTCACTTCAATTTCATGTTGTCCTCTATGTTAACAAAAAGCTATATAAGTCATAACAGCAGATGGCAGCCCTAATGACCATAGCTGATCTTGAAAAAAACTAGCAAGGCCAGACCTTATTTAAAAATAGAACATGTTCTAGAAATCATGGTATTATACATGTCCATTATTACAGAGGATTGCAGTTGTACTACAGATGACAGTTGTAGTGGTTGGGTTGGTTGCTTGGTCTTGCGATCATTATTGGCTATCTTTAATATAATATACTCCATAAAATATTTTCAGATCTGCCCTTCAGGCCTGAATTCAAGCGATCACACAACTGGTGACGAGTATGCAATACAGTGATAGCCAAGTAAAGGTGGGAGCAACCTTTATGACTTTCATATTTTCAGCCAGCTCCACATCACACTCACTAAACTATATTGTTTTAAAAAAAATACAGTCCAATCATGCATGGTGCTATGTAAGAAACGTCAAATAATTACAAAAATGAAATATGAGTAAAACAAACTCAATTTCTTTGGTAACTCAAACAGGGAGAATAGTTGTTGTTGGGTGTTGGTGAATGCTGGCGTGTCACCCAAAACGTCATGGCGTATCAGCTTTGACATGCATGTCATAGGTTCACCATCACTGCTTTAGACGGTAAAAATATGTGTTACTTCACCAACTTACAACTGGAGTGGACCATATTTGGGAGTCCTTCTGGTGAATGAAGACTTGACATTTGCCCCAGAGAATTGTCCTGACTGTACCATTGGCAATTTAAGCATGTAGGTGGAGCTGAAGGGTTTAAATCAGTGTTTCTTGAACTTGGCAACTTTAAGATGTGTGGACTTCAACTCCCACAATTGGGAGTTGGGGTGGCAGAGCACAAGGCAGCAGGGGTCTGCTTTTCACTTTTTTTTTTTTTTTTGCAGCATGAAGCCAGCCCCAGCCTGGCCCAGCAGCCAGGCTGGACACACCTCATCAGCAGCAGGAGCAAGAAGATGGTGAAGGTCAGCTGGGGCAGCAGGGGGCCAAAGGGGCATAGATAGTGAGGGGGAGATAGGTGGGTGGAGGGAGTTGAAGTACCCCTGAGGTTATAAGTGTGGGTGGGCTGCCAAGTGCCCGAATTTTGATCACGTGATCGTGGGGGTGCTGCAATGGCCATAATTTTGGGCACAGGTTGTAAGTCCCTTCATTCAGTGCCGCCATAACTTCGAACAGTTACTGAACAAATGGCCTTCATCCATTCATCAAGGACTATCTGTATTTGTATTTGAACATAGATGGAGGCACAGCCTAAACACTTCAACAGACATTCAAAGTCCATTATTTCCTGATCAGATCTCCTAAGAAAGACAAATGTTTAAAAAGCCAAGGCAGCTCATTGTGTACTTTTGTGTCACCCTCAAAACCTGCAATCTGTTGTTTGTTACCCGTAGCTCATGTGCATCCTCCTTTTGGATACATAAGTCATCTTCTCCAGTCATCTCCCAATCTTCTGGTTCTGAGCCACTTGCCTGTACCAGGAAAAGACTTTGACCAAGTATTGAATTAAGGCACTAGATGGAGAGGGTCACATTAGATCCTGAAGGATTTCTTGGCAGCTACACTGACTGCCAGGAGGCAGTTTGTGACTCATTTTCATCTGTATTAGGACTCATCAGATATACATAGCCACATCTTTTCTTTAGAGTTCCTACCAAGGTGGGATGAAGACCAACTGATGCCCTAAGCACAACCCAGCATTAGTGCCCCTCAGCCCTTCCATTGCTTAACTGACAAGACATTAAGACTCAATAAGTGCTGAAAACTAAACTTGAGTGTGGCAGTGAAAGAGTTAAGGGCATGGAAACTCTGTGGTGTCCCACTTCCCCTGGTGCCCTAAGTACATGCTTATTTTGCTTCATGGTTAATCCAGGGCAGGTTCAGACTCTCTACCCAAAAATGAACTCAGGGACTATTGTACTTTAGATGACTAGGTATAGCACATTAGCTTTAGGAGCTATCTACATCTTGGCATTCAGTGGAGTTGCAGGAGCAGATACCGTACATGAAATCAGTCAGATTATTGATATATGCAGTTCACCTTCTTTTAAGCTGTCAGAGTGGAGCGATACATCATGCCTTGTCCCCATGTATGAGGTTTACATGATTTCCACCGCCACCCTGCCTTGGAGGGGGGAAGGTTCTCTATTTTGACACAGTAAAATCCTGTGCTATTTTCAGTTATATTGGCCACCAGGAGGCAGCACGTGACCAGTTTCATCTTTATTGGGATAAATAAAGTCATTCATCTTTATTGGTCATCTCTTTTAGTCATCTCTATTCCCCCAGCCCTCCAATCCATATCTCTCTGTTCTGAGAGCTTAAGGGAAGGTGGACTTAATATACCATTCTGATAGACTGACAGCCATACAAGTGAGTGGAGCTCACGGTGAACATAGTACCAGGGGTAGAATGAGGACAGAAATGGGCAGGGACAAATGCATATTTACATATTCAGGAGCTTGTTCACAAAGATCTACCAACTTAGGTTCCCCTCCACATTCAATCAGGATTAATGGGGGGGGGGGGGAGTTAGGTTAAAGCCCTAACACTCTAGCAACCAGATCCAAATCACTGCTTCCTCCATTTTGGCTCTTCTCTATCACGTTTGGCTTTAGCTCTGCCTAGCAATGTCAGGCAGCCACCCGACAATTACCTGCAATATAATGCCGCCATCATCAGAAGGAAAGGTTGCTCTCTTTGTCTTAGAGAAAGGTTGTAAAGGTTGTGTTTTTCAATCTCAGCAATTTTAAGATGTGTGGACTTCAACTCCCAGAATTCTGGGAGTTGAAATCCACATATCTTAAAGTTGTTGAGGTTGAGCAACATCGTCTTAGAGGAAGAGGTTGAAAGTTGAAGGAAAAGTATAACAGGTAACAAAAGCTGTAGGCGGAAAAATATGCAAGACTGTTGAATATATTTACTGAATCTTACATGCCATGGAAATTACAATTAATTTACAGTTACAGTTGCAGAGTATGATTTACATACTTTTTAGTTAAGGCATGAATTTATAAGCATTCTTGGTGCTAATCCACACCTCCAAAATAACAGCTTTATATTGTTGTTTTTTCCTAAAGAACAGCATTTAAATAGGCCTTCAGGAGAGTAATGTTGATTTCTGAAGTTACAAACAAAATGTCTTAGGTTATTCAGACAAACAAGTGGGACACTGGAATATGATGTACCAGAATCACATATAATGATGCCTGTTATTCATATTTGTAGAAGGTAGTTATGAATATTTATGAACATGTCTAATATAAATCGCAGCCAGATTAATACCGTGCAGTATGCAGATTTTCTTCATATTCACTTGTGTGGGGTTTTTTTCCCAAAGTAAAACACATTCTGCAATTTACGAGAGTGCTATTATTATCTCGTATTCAGATCCACTATTAGAAATCACATCTTTCAAAGGAGCTGTTTGACTTTCTGCACTTCAAGCAACGCTGTCAGAAGGCTTTTCTAAACTTGCACCTGAATATTCTGCCTATGACAAATTTTAGATATAATAGCATGAGCTGATGAATAAATTTAACCCATACCATATGCATATCATTGTTTCTCTTTTCCATACTAATCATTTGGATAATGATAGATGACTTATTCATTAATATACGTAAAGAAGCAGCTGCATATAAGACCCTGGACATTGAACACTATCCCCTTTAAATAACTGAATGAATTAAAGTGGGAAAAGGGTAGATCAACATGACTAAAGCCCAAGACTGTGCCACACATTAACAAGCAATGGGACTGGGTATGAGATTCTTGAGTATCATTCTACCGGGGAGTGGGCTGGCTTGTTAAAGAAATCAGTGAGGTAACAGTGATGTCATCACAGTTACTAATCCACAGAAAGAAAGCCATAAGCACAGAAAATCAAAGCAAGCATGACAAGTGGGAAGTCTGCCTGCCTCCCTGCCTCCCTCTCTCCTTCACATGTACTCATGCATGTAATTTTGGGGAAAGTTGGATGGATGGATGACAGATAGATAGATAGATAGATAGATGATAGATAAATATCATGATAGAGTAGATCGATATGCTTTCCCAAGATTGTGTACATGTGTGCATATTCACTCTCTCTCTCTCTCACACACACACACACACACTTTGCTTAGGCAGAGGCTCCATGAGTGGACCCACACTTGGGAATACCAAGAACAACTTTTTTGCCTTGCTGTGTTGTACACATACCATTCTTTACACTGTTCATATATTTCAAGCACTGGTGAGAAAGAGGAGTAGCCCCTTGAAGTTCCTTTCCTGTGAGGTGCAGGCTTTTCTGCAGCCCCTTGTAGAAAGGAGGAGCATTTGAACCCCAACGTCATGGCGAGCTCAGACTCAGATGAGGAGATCGACAATGAGCAGCCAGTTCCAGAGTTGCCGGATGAACTGCTGCCTGAGGAGCTACAGGCAAAGGAGGATGGGCTGTCCAGTAACCAGCAGGCATGGCTGCCACCAGTTTCTGAAGATGAGGAGTCTGAGCTGCCACCCCTCCCAGTGCAAGGGCTCGCCGTGCAGAGAGGAGGGGAGAGCAAAGGCCTCTGCAAGGCTGCTCGCAAGAAAGGAACCTCGCCCTTTCAAATGAGCAACACCGGGGCTGCTTCTCTTTAAGAAGAGCAGCAAGCTCAAACTTCTCCATTGGCAACAACCGTTCATTTATCCAGACTCTGTGTGCCTTGACTCCTGATTTGAAACCTCGTGACTTTGACTCTGGACCTGCACTGGCTGACAACCCTTCTACAACATTTGGACCCTTGGACTTTGCTTGACCACACTTGTGCACGCTGTTTTGGATTGGAACTCTTGTAAGGCAAGCTGAGCTTTTGGGGACTTGTTTCTCTACCAGGTGTCTTTGCATTCACAATTCCTTTGCCAAAACTTACCAGTAAAGTTTGCAACCACCTCTCTGTGTGCTTGGGTGTGCTTGGCCTGGGACAGGACAATTTGTTGCCAGCCCACCCTTTTGGGGAAAAAAGGAGGTGATTGCTTGCTCGTCCAGCATGGAGAAAATGGAGCAGATTCTCACGGCAAGTCACTCTCCTTACCACCCAAAGATACCCAAAGATAATCTCCACTTTGAGAATAGGTCAGCTTTACCTAAATAATTCACAAAATCGCATACATCAACCCAGATCTATGGCGACTTGTGGCTGTTTTCAGAGATTGAAAGAGATTGGTCACTCCAGTTTTTGAAAGTTTTTATTTCGACCATAAAAATAAAATACCAAGAATAGAATAAGCATTGTTTGAATATTTTAAAGTAAAAACAACTAGAAAATGTCTAAATGAGAGGACTTCCTTGAGCTTGATATGTGCTGAAAATGTTCTGCACCTATTTACCAGGGCCCCATAGGGATTGAAGGGCGATCGGGAACACAAAATGGGGCAGTAACTTGTCTCCATTGGGGCCTCTCCGGACTTGAAATACCTACAAGCAGGACTATCAGACATGCGTTTTACAGCATATTAAAGTTGCTCCCATAGGATGAAAATAAACAACCAGCAAGCTTTGGCAGATGTTAACTATTAATTGATGGTGTCCTTATAGTAAACTCTTGTTTATGTATCCTACAAAGACTGCTTGGAACTTAATCTTTCTCTTCTCTTCTTCCTCCCTCATACAGACACGTAATCTCTGGCCACAGACCATCAAATGATCAGAAGATACAGTATCTACTAGAACTGTTATCCCAATCCTTTTTATAATGTCATGTTTGAAGCTGGATGGACATAGGTCAGAAGAGACTTGTCTTAAAAGAAAAAGAGAACTTTGCCAGCAGACAAGAGGCAAATGTTTCTCAAAAGTGGTGGTTACCTGGGGGTAGTAGGTGGAGTTTCAAACATTCCCATGTTTTCTTGCCATGTTCTGTCAAAGTGTATTTGGAATGGGAGAATCGTCATTAAAATGTGCTTTGAAAAGTTTACTTGAGTACAACAATTTCTCCATTAAGATACCTTGATTTGGGATGAGTGCTAATAATATTGGCTCACAGTTCTCATAATTACATTTTTAGTAGATTCTATTTTCATTTTATTAGGGATGTAACTTTGGGGGTTACTATTCCAGTGCCAACTGACAACCCAGGTATCAGACTCTTCTCTGCTACTACCACCCATCTCTAATCTATTCAAGCTAGGAAGTGGGTGGATTTCTTCCTGACTTACAAAGTGGTTTACTTAGAAGTTAGGAGACAACCAGCTAAGTTTCCATCCCACTAATCAATAATTAGTCCATTTCCCCTTCTCTCTCTCCCTCTCTCTAGTTCAGGTTCTACCATGAAACCTTTAGCAATTTAGGCACATGGTTGAATACCTTCCCTTAAAGATGCAAACAAATCCAAGTCAGATCAAGGTATGCATAGTGATTTATTGAAGAAAGGATAAGAATAGGATAGCGAGGAAAGGAGTATAGTGTTCAATAATAAAAGTCTGTCTGTCTATCTAAAGGTTGACAAAGTTAGATTTATTTACTAAGGAAAACTACTGTAGCCAAGCTCACTCATTCGGCCCTAGCCCAGCAGGTGAGCCCCAGATGGATATCATGGTTGAAGGTGTCAAAAGCCACTTAAAGATCCAGGAGTAGTAATGGAGTTGCACTCTTCTCATCCATTTGCCAGCACTCATTAACAAAACAAAGCCACCAAGTAAAGGTGGTCCCATACCCTATCCAAAACCCTGGCTGAAATGGACCCAAACTGTTGAGATTAAATTGAGAAGCCTTCTGTTGAATTTTGTTCCAGGCAGTCAGCAATGGCATTTCTTCCTGTCACAATTTCTGCGTGGGAATAGTCCCAAGGAAAAACAAGTATTTCCTTTGCTGAATGTTTTATAACACAGCCTTCCCCAGTCTCATTTCCTCCAGGAGTACTGGACTACAATTTCCAGAATTCCCAACCAGCATGGCCTTTTGCTGCTGTAGCACTTTCATTGTAGGAAACCTGCTATATTAACTCCTAGCTGACGTGATCTATCAATGGGCCTGAAATGCTATGTGCAAAGAGTAAAGCTGGAATGCCCAAAATTGCACATTTGATCTCCTGAATGACAGCTTTCTGGAATTCCCTTTATCCTCTGATATGAATGTGCTTGTGGTGCTTACATTTTGTTATATCTGAGTTTCGTTGACCGTTACTCAGCAAAGTCTATTTTGTATCATATTTCATGATGATTCAGACATCCATGTGAGGGTTTTCCTCTGATCTCTAACTGTTCTGACCAGGCATTTAAAAACTACGGGTGTTTCAGATGCAGTTGCTGAGAAATGCTGTGGGGAGGAGATGGAATTTAAAAATAGCTGCCACCTTCCCAACTAGAGGAGGATGCTGTACCAAGAGAAGCAAACTGATCTCGCTTCCTACTATGTATAGAACAGCCGGGTATAATCATACCTGCTTACTCACCCTGGTCGAAATGCCTATTTGTGCACAAAGACAATCTCTCATTTCAATATTTTTTCTGCTTCTCTCCTTTGTTTCTTTTGGTGTTTCTATGACGTTTTCTCTACCATCTCATTTTTTTTTTCCTCTGAAAAATGCCCACACGTCTCTCTTAATAAAAATAGATAGACAATCAGACTGGAAATGGGGCAGATTCTGATCTTTGTTACACATTATTGCCAAAGCATGGGTGATAATTCCTTTAATTTTCCTAATTATACTGTCCAGTGGTTTAGACTAAGCAAAGGATTTTTCAAAGCCGTCTGCTGAGGTGATGCTTCTGGGCAGAATGCAGTTCAAGCCATGCCAGCAGCATTTCCCATAATAACAAAGGATTATTCCATGAAGAAAGCAGAAGCCATTCAAGCAGTGGGAAATGTGACAAATGACTTGGTTTTTTAAAGGAATTTAATCCCTTTGTGATGCATGTGGATATCACAGTATGCAGACATAGGTGTGTCACAACAAAGCTATATGGACATCCTTTGCTTTATGGGAAGGTAAGTCTCTTCTCTCACCTGCCATTTTACTACAAAATGTTAATGTCTTGCTACCTTTGGCAGCTCCAGGTTGGCTAAAGCTTCCCAAAAAATCAGTGCAGCACAGCTAGAAATGGATTTTTATGGTAACAGGAGATCAAGCAATTTCCAAAGAGTTGATTGCCTGTGACAGTTAAGAATGTTGCCTCACCTAATAACTGTTTTAATTGCAGTGACTTTTCCTCCCACCTTCTCCTGCTTGACACTTTCCATGGTTCATACTAAGAGACAATTATTTGTTGACATTCCACATGTTTTTGCTCTGAGGAACTCTAGTTCCCAATGTCTCCCCACTATTATGGAACACCAAGGAGAAATGTTTGGTCATTCTTTGTACACATGCAATTTTATTGGAAGAGGTCAGATCTTAAATTGAAGTTTAAATGTGCCTTCTCCAGAATATATCAGTCTGGCTTGATTCAACGTGACACAATTAAAAGAAGCAATATATCCATTATTATTCCACTAACGAGGCATCCCAAGGATTCTTGCATCAGAGTGGGGGTTTTTTGGTACTGCTATACCAGCAAGGGCTTCTAATACTGGTTATGGCAAAGTTTGACTTGAAAGATGTGATTTCAATTACTGCCATGCAGCACCTCTCAATTTGATCACTGGATGGACCTATGCCATGATTTATGTCATCTTTCACCATGCCACAGGCTTGTGTTGCCATCCATTGTTGCTGTAACCACATCTACAGTGGAACCTCGGTTCACGAACGCATCTGTTCACGAACAATTCGGGTCACGACCAGCTCAGGCCGCAAAAATTTACCTCCGGTCGCAAACGCCGGATCGGGTGACGAACAGGATCCGTGGCCATTTTCCCTCCCGTGTCACATGGTCGCGACTTCCTGTAGGGAGGGGACTGTCCCTCCAAGCAGGAAGCGTGGCCATTTTCCCTCCCGTGTCACGTGGTCGCAACTTCCTGTAGGGAGGGGACTCTCCCTCCGAGCAGGAAGCGTGGCCATTTTCCCTCCCATGTCACGTGGTCGTGACTTCCTGTAGGGAGGGGACTCTCCCTCCGAGCAGGAAGCGTGGCCATTTTCCCTCCCGTGTCACGTGGTCGCGACTTCCTGTAGGGAGGGGACTCTCCCTCCAAGCAGGAAGCACGGCCATTTTCCCTCCCGAGCAAGGTTAGCTTTCTCTCTCTTCATACTGTACTTTGTGTCATATTTTTGCGGTTTTTTTAAAAAAAAACATGGTTCAGAACGGATTAACCGTATTTACATTGAACCTTATGGGGAAATTTGACTCGGGTCGTGACCAGAAATCGGTTGGCGACCAAATTTGGGGTTGGAACGGATTAACTGTATTTACATTGAACCTTATGGGAAAATTTGATTCCGGTCGTGACCATTTCAGGTCGCAACCAGAGTCGCGGAACGAATTAAATTCGTGAACCGAGGTTCCACTGTATGTCTCTCTGAGTCATTCTCAATGAACCTACTTCTTACTTCATCGCTTGCCTTGTAGAACAACATATTTTTAAGAATAAGGCCACTGTGAGTAAGCTGGCCTTCCAAGAACAGTGCAATTATGGCAAGCACTATTTAAAGATATTTCACATCTTATAACTGAAGTTATTTCAGAATTCCAACTTAACTGAAACATAGCTACAGGTAGTCCCCAGTTTAAGAAGAAGTTCCATTCCCAAGGTCTGTCCTTAAGTTGAATTTGTATGTAAGCCAGAACAGTATTATTGTGTAATACTATGTAAGTAGTATTGTGTAATGAACTCGAATCATTGTGTACTTAACTTGAATTTTGCTACAATAGACTCTGTTCTTAACTATGGGTTGTCTGTAACCCGAGCATTCTTAACCTGGGGACTACCTGTACTTGGAAATTATTTTTAGACACATTCATTACTATTGTGACAAAGCAGTAAGATTCAAGGAATTTTCCTGCAGCCACTTCTTCTACAATACTTTCCTAGGAAGAAGCCCTTGCTTAGGTCAACTTACCAAGCATGAGGTGCTTGCTCCAGACAGCCCTGTTGCTAGCAGCTGTATTCTGGAAAATACCAATGCCTCTCTGCCCTGATCTTCTACTTTTGCCCCACCTCCCCAAGTCTGCCACCTGAAACAGGAAGCTCATGGTGGCTTAGGAGAGAGCTGACCTACCTCAGAACATGGCATTCAAGGCAAGATGTCTCAGAAAGCCCAAAAATGTGTGGTTGAATGAAAACATGATTGGAGATGGAAACTGAATCAGGTCCACTGCTCAGCACCTTACTTCAGGCAGTGATGTGTCTTGCAGTGACCCCTATAACTGTACACCTCTAACAGACAACAGCTTGAGATGTTAGGCTTTGGTGGAGGGAGGTAGATTCTGACTTTCCTTGTCTCACCTTATTGAATTAGGTGACAATTTCTAGACAGGCCTAGAATAACTACAATTGCACATTACATTGTTTACATCATATTGTATTTTAACCAGAATAATAGGATAAATATAATTTTAAAAAGAATGTCATTACCATAGTCACACATATTGGGCTTTTAAATGTATGCATATTTATTATATGTCAGAGATAAATCATGCATGCAAATATTGCTTTAAAGTTGTACAATAGACTCCAAATGCAATAAAATGAGGTGGTTCAAATGAAAAGAATGAAGGGGATCTTTTGATCTGGAGTCCTATCTTTGAACTTCAACATGCGCTATATCTTTATTTGTAGCCCACCAACAGTAAAGCCCCACCTAAGAGTAGCACTGAGAGTACAATTTTGAGAAACTGGATTACAAACTGATATGACTCTATTAATTTAGAAGCATGTTAGCAAAACACTTGTCTGTACTTGACTGCAGTGAGAGTTTAAAATGGGCATCAGGAACTAGGAATCTACTCTTGAAGTGCTGGCAAATATCTCTACTCAGATCTCACAATTCTTCAAAGATAGATGTACATTCATTTCACAATAGGAACGTGTTCAAATATGCTTTTATGCATTTAACTGGGTATATTATTAGTATTTGAAAGCCCAATATGTGTGGCCAAGGTAGTGACATTCTTTTTAAAATTATATTTCTCCTTTTACTGTAGTTAAAAATACAAGATGTAAACAATATAATAGCTTACAATTGTAGTTAACCTTAGCATAATGTTAATGTAATTCTTGTTGCTTTGTTGCCCTCTGCTGGTTTTGAGATATATACATACGTATTCACTAAGATACATAAATATATTCAAACACCCACTAAGTGGGTTTGTGTGATCTCAATCCGTGAACTCACATTTTGGCTGGGTCCTCCAGTTACATTAAGCCATCATGTAATTTAGATGTTGGGGACACATTGTCCCATTGCATTAAGCTATTGTGGTTTGTAAACCCTGGTTTATGATTTAGTGTGGTACGTGAATTCAGATACAGATAGGTTGGGGTTCATAGCTATTAATTAGCCATCAAGAAGGTGTATTTATTTATTTTTATTAAATCCATACCAACTATAGTCTGATGCAAAAACATCTGGCATTTCTATACAGGTAGTTTCAAGCAGTGCCAATCAAAAGATATTGTGCAGGTCTTCTGTCCTTTTCTCCTTAATTAACATTTTTGGCAGGAATAGAGAAGTTGCAGAAAAGCATGATGATTACATGCAGTTACAGGAACGAAGCAGAACATTTGTTCTAATGGGGAATCAAAAATGCTTGTCATTCTATTATATATTGTCCAGGGACCTATCAATGGATCATGATACCTATACCCAATGCTCCAAGAAACTAATATTAGAAACTAGACAACCTGTGACCCACTAGGTCATTGTTTCAGAGATATTGCCTTATCTAAACAGAGAAACAAAATGACCAAGGACAAAAAAGCAGTGGAAGTGTGAGCGACTTGTAACTTGCTGCTGGCTTCCCCATTGACTTTGCTTGTGGGAAGCTGGCAGGGAGCATCAGCAATCTCCCTCCCTCCCTCCTTCCTTTCCACACATAATATAGGCTTGCACCATTTGCCCCCCACCCCTCATGACCCTCAGGAGAGCCCCTGTGAAGCTTCCTCCTCCTCCTGCTCCTCCACAGCTGACCAGCGGAACTGCCTGCCACTTTGCTGGGGGGAGGTAGAACATAAGGAGCTATGGACCATGAGGAAAACTGCACCCTGCTCCCCATTCCGTCATGTCCCCAAGGGCCCCCTCCCTCAAGGGAGGAAGAGGGCTCACCCATTGACCACTGGCACCCCCCAGCCAGCCCTACCTTGCCAGCAGGCATCCAGGTCATTCCCTCATCCTTCCCTCAATGCCCACAGCCGTTAAAAGAGATTTCAGATTTCTACCTTGGTTCCAAAGCAGCCATTCGCCACTCACCTGTTGGGCCTTGCCACCAGCCGATTGGGTGCAGGGGACAGAGGGAGGCGGCAAAGAGGCTGGAGATATGCCCATGATGATCATGTGACTTGGGCTGACCATGGCAGCGCAGCAACACAGAATGCTGAAGCAGCCACAAATTCCCCAAATTTCAATCCCACAGGAGTAATGGGTCCTGGATTTTGGACGCATTTTGCTAGTTAGCCCATTTGAGATACCTTGGCTCAAAAATTGTTGCCCTAGGACGCACCACTTCACCCAGTTGAAGGTTTTAATAGTAAGTTTTAGTAGTATATAGATGGGTGAGAGTTTTAGCAGTATAGATACACGACAGTTTTAGTAATATATAGATGGAACAAAGCAGATGAAACTGATGTAGATTACTTACTTGACCTTTGGACTTATAGGTCTGAAAGTCCTGTTTTTGCAAATCAGTGCCAGATTATTTTAAAAACTATGGAACTAGTCTTTTTTATCTTAAAATGTGGTTGTGGAACAGAAAAACCTATTTTTATTGGAATATTCAATAAAGGTTGGCTACAATAATCTGTCTATTGGAAAAATTATTCAGGAGTTGGAATACTAGTTCATGTACTTTGGGGTCTACTACTCTTTGCCATTTATTTCTTGGTTTGACATTCACAACATTGTTAACTGAGTTTTAAAGTAATCATGACTTTCCAGTATTAGGAAGTTATAGTTTTAAAGCGATCCAAATTCCCCAGAATTTGGAATTTATCAAGGTCATTTATGCATTGGAGATGTCAAAAAATATGATTGTACAACATTGGAAAGATACTGATTTGTAACAGTGTATTATTGACTAAAATCTGCAGTTTTTTTTCAACAGAGCATCAAGGAAGACAAGCAATCACACCAAATTTACTTAAAGTTTTGTATGATAAAAATGTCCAAGCCTTCCCATCGTTTCCCCTTTTTAAATGTAAGTTTTATTCATATATGCTGTGTTTGTTCATTGTTAATTCAGATCATAGCAGTTGTTGACACCTGTATAACGCTGAAAATGAATTTATATTTTTTGCTTATAACATATTGTTATTGCTATAGTTATTTATTGTTGAATTATCAATAGCAATAATAATAGTAGTGATAACATTAACACATTTTTTAATATCTAGAACAGAATTGCAGTTCAGCACAGCACAATGCAGTGGTTGAAGGCAGCTGAAGAGAAGAACTGTGCCCTTGGAAGCCAAAAGCTTAGGATAAGAAGTGCTACAATCACATTTCATATTATTTGCCACCATCTGCCAGGAGCTCCCAAATGACCTTCCATGCAAAGTGAAGAGGCAACTGACGCTTCTCCATGATGGAATTTGGAAGCTGGCAAGCGGTGAGGCTTCTTCTCAATGTATGCCAGGGATCATGCTTTGCCAGCAGGTGTTGCTGTCTACCATGGGAACAAGCAGCTTATAGCAGCTGCATTATTTGAAACCGTTTCCCTGCTGACATTGTCTATAAAATTCAGAAAGTGGGTGTTACAGCTGATGTTTCACAAGCCAACCATCTTGCCATTTGTTAAGTGTTGTGGGCTAAGACCATCTCTTCTGGATATAGAGTTATAGTGTGGATGCCAGAAACTCCCTCCTCTTTCTCCTAATCCTCTATGCAGTGGGCGCAGTCCATGATAGGGTGGGTCAGCCCAACTATGAGCTGGTTCAATTTGTCCTTTGTGTCCTTTCAATACTGTATATAGCTGCCCTGGCTACTGGAGTAGGCCCTACTCACATCATCTCCAATGGCAACGGCCCTGCATTGGCTGGGCAGAGGCTGCCCACTTTGCTTTCACAGGCAGGCCCCAGGGAAACCTCAGCCCTAAATCTATGAGGTGCCCTTTTGTGCTGTCAGAAATACGTATTTATGAATGGTGATTGCCCTGGGAAGGACTTTGTACAGTGAATTAATATTCAGTTATTCAGGGCTTCTCTTGTTGGGATGACTATGAGTTTGCTGTCAGTGGGAGCTCCTGATTCATTGTTGGTAATATAATTTCTCCAGCTGTCAGAGAAGGACTGTTTTATATCTATCTATCATCTACCTATATCTACCTATCTATCATCTATCTCATCTGTCCATTAATTTTATATGGCTGCCCATTTCAGACAAGTGACTCTATAGGTGAAACTCGAAAAATTAGAATATCGTGCAGATGTTCATTTATGTCAGTATGGCAACTCAAAAGGTGAAACCAATATATGAGATAGACGTATTACATGCAAAGCGAGATATGTCAAGCCTTAATGTAGTATAATTGTGATGATTATGGCATACAGCTTATGAAAACCCCAAATTCACAATCTCAGAAAATTAGAATATTACATGACATCAATAACACAAGGATTGGAAATAGAACAATATTGGACCTCTGCAAAGTATAAGCATGCATATGTACTCACTACGTGGTTTGGGCCCCTTTTGCAGCAATGACTGCCGCAATGCGGCGTGGCATGGATGCTATCAGCCTGTGGCACTGCTGAGGTGTTATGGAAGACCAGGATGCTTCAATAGCGGCCTTCAGCTCCGCTGCATTGTTCGGTCTCGTGTCCCTCATCTTTCTCTTGGCAATGCCCCATAGATTCTCTATGGGGTTCAGGTCAGGTGAGTTTGCTGGCCAATCAAGCACAATAATCCCATGGTCATTGAACCAGGTTTTGGTACTTTTGGCAGTGTGGGCAGGTGCCACGTCCTGCTGGAAAATGAAGTCAGCATCCCCATAAAGCTCGTCTGCGGAAGGAAGCATGAAGTGCTCCAAAAGCTGGTAGACGGCTGCGTTGACCCTGGACTTAATGAAGCACAGTGGACCAACACCAGCAGATGACATGGCTCCCCAAATCAACACAGACTGTGGAAACTTCACACTGGACTTGAAGCATTGTGCATTGTGTGCCTCTCCATTCTTCCTCCAGACTCTGGGTCCTTGGTTCCCAAATGAGATGCAAAAGTTGCTCTCATCAGAAAAGAGGACTTTGGACCACTGGGCAACAGACCAGTTCTTTTTTTCTGTAGCCCAGGTAAGACGCTTCTGACGTTGTTTGTTGTTCAGGAGCGGCTTGACAAGAGGAATACGACATTTGAAGCCCATGTCCAGGATCCGTCTGTGTGTGGTGGCTCTTGATGCACTAACTCCAGCCTCAGTCCACTCCTTGTGAAAGTCCCCAACACTTTTGAATGGCCTTTTCCTGACAATCCTCTCCAGGCTGCGGTCATCCCTGCTGCTTGTGCACCTTTTTCTACCACACTTTTCCCTTCCACATAACCTTCTATTGATGTGCTTTGATACAGCACTTTGGGAACATCCAACTTCTTTTGCAATTCCCTTTTGGGGCTTTCCCTCCTTATGGAGGGTGTCAGTGATGGTTTTCTGCACAACTGTCAGGTCAGCAGTCTTTCCCATGCTTGTGATTCCTACTGAACCAGCCTGAGAGACCATTGAAAGGCTCAGGAACCCTTTGCAGGTGTTATGGATTCATTAGCTGATTAGAGTGGGACACTTTGAGCCTAGAATATTGAACCTTTTCACACTATTCTAATTTTCTGAGATTGTGAATTTGGGGTTTTCATAAGCTGTACGCCATAATCATCACAATTATACCACAGTAAGGCTTGACATATCTCGCTTTGCATGTAATGCGTCTATCTCATATATTGGTTTCACCTTTTGAGTTGCCATACTGACATAAATGAACATTTGCATGATATTCTAATTTTTCGAGTTTCACCTGTAGACGGCTATCAACAATAAAAAAAAAAGCACCACCCCCAATACAAAATAAATAGACAATTGGCAGCCAATTTTTTTAAAAAATAAATAAATAAATACAGACACAATACAAATATCTCAACAAAAGTGTATTTGTTATTTGCCTAGTGGAGATAATTCCCTCCCAAGGGAATTTATATACATAAATTTTCCTGCAGGTGCAGGGTCCGCTTTTTTCCAATCAACTGAATGTTGATCCATTAGTTGCGATAGGAATTTACCAAACCAGCTGTCGCCCAAGCCTGACATTGTGGGCTGACAGAGAGTGACTGGCCCAAAGTCACCCAGCCAGCTTTTATGCCTAAGGCAGGACCATAACTCACAGTCTCCTGCTTTCTAACCTGGTGCCTTAACCAGTAGACCAACTTGGCTCTCTGGAATTTATATATTACCCCACATAAAATATTCTATATCGGCCTTCACTGACTGGATATCCTCTAGATGTGCTGGTGGAATTTTTGAGAATTTTAGTCCCAGCACACCTAGAGTTAGGGTGCCCTAGGTGTGCTGAGACTAAAATTCTCAAAAATTCCACCAACACATCTAGAAGACATACAGTTAATAAAGTCCGATATAGAATATTTTATGTGAGGTAACTGGTTAGATCTATCTCCAATATATTTTCTACAATTGAATGTACAGCATATAGGCCTAACATTATTTTATGTGCTTTGAAAATACAGAAAGATAATGGTCCATAACTGAAAAGAAACTGACCATAGTTGGAATCACCTGTTAGGCTTTATTATAATTACTAACTGTAAAATATCAACCTTAACTAAGCACTGGGTTGCAGAACAATAATTTCTTGACCGTTGCTTTAGTTTATTTCCTATACTTAATCATGCTTCCATGTTTCACATGACCGCTTTCAAACACTGCTTAAGCTTTCTGTTTTGTGGAGAGCAATTAGCAGGCAACATATGTTATCTTAAGCTCATAACAGTTTATTTAAAAAGATTCTCTATTATACCAGTTAATCCCCTTCTTTATTAGAGTTTGTGTTTTTGAATGTAATATGAATGTAAAATGAAAGAGCCACTGAACTAAGCTGAAACATTTCCTCCATTATGTTTGAGAGTGTTTTGTGTTTGTTTTTATTTTTCTTTTCTTTGTTTCATTGCCAAGGGAAATATCTGGATTCAAACTGATACAGGAGAAAAGATTGTACTTAAACATGTGCTTTTCTCTCCTTAATGGTGCTAGGGAGCGTTCTTGCATAATCCACCAAGATTTGCGATTGTTATTCTACTGTCTGTATAAAACCAAACTGTCCATGTTTAAGCAAGGTCACGTAAGTAGATGCTGAGCGATTACAGGGTTAGACCATAGACAAAAGACTTTTCTGAGTGTGATTTATTGTAGCAACAGACCATAGCAACAGCTTAAGTTCATGGTGATGGTGCTGCGCTCACACAGTTTTGCTGAAAATCAGAGGGCAGAACTACTTGTTCTACTTTTAACCAGACACTTGTTTTACCCATGGGCTGCACTACTTCCAGCAGAGCAACTGTCAAGAAATCAGTATCCAAGAATCAGCATCATGGCAGAGAAACCCCAAACCAGGTAATGCCCCGTTAAATCTTCTCTCTGCTTCCACTGCTCATGAATAGTTCTAAGGTCAGTGTTTAATTTCCTTTTCATTGGAGATCACTGGAGAATGGGGGAGAAGGTTGTAATGTCCATTTTATTTACTGTATATACATACTTGTGGAGTACAGTAAAAACAAATAGCATGCTGCACCAGTGTGTCCTTCCTGCATCTGATCTCTAAAAGCAACAATATGGACCCCTAAAGGTCCCCCAGGCAGCTTCCAATCCAATTAATTCCAGCTAAAATTCTTACTATGCACCCATCTCCACTGTAACTGAGTCCATCCACCTTGCTGCTGGTCATCCTCTTCTTCTCTTTGCTTCCACCTTCCCAGCATTAGAGAGCTAGGTCTATGCATAAAGTGCCTGAAGTAGGATAATCTGAGCCTGGTCATTTGTGTCTTGAGTGACAACTCTGGGTTGATTTGTTCAATGATACATTTGCTTGTTTTCTTGGCTGTCCATGGTATTCTCAGGAGTTTTGTCCAACACCACATTTCAAAAGCACCAATACTCTTTTTACCTGCTTCTTCAAAGTCTATTATTATCATCATCATCATCATCATCATCATCATCATCATCATCATCATCTCATTATTATTATTATTATTATTATTATTATTATTATTATTATTATTTCCTTTCCCAATTCTAGTGGTTGTCCCATTCCTATAACTAAAGGATATTCTAGGCCATTAAGCCCCACCACAATCAAGAAGACACCATGTTCTTATAAGAAATGGAATAAGAAAATTATGTTTATGAAAATAAACACTGGAATAAAGTGGTCTTCTTGTTCAGCCTTGCCTATTTATTCTGAATTCAGTCTTCAAGTTCCTTCTGAGAAAAGTTTGTTACTGTTATCCCCAAAATATAAATATTGCACCTTTTTCTCCTTAATAGATTTTTTTTAATGGAAGGAAATGAAAACTGGAATGGGTCTGACTTTGTCTTCTACCACCATAAAACTTTGAATAGGGCCAGGCAATTGTATTATAAAAACCATTATCCCAAAACACCTTTGGTTAATACTGAGCTGAAATGAATTTGATGGACGCAAATAGTTTGCAGCAGTTCTGCTGGAAAAATAAAGAATTCAGTTTAGATTTTCCCTGTTTCCCAGGGCACTATCCTGATATATGATCTAAAGTCTGATTAGACTTTAGCAATGATCTATGATCAGAAGCAGGGTTCTGTTTCCAATATGGGAACCATTTTTGATGCAACACAAGCAAACTCAGGATGACTAGGTACAAAGTAGGTCAGATGTAACTGGTAGGGTCTTGGTGAAGGTAGGTAATCTGGGAAATCTGAGAGTTTGTTTGTTTATTAAATTTCTTGATCTGATGCAATCCCAAGACTCCAATTCACAAGAGTAATAAAAGGAAAAATAAATCCCCATGCTACAAATTAATAAAAAAAAAAACCTTTAAATAATTAAAAAGACAGTTACAATTGCAATCATCCTAGGCACCAGGATTCACCAGAATCTGGCTGGAACAAGAAAACATACTTGCAAAGGAGCAAGCTGACTTTAGGGAAGGCTGATCCACCATTGATCAGTACCTAGTACTCCATCATCTCATTGAAAAATATTCTTCCTGCAACACAACCTCCCTTTATGTCATTTTCATAGACTTTAAAGCAGGGTTTCTCAAAGTACAGCCTGCCAGGGTCATTTATCTGGCCCACCCGCCTGATTGGCCGCCGCTGCTATCTGTCAGAAGCAGAAGTGTCGGGGCTGTGTCGGGAGCTGCAGGTGATGCACGAGGAGATCACAGAGCCGGACTATTCTACATGACAGGTATGCCTGGTCCGGCGGCTCTCCTCCTCTCCTCAAACTATAGTCTGGCCCCCCAACATTCTGAGGGACCGTGAACTGGCCCCCTGTTTAAAAAGTTTGAGGACCCCTGCTTTAAAGCATTTGATTCCATATTCCAAGCTAAATTGTGGAAAAACTGGAGGCCTCCTCGATTGACTGACATCTTCTTCATGTAATATGTATGCTACATGAAGGGACCTCACTCAAAGTAAGATGTACCACCCCCCAGGGCCATTTCACCAGTGCCACTGAAACTGAGAAAGCTGTCAAGCAAGGCTGCATATTGGCCCCACTCTTATTCAATTTCTATATCAACTTCATGGTGGGCCTTGTCCACAACATGAACTTTCACTCCCCACAACTTGCTGGAAGACACATCTCTGTTGTACTCTATGCAGACGATGCAGAAATATTTTAAAGAACACCAATTGGCCTTAAAAGAGCACTGACAGTACTAACACAGTAATGCAAGGAAAACCAGCTAGAACTCAATTATCCGAAAACTAAAATCATGGCATTTGCCAAAAGGCCCAAGAGCCATTCCTGGAGCATAGATGGCCACAAGATTAAGCAGGTCTCCTGTTTCAAATACCTGGGGTAGTCCTCCATTCTGCTGGCAGTAGGAAAGCCCATGGGGACTACGTTGCTGAAAATGCACAGAGGAGCTCATCTACCATCCTTAAATTCCTTAAGACAAGAGGTGGCCACTATATACGCCACCCAGTCACTTGTTTTGCGAGATGGGTGGCTATATAAATTGGACAAACAAACAAACAAACCTGCAGCACTCAAATTATTTGAAGCCAAGCCAATAGCACAACTTCTTTATGTTGCCCAGCTGGGCCCCTTCTTCAATTTTGCACCATTAGCACTTGTACAATCCAATTTTCTAAGATCAGCTCTTCAAGTCCCAAAATGTGTCTCTAATGCCACCCTGTGACTAGGGATAGGCCTCATGAAAGTGGAGGGTAGAGTGTGGGTGACCATGCTCAACTATTGGCTCAGACTATCCTTTTTTCCCCTTGGCCTTGCCCATTAACTAAGAGTGATGATTTTCAATTCACATGGAAATTTTCATCCTTGGGCTTCTCTCCAGGTCTTCTACTCAGCATGGGATATGAGAGGCAATGCCCTTGTGACTCTGGACACACAGAAATAACAGAGCGCGTGTTTATCCAGTGCCTGTATTACAGAAACATTCATGCTAGCCTCATCTCATCATTACTGCATAAATACCCAGGGTGCACACGACAATTCTACACCTCCCTGCTGCTTTCTGATACCAACCCTGATACAACATACAGGGTTGCCAGGTTCTGCACAGCAGTGCTTAAAATTCATTGGATGACGACCTGTGCCATACTATGAACTAGACTTAATGCACATTTAGTTTGCCATACAAGAGTGCTCTGTAATTTTATAGATATAGCCTTCCACATACTAAGCTTTATGCTGTACTACAGCCACCTAACGTTCCTACCCCTATTTTAGATTTTTTAGACTCATTTTTTAATATATACTTTCTGTTTTAATATAGATATTTTTTATCTTCTAGCTTTTCATTTTTTTTAGACTCTGATGTATCTTCTATGCTTTTTAATTGACTGTGCCCCACCCTCCTTATGCTGGTCTATGATCATAATAAAGATCTGATTTAGGTGCTGTCATAGAAAAGCAGAGCCTACAAGCCTCCATAGTATGTAGCTCATGGAAATGGGGGATTTTCAATAGTTTTTTCCAAGAGAATTACATTGCCTGGGTCAGTTCTGGCTGGAGAAGGCAGGGCTATCACTCCTTTGGAGCCTAACCATATAGGGCTTTCTAGGCAACAATCAGCATCTTCAACAGCACTCAGAGGCTGATTGGAAGCAAACACAGAGCTTCAAAACCGGGTGTAATCTGTTCATGGCAGCAAACTGTGGTCCCAACAGGCATGGAAAGAACCAAATTAGGGAAACCAGCAATCAATCACCTCTCCCAGTCTCTCTGTAGACACTCCCACATACAGTATGTGCATGCAGGCACGCACAGAATATTGTTTATGTATAAATAATACTGTAATCTATTTTTTAGGCTAGAGAGAATATATTTCTTGACACAGACAGCATTGTCTCAGAAGGTGGATCAGCAGCTGCAGATGATTCCTTTGGAAGAGGTTTGCCAGAAGATGGAATGAAGAGGTCCCAGTCCATTAAAGAAGAAAACAAATGCCAATATATAGGTGTGTATAGTTAGAACCATAAATTATAAAGGGGGGGCGGGTTTCATAGGGAGGAGAATTATTTCTTCAAGAACCATTATTCTGTGGACAGCTGTATCGAGTGCTTCTTGCATAATTTGCATAATTCAGGAATGAGGCCTTGTCATATAAGAAGTAAAATGCATGCCCAGCTGTCTCGGAGCTACACATGGGCTTCCATCTCATCTTTGTCCTTCCTGTGCCTTTGTTCTTCTTGTTCAGGTTCCTTGCGTATTATAATCTGTCCCACAGATACTCATTAGCAGGCATTCCAGTATAATTCTTGACCTGGGCAAAGGGGGAAGGATGCTCTTGGGTAGAGCGACTGGTGGGTTACCGTACCAGCTGACCATTTGAAATTGTTAGATTGCCAAGCTGTCAGTATTGCTGATGAGCTATACGTGCATAAACTGCAGAACATAGAAGCATAAGGGCAGGAATGTCCAGGAAGAATAAGCAAAAACAAAGGCAAAAAAACTACAACTGGGCAATGTGAATAATACTGATTAATTACATATATATACAGAAGACAGTTTGGACTGGCTTGAAAGTTTCATTTGCTAATTGGTTTTATTATAAATCAAACTGTTCAGTAGAAAGGGTAAATACAATGAAGCGCCATGCAATACTTACAGATTTTTTGGTGGGGAGTGGGGGGAAGGGGTCCTAAAAATTGTAGCAATGAAAGATCCAAATTAGTTGAGTTAATGAAAAAATGGGTTATGATTTAACTTTTTTTTTTTTAATGGTAAAAGAATTTAACTCTGAATATATTTTAAGGATACTTTGAGAAAGCAGCTTGAAGGGAATAAAAATAGATGATCCCAAGAGTATTGTAATTTATACTTTTTCCTTCTTTTTCTAACTTTTCCCCCTCTATGCATTCAAGCACTCTAAGTGAAAATATGAATTAATTAATAAAATAATTTGAATTAATTTGAATGATTGAAAATACAAAAGAAACAAGCTGATTAACCATTCTCCCTCTCCCCTTAAAAATAATTTGAAATATTTAGGTGCCATTAAATCAGTTAGCAAAATAGAAACAGAAAGACAGACATCATCAGACATTTTGGAAGAACTTCGGATGCAAGGAATAATCAAGACTTCATGCCCAACCTCTAAAAACAGAACAGCAGATGATGCCATGGTAAGTGATCTTCAAAAATAGTTAGGTATACTTTCAGTTTTGAGTTTATATTTTGTACAGTAACCTATGAATTACACCAGCAATGGATCTTTCTTCTAGATGTGAGAATTGATGTATTCTGAAGGCTCCATTTCTTCCTGGTTGTTCCTTACACTTGAAGCTCTTCCCAGAACAGCTTTGTGATAATGTCCCTCTCTTCTTCTTCTTCTTAAAAATACAGTTCTGTATTTATAGATTTAGTTTCTAGACGTTCAATCCCATGCCAAAAATAAGCAAAAAGTACATGTAACCAAACAGAATAAATAGGACTGAATTAATAGCACGGCAATACGGAATTCTCCTATGCCTACTTCATGCTAGTACTGACCATAAATCTCCTGAAAATGCTTTTCCTGAGATGGGGGATTAGCTGATTAATATGTAAAATAGCTTATTACCTGAACACCAAACACTAAAATCAGGATAATTTTAATTACAATTTTTTGAAACAAACTAGCTTCATAAATCCTGGTCTGAATTTGGTCTGTTTCAAATAAACATACATACTTAAGAATAACTGTGTATGCTGGAACTAAACTGAAAAAATAGAAACCAAACATTCCAACCTTCTTCTTGCAAACATGCTGAGGAATTAAAAAGGAGACCATGATACCAGAGAAAATCTAATTTTGTGGCTTTTGAATGAGAATTGATACCTCACCTGCAAAAAGCATGACTGGCTTCTGGGAATTGCCTACACTGATGTACTCAAATTCACTAAACTAAAGGCCAGTCTTACCCATGTTTATTCTGAACTAAATTCTGATGTATCAATTTTTAAAATATGCTTTTAAGTTTCAAAAAAGTCAAGTGGCAACAAGGAAAAAAAATAAATACAAAGCCATATACATGATTCCCCCCCCCCCCCCCAAAAAAACCAGTGCAAATGCTCAGCATATCCTAAAATTGCATTTCAAATCATAGGTGACTGTGAGAGGTGGCAAGCGATAAAATGTGTGTTGCGGTCCTCTTGAGGTGCAAACTCCGCCCCTTTCATACGTGCATGCAATATCCCAACACAAGTACTGTATAAAGGGGCAGAGTCTGGGTAGTAACATCACATTCCATCACTTTGCCATCTTTATTTATCTGGGTACCGTATAAGCCTTGATGCTGCTTACAGAACTAAGTGCTGCAATGAACTACATGTAAACTGATTTGTAATGAACTTTAACTGATATAGCATTGGCTCACGTGCGAGTAACCTTAACAATATTTCTGAATCTTTTGCTATACCACAACAAGTGAAAGAAGGTTAATTTCCTCATGATCATATCAGAGTTTACAATGCTGTGTAAAAAAAACCCAGAGCTATTAATTATCACAGTGCCACCAACAATCATCACATCTAGTCAATGGGATCAATAAGTCTGTGCATCTGTTAAAGCAGCATTCTGTATATCTGTTCCATTTTATCTCTGTTACTCCGTAGTCATCCTTACTCCTCTCCCCAAATTATGATGCAGAGAACTTAACCAAAATAAAAACAAACCTTGCACAGTACTGAGAGAAGGGTGCAGTTATGAGGAAGATTTTAGTGAAAAGATTCCTTCTTAAAATCAATACAAACACTGAGGTATAAACAAAAATTTATTTGTGAAAATAAGAAACAGGAATTAAAAGGGAGGCAATCACATGCACATTCAACAATGCAAATCTGGCTTAGCTAGTTCCCTGTTATCTGCTGAAATAAGATGTTAGATTTTGATGTAGTTTATTGGTCCTGCAAACTATCTTACCTTCTGATTAGATTTTGTTAAGGAAATGCCTACGGCAAAAAGTGAAAACAACATCTTAGAAGAAACATATAGTAGTTTTGTCCAATAACTTGATATTCACTATATGCTGATTTGGTTCAGCAAGTAAGAAAATTACTTAGTGTTTGGCCTCAACTTTTTAATGATCTGTATTTGAAGTATAAAATCTCTAAATCCAAGTGTAAAATATTGCACAAAAGAGCTTAACTTTAGAATCTTTATCTGGAAATTAAAGGTGAGAATACAGACTTTCTGACATGGTACCAATTTACTAGGCACTCAAAAGGACACTGTTGAACTATATCAGAGTCTCAGATGCCATTTTAGAATATAATACATTTTAAACTGAGATGTATGTTCACAGAAGTTGCAAAACTGCAAACTACTGTATAAGAGCTGAATGAAAAGTAATGCCTCCAGTGTTGTCACCAACAGATGGCAGTACTGACATGCCACGTCATGTTTGTTCAGCATCTGTTCTTTCATTTCAGTTGTCAAGAAGTTGCTATGAGAAAAATGTTGTGTTGCTATTGTTCATGAAATGGAAGCCTGCAGTGAGTATTTGTCAGTATGCTTTAAGCAACATGCCATGATTTAATTTTTTACTGCCGAAGAGTCCCTCCAATTGAAATTCACCATCAAATGCAGATTGTTCATAGGGATGATTGTGTTGATGTGAGTACTGTGTGTCACTGGGCCAAAAAATATAAAGATGGTGAATTGGGAAGAGCTGATTTGTATGATTAAGAACTAAGTGGATGACCTACAACAGCAACTGACAGGTTTCATTTGAGAAAGTTTGATGAACCAATTAAGGACAATTGGTAGGTTACCCAAAGGGAAACTGCTGTCAAGCTTGGCATTTCACAGGAATGTGTTGATCGCATTACTGATGTTCTTCAGTAGCAAAAAGCTTGTATAAGATAGGTTCCTTGCATGCTGACAGCAGAGAGGAAAGCTTCAAGAACTGGAATTTGCCAGCAATTGTTGTCATGCTACTAGAATAAAGGCGATGAATTTCTTCACAGCATTGTGACAGCTTATGAAACAAGGGCTCGTCATTATGAACCAAAAATGAAACATCAGCCCATGCGATATCATCACAAAACTCACCTGTGGGGGGGGGGGGGGAAATGTCAGAAAACCCAGGCTTCATGGTTGCAGTTTTTGGGATGCAGATGATGTTATTCACGTGGATTTCTTAAACCTGGCAGCACTATCAACTGAGAGCACTACACTGTAATGCTCAAAACTTTGAAAAAACAATTAAGCAGAGTTCTGAAGGATAGGAAGGAAATTTCTCTGTGGTGCGAAAACATTGGGCCTCACACCTCTTGAGCTACCCAAGAGGCAGTTGCAAAGCTGAATCTCACTGTCTTACCCCATCCAATGTACTGTCCAGACTTGGTGCCACGTGACTTCTACCTTTTCCCAAAATTGAAGGAAAGCTTCATGGGCATGTGTTTGACTCAAATAAAGAGGTGGAAAGGACTGTCAGGGCGTGGTTGAAGAGACAAAGTATGGAGTTCTTTGTGTGTAGCAAATGATGGTGATTATGTGGAGAAATAAATACAGGTAACAAAAGAGCTCATTTCAAGAATTATTTTCCTATTTCATTTATTAAAATATCCCTATTTAAACTGAAGTTATGTAAGTGAAGGCATTACTTTTTATTCAACCCTCATAAATATCACCGAGTAGTTCTTTCTGCTTCCATTTCCCAAGTTTTATTTCCCAATGTATTTCCTAATTTGTAATTTATATTTTTCTAGTAAATATACAGAGTAGAACAGTCTGTTTTCTTTTAAAATACAATATCCCTTCACAAATAAGCTTCTATCTATCTATTTCTACAGCTGGTACATACAGAAAGGATACTTCAAAAACCACCAGCCAAACTGGAAAAGCTTGAAATTAAACAGAAGAAATCACATGATTTACCAATAGAAGACCCTGAAAATAAGGTTAAAAAAATACAATAATCTATCCCACTTTATATTAGTATTTGCACATCTAGTAATCAAGGATACATGCAAAATCATAGCCAATGAATAAATAGCGAAGGCCCTAGACTGTTCTAATCCTCAGCAGGTATATTATAGAATGTTATAAAACACTATTTTATCCCCAATTTTATTTATCAAAGATTGTAGAACTGGGTGTCCCCAGCAGGAAGGTGACTCAGCTCTACTTCTGCATAACATCTGTATCAGAAAAATACAGGCATATTCCAAACCAGTGCTTGGATGCAGTGATCATTAGAAGGGGGCGATACAGTAAACAGGGAATGAATTTTGATAAGTCAGAGGTCTTTGGCCTGGGTGGGCCCTAGGTTCAGGAAGTGGGGGGTTGACCTGCTCTAAATAGGATTGGACTCCTAGCCGGTGCAGAATGCGAGAGCCAGACTGGGCTTGAGTACGTTGCCTCTTTGCCAGTAAAACAATTGCATGGAGTGCCAGTTACCAAGCCAAGGTCAAAGTTTTGATTTTAACATGTAAGATCCTAAACAACTTGTGGTCAGCATACCTGTCCCATTGCCTTTGCTGTTATAGACCCAGATGATCACGGAGATCATCAGGGGAGGTGTACTATATTTACAGAGAGCTGCTGAATGCTACTTAGGAGATGCTCATAGGCAAGTCTTCTCTGTGATGATGTCCATGGTTCGGAATGCTCTTGTCTCTGAAATTCCACAGGTGTTTCCTATTACAACTTTTAGGCTCCTGTTGAAACCTTCTCTCCTCATTCAGGCTTTCCTGGTATGAATGTTGGAAGAATGCTTCCCCTGCTTTTTCATTATGTTCTAGTTTTTATTTAAGATGACTTCATATTGTTTTAAGAAGTTGTTTATTATATATTTTACTGCTGATTTGACTGAAAATGCTTCAGCACAGAAAGCTATATAGAAATATATTAATTTAATTTAATTTAATTTAAATAAATCAATAGATGGAGCTCAACTCTTTCTCTGTAATTCCATTTTGCATTCTCACATGTTGACTACATCCATATTAGTAATTTCTTAATTAGGGCTAGTGTGCGTGTGTGTGTGTGTTTGCTGCGCAAAAATATATTATGCTTAGCCTGTCTAAAGACTTGTCTCTTTTTAGACAAGAGAAGAACAACTGAAAAAAGAATTGCTGACTGATAGATCATCACCAATAATTTCTTCTGAAAGCAGAGTGCATATAGGTAGTTCTAGATTTAAAAAAACTTCCAATAATTTTCAATTGCCGCCCTTAAATGTGGGGACAGGAAATTGGACAGAGAAGGAAGAACTGAATGATAATATAAACAATGGTTTTGAAGATTTTACAGTGGTGGAGTCAGACAGAACTTATAACACAATACATGAAATATTCTAACCACCACCATTTGTTTCAAAATTTTAATCTCTAACCATTTTAATTTAATATTATTGGTATCAATAAAGGTTGCTGTACTCTGAAATATCTGGATTGTTCTATTTTGTGAGGTGGCCTTAGGGTTTTTCCTTCTCCTTCCCTTTTTAAACTTTAAAACAAAGATAAAACACAGTTCCAGGCTGTGCCTTGGCTGTGCTTCTGCATGGGCAAATCCCAACAGAAGGCCCATAGGAATGACATGAAAATCAATGTTTGCCCCATGGAGCACTGGCTTAGCTTTTTTTTTTTAAAGAAATAAAAGCTCTTGTGCCACCTTGTTAAAAGGAATGATGCCATCCCTTAGATTTTGAGATCATTTTCTTTATGACTCATCTGAAAGGGGAAAGAAAATAAGGTTTTCCTAATCCTCCTATCAGAGATATTTTAATTGGAAAAGCTGAAAAATAAACTTAGGGACAATTTATATATAAACCGTGTGCTATGTGATGAGCACTCATTGCTTCAAAATTATATATATATTGTGTTTCATCTATGCATGTGTTATCTTTGGGCCAAGCTAATCTTTATATTGTTCCAAATACAAATATATACAAATACCACACATGCAAATATATATCATAGAATCATAGGGTTGGAAGGGACCTTGGAGTTAAATAATATTTAAAAAGAGAAAATGTCTGATTTTCTCCTTCACTATTTTAGTTTGGAGGTTTTCTATAGTCCTGTTATCAATCCAGGTAGAATTAGTTCAAGTGTGTTGACACTGAGCAGTAAATAATTTCCAGATCATCATATTTAGAATTTAGCTTGAAAGCAGAAGAGACTGTACAAGGGCCATGTTGAAGTGGAAGCAGGCTGTTACATATATACTGTTTTTATTATAATTGTCTAGTACAAGATCTGTATCCAATGTCTTGATGATGATGTCAAACTGGCAAGTGTGTGATGTCATCACTCAAATGCTGCAATTATGCCAGTGCATCTGCAGAGGGGAAAGGGAGATCTAACTGACAAAGCAGTGTTGCAACTCTTTAGGGCATGCAATATTGTTTGAATGCCCAAAATGGGAAGAACTTGTGTGTGATGTCACAATAACACTTGTCCTGATGACAGCAGCAAGATCCTCTGGATGCTACTGAATTATATACTAGTGCCACATCTTATTCAAGGACATAAATCACAGCATTTGTGTGGTGAAAGTATCATGCCTAGGTTGTCATTTGCCCCCTGTGGATGTCCATGTCTTGTATTATATCCAGCAAGCAATGCCAAACACGGCCAGGGTGAAAAATGCTGGATCCAGTCATGGTCTGGACAACCTTCTCAACGGCAGTGCCTGTCCTATGGAACAGCATCCCACCCCCCAGAGTCCTAGAGGGCCCCATCCCTGTTAGCCTTTCATCAGGCCCTGAAGACCAGGCTGCTTCCCCAGGCATTTGGGGCAGGAATTTAGATGAGCTCTGCTATAGCTGATGTGCTTTTCGTTTTGTTTTGTTTATCCTTGGGTGCCAGAGGTTATAGGTCATGGATTTGTTTGTTTGTTTGTTTGTTTTTAATCCTTGTATGCTGCCAGAATTACCTGTGTGATACGGGCGGCCTTATAAATCATATACATAAAATAAAATATAAAATAAAATAAAATAAAATAAAAGGACCAGGAAGTTTGCTTGTATCCTATCAGCTGAAAAATGATGCAGTGAAAACAAAAAGTTTATTTACTTTTCTAACGAATAATTCCAGGGTTGTTCAGTACATATAAAACACATTATCCAATTTATTTTCTTTCTCTTTCTAATAAATATGAATTAATACCTCTGGGGAAGTGTGCTAATTTTTTAAGAATGTCCTTGGGATTTCACATCTTATGTGTGCTATCTGGAAGTAGTGCTTCCCTGTCAGACAATAGTAGAAAGGAGGGTGTCGTAGTGCTTCCCTGTCAGACAATAATTTTCAACTCTTCAAGGTAGCCCAGACAAGAAACCATAACCATGAGTACTAACCTAACATTAAAGAAGCACATCAGCTTTAATGTAAGGTTACAGTAACAGAATCTTGCAAGTCTGCAAGCCCTTCTTCCCCCCTTTCCTTTTGCTTTCCAGAGAATGAGGGAGGGTCTCTTCTGAGATGCTTTCTCCACTCCCATTCCTTCTGTGGGCTGAGATATCTCTTGTCAGATTGTTGTCTAGGTTATGGCTCTTCCTTCTGTCTCCCAAGGTTATTCTCCCAGCCTATTACAATAATACTGAATCTGTCCACACAATTATTTTCTGAGAACTTTAGGTGGAGCTCTGGTGAAGATTGGCACCACAAAGCTCATCCACAGTCAGAGCAATTCCACACCACAGGCTAAGCTGCTTGTTCCCACGTTCTCCCAGCTGTTTCTTAAGCCAACTTCAGGAATTCCAGCCCACATTTCAGTGGGTTAGTAATGGGATTGGTTGGTGTTCAGTCTGCACTATGGCCACCACACAACCTGCATTCCAGGCAGGGAATGCAAACCTCCCTGGATGGTCCCTGTGTCAACCAATATAGCAGTGCCTGTCTTTTCTTTTAGGAATTGTTCCATCCTCAGCAGTTCCTGTGATTTTCTTTTGCTTTCCCAGATGTTTGTGCATATGGATGCCTTCACGCCCCTTTCCCATTTTATGTCATTTGACACTAATGCAGACTCTCCCCCCCCCTTTTTTTCCACCTTATTGTAGCATGGTTGCTCTAATGCTGCAATAATCAAAGCAATGGGGGACCAGGTTGTTCTTTCATTCCTACTTTTCTCTGAAGGTCCAAGGAAAATTTGTATAAAGAAAGGAAGAACTGATAGTTCTGTTTCAGAGAACATAGAACTACCAGTTCTTCCTTTCTACAACTTTTTAAAAAGGGAAGGGAAGATTAGCAATACAGTAGACATGGGGTGAGAAAACAAGGGGAACTGGGGCAGAAACTGAAAGGGTGACAAGCGGAAGATGTAAGGGTTGAGTTTCTGGGGGTGAGGATTTTTCATTTTAATTGGAGACACTCTTTGGGCAGCCATTTTGTAAGCAAGCAAGATTATAAAGAATGTGGAGAACACAGCAGCCCAGGACAAAATGTCTGCCAAGGACAATGACCAGCTGCCAGATTGGAACAAAGTGCTCAAGAGCTTCCACTCTGAAGGGCTTAAGATGGCTCCAGTCAGAAAATAGCAGTTTTGAACTGAAGCTGGAAAACACAGGCATGGGGAGCATTTGCAATGGGCTGGGAGTGAGAAGAAAACAATGTCATCCATTCCTGCACTCAGTGGCCTATGCTGGTCATGAGCCAAGCAGAAATTGTAGACCTCTTTGGAGTGTCATCAATGTCAGGTTGCACTGAGTAAGCATTCTTCTGTTCAATTTCCATTCTCATGTTGCACTGTCTAACATTTTTGCCAGCCTAGCCTTGATGATTGCAAGATTAAAGCACAATAAATAGTATCCAACAGTATTTGACCATGTGTCCTTGATCCTTGTGACCACATACTTTCCAAAATAATAATAATAACAACAACAATAATAATAACAACTATTCTTATTAAATAAGGACAGTGAAGAGGATGCACTGAAGCTAGTACAGCATGAAGGCTTACTGAATACCAAAGAAACCAAACTGGCCCATAAAAAGGACCAAATGAAGAATAGAAAAGAGTTATGGCAAGCCAAAGTATTGCATGACCAGTACACAAAAAAATTAGCAGACACAGCAGATAACAACAAGACCTGGCAATGGCTAAGAGCAGGAAACCTGAAGAAAGAGACAGAGGGGTTAATTCTGGTTGCACAAGACCAAGCCTTCAGAACAAATGCATACAAAGCCAGAATTGAGAAGACAGCGACAGCAAATGCCGCCTCTGCAAAGAAGCTGAAGAAACAGTGGATCACCTAGTTAGCTGCTGCAAGAAGATCACACAGACCGACTACAAACAATGGCATGACAAAGTAGCAACAACAAGTAGTACATTGGAATATCTGCAAGAAATATCATTTGCCTACAAGCAAGAACTGGTGGGGCCAGAAAACAGACAGTCATAGAAAATGAAGAAGCTAAAGTGGTCTGGGACTTTAGAATTCAAACAGAGAAGAACCTGGCACACCATATCCCAGACTTAACAACTGTTGAAAATCACAAAATATAAAGGCCTGCGAATAGAAATAGAACGACTATGGCAAAAGAAAGCAAAGATAGTATCAATAGTTATAGGCGCCTCAGGTGCAATCCCAAAACATCTGGAGCACCACTTGAAGACCGTCGGCATTGATAAAATCTCCATCAGTCGATTGCAAAAGGCTTTACTTGGAATAGCTTATATCCTGTAACAATACTTTTAACACCATCAAACAACAACATCTGCCTATTCTTGGGAAGGACTCGATAGGTGTATAAAAATGCCAAATCCAGTCCAAACATCTGGCTGACTGTGCAACCAACAATATAACAACAACAACAACAATCATTGTGACCAACAGTTGCTGACATGTGCTTGAATGCCCTGCCTGTACCTGGTTGATCCTGCCGGGGAAGTCCACAGGATCAAGATGGTAATCAGTCATATCGTCAATACATATAAAAAGGGGCAGGTCTTTGATCACATAGTTGTGGCTGCCATCATGACTTTTTTTACCCCCCTGCACACCTCCCAGGATCCTGACCAAAAAAGTAGATGTGTGTGTGTGTGTGTGCGCATGTGCGCATGTGCATGTCTAGATCTAGCAAACTAAAATCCAGATGGCCTGACATTCTGTTTCTTCTTTCTGGTTAACTGAAACTGTAAGCCAGAACAGGGGAAGGCAAAGATTTTGACAGGATGCAAATAAAGGCATGGATTTTTTCTAGCTGTAAGAATCAGAAAATTAGAGAACAAATCTTTTTCTGCTACTGTCTTGGGCTACAGATCAGGAAATCCAGTTAAAATCCAGTCACTCTATGAATTAGGGGGCTCAGCTAAACCTCCTTCTTCTTAGACATAGTTCTATTCCTCCCCCTCCCTCCCCCATAATATAAGGAATAAAATTACCAATTTAACTTTTCTTCTGCCAAGAGCTGCACTTAATCTTCAGGAAATGGGCCAGAAGTTCCATTCAAATAAGTGGGTTGAGCCACATTCGAAAGGCAGGATATAAATGCATAAACAAACAAACAAATAAATCAGTTATGCTACGCCTGGCACATGACATACAGCAATCACCTCTCCAGGGTATGCTCTTTTTAGACAGTGCAAATATAGCAACCATATTATACAGCACCTCGGGCACCGTGATCGCCTCAGCCCAAATTATCCTGCATAAAAACCCACATTCATGCTTGAGTTCCTTGTGCTGGCAGAACAAATGGCTGGATGGAGGATTTGCATAACATTTCTTCTAGAACTGCATTAAGTAAAACAATTCAGTGGAAGAATGAGTTGGATGACATTATGATGAAGTTCATTTCTGAAAGTGAGGATTACCATATTCATTTAAGAATGGGAAAACAAATCCCCACGTCATTCTGAAATTGGCTGCTAGACAGTATTTATCTGTCAGCCTAATTACCTTGTTGGATAGTTGTGAGGGTAAAATATGTTTATTAAAATGACAGAATACGAGTAAGACACATTATAAATAAATAAATGTTGCCTTGTTTATTACAGGATATAAATGTAACAAATAAGTAATTCATCGTTTTATGATAATACTGTCACTCTATATTTGGGGGTATCACTCATTCTTAAATTATGGTTTAGCAGCTGCTGACATGGATCATCTGTACCACATCACCTCAGCTGTTTGGGATTCTACGGACTCAGTTGAGTAAATATTTTAGAAATAAATATTATTAATCAGCAAAATTAAATTAAATAGTGATCTTCCCAAAGTATCATTCATTCATATACACATTCATATATTCCCACACACCTCAATATTAAATTTTGGTAATAGAATTTTACATATTTGAATTGAAATAAGTCCATGCATAAAGAAGCAGTATTGGTTCATTCAATGTATCTTGGAGCAGTATATGTAGTGTAGAAAAAAACACAGTAACATACTGTATTTTACAGTAATTAAAATACAAAGAAAAAAAAAACCATGAAGCAGTATTTAGAAGGAAACATAAATGAAACAGCCTAGTGGCCATTATATAGGCCATAGTGGCCGTTATATAGGTCTCCTGGACCTATATAATTCCAAATGTTTCATTTAAAAGACAAATGGGAAACTGCCTGAGGAAGGAATTGTCATGTTTCAGCCCCCCCACACACACACATCTAGTGCTCTAAAAGAAAATGTGATTTATTCTTTGAACATCAAAATACCATCACTTCTTTTAAGCATCTTGTAACACTGTGGGCATCTGTTTCCTTTAAGACAGTGTTGTCCAAACTTGGCCACTTTAAGATGAGTGGACTTCAACTCCCAGAATTCCCTAGCCAGCCATGCTGGCTAGGGAATTCTGGGAGTTGAAGTCCACTCATCTTAAAGTGGCCAAGTTTGGACAACACTGCTTTAAGAGCTAGTTCAAGAGGGCAGCATGCTGGGGAGACTGAAGTCCAGGTGGGATCAAGCTGAAACCGCAGGAAGGCTTCATCAGGACTCTGAATTTTTGTGAGGAAAAATCACAAAAGCATATTTTGTCACCCAAAGATGACAAATCCATAAAATGAGAATCATATTGTTTGTGTGGAGAAGTGAAAAATGTTTTTGCTTCAGTTTATACTCTCCTCCCGAGTTGGCCCAGTGATGGGGTTGGTTGCACTTCAATCAGAAGAGGAAGACTTTATCTACACACAAGGTTTGCAGTAGTACAGAAAAGCAGGAAAGATTTCAGTGGAAAAGGGGCTTACTTGGAGAGGGAGAAAGTAAAATGGGACAAGCCAACAAACCAAATCTTACAAATGGCTTTAAAATGGCTGGCTGGCATTTTAAACAGGAACATTCCATACCAGATCACCCTATTGCAAAACCTTTGCAGCCCAGAATATGCAGTGGGTGTGTTTCCTTGGCAACTCATTTATTTTCAATCCAGGTCTTTGGTCCTTCTGGATTAAGAAAAACCGATCAGAGAAGCGGAAGGACATACCTGTCTCCCAGCTAAAGATAATGCAAGCTACATAGTTCCCATTCTGAGAAGAACAATAGAAACTGCAGTTTAAATTAGTGACTGATTCTGAGACAGACACAGATACAGAAGGGCTGAGTGGATTTGAGGGTGGGCTCTAAAATAACAGGAAAAGAGACACCTTTTTTATGGAGATCTGGCATAGAGAGTGAATTGGTTGGCTGGCAAAGGGGTTAAGCGGTGCATTTCTGCTCAACCCATACAGCTGAAAATAAACACAAATATCACAAAACTCTATACAGTACAAATTCCAGTGATCTTCTGACAGGAAAAACCAAAGCCAGATAACTAGTATACCTCTAGAACAGTTTACAGCTTGATAAGTGAGGTTAGTGTAAGAGTCTTCCTTGGCTGATGGTTGGAAACTGAACAGAAGCACTTCATCTTAGTGTTGTGTGGCTGGTTTTAGCTGCCTAAATATTTCCCAGGAAAACATTGGCTATGAAGGGAACCTTCACGTGCTATCTTTTTTCCTGTCACAAAGATTAATCCTGGTTGTTAGAAGTAGGAAAATTTCCTACTGTGAGATGGGTGGTGATTTTTTTTTTTAAATTGGGGTTGAAAAACATTTTATACAATCTATGTTTTGTGTTCTTTCCCACTGGGTATAAAAGAGAAACAGTCTAACAGGGTTTTAGATGTAACTTGATTCTTATAAAGGTAACTTTATGCACACATGTAGGTGTTATGTACGTACTATAATTATTTTAAACCATATTTTCATCCACAGAAACAAAAGGATCTCAGGATGGCATATATGGATTTAAAATAAAATTCAATAATAAGACAACTATAAATATATTAAATTCAGAGACAAACAAAAGCATCAGCCAGGAAAAACAAACAAAGCCAATGGTTTTAAAATACCCAGGCAGATAAAAAATGGTTTGGTCTGAACAAAAAAGGAAACAGTGGTAATCACAATAGTTGCTCCCTCATCTTGGGAGACCACCACAAAGAAAGCCCTCTCTGTAAAAACAAAATACACTTCTGATGGATCCTGGAGAAGACCTTCCCTAATGCACAGGTAGGATGGTAGAGGAGATGGTGCTTCTTTAGACATAAAACTTGTGTTTGCTGTGACAGATGATTAAACCCATGTGTCCCTAGGCAAAGGGAGAACATAGGTTTAGCCACCTCACATGCCCACTCCCCCTTTGCCTCTCTTGAGTAGGCAAAGAGGAACAAATTTAACAGATAGCTAAACCTTTGCTCCCCCCTTCTAGGCCTCAGCCGTCCTACTTTCTGGGATTTTTCTTCTCTAAACTGGCCAAGACACCTGACTGGAGTGCAAAACTAGGATAGTCCTAGTCAAACTGGAATATATGATAAGTCTAGGTTTAGAGCTTTCAAGGCAACTAGTTATACTGGGTTTGGTAAGAGATCAACATCAATGTAATTCCTTTGGAATTGTCATAATAAGGCTCCATAAAAATATGTCTAACCAAATTCTGCAGGGGTTGAGGCTTTCAACATCTTTCAAGGGGGGCACCCACCCTTACATTGCACTAATGCAACCTTTTTAGATTCATTTGGCATTTTTCACAGCACAGCTAAATTATAACTTTCCTGGACAGAAACCATTGGAACTAATGCAGGTAAATGTTTGATCATTGCACCACATTAAGAAATAGCTTCCAGGGGAGAATTTTCTCTTGCTTCAAGCGATTACCATATCTGTGGTATAATTATGACAGCAGGGCTCTGCTTGAATGCTTTTGGCAGTGTTTTTAGACCACTAACCAAGGACAGCTTTATACCTGAAAGAAGCAGACATATCTTACATATGAAGCATTTCATTTGGCAGACAGGTCACAGCTCCCACAATCCACACATGTCTATTCTGTGTTAATTCCAAAATGTGAGCTTCCAGCTTGCCTTAAAATAGATCTTACAAGAATGCTTGAAATGGCCTGCATTCCTGTCAACAAGTGATAAATAACCTTGTGGGTGTTAAAGCTTACCCAGAATACTGGTCTAGAAGAAAGACATCAAGTTACCATTTGGTCAGCAATTCAGAGAGCTTTCACAATTTTCTGAAAAATAACCTCACCATATTTTTTTATATGTACTGGTGTAACACTCATTGTCAGTGAAACTATGTTCATATTATTGAACTGGTATATATAAACCTCAAGTGTTACACAGCAAATAATTACTTAAAGGACAAAAAACCTAGCAATTATTTTTATTTTAGGTGAGAATTATTTCTAAAGTACTTTGCAGATTCCAGGAATTATGGGGGGGAGGGAGAAATTAGAGATTCCTTACATACAGTGCAGTACATCGGCTTGTCTTGATGCCAATCTCCCCCATCTAGATATATGAAGATCCAGTCCTCAAATTCCCAGCTAGCCTGGATATTCCAACATAACCTGACAAGTTTCACATTGGGAAGGCTGGGTTAAGGAAAGAGGAACAGACATTGTTGTATCTCACAATCTGCACCTAACCAGTGATAAGCAAAAGCTTCACCTACGCTATATTCGTGAATAAAGTAATATAGTCTGCCGCCGTTTTATCTATTTTGGGTTTATGCTATGATTGATTGATTTAAAACCATTCTTGTCTATTTTTTACATGATGGTCCTAAAACAGGGATTTTTTAAGTGGGACATGACTAGGGGTGACTAGGGGTGGGTTGTAAGCAACTGGGAGAAGGTCAGAATTTTTTTTTTTTAAGTGATCAAGCTTGTACAGGCAGACTGGGAGCATTGTCAAACTGTGCACTGGGCTTTGCTCCCTGCTTTGGCTGTACAGGTCCATGGGTAATTATGGCACTCCCATGATATACAGATTCAATGTATATAATTAAAAATACATGACCTGTTTCTTGCCAGATCTATTCCCAATGAAATAATTCATTTCTGCATGGAAGGGCACACACAATCATTTATTGTTTTATCAACCCTAGCCTAAAGATTATTCTAATTTTCTAGAGAATGTTAATTAAGGGATAGTATATAAACATTGCCAATAAAGATCTTAAAAAATCCAGAACCATTCTCTGAATTTCCCCTGTAAAAGAGCTGTTTAGCTTCATGAAATGAAAAATGCAATTTACTAAAGAACCAGTCTAGGACAAAAAAAAGTCACTTATATGCTCATCTAGAAATTCTTTTCTTCAGAAAGGACACAGTGGGACATCTTTGCAACTGACATGATAAAAAAGAAGAGAAGGCCAAAGGAAATAATTTGCTTACACTGTATGTCTTATGAAACATGTTTAAGAAAGTGCAATTTGAATCTTTGTTGTATTAAGCCATGTTGTTACTTTAAAGCTGCTGGTAATGTGGATCAGGTTGTACAAAGTAGATTGAAACACATACCCTTGCACACCAGTATCTAAGTCCAAAAAAGGGAAACAGGAAACTTTGATACAGCATTTTCCATCTGCCATAACAATCTACCCTCCACCAGACAACAGCAGAATTGTATAGTGCCTCTGATAGAGAAAGGGGCAGCAGATGAAGCTTTCCCATGCTAGAAGAAGCACAACATGATTCATTCCTTGCCATATTGCTGCTTGAGCAGTAGGGCAAGAAGAGGAAATGAAAAAAACTGGGTCACAATGTTGCATCCAGCATCACGACATAAGGCCAGAATTGCATTATGACATCTCAATGCATGTTTCATTTTTTTGCATCATCAGTTTGTATCAGACACTTATGTATCCACCTATTTGATCCTGGGAAGTTGAGCTCAACCTGTTCTGTCGGGATTCCATTCCTTCAGAAAGAATCATGTTGGTAGTCCAGGAGCACTCATAAGTACAAACTGGTAACCAGAGTTCTAAGTGGCAGCTACAGTACAAAGTTCCCTTCTGCAACTGGAGAGGGGGCTGTTATGCGAATTCTTTTGGACAAACCCTATTGTCTCTGACTGGGGAACCCTGCCTGACATTACAAAAAATGTTCTGTGTTGGGCTTCCTTAGAAGGTTTCTCAGAGACTGGCCAACATTCTTTAACAATGTCTTCAGTTCAGTGCAAAGAGTTGAAACTGACTTTTACAGTATAACTCTTGTATCTGAAGAGCTGCTTCTCATGCACAAACCTGTTCATGAACCAAGAAGTTACCCCCAGAGATTGGTCTTGTAATGCCTCCATATTCTGATATTAGGAAAGGCTGTATGGCAACCAAAGACAGGATTTAATTATAGCTTCCCAATTTTTGGAACATTTTTAACATGGCTCCTCAGTGTATTCTTATTCCTATATCAGGTTTTCCATTAAGCGAACACCCAATCTATTTTTACCCAACCTCTTAAAATGTTGTGATCTATTTAGCTTCTGTGCTATTTTTATTGCTTGATATATGATTTTTATTTTTATTTTTTGGTTGATTTTTCACATGATTCTCTTTACAACCCTTTAATTTTAGAAATATCTAACTTCTAAAAACATGTCCCAAATACATAAATATGAATATATTCAGTTGTTAGAAACCTAGTCCTAGCCTGTTTCATCATTGCATGGGTCTAAAGTAGACACACTATGAACAAAATGGCTGGGGAACCCGTGATAGAGTTCCATCACTATTTCATATGCTATTTTAGAAGACCTTCCAACTTTCTGGAAAGAGGTTATGAGGTCACAGGGGTTGTACAACATTGCCCCACCCCGAGCAGAGTATTTCACGAGCAGAGTCTGTTTATGAGATCTCTGGATTCAGTCCTGCTACTACTTGGCATTGATGATGTTTTTGTCTTGAGAGCTCAAAGTACATTACATATACTATCACACACACACAACAATCTTGATAACAGTTCTATGTACCAAGAGGAGCAATCTTGAAACATTATTCTGAACATACATACTGGTGGGAAGCAGACTGCACCTATTTGTGTCTCCATTCCCCATGCATCTGCTATGGAATATTTGAAAGCACCCCACTCGTACAAACTATAGGCAGGCAGACTCCATTTATGCAAGGAGGCATCTTACTTATTCAGTCTGCTGATGGAATCTATGACTATAATTTAATGAGTCATCCAGTTTACAGGTGAACTGAGGTTTGAGGCCTCCTCTGTGAACAACAGCACTACCATTGCCCCTGTCTTCCCATTGCCCATCATTCTAGCATTCTATTTGAGCTGGAATTCCTATTATTTTTTCCCAGTGTCAAATCTTAATTTCCCTCTTGCTTTCTGATCTCAAATGTGTCTTTCAATAATACTGGGAATTGCTGCAAGCAGAATAATAAATCATAACTTCAATTATCAGAAAAATCCAAATAGTACACTTGAGAGCCAAAGAGAATCCAGTTCCTCCCCCAAGTTTAGCGTTCACAAAGATCCCATCTATTAGTAAACACCATCTTGTATAGAGTTACCTTTGTTAAGCTTATTCCTGTTCATTTATTCAGGGGTGTTATCTGATTTCGATATTCAGTTTCACAAATGAAACTGTAGAATAAAAGAATGCAAGGCAACAAGACAAGCGGTGTGTCTCGCACTCCTAGACAAGTGCACAGAAAGGTAGCCAAACACTGCAGTCCATTTCTTATCTGGAAATAATTCCCATTAACTTTCATAGACAAGAGCGGGCTGTATGTTTGAAAACCAAAATTCAGGGCATAAACATAAAGCATCCATATATAGGCTATTAGGGACGTTATGCATAAAGATAGATAAAAACTTTATTACAGCCAGAAGCCAACAAAAGAAACAAACAAATACAAAAAACAAACAATGTTTACACAGGTGGAACTTGATCTTTAAGAAGCATCTTCTGTTGCATTCTTGAAACTAAGTAGCAAAACTTGGTAGCATTGCAGCTGACCTGGAAGCTTTTGCTGGCTAGCAGGAAAGCTACATGATAAAGATCTGACTGCCCTAGGATTGTTGGTAGGAAAGAGAAAATTAAATTTTGACCTAAATCCAAATAAAAATGTCAGCGTAGCTGCACATGTGTGATAGTTTCAATTTCCTCCATACCACAAGAGAAGAGGCAGCAAGTGAGAGGAATGATACATCCCACATATGTGTCTGAGATAACCTCCCAATCAAATTTGCCTTCATATAGATCATCAGTTTTAAAATTCCCCCCTTATTAACAGGTGCCCATAAGCGACAGCCCTTGCATTTGCTACCTTGATAGCGTATCCTCTGGGGTGACTTTCAAGTTGGGCACTGTCTTTATTTTTGTCATGTAAAATGCCAAGCAGAACATCTGTGCATTATCATGTTACGCTTACTATCTTCATCGTAGCTGTGCCAGATAGAGAGGATCTGTTTTCCTGAGGCCTAACGGGACCTTTCTTAGAATAAAACCAGAGTCTTGGATGATATTAGAGTCTCCTTATGAAGCATGCCATGTATTTTCTGAAGCACTTCACTCTTAGCATGCCCAAGACTCAGGAAGGTCACCAAAAAGGGAGGCAGGCACATTCCACAATCAGCAAAGTATGATAAGCAGTGTGATAAGGGGTGTGTCTAAACTACAACAGCTACACACTTCTTGAAAATGTCGTGACATGGAGCAGACGGCCCACTACAACTGGTACAATTCCCAGGGGCTTGCCAATTTCTCAGGGATAACAAATCCTAAAAGGTTATGCTTTCTACAAACAGCAAAACCTGTAATTATTTACATACATTAACAACATTCAAGCTACTGAAATATTTTGCTAATGTGATTTTGGAAGAGCTGAGAAGTGGCAAAATCTGAGGAAATGTAAGGAGTAAGTGGTGAAATGAACAGAATTATATATTGCATATGGTTCTAAACACAGCTTGCAATATTATGTAATTTTGCATCATGCATAGGAGATCATCGTGGCTTCTACTAAACACCTACACATGGCACCCCTCAGTTGAGCAGAATTTGCTTTTCAGCAAAGAAAAGACTGAGCAATCAATTTAAAAATTAAACCAAAGAAATTAAATTATTTCTCACCAAATAAATTATTTTTAATATAAATAAAAAGTGTTCTATAATCATATTTACTGATTCTGCTATTCCTTTAGGGCAAATAATTATAATATGGTACTTGTCCCCAAGGAAAAAGACTGAGCAAACTCAGGGAGGCAGTGAAGGACAGACTTCTTTTTACATACATTTAGACTTCTTTTTACATACAGATTAATTGAGACATACAATTTGATTAGGGTGCCTATGCTTTTGCATGTAACTGTTTACTGAGAACTTACTTAGATATATGGTATGTATTTCATTGATGAAGGTTTGTTTAGAATGCAGCAATTATCAGTTTTAAGCCTTCATGGAACCACATGAAATTTAAAATTCATGAGTTAAAAATGTGTCTACAAGCCAAATGGAGTACAGGCTATTTAATAGATTTGTTTTTATACCCACATTTAAATGGATGCATGACCTCTGTTTCAGATATCAAACGAAATCTCAATTTAGGCTGCAATTTTATACACATGTACCTGAGATTAGGTCCACTGGAACTCAGTGGAATTTATTTCTGAGTAGATATGTATACTATTGCATGATTAGGTCATAATGCCATATTCCAAATGTCCTTCTGTGTCATTATATGCTGCAGTAAACCATTGGTAGGAATAAATAGAGTGCAATATAATCAGAGGGCCTTTGTTGTCTTCACTAGCCTCCTGAATGATTACATAGCATTGCTTGCTCTTTGATATGACAGGCATCTGGTGCGTATAAATAAATAAAAGGGTTAACAATGGACTTAATGTTAATACCATTGAATTTGGTAGCAATTGGTAAGCTGGTAAACTGTCTGCTCGTAGCTACTCTGACAGAAGGTTATACTGAAGTGTATCAGTTAAAACCATTCATTGTAAGTGATAGCTTCTGGGTGAGGCCATATTAACATGTTCTGCAAAGTCACATTAGACAGTTTAATTCTGCATGAGGTAAACTCATACATGTGAGCATTTGGAGCAAAGTCTGATATCATAATCATAATGGCTTATATTTTTCAGGTGATCTTCAATATCATGTGCATGGCTCTCCAGGAGGACATAATTAAGTTTAACATTTCTTTCTGCAGAAGGTAGCCATTTATCTTACTTCTTTTTTTCTATAGTAATTTTATTAAAGATTACAATTTACAATACAAACTAATACAAACTAAAAAAAAGAAAAGAATAAAAAGAAAAAATAGAAGGCGCAGAAAAGAAAAAAAGAGGAAAAATAGACAAGAAAGAAAAAATAAGAATAAAGAAAAAGAAAAGAAATATATAAAGGAGTTCCCCTTTATCACAAGTATAAACAATTTTAGTAACTTATCAACTTCTCTTAAAATACAACAAATGATCTCTTCTTCCCATATCCCATCTCTTACCTATAAACAAATCTATAAAACCTTGTCAATTCAGTCCTGATGTCAGCAAAAATCCATTAAGGATTACCAGAGATAACATATCTATTTCAACCTTGATCAAATAAACCAACTTTATATTCCCTCCTTTTACTTCTAAGAATCTTGATTTTTAGTCCCTTCAAATAATATCCTAGAACTTGATGAAAAGAAAGCAAGTTCTAGGACATTATTTGAAGGGACTAAAGATCAAGATTCTTAGAAGTAAAAGGAGGAAAAAAAATTTTTCCTTTGTCCCTTCTCACAAAATGCTTCAAAACTTTAACAAGTCTCTTTTGTAAATCCAATATAGGAAAATTATCAAGATCACTCTCTTGGTTTGTTATTTGTATATCCTTTTTAATTATTAAGACATCAGCCTGTTTCTTTTGTATGTCCAGTGTAACATCTTTTTCCATGTCATTCTTGTAGCCTGCCATTTTTAAATCTACTTTCAAATCAGTTTCAATCATGTCAGGTATTACTTGTTCCTCTTCCATAGCATCTTTTAAACACAATCTATCTATAGAGGCAGACACTCTTAAAATTAACTTCTGGGTCCATTGTTCAAAAATACCCTTCAGTATGTCCCATGTTAAAATATTTTGCTTCATTCTGTATTAGTAAGTCAAGTTTGAGTGTTCTTCTCCTTTAAGTGTAATCTTTAGTTCCTCCTGGGTCCCTCTAGCATCCAATTTTTAAAGTCTTATCTTATAATTTTTTTTAAGAATTCAAAACAAAAGCATTTTCCCATGGGAAAGATTCTTTATATTAATTCCAAAATTTTATTTCAAATTTATATGGACCCTTAGTCTGTAACTTTCTAAAATCAAAGTTTTAATCACCCTTTTGCTATTTATTCCAGAAAAAAAAATTAAGTCCTTAAACTTGTAATTAAAACTTCTTTTGCTAAGGATTGAAGGAAATTCATCTGGCGCTATAAAACATGTTGATCCAAAGGTTCCTAATAGCCAAAAGCAGTTAACAAGCAATTTCCAAAAGTCATTAGAAAAGGAAGTATGCAAACACAGTGTCCTTTTGAAGGTACCAACCATGGGTTGAGCAAGATAGCTATTCCCTCATCACCCAGAGCTCTAAACCTGCTGGAGACCATTGTCTTGGGGTATCCTCGCGAGGAGCAGCTGTCTGGAGCACTTGTGGGCAATCTCAAATCCTCTCCTTGTCTGAAGAGGAATTACAGAGAGCCAGTCTACTCATGAGCTCTTAATTGCACCGCAGTCATCGGCTCCACTTTTTGTGGGGCCATCTTCAGTCCACCATTTCTTCCCTGGAAGTCCTTTTCATTTTACTTCTGACTGTCAGTAACTAATGTTTCTCTCTAACCAGCCTATTCCAACTTCCCTTTGAGAACCAGTTGTGTGTGGTGGATAAAGACACTAGGCTAGAAACCAGTGAGTTCTAGTTCTATCTTAGGCACAAAGCCATCTGTGTAACTTTGGACCAGTCACTCTCTCTCAACCCTAAGGAGGAGGCAGTGGGAAACCACTTCTGAAAATCTTGCTAAGAAAACTACACGGACTAGTCCATGTAGTTACCAGGAGTCAAGACTTACTCAAAGTCACACACATGTACCCCCTTCCCCCCAGCCCCCCAAAAAACCTTCCCTAAATCTGTGCCCTCCAGAATCAGAGGTGTCCAGAGACCAAAATCTGCAAGATGGAGGAGGTAGTGTCATGATCAAAGCCCGCCTGTCATCTTGTAGATTTTCACACGCACACACACTTGCCTCCAGTTGTGTTTGTGTTTGACTCTAGCTAGTAATGTTGGCTGGGACTTAGGGAAATTACATGCAAAAGACAACAGTTTGAGATCTAAACTGTGCATATATGATTGACTTCTGTCAGGTAACAAATGTAGTTATTACCTCATGCTACATTTTTAAACAACAGTTCATTTATCTCTCTTGAGTTATAAAGGTTTACATCTTAGTATGGCATTTTATGAGTCATCTTGCAAACGGTCATATTGTAATAATAAAAAGAGTTACAGATAAAGCAGGAAATGTTTCAGGAACATTTCTATTTACTGAAAATTTTAAACATGGCATGGCCTTATAGCAATGCTCATGATGGTTTCAAAATTGTGAGGCTGAGCGTTAGTAAATACATTGTTTTTTCAGTTTCTGTAAAAATATGAAAATAGTACCCATTTATAAAACCTTTCTTTTGAAATATATGACATTTTGAAATGTATGACATTGTGTCTGCTTCTTATGGGACTACTGGCCAACACTTCACAAAGAAACAGTAATCCAGAAAAACTGTATTAGTCCTATGGAAATTCTGCTTTTGAAACATTCTGATGAGAGACATGGGATAGGTAGGTCACCTAGGTATATTTAGAATAGGATTATTCTAAAGATTATTCAGGATAAATGTGTTTATGTGTGTCTGTGCACAGGGATATCTGCAGGGCGATAAAAAAAAGTCAAGATGATGGCCACAAATGCACAATTGAAACCCTGATCTTACCTGAAAAGATGTATGTTGATAATAAAAGTAATTTTTGTACTCTAACATATTTCATTTTGATTTTAGATAGCAGCTTTTATTGAATGAATTCAAGTTGAATACTTTGTATAGAAGTATATTTTGTATATTTCTTTTTATATCTTTCAACTTATAGTCCCTCTGAAAAAGGGCACTTTTTGTCATCAGAGAAGTTGCTTACCTTGCCGAACCTAACTTTTAACTGTCTGGTTTGGACATCTCAGGAAGCCCACCTAAGAGTCCCTTCGTCATCCAAGATTCATAGGACATGGGTGAGCCAGCAGCCTTCTTGGTGGTGCCCCCGTATTATGGAATGTGTTATCCTAGCTGGGAAGTTCAGATGGCACTCTCCCTTATTGCATTCAGTAAGATGGTGCAAATTTTCTTTTTTTAATGATCTTTTGTCTCCAACTGATTGGTGCACAGGCATTCCTCTAGATATGTATATTTCTGTTGCATTTCGAATTGATGATTATGTTATTTTTTTTTGTTTCTTTGTTGTACACCACCCAGAGTGGTTAACAAATATAATAAATGTATAGCTGTGTTATCTATAAATTGAAATATGTTTGGCAACATAATAATGACATATACAGCTATACAATTCAAAGCTCATAAAAACTAGCTTTCTGACACTGAAATCTCTAATTTTTAATATTAAATTATCTTGGGATACAATAATAATGTAAATGTAGGACTATTTCTCTTATATATTTATTTTTATATATAAATTGTATATATATTATATGTGTATATATATGTATGTGTGTGTGTGTGTGTGTATATATATATATACACATATATATATATACAAAAACTTCATTGTGCTTACCATCTTTTACCTTTGTTTTTATGTTTTATTGATTTTATTGTAATTTCTTTGATTGTTGAGAATCATTGACAGTCAGGTGGCATACAAGTTTAATAAATTATTCTTAATTATTATTATATATCATATAAACATAAAAGAATTATGCAGACTAACACACTGCCAGTTAAAAGTTCCATTAATGTATATCAGATTATGATTATTCTTATTTCTCATTTTTAAAAATTTCTCCCCAAGTGAGAACATACCTGCAGAGGTACAGTTCCCTGACATGTCGTAAAACAACTGCCTCAGGTGACAAAATTTAAGTGTTGTGAAAGGATAGCAAATCTGCATTATTTAATTTATTAATATTAGATTTCTAGTGCCAGGGATTAAGAGAATTGCTGCAGGATTAATTATATCATACAGCTAAATTCAGTGGCTTCCTGTGCTATCTGCAGTGATTTTGGGGGGATGATGAAGAGACAGCAAAATATCTTGGCTGGTCCTCTATAAATATACTTAGGGTGTTTTATTAAACGTTTGATTCATAATGCCTTGAATGTTTGTCCCCATAAAGTTAAACTAATTCTGTGTCTGCTTAGACTTAAATACCAATGTATTTATCTAAATTATGTATGAAAATGAGAAATCAATTTCTTAAGAGACTCAAACAGTAGTTTGAGAAAAAAGCTAGAATTATTTAATACCGTAAGTTGTTCCATTTTCCCCTAGTAAAATGGTACAATTAATAAGTTAACAAAGCTACCTTTTATGGTCTGAATACTTCCAGAGAATCTCTGAGTTAAATATGCAAGTAAAGATAACACTTGCCAGCCCTACAAGTTTTCCAGTTAAGCTCACTTTATTCACTTCTGCAACTTTCTCTTTTTACCCCGACCATCATCTCCACTCAAAATAAAAGATATTGATTCCCCCGATTCTCCTTTTCACAATCAAAATATTAGTAACCTTATTTTCGACCCACCAGAAAGACTTTAGTATATGAGGCTTCAGCTGGTATTTGGCTTCTCTTTCAGAGAAACACAGAAGTTCTAAGAGAAAAGAAAAATCTTGTAACAAATTTGCAAGAAATATCTCTAAGTTTAGAAATAAAATGCTGCAAAGGGGGTGGGGGGGAATGTGACAGTCCCTGTTCCTAGCACTGTGACAGAACAAAATTGAATAAAGTCCAATGAGAACTAGATAACAGAGACTTAAACATCAATCTGCAAGATCTGATAGACTGATGAATCCTTAGAGAAGATTTTATAGTTCATTTACCTCACTGTAAAACAGGAATAATATCATAATATAAAAACCAATTTCATCAAATATAGGCAAGAAAAATAAAACAAGACACTTGTTTTATAAGAATGTCCTAAACATAACTGAGAATTGTCAATGACTTTCTAGGTTTTATGGTTGGTTCATATTTCTTGGAGTTCTGCATCTGTAAATCTTGGCTCCTTTCAGCTGGGACTTTAGAACCTATTTTGGAACAAAAACTACACTGGACTGCTAATGAGCTTGCTTGTTAAAGTGGGTGTGTTCCTATGGATTTTCAGGGATGAGGAAGTTGTTGCCCTCCAGAAGTGCTGGATCAGAATTCCCAGCAGCAACCCACACTGTTGCCCAAGCTGACTGGAGCTACTGGGTTTTATATTAAAAACATCTACAGAAGGCAATACATTCCCAACCATTTATTAGGCTTCCTGATTCAACCATGAGCACTATCAGGCCAAAGGCAGTATTGTGTATTTGTGTGTCTTCTCCTTCCTGGAAGATATTTCCAGAGAAATAATTTTGCCATTGGCTCTCATTTAAACACAGGCTAGGTAAGAAGTGAAAATAGTGATCAATGAAAAACTGAATGAAATGTATTTACTGGTGGTTAAAATCTGCCCTGGATGCAATTCTGCTGTACTGGACAGAACTGCACTTCCCCTCAAGCATCAGATTCAGCATGAGAGAGACAGGGAATTCCTTGATGCAGAGATGCTTTTAGAGATATACGACCTGCAGGCTGAAGCTTGCATGCAGATCCCAAAACTTTGGGTGTAGTCTACATAGCATATTCCGAAGTTGCTGTGGATTGTGGCTTTTCAGAGCGGCAAAAGGAAAATATGTGGGGATTACTCATATTAACTGTGTTTACTTGATTACATTTTGTCCTGGTTCTGACCACTTTCTAGATGTTGGTCCCTGGCATTCCACTCATATCAAGGCCTTGTTCTGAAAAAGTCCACCAACCTAGTTTAGAGATTCAGCAGCAGTGGTTAAGGCTTGCCCCTCTCAGTATATCTCTTCTTGGAAAACTCCTGTTTACCTACACGTTGTGCTTCACTACTAGAATGCATCCTACATGGGTTGCACTCGGAAAGCACATCAATCTAAGTGTGTTCAAAGGGCTGGTTGGTCTGGATCATATCACGACTGGAGCACACCATGATCTGCACTGTTTTTCTAGAATGTTGGCTTACAGTTTGGGAGCTATGCTCAATTCTCTGTGCTGCACAGTCCACAGGATGAGTGCAGGCAAGTGAGAGATACAAGCTTCCCTCTTCCTTCTGTCTTTAGCTCATCTAATAACAAGGACTGAAAGTGATGTTTCTTATCGGGAAATGCCACCGCATGTTACCTCACTTTCTCACTTGGTGGGCGTGTCCATTTCCCTTTCCTCTTTGATAGGCATGATAGGAAAGGGTCAGAAATGCCTCCTTAGAATGTGCAAACAAGGGAAAGATGCTGCTGACTCTGCTTGCTCCTCCTTAGTCATTGCATTGGGCAGGACTGAGTTTGCTGCACAGTCTTCACCACTCTAGTTCCCTGCGAGAGAGGGTAAGCTAGCAGGAGAACCCAAACAGCCATCTCTGTCCACTCACACTCCGTGGAACGCCCTAGCAAAGGTAGCGCTTTCCTTCTCTGGGCCAGAGCTGGGGAACTCGCGGGCCTTCAGGCCTCGAGGACGATACTTCCCGGCAGCGCCGCCCCTGACGGACGAGCCAATGGGAAATTGGCAGCCCAACGCTCCTGGTGGGCACAAGATAGGGGAAGGGTGGCCTAGGCACGGCGCTAGACAGCGCAATCCCCGCCTCTCTCTCAGGGCTGCCCAAGGCTGAACTTCTTCGTCTAGCCACGTGCTCTTCACGCTCACTCTTAGCGAAGTATGGGGGAAGCTGGCTGACGGGTCTGTAACAGACGACCAAAGAAGGCTATATTGTGTAGCGTCTGGGAAGGCGGAGAGGCGACGCAGCTCCTGTTTTGCAACGCTGTCAGCCAAGCAACAGGAGCAACCGAGAGGTTCCCTCTTAGACCGGCGGCCGCTTTTCTCACAGGGCGCCGCTCAGCGCGCAGGTGGAGAGGCTGCCCGAACCCCCCCCCCCTTCGCCGTTCTCTCCCCCACGCCACGCGCTTGTCCCTGCAACCGGGTTTTATAGCCCTGCCGGCCCCAGGAAGAGACCAATAACCAGAGGGGACTCCGCCCGGCTACCCGCCCCTCTGCGCGCGCGGGGGGGGGGAGAGGCGGCGGAGCGGGGGAGCTCGCGCGTGTGACATTTGGGGAAAACCTTCAGCCGGCGGAAGACTTCCGTGCACTTTCCTCGCCCTCTCTCTCCAACACCGTCTACCTCAAGAGCATCCGACGAGGCTTCCTGTTTGCCTCGGAGCCGAGAGCAGAACTGTTCGGACCGGGAGAAAGAAGGTTTCCTGTTCGGCAAAGGGAGTTGTTGCCGCTGCTGCTGTTGCGTGGCTGGTGAAGCGGACTCTGGACGGTGAGAGAAGTTGCTTGGAAGTGGGCAGTTCGCGCCGAGCAACTAGAGAAGGAGGGTTTCCCCCCTCCCCTTACTTTCTTTTCCTTCCTTTTGTTGTTGGGTTGGTAGGAGGGGAGAGGTCTTTTTTGGAAGATGCACACGACCCAGAAGGATACCACGTACACCAAGATCTTCGTCGGGGGTCTGCCCTACCACACCACGGACTCCAGCCTCCGAAAGTATTTCGAGGTCTTCGGTGAGATCGAAGAAGCTGTGGTCATCACCGACAGGCAGACGGGCAAATCCCGGGGATACGGATTTGTAAGTCAAAAGCGCCGCCGGGGTCGCTGGGTGGGTGAGCAGCTTCCGAAAAGGGGGTCGCTAAACAATGGCGGGAGGGAAGGCAGAGCCGGAGGGGCCGCAATCCCGCAGCCTCGGTCTCTCTCCCCAGAAAGGGAGTGAAAAGATTGCGACCGTTCGGTTGGAAGGTGTAGAGCAGAGGAATGGCAAATTCCCCAAAACTTAAGCAACATGTGAACAAGGCACTGGAAAAACAACTATCAGCTGGTATGCTCCACAGTTAGTACACAACTGACTACAATCATGGGGCTTTTGTGGGGATACTTTCTTCTCTGAACATGATGTGTGTGAGTGCTGAGTCCTAGGGATATTCGCTTCATACTTGTATAGGAAAACTTGCTAATGAAGTTTTGGCATTAGATGAAGCCAGCTGGCTGCAGACTGATAGGACATGTCCGTATTTTTATCTGCGGTGACACATGCTTCTGTGTCACTGGCATGGAGTCCTGCAAACTTTCTGTGCCACTGTTTAGGGAAACAGAGAATACTTCAAACAGAACTGGATTTTTTTTTAATGTGTTTATTGTATTAATTTGAACCCCCACCCCAGAAGGCTGACACTGAAAGATACTGCCTAGTTGTATTTTCATTTGGGTGAGGAGAGTTTGTTTGTTTATTTGTTTATTTATTGAAAGGCCACCCGACTCCTAAACACTTGTAGGCAGCTTACAACTAAAAAACCAAGATGTAGAAGAATGCAACCAACTGGAAAAGCAAAACACCAAAACCAAACCAAACAAGATCAGAACAAACCAAAACAAAAAGGGGGGTCCACAATCATCCTAATCTGAAGTAGCCTATCAGAAAGTATATTGTTTTACTATGTCTGGAAGTATATGAGTGCAGATAACCATTTTGAACTGTGTCAAAGGCAACAGTTTTGATATATTTGCTGTTTATTATCAAGGTGACAATGGCTGATCGAGCTGCTGCTGAAAGGGCCTGCAAAGATCCTAATCCAATCATTGATGGCAGAAAAGCTAATGTGAATCTTGCATACCTAGGAGCAAAACCAAGAATTATGCAGCCAGGTAAGTTGTTTTTGTTTATTTGACCTGAACTGAGATTATTATCTTCTAATTTTAGAATGAATAGTTTGCGGATCTCAAAAAACACAGTTCTAAAGCACATCTTATCACCTAGTTCTTACTGATTCAAATGTAAAAATTATGTCAAAGAGCATTTATTGTCCTAAATAAAGGGTTGCAGAATATGGGGCAGAGCTTCTTAGAGTTGACATAAGACATTTGGAGCAGAAGATGAACAGCGGTTTAAGTTACTCCTTCCCAGGTATATACCTGCTCTCTGTAGAACAAATGGGCAAAGAATCAGCCGGGAAACATTCCTTCTTTAAAAAGGCCCTGTCCCTTTGTCTTGTCTTGGAAACCCTTTGTGCACAAGTGTAGATTGTGCACAACTACAAATGTAGTTCTAGCTGTGTAAAGAGGTCATTGCACAATCCTTTTCTAAATAGATGATTGGTAGAAGTCTAGGAAACAGAAGGTGGGAGTTCAGAAAGCACTGCCTTGAAAATGTAGAAAATTACACCACAGTCTCGTGCAAAACCTACTGATTTCTGTAGGTCATGCCCTTAAATAATACACATAGGATTATGGTCTCAGTATATGTAAATTGTACATATATGGGGAGGGATTAAAGTATGTTGGAGCTCTTTCAAAATATTCAACTTTCTTCTTCTTTTTAGTGAGTCAGTTACATTAGATGTTCCCTTTTAATTGGAGAATCTAATTGGACTAATTGAAGACTAATTAATTGGAGAATCATTCTGTTGTATGTGACTCAGAATATATATTTTCTTTTAATATTGGATTTAATATTTCTGGTACAACAATTGACAGCAACTTTTGATTTCTAACAACCATCTAAAATAAGTTGCTGCCAGCCTTTCCAGTCTATTATAAGCTAAAATGAAACATGGAATGGCTTCCAGTTTCTTGTGAGACCTGTCCTATTTTGCATTTACAATAATAGCGACTTATTCTGGCACCATATGTGACATTGTACTATGTCACAGGCACCTACAAAAGAACAGAAAACCAGCAAATTTTGTGAGATCAATCATTTGCACAATTGCAACCATTTTTGATTAGTATGTTTTAAATTAATTTGCGGAGCCACAGACACTACTAGTGTGTGTAGTTTCTGTGTTGCCAAACTCTAACTTACTGACTAACTTTGTTTGTTTGTTTGTTTATTTATTATTTGGTTTGATTGTATTCCTGAACTAATACGTTCTTTGTTGTTCAGCCAGGCTAGCTACAACTTAGTTTTGGAGTCTTTTTCAGTACCAAAGTCAGCCTCTGAACAAGTTCAACATGTTCATCACTGAGTAACTAGGAGTAACTATGGTCAACCTCTCCCCACATATATACATATCAACCCAAGATTAACAGTTAGAAATTAAATACTGGAGTTTAGGGTACTTTCAGGAAAATGAACAAATTATCACTAAAATTCAGTGGCTACAGACATTTTAATAGAAAGTCAACTGTATGTTCTCTTTAATTCACCAAGCCTGTCAATGAGGACCTCTTCCATTGAAAACATAAAGATATCCCCACATTCTTAGAAAATTACATGTTTAATCATGTAATGTTTAATCATTCTATTGCATTAGTTAATCCTTTAAGTCATAGATATATATTATAAATATATTATTGAGTTGTCAAGAAATCATTTAGGATGAATACATTCACAAGATGGGCCAACAAGAATGCAAAGTTAGAGAAAGACTTTTATTGTGAATACTAAAACTAATGATTCAGAAATATGCTGTCAGTTATTTTGTCTTTAAGTTCTAAACTAGGAAGTGCTCTTCAACCATTATGGGAATGTATAGTACAGTATTGTATGTGTATCAGCTTTTAGATGCTGATTCAGTTCAGATATCATGCCAACCCATTGTTTGTTTCTTTGCCTTACTGGTATGCTGGTCATTTCAGACAGCTTAAGCAACTATCATTACAATTTGGACTAATGTCTAAATTGATACCATTAATTGCTAAACCAGGGTTAGAACCCATTCATTTGATATGCATTTGCAAGCCATGGTTTATACAGACTATGATTTGGCATGGTGTTTGAATTACCAAATCTTACTTTTTTTGTGTGACAGAATTACCTAAATGGAAGGAATAATTAACTGCAGTATAATACATTTGAATAAAGGCAAAAGACATTAATTCAAATTTGCTTTTTATCCTGACCTACACCCAGCTTTGAAGCACATCACTCAAATGCAAAATACAGCCTTAGCTTGAAAAAAGTTGTCTACTTCTGGTTTAGTTAATGGTTTGTTGAAACAAACTAGGATCAGACCAGTTTGGTGCAGATAAAGTTCCCAGTCTCCTAACCCCAGCTAAGAGATTGGGAACATGAACATTCCTCTCTTCCTTCGGTCTTTCCATCATTTGTTTTAACAATGATGTGGCATTGCCTCTTCATCATTGAGAACTAACCAGCTTAACACATGATAATCTAATCCATGTGTAATCAGGGTTTTTTTTGCAAAACTTCCTCTAGTTATAAAAAGACGCCAAAGATCATGCCAATGCAACTCTAACTCCCAGGAACACAGGAATCATGAATATCAGTTATGGACAACAGCCTAAGACAGCATCGATGCACCCATTTTAAAAGATTCTGAATTCTGGCATAAGATCTTGTGAGATTTCATACATGGCTGCTGCAAGCTCATAAGATTTCAGGCAGTTAAAGGAAAGGTTTTGGGGGAGGCAGGCTAATGTACAAGAGTGACCAGTGCTGCCAGGCACCTGAAAAATTGCCAACTTCTGCCCTACATCATATTTAAAGCAATCCATAAAAGACAGAAATTGTACAAAAACATAATCTGAAGTATGGCAGTCAAGGTTAAGAAACTCTGAACGTTACATCTGCCCCAAGCTATAATGATTTATGAGAAATAACAGCCCTTTATCCTGAGGTATAATATTATTAATGTATTGAAATAAAAGATTACTATTAGGGCTGTGCATGCTTCAAAAATGATTCAGAGGAAGCACAGCACATTTCTGCTATTTGGTAAAGCAGCCTGTTTTTTTTCAGGCTTTTTTATATGTGAGCTTCCAAAAAAGTGGTGGTTGCTTTAAGAGTTGTATTAACTTTAATGAGGTGACTAGTTAACATTGCAGCCTCTTTTTTTCAGGCTCTGGTGGATACATGAAAAAAAGGTGTGTGTTTAAGTGAATAGTAGAGAGGTTGTGCTCACACAAGCTAGAAAGTAGTTCTTCCAAATTATTTTCAAAGTATGCAAAGCCTAGTTACTATTTTACACTCTGTTGTATATACCAGCCATATTAATAAATTTCAGACCATGTTCAATCATGTACTTTTTAATATGAGAAGCAATTAAATAATACAGACATTATTTTCAGGCCTCTGTGCCTTGAAAATCAGAATTATTTATTTATTAAATGAAACAAAATTCATGTATATTTAATGCATTTTCCATGAAAGGTAAGTGACATTTTAGCTGCCTTATATATGCTCTCCATTAAGAATGATCCCAGGATAGTATTTATTAGAGGCTATAATTCTGCAGTGCTTTGGTTATTGACCTGGAAGTAAGTCTCGTTTAATTTAATGGACCTTAATTGTCTGTAGAGAGGTAAACGATTGCCCAACATGAAGTAATAATGCAACAGAAAGAGCACCTGTATAGAGAATGTGCTGTGTTTTGTTGGTAGGTTTTGCCTTTGGGGTTCAACAGCTCCATCCTGCCTTAATCCAGAGACCCTTTGGGTAAGTCTCCTCTAAACCTGCTTTTTGCGGTGGGAAACGGATAATATGTACATGTTAATGTCCTGTAATGTGACTGCTGGCAATAAAATTATTACTTCTTTTTCAAATTTGCAGATGTAAAATGCCCTCACTTCCGTAATGATTCTCCAATAGCGTTAAAGCTGAGGGGATGATGTCTATAGCATCCCTGCACTGAAGCAGTCCTGGCTGATAAGATGCTGTGGGGAAACCAGGTCTGCCTGTAATCAGCACGCCAGTGTGCCCCCATCAATATTTTTCTTCAGCTAAACTCAATGTTATTTATCTCTTTCTAATCTGACAGGGATCGTTTACAGTTAAGATAACTGATGAGAAGGATATGAGGTGGAATAGTTCTGTTTGGAATTAAACTCTGTAACCAGTAGACTCAAACACACAAACAAGCTAAAATGGTGATTAACGATGCATGTATGTTTTCTTTCTATAGTCCATAGATATCAGTGTGGTTTTTTTTTTTTTATTGATTACAGTAATGAAGTGGTGTTGATAGCTAAACTGTGTGCTTTTATTTAATTGAAAGAGCTGTAGTGAAAGTTTTTGGTGGCTTTTTCATTTTGGTTTTGTTGAGAAGTGTTGACTTTGCAAAGGGGAGCAAAGGAACCTCTTTTTCCCTCTTGCTTTCAAGCTGTAGCCTGCGGCTTATTTATCTTCTTTTTAACCATATTTTGTAGTGACTGCTAAATCTGTGTGACACCTTTTTCAATTTCTTTTTTTAAAAAAAAGAAAGATCAACATTGCTTGCATGTTACATTTTTTGTTTTGCTCCTTGGGAAGGATGTGGAGCCCTGTGTTATTAACAACATGCGTCCACTTGCACTATCCCATTAATGATTTTGTCTTCATCAGCTTTAACTTACAGTATTTCTTTAAAGACATGCTACTTTTAACATAATTCTGTTTCTTTTTAAATTCAACAATTAGATATAAAAGTAGAAAAGGAACTCTGCTTGCTTGAACTCTCTTTGTGCTCTTTTCTCCTTGCTAATCCTTGCTAAGTAAAACTCGTGGTGAAACTGGAGAATAGTTTTGAAATATTGTATCTTGTTACAATGAAACACTAGCAGCAATAGTTGTATTTAGCCCCTGAAGACCAAAAAAGACAATATCTGGATTTACATATTACTGTGTTTGCCCAACACATTGAGCCACAAACTAGCCAACCACATTTTAATCAGAGTCATAAAATATGGTTTACAAACCACAATTGTTGGGTTCATTTATAATGAACTACATTATGATTTGGTGTGATCTGTAAATTCAACCCCTACAAACTGTTTTTTTGATGATAAGGACCTGGACTATAATGGGCTCCCCTCTTAGAGAAAGGAGAGAGAGAATTAGAGAAGTGCAAAATGTTGCACCCTTCTAGATAGCAATTTTCACCAATTCAGTTTCCCCAGATAAATCTGACATATTTACAGGTTTGGGGAGTGGAACAATAGAGACTGTTGGGGAAGGTAGAATTGGCAAAATTCGCTACCCTTTCATCCATAGGATCATATAGTTTCTGGAGTTCCACTTGATGCAGCTCTGGATCCAGTTGATTGCTTGCAATTACATGTACTTTTCTTGATTTTTTAAAAATGTTTTGATTTCCCCAGCCACCCCCAGAGGAAGTAAAGATGTAGAAGTATTAAATCTGTCTGGTATTAACAGAAAAGCTAACTGCATATATGGGGAGGCGGGGGTGGTGGTGAGTAACATAAGGTCTCGGGGATGCAAAGCTAAATAGATCTATTCCCATATATACTCTATTTTTTAAAATTTACGTCTGTTTTTCTTCTTGAAAACAAATAAGCCACACAAACCTGTTAGGAATACACAAAGGTTTCGCTTCCAAAATTACGATTTTTCAAAAACTTCATAGCCTAGCCATGTCTTAAATTGGCTTTTTCATTCCTCCTAAGTGCAAAACTTTTAACATGTTTTAGCTATTCATCAAAATATACATCTGCCTAATTCCTTAAAGGCTGTTACTATTCCAAATCAAATATTTATCTAAATACAATTCAGATAAAACAACTAATTTTATCTAAATAGATAAAGAGAGTGAGAAGAAAAGTATTTTCTTCTATTCTGACAGGTGTCACAAGACTTTATTTTTTCTTTACAACTAGAGAAGACACCCCCACACACACAACCAGGAATGAAGTGTGCAAAAAAGAGTTTTTTTCTCCCACACTGGTCTCCTGCCACTTGCTATTATTGTGAAATTGCAGCTTCAGGAGGACCATTCATTCTGGAAAGGAAAGATTAATTCCTCTGTCCTGTAGCTGCAATGTGGTTTGGCACTTAGCCAGTCTATTGAGAAGGATAACCACATGCAAAAAGCCAGTGTTTTGTAAAAGACAGAATTTCAACAAGTATAGTTTGGCATACATCCATGGAGATGAAAGAGCTAAAACTACTTAGTCAAAGAAACTACTGTAGTAATACAGTTGCATACTTCTGTATCAGAAGTTAAGTCCTCTAAATTTAATGGGAATTGCTCCCCCCCCGGTAAGTAAGTAAGTAAATAAATAAAATACCTCAAAGTGATACTTCAGTTAAACTGCAGTCCATAAACTTATGTAAGATAAGATGAAGTCTTCTGTTTTTCTCCATTTATGCACTAAAAAATCAGTTTGTTTATCTAGTATGCAGATGTTACAAATGCTTACATTGATTTAGTGGCATAGATAATACAACAGTGGTGTCATAGTCAGCATCCTTGAATACTTATTGTGTGTTTAGCCAGTAAAGAGGATGAGGAAGTGCCAGATACAGAGTATATGATTTCATATTTCTAGAACCATTTCTCCATTGCATTGAATGGCATGGTGATACTTGGCCTCAGGAAGTTTTTGCATACCAACTAATGTTGCTATGCTCTGAAAGGATTGTCAGATTGCATTTAATCTAGCACAAAGTTGTTTGCGCCAAAGCACTATTATTACAGTATAATAATTCAAAAAACAATTTATTATTATAAAATTTGGTAGGATGAGGTGGATTTGAGTAAAGATATATGATATAATGAGTAGTTCAGAGATTGTTTTTCTTCAGAGAACATTTCAAAACATTTGCTGTCTGGATTGTATTACAATATGCAGAAATAATGATGGATCTTGGTACAATACCTTTTTCTGATAAGAGGAGAGATCTGAGTTGCAAAACTCCAGATGACCATTAGATGGCAGCAAAGAAATACAAAAACCCTAATGCTTTTCTGCCACCTAATACTCACCAAGATCATTGTAGATATGATCCATTGTTCTTGTCATAATTGTTGGTGCTAGCTGTGTATTTATAAAGTCTTTATCCAGTTTTATCTTGCTGATTCATCATTAAAAACAATCCTATTCTGTTCTAGGACCTTTTAAACATATAAAGCTGGTATCTTTATTTGCTCAAACTTTTATTATTTCTTGGAATATATGTGCAATTGTAATAGCTCCAAATAATGTTCTGTTGGGTTTACTTGAATATAGTAAGGGCTGTACAAACCCTCCCTCACCCCCTCTGTGGTGTGCCTAGAAATGCTAGTTTAATCAAAAACTGAAATAAAGGATAGTTATTGTGTTTTAGAATTATTTTGTCCACCCAGGTTTTAAATTGATTTTTTAAAATAGAAAATCTATAATATCTACTAGCAACACTGAAATTATTTTTTAATTCAATGTGAATTCTTTTTATCCAGTGGCTTTCTTTTCTCTTTCTGCTTTCTTCATTTAATGCCTACATTTGGATGTTATAAAAAAACATGGTTCATTGTGACAAAAATAATACTTTAAACTATATGAATCTGCATTAATGTTAACTTCATTGAAGTAAGCCTACATCTTGATGGGTCAACTTTTTTTTCCCCACCCCCTCCCAAAATCATGACTACATGATGGTTTGGCTGCAGTCATGATAACAATGAGGTTGGCTGCATTAACTCAATAAACACTAAACTGTGTTTATAAACAGTAAGAAAATTATGCACAGTGGGCATCTCAGATTACATGGCCAATGATGAGGTAAACAGTTTGCATTTCTTCTTCCCTCACCAGTCATTCTCCTAGCTACCTTTGCAGAGGCTGGTCAGCTCTGGATTTTTTTTTACATTTTTGTAGAAACAAAAACTCCAAATGCAGACATCCTGTACCCTGAATGTGATCAGATCCACTGAAAGCAGGATGGGAGAAGTGTAATTCCTCCCCCACTTTCTTTGTTTCCCAAAATAACTTCCTGCCAGCCCTGAAGGGATGGAAAACAAACCAGAGCAGCAGAGATAGCACTGCAGCAACAATTTGGGGCTGTTCCTGCAGCCTTCCTAGATTTCCAGTGGACTGATGGTTGTTAAACCTAAAGTAGTACGGTGGCATGATTGTGACTGGGTGATTGAATTCAACAGATTTGATAGGCTTTCTGCTTTGTTGAGCTTCTTTTCATATAAGGTATGGACAAGTAAGGGAAGGGGGCTGACTGGTATGATAGGCTCACATGAGTGTTGTCTATAAGAGTGCCTGGGAGACGCCTGCTCTGCTTTTTGTGTCTCACACATTGCTAGAATTAGGCAGGTTCATTTGGAGGAGCACACAGGGAGAGAATGACTCAGATTTGTTCACTGAATGAGTCAGTCAGAGATAGCGTGCTTGCTACTCGACTTTATTTTACATTATTTATACGCTGCCCACATTATAAGACTCTCAGCAGCTCACAGCAAATCAAAATGTCATCTAACTATCATCAAAATAAAATAATGAAACCAGAGGTATTAATCTCTAACTCTGAAACTCTGTGGGACTTTATAGTCTCCCAGTGGAATTTACAGAATTGGTCATTCAAGGAGGCTCCGAGCAAATGAAGTTCAGTGATTTTATGCTTAATGGAATCACTCTATCCTTGTCTATCTTCCAATGTAAGTCCTCTATCAGAACAAAACCAAATCTTTTTCAGTTTTCTTTTTCAGAGCCAGGGGAACACCAATCCAAAGGCTAGGCAAAAAAAAAAAAAAAATCCAATATCTTTTATTCAGACACTGGTCTTTACTTTCTGCCAGTTCTATTTAGAGATTATATTCTTGGTACATTTTGATTATTTACTGTAATAGATTTCAAGGAATTACATGCTATAGTGAGTTCCAGTAAATTTTATCAAGTTCAGATCCTAAATTATCCCAGAATCTTTAAAGTCTTCGAAGAGAACTTGTTACGGTTAATGTAAGAGTAAGATATAATATTGATGAAATTCCCTTGCTTTTAAATTAAGTAGAAGTATACTATCCTTTAAATGTTGTTATAGTCTTAACTGATGAGGTCTAGATTTTTATGAAAGAATTACTGAACTTCACTCATGTGAAACCAGGTCAGAACTGTAAAAGTGTTTTCATCAATGCAAATTCATTTTAGGTTTATACACTGTAATGAGCTGCAATTAATTAAAAAAATACTAGAAGTGAATGTTTCCAAAATTCTCCTTATTCCCTGTCAGAATTCAAGAGGGGAAGTCCAAAGACCTGGAAAGAGGCCAGGTCATTCTCATCACAATAAAGCTTGGCTTACTGTGATGTTGGTGCTTTTATACATGACTGTCTATAATTTACCAGAAATCTCTTGCCACATAAATATTCTGATTCCACTGCAGCTACCATGGAAATGCTTTCCTCAGTACAACATTTAGCCTATTATAAGTTAGCCAAAATTATTAACTTCGTGATGGCATTCACACACACAAAAATACTTAGATCAATATAAATTAATCATTGAATTCAGTAGGGATTGATTCTGAATGAAAATGCATAGGATGCAGTTACATAACTGGAGTTCAACACATATGTAAAAGTGAGTTATTTGGAAAGGAATGAGTCTGACTTCAGATTTTACAGGGGCAATCTGTGGTATGCATGTTTTCTCAAAAGTAAGATCCACTAAGGGTTTTTTTTAATGGCTGACTTCAAAGTACTACTTACCAGTCCTTGAGCCAGCCCAAAATTATACTGGCATAAAATATGATGCCCCCACTGACAGTCCTCATCCTGATACAGACACAAAGCTGGAAACTGATTCTATCCATGTGTATGGTACAGAAATTATGTAAAGGGGTTGATGGATCCTCCAGCTTTGTTTCCCTCCCACCTCCCACCATGTCACATTGGCATGAAAATGTCCATTAGTTACTCTCCTTACTGTAGATAGGAATGGGGAAGGGCCTGAGGAGGTAGCAAGTTTTGACAAAGGCTAGATGGACATGTTTAGCAATCTATCAAAGCTCACTGTCTTTGCACATCTGCTCTACAAGTGAAAAAAGTGAGCCTGACTATTGGCTGCTAGGCTCCTTTTGGACATAGGTTTAGCATTCTTCCAGAATAGCGCTATTCCAGAATACTTCTAAACCCATATTGGACTGACAGTTGGACTCCTAGAGGACGTAGTTTGAGCACTATTTCAAAGAGCACTAAACCCACATTCAAAAGCAACCTGAACTACAGCTAACAGGTGTAAGAAAAGAAGCAGAGAGAGAAAAAGGCAGCTCTCTGTTGCCTCCATGCAGCTGCTCCACCACTGCTGCTGGTCAACTATTGTTCAGACTAATCCAGGATTCTGATCCGGGAAGACCCCAGTTTGAAAAAACTGGATTCTCCCACTGTCTAGAACAAAATGGCCCTAGAAGACAGTATCCAAAGATTGGAGGGAGAGCGGCATGGCCATACCAGCCCCAATTGCTGATAGATGGTGAAGTTATCCCACCCTCTGAGGTCACCTTGGTCAGTGAAATGCATGAGATGGTATCTGTGATAAATCTTTTTAGGATATGAAGGAAAATACTGTTTTAATTCCAGTACATCTAAGGATGAATTAAGGCCTCTTCAGTTATGTGTTGGGGATCAAATGCAATGTCATGAGGACACAGCACCAGAAAAAAAAAAGTATTAGAACATGTTTTTGGTATTGTTAGATGCAAGTGAGGAAAGGCTCTGTGTTCAGTAGGCTTACTTGCATGAAAATGTATTTTTATTGCAATCTTAGAGAAAAACTGATGAGTTTCAATGCCTATTTCTAATGTACCAAAGAAAACTACCTTTGAAAAATCTGGAACAGGGTGCAGATCCAGTGTTTCTCCCAAAAGTAAGTTCAGAAGAACATTCCTCAATCTATTGTACAAAGATGCCTGAACAGCCTAATGGGAAGCTGCTCTTTAACCTTTTGACCTTGTTGAACATAAAAGGAGCTAGCATTTCAGTATCATGACAATCTCTGCATGCTGGCGTTTCCAACAGATGGAAGTTTACTTTGGCCTTATAAAGTCATATATTTTACTCAGCTGGAAGCTCTTGTCGCATGACAGATTATCAAAAATAGACCCACTGCAGCTTGTGCTGTCAATCACAGTGTGCAAAATGGCATAATAGTGAGCGCCTGCACAGAGTGCATGCATATTGTAGACCGAGAAGTTCTAAAGGGATAAAGTTTCATAATTCTCCCACCTGTTAGCTTCTTGGCTTAATAGAAACAAATTACAAGAGCTTGAATACATATGTGCATCATGATTTTCTAACAAGGAAACAAGTTTTAAAATCCATGATGATGATGCTTGTCAGAACAGAGCTATGACTTAACTATGATGAAGTGACCTGCATGTGTCTTTTAAAGATCCTCTTTTTTAAGTCTGATAGAAATGATCCTTGGGAATTATCTGTTTTCAAGTGAGCCTTATGATCAAATTATGTAGGGTTTTATGTTAGTTTAAAATCATATAAAAACAGTTATTAACTTGGCTTTAATACCACAGACATTTTTTTACAGTATACTCCATAGAAGGGATGAATCATCATCGCTGTATTTTTTTAAAAAGTCCTTAATTATTAATTTTCATTATTCTGTTCAAACCTCTTCTTGTATGCATCCCTAATGTATTGCTGTTTCCCTATCCTGGACAGTGGGAGACTAATGATGTAAATATTTTTTAGTTAGATTCTTAATATTGAATTGTAGGTATTGAAGGGGGAGTGATTTGTTTCTAAACAAAACTGTATGGGTTTTAAGTCCAAAAAATTACTTTCCAAAGCAACAATATTGTATAACTAAAAACAGTTTTTTGCTTGGCAACTTCATATGAAAGTTGAAAATAATTTTTGTTTAAACACATTTGTATTAATTTGGTTATAATAGGATGATCAGGTGGACCTAACCCGTGCAACAGACAGAAAGGAAACTTACAACATTGCATGTGGAGCTGAAAGCTTTTATTCTGCATCTGAAGCTATGTGTATGCGCGTGTACGCTGGATCTCACCAGAATTGCACTTTATACAGGAGAGAGGATTTGATTCCCAATGAAGTTTTAGCTGCAGGTTAGAGCTTTGAAGGAGATTGTTAATTTCAAAGGAAATAAGACATTGGATATTATGAGATACATCTTATACATCTTATATTGTATGATATGAGATCAATCCATACACATATTTTTATACAGGTGAGGAACTTGGCAACTTGTACAGCTCTAGCAACAAGTTTGTGAGCTGAGAAGCTCATGTTTCAGATCTTATTTTAAGCCATGCAGATTTCTTTGGAGGTTTTTAGGCAAACCATTATTTTTCAGCTTCATCCTTCTATGTATAATAACTATGATCTCCATTGCCAAGCTGTTTGTAAGTAATCCTGAGATAATACATGAAGCTTTTGGGTGCTGAAAACACCACAAAAGTATTGTATCTCTATATATGAGAGCTTTACTACAAATATCAACATTGGCCTGCTTGTGCTTCTAACGGTACAAAAAAGGTAATATTTAATGGTAAGGAGAATATTGAAATATGTATTTAATAACAGCAGGGTTGTTCCTCAAAATATGTTTCTCCTTTTTTTTTTTTTATTAAACACTAGATCTACCTGAACATAATTGTGCCCCAGCTCTCCCTATTCCTTCCAAAGCTATGCCTTATATAGAAATAAACAAGCTGGCACAAAGCAGGATTCCAGTGGCCTGATATGTCATAACAGGTTTGGCTTTCATGGCCTTATAACCTCTTCAGAAGTGTGATGCACATCTACCCAGAGGTCACTGTCATGTATTTTAATGGCATCTATGTAGCTTTCCCTCAATAGCCTTTTGTGACGGAGTGAATTGCACTATAGTTCGTTTGACAAGTGTGATTCTTGCTGTGTTTACCACACCTGTGAACTTCTATTTAAACTCCTTTGTCGCCTGTGGTTTTTTTTTTTTTATTATTTTTTAATAAGGATGACTGAAGTTGCAGAGGAATTAATGTGTGCATAGCAATTCAAGTAGGGTTGCCACGATACAAAACATTTATTACCCTACATCAAATACATTTGAGTAATGTGGGTAATGCATTCAAATAAGCAGAAGTCCTGGGAAACCATCAGTATTGGATCATCAGGCTAAATATGTAATGTAGTTACAAAAATTGTAAATATATTCTGAGGTAGAATCATATAAACTCTCAGTATATTACAAGTCTTAGGGGGAAACTAGTCACATCTCTGTGGCTTTACATCCTGTGTCCTCCAGCTCTGAACCAGGATTCTTTAATTTTTCTTTTAACAGATTTACATTTTAAGATTGTTACCAGTATTTTAAAATTATTAGTGGTGTGCCTTTATACCAATTCTGATCAGTGTTGTTAAGTCAGTGCTAACACTGTGACGCTATTTTTTTAAAAGATGTATTTTTCATCAACGTCTCTCCTTTTTAGCTTCTAAGACGATCAATTTGTCCACTGAAATTAGTTATTGTGGCAACCCTATGCATATAACAACAACTAAATTTGAGTTTGGTTTTTAGTTCTGAATTGGGGAGTAAGGTTTCCTAGTGCGGCCTGACTTTGTCTTCTGTTTTTCAACAGGATCCCTGCTCACTATGTATACCCGCAGGCTTTTGTGCAACCTGGAGTGGTTATTCCACATGTCCAGCCTACAGCTGCTGCTTCCACCACACCCTACCTTGACTACACTGGAGCTGCATATGCTCAGTATTCAGCCGCTGCCGCCGCCGCCGCCGCTGCCGCCTATGACCAGTATCCCTACGCAGCTTCCCCAGCTGCTACAGGATATGTCACTACTGGGGGATACGGCTATGCAGTCCAGCAGCCTATCACTGCAGCAGCACCTGGGACAGCTGCAGCAGCAGCTGCTGCTTTCGGCCAATACCAGCCACAGCAACTGCAAACAGATCGTATGCAATAGCAGATGGACCTGGCGAGAAAGCATTCTTTGTTATTATTCCTATCGTTTTACCTTCAAGCCTTCCAGTAGAAATAGTTTTAAAAGAGGCAATTAACTTTTAAGTAATCCAGCTTTAAAGACGCTACAATGCAATAGAATATTTTAAGAACAAATACCACTGTCTTTAAACATTATGCCTCCCATAGAATGAATAATATTGTGGGATAGCTTTTGTAAGAGTTTCTAAGTATCAAGCATCATCCTATCACGAAAGCATAACCAAAATAACCAAAAAAAGCTGATTTTTAAAAATTAGGTACATTTTACAGTAGCCGGGGTAAAAAGTTCACGTGAGCAATATGTAACGTGTATCAAGTTGAAGATTACTATTACTTAAATATTGAAAGCACTGACTGTCATTGCAACTTTTCAGTATGGCCTATTTTGTGTGAATAAGTAGGAAAAAAACTTTTTTTGACGATCTCATAGTGGGCATCGAACAAACTAAGAAATATGGCTCTTGGGAGGTGGGGGAAGGGTAGACAGCACCAAAGTTATTTTCTCATCTGTCCCCTCTATGAATGGGACTATGGAGCAAGTGGTGTGGAATTAAAGGGTGTAACAGCTGTACAGACAATCAATGACATAGCCCATTCTGGAAAGAACACATCACTTGTTCTCATTTGATGAGCTTGTCACATCCTAATCCCTCTCCCCATCCTGTTTCACTTTTAGGAAATTTTGACTGCTGGTGTCAGCTATTCTGATTCTGAAATAGGATCAGCTCTCTATTACAACAGCTTTCTTTTTATTTACTGTATCTATTCATGGCTTGCGAATAAAGGCAGGAAGAAATGTGCTGAATTTAAATATTTAAGAACTGTACTAGGGAATGCTTTTTGCAATGATTTGTATACAAATTAATTCCTATTTAAATATTTATTTGCAAAACATAGGTCTCTTTCATGCGGCTACTTGTTGAGACTGCAATTCTTCAAAGGTTAATTCTATGTGAGCTATATTGTGCCTTAATTGTAATGCTATTTAAAGATATATTTATTTTGAAAGTTGTACGATGCTGCATTCTAAAGAAACCCACTTTAGATGTGAAACTGTAAAATATTGTATTCATCTCATGGTGTAAGTTATTTAGCAGGTTTAGCAGTAGTATATAAAATAATTAAGCAATTAAAGATGCTGACATAGGTTTATTATCTTCAATAAACATACTTTTGTAAGGGTACTTTTAAAAGCTTTTGGAAAGGTTTTGATCTTTAAAATGCTAGTTTCATGATTTTCCCTCTGTTTCACTGACCGCATACCTGTTTTCTTGGATGAAAGCTCTACTGGTTTTCAGTGAAGCTTATCTTCTCTGAAGTATGCTAAAATACTCCACATGTTGGTTCAGGAGTAAGACTCAATTAATAAATTACTGTTGTCTACAATAGGAGCTATATTTATATAATTGGTCATACACATCCATAATAATGTCTGCAAATGGAGAGATTCTGAATTGACTGAACAATATGGGAAATAAGCATGTGATTTTTCCAATCCACGAGTTTCTTATGTACAGACATTCTTGGTTGTACATGTAACTGAACTGCAGATAAATAGCTCCAGTGCCATAGCAGTAATGCAGAATTGGGTCTGAGTCCCACTGATCTTAATGGGACTTATTCACAACGAGATATATTAATGATAAAGTCTGAAGCCCCAATCTTAAACACAGTATGTGCAAACAACCTCTCATAAAGCAATACCCATAATGTATTTAGAGTGGGTTGTTGGTATTTTCACCTACAAAAAAAGGGTCATTTTTCACGTTCATCTCTATATAGATCAACTATTATTCCTTTGCTAGGAAATGCTGCTTTATATTTGTCCTGTGAAACTGCAATAACTTGTAATTTTTATTCTTGACCTAAAAAGAAATTTAATATTTTGGACTGTATTGGAATCTTTTTATACTTGAACAATTTCATAAAAGGGAAGACAGGATAGCATTTTTATGGATTTCTCCAATGTCACTGGATTTATTTTGAATACTAGCCAGCGTTATATAAGATATATAACATGACTCCTATGCATGTTATTTATTATGTATATTGCTTTATAATGTTTCAGATCTTCTAATCTATACACTTGTATTAAAATAATAAAAATGTCATTGAATCCAACTTTTTAAAAGTTATATAAAAAACAAGTTTCTTAATGTATCAAGAGATCGTACAATGCATTTCAAAGTTCCCCTATGTTTGTTCATGGTTTTAAAAAGGCAGACTGACAAATGAAATGTTATTGGTTTGCCTTTATTTATGCAATGCTGTCAAATTAAGTTTTAAACAAGTGCTATTACATGCAATACATAATTAACTTGTGGAACATCAGCATGGTATTCCTCTAAAAATTGGAATCAGGCCTATGAATCCATGAAAAACACTGTTCTCATTCAGAAATAATATACATTTGTTTTGTCTCTGCATTTTCAAAAGCACCACTCTGTTGAAATAACATGCACACTGTCCTGAGAGTCTTATTGGGACAGATAAAACACTAGAAATTTCCTAAATAAATTACCATAGATCTGATCCAATAGATTCAAGAATATGGTCCTGATCCGTTCATATTACATTGCATTAGGCTCACTGAGGCTAAACAAGTTAAGGATAGCCAGCTAACATACTGGCTAAGAAATTTCTGGTTGACATTTATTGGATGAATAATTATTGTCATTAAGAATTAGTTTTTCCTAAATTCTGATGGAACGTGTTTAGGTTTTGAATTCTGTGAATTTGCATTTATGGATCTGTGCAAATACCTCAGTTATATACTTTCCTCCATGCCATCTTTTACTCATGTGATTGACACTTGAACTGATAACTGAAATGAAAGTTGCTCCACACACAGAATGTACAGAAAAACAGCTTATGTAACATCAGACAAGGTAGGAGGAGAGCCATGTTAGTCTATGGTGGCAAAAAGCCAGAAGAGGTCTGGTAACACCTTTTCCAATTAACAAAGTTTATTAACACTTTCATGAGCTATAGCTCACTTTGTTTGATTAGCATAAAGGCTTATGCCTTTTAACAATATGTGATCAGATAATTCATGAAAACATTGGCTTTTGGATGAAAACTTACGTAGACTAAAAGTGGCTTAAGAAAAGCAAGGAAACATTAAAATTTCTTGCACCAAAACATACTAATTATAATGAGCAAGCATGAGTTAGTCAATGTTGTAAGTAAAACTCCTAAAAAGTGCTGATTGCAGGTCTTCCTTTCTACTGCTTTACTTCAATACCATATTATAATTAATTCAATATTGGCCAAACACATATACATGATAAAAGGGGGGGGGGAAACAAACACAAAAAATTGGGTGCAAACATGTAGGACAAAATCCATATTAGCTTCAGTTTTGCTACTTTTGGAATTTTTCCTTATCTTTGAAGATTTAACAGAAATTCTTGTCCTCTTCAAATAGCACAACTTGAATAACAGATTTTTAAAGCTCAATTAAAGATAACAATTATTTCTATATATTTCAGTTTGGGTTAAACAAAGTGAAGAAAAATTAATAAAACTTCAGTTTTTTAAACACGTCATAAAAGTTAAGGAAGCTCCATTTTCATTAAACATAATGAATCAGATCTATTCTAAACAGTTATTTTAACAGAAACCAGACACAGCAATTTAAATTAAAAAGAAAAATATTTGAGAAACCAAAACAAAATATTAAAGAGAAATCTTGATTAACTATTAGTCAAAATTCATGCAGTAGCTGAGATCTTCCAAAACAATCTATTGACAAATACTATGCTGTACCACTATTGTTTTCATATATATTAAAAAACATGATTTACCAATAAAATTGACTATCCATTTATGGGATTCCAAAACCGTTTAGCCAGTTAGTCCATTAAGATTGAATACTACAGATTCATATTGCACTCAGCAACCAAAAATGGAATATTATTATCCATTACTATGTTAACAAAGAATAAGTAACTTTGCAATTGGGACTCTCTCTTCAGAAGCAATCCCCACTCAGTTCAGTAGGTCTTCCTTTGTACAGGGTTCTTTGTAAGGCAAGTGACAATAAAAAATCCCTCATAAAAATAACATTTGAAATTAAATAGCAATTTTTTTTCTCATGTCCTAAACCAAAATCCAAAGTACTTTTTTTTCAGTATTAAAATTCATTTGTAGCTTCTCCAATGAAGATATTTTATATATATACACTATTTCTATTAACTACCATCTGTGACATTATTTCAATTGATTGTTCTTTATTTTAACTGAAATGTTCTTCAGTGGTTTCTGGCAGTATCCTTTCCTGCCCACCTTACAGAGATTCTTGCTCAGGATTGCCTTGACTCTCTTCTTCTAGGTATATGTGTGGTGAATGGGAATTGTCTGGATAGAAATACATGTTTTGGGGGGGAGGTGTGTGAATGGCTGTATGTATTAAAGCAACACTGTTAGGACAGGGTTCCTCAACCTTGTCAACTTTAAGACGGGTGGACTTCAACTCCCAAAATTCCCCAGCTGGCTGGGGAATTTTGGGAGTTGAAGTTCACCCGTCTTAAAGTTGACAAGGTTGAGGAACCCTTGTTAGGATCTTTCACATTTGTGCTCCTTCAAGGCTGTGTGGATCCATATGATTCCACATTCCAAGAAGATTACCTCCTTGTGCTACAGCATGAAAAAAGAGGTAAAACTGAGGGAATTGGTGCTATGCATGTCTGAGTGTAATTTTTTATTATGCGGGGTTTCATCACAAAACAAATCTCCTCCTCCGTGTAGTTATGCATTACAATATTGTTATTATCTATCCTTTACTGTTACTTGGAAAGCTTCCTCAGCTTTTCAGAGCTGAGACAAAATTTAGGAAACTGAGAAAGAAAACACTGAGTGCTAATTTACTAAAAGTATCCTTAGAGTTGTTTGAAATATGTTTTATTTTTCTTTAACTATATATTCCAGCCCAGTCCATTTAGGAATTTAAAAGAATTATTTCTCAATGTGTCAGTCCATTGATTATTACTGTATCATTAAGTGCTGTTATTTTATTTTTATACTACTGTTTCTCCCAGAAAAGCTAAAAGTGATTTACAACCAAATAATTAAAACTTCCAAACTTAAATAAAATCAGTAATCCTTAAAATCAGTAGATTCCAAAATTTTAAATGTTCATTTGGGTGGGGGGGAATACCCCGAGAAGACTAAAAGGAGACTAAGCCACACCCTTTGGTGATGTCATAATGCCAATCACCCAGCCATTGTAGCTTACAGCAGCCAAAAAAGGGGAGGCAGTTCCAGGACCCCAAACTCTGCCCCTGGTAAGTTACTTTTACCTCTTTTCAGACCTCTTCTAATTGTACCAATTACTTATACCCATTAACAGTTCCTTACACAAATAGAAAGCTATAGTTAAATAACATGAATTTAACCTCATGCTTAAAGGGCTTGTAGGATCAAGCCAAGGTTTCCCCAAGGTTCCAGAGCATGTATTACTAACTTTGGATGATCTCAAAAAGCTAAGTAGGGTCAGACCTTGATGGGAGACCAGCAAGAAATACCAGAGCAGAAGGATAGACTGGGAAGTCAAAAAACATTCTGAAAGAAGGAAATGGCATACTACTTCCATATTGCTGCCAAGAAATGACATGAACATGTCCTTAAAGCCACCCAAAACTGAATTGATTGAACTTGAAGGAGACTTTGCCTCACTATGAACACCAGGTTGACAATTGCTTCTTATGTATAATTGTGTTAATTTAGAAAACAAAACAGCGTATTTGCCTTCTACATGAACTTTTGCAGCATTGCATAATTATCAAATGCAATATGCAGGATTCTATTAATAAGAAATGTCATGTGGAAAAGTCAGCGGTGTTCAAAGAAACCAAATACTGACTGTGACACAGCATCTTATCTTTTCAAATGAGATCATCTAGTATATTTGACGCAGAGAAATTATAACACAATACGCTATCTGATAGAAGTAGAGAAATGCATACGCTCTTCAGGAATGTATTTTTGTACATTTGAGGACTCATGGAAAGTTCATATTATTTAACTGCTACAAAATTTGTATTCTGTCTGTAGGAAATGCAGGAAAACTCCTGCCTAGAAAGAACGCACAGGAGACAGCAATTAGTAGGCTATTTCTTTTGCAGTTTTTCTAGCATGGAAAGATGGCATCCTCCCACTGGAGTCAGATTTGGAGGCGGACAGGGTTCAGTAGTAGAGGACAGAAAAATTAGCAGAGGTCTCCGTCCGTTTCATTGGAAAAGTAGTCCACTGGACTGGAAGCCTTCCACAGACAGAAGAAGCCTTCCACCCACAGAAAGGAAACTTGAATCATTCAAATCAAACTCAAAAAAATCAGTAGAGAGGATGTTGTAGGTGGACAGTAACAAACAAATATAATGCTATTAATTTCAAAGACAATCTAATTTCATCCCCAGAAAACTATAATTGAGTGATATGTCGACTGAAGAGGTTAACAGAGAAGAGTGTCAAGTGGATTTCATAAGAAAAAGCAGTCTTAAAATGTATGACTAGGTGGCAGCACCTCGTCAAGCTTGGCTAATCTCGAAAACTTAAGCAGTATTAGAAGTGGCTAGTACTTGGATAGGAGACCACTAAGAAATACACAGTAGTACTGGGAAGTAAAAAATAAAACTTCCAAACTGTTGCCAAACCCTCCTACCCCCCTGCACCCCAAACCCACGGATGTGTCCATGAAGTCATTAAGAATCAAGTCGCACTCAAAGGAGACATTGCACTGAACAAATAAGATATGAATTTAATTTTCTTTCAACTGAGATAAATTTATAACAAGGCATCAGTATAATTACAATAATCTAATGGAAAACCCAATGTTATTTTCATTGATTGCAGTGTTCATGGATTATATGTTTGCGAGCAGTGTTATCTCCTTTTTTAATATACTGAATTCTTAACATTAAAATAGCCATTCCTTCTTCCAAAGTGATGTATCCCACTGCAGTTCTGGCAGTTTGGAGGGCTACCAATAGTTTCCTCTTTAAAGCTTACACAGTTTATCACCTGACTATCTGAAAGACTGCCTACATTGATATAAACCTTTTTGGGATCTAAAGTCAACAGAAGAGACCTTCTTAGTATCAGCCCATTCCAGAAGCCAGGCATGTGAAAGAGAGGAACTTCCTACACTGCTCCCAAGCTTATGGATTCCACTCTCTCAAGAACAGGTGTGGGCTACATTTAAACATACCCAAACCAGCCACTGAGCCAAGGAAGCCTTCCAGCAATGCAATGATATCGCCAAAAAGAGTGGCCTACAACTTCTGGACCATTTGGGATGGATGTAGGGGTACTAGAGTGAGTCTAAGGGTGGGAACAGTAGCATTTCACATCCCAGAGGCCTATGCTCTTCCTTATTTTACTGTTTTTACCTGAATTGGTTAGTGAAAAACATCCCAAAAGAAGGCAATGCCAAATCATTTCTTTCATTGCCAAGAAAACTGCATGACTTCTGGAAGTTGTGATCTAATTCAGGAGTGAAATTTTTCAGGGCAATCTTTTGAAGGTCAAAGACCACCCTTAACTTTTGTGGTGGTTGTTACAGTGACTGCAAACTGGGTGGAGCCACATCATCACACACACAGGTAGGAATAGTATTACATATTTTTTGCATGTTTTTGTGGAGAACATGTAGTGTTATTTATTTTTAAGTGGGCCAAGTCTCTTTAAAAATTTGTCCTATTGTTCTTGTGATTCCTGCAATCATGTTTTATTTAAATTTAATTTAATTACAAAAGAAAGTTTGCCAACCTGTGATCTCTATTGATAGTAGAACCTACAAAAAATTTAAAAAATTACAGAAATTGAAAGGGACTTTCAGATATGGTTCAAACTAGCTCCTTAAAACCATAGCAACTTCTTGGCATTAGAGATATATTAAGGTCAGAGAATTCACACCATAAACTCAGTCTCAGTCCCCCCTTGTGCTCCAGGTCATCCACACAACTGTGAAGAAGTGGTAACGCTTCACTCAGATTCACTGCCAGTTTCCAACTCACATAGCTTCAAATTTCAGCCTCCAGCTTTGTTAAGTGATTACACTAAGACTTGGAGATATGTTATGGGGGGGGGGGAGGCAGGAATATACTTTGCTCACAGTTCAGCAATTGTGTAGTGCTGCAGAAGTAAGAAGTCAACCCATCACGTATATGTACATGAAGAAATAATGGAAATACACACACATGATGCAGGCCCCTAACTTATCATGAAACAAGAAAACTTTTATCATGCACACACGTAAGAATATCTTTGCATCACAGTAGAGACATTCCTTAGGCTTTTAACTTCACCTTCTTCATTTTTTGGGGAAAAGTAAGGATCCTGATCTATGTTACTATGAGTAGACAATCATTTCCCTTTTGGATGAATTAGTACCAGTGTAGCGGTGACAAGATGGCCACCATCTGTAGCAATCCTGCATTTAGTGCCATTTCACAGATGTTTGCAGATTTCTGGCACTGAGACATGTTGTGCTCTGGCATCCCAGATTTAGATATATTCCATAACTCTCCCTCCCACAGTGGGTCTGGGAACTGCTATTACAGACTGTCAAAGGCTCTTTTTCAAGGGAACAGAAATTCTACCTGAGCTATAAACAGTGTTTGAAGCAAGGGAATGCTTTTTTATTTATTGAAGAACACTGGCTGCTGTGAGTATCTCTTCTGAGAAAGGAAGTGAAGGGTATAATTATCCTAAATAAATAAGTAACAGTAGAGTAGATGTGACACTGTGTGAACACAATGAACATTCAATATTTTCTATTTTTAAGTCTCTTTTAAGGCATCCTCACATTCCACATATTTATAAACATACATTATGTTTCTTCTAGCTGGTCTATCATAGGTTATGCCACAGATCTTAAATTATTCTAGAATTTGCTTTCATAAAAAATAATAGAAGTATTACATAGATACATTATTTTCTATTAATATACCTACATTCCAGTTAACATATGCTTCTAATCTATCACTATCAATGTGTGTTTTAACCCTTCTCTTTAAATGTTACTACTGGCGCCTCACTCACAAGAGTGCTTGACAGCTGGATTCAGAAAAAGGAACTGATTGGCGGAAGACACTGTGCAAGTTTCAAGGAAACTGTGATGTTCATCCCTTGTGGCCATTGATAGCACCAAGCATGTGGCAGCGTTCCAATCAGGGCGCCCTCCAGATGTGGGACTACAGTGCCCCCAATTTCTAACCAGCATAGCTTCTATGGGAGTTGCATCCATCCATTCTTATTTATCCTGATAGCCTTACTGGGAAAGCATGCTCCAAGGCCATCTCCCAAAGAATGATTGGGTGTAATAGCTTCACCGCAGAAGGCAGCAGATTTCTGCATGCTGCTTCTTATTTGTGGCACATTTAATCTGGCATTGGGTGGGAATGAGGAGGCGGCCAGCACGTCCTGTGAGACTGCAGAGAGCAGAAGTCGAGATTGGAGGGAAGGGTGGTAGGCTGGAAAACTTCTTCCTCTCCTTTCACTAAGCCACAGTGGTTTTCCCAGGACCTGCTCTGTTCTGCTCTCGCTTACCGGTTCAGACTCTCCTGATGCGGCCTTTCCCTGAGGCCTTGGCCTAAGGGCTTCCTCCCCTCCACTTCCTTTCAGAGACTTAGCAAAGCCGGCCGTGCCGCTGGAAAGCGTGTCACGCACGCCTCTCGCTCGGTGCGTTTCCACACTCCACCTCCTTGGGCTTTTTTTCTCCATCGCCGCCACCTTCTCTTCGCTCTCTCCTGTTGGACTTGTCTTTATTTGGCGCTGCCGGAAACTCCCCGGGCTGCACCTCCCTCCCTTTGTGCTGCTTTTTGTGAGTGACACCACTTCATACTGAGGAGGAGGAGGAAGAGAGGAAGGAGGGAGGAAGGGAGGGAAGGGGAGCGAGGGAGCGCCTACGGATTTTCGTGGTGGAGAGGAGAAAAGAGGCTCCGCGGCTCTTCAAAACAGGTAATCCAAGAGCAGCCGGTGGCGGGGAGGTGCCGGGACAGGGGAAGCAGACCAACCCTTTGGCCCTAAAGCGATGGGCAGGGCGGGGGGGGGGTGCGTTTTGGCCAGGCAGCAGATGTAAGACAGGGGCTTGGGGCGGGAGACAGCTGTGCAGAGGGGCCTTTCGTGGCGAGGCAAGCGGGTCTGAGCGTGCATGTGCGCGCGCCTCCGCATAAGGTGCTGGAGACGGGGCTCAGCAGCGAGCTCCAGTTGGCCGGACCGATATGGCTGAACTGCATGCTTGTGGCGTCTGCGGTCTAGAAAGGCAATCGGGGTCGTCCTTCTTCGGCGTTCCCTTCCCGCCCCCGCCCATGTGAAGCAGTGGCCTGCAGCCAGAGCGGGCAGGTCTGCTGTGTATTGTCCATAGGCTGCAGCTGTGGGGGGGGGGCTTTCCAGAACGGGGTTGGGGGGATTCGGTGTGGACTCCAAAGCGCGGATGTGGCGGAGCGCCTGCTGCGTGATATGCTGAACTCACAGCCCTACCTTCAGGGAAGATACTTTCCACCTGGTGGGATTTCATCTCCTTTGAATGTGCGGCACTGCGAAGCCACCCCCCCCCCCCCCGGTCTGGAGAAGTAACCTTGTGTGGAAACCGACCGCCCTCTCCACTGGATCACCAGGAAGAGGGAGGCCCAGTCATTTCTGTTATTGTTGGTGCTTTCATTAACAATTCTTTTTTTTTTTTAATAATATTTCCAGACGAGGCAGCCTGGGCTACACGTGTGTCTCTATATATACATTTTGTATGGCCACCAGCTGGCTATTCCTGCCTCTGTAATCTCTCTTAAGAGCATCCAGAGACTCCCAATATGCTATGAATCACTCAAAAAAGGTGCATGTAAAAAAAAAAAAAAAAAGGATTTTGAAATTCAGAGTTGCAAAAATGAGAGGGAATCCTGCTGTGGAATTTAGTGTGATGTGGTTATTACTAAATGTTTAGAAGTAGCTCATTCCAGGATGAAAAAGCAGATCTTTTTGTGTAACCCAGTCCTATGAGTATACAGTATACTGAGATGTAAAGCTAGGTTAACAATTTGCAATGACAATTATTCCCAGGATAGACTAGATTGCATGTGGGCTGTGTCTTTAAGAGCTAATATAATAAAACAGTAGCATTCTGTGCTTCAGTTATTTTAATAGTGTATCTGGAACCATTTCCATTCCCAAATATAAGATGTGGGATTTGGCATGGAATGAAGAGGATTTCTTGGGAAGGTTCTGTTTTTAAGAACAATTTTGTGAGATTATTTCACTAAATACCTCACATACAAATCTTGATTAGCCATTGAAAATAATCTCTGAGTTGGAAGCTAACCCAGGGTCAGGCCTGATTGGTGTTTGGATGGGGGACTGCCAAGGGATGCAGGCTAGACTGGGAAGTCAGAAAACATCCTGGAAAAAAAGAATGACCAACCACTTTTGTACCATTATTAAGAAAAGTGCATGGGCGTATCTGAAGTCACCAGGAGTTGCACTTTCCTCAAGCGCTGTTACCTCTCTTTTAATAGTACATAATAAAACAGAATCATTGATTTTTTTTTCAATGAAATTATCTCTGTAGAGTCCTTGGTGCTGTCTGAGCTTGGTGGTTTTCTTACAGATGGTTGGTTGCTTGCAGACATTTCATTACCCAACTAGGTAACCACCTCCTCCTCCTCCTTCTCCTCCTCCTCCTAACTCTTCTTCTCTATGTATGAAGATCAAAGCCACAAATTAGCCATGTTTTAGAGAATACAGGGATTATTTCCTTTAATATTTCACAGATTACACATAGTGTGTTAACATTGTCTTTGCCAATAAACCTGCCATTGTTTTTATTTAAACTCAATAAGTGGCCAGTTGTTTCTTTTTAAACCTTTAGAATAAAGGTTTAACAAATAAAATAGTGCATAAACTTTCAGAAGGCTCTTTAGGTAACAATAGTTTCTCCCCATTAATTTAAGAATAATATATTTCTATGTCTACTGAAAAATGACCCATAACCGTCATTGTACAGTGGTACCTCGATTCACGAACTTAATTCGTTCCACGACTCTGGTCGCAAACCGAATTGGTCGTGAACCGAATCAAATTTTCCCATAAGGTTCAATGTAAATACGGTTAATCCGTTCTGAACCATATGTATTTTTTTTTAAACCACAAAAATATGAAACAAAGTACAGTACAGTACAGTATGAAGAGAGAGAACACTAACCTTGCTTGAGGCGATTTCTGGCGTGGAGGACAGGAAGGTGGGTGGGGAGGCAGTTATTGTTAGGAGGGAGAGTCCCCCTCCCTACAGTAAGCCACGACCACGTGTCGCAGCATGGAAAATGGCCGCGGGCCATGTTCGTCACCCGATGCGGAGTTCGCAAAGGGAAGCAAAATTTTGTGAACGATGCTGTTCGTGAACCACATTGTTCGTGAACAGAAGTGTTAGTGAACCGAGGTATTACTGTATTCTGGGTTTCAGTCACTTCTTCCAAGCTCCCATCCTGGTATAGGAATAAAACAAGCTTTATTAAATAAAAAAATATAAAGAGCCGTTCCTTAAAAATTGATTTTGCCCCCAGGCCTGGGGGCAGAATGGCTATTGAGCCTGCTGGTTCTTTCTTTGGGGTGTTTTTTGCAGTGTTGTGCTTATCCTTCTAGACATTCATGATTTTTCATGATTTTGTTTTGTTTTTACTGTCTTCTATAATGCAAGCCATCCAGAGTCTTCTGGAGTTGGCTCGCCTCTAAAATTAATAAATAAAATAATTCACCGCTGCACTACAGCTAATAAGGTAATAAGCTAATAAGATAAGCATTATTAATAATTGGGCATCTAACATAGGCACTAGAATAGAACCTAAAAAACCAGCCAGAGGATGGATGTTCATTCTGTTCAAATGAAACTACTGTAATAAAGACAACTAAAAGCTATAAATCTGGGATGATTACTAGGGACTGAAAATATTGTGTAAACATTTGTTCATAATTAGAAATTGAAAGGATGTGCTAATTCAAAAGGGACAGAAGGTTAAGCTGTGAGCCCATTTGAATCTTCTCCTACACTGAATTCTCTGTTTTTATTCAGCACAGTAACAATACAAGGTTTATGAACCTGGTGTCTTTCAGGTATGACAAACTACATGATTCTAGAGTTGCCATTTCTGGGCCAAGTGACCACTAGATGGCAGGAAAGAGATACCAAAATATGTAACTCTTTGCTGTCACCTAGTGGGTACCTATATTTGTGCAGACCAGATATGCCAACCTCACATGATTTCCCATTTGGTGGATACCAGTTTCAAAATCCTAACTGAAGGAGATACAGTAGCTATAAAAGTTTGGGATAGAGAATGAAACTGCCTGAAAACTGGGTACAGGTAGTCCTTGGTTAACAATCATTTGTTCAGCGACCATTCAAAGTTATGGCAGTACTGAATGAGGAGATTTGTGCCCATCTTCGAAGTTGCAGCTGTCGCAGTGTCCCCATGGTCACATAATCGCAATTTGGACACTTGGCAACAGCTCACAATTACGATGGTCACAGTGTCCCACAGTCACATGATCGCCATTTGCAATCTTCACAACTGGCTTCCGACAAACAAAGTCAATGGGGAAGCTGGCAGTGGGTCGCAAATGGCGATTACATGATGTCACGCCTAATGACTGTGCAGGATTTTCCTAACAACTGCAACTGGAACTGCCAGAACTGCCATAAGTTGGTTCAGTCACATGACATTGTGCTTTATGATCGTGTCACTTAGCAATGGAGTTCGTGGTCCCAGTTACTGTCATTAACCAAGCACTACTGGTATAGCTGTGGAATATAGGAAACTTTTTCTTGATTTAAAATTCTGGCCATTGGCAAGTGACTTACATAACTACATTTCTATATACTTTGGTAAATTATTCTGTGCACAAAAGTAAGACTGAATCACTCTTCCCTCTCCTGACTTGTCATCAATATTTACTTCAAGTCAAGCAACCTGTAGCTGTACCAAATTTCCTTGCAAATACTAAGAGTATGAAGTTGGCATCATTTAAGCAAAATATTTCAGTCTGCTTGTATGCAGGGGCTTTACTATGAGTTGTAGAATTATGTGCTGTTCCTTTGAAGCTAATTATCTTAAGATGTTTTAAATATAGCTGTATTTTTCATCAGGAAATTCATCATTGGTAGAAGAAACAGCTTTCAGTTCTGGAAATTTAAAGTGAACAGTGCATAGACAACAATCTTTATCCTGTTTTTTCTGTACATGGTTTGAAGTAATTATGATGAGTTGGAATAAGAATTAGTGAATTTTTTTTCTATTAGCTTTCAAAATAGTGTTGCATATACATCTTTACATTTATTTGAATTTTGAATGGAATAGAAGACATTACAGACTTACCATTCATTCTTCTTTGATTCTCCATTCACTAAATTCTACTAACTATGATATAGGCCACCCAGAGTTGTCAGGAGTTGGGTGGCATACAAATTGGATGGATGGATGGATGGATGGATGGATGGATGGATGGATGGATGATCGACTGGAATACTTGCTGTTATTGGATTTTAACAAGGTAATTTGCTTCCTTCCAGTAATTGGACTTGTGGCATGTAATTAAATGGATTGCAAGCACTTCAGAATATTTGATAAGTGCATGGCAAAAAGGGTCCTCCGAACTTTGCATAACTGTTGATAGAGGAGATACTTAAAATGTTACACTTTATTGGCTGCAAAGAGAAAATAAAGCAAGTCAAAAAATAAGCATCTGTGCATGATGGTACAAAAAGCAGCACTGAAGGTCATAGGGATAGACTAGAAAAACAGTTGCCTTGGTTACTTTAAATCAGCCATTTTTGCAAAGTACTCCGGTTGTTACAGCATCAAAAGATATTATACCCATATGTAAAAAAATGTGCATTTCTTTCTTTCTTTTTAGTGCTTTCATATGAATATGTGTTTCTGGCAGTGGTGTTCGAAAGCAGGAATTGTCCAGGTTTTTATCTCATAGCTTTTTAACAGTATTGGGAAGAAGCTCCTGTCCCACCAAAATAGTGAGAGTAGTAGTTCTATATTCATATTATAGTCCTACTGTATTTGTTTCCTACTACTCTTGATGACTGATTCAATTACAAGGAAATACTTTCTTAGTGAGTTGAATGTGCAGATGTCTTGTGGACTTAAGAAGGTCTTAGGGATTTTATGCATCTTTAAAAAAAAACACCTTAGTTTTTTAGCATTTAATGAAATTATAATAGAAGGTTAAGACTATTCCTTGATTTGTTTCTTTTCAAATATCTGAACAAAAATAGTCTTACACAGTGGTGTCTGTAACATCTGGTACAACTTGTAGCAGTTGTACAATGACAACATTATTCACATGTCATTTCCCTCTCTCCCTCCCCTCTTTGGACAACCTCGGCCCTACATTTAGCTGGTATTTTTATGTATTTTTGTATATTGTAATTAACTCACATTGTGATGGTGGGCTAGAAATTATTCTAGATATCAGCAGGTAGTTGAATTCGATGTTTGCTGCAGCCATAGATATTCTAGTTCACCTTGGTAAGTTACTATTCTTTTACTCTTATACCCAGTTTTGCTATCTTTGAGATACTGAATCATTTTCCAGGGCTCCTTTAAATATTTCTGAGAAAGTGTCTTCAAGCACCTTACATAAATAAGTACATATTTTTATGGTGAACATGCCAAACCATCCATTTTTTTAAATGGTGTTAGGTAAAGAGACAGGCAGGTGGTTTTAAACACGTCCTAGAAACCTTAAGTACAGCTTATTTCATGGTTGTTCAAGAGTTGAAGCCTTCAGCATAGGGTCTGTCTTTTTAAAAAAAATAAAGCCTGAAATGCATCATTTGTCTAGAACTCCAGAGAGCAAATCCCCCATTACTTGCAACTCTCCAAATAAATTCATAAGATAAACCTTAGGAAGTGATTTGAATTGATTAGTGATGCATCTTTGCATCTGTGTGTGGGTATTATGTGTGACAGAGGGAGTGCCTGCTTAACTCTGTTGATTATTTCTGGGTTCGAAATAACAACCTACTATGCTCCTTTAATGAGTTTCTAGTTGTGTTTTATTGTTAAAAGCCTAATGGAATGCTGGAAAAAAATTCTGTAACAGGACTTGGAACTCTCTTTGTCCATCAGCAAGATAATTGACCAGAACAGGTCCAAAGTTGCCAGGAGACAAGAAGTCAGCAAAATAAAAATTCAGTAAAAAAATGGCCCAGATCGATCCAGTGCATCCCTTTGGTAGTTGGGTAGTGGCTCAGAATGTTGCTGACTCCTCTATTGCAAGCCCTCTTCTTCTCAATCCCATGGCCCAGAGTGGAGTTGTAGTTAAAGGGATTTAAAAAAAAACCCAGAAGCCATGCTCTGCATGCTTTCCCTAACTTGTTAATCTTGCAGATACATACAAGTATTCCTCATTTAGTGACTGCCTTGTTTAGCAACTGTTTGCAGATGTGACGGTGATGAAAAAGTAACTTTACTTTTTTTATAGTAACTTTATTAAGAGAAAGAAAAAAAAAGAAATTAGAAGAAAGAGATAGTAAAGATCTAAAGTGCATAAAGCAAGGAAAAGAGAAAAGAAAACAGCTTTTGGGTTGAGTCGCAGGGAGGCCGGAGACCCATCTTCGTTCGCAGCTGTGGTGCAGCCTTTCTATGGACACCAGAGCCGACCGTCCCCATTGCTAACCACTTAGGATTCTGATTATTTTTCAATCTAAGAGAGACCTTCCTTTGCAACAGATAAGTAAATCTCTTGGGGCTTATCCTTATTTTTGGGACTATATTTTTAAAAGCAGAAACTGTTTTAATTTGATTTTGAATAATTTTGCCAAAAGCTGAATGAAAGTTGGATTTTTAAAGATTTACAGTGCAAAGAGAAGATTTATTTACTTGAGGGTTTTTTTTCCTTTTCTATAGAAAACTCCATTTGTAATAAAGAGGTCTGATTTTTTCTGAGAAAGTATTTTGTTTTGTTAGATCATGTTTGTGGATTGGTTGGATTTTTAAAACAAGAAGATTGTAACCTGATCCCTCTGTGTTTCTTTTGATATTTGCCTGGAATTCTAGCTTGAAAGACTCCAGAGTATGTGAACCGTCTGCTTACTTTCACTTGCATTTAAAATATTTGTTCTAAAGGAGAAGAAAAAAATGAAGAGTATGGCTAAGTGGAAAGTACTGAAAGAAATGGATGCTTCAAATTTGCTTAAACAAATGTTTGATGAATTAGGGGCCAAATTTGTAACTTTGGGGGGGGGGGGAAATGGAAGAGGGAGCAGACAGGATGGCAGTTATGTGAAACAAATAGCTGGAAAGATGAAACAAAGGTCTGGAGAAATGAAGCAGTTACTGACAGAGTGGAAATGCTGGAAAATAAAGCAGAGACCAGAGATCTTGAACTGGAGAAAGTATCAGAAAATGTGGCTTTGCTGGAGCTGAGAGAAAAGAAGTGTGACATGGAAAAAGAAGCCAAAATAGATTTACAATTAAAACCAATTGGTGATATAATAATACAAGAAGACATACAATCAGGAAAGTTGTATTTGAGAGGAAATAAACAGAAAATGATAAAAAAAATCCATTTGGGGATACTATTTCAAAGGATTAAAGATCAAGTTTTTAAAAAGTAAACAGAAGGTTTATAAAGTGAACTTGTTTGATTATGGTTAATATATATGTTGAGGTTTTTGGTGGTTACTAATGGGATGTTCTTGTGACCAGGATTGAATGGTGAGGTTTTAGAGATTTGTGTATAAATGGGGAGACATTTTTCTGGTTTTTTTTTTTTTTTTTGAGAAAATGATAAATTGGATTATAAAATGGATTTATTTTTGATTAAGGTTAAAGTATATTAGTTATAAAAGTTATGGATCTTTGTTCTTATATATGATAACAAATGTAAAGCTTTTATATATACAGAGGTGGATTTATAATGAGATGTTGGTTTTTTGTTTTTAGAGAAAATGATAAGTTGGATTATAAAATGGATCTATTTTTGATTAAGGTTAAATATATTTGTTATAAAAGTTATGGATTTTTGTTCTTATAGATAACAACTGTAAGATTTTTATATGTATAACCTTTTTTGGACTTTTTGCGGGAAACCGAAAAAATTAAACCATGTTGCATGGATTTGAGGATTAGAAATAATATGGGTTAATAGAAATAATGGAAGGGATTTGTGAATTTAGAACAAGAGTTTATGTATATTGTTACTTATATCTGCTGCAAGGAGGGTCGGAAGTTAATATTTTTTTTTTGAAAAAGTAACATTATGATCAGTCCTCACATTTACGACCTTCACAGTTCTGTAAAGCAAAGGAAAGCTGAAGTAAGATCATAAGCATAGTTGCGGTTTCACAGTTGTCGGTCTCAATTGTGGTAGCTAAATGAGAACTACTTTTATTTGGAATTCCATGGGAAGAAAGCAACCAGGGTCCTTTGAGATTCCCCACTATTTTGCTCAAAGTAGTAATCTGCTAAAGCAGTCTTCTAAAAATATTAAGATTATTAAAAAATGTGGTGGCATGAGAAAATGCTGCTGTTGTTTTTCTAATTGAAGCAATAGACATTTTGAGTAAAGAAACTTGAAGGAAGGTTGAAATAAAACTATGGAATATTTTCTCTTTCAGAATGATAATGGAAGGCTTTTACATAGCAAATTCTGTTAGCTCCAAAATTCAAGTCATTATGTTAATGAAAATAGAATTATAATGGTGTTTGACCAAATGCATAAATGAACAATAATCAAATTTTCAGGTATTTATTGCAGGACTGCAATCTAAATCTCTACTAAACCTATCTCTTCTGCAACCCAAAGTTTTTATGGAACATAGCCTCTGACTCTTCTTGCTTTTTAGGCCTTTTTATGACATGACAGATCTCCAGTGGTTTATTTAAAAGCAGCATGATAGGCTGGATCAGATCAGTATTTATGGATGGAAGATCTGATCTCTTGTGTCATGCATGGTTTGGCTCCCAGTTGCTTGATTTCAGAACTGAAATAAACTTGATTATATTAGAGAGCATACAATCAAGAAAGAACAGCTTTATAGGGACTTGAAAGCTTGTTTCAGTTCATATAAATCTTTGATTTTCTGAAAAACAAAAAGCTATTGGAAGCTGTAGTACTTGGCATAGATATGCAAAGAACCTATTGTAAAGGAGCTACTTACGAAGTTCAATGCAACATTGGTTAACAGAGCTGTTCTGCACAGAATGAGTGACCTTCTGGAGTAGCATGGGAGGTCATCAAGGGTACTGGGGGGAAATAGTAAGGAGTATCCATTAGTTCCAAATAAATAAAAAGAAATGGCTTAATCTAAAGACAACCTGAATACATTTTACAGCCAAAAAGAACACTTCTGAAGTGTCTCAGTCTTTCAGAGCATATTTGGGGACACTTCCTCCTAATTTCCATGGAAGAGAAATTGTAAACAGTGAAATCACAGGAAAAGGACATGCAGAAATCACAGATAGTGATAATTACCTTATTTACAGTAGATATTAGCTAAATTGTTGGGACCTTGTTGCATTTGTGAGGTGGTTAACACATGTAATGTGATTAAAAGAAGCAGTTTTATCAAGATGTGAAAACTTAAGTTTTGGAGCTTAGCCAAGTCTGGATATTTTCTCCATAGGTTCTACTTCTAAGATGCTAACTGATGTGAAATATTAATTAAAAAAGAAAAAAAAAGATACAATTTGCCAACATTTATCCACTTCCATGCACAGGGCTGTCTGCAGTGATGGTCACTGGTTTCAGAATGGTGGACATGACTGGACGATTAAGCCCCACCTCTTTTTACAATTCCATGTTTCTTTAAAATCCACACTTCTCATGTAACAGCTAGTACTATGTGTACCTTTCTTTTTTTCAGAATGGCAGAAGTGGCTTTGATAGAAAGATTGGAAAATGCTGTAATTAGGCTTGAATCATTGTTGTCAGAGTCACACAGAGCTGCTGGAACTATCAATGGATTCAATGGAGGTATGATTTTATTGTTTCAGAAACTATTTTTTATTTGATAGGTTGAAAACTGAAAAACTAAATGGCATGTGGTAGTAACATTTGTTCTGAAAAAAAAAGCTAAAAGATAATCAACCGCTTCCATCATACTTTTAAATTACTTATAAGGAATATTAATATTTTAATCATAATTTTATGATCTGCAGAAAAGATGTGTAATTCGTCAATTAATCACACTGTTGATGTTTCAAGTTTCTTTTGATCTTTCAGCATTACTGTTTTGATTGCTATGCTGTAAATAATTACTGTACAGTAACACAGAAATTAGCAGAAGAGATCTATGTTGCAAAAGTGAAAATACCAGTTTTCTAGAAGATTATTTTCCAGTTTACTAAGATTTGTTTTGCATAGCTATGCATTTGACATTAAATTAAAAATGTGCTTGGGTCACTAAAATATTTCATTTTCATTGTTTATTAGTTTGAGGGGTTTTTATTTTTATTTTTTTGCACAGTCTTTTTCATCAAGACAATGGTTTTTTTCCATTGTATTTCTATAATCCACCCCAAGCAGTACATCACAGCTATGTGCCAACTTAGAAAAAGAAAAACACAGCTATCAAACTACTGATCCAGTGATCCTGCAAGTGATAGATTACAATACAATGCAGTCAGCTCTTTTAGCTTTACAGTACTGTAATATTTCACAGCAATTATTCATGTTTTGGTGCACATCGATTTGTGAATGTTTATATCAGTGTTCCTCAACCTTGGCAGCTTGAAGATATGTGGACTTCAGCTCCCAGAATTCCCCTGCCAGCCCATGCTGGCTAGAGAATTCTGGGAGTTGAAGTCCACACATCTTCAAGTTACCAAGGTTGAGAAACACCAGTTTATATGATTCAATCAAAATAAAACTATTCTTCATGTCAGCAGTAATGTGCTTTCCTCCCATCTCTGAGTTGGGAGAAAAGTACATCAATGAAGAAAGTGCTTCCTCAACTGCTTACTTCTGCCATGCCTCAGCCTCAGGGGCAATTACTGTTGTTGCCTACACACAGTTCAATGTGGGATAGCTTCAGGGCAGCAGTTGGTAACTTCCTTGGCATCCCTTCCCTTCCCACCCAGTGTCATCTACAGGCAGGAAAACCAACCACCAATTGTGTGTTGGGGCAGGGTTGTGTGTTCAGTGGTTGTTTTTATTACTTATGTTTAATGTATTAGATTTTCTCTGTAGATACCTTGTTGGACTTTATGTTTGCTGAAAACAGAGGCTCCTGCTTTAGTGCCCTATAGATTCCATAGAGAAGGGCCCACATGTCACATCTTTTCTTCTAAGTCTGGGCTAGGAAAAAGCAGGATTGTGCATGGAGAATTTCCCCCATCCACTAGTCAACTCCAAACTGAGATTCTCTGCTGCTGGAATGGCCACTTCTCTTTATCAGGAGCTGGCAATCACCTAATTAAAAAAAAAATTTGTAATTTAGAAGGACAAGGGAGGAGGACACCCTGAAATACTCAGAAAGGGAATCCCACTGCTAGTGATGATGATCTGCAGGGCCTCTCTTTTCTCCCAAGACCAAATCAGGGCAGTCCAAAGATCCATGTTTTGCTTGCACTAGAGATCAGGACAGGCCTTCCAATTCTATTTCTCGTTAATGTTCAAAGGTTCTGGCCTGATAATAGGAAACCATAATAGGCAATGGTTCATACTTCTGACACTTGCTTCTGAAGCCCCATAATGCCCAGCTTTGCTCTCTCTTCATCTATGCGGTGGAACTCATCACACCTTGATGGATGGAGTTCACTTGAAGGAAATCCTCCTCTGGCTCTGCTGGTCCAGTGCATTTAGGTCACTGCCTCTGGTGCTGGACCAGACATCAGCTATGGCTCAGGGCATGTTATCCGGCTCAGAAGACTTTTACATGGCCAGCCAGAATGGTCTGTTCAGCTATTTCCAAAGGATTCATGGTGTTAGCCAGAATTGGTACTCTCTCCAGAACTTTGAATGCTGCATCCCACACAGTTGGCTCCTCCTGCAGTTGCTAATCCTTTTAAAGAGGCAATCACTTTTTAGTTTCCTGGAAGACCTGCATCTCTTAGAAGACCTGCATTCGCTCTTACATGAGATTGATGCCTGCCTGCCTGCCTGCCTGCCTATCTATCTATCTATCACATCTCATACAAGGTGACTCTGGGCGGCTTACAACAATTCTCAAGTCCAAACCCCAGCTCCTCCCCACCCTATTCTCTGTTGAGTACAGTTGCTTCAACTTTTAAAATAAGATACTTTTTTTTATATTATAGGTTTGTAACATTTTTGGTATCAGCTGAATGTGAATGCTGTGGAATGTATTCAGAGATGCATTCTTCTTGGCAGAGCAAGGAAAATGTGATCAGGGCAAAAACTGAGAACATTCAAGATAAAAAAAACTTTTTAAAGCATCATCCAGTCTTTTAAATAAATATATTTATTGCCTGCATTCATCCCTTCTCATTAGCCAGTCTTAAAATTACATTTAGTGGTTTTAAGCTAATGAAGATCAGAAGCAGCTGAATAAAGGGGCTCTGCAGTCCTTATATTGTATTCACATATAGTATTGAGTTTACAAGTCAAATAGTGAAAATAACTAAAGACGTGTATCTTCTACCTCTCAAAATGAATTCCATGTCGCATAGTTCATCTACTCCAACAATATGGTTGACTAAAAATGGTTACAAATCTAAGAGTTTTATAGAATCTCATAATAGGATATGTCTTCCCCTCCTCTACATTGCAATCTACCATATCTTTAAAAGGAGCCATATCTTTAAAAAATGTCCCAGCTCTCTAGAACATATTTGGAGCATGTACAAGAGATGGATGGGGGAGCTGGAGTTGCTGATTTCTCATCTGAAAGAGAGAAGGACTTCTAGAACAATTCATTTGGATTCCACCCATAGAGCCCAGTGTTTAAAAAATGTAATACAACATCAGTCTGATACTTTAGATATGGTGGTTGTTAGAACACGCACACTTCTCCCTTCCCATTTTTATGTTTACTTTATCAAATGTCAATGTATCAGTACATAGATATATTGAAACATGTTAAATTATAGTACAAAAAGGTAGTTCTCAAAGAATCCTCCTGTTTTACATAAGAGATGAAAATTTGGTCTTAAATGCAAACTATTTCCATTCTCCTTTTCAGTCAGATTTATAGCTAGATGCTGCATCTACAGGGGCATCTTTGGAAATTGATGTATGTTAGTCAACAATATCTAACCTGTTTTATTACTTTGCTTTATTTTAATTACTTTATTACTTAAAAAGTAGGTAGGGTTTAAATATACGGGTTCCAGAAAAGGAACCTTGTTTTAGAGTTTAAAGATTGGAAGTAGCTCACCTTAAATTTATTTCAGAACAAATAAAATAAACTTTTACATGTTATAAAATAAATTTTGTAAAATTTCATAATTGTAGCTTTTCCATACTATGTAGCAAGTATTATTCTGTGTGGACAAAGATGCCATAGGCCAGGATCAAAAATCCATCGAAAAATAATTTAAATCTGGACATACAATAGATTTGCTGTATCGGCTTCTGCAGCAATTGAGTTTACAAGATGCTTTTCCAGTTGTATAATATTTCATTTTAGATTGTGAAATAAAGATCCTAAATGTAATGTTTTAGCCAGTTCAAGTGAAATTGTTTTCTTCCACAGAGGTAGCGCCATATGTTGAAGCTTTTGATAGACTCATGAATGGGAGTCTAGCTGAATTTATAAAGAATAGCAAGATCCTTGATGGTGATGTGAAGACTCACGTAAGCATTTCTTCCTATTTTAGATCCTAATTATGTAGCTTTAATTTTCACAAAAAGGTGGGTCTCCCACTGACTCCCACTGGACTCTCTAAGGTCCAGTACTTGCTGAAATTTCAAAGGGTGAAGTAATAGCTTTCAAGCCAAGCTCAAAAAAGAAGCTGAATTTGGAACTTCCTTACTCCTACCAGAAACCGAGTTAAATTTATGGAAAGTTAAATCCACCTTTCCCAAGAGGCAATTATAATTTACATAATGTAATAATTGAACAATGGTCCACCAGAGAAAGTTATTCAATTATAAATCTGTTTGAAATAATGTAAAGGAATATAAATATGAAGACCACTTACAATATAATGCATTCTCAGAGTTAAATTCAATTTAACTAAACTTATATTTCTTCCCAAATATTCAGTTCTAGACCATCTATCTAGATCTCCTTTTAGTTGTATTGAATTTGCTAATTGAAAACATTTCCTAAAATCTGAAGGTCAACCCCTAAACATATCAAAATTATTACTAAGGCCTAGTAGCATCAAGTCTGATTTGCTCCAGTTTGTAAAATAACTAGACAAGATAACAAACTCATATATTTGTGCAATGAGATTAGGAATTGTCCTGCATAGTGTATTTATATCATTTTTTAACCCTGTAACAAATTTTCTGAAAGCTTACTGACTTAATCTACATTGTGAAATAGAGGCCATGGTAGCTCTCACTGGACTTGATCCAGTATCTGTGCTTTACCTTAACAAGTCAAAGAAGGAATGCTTTTCTTCTACATATCTTATAGGCCACATGTCCTATGCATTATATGCACGGCTGCTGCTTCTTTCATATAAACAAGAGTTGAAACATTATATTATGTCATGGAATACATTTAAGGTTTTTTTTTCCTGTAATCCTATGCACACTTACTGGGGGAACAATGCTTCTATAAAACACATGTTTTTACAATGTCCTATTAAGTTTTGGGAGAAAGTAGTCAACCATATAAATGTGACTGTGCAACAAAAGCTAAAATTTTCAGAGGATAATATTCTCTTGAATTACATACCTAGTACATGGAACTTGACAACTGGCCAACGTAAATGAATTCGCCATGCCCTTACTATGGCCAAAAGACTGATATTGCAGCATTGGAAAGATAAATGTATAGCCCCATTTACTCAATGGATTGAAGACCTGATTGCACTTGCCACTTATGAGTAGATTACCTATAGATGTAGACTTTATATGAACAAGTATAATGAAATATGGGACTTATTTATACAAAATACAGTAGGTTGAAAAAATGATAGTCATATAAATGTATTAGAAATACATGCACACTTGAATAATATATGCATTAGATAAGTATGTATAGAATTGTAACTGTTTACTGTTATAATGAGATATACTATAGATTTTTCCTTGTCATACTTCTTTCACTTTTTTGTAAAGCACTTTTTATGTTTTTTTTCTTTTTAACAATTTATGTATCTTCATCGTTATTATCATTGTGCTTTGCTCTTTTTCATTTTCTTTTTGTTATTAATTAAAAAGCAATAAAAATATAAAAATGTTAAACATATATAAGATTGCACTAACATGAACAAAAGTATCTATGTCAGACCTTGTGAATTTAATTTACCCAATGTGGTCTATTTAATTATATTGTATTCTCAGTTGAACTAGGAATTTAATTGATATTGATTTTGATTGTTTATTCATCTGTAGTTTATAAAATTCTATCTAGAAATAGTAAGTGTTGTGATTCAACTTCTAAATTTCAAGCACAGGATAGCAAGTGTTTTAATTAAAATAACTATAATTTACTGGATTATATATGGAAAGGGGGAGCCACTTTTTTGGCTCAGAAACATACCAGTTCACATGGAACTCTTTAGGGGCAAAGGAATGGGCAGGGCTGGTGATGACCCACACACATATACACTTAAAAACACACATGTTTAGGCACATGCTCATTTTGTATCTATTTATCTACGATAGATATAGATAGATATAGATATAGATATATAGATATAGATGTAGATGTAGATATAATACTCGTGTGTGTGTATGATTCTCATTAGAATGGGGGCAGGTTTCTTGATTCTTAAATGGTTCCCCCACCCCCACCCTTGAATAATACTTTCTTTTGATTTTGACTTAACTTGTTGTTGAATCCGGCCATTGTGGAAACTTTGGGCTCTAGCTTGGCACAGACTGCCTATGGTTGCACGTAGCATGCCAGCAAGTTTATTTCAGCCCAAAGACCCCCTCAACAGGGTGATCCCCCAAAATTTGGGATTTTCTTTAAGGGGGGCCAACTATTTCACCCCTTAAAAACTCCAAAGACACCCTCAAAAATCAAGGTTACTTGAGGTTCTGTCCTTGCCTGTTTTGAAGTACAGTACAGTTTTCAACATGCATGCAAAACCTAGTGCAACCCTCCAGTTACCAAAAGTTTGTTTCCTTATTTCTTTATCAAACTTATATTCCACCAAATTGCAGTTGACTCACATGGCTTATCATATAAAGTTTCTGTAATAACAAAAAGAAATAAAAATAAAAAATAAAATGAATATATCATAAGTAATGCACAATGCCAATAAACCAGTTGATAAAATGCTGTTGGAATGTTGTGGGGTCATTCCCCTAAAGCTCTCCAGAAGAATTTGCTCTTCACAATCTTCTAGGAGGCCATCACCAATGGGGCTAGCTTTGTTTCTAAAGGGAGGCTGTTCCAGAGTATAGTTACCATGAAGGAAAAACAGTGTTTCTTGGCTTCAGCTCCCCTTACCTGATAAAATTGGGGCACCACAGCATGATGGATAAACTGAACCAACCGTAGCTTAGTCAGTGAACCATAGCTTACAACAATGTGCGAACCCTCCCTATATGAGAGAGAAGTAGAGAAAAGTAGTTTGTTAAAACCCACTCATACTTTGGTGCTATCATAGGCATGATCATACTTTCTATACTATGGGAAACTGAGGCTTTGATTAAGATTGTAAAGGACAATAATTTATCCCCCTTCCCCCCTCCCCCATCACAGTTAGCTTTGTCAAGATCTGTTTCATCACTTCTAATAGCAACATATCTTTTCCACACTAATTCAGGCTTCTTAGAAGTTTTATGGACCATGCAAAAAGCCATCAAGGCCTGCAGATGCTTGTACATCATTGTATATATTTGAAGGGAAAAACCCAAAATCGGTGACTGCTTTTAGTTTTATTTACTGATGGCAAAAATATTATTCTAAATTATTTTACTAGTAGGTAAGTGTTCTGAAAGATCCCAATTCAATTCAAGTAATTATTTGGGGAGTTTGTTTTTAGTAAACATTACAAAACTGAAAGCATCATTCATTATACCTAGTGTAGGTTAGTAACTTGCAACCTACATTACCTCAATGTATAGCTTCCAAAATGTCAGGGCTTCATTCTGAACCATTTCTTGAACTGGGACCTGATAAGATGTGTGGCGATATGCGCCTGCATCAAGTTTGGCTAAAGGAGGAATGATAGCCACAGTTGTCAAGGGAACATTTGCAATAAGTGAGAGTGGAACAAGTGACAATTTCTCTGTCAGACTTACTCATAAAAACAAATAAAAGATGGGCTATTATAGAATAACAGGTCTGACCCCAGTATTAGAGACAGTGAGGAGGCCACTCCGGCAGCAGATTCTGAAAAGGAGAGTTGCAGGGCTCTGTTTGCTGCTGACACAGGATTCACACATGGTGCTGTCATGGATTGTTTCGCTAAGCTTAGATAGAACATGCTCAGCTAAAACCAACAAACTGTGTTAGTGTTTAGCATGCTATATGAAGCAAGTGATATATGAAGCTAGTCATGTCTCACACCCTCAAGCCATGAAGCTGTGATGGAGAATGCTGTCCTGTCACTGCTGAGCAATGAAAAATTCAGCCACCTGTTCAGCTCAAAAACAAGGAGGGTGAGCAGGTGTGCAACATGTGGGCATCATATTGCCTTTCCTCTCAAGCAACAATACATCTTGGGGTGATGATTTCTTTTTGTTTTGCTTTATCCCATCCCTCTGATTCTTTAGAGAAATACAACTCAGTCTAGATTTGGATGAATAGCCATGCTCAGTATGCCATAGCTCTAATCAAGAACAATTCTGTCTTGTCTGGATTTAGTTTCACTTGATTACCCTTCATCAGTGAATCGAGGCTTCTGTACGCTGGTTCAGAGTCTCCTTTGGCATAGATTTGTCCAATGTTTTTCTAAAGCCATTACAAAGCCATTTATAGAGAGGTTCATTGAAACGATTTACACTTTGAGCTTTTTCCACAATGCTATTGTGATACAACTGTTCATATTCGTGTTGGAATGAAGGGTTTCTATAACTATCTTAAATGTTCTTGACAACAGTTTGAGCTGATATTGAAATCCTCTGTGATATGAAGGTTGAAGTGATGATGATAATAATAATAAAGAAAGAAATAAAGATAATAAAAGAAAGTTCAAATGCTTTCCTTATAAAGATGCAGATATATACTTTCATAAATTATATTTATAAGTAAATTACATAGGGTGTGCAAATGGTTTCTTTTTGCTTGCCCTGTGTATAATTTATTGGAAGAATCTAAGATTCAATATAGTGAGACAGAAAATAAATTTCTCTATTCTCTACATACAATTGATAATTTATAAAATTATAAAAATGCTAATTTTGCTTTTTTTCTTTTTTCTTTTAAATTAAAAACTCACAATCTCTTTAACTTAAATTTCATTGACTCTCTTAAATGAGATTAAAAAAGAGTTTTTAAAATTTTGTACCTGTAAACTTTAATAAAAATATTATATAAAAAAAAGATTAAAAAAGAAATATATGTATTGGTTCTACCTGGTAATGTCTCATTTTTCTATAAGCTATATATTTTACATCATTGCAAATAAAACATTGGGAAAATGTGCTCATATATATTAAGCTCACCCACAAATGGCATCACAAGAAAACAGATCACCTGTAAAAGGATCTGAATGAAAACAGAAATAGTTTCTGCCAGGAATATGTGGAAAACTGATGAACTTAGGTCAGATTAAAATCTCACCTTTGCTTTTATGTTATGAAGTGTGCTTCTCTGCTAGCCATTACTAGAAACCACACTTTGGCTTGGTTAGAGTGTATGGGTATGGGTTTAGATAAGTAGGATTTGCAAATCAAAGAGGATTGGATAGCTTTATTGATGGGACCATAAATGTCTCAGGTAGAGAAAGTCCATTTAAGAGTGCTTGTTTACAATACTGATTCATAGCTTACATAAATAAGTACATATTTTTATGGTGAACATGCTATGGCTTACCCCCTTACTCATCTCTTTCCCTTAGGCAGAAATGGTTCGTGCAGCTTTCCAAGCTCAAAGGGCATTTCTTCGGTTGACCTCACGTTATCAAGAACCTCAGGAGGTAAGAAATGTTTATGATCACCTGAAATGTTAAAGTTTGGTTGGTTGGTTGGTTTCTAAAAATGGGAAGTTGTAAAGCAAAAAAAAAAAAAAATCAGCCTTTTGCTTCATTTTATTTAAAAGAAAGTCTTCGTGCCTATACTTATTTAAAAAATAAAAATGATTGGGTCCTGGAGCCCAGTGGTTGGATTGGATGTATGCCCGGAACAAAAGAACGCACTCTAGAGCAGGGCTTCTCAACCTTGGCAACTTTAAGACGTGTGGACTTCATATGCTGGCTGGGGAATTCTGGGAGTCGAAGTCCACATGTCTTAAAGTTGCCAGAGTTGAGAAACCCTGCCCTAGAGAATGGCAGAGGAACTTCTGGGGGAAGTTGTAGGAGTCCCATAAATAAAGTTACTGTGGTCAAATTAATACCTTCCCAGTATCTGGAAATATCTAGAAATTTCTTTTAATTCTCTGGGCAATAGTTCTGATAAAGTCATAAAGAATTAAGAAACTTTAATTAAATGACAACTTAATTACATGTATGCACATACATAGCTGGTTCTTACTTTGTGATTTGTTTGGGGTTGACTGTGTATATTGTGAAAACTTTATTGAGATTTGCAAACCATAGTTATAATATGTAAACATAGCCAGTTAATGTCATATTCAACAAATTATGATTTAACAAAGCATACGTTCATAAAATGCACAAACACAATATGACTGACATCTGCTCTGGTGAAAACAAACCATGATTTGGTGCGATGTTGCAAGATAATCATAGGGGGCTGTCTTAAGTTATTTAAGCAAATTCGGCATTCCTAATACTGGGGCACATAGCATCGAATCTGATATTGGAGAAAGCTCTGCTATGTGCAGTGTGAGTGTAATTTTTTTCTTTTTACAAAACATAAGCTAGCAGGTTGATTCCAATATAGAAAGTACATAATTTAGCCATCTTTATTATGACTCAATTCCTTTTCATTCAGGTAGGGAAAAGGGAAGAAGAAAAATCAATCCTTTAAGATCATTATCATTGTGCTGTGGGAATAATAATCCAAGTACAGCAATGGAAGCAGTAAAAGTCCAAAAGGGAAAAAAAAACACAGTTTATATCAGAGCAGCTATGAAACTGTACAGAGATGGAATTTCTCTCCAATAATCTTTTGTAAGATGTTGACAGACTTAATACATATCAAGATAAATGAAGGCTAAGTTTAATTAAGATTTCACTATGTATTTTCTCTCTGAAGACATTAGTTGGTTTGTTTTTTCTGAATTTGTCCACTGACAAATTGTCCATTGACAAGTCCTGCTGTGTTGCCTCAACGTGATGGGGAGATGTTCCTGGGAGGTATGAGTGAAGAACGTCAGGAGTGTATATCAAGAGTATATATTCCCAGCACGGTCACCCAAGGCGTGAAGGTCATCCCAGCTGCCCAGCTAAAGCAACCAGGCACCTATATTGGGTAGCAGTGATAAAGGAAGATGTCAGAGGCAGATGATCACTTTATTGACAATGGCAAAGGCATCAATTCATACTGTGCAGAAGAAGGCAACGGTAAACCACTCCTGTATTTTACTAAGAAAACCACATGGATAGAAAATATAAAATAATTAACAATATAGTGCCAGATGATGGGCCCCTCAAGTTGGATGGCACTCACATGCTACTGAGGAAGAGCCGAGGATGATCTTTTGGAATACTAATGGTATTTATGATGTGGCTAGATTAAAGCCTTTGGGATGTTTAGATGCTTATGTCGCCATGCAGGAAAAGAATATCCAAAGCTGCAAAGACATAAATACAGTGGGAACATGGAATGTAAGAAGCATGAACACGGGAAGCTCAACATGGTGAAAGATAAAATGAAAGGACTACAAATTGACATCTTAGGTATCAGTGAATTGAGAAGGACTGGGATTAGATACTTTCAGTCAGAAGATCAGACTGTTTATCACTCACGATATGAAAAACAAAGAAGGAATGTTGTTGCTTATATAGTTAAAACATGTATAGCAAGAACAGCGATTGGCTACAGTGCAATCAGTGATCAAATAATATCAATTAGACTTTGTTCCAACCACTGATGCAGAAGAGGAGGTTGATGAGTCTTATGATCAAATTCAGTTTGAAATTGACAGAACATGCAAGCAAGATGTGCTACTTGTGATTGGAGACTGGAATGCCAAAGTTGAAAATATTAAGGAGGAAAAAGTAGTTGGATTGCACAGTTTAGGAAACCAAAATGAAGCAGGAGAATGACTTATTAATTTCTGCCACTACAATGATTTCTTCAAACAACCAAAACAGTGCCTCTGTACATGGACATCACCAGAAGGAGTGCACAGAAATTAAATTGACTTTATTATTGCTAAAAGGAGGTAGGGGAGCTCAATTATAGCATCAAAGACATGGCCAGGTGCTGGCTATGGAACAGAACACAAACTGCTCATATGCAAGTTCCAAGTTAAGCTGAAGAAGAAGAAAGCCAAGCAGTTTCCACAATGTGACCTTGAGCATATATCCATCATTTTCAAGAACATCAGGAATCACTTTGAAGTCCTGAATCTCATTGATAAGAGAACCAGAGGAACTGTGGAATGAACTTAAAGGTGTAATTAAGCATGAATGTGAAAAGAGACTGCCAAAGATGAAGAAACAGAAGAAAGCAAACTGGATGTCAGAACAAACTGTCACGAAGAGCAGAGAAGCCAGAGCCAAGAAAGGTAAAAATCTTGGATAAGAAAGGAACTTAACAAAGAGTTTCAGAGAGCTGTTAGAAGAGACAAGAAGCAGTATTACAACAATATCTATAAAAATATTGAAGATGAAAACAGACATGAGAAAACAAGCAAAGTCTTCCAAAAGATCTCTGAACTCAGAAGGAGGTTCCAACCTCAGATCTGTAAGCTAAAGGACACCAGTGGACAGATAGTAACTGATTCAAAGATCAAAGATGGAAGGGGTATAGTGAAATACTGTACAGTAGAGATGTAAACATCCAAGACACCTTAGAAGATATCCTCTACTTACATGAACCTATAATACTAGGAGATGAAGTTAGATCAGCACTCTAGTCCTTACCAAGCTGGAAGGCTACAGGAACTGATGGAATGCCCACAGAAATATGGGAAGCAACAGAAGCAGAATCAGTAAAGGTTCTTAATCAAGCTATGCCAGCAAATCTGGAGAACAACACAATGGCCCACAGATTAGAAAAGGCCAATCTACATTCTAGTACCAAAAAAAGGAGACTTAACAGAGTGTGCAAGCTTTCAAACTATCATACAATATTCTTAATTTCACGTACTAGCAAAATAATGCTTAGGATCATCCAACACACATTAGAGTCTTACATGGGAAAAAGAGATGCCAGATGTTCAAGCTGGCTTTAGAAAAAGCCAAGGAACACAATACATTATTGCTGATACATGCTGGATAATTGAGAAAGCCAAAGAATACCAAAAAGTCACTATGTGCTTCATTGATTATAGAAAGGCATTCAATTATGCAATCATATCAAGCTGTGGAATGTGCTTAGAAAAATAGGAATCCCAGAATATCTCATTGTCCTATGCTAAACCTATATATAGGTCAGAAAGCTACAGTGTGGACAGAACATGGCAAAACAGACTGGCTCCAGGTTGGCAAAGGAGTGTGACAAGGCTGTATACTCTCCCCTTATTTATTCAGTTTATAGGTGTTTGAGAAAGTGGTGGCATCACAGCTCCAAAGGGTTCTGGAGGAAACGGGTTATCTGGACCCTTTACAGTCAGGTTTCAGGCCTGGTTATAGAACAGAAACAGCACTGGTCACACTTATGGATGATCTCTGGCGGGAGCGGGATGGTGGAAGTGTGACCATCCTTGCTCTCCTTGATCTCTCAGTGGCTTTCAATACTGTCGACCACACTATCCTTTTGGGACGGCTCAGGGAATTGGGGGTGGGCAACACAGTTTCATGCTGGTTTACCTCCTTTCTCCAGGGTTGGTCCCAATCGGTGGTGATAGGGGGTGACAGGTCCCACCCCTGGCCCCTCCTTTGTGGGGTGCCGCAGGGTTCGGTTCTGTCTCCGCTCCTTTTTAACATCTACATGAAACCGCTGGGTGAGATCATCCATCATCATGGGATGAGGTATCATCAATATGCTGATGATACTCAATTATACATCTCTATCCCAGGTGAGGTAAGTGATGCCGTGACCGCCCTTTCATGGTGCCTGGAGGCTGTAAGGGTCTGGATGGGGAAAAACAGGCTTCAGCTGAACCCTGGTAAGATAGAGTGGCTGTGGGTTAATGGCTCCTTTGTATCCGGGACTTTGTCATCTTTGGTGCTGGATGGGGTAGCACTGCCCCAGATAGACCCAGTGCATAATCTGGGGGTCCTCCTAGACTCACAGCTCCTGCTCAAAGAGCAGGTGGCAGCCATGGCAAGGAGGGCCTTTGCACAACCGGGTTGTGCATCAGTTACTCCCTTTTCTGGATCGGGATGCCCTTCGAACAATTCAAGGTGTTGGTTATCTGTACCTACAAAGATCAGAATCATGTAAGCAATGGTATTCTCTGTGACACCCTATGGAAGCGAAAGTTGGACTTTGAAGAAGCAGGATAGGAAGAGTATTGATGCTTTTGAACTTTGGTATTGGAAAACTTGAGAATACCATAGACAGCCAAGAAAACAAAGAAATGGATCATCAAACAAATCAACCCAGAGTTTTCACTCAAGGCACAAGTGACCAGGTTCAGATTATCTATTTATGTGGCCACTAAGAGTCGACACCAACTTGATGCCACTTAATCAAGCAATTAAGCAATTTGGTATCCTCCAGAATTTTGGACCTCCCATGCTTCAGCCACCAATTTACCTATTACTATTTTAGAACCTCTAGCAACATTGATTAATATATAGGATATGATGAGTCCTCCAAACCAAAAGAAAAACAACATTTTTTTCTGTTATTACGGTAAACTGGAATATATCATAGTGTGAAATTAACACAGCTGTGTGTGTGTGTATAAAACAGCTGTCATGCAAAATCTTCTGCAACAAACGTTCAGTTATTTGAGTAGCATTTTCCACTGCAAGTGGTATGATAGTTTCATTTCTCCTTGTTGAAAGCAAGAAATATGTGTTATAAGTTTCCAAATAGTGCATTACACCATAAAGAAAACTTGATAGGAGCAGAACAGAAAATACTCTGTCAATGTGACATCATCTGTTTCTCCTTGTACTTTTAAGCTAATGTCACAAACTCAGAGCAAAATCCAGATAGGTAGAATAAGCATTCATTTTAATCAGAATTCCCAGAGCAGAGAAAAGCATATTAAGATGACGACTCCTGAAAAAGCAAGCAGTTGTGTCATTGAGCTTTCCAGACAGTTTTTTTTCTAAGAATGTAAAGCATTAGCTGAATAAGCTGTTGGTGATCGTGTCTTCACAGCTTTGCAAATATTCAGAAGCAATGTTGTAGAGAAGGGGGATTTATGCAATTTATCCTAAACTAATAACAGAAAACAAAACCATTAGTATTCTGAAGTATCTATGATTTGTTAGCTTAAATGTAGCATCCATGCTTAGCAAGTCACAAAGAAGTGTGTGTTCAGTGCGATTTTTCTGAGGTATGTTTTTGCCAACAATGCTTACATTTTATTCCATCTTGAAGTCCTTCATTTCTCTGTATATGCAAAAATAGCAAGAGCCAAGAAGATAATTCCAGCTGGCATGTCAATCCTATAACAACTACAATAAATTACTTAGCAGACTGAATGTTTTGTTCCTTTTTATGGTCATGTTCTATATTTGTATGTGAAGTGGAAATGGTCACATGAGAAAACGATCATCTGATACTCCGGTTTATGTATACTAGCTAGCTAGTGGCTACTGCCTGCAAAATGACTCTTTAAAAAGCTGTGATTTAAACTTTTCTACTTACTTGGAATGTATTTCTAATGCTTCAACTTAAGCAATACTTCAGAACAACTGTGAATTATCCTTTAAGTAAAAGAAATGTAAGAGTGGGAATTTATTTTAAAAATATTTTGAAACTTGGGAATAAACTAATAATAAAGTTATTATGAATAAAGAATTCCCATTAAAATCCAGCTTCATAAAATGAAATATTTTTAGCATTTTTATTCAAATATACAGTTTCCCTCCCTTTATGTGATTTCTGTTTATGTGAATTTCCTATTATGTGATTGATCAGTTTCATTCAAGAAATCACTTATGTGGAGAAAAAAGTGCTATTATGTGATTTATGCCAGCATAGTCCATTTGCTATTGAGAGCCAGTTTGGTCTACTGGTTAAGGCAGCAGGCTAGAAAGCAGGAGACTATGAGTTCTAGTCCTGCCATACGTACCAAGCCAGCTGGGTGATTTTGGGCCAGTCACTCTCTCTCAGCCATTAGAAGGAGGCAATGGCAAACCACTTCCAAAATCTTGCCAAGAAAACTGCTGGGACTAGTCCAGGTAGTCACCAGGCGTCAATAATTACTTGAAGCCCCTCTCCCAAAAAAAGGCCATTTGTACCAATGGTCAAGAAATATATCAAGATTTCTCCCTGCCAAAACTGCTTGCATTTTTCTGTGCAGGTCCCTTTCTATCCTCTCTTACACATTTACCATTGGGTTGTGCTGTTGTTCTAGTTGTGTGTCCTTAGTTCCATTCCTGCCATAGCTATTACTGTATTGTGGGGTCCAAACGGCTTTCAACATCTTGTCCAACCCCCTTACCCAAAAGGACCTCTCTAACACTAGAAATAAAGGTGGAAATATTAAGTCGTGCTGAAGTTGGTAAAGGATCCTCAAGCCTAGGATAAGCTTTTAGCCTGGGTGAATCTACTCTGCACAAAAAATGAAGAATGCTAATAAAATTCATAGTGCTGTGATGCATTCCATCTCTCTGTCTGCCATGAGAACCACGCACATTAGAAAACCAGCTTTACAAAACATTGGGAAAATGCTTTCACTGTACATAAAATATGAGACGGGGAGGGGGGGGAGTGTGTAATGTAGTGCTTAAGAATAAGACTCTAAAAAGTTTTGAGCATTTTTGTAAATGCATTTAGGTTACAAAGTTTGATATCTTATCTTTCAAAACAACCAAAAAACATCATCATCCTCAACCCCCCCCCCCCCCTTTTCCCCTGGTTTTGGTCTTGTTTTATGGAAACAAGGTTTCCAGGGAACGTATCCCTAGCACAAAACAAGGTAAGCCTATATTTTGTTACTGACCTTTGTATGCATCCAATGTGTGTTTTCTGCCCTCCAGCATTCCACAATACCTTTTTGGATAGAATGTGTTTGGAAATGTGTATTTTGTTATAAAATGCCTGTGTAAGTTATATATTCTGCAAAAGAATATGTTCAGAAATCTGTAGTTAACAGTATACATTTCTAAGTTGAGTTTTTTTTTAATGTACAGTAATGCTGAAGTGGAATGGATTTTTGAACGAGCAAATGTCCTATTGACCTGGACTGGAAATAGGCACCTATCACTAGTCTTTCAGTGTGATGCTTAGAGACCTGAGGGTGACTTTACATACCTATTTTGATGCTTGCTAGGCTCCCTCCCCCCACAACATCATCTTTATTTCCAAGATTGGTAGGTGGCTACAAGCGATGCTTCACTTGCCCACCTGACAAGAAAAGGAACACAGTAATAAGGGGTGGTGAACAAAATAGTGCGTGGGGGAGGAGCTGTAGGAGATATTTGGGAACAACCGTATCATTTTGCATGCTGATATGTAGGTGTCTTAGGACTGCCCATGCCCATCTTTTCAGCCAGTTAGCGAATGTACCTCCCCATCCCCTGGAAGCTATTTTAAGAGAGTGAACAAAACATTCTCTCAACATTTCAAGTTTGCTCATTGTCCTAAAAAGATTGCACATTCTGGCTGTAGGCACAGACTACATACTCAAGCATTAGGTGGCCAAATCAAGCATTTGACCCTTCTGCATTTTCATCCTGCGTTTCTTTGTATCCCACTTTTGAGCTAGACATCTTGGCTTGGCATTACAGTATTGGGATTTCCTTCCTTTAATGGTGCCAAGTGAAATAAGTAGTTACTTGCCTATACTAGGGGCTTAATTATCAGTGACCCCATCTTCTACTTAGATTATTTTTTTTAATGGAATCTGGATGGATGGGTGGACACAGAAGTTATATTATTTTTCTGGCTTATTTTTACTTACCATATTTGTTCTGAGATATATTGCTACATGGTAAAGCATAAATATTGCTTAAAAATAAATGAATAAACAAATTACTTCAACCTTCTCCCATGACTGACATATGTCTTATTTGACTTTAGTACCATTTAAATACATAGAACACCATTTAGACTTCATTTACTTATGAAAACATTAAGATCAAAACTGCATCTGGTAATTGTGAAAACTAGCACCCAGGGGTACCAGCTTGGGAGCATGTTAGTTCCTTTGTTGTCAAGACACACACTTATTGATGATAAGATTGCTAACTGATGTCATGGAAAATGTAAATGTAACTTAAAAATATATTCTTTTCCTCATCTAAAAATATGTAATTTATTGCTGTCAATATCTAGCTGCTCTGACATTAACATTCCCCAAACATATCTGTTATTTAAATACAGATTCCATACATTATTCATAAAAATGATTTCACAAAAAAATTTAATTGACCACAAGAAATGTTCATAAATGCATAATAATAGATGCAAAAAATTGGAATCGGAACAGCCTTCAATTTTCTATTTGAATCAAGACAGAATGATAGATATAGAATTAGCTATACAGAAATTAAGATCTGGCTTGTGTAATTTAGGATAATGATGCCCTATTAAACATATTACAGCAAGATTATTTTCTGCTCTGAGCTTTTTTCAATTTCCTATGTGGCTCTAGTTATATTTTTTCTATGACTTTAGCACTGAGATAACTTTTGAATCATAGACATTTTATATCATTTAAAATTACTGCTTTTCCTTATTGTTAAGTTAGCATGATTATTTTCCTTAAAAGGACACATTTCCACAAGCACATAATACTAATCCCCAACATTTGCTTTTCTGGTTCTCTGATATCTTCTGGGCTATTCTTAATACTAGTTCTATCAGGGCAGATCTTTAGAAAAGAAATGTTTGAGTCCTCTTGGTAGAATGAGCAGCAGGGCTCCCAGATATATGAGGACTAGCAACACATTTTACCTCTCAAGAGGATTCTTCATGGAAAAACCTTAAGCCCAGGGAGTCTGATTTTTTAGTTCACAGTCTAAAAATGTCTACATTTCATCACTAGGTATTCCCCCAAATATTTCAAAACACATCATGCCATCATCATAGTAGATGGATGACTTCTCTGAGAATGGATCTGTTCTTAGAGCATCATAACATAACATACTGAACAAAGTTCTGAGGAGATCTCCGTTTCAGTAATGACAAGAAAATGGGTTAGAACTTTGTGTGTTTGTGTAAGCATGTATACACACGCACACATGCATATACAAAAAAAAAACAACACATTTCTGTTCTGTTACTGGTTTGTTCATTTTATTAATACTGCAGAGTGAAGTTGCCATTCTTCTAAAACCAATATCGGATAAGATTCAGGAAATTCAGATGTTCAGAGAGAGAAACCGTGGAAGCAACATGTTTAATCATCTGTCTGCTGTCAGTGAAAGTATTCCAGCTCTTGGATGGATAGCAATTGTAAGTTCTGAATTTTAGAAGTGGATATTTTCCAAACAAGTTTCTGATATTGAGTGCAAAACTGAAACTAAAATCTAAATTGTTGCTTCTTATCTCTTCTCTCATGTTTAAAATTTTGGGGGTTGGCTTTGAGAAGTACCCATAACAGGACCGGTGAGGGGATAGCCTCCCTGCCTCTCCTCTCCAGCCCAGCTTCCTCACCCCAATCTGCCAGGCAACACTAAAAAACAGGAACCTTCCTGGATTGGCTTCCTGGTTTGGGCCTCACTGCTTGCAGATGGTATCGCCATCTCACTTTTAAAGATTTTCTCTTTGCCCTCAGTCCACCCTTGCAGCCGTCCGCTTTGTTTAGTGGGATGTCATCTCTCAATATGTGGGGTTGGTGGGTGGAAACATTTAGGTGACTGGCCAGTTGAAAAGCTAAGCAGGGTCGGTTCTGTTTAGTACGTGGGTGGGAGACTGTGAAGTCATGAAAACGTACCTGAAAAGGCAGTGGCAAACCACTTCCATATTGCTGCCAAGACAACTGCATGCGTAGTCCCGAATAGTCACCAGGGGTCATGAAGTGACCTTATCTTTCTTAGAGAATGGGGACAGCAAAATAGGCTTGCACAAGCCCTATTATATCCATGTTGCTTTGAAATATCTACAAGTTAAAATAGGAAGGAGGTTTTGCCTCACAATTATATTTATCTTTTCTTTCTCTCTTAAAAATGGATTTCTGCGGTTTTTACACACTGGTTCTGTGTTTTCTTTCAGTCTGCTAAGCCAGGGCCTTATGTAAAGGAGATGAATGATGCTGCTACATTTTATACTAACAGGGTGTTAAAAGACTACAAACATAGGTAAGTTAATACTTCTCACCATCACCCAAATTTACTCGGCTGGTAGGTCTGGATCATTTTTTTTTATATTCTAAGGCAAGAGTTGGAAACCTTTTCATCCCGACAGTCACATTCCTTCCTGGAAGAGGCCAAAGCCAGTTGGATCAAAGTCACATGTAGGTACCCATTTACACACTCCACCATACAAATATACACAAGTTCTCCTTCTTTCATAAGAGAATCAGGTCAACTTCTGGTGATTTTAAATTTTAAAAAAGATAGCCTGTTGCAGTTGCTTGTTTTTATTTTTAAGTATGTACATGAGGAATCATGCAGACAATTTACAAAGGAGAAAGGGCTGGGTAGGTATTTAAGTAAATGAAAAGGACATGATCCTGCTGTAGTTAAGCATTTTTTAGAGCTTGCACCATGACTACAACCTGCTTACATCACTCTGATCCCTTCTCCCCCTCCCTCCACCATGCACCTAGTGATGAGATGATTGGATTTTTTACAGAATCCAAATATTACCATTTGATGACTTATTGGGAAAATATGATCCTGCAACAAAAATGCAATGTAGAAGAAAGCACAGGTTATGGTTAAAAAAACTTAACAGTTATATGCATCTGTCACCTGAGGAATTGATGGTTAAACATACTTTCTACTTTAGGCTACATTGTTTGTGTTAGTGAGATTGTTACTAATCTGACTGTGACAAATGATTTACAGGTAGTCCTCGAGCTACAACAATTCGGCCAACGACTGTTCCAAGTGACAACGGCGCTGAACAAATGGTGGTTATGACTGGTCCTTGGAGTTCCAGCTGTTACAGCACCCCTGCAGTTACATGATTGTGATCTGGATGCTTGACAACCCATTCACGCTTATGACCAGTTGCCCAGCACCCCGCAATCATGTGATCACCATTTGCAACCTTCCCTGCCGGCTTTCCCAGAAAGTCAATGGGGAAACCAGCAGGGAAGGTTGCAAGTCACTGGGGTAAGTCCTCCCCACCCACACATACTTCCCTCAGCCCTTCTGTGTTCATGCCATGCCAGCCACTTGTGTACCCCCAAACATCCTCCTTGACCATGCAGTGCCTCTTGCACACCCTCCCCAACCCACTTAGTGTTCTCACACACTTCCTCACACCCTTGTGCACTCTTCCTGACCCACACAGCACTTCTCACGCACCCCCTTGCACCCTAGTGCACCCTCCCCAACCCTCTCCAGCCTGCATGGTGCCTCTTGTGACCCCCTCACACCCTCACACACCCTCCCCAACCCATGCAGTACCTCTCATGCACCCCCTCACACCCTTGTGCACACTCCCCGACCCTCCCTGGTGCACCCCCTCACTCTCTTCCCCACCCAGCAGTAGCCACTTACCTGTCTATGGGCCTGGGACTTGCAACTTCCTGCCAGCTTCCCCACTGACCGGTTGTGGGAAGTCAGCAGGAAGTTGCCTCGCCTAACAACCATGGACTCAGTTAACAATGACAACCAGGACTGCAGGGATCGCCATCGCTAAGCAATGTGGTTGCACTTTACAACTGCATCACTTAGTGATGGAAATTCCGGTCCCAATTGCCATCATAAGTCGAGGACTGCCTGTATTGAATTGCAGTAGGTAGATTTTTAAATATGGTTCAGATGATTCTGAATTACTATCTATTCTAGTATTATTCTAAAGAACACATACAAATGACTTATTACATTGCAGCGATTTGCATCATGTTGATTGGGTGAAATCATTCTTGAATATCTGGACGGAGCTTCAAGCATACATAAAAGAATATCATACTACTGGGCTCACCTGGAGCAAAACTGTGAGTACTTTATTTCTTGCCTTTCACTGTGAAAAAGGACAAATAATACATTATTGTATAGTAGCTTTCTTAACTTAGTGGTCTCCAGAAGTGCTGGAGGGTTATGGGAGTTCATATTAAACACTTCTGGAGGGCACTAGCACAGTCAAGATCATTCATGCACTAAGAGATAAAAACAAAAAAATGTTTTCTGATGAATTTTAAATGAAAATATATAGAAACTTGTAGGGAAAAAAAGTCCACCAGTGTCACTTGACCTCTTTTGCCAGGAAATTGATTTTTTAACCAGTTGTCATTGAACAAAAGTGTACCACTACAGCAATATCCTTGCTAGAGTTAGGATCACAGTTAGTGTTTCATTGATCACTTTGATTCTTAGCAGTGGTATATTTCCAAGACAAAGAACTGTCTGACATAAATGAGTTAGGAGAAGGTTTTAAATGTTTCACCTGTTAGGGTCTTTGATTCCAAAGTTGACAGTTTCCAAGAAAACTAGGAAAATTTTATACAGGTAGTCCTCAGATTATAATGGCAATTGGGTCCAGGAACTCCATTGCTAAGTGATGCAGTTGTAAAGCGCGACGTCATGTGACCACATCACTTAGCAATGGCAATTCCAGCAGTCCCCGTTGCTCTTGTTAAACGAGGACTGTGCAGGTTGTTAAGTGAGGACCTCACATGATTGCGACTTCCAACTTCCTGCCGGCTTCCCCATTGACTTTGCTTGTGGGAAACTGGCAGAGAACATTGGAAATTGCAATCACATGACTATGGCTTGCTGTGACGTCATAATTGCGAGCTGGGCGCCGTGATCACAATCACATGACTGTGGGGATGCTATGACAGCCAGACCTCAGAGGACCTGTCATAAGTCCCCTTGTTCAGTGCTGTTGTAACTTTGAACAGTCGTTCAACAAATGGTTGTAACCCGAGGACTACCTGTATACTTGAATCTACATTTTGAAGGTTTAATCATCACATGTCCAAACCAACAGCATAACACATGTCCAAACCAAGCCATCAACCATTGGTTGATTTTTTTTTTTTCATTTTGTTCATGCGTTCTTTTGCAGTTTTACCTATCTTGGTTTTTAAAATAACTTAAATTACCTATACTATGTATTTTAATGCAGAGTTCAGCTTATGGCTTCTGTAAAATCATCATAATCCCCCAAACATGTTATAGGTTCTCAAGAATTGACCTTATCTTAATCCAGCAGGTGTTTGCTATTGCTAGCAATTCATTAGATTAAATCTGAGCAGATGTTTTAACAATATATCTTTATAAACAGCTTTTAAAAAACCTATTTAGCACAAATGTTTACCATGTCTGTCTCCTAGGTTTATGTCAGCTGCCTCCTTGGGGAACAGCTGTTCTCTTGTTATTCTCCATTATTTCAAATGGTTAGGCAATGTATGACAATACATTGTGCCAAATAATATATGACAATATTTGTGCCAAAATATTTCTTGGATTCTGATTTGTAAATTACAGCCATTTGTTGTCATCCATGAAATCATTTGTATGTAACCAATTCCATGTTCTATAAAGGGAGACAGAATTAATATTCATGGTTATCCTAAAGGTAGATTTTAATTAGAAAGGAAACAAATATGCTATGTATTATTTTCACATCAATTTTCAGAGAACCAGTTATGTCAAAAAGATGAATATCAGATCTTAAAAGGAAATTATATAATAATCCAGTCTTGGTATTTAGTAAATGACAGCATGAGCTAAAAATGCTTGTCTCTGGAATTAACTTGGAACTTGTATATAGAGAAGAGATAAGAGTATTGGACTTCTTAATTTTGTCCTTCTCCCACTGAAGATCACACTTAAAAACTGGGGCCAGAAGTACAATTTGCACAGATACTGATTAGAAATTCTCACACAGTGACTAAATGGCCATGCTTTTCTAAGCTATAATGAGGGATGTTTGGTTTTGGCTAAGCCATTGCATTTCTAATTATGGCTTATGACTTAGCTTGTTTCACAGACAGTTGTGGCATAATATGTAAATGTAGCCATTTTTTCAAGGAGTTGTGAGCAATGAGGTATTAGTCAATTTTCAAACATAGCCCATAGCATAATAGCCAATTTAATTGGATCATTAATACTGAACTGGCAAAGGTGTTGTAGTGCTTAACACGTATGTGGGCTGGAGGGCCTGGAATCCAGATCTTTGACCATAAAGGTCACTAGGTAACTTGGTACGCATATTGCAGTAAGCCATGACTTCCTTTAATTGTGGTTGTTGAACAGGACATAGTGGCCTGATACACACATAACACAAAACCATAAACCATGCTTAAAAAATCCCATGACTTGGTTCATATATTGTTTTTAGTCAAAATCTACCAAACAGTGTTATCACTTAGCACAGCCCTTTTGGTGTTCCTTGGAGCCCCCTCTGATGAGGATACAGCATTTTGAGGTAGGAAACATGAAAATGACAGTATAAGCTCTAAAATAGGCATATCAGAGTCCAAAAATAAAGAAATCCACCAAATGCCTGAGCCTTAGGGTGATGTGTAGACTATGTGTATCTTGCCTACCTCAGTGTTTTTACAAATCCTAACCCTTTCTTGGGCAAATATTTGTATCTATCTCTTAAGGATATTAGTTGTGCCTGCCTTAAACCAGATTAATTTGTAGGTGTTTGATTGCAGGAATTCTAAGTTTGTCTTTAATGTATTTTTTCAGGAATATGTATCTTTTCAATTAGTATAAGACGTTGTCTGAAAAAAAGGTAATGTTTGTGTTTTAACTGAAGACCCACTTTCCAAGACAACCAATTACTGAAATTCTGAAAGAATAAAATCGCATTCTGTCAGTAAAAAGGCACTAACCCTACAAACCTTTATATGCTTCATATAATTACAGAGTCCTTTATTGTACTGTTCATACATATGCACAGACATAAAAAAGAGAATGTGAAGCACAGAAGATCATGTAACAGCCGACTGGAACAGGTGGACTGTGGCACAGAGACATAAATCTTTTGTTAAGGTGTTTGTTCTGTAAATGTACACTAGTGTTGTCTTTATAAACCGCAACATTTAGACCACCTGTCTTCAAGCATCCTTACTGCAGTGAAAGGCTAGTTACCAGGTGAAGCAGCTGATGAGTATGGCTTTTATAGAGAAATATCTCATCCATTTTGTCTATTATCTGGATCAGTGTTTTTCAACCTTGGTGACTTTAAGATGTGTGGCCTTCAACTCCCAGAATGCTGGCTGGGGAATTCTGAGAGTTGAAGTCCACATGTCTTAAAGTCACCAAGTTGAGAAACACTGATCTGAATTGTTCATTTGGTTGTTTTACAATATTGCAAGTAATACTGTACTTTATAAAAACTCTTCATTTGAATTGAATATATTTGTGACCCCATCTGTTTACTTTTAAAAAAAAAATAGGGTCCAGTTGCCTCAGCAACATCAGGTTTGCCTGCTCTAGTGAACAACCAAGGCCTTCTTCCTCCTCCGCCACTACCACCTCCACCGCCTCCACCACCAGGATCTCCTCCTGTCATCGATACAGGAAATGCAAAAGATGATACAACTGCTACTCGCTCAGCTTTATTTGCTCAGTTGAACCAGGGAGAAACAATTACTCAAGGTGTGAAGTTCACAATAAATTTGCATCTCTTCAAACCATTCTCCTCTATTTTGAGATTTCTTATAAAAATGAAAAACACTTGCTTTCATGAATGCAAATATCTTTAGGCTAAAAATTAACTTGGAAATGTGAAACTGCAGACTTACATATATCTACCGTTTGCGGGCAAAAACTGGCTCACCTAAAAGCAACCAAATCATTGAAGATACAGCATGCATGTATTAAGCATGCAAACAATTACAGTGTATACTGGGCTCCCAGCAAAGCATTGGCAGCTTGCTGAGCAGCCCTCAGCAAAAGCAGAACCAGTTTGTATACCTTTAGCCTGCTGCATTGCAGAAGCAAGGCAAAGAAAAAGGCAGACACAGTATAAATTACCGCATGATGCTGGAATGTTCTTGATAAACCCATCTGGGTGACCTCATTATTTATCCCTTTCTACTAAGTCAGCATGCTAGCTATACTATATTTGAGATATGGTCAGTGAATATAAACAATTTGGTTTACTGGGTCACTGGTCCCTTTCTGATTTCTCCCCCTGTTGCCACTTAGGTCAATTCAGCTTGCTGTGAATGTTTTATTACGAGGGCATTTTAAGCAGTTCATATGTAAATTTGGTAGTGAATGCAGTTCACATGTTGTGGAGAGGTACTTTTACTACCACACTACCCAGAAGCTAGCTCCATTGTTTGTGCAGTGGATCACAGTAGACATAAAGCAGTTCACTGCCAGGAACTGCAAGCTCAGATTCATGTTTTATTTCTTTTTTTAATAGTAATTTTATTAAAAATTACAATCACAACAATAAAAAACTAATATAAACTAAAAAAGAAAAGAAAAGAATAAAAAGAAAAAATAGAAGGTATAGAAAATAAAAAGAAAATAGAAAAGAAAGAAAAAATAAGAATATAGTAAAGAAAAAGAAAAGGAATATATAAAGAAATGACTTCCCCCTTCATCACAGCAACTATAAACTATAGTAACTTATCACCTTCTCCTAAATTACAACAAATGGTCTCTTCTTCCCATTTCCCATCTCGTATCTATAAACAAACCCTTAAAACCTCATTGTTTTGATCCTGATCAGCAAAAGTCCAGTAAGGGTTATCAGAGATAACAAGATACCTATTTTACCTTGATCAAACAAACCAACTTTATATTCCCTCCTTTTACTTCTAAGAATCTTGATCTTTAGTCCCTTCAAATAATGTCCTAGAACTTGATTTCTTTTCATTTTTTCTTTGTCCTTTCTCATAAAATTCTTCAAAGATTTAACAAGCCTCTTTTGTAAATCCAATATAGGAAAATTATCCAGGTCAGTCTTTTGGTTTGTTATTTGTATAATTATCAAGACATCAGCTGGTTTCTTTTGCATGTCCTATGTAACATCTTTTTCCATGTCATTCTTGTAGCCTGTCATTTTTAAATCTGCTTTCAGATCAGTCACAGTCTTGTCTGGTAAATCTTGTTCCTCTTCCATAACATCTTTTAGACACCATCTATCTATAGAGGCAGACACTCTTAAAATTAATTTCTGTGTCCATTGTTCCAGATACCGTTCAATATGTCCAATGTTAAAATATTTTGCTCTATTCTGTATTAGTAAATCAAGTAGAGGCCTGGGGGCAGTGGCGGCCAGCTGAGACTGCTGAAGGTCCCAGGCCTCTAATTCAGCACCAGCACTGCCGCTGCCGCCAAGGAATGGCACTGTGCAGGGCAGCCAAAAGGGCAGAGATGGAGGGGAGAGGGGCAGGTGGAGGGAGTTGAAGCAAAGGTGAGTGTAGCAGGGCAGGAGAAGTGTGAGGTATTCACCTAACTATGGTGATGTTCTGGCCTAATGACCACAACTGGGACTCCTGGAACTGCTGTCGCTAAGTGGTGTGGTCATGATGTTTTGCCTAATGACCACATCGCTTAGCAACAAAAGTTCCAATCCCAATTGTGGTCATAAGTCGAGGACCACCTGTACCTATACCTGGGATTTATTGGGATGTAAATGCCTACATTTGTGCTGAAGAACAGTCAGATCAGTAAGGACACTGAAAATAAATAGCTTAGGTTGGGACAAGGAAACAATTATCTTCCAGATGTTAGTGTTAGCATCTTCTAGCAGCTTTTGGCAGTAACATGAAGGGTGCTGGGAGTTGTAGTTCATCAACATCTGGAAAGCCTATCTCGCTATTCTGGTTTAGATATGTATATGCTCTGCCTTCATATCAGGGAAAGAGATATGGCCATAAATTAGAAACTAAAATGTAATGGCTGAGAGTACCTCTTGCAACATGAATCATCCCTTGAGACTGTTGCTTAAAGTTACTCCTTACATTTTGAGAAACTTTAAGTTCTACCATCTTTTTATGTTTGACAATCAAATCAAATGAATCTGCTGCAGATAAATATGTTCAAATATCTGCTCATCTATCTAATACAATATATGAACAAGACTTCGAGTATCATATCAATCAGATTCACAAAGCAAAGCTTATAAGTAAACAAAACTTTAAAAATCTACACATTTTTGTAGGGCTTCGACATGTCTCTGATGACCAGAAGACCCATAAGAATCCCAGTCTGCGTGCTCAAGGAGCACCAATTCAATCTCCTACCAAAACCTATACTTCTGAGTCTTCCAAGATACCTCAAAAGAGTTACTCTCCTGTGTTAGAACTTGAAGGCAAAAAATGGAGAGTGGTAAGTTCAACTCACTTGTAGGTAACCTGGTTTTACAATTGATTATAAGTGACTTTTCCATTGAACTGTTACCTAAGAATTGTGTGCTTGAATTTTTTGTAGTAGGATTGATAGTTTTACTTCCTAAGAGCTTTAAATAAGCAACTAAAACATGTATTAGATCCAGCAGGTAGCAACATCTAACTAGCCTTGTCTGGGCTGAGAAGCTAAGCAGGGCTGGGGCCAGTTAATACTTGGATGAGAGATCATCAAGAAATAGCTGTAATTTAGATTGGAAAGTGTGTCATTCATATAGTAATTATGCCTTACGTTTATTGTGAGACTTCGATTAAATTGTTACCAGGTAAGGAATAAGACATTTACATTCTCCAGAGGTTGCATTCTGGCTGAACAAAGAGTGAGATGATTCCTTTTGTGTGTGCTAATAAAGGAAAACCAGTGAACACTTCCAACTCACTGTATTCTTCATTGTCAATCCTGTAATATATTGTTTTTCCCAGCAAAATAAATACTTTCTGACATATGAAGCTGGGAAAAGCACAACAGATGGCAAGGAAGGGTTCTCCTTGCTAATAGTTGTGAATTATTTATTTATTTATTATACATACAAGTGTTAATGAACGACCTTAGTTCCAAGAAGTCAGGGTCATATACAGTGCTGTAACAGTAAAAACTAAGCAGTAAATAATCAAACATCAATATCAAAGAAAGATATAATGGCACTCCAAGTCTACCATCTGCACCAAAGGATTGTTGGAGCAGAACTGTTTCAACCACCTTATGAAAGGTGAGTAAAGTGGGAGCTCCTCTTTCATCAGGGGCAAGGTATTCCTTAATGAGGTGGCTGCCAGTGAGAAGTCATGCCTGAGGACCCTATTCTTTTCCCTCATGAAGGATGAGACCTTCATCAGCTTCCCTCAGGATGAGCCCACAGAATGGATTGAATCTGGTGGGAGAGACAGCCCTGTAAATACTGGTGCTCAGTCTTCTTGGCCTTGAATTGGACCCAGAAGCTTAGCAGCAGCTGGTGCAATGACCAAAGCACTGGTGCGATGCTGTATTTGTCAACAATTGTAGTTTTCAGATTATTTTGAAGAGCAGAACCCTATTTCTCATCCTGAGAAATTGGCAGGAAGAGGAGAACAAAAGAATGGTGCAGGATTTAGGAAATTCAGTCCAAAATTCAATATTTGCTTATATCGTAAGGAAAAAGGTGGTGGCGTTAACATATTGTTGACAAAATTTCATTTCCAATATAAGTCGTTTCTTTACCTAAGGCCTGATGTTCAAGATATAATGCACACTAAAGGGTGACAAACCATTTTGTGGCTAGAGACTATACTTTAATTTCTTTACTTATTTTGCTCTCCTAGGACTGCTAAGGGCACCCATTGGCCTTCTATTTTAGAGTGACAGCAACCATAGGATGGAAACATTATGTTACTGAATTGAGATTTTGTTACCAAATTTCAGCTATGCATCCTGGGAGTGCTCTGGGATCTGTGACATGCATGTTGGGGAGCCATATACAGCAAATAAGCTATTGGTTGCCCCTTCCGTGCTCTGTTTTATATACAAATATTTAGCTGGTATAGTATTAATTTCCATTTCCAAAAGCATACTTCTTGTTTAATAGAAGTTATGTGGTGGTGTTATATTTTTCTCCCACCTTTTTTACATATAACTCAAGGCAGTGAACAAACCTGATACTCCTGCCTCCTATTTTTCCCCACCACGACCATCCTGTGAGATGGGTTGGGCTGAGAGAGAGGGACTGGCTGAAAGTCAGCCAGCCAGCTTTCATGCTTATGGGAGTCCTAGAACTCATAGTCTCTTGGTTTCTAGGCCAGTACCTTCACCACTACACCAAGCTATCTCAAACATAAACAGTATTATGCCCTGTGTTAAAGTGGTTAAATAAATAAATATCAAATGTTTATGAGGAGGCTGCAGATAAGTGAAATACAGTTGATACTGTGCACTGTCTCAAAGTATTGTTACGATATTTACTGCTAAATGGGGAAACAGATAAAATAATTGTAGGATGTAATTGCAGGTTACATTTTCCCTTATTCTCCCCCCCCCCGCCCCTTTACTCTCTCTCCCTCTCTCTCTAAATAGTAGAGATTGGGAGGAAAGTACAAATACTACTTTCTCATAAGCAGTTATAACTAATATAAGGTCAATTAATTTTTTTTTGAACAATGCAGGAGTACCAGGAGGACAAGAATGACCTATTAATTTCAAACACTGAACTCAAGCAAGTAGCTTACATCTTCAAGTGCAGTAAATCTACATTACAGATAAAAGGAAAAGTTAATTCCATTACTATTGGTAAGTTCACTTCTAGGCAAGACTAAAGCTGAAATATCATGTATATTTATCTTGAGTAAGTCTTATGGTACATAGCAGAACTTAATTCCAAATAAACGTGATTAGGAATGCACTGTCCATTCGAGTCTTCTGGGCATACATTCCATGGGGGAGACATAACTCTTCTTCCAAATAAACAAGTGTACAGTAGCACTGCTCAACTCTACAAGGGGTTTACAGCTGAATATAATGCTTTAAGACAGTCTTGTTGAAATCTGCAGAGATAAGCATATGAATAAAGCTATTCATAGATATTTGCAAGAGGCGGCAAGTAAATGCCATCTCATCTGAGAAACAATATGACTGAATAAGCTCTCTATATGATCCTTTTCTTTTTTTCAGACAACTGCAAAAAGTTTGGCCTTGTATTTGACAATGTTGTTGGTATTGTTGAAGTAATAAATTCCAAGGATATTCAGATACAGGTAAACCATCTTCATATACTACTAATATGGGAAAACAAATCCAAAACAGGAAAAAAAGTGCTATTCAGTTGTAAGAAGGTCCATCTCCCCACCTTTATGAGACTAGTATTTTGAGTGGCAGAGATACATTAAGGAAATGAGATAGAGGGAAAGGGTCCCCCACATTAGCTGAACTTGGACTGACACAATCAATCACCGCCTTAAGCGTTAAAAATATTAGTTTTAGTTATGTATCTCTTAGTTCAAAGAAACTCTCCCATGTTATGGAACATCCTGTTTTTCTCCTCTGAGGCAGGTTAAGATAATTACAGACAGGCCAGCTTGATCTTCAGAGCTAGGGATTACAGGTAGTCCTCGTTTAATGACCATTCATTTAACAATGGTTCAAAGTTATGATGGGCCTCGGAAAGGATGCTTTATGGTTCATAAAGCACTTCCAGCCATTGTAAAATATTGCACCACCCCCGCAGTCACATGGCTGCATTTCGGGTGCTTGGCAATTGGCTTGCATTTACAACTGGTTGCCAAGTGCCCCACAATCATGTGAGTGCCATTTGCAATCTTCTCTGCCAGCTTTCCCATCGGAAGCTGGCAGGGAAGGTTGCAAGGAGAGGGGATGCAGCAGTGTGAAGGAACGGAGCTCAAATCCTGAAGATTTGAGCTCCGTTCCTCCCCACCACTGAGTGGGGAGGAGAAACCCCTTGGCGGTGGAAAGGAACAGAGCTCAAATCCTGAAGATTTGAGCTCTGTTTGTCCAGCCCCAGGAAAGAGGAAAAACCCTTCAGTGAGCTTTAGGATTGTTTGAGAGCAAAAAGGTTGCCTGCCAGAAGAATTTCAGCTCTATGTGGAGCTGAAACTATCTGGCAGGCAGCCCTTTCACTCTCAAAGAGCTGCCTGCTGGGAGGATTTCAGCTCTGTGCAGAGCTGAAATCCTTCAGCAGACAGCTCTTTCACTCCACCTGCTTAATGACCCGGGAAATTGCCTAATGACCGCAACCAGGAGTGCCCCGATTGCAGTCTTAAGTGAAGCAGTCACATGGGCATCTCACTTAATGGCTGCTTTGCTCAACGACCAAGATCCCAGTCTCAATTGTGGTCATTAGGTGAAGACTACCTGTAGTATCTTTGGAGGATGATGATTTATTTAGTTTTGATTTCTGGTTTTATTGTCTTAGGTACTTGGGAAAGTGCCAACCATTTCAGTGAACAAAACTGAAGGCTGCCATATATACCTCAGTGAGGAATCATTGGATTGTGAGATTGTGAGTGCTAAGTCATCTGAAATGAACATCCTGATACCACTGGATGGAGACTATGTAAGTATTATATTCAGTGAAACCCACTGAAACACACATTGAAACCCACTGAAACACACATTGAATCCTGTACTGTATCACTAATAATATTTATTTAATCTTGAGAAAGCAGTTATTTGAGTTAAATCTTCTATCAGTCAGGTTGCCATTAATTTAATACTTACATATTTGGAACATTTGTATACTGCTCTTCATTTTATTGTCTTGTAGGTCAGCTTATTGAAATGTAAAAACACATCAGTAAATTGTGTCAGGGGTTCTTTTGATTGACTCAGACTCAAAAGATCCACCAAAAGCGCCGGACCCTAAACACTTGGATTTTTATATCTCCCTATAAGGGTTGGGGAGATATTTTATTTTGGAAAAAGCTATCCAAGATACAAAAGTGAAATATACAAACATATATGTGTGAGTTCTTTCTATGGCTATTATCTTATCCTACACTCTATTTCTATTACTAATGATACTATACAATTTTCTCTATACTATATTCTACTACTATTACTATACTACACTCTATACTATTACTTCTGTGCTATATTATACTATGACTAGTATATTATTACTATTATACTACTACTATTACTAGTATACAATAACAGTTTACTCTTACCGACCCTGATCTATCTTTAAATCCTCTCTCTTTTTGGGATTTCTTCTATTTTTTTTTTTTCTTCTTCATTAACGGACAGCATGTAAAGCACTCACACCTTCCCAACGTTGTGCTTGGCTTTGCTGGGCCTCTTTTTTTTCTTCTGTACCCTTCAGTCTCTGTGAAGAAAAACACCTTTGATTTGGCTGCTTTCTCTGTTTGTTGCTGCTGCCGAGCTTCCAAAACACGCACTTCTCCTTCCCCACCTGTTTCAAGGTTGCAGCTTTATCAGCAACTCTGCTGTGCTGACGCTGGAGAGAAGGCTCAGATAGGAGGGGAGGAAGGCAGCACAGGTGCCTGTAATTTTGCTAAGCAGCCTGCTCTTCCACAAAATGCCACACACTAAATTGAACAACAACAACAACAAATTAGAGAACATGCAGCCTTGACTGATCTAACATTTGCTAATAACTTAATCCTTACCTCTTGTTTTTTTATATTCCAAATTCTTTCTGTTATTTCCCTAGCCTTCCCACAGTCTCTCCCAGGTATTTTGCCCTTGGCTTACTGAAAGGTGGGGTCACCTCTGTTTTAAAGAGGGCCTTTGCCCACCTTTGGCCGGTGCACCCATGGCAGCCTTACCTGCAGGGTGAGGTCCTTGCAGTGGTAACTCCCACTGCATCATCTGCATACACTACTGCAATCTGCTGTTCATGGGGCTCCCTTTGAAGACCACTCAGAAACTTCAGTTGGTACAGAACACAGCAACCTGATTGGTCCTGAATTGTGGTCAAGGCTCTGAACTGGTTGCTGGTGAACTTCCAAATGCAATGCAAAGTGTGCCAAAAGGTCTCCAGGACTCTCATCTCCAGCCAGTACCAACCTGTCCAGTTTATAGATCATGGGAGAGGTCCTGATAATCCCACGTTTCCATAAGATAAAGGGGGCTGAGGAGACAATATTTTTTATTTGCAGTACCAATATTATGGAGCAATCCCTTTTTGGCCATTAGCCTCCCAGTAAACAGTAAAGACCTAATTGTTTCAGAGGACCTTTGATACTTGAGTGCCATCTTGTTATTATGTTAATCATGTACATTTGCATATTGTCAGGGGGTTATTGTACTAAGAGACTGTATTAATTTATTAGAGTAATAGGATATATCAAGTATCAAATTACAGATAATACATACATACAATAAATTTCAATTGATGAGAGATAACTTACTAAGAGGAAAGTTTATGTTAGAAAATAACATTAAAATTAGGCAGAGAAATCAGCTGTTGTGTGTTCACTGCAGTCTGACAATAGGTGGCAACACTCCTTGTTCTATCTTAATTAGCATCTGATAGCAGTTTGGTATAAAACTTGTCAATTTTCTCTGAGATTGCTAGAAGAGGGATACTAGATGGCATTTTCAGGTGTCTTTGTAATAGTCACAATAGATCACGTTGAACTGACTATTTCTTCAGAGTCAAAGAAGCATAAATATTTGTCTACAGGGATTTTGTTATATCTACCACTTAGGAGGGCAAAAAGTAAGACATTATGCCTATCTCTAAAGAATTCTTTTCTTAACTGGAGGAGGTCAGAATGCTCGGATAACTTCGTAAATTGCCAGAGGTTCCTGCTGATGAGCATTCTAGAGCTCCATGTTAGTTCTACATCCTCCAGCCGTTGGTATATAATCCTTTTAGCCTCATCAAAGCCAGCAAAAATAAGTTGCTCCTTAGATAAGCCAACGGTATTTCATTTATTTCCAACTGTTAAGTCCAATAACCAAACGTACTCATCTATCAAAACCAGTGGTGATAAACATAGTGGAAAGAATGGAAATTTCAACCAATATGTGTTCAATTCTGGGCTTCCCTACTTTGTCTGAGGACTGCATTAGAGATATATTGGGGCACAGCAAGTATGGTCCTCAGAAATTTGGGTTGTATGACCACTATAGAGTTGTTTTTAGCAAATAGACCAACTTGTGCCGCATATGGAATATGGGCCAGAGTTTTAGGCTCAAAAAGTTCTTGTGTTGTTAAATGTGGATGTTTTAATGTTTATATTTATGATGGATATTTTATTGTTTTACACTGCCATATATACCATGGACATTTTCAGTGCCGTAAGCAGCCATGAGTCAAAATGAAATTAGCAGCATACATATTTGGTAAATATGTATTTACTGGAGAAGGAAATGGCAACCCACTCCAGTATCCTTGCCAAGAAAACCCCATGGACAATGTTAAAAGGCTAAAAGATATGACGCCGGAAGATGAGCCCCTCAGGTCGGAAGGTGTCCAATATGCTACTGGGGAAGAGCGGAGGGCAATTCCAAGTAGCTCCAGAAAGAGTGAAGCGGCTGGGCCAAAGCCGAAAGGACGTTCAGCTGTGGATGTATCTGGAAGCGAAAAGAAGGTCCGATGCTGTAAAGAACAATATTGTATAGGTACGTGGAATGTAAGATCCATGAACCAAGGCAAGCTGGATGTGGTCAAACATGAGATGACAAGATTGAACGTCGACATCTTGGGAATCAGCGAATTGAAATGGACGGGAATGGGTGAATTTAATTCAGGTGACCACTATATCTACTACTGTGGGCAAGAAACCCTTAGAAGAAATGGAGTTGCACTCATAGTCAATAAGAGAGTGGGAAAGGCAGTAATGGGGTACAACCTCAAAAACGACAGAATGATCTCAGTGCGTATCCAAGGAAAACCATTCAACATCACTGTAATCCAAGTCTATGCCCCAACCACTGATGCCGAAGAAGCTGAAGTTGACCGGTTCTATGAAGACCTACAAGACCTTCTAGAACTAGCACCAAAAAAAGATGTCCTTTTCATCATAGGGGATTGGAATGCTAAAGTAGGAAGTCAAGGAGTAATCGGAATAACAGGCAAGTTTGGCCTTGGAGTACAAAATGAAGCAGGGCAAAGGCTAATAGAGTTCTGTCAAGAGAACAAGCTAGTCATAGCAAACACCCTTTTCCAACAACACAAGAGACGACTCTACACATGGACATCACCAGATGGTCAATACCGAAACCAGATTGATTACATACTTTGCAGCCAAAGATGGAGAAGCTCTATACAGACGGCAAAAACAAGACCAGGAGCTGACTGTGGCTCAGATCATGAGCTTCTTACTGCAAAATTTAGGCTTAAATTGAAGAATGTAGGGAAAACCACTAGACCACTCAGGTATGACTTAGATCATATTCCATGTGAGTACACAGTGAAGGTGATGAATAGATTTAGAGGATTAGATTTGGTAGACAGAGTGCCTGAAGAACTATGGACGGAGGTCTGTAACATTGTACAAGAGGCAGCAACTAAAACCATCCCAAAGAAAAAGAAATGCAAGAAAGCAAAATGGCTGTCTGATGAGGCTTTACAAATAGCTGTGGAAAGAAGGAATGCGAAAAGCAAGGGTGAAAGGGAAAGATATAAGCAACTGAATGCAGATTTCCAGAGAATAGCAAGGAGAGATAAGAAGGCCTTCTTAAATGAACAATGCAAAGAAATTGAAGAAAACAATAGAATGGGGAAGACTAGAGATCTCTTCAAGAAAATTGGAGATATCAAAGGAACGTTTAGGGCAAAGATGGGCATGATAAAGGACAAAAAAGGCAGGGACCTAACAGAAGCAGAAGAGATAAAGAAGAGGTGGCAAGAATACACAGAAGAACTATACAAGAAAGATCTTAATGTCTCTGATGTCCATGCTGGTGTGGTCACTGACCCTGAGCCAGACATCCTAGAGAGTGAAGTCAAGTGGGCCTTAGGAAGCATTGCTAACAACAAAGCTAGTGGAGATGACAGTATTCCAGTTGAGTTATTTAAAATACTAAAAGACGATGCTGTTAAAGTGCTGCACTCAATATGCCAGCAAGTTTGGAAAACGCAACAGTGGCCACGGGATTGGAAAAGGTCAGTTTACGTTCCAATTCCAAAGAAGGGCAATGCCAAAGAATGCTCAAACTATCGCACAATTGCACTCATTTCACATGCTAGCAAGGTTATGCTCAAAATCCTACAAGCTAGGCTTCAGCAGTACGTGAACCGAGAACTACCGGATGTACAAGCTGGGTTTCGAAGAGGCAGAGGAACTAGAGATCAAATTGCCAACATTCGCTGGATCATGGAGAAAGCACGAGAGTTCCAGAAAAGCATCTACTTCTGCTTCATTGACTATGCAAAAGCCTTTGATTGTGTGGATCACAACAAACTGTGGCAAATTCTTAAAGAGATGGGGATACCAGACCACCTTACCTGTCTCCTGAGAAATCTGTATGCGGGCCAAGAAGCAACAGTTAGAACCGGTCATGGAACAACCGATTGGTTCAAAATAGGGAAAGGAGTACGACAAGGCTGTATACTGTCACCCTGCTTATTTAACCTATATGCAGAGTACATCATGAGAAATGCCAGGCTGGAAGAATCACAAGCCGGAATTAAGATTGCAGGGAGAAACATCAATAACCTCAGATATGCAGACGATACCACCCTAATGGCAGAAAGTGAAGAAGAACTAAAGAGCCTCTTGATGAGGGTGAAAGAGGAGAGTGCGAAAGCTGGCTTGAAACTCAACATTAAAAAAACTAAGATCATGGCATCTGGACCCATCAATCCCTGGCAAATAGAAGGGGTAGAAATGGAAGCAGTAACAGACTTCATTTATTTGGGCTCCAAGATCACCGCAGACGGAGACTGCAGCCATGAAATTAAAAGACGCTTGCTCCTTGGGAGGAAAGCTATGGCAAACCTAGATAGCATATTAAAAAGCAGAGACGTCACCTTGCCGACAAAGATCCGCATAGTCAAAGCTATGGTTTTTCCAGTAGTAATGTATGGCTGTGAGAGCTGGACCATAAAGAAGGCTGAACGCCGAAGAATTGATGCCTTTGAACTGTGGTGCTGGAGAAGACTCTTAAGAGTCCCCTGGACTGCTAGGAGGTCAAACCAGTCAATCTTAAAGGAAATCAACTCTGATTGCTCATTGGAAGGATTGATAATGAAGCTCAAGCTCAGATACTTTGGTCACCTAATGCGAAGAGAGGACTCTTTGGAAAAGACCCTGATGCTGGGAAAGATGGAAGGCAAAAGGAGAAGAGGACGGCAGAGGATGAGATGGCTAGATAGCATCACTGAAGCAATGAGCATGAAATTGAGCAAACTCAGGGAGGCAGTGAAAGATAGGAAGGCCTGGCGCAATATGGTTCATGGGGTCACGAAGAGTCGGACACGACTTAACGACTAAACAACAAATATTTGGTAAATAAATAAAATGAAGCATTTCCCTAAAAGACTCTAATGTGGGATTGAACTCTTCCAATCCTGTTAAGCTTGCATGATAAGAGTAATTTATATGACAAGTTTAACTGTTTAACTTGGGGTTCTCTGAGCTTGGTTGTTTTCTTGCAAACATTTCATTACCTGCCTAGGTAACATCTTTAGTGCTTAACTTCAGTGTTTAACTGTTTGATGGGGAATGCAGTTAACATATACAAACTCCTTGGCCAAGTGTCTACGTCAAGGAATCTTGAAGAATTATTTAGCTCCACATGACCTTGGATCTGTTGGGAGATAAAATAACTGTTCCAGTCGATTCTGCTTTCCAGACAACTGTGGGATGGTGATGGCTAATTCACTCAACTTTCTGTGACAGAAACTAAGCTCAAGAAAGTCCAATACCTCTGTAGTCATTTTGGTTTTCATCTCTCTGTATTCACAAGGGAGGGGTGGAAAAGAGACATAAATTGAAATGTGTGGGTACTGATTATGCTATGGTAGAACTTTTGATGTTATTTTTCACTCTTCTAAAAGAAGGAGGAGAAACTGCTAGCCTCCCTGATTGCATTGCAACTGCTGAAAGACCATAACAGAGCTTTTAGACAACTGAATAGGAGATGTACAATTATGTAGTTATGTGCTGCTGGCACAGGAATGTTGAGTGAGTGAGAGAGACTATTATAGTTAATCCATATCATGCATTTATAGCCAATATATCTTGATACATATGGGAGTTTTGAGCAGAGAAAACCCAAATATGATTTTTCTTTTTTGTCTGGCTTTGTTGTTTTGGTTTTTGTTCTGGCACAGAGATCTATGATTCTAATCGATCCCAAAATATTACTGGCTCTAGCCCTGTTCAATTTTAATTGGTAGCTGGTGAAAATCATGGATGATTGGCTAACAGTGGCTATTAGACTTGATGGTTATTTACCTCCTCCAAAATCACAAGTAGTCTACATTAGTTGCTAGGGAGAAACATTAGAGGAGGGTTATTGCCCTCTAGTGAATGTCCTAAATCCATCGGGTTGGGTGTTGTGTGACACAGATGGTCTTTTCTTACATTCTTATATTGCTGTGAAATTGGATAAAGCAACAACCTTCATATGCTGGGTACATATGAGCGTCCCACTTCTTCTTTTCCAGCTGTTGCTGTGTTGAGCAACATGAGTAGAACTTATCCTAGCAACCTTTTTTTTATCAGTGTTGTACCCTGTTTTACGCATTTGCACATTCAGACAAACATCTGAGGATGTTTATGATTGCACCATGTAGAAATGTGTATCAACAGCAAAGTATAAATAGGATTCCCAAATTAGCTGTCATTGTCTCATAAATGCAGAGAACTTTAGGGGATGAACACATGTGCAGAAGTGTTAAAACACTGTATAATGCAGATGACAAAAGACAAGTAAATACTAAACTGAGCAGTTTCAGGCCATAGTGGTCAACCTCATTCATATGCAGTAGCATACAGAACTGAAATTCTTACAAAATCAAGAGGTGTTTCATTAGAAACACACAAAGTATAAGGAACATATACATTTTTTGAGCCAGTATCTCTGGAGGCAAGGTATTTAATAATATATTCTGTGTGATATACATGTGGGGACAGCTCTCTGTTGGAACTCCCCTCTTGTGAAACAGCTTATCTCTGGAAATGAGAGCAGCTCTCTCCCCCTTAATATTCTAGAAATTAGTAAAAAACCTGGTTATTTTGCAGAGCCCTTGGGAACTGAGGAGCTGAGAATTATTGGTATGCTTATTTTGGGGTGGACACTACAATGTTAAGATTTAATTTGTAGTGTTACTATTGTTACATAATGTTGTGACAATGATCTTGTTGTATTATGGGACTTGTAAACTGCTTGGATTCGCTTGATTGAAGCAAGATAGAATTAGCAGAATAAATAACTAAATTCTGCAGGTGCATACCCTATGTTGAAGAGCTGCGTGTGTCATACAATCCATTTAGGCCTCCTAAACTAACTTGCTGCCACAGGAATGGTAAGGAAGTTATCCATCATCAGTATTGACATATCGTAAGTCCTATCAACCTATGTACAGTGGTACCTCAGTTCACGAACTTAATTCATTCCGCGACTCTGGTCACGAACCGAATTGGTCGTGAACCGAATCAAATTTTCCCATAAGGTTCAATGTAAATATGGTTAATCCGTTCTGACCCCTACGAATTTGGTCGCCAACCGATTTTTGATCGCGTCCCGAATCAAATTTCCCTATAAGGTTCAATGTAATTACGGTTAATCCGTTCTGAACCATATGTTGTTTTTTTTTAAACCGCAAAAATATGACACAAAGTACAGTACGAAGAGAGAGAAAGCTAACCTTGCTTGAGGCGACTTCGGGCGTGGAGGACAGGAAGGCGGGTGGGGAGGCAGTTACTGCTTGGAGGGAGAGTCCCCCTCCCTACAGGAAGCTGCGACCACGTGTCACGGGAGGGAAAATGGCTGCAGATCCTGTTCGTAACCCAATGCGGAGTTCGCGGAGGCAAAATTTTCGACCGGAGCTGTTTGTGAACCAAATTGTTCGTGAACAGAAGCGTTCGTGAACCAAGGTACCACTGTATATGACTAGAGGAGGTGGTACCATTTTGTTCTTCAGGTAACAACGTGTATTGGGGCAGTCATATACTATTTTTATAAAACTTTCTGAATATGCTTGTATGGTCACACTGCAGTACAGAATTATGGTTACCTTAATGGCACATAAAGCAAGAATTGTTCAGTATGGCACTTCCTTATATTTTGGCATTTATGCTATTGTTATCAAATGAGAATCTAATTTCAGTTTCAATTTTATACTTAAAAGAATAGGATGACTGCCACAAAATAATATCAAGAGGTGATATTCTTGCAATAGAAACTGCAGAAATGCCCCCATATTCTCTTTAAGATATTGATATGGTATCTGTAATGAAAAGGCTACTTTTTTAGAGTTATTCCTCAGCTATAAAACTAATCAAATGGTATTGTTTTCATAACAGATACTTGTTTAGCCAACTGATATTGTCCATCTTGCCTCCCTACAGAAAGAATTTCCTGTCCCTGAACAGTTTAAGACATCATGGGATGGATCGAAATTGGTTACTGACCCTACAGAGATTGTGGGTTAGCTTCTATAGGCCATACAGAAACTGCTGACCATGATCTCCAAAGAAATTCTTCCAGAAGAAGGTAGCAGCACGAAGAACAAGTAGCACTAGTTTGTACCATGGGCGACTCCACAGGGGGACACCTGGGGCAAATGATGACATGTGCATGATGACATCATCATGCAAATACTACAAATTATCTGCTTGTGTCAGAAGGTAGGATGCAAGTATATTATTGAAGCATTTGCATGATGTCACTATGCATGTGTCATTTCTTGGCATTATTGCTGTTTGCTGCTGATGCCAATAGTTTATACTGCAGTTAATAGGTTTTCAAGAAGCTATTCCATGGCCTAAAATCAGTTGCTTTACATATATTATTTTTTCTTCACTGAGGTAATCATTGGAGGAAAATATATATATAATGAGATGCATAATTACATTTCAGGAAGGCATGGTTTTTTGCCATGATTACACATGCTTGGAAATCATTCTATTCAGTCTCTGTACACTTTTTGTAAGTAAACTGACATTTTTAAAACATCCACAATTTGCTTTTGCTTTTTTTTTGCAGATAACATATACACAGTATCATATGAATGTATAAAGATGTTAGAGTTAAGCCAGTGGCTATTTCATACAATAAGCCAAATCATCTGCATGATATATTTTATAATATTTCAGCGCATTCCTTTTTTTAATGTTTTGGCAAGCAAAAGAAAATAACAACAATCAATCATAATATGTTAAAATATTTCATGGAATTGAGATCATGTACTAAAGCTGGACCTCAAGAAGTCTGTAGTTTTTAATGCTTTTAAAAGTAAAGTATCAACTCTCTGGAGAATATTTGCTAATGGAAAAGAAGCCAGATGTTTTAATTATATTTCAGCTACATGCTTCCATCCTCTGTCCTGTTTTTAGCACTGTGGAGGCTGATAGTGTAGCACCTGCAAGGGCTATATCACCTGCAGTACTATACAGTAGCGCACCCTGAACTCCACTTTAAAAAGAAAAATGCTCAAAATCTAGTGATTCCAAATGTTGAGATCTTGTGAGATCATGGATGATGATGATGATGATGATTTTGTAACTACTGCTTAAAAGCTATTAGCCGATTTGCTGGATTTTTAACTTTGATCATTTTTATTTCAACTTACCTCAGGGTCCCATTTCCAGAAACTGTTAGGTTTTTCTTTCAAAATTTTAAGATTGTTATTCCAAAATTTAATGTTAATCTCTGCTCATATTTCATGTGAATATCCCCTGCCATTAAGCTTTTTTAATGAATAGTAGCAAATTTATAATACAACCTAACTGTGAAAGCGATGGGATTCTGCAATAAAATACAAATTCAAATGAAAATTAAGCAGCTTCTGGTTTTAAAAAAAAGTATCTTAGAGATTTCATTTTGTTCAGAGAAGTAGGTAGAGTTGTAGATCTGTTTTTATTTGTTTGTAAAATTTGCATGCAGATCTTTGAAGGCTTACATTTTTCTCCATAAATTCTGAACTCAGACTAAATAAATTGTATTTTTAGGGGATATATGCTTGATTTCATAATCCATATTGTTAATTTTTAACGTTGATGTGGTGTGTAATGCAGTATGATTTCAATGCACAGTACTTAACTTTGCCATGTATCTTTGGTTACTTATAATACTTCATAACAGCAAAACAATAATAGGCTTATAAAACTCAGCAGGACCTATATTGTGCCTATTGCAACTAACTCTTTTTTATTGCAATATCCATCAGTGTTACAATAGTGCTCATAAAATAAAATTTTGGTATGTTGTTTGATCAATATGTATAATGTGGGTTTAGTACATGCCAATTTCAGTTGTAAACATCTGGCATGAATAAAGATAAAATTGCAACTTTTTTACACTGTAGAACATAAGCTTTATTGCACTACATTAAGCCAACTATTTAGGAACATATGCAGCCATACAGGGATGTACACTGTCATACTCACATTAACATATGGGAAAGACCACATATAGTATTCAAGCAGGAATGTACACAATTCATCCCCACATGTTTACTTCTGTCATTATACTTTCATGTTTTGTATAAAATATTTCTATAATATGGGTACCATGGCTTCCAGAATGGGATATGAAAAAATACATGGTGCACTGAACAATATGGACCATGGAAAAGCTATCATAAGTGGCACATACTTCAATATGCTAGCCTAAAAATGTCTTAAAGATTTCTTGATACACTATTTTTTTTACTTATATCCAACTTCCCTCTCACATTCTCCTGTGTTGCTTCATCATGGTGTTCCTGGAAGTGATGAGCGAAAAACACAAGCAATGTATTCCAACAATATATAATCAGAGCAGGGTCCCAGGGCACGAAGGTCATCCCAGCTGCCCAGCTATAGCAAGCAAGTACCCATATTGGACAGCAGTGATACAAGAAAATGTAGAGGTGGATGATGACTTTTGTGACAATGGCCAAGGCATTTCATACTGCATGAGAGAAGGTAATGGTAAATCACTCCTGTATTTTACCAGGAAAACCACACAGATAGACAATATACAGGTAGTCCTTGACCTATGACCATTTGTTCAGTGACTGTTCAAAGTTACGATGGCACTGAACGAATGGTGGTTATGACCTGTCCTTAGAGTTCTGGCTGTCCCAGCACCCCTGCAGTCAGATAATCATGATCTGGGCACTTGGCAACCGGTTCACACTTATGATCGGTTGCAGCACCCTGCAATCATGTGATCGCCATTTGCAACCTTCCCTGCCGGTTTCCCTAGAAAGTCAATGGGGAAGCTGGCAGGGAAGGTCACAAGTCACTGGGGTAAGTCTTTCCCCACCTGTGCACTCTTCCCCAGCCCCTCTGTGCTCATGCTGCGCCAGCCACTCACACCCCCCCACACCCTCCCCAACCCACACCGCACCCTCACACACCCACCTGATCCGTACCTCTCGTACACCCCCATGCACCTGACCTGACCCACACCCTCCCCAACCAGCACATCCTCGCGCACCCCTCCCTGACCCAACCACCTCTCCCGCACACACCCTTGCTCCCTCCCCCACCCATCAGCAGCCACTTACATGCCTATGCCCTGGGACTTCCAACTTCCTGCCGGCTTCTCCACTGACTTTGGTTGTGGGAAGCTGGCAGAAGTTGCCTTGCCTAACAGCAGCAACCAGGACTGCAGGGATTGCCATCACTAAGTGATGTGGTCACGCTTTACGACTGCATCGCTTAGCAATGGAAATTCTGGTCTCAACTGCTGTCATAAGTCAAGGACTACCTGTAAAGTGATGGATGATATAATGCTGGGTGATGGGCTGAAGTTGGAAAGCCCTCAATATACTACTGAGGAAGAGCTGAGCATCTTTCAGAGCTTTAATGGTGTTTAGATTAAAGCCTCCAGGACGTCTAATTGCTGATGTTGCTATGCAGGAAAAGAAAACAGAAAGCTGCAAAGACAAAATTACTGTGAGTACTTGGAATGTAAAAAGCATGAACATGGGAAAGCTCAACACTGTAAAAGATGAAATGAATCTACTACATTTTTGACATCTTAGGCAACAAGGAATTGGAATATACTGGGATTGGACATTTTCAGAAGATCATGCTGTGTACTACTCAAGACACAAGAAACAAGGAACAACATTATTTTTATAGTCAGGAAGGATATAGCAAGGACAGTACTTGAGTACAATACAATCAGTGACCAATTAGTATCAATTAAACTTCAGGGACAACCCTTTAATATGATTATCCAAGTTTATGCTCCAACTGCTGATGCAGAAGAGGTTGACAAGTTTTATAGTCCAGTTCAATCTGAACTCAACAGAACATGCAATCAAATGTGCTGCGTGTGGTTGGAAAGTAGAGTGCCAAAGTTGGAAGTGATTTCTTAATTGCTTACACACTTTTCCAACAATTAGAACAACTCCTATATACATGGATATCATCAGATGGAATATACAAAACTGAATTTGACTATATTATTGGCACAAGGAAGTGGAAGAGCTGAGTTATAACAGCAAAGCTGTGAGAATAGTTCTTAGACAATACACACCCAGCAGAGTTTAAATTTTTGCATGAAACCAATTTGTGTAAGGGTTTTCTAATTGCTCTTAAAATCAGAAACTATAGTATGAATTCATCCTCACCTTTGAAGGGAATATAAAAAAGCAAATATACCTGCCTTTTATTCCTCACTCAATACTGATTTATGAGCCTGATTCACACCTTACGCAAAAACCAGGTTTGGAATAAAGAAGTGTAAGCAAAGCCACTGACATTATGTAGCCAGCAGGTGGCAGAAAGATACTGAAATGTAAACAATTTCTAAACCCTCTCTAGTTAAGATGGGAATACTGTCCTGAAAATAAGACACAAAAAACATTCTTACCTATATAAAAGTATATAAAATTAATACCTGTGAATGTCCCACTGAATTCAAAAGGATTTCCTTTTGAATGTACATATAAAGAAACTGTACTAAATGTAGTCCTCTGGGTTCGAAGAAGATACACTGTTGTGTAGTTCATCTGTGGACACAGAGATGGCTCTGCAGTCCCAGTCTGGAAGCACAGAATCTAGCACAATGGGGGCACTGGAAGTCCATTATTATAGTAATTATGGGTGTTGTTCAGTAAGGCTGCTCATGGTTTTCTATCAGTTTTTGGCGGCACCTGTCTTCAGAATCAGTGGAGGCTTCATAGCACAGAGCTCGCCAGCAGGTTCTGTCAGCAGCCGCAGCTTCTAGTTCCCTTGGCTGGATGTCACAGTGGTGTAGAGTTTCTTTCATAGCGTCTTTGTAGCACTTATGCGGTCAATGTTGAGGTCTCTTCCCAGACTCCAGTACACTACAGAGCAACTGGAGAGGCATACAGTGGTCATCTGTTCTAATGACGAGTCCCACCCAGAGCATCTGGACTCTGATAATCAGGGACTCAATGCTGGTGGACTCTGCGCAATCCAAGACCTCCAGGTTGGAGACAGGGTCTTGCCAACGAATGCCAGTGATGGAGCGGAGAGCGCACATGTGAAATTTCTCCAAACAATTTCTTGTTTGATGTGCCTTTGGTACAAAGTCCAAAGACCCATCGCTTGAGATGATGCTTCTCAAGTATTTGAAGCTGTTTATATTTGTCAGCTGGGTGTCATCAACAGTAATTTTTGGTTCTACGGGGTTGGCATTTGGCATGGGCTGGTAAAGTACTTCAGTCTTCTTCAGGCTGATAGTCAGGCCAAAGAGCATAGCAGCAGCTGAGAATTTGTTCAGCATCAACTGTACATCACTGTCTTTGTGCACCAGCAGTGCACAATCATCAGCAAAGAGGGTTCTTAGATGACTGTATGGAGGCACTTCATCCATGCGTTCAAGTGGCGAAGGTCAAAGAGACCACCGTCCAATTGGTACCTGATGTACACTCCCTCCTTCAGACCCTGAAGAGCACATGACAACATGTAAGTGAAGAACAGATTGAACAGGACTGGGGCTAGCACACAAACCCTGTTTTGCTCCATTGGAAATGGCAAATGCAGCTAATATATCACTGTTGTAAAGAACCTGTCCTGTCATTCAGTTGTGGAGTAGCTGAATTCATGCCTGTGAATGTCCCACTGAATTCAAAAGGATTTAGTTTTGAATGTACATATAAAGAAACTGTACTGTTCATATATTAAAAGATGTTAAATTTAAAGTTACTTGTTAAAAAAAAAGTATGACATGTCTATCCCCTGAAAATTCTTTTCAATTTTAAAATGTATTTCAAATATGAGACAGCCAACAAGAAACAAGCTAATTCCTAATTTTTAACTTTGTACACCTCTCAAAATCACGTATGCAAAATGGGCAGCTGTGTAAATTTACCAAATAAATAAACAAACAAACAAACCCACGCCTGATCAAGACAGAGCAAAACAGCAATGTATTAAGTACAGGTTGTCTCCAGTTTAAGAACGAGTTTTTGCAAGGCTTGTCCTTAAGTCAAATTTGTATATAAGCCGAACAGTATTATTGTGTAATATTGTGTAAGTAGCATTGTGTATTTAACTTGAATCATTGTGTATTTAACTCGAATTTTGCTACAATAGTCTGTTCTTAACTATGGATTGTCCATAAACCAGGCATTCGTAACCCGTGTGTATCTGTGTGCACGGGCACATGTGTAAATGTGTGTGCCTGTTTGCACGCTTATAAGATAAAAACGATTTTAAATAAAAACATTTGATATTTTTTAAGCTGTCCCACAACAGCTTAAATTTTTCAGGTGGGCCCTGAGCTGTAAAATCTATGGCACCCTGAAACCTCAGAAGTCAATTATTGTAGATGATTCAGCACGGTTTCAGCTCTAAAACACAATTGACTCGTCTTTTCCGAGGATCGCGCGACAGCTGCCCAGCAGCTGCTTCGGGAGCCCCAGACAGGCCACGTGCGTGCCCGGAATCCTATTCGGCTCTTGGATTCCATTTCTCTGCTAGCCCTTCTCGCTAAGATGCTTATTTTACAAGAACGGCTGGTAGCAATTATGGCAACTACAGTTCAGGGTACACGCACGCAGGTAACATTAAACTGCTGAAACTGACCGAAAGCACGTTACGTAAAAGGCCTGCCCAAGAATTGTGCCTACTCAGCTAAGCAAGATTTCCTTACGTCGGCGATCAAGGGAATAACACAGTGCCCCCCTCGAAGTCTGGGTCGACAACCTGCGGAGTCTTTTGCCACAAGCCACGCTACCATTTACTCCCAGGAGTTGAAGCCTGAGACACCCGAGGGCTTAAATTGAGTGTCCGCGTAAATAAGCTGCTCATAACCCCTTCCACCGCCCTTCCTCTTTCCAGGCGGCGGGTAGGTGGGGAACTGCCTATCAGAGTTGGGGTAAGGAAAGGAACAGGCCAGGACAGTTCACTCCCACCTACCCCTCGGCCAGGCCCTCTGCCTGCCCCCGCGGCCAGTGACGTTCGCGTTGCGGGGGAGAGCCCATTCCAGCCGCTCGTCTCATCCGCCTTCAAAGCGAGAGAAAAGACAATTCGCTGACGGGCTTGCGCTTGCGCTTGCGCAGTGTGGGGCGCAGGCCGTGACAAGCACGGCGGAGAAGGCTTTTGGGCCGGGCCATGGCAGGGCCCAGAGAGGCTCCGAGAGGTGATGGCGTCGGCGGCGTCGGCAGCCCCCCGGCCCAAGAAGAAGAGGCGATCAGCGCGGGGGAGTACTCGAGGCGCGTGCACCAATGGCTCTGGGACTCGTACTGCGGTTACCTCAGCTGGCAGAGCGGCCTGGCCGCGCTCATGGCCGGAGCCGCGAACGCGGCGGCTTCAGCCCCGCCCACCGGTGCCTACTACTACAGCGGCAGCCCCTGCTACTACCTCCTCGCGACCTCCCCTGCCCCCGAGGCCAGCCCCGTGCCCACCCGCGTGGCCCCTACCTGGCCCCCGCCCCCGGCTCGGCACGCGCCCCTCGCGCAGCGCCCCGCCCCTACCGTCGCTGCCCGTCCCGGCAGCTCCCAACGGGAGCATGGGCGACCAGCAGGTGAGTCTTTCTTCCAAATGAAGAAGAAAGGGGGGAGGAGGGGCTCGGCAGAAGACCTTGCACGTTTTGACGTGGGTGGAAAGGATGGTGCAGGGGTGGACAGTTTGATGCTGGACATATGCTTGGGGCTATAACTCCCGTTAATCCTGGCTGCTATTGCCAGTGTGCAAATTATGGGTGTGGAAGTTTTAGCCCATCTGCAGGGCACCAGATTTCCTGCTACTAGTCAGGGCTGAAGTAGAAGTCTGGGGAAGGGAGAGGTGTGTATATTGTATACTGGGTAACTCATTTATGAAGAGGTTTGTGGTCTCTTAAAGACTTAAGAGGTCTTAAAGAGACCATTTTTTGCAACAAAAGATTTTGCAGATTAGAATCCACTTTATCAGATGCATAAAATATCCTAATTTTGGAGCACATAAACCAGATGGACGTGGAGACAATGTGAACCCAGTGAGATTGGGTGGAAAGAATAATGAAGAATGTATTAGTTGCACAGATGCCAAAAGTCCCATTGTCATAGAACAACACAGTTGCTCTTACTGTGTAAGAGGCTTATGCATTAATGCTGCAGAAGATGAATGAATGAACTTAAGATCAGGTTAAACGGGAAGCAGTCATTTTCCTATCTTAGCCTCTTGCTAAAATTATATGGCTTGTTTGTTTTCTGTGAGTGTAATAGAAAGGAAAATAAAAAAGAACAATAAGATTGCTCTTAAGTTTCTGTCTCTGTGTCTCTTTTTTTTTTCCAGAGGTTGGAAGAGCAGGTTAGTCTTCAATTCACTCTCACTTTGAAGTTTGATTAACAAAATGAGTGCAACTAAATCACATTTAATTCAAACTTGGACCCATTAAAGTTAGTGGGACCTACTCTAGAAATATGTGGTAAAGATGGTTGTGGAAGAATGATAGATGAATATAATGAAGGAATTATAATCTATATTGCAGTATGGGTTGAGTGCACCCTAAATACAGAAAGAGAAGAAATATATAGTTATACTTCGACTGTAACCATTCAGATATATTTCTAAGCATGGAGAGCTAGACTAATAAAAGTGGATTTTTGTGCTCCCTCCCTCAAAGCAGCCCTTCTTTCCATCCCTCACTGAATTAGTGCCTAGGTCCCCACAGAACCATGTCCTTGTATCTGAATTGACCTGCCCAGTTCTTCTCAGGAGAAGCTTTTGGTCATACCCCATTTTCATAAAGTAAGGAGGATGGTTGCCAGGAGGTGCTGTTTTTCAGTTGTTGCTCTGGCTTTGTAGAATATTCTCTCCTTCAAACTGAGACTTGCTCCATCTCTTCTAACACTCCAGAAACAATTAAAGATATAACTTTTCCAAAGAGCATTTGGTTTAAAAGTTTGTTATTACCAACTTTAATGTATGTCATTATGATTACTTAAAATGATTTAATTGCTTTTTTTGTTTTGGTATGACTTGTTTTATTTTTCATTTATCCATGTATTGTAGTAGCTTTTATTATTTTTTATTATTTTAATGTATTAATATTTATTTTGGTTGCTCGAAATGTTGATTGTAAATCACTGAGAGTCTGTGAGTCTGTATTGATTCAATGGTATACAAATAGAATGAATAAATGAAATAAAATTACCACCTAGAGACAAGAGAACTTACATAATGAGGAAGTTACAGTGGGAAGAACAGAGTCTCTGAAAATTGGGCTGAGGAATCTTTTGGGGTGGAGCTCTGTTCATGGAAGGTGCATCTGATCATTTTGCAGGATCTCTTTCCTACCTCTTCAGCCTCCTGTCTAGCAGTCTATTAATCAGCTGTTTTCTCCAGCTAATACCATGTTCAATTGCCTTGAGAGGTTGCTGTGGGAATATCATAATGAAGAAGTCTCTCCATCAGCCCTGTTGGATATACTTAAAACTGGATTCATTCCTCAGTTTTAAAGTTTTCAGAATAACATAACAGCAGAGAAATGGGCAGAGTGCTTTTTCCTATAGCTAACTCATTAGCCTGGTCAATTGGACAGTGGAGAATAGGCTTCTGGTTTGCTGCTGAGGATGGTGGCCAGGAACTGGTACTTACTGAAATACTCTAATGGGAGCAGTACAGTGGTTTTGTAATGGCTCTGCATGCCTGGTAACAGTATTATTTGTTAATCGTCATAGCAAACTAAACAGCATCAAATGGCCCTTGGATTTTTCATTCCTGCATCTGTGAAATGAGAGATTCCACGTAGGCTTTTCTTATCAGTCTCTTGTACAATGCCTTCCTGATATAAGGTACCCTGCTGCTCCTTTAAAGCATGGCTAGGATCAGACCTTCAGATAAAACCAAGAGTCGTTTGGTTCTCCATTTCCAGTGGTCTAGTCCTGGCAAGGTGCGTGGCATAAAGATGCAAGACTGACACTGTATTTGGTAAAGAAAGGGTTATGGTGTCTTATGAGAGAGTGCTTGATATTTCAGGTCAGTTAGACATTAACTCTGAGTGAATGGTCTGAGAACAGGAACAGCATGGCACAGCAGAAGATGGTTAGTGTTCAACCCTTTGAGAAGTCCTTGTGTACATCGCAGCCACCTTTGGAAGAGCAGAATTATATCAAAAGATCACATAATGAATTATCTGTGTAAAATGCGTAATCTAGTACAATTTCCAATTGTGTCCCTATCTTCTTAAGCATGAGTTTATTACTGCATCACTTGAGCACAGATCTAAAATAGTGTGTAAAATGAAATATTTATTAATCTGATCTTACTTATATTACAGAGTTTATTCAATAATATTTAATGCAAAATGAATTATTTGTTTTCATTCAGGTCGTGAATACATTATCCCATCTTTGGCTCATCGATTTATAGCAGAGATGGTGGATTTCTTTATCCTTTTCTTTATCAAGGCATCAATAGTTTTGAGTATTATGCACTTCAGTGGAATAAAGTAAGTTACACAATATATAATGTGTTTAACTAGTTTCATTACCTCTGCTTCTTACTGTGTTATATATTTAGTTCTCAGTACAGTAAACTGTTCCATTTCAGACTGCAGGCACATATCGTATGAAATTAGTATATATTTCCTTCTTAAAGAATTATATTTAGAAAGTTTGTTTTTCATGGCAATCTTAAGCTATTTGTCTCCTGTGTTCAAACTGGTTGGAAATAAAAGTTTAAAAGTTTAAGAAAGTTGCTGTGCCCAGATTTCTATCTGTTCTCTATTTTGGCAATGATGCTGTCTAGATATTTTGTCTGAATAGCAATTGCCTTGGGTCCCATTGGTAAATTCCCCTGCTTCTGTACTTTCTCCAAAGAAAATACTGCATCTTACTTTTCTTCCTCCTATTTAAGCTACAAAAGGAAATTAGTAGAACTGTTGTTCATTTCACCCAATTTAAAAAAGAAACAGGCCCACCAGCATGCCAGGGAACCTTAAAAAAAAAGTCTAGTCTTTGTTCAGACCACCAGTAAACCTATTAAAAGGAAAAAGGTACAGCATTTCACCAATTCACCTTGGGGGGTTGGGGGAGAGTCCATTGATTCATTTTTCCACTGTGGAAAGGTCCCTTCAGAAGGGAGCAGGCAGTCCAGCAGCCCAGGACAAAATGGCCCTGAAGAACAGTAACCAGTGATCAGAGGGGAGGACATTTCTGCCACAGTGCACATTAGACATTGGAGCAGAGACATTTGTCTGTAGCAAAATGAAACACAGCAGGCATATTGCACAGCATCACTTCTGCCAACTGAAATCAGAAAACACTACCTTTAATGCAGATCAAGAAAATACGGTGTAAGGTGCCCTGGTGCTCTTTTAAAGCATGGCTGTGGATCAGACCTTCAGATAAAACCAAGAGTTTTCTGGTTCTCCATTTCTAGTGGTCCAGTCATGGCAAGGTGCCTGGCATAAAGGAGCAAGACTGGCACTGTAGTTGATAAGGAAAGGGTTATGATGTCTTATGAGAGAGTGCTTGATATTTCAAGCTGAAGTTGCCCTCACATGCTGGGAGTGGGTTGAGGATGGTGTCATACATTCCTGTCCTCAAGAAACAATTAGTGGACCATTGTCATGCTAGAGCAGGCAGGATGTAGAGCTCTCAGATACTACTTTCTCTGGCAGTCTGTTAACATGTTTTGCTATTAGAGTTTCCAAATTTAAAATAGATATCTTTTGTCCCCTGTATATTCTTATGAAACAAAAATGAAACAAAAATGTCCACTAAATAAAAATCTTCACATTTACAATTATATTACCTATAAGCTGTCCATAGAATAGTATTACTTATTGTATTGTACTTTTGATGCAGGGATATCTCAAAGTTTGCTATGCACTACATTATAGAAGAAATAGATGATGAAACTTCCATGGAAGACTTGCAGAAAATGATGATAGTGGCCCTTATCTACAGATTGCTGGTCTGCGTCTATGAGGTATACAAACTCTTATCTGAACAAACAATAGAACATCTATTTTGGAGACTATTTTCTTTAATCAGTGACCAATATTATTTTATGAACATACACTTTAATTTTTAGTTAACTTACTGAGTTTATATTAACCTAATAAATATTGAGAACATTCATAAACGCCATTGACATCTAATACTGCCAACTGTACATAACAACCAAAATTCCAGTGTAACCAAGGATCAGAAACTGCATAAAATTATATAGATAAGAGCAAATTTTATTCAGGATGGCAGAAAACAGGTTCTCTCTCCCATTCTAGTTATCTCTGCAAGTATGTCAGATATTTATTATATTTTGTTCATCTTGCATCAAGACAGCTTCATCACTGATATATCACACACAGTAAAACATGTAATTTTAGTTATGAGAAACTTTTCTTTCAGATTATTTGCATTTGGGGAGCTGGTGGAGCAACTCCTGGGAAATTTCTGCTAGGCCTTCGAGTTGTGACATGTGATACATCTGTACTTATTGCACCAAGTCGTGTGTTAGTGATTCCATCATCTAATGTGAGCATGACAACGTAAGTTTTATTTTTAGTCACTGCAAAATACAAATCCTTAGCTGTTTTTAGTAATGTTGTATACTGTAAGTACTTGAAAATATTATTTGATTTACATAATTTTTATCCCACACCTCAACCTTACTTTTAAGGATATTTTACATCCTAACTAAACTCAATGCAGACTTGTTTTTTTTTTAAGTGAAACAATCCAACAATACATAGCTGGCAATAAAAATGTATGTAATACATCTAGTTTAAGCCATTTGTGCATTATATAAATATCTAAATGAATTGGGAAAATTATAATGCTTCATACATATAAATATGAATTATTTGCCCACTGTTGGGGAATATAATGCATAGTAAATCATATTTATCTTCCCTCAGAGCAGTTTTTTATATTATTTCATTATATCATGTTTCTGCTTCAGCTCTGGTAATTTGATTCCCCATAATATTTATATTTTCAGTAACTCAGTTCTATTCTGAGCTTTCCCTAAACAATCAGACTGTCTGTGATTAAGTAAGAAGTAATTCAACAGCATGAACATAATTATGTAAAGACTCTGAATCATCTGGAATGCTATATCACAACTTAAGCTATATCACTAACAGTTGGTGCAAAAATATTGCTTGATATTCAGTCTTTGGGATCTGTAAGATAATGTTTCCATCCAGAAAAGTACTTAAATCTATAGATACATCTTTTTTAAGAAGCAGAATTTTTTTTCATAATGGCAGGAGAATGGTGTTCATAAAGTAAAGTAAACACTGTAGGAGTTAATTCTTCTGTACAAAAAGCAAAAATATGAGCACAGAAAGGTTAGCTAATTCAAAAGAGGAAATGACTCATTGGAAGAGTAGGAATAGAAAAAAAAACATGTTTATTGATGTATTTGACAATATTTTTGAGGATATTTGTTTTTTTAATATGTACCACTTTGTCTATAGTCTCCAGTGCAGACAACAGATTCTAGAGATACGTATGCTTTTTCCTTGCAGGTCTACAATACGAGCTTTGATCAAGAATTTTTCTATCGCTTCCTTCTTTCCAGCATTCATTACTCTGTTATTCTTTCAACATAACAGAACAGCCTATGATATTGTAGCAGGGACTATTGTAGTAAAAAGACATAGTGTCAGATGATATTCAAGGACACCTTTATTCCACTGTTCAAATATACTGGAGCCACCTTGCTGGATTTCTGAATCTCACTCAAGAACAGTGCCAATTAAGACATTAAGTTTGCTTTCTTCCAGCAGTGCAGTAGGCATTGGGGAACAGCACTGACTGAATTTGAGAATATTTGAACAGAGCAAGAACACTCCAAATCTTCAAAAGTCATTGGCAGTTTCACAGGAAAAGTATCTCTCTTGTGAGAGGAATACTAATTCTGTATCAAAAGATAGATTTATTTTTATGAATACCTAAATTGTTGTCATTATTGGAGTAACCAAAGCAATTACAGTGTTTTTGAGGGAAATTTACTACAGAGAATTGTATGCTTTTGTTTTGATGGACTCGTAAGAATTTGCTATTCATATAAAAGCCTTATCATTAATTGCTCAAACAACCATTGTATTTTAAATACTGAAGAGATTTCTGTAAATGTGTTAAATGTCTTGCATGATGTGGATATCTTGAACAAAATACAAATTCAACATATCAAATATTATGAAGACGAGTAAAACTAGTATTAATAAAAGATAAATACTGGGAGCTTTGGCAGTACTGCTGTAGACAACTAAGACAAATTGCAGTTTAATCCCTGCTTTGGATGGATTATAAATTGTTTTATTACTCTTTCCCCCTGTTTTCCATAAATTTACTTAAAGATTTGGAGTTTTCTATTAAAGCACAGAAAATTTAAATCTGTATTTTATTGTGTAAAAATACTTAATTTCAGATGTATTTAACAACAGCCAAACTAAACTTTGAATAAACCAGAGAAAATTTATGCATAACTTTTTGCACCATTTTATAAGAAAATGAGGTGTTTTTTTTTAAATTACACTATTGCTAAAGCAATACAAGGAATTTGTGCAACAAGTGTAAAAAAATGTAAATAAGTACTGTCATTTTATCTGCCTGTGTGCCTGGATCACTTAATTATACTTACTAAATAAAGCCTATTTATTTTGCATGATTTATTTTTATATATATATTATTTAAGTGAAATAGCTAATTATTAGCAACTTCTTAGAGTTGACACAATGATTTAACAGCGATATTCTTTGTTAGTTTTCTGTTCATTTAGGATCAATATAGAAGAGAAAGTCTAATTAGGTTTGGCTAATGTACAATGAACAATGAGACAAGGTTCTTTTTCAAAGTGGTTTTTTTTCATACTGGTCTTTTGAAAAGGGTACTTATATTCTACATTAAATTTTCCAAGTTCTAACTGAATAAAGTTCAAATGTCAGCTTTTTTGTGGGAGTAGAAGCAAGTGTTTCATATCAGATGCTTGTGACCTAAGTCTATAAAGTATCAAATGCCTGAAGATGACACCTGACAAAGGTAGAGATTTTTCAGTTATTGTCACAAAATGTCAGCAAGTTTCTAATTGTTAAGCAAATGAATAGAGATTAATTGATCTGAGTTGATTAGGAGAAACAGTTTGTATTTCTTTGTTAAGAAAAATTATGACTTGCTTTGAATTTAAACAAATGAATGGCTGAGAAGTTATTAGAGGGATCATGAGAGATTTTTGCTCTAAAATATATATTGTAGGTTTAAAAAATTAAATATTTCATCTTTCTGTATTTAGGAAAGTACAAGTTGAGGCAAGTTCAGTCTATGGGTTGAAAAATCAGGTATAAATAGCACTGTTGCTACAATTCTCAGTACTAACAAAAGTGTATTGTGAGAGGGCTGGCTTACTGGAAAACATAAATGAGGTACAGAGGAAATATACCACAGAGGTATATTTATAATGATAAAGATACTATAGTTCAGCACTAGCAGGTACAATATAGTAAGTGTCTCAGTAATTATAACCTACCCTGTATTCTGGGAAATCAATCAGAAGTAGTTCCATATTACATTTTTGAATTATGTGCCACTTTGCTTCAATTTACAGTTGGCATCTGCTGAGGATAGGTAATCTACTGCATCTCTGGATCCATGGTAATTAAAACATTCTAACCCCTTTGATGTTGAGTGACACCCCAGTTTCTTACTGAGAGCAGTAATTGATGCAGAAGCGTGGCTAAAACCTATATGCCGTAGAAAGTTTGGGAAAACTGTGTGCTTCATGCCATGCTAAGCTATGCTTAATATTAATTATGGGTTAATATGCTAGTTGTTTCCCATGTTAACTGTTATCCTAGCCACTTTTGTAGGGAGAGGTGGGGGATGATAATGACCATCTGGCTTTAATGTGTGTTGCAGGGGAGGGTGGTGTGTGTGCGCTTGGAAAACAACGTAGCGGCCTGATTTGACATCATGCTATATAGAGGAAGTATGTGGCTGAGCTCCCAACCCTACCCCATTGGTGTCCCCATTTCACTTCCTGTGACTAGCGGAATGCTGAGACTGGAGTGGCCCTCTGTAGCACCATTCTCTATCTAGAGGCTATGAGAATTAAGATGGCACCATGATTAGAGTAAATCAGCTTAAAACAGTGATACCAACTGGTTTGCAGTAGACAGTGGTGAGCCTCTTCCCTAGATGCCATGTTTCAATCCAGCTACCTTAGATAATACTGACCAGTTGCCAACCTTCCTTTTTAGGTTTTGGAAAAGGTGGCAGGGATTTAGTCATTGAGGATCCTAGATGACTTTCTTTTTCAGCTGAGTATCAGGCCAGGACATAGACAACTTTTGTTCTATTGATTGATATTTATATGCCACCTGACTCCCAATGACTCTGGGTGATTAATGAATAAAAAACATTAAAAACAAGAAAAAAATACAAAAATGAACAAAAATGAAGAATAAGAGATTGGGATTAAAAAAAAGAAAGAAAACTGGACAGGAATGAAAACCCACCCAATCCAAAGGGGGCTTCATTCACTCTTGCCAAAGGCCTGGGCAAAGAACCAGCTACACCAGCAGGATAGGGGCCATCCAGATCTTGGGGGCAGAATCTCATTCCAGAGGGCAGGCTTTATTACAGAGAAGGCAACCCCATGTAGAGCGCCTTGCAGTAGTCAAGCTGTGAGGTGACCAGATAAAGAGTGACTGTCTGAAAGGCTGCCCGATCTAGGAAAAGGTGCAACTAGCACATCAGTTTGTTGAGACCTTGAAGGACAGATCTTGTCTTGTTTGATCATGGTAGTTTCTTGGACCACCTACAAGGGTTGGGGGTTAGAGACACAGTTTTGCAGTGGTTGTTTTTTCCTGTGAAGGCAATTCCACTTGGTATGCATGGCAGAGGAACATCTGAGCTGGGTCTGATCCTCTTGTTATTTAACATCTGCATTTAACTGCTAGGGGAGGTCATCCATGGTTTGGGGGAGGGGCGGAGTGAGATATCAGTGTGCTGTTTATACTCAGTGACACATCATCATCCAAGACTGGACCGGAGATGCTGTGGAAGTGCTGATGAGGTGCTTGGAGGTCATGCCAGCCCAGATTTGTCAAGCAAGCTCCGATTACATCCCTGTAAGATAGAATTGCTGTTTGCTGGCGATAGCTCTAGCTCTATTCCAGCTCCAGTTTTAGGTCTGGATAGTGTCACATTCCCCTTAAAGGATCAAATTCACAATTTTGGAGGTGTTTTTGTGTGCTGGCACTGCTGGCTGGCAGCCAACAAGATAGCAAGCTAGATACATGTCTGCCATAGTCCGGAGATGTGCAAGCTCAGGGAGAACTTTTAGAAGAGAATATCTAAAGATGACAACTGTAAATGTAGCAAAAGGCTCAGCACAGGTGAAAACCAGGAATCCATTAAACGAGTGATAAATCCAAGGGAAAGAGAAGAGATACATTGAGAGGGAATCTAGAGTTCAAAGCAGCAAGGTAAATGCAACAGAGCTGAGGCTTGAAAAGTTGTTCTCAGTGTTTTCTCTCAGGGAGGGAAGCCGATGAATAAGCCAAGCTGAGCCACCACCCTGATGAACAGCTGAGGCACATTACTCATCAGAGTCTGCTCTCCTGTTGGCCTGCTTTTTTGGCCAGTCTATCTGCTGTTGTATCTTTAAAGCACATCTCTGCTTGGGACTGGGTGGCTGGACTTCAGCATGAGAGGCTGTCAGTGGGTGCAGGGGGGAATTCTGGGGGTTGCTGGATCTGCCTCAGCCAGAGTGGAGTCCTTGGGTGAATGTCTCTTTCCCAGAATTTTTTCAGCACTGTTGTAACTTCGAATGGTCGCTGAACAAATGGTCGTAACTTGAGGACTACCTGCACTTAGCTCCTGGCTTTTTATGGGCCTGTCTCTCCTGATTACATTTGGCCTGTCCCAAATTCTGGGAAAGAGGTTTGCTGGGAGAGATTTGCTGAGGATGCCCAACCCAAGGAGGTGAAGGGGGCAGAGATCCAATGATGCATCTCCTTGGCTGCCCCACACTTTCCAACACTTTGCCCATTGAGGTATGGGATACCTTGAACCTCTTGGCATTTAGAAAGATACATAAGACCTGGATATTCCACAGGGCATTTGGCTACCATCTGTGTGTAGGTTGTCCTTTAATTAGCGAATTAGTTTGGCTTCGCTGCTTTTGTGTTTTGTGAATTAATGTATTCTGCTGTTTGTAAACTGCCTTTAGTCCACAGGGGTGCAAAAAAATGTTAAATAAATAATGAATAAATAACTCTGGAAAGAAAAGAAACATCAACTTCTCACCTAGTTCCAGAATCTTCCATAACTGACTCTGTACAGATACAAATTTTGTAGAAATAAAAAGGCTGCAATCCTTTTATTAACCAATCATCCACATCTTTTTAAATTCTACTGAGTTCTTGGCATCAACAATTTAAGAAAGAATACTGCTGTTGTTTATATGTCTTTAAAAGGTAAAATTTAACCTAATGATCTGTAATTATGTTCAACCCTCTGGCTTAGAAAATTTGGCCCTGCCTTATTACAAGTATACCAGCAGCAAAACTAACAAAACTTACATTGCTTGGTATCGGTTAAATGAAATTATAATCAGGGATTTGCAGTCTCCATTGGCTGCAACTGCCTGTCAAAGAATACATTCTGAGAGTGGGTATGGCCACAACTCAATATGGCAGCACCTCTATTTTTACTTTTAAAAAAGCCTATAGTTTTTTCTTGGTCACTAGAAGGCTATTCAGCAGTAAACCCTTTTTTCAGTACTTATCATGGTAACCTCTAATGATTTTTTTAAGAGATGCAACCTTTGTTTTGTTTTTTAGAATGAGCAAACAAACAAAAAAACCCAAGATGCCGTGTTTGGTAAATTGAGCAGATAGGCTGGGAAAAATAATCTAGGGCAGGGGCAGCAGTGGGGGAACAGTGTGAGAGCAGACTGCAAAACATTTCAGTGTGCAGTGAGGCTGGGATGCAGACAGGAGGAGATGACTGGGGGACAGAGCCACAGTGGCTGATAGCCCGGTAGATAGCTGGGAAGTGCTCAGCAGGAAATGCAACTGGGCAAAGGCGGGAGGGGCAAGTATGAGCTGAGTGGGGGAATGTGGGAAACTTTCAACATTCGTAACAGTCATAAATCCACCTACTGAGAACATATAAACCATTACAGATGGACTGTAAACAAAATGTACGCCTGTATTAACATTCACACCAGTGTATTTCATAATTTTTATTGATGGCATTTATCCCATGGTTTAACATGTTAATTATACTGTAATAAACATGGCTTTAATATTAAACTTTTCCTTATTATCCAAAGTCACCAGAGTCCATTTCCGTAAATATAAAAATATATACTTAACACTTTGTACAATACTGGTTTTTGGTCCAAACAAAAATGGATCAGAAAAGCCAATAAATTTACTTTAAGAATTCCCAATTTTAAATGTCTTTAATGGATTTAGGCAACTTTGAATAATGAGATTTACATAATAAAATCTGAGACAATACTAAACAAAAATTTGCAGTAACACACAAAATTAAAATTTCAAGTTCACAGATTTGTTATGTCAAAGTACATTGAGAAACAAGAATAGTATTTACACATTTGTTTCATAATAAAATAATGAAAAGGCGAGACAGGTGATAAGAAGTAAGAATGAAAATAGAAAGAGCGTATAATTATTGAATGAAGTACTACTGATCTAACTAGTCCTTAGCATGGACTATTATTTAATCATTCTTCCTCTATCAGAAAATTTTAGTGCACTATACACACAACTCGCTCACTTCACACATACATCAGCACAAACTCTGCAAAGAAATAATTCATTATCCACATTCTCTACTCTATACAGACTCCCCTCTCTAATGTAATTACAATTTTGAACTGTCCATAAACGCAGAAGAGCGCACAAAGTGGTGCAAACAGAGGTATTATACGAAGCCATTCGCTGTGCAGGCTATATTTATATCTATAGCCAGACCATGCCAAGTCAGGGCAGAAAAACTGCTGGATTCTAAAGTAGTTTTGCTCAAGATCCTCCCTACCACCAATTCTAATTATTATTATTATTATTATTATTATTATTTAAAAAAAAAAAACTAAATGGGGAGAAAAAAAGCGAGCAGAGTTTAGGCAGACCTGGCTTCAGCTAAACCCAGCATGAGGTACAATTCAGGAATTGAACAATGCAGGGCAACCAGCTGTGGTAAGAGAGTTGCTGTCTGTAACAATCATTAATATTTTATTTTCTACGTCTAACAGCCGTCTTTATCTTCCGACCAGGCACTGAAGATCCAGACGTGGAGAATATATTTTTCCCGTTATTCCTGCTTGGGGGGGTGGAAAAATCAACAGTGAGGAACTTGGAATAATATGTATGAAAGCTTTTAGTACTGCTGAAGAAACATGAACAAATATACTGTAAAATAAAATAGGTAACAGGCATTTTTTACTAAGGACATACTTCTCTAAAAATTAAATGACGTGTATAATTTCTAGATAAGAAGCCTGAATCCAAACCTTTCTGTTTCAAAAACCACTGTACTCATTTTTTGGGCTCTATATGATCAATTTAATTTAATATTCTAAGCATAACATCAACAACATATTCCTAATATCAGCAAGTATAACAACATCTACATTTGAAGTTAATTTCATTCACTTCATATGAACTGTGTGTTCTTTTCTCAAGTCACTGCTCACTGCTCTCCACAGTATAAAAGTGTTTTATAGAAAATAATTTCCATGCAAAACAAACACTATGAAATAATATGATAGTGTGCAAACTCATTTTAACCCTTTTCTTACCCCAAATTAAATGATGACGCCTGAGTAAATGGAAATCCTGAAGAACCTGTTGGCTGTGCTGGTGCACCTGAAGTTGCACCAAAGGTAAATATTCCAGGGCTGCTGCTTGAAAAGTTGAAATTAGCAGTACTACTTCCAAACTGGAATACTTGACCTAAAAAGTAAACACTGAGATTTAATAAAATAGCCAAAAAGAGTTTTCCTTGAAACAATTACCTGTCTTGGTAGAAAAATGACATTTAGCTCCTTCCACAAAAAACTCCTTTATTATATGCACCAATACCTAAGCATCTTATTCAAACTTTCCTGCAAAAATGATGGAAGTCAAGATGCACCATTTGAAACTTAGCTGTAAAACATGTTTCTGATTTTAAGACATTTGAAATGAACATGCAAAGAGAATAATGTTTAACTTAAGTAAAGTTGCCAAAGAGTCCTGACATTATATGCCGCAACATTCTTTTGCTCGTAGAAATATTTTCCTAGCTAATAATTTGAAATTTGGCATTCGTGATCTGTATGTTGTTACATTTTGAACTGATTATAACAATTGCCACATATGGATAAAGCAGCCATACAAAAAAAGAGGAGGAAGAGAATAAGGCATCTGTCATGCAAGTGTGTGTTTTATGTGGGCTAGCATGCATGGATGAATAAAGCAGCCAGAAATAATGAGACAAATAAAAGCATTTCTGCATACAGTCACACTCAAACATAAGGGAAATATGCAAAATGGGGTGTGTCTGACTCAAATCTTACAAAGTCAGGATCTGGAAGTTAAAATAGGTATACTAATTCTGGTCTTAAACTTGATGGGGTTTTGGTTATGAATGAAAGTTGAAAACCAAAAATAGGCTTTTTAAAAGAACACAATAGCTTACAGAATGGAATCTGTAGAGTTTGAACTTACCAGTACTAGGAGCTGTACCTGAACCAAAACCAGGTTGTTGGTTAGCTTGTTGTCCAAAGACAGGAGGCTGGGTACTACTTGATACAGTCCCAAAAGCTGGAGGTGCAGGAAGAGAGCTAGCAGGAAATAATGAAGATGAGGAAAGTGATCCAAAGGTTGGAGTACTGGTCTGACTGGAACCTTGGCTTTGACCAAATGTTGGTGTCTGACTAGCACCAAAAGCTGGACCAGTTGCAGAAGCTGAAGACCCAGAGCCAAACACAAAGGAAGAAGAGGAACCTAGAAAAACAAATGAACAGTATAAACAGAGGAACCGCACATACATTTAAACCTATCAGGCTTTTCCCTTTCAGAATCTGCAGCGTTACGCAAAGCACACAACTATTAAGACAAACAAATTGAAGGCAGAATAAAGAATCTCACTGACGCTATCCAGCCATGACTTTTTCTTACCCTTCCTCTTGACCCATCCATTTTTCATTCATGTGTTTGTTTTGCAATTTCAACCTCATTAATTCTCTCTATATGACCAAACCACCTTAATTATGTGATTGAATACTGTACTCACTTTTGAATTCAGTCAACATTCATTCAACACCATTCAATCCCGACCCTATTTCTTCTGACATCTCCAACTCTCAGTTCCATATAACAAAGTGGGCAAAAGCATACTCTTACACCCAGCCATGTTTACTACTATTGACATTAATTCTTCATAATGAACTACTTCTTTCCACCAGCATTTGCACACCTTACAATTTCTCAATTTCCCCATTTTTAAATGCTCTACCAAGATATACACTGAACAACCAAAGGAGATCACATATTCTTTTCTTACCCCTTCCTCAATGTTGAACCATTTGCTAAATATTCTCACACATACTTCACTTCCATATTATACAGCTAAGATTTCCTTTAGCAACAAATCTTCAGCTCCATGTTCAGGCAAAACATTCCATAATTCAAGCTTGTTCACTTTATCATACATTTTCTAAATCAACAAACATATAATAACATTTCTTTCTCACATCACACCTAACTCGCTGATCTGCTAAAGAGTAAGCATCTCATCTGAGTATACTCTGCCCAGTATAAAGTTCTCACTGTGCTTACCAAATTTTTGTTATTGTCACTTCTCATACTGTTTTAATCAGAATTTTGCCAAACACATTCCCAGGCATGCTTAAATAAATTAATCCCTCTGTGGTATTTGCATTAATTTTTGTTACCTTACTCTTTGTAGAGGAGAATAACAACATTCTTCCAAATGTCAGGTACACATGTAGTTTTTACACACATAATAAATAAGTCACACACATATTCTAACATTTGTTCAGCTACATTATCTACATTTGCAGCCTTATGATTTTCCACATTCTCAACTTCCTTTTCATTATGTGTTCTTCTATACTAACATTCACAGAACTTGTTTCAATGCCATTTTCCAATATATCACTATCACTTCCATATGAATTGCTAAAATATTTCTTCTAGCATTCCCTCACTTCAGTTTCCTTCCAAATCATTTTATAACTTTTATTTTTAATTTGATACACTCTGCTGGAGGCTCCTTGTTTTGCCCTCTTCACCTACTTCCAAAATAATGTATTTATTTGCACTGATCACCCTGCATTTTCTCTACATCTTTTAACCTTAATCATTCCTTGCTCTTTATTTTATTTTATTTTTTTGCAAAAAACTCTATATACACATATCCTTAACACCTTCCATTCAAATTGTTGGGAGGTTAATTTATCTGTTAATACTCTTTCATAAAAGACTAATAATTTCTCTTCTTGCAGTCAGCCTTGTTTCTTTCACTTCTTTCTTTTTTCCTCCAGGTCCATTTTCTCCAAGGTCTGCTCATGACACTATCCCACATCCCACTGATCTGTCCCACATTCAGAATTTCTCCATCACCCTTGAATCTTTCACAAATTCTCATAATTTTCATCATACATATGTTTTAGATTTATATTCATTTTTTGTTCTATTTAGGTATACAGAAACTTATGCTTAAACCATGTATTTGAAACAAACAATTTTCTAAGAAGATGATCAGCAAACAGCATTCTCATGCACTCTTGAGTCTTCACATGGCCCAATGGCTTTTTCTGTACTCATTCATCTTGTTCCTACTCAGCACTGAGAGAATAATTTAATGCAAAGTAGGTTTTTGTTTATAATGGTATCTTTTAGTTATTTAATCTTGCCTTGTATATTTGAAATTATTAAAACTGCATATAGATTGCATACATAATTATACTCAATATTAAACTCAGTTCAGCAGCCATTATTGAACAATGCACAAATGTGTAATTATTGTAATATTGCAGTTCATTTCTGTGATTAGAAACTGAGTAAGAGGAACAGAATAAGAGAAAAAATAAACACACTGATAAAGAACATATAGCCAGTTGAAAGCAGATATAGTGCAAGAAGGGAAAAGAAGTGGCAGAAAAACACTTTAACTGAGTAGAGAAAAAACAGAATGATTTCAAAAACCTGATGTAACTGCTTGATATAAAAGCTACTGCGATAGGTTCTGATGCCATGAATAAACAAGCTGGTATATCACTAAAGTTAAGATGGCAATTACTTATAATAATTTCACTAATAATTGTTTTAATCTGTTACCAAAAAGAAGCATCATCCCAGGGATAATCTGTAAATTCAGCCTTTGCATATTTTAATAAATTCTCAGAACTCTCCATACAATTCTCACAGGAAGTATTTGGAAATCTAATTTCTTCTAGTCATGTTCTCATTTTCAAGCATACCTGTAGGAGGTGCTGTTGTGGTAGGTGCTGTAAAACTGAAGCCAGTGTTAGCTGTGATGTTAGTGGGGGCGACTGAACCAAACAGAAATGGAACAGGAGTGCTTGTACTGGAAGTGGTTGTTGGTGGCTTGCTTTCTTGAGAGAACCCAAAAGACTGTGTGGTATTTGAATCAGAAGGATTACCAAAAGCAGAACTGCTCACAGTGTTGTTGGCCTGTCCAAATAAAAATGCTGGCGGAGGAGTTGAGGAAGAAGTAGTGCTGCTAAATATTGTGCCGCTGCTGCTGCCACCAAGAGAAACGCTTGGCACAGAAGTATTAGAAGAACTAGAGCTCAGGAAGCTGAATGCCTGCTTTGCTGGTGCTGGATCTAAAAAGTAAAATAAATTATGTTAAGTTAGAAATAAAAAATGAAGCTATAAAGAACAAAAATACATCGGGGTGGAATGTTCTTGGCAAGAGGTTGCTTACCGATGTTGTAAAGAGATAAAGGGTTTTAGGGATTAAAGGATACCAGGAATTATTTATACATGTCTTTGGGAACTCATTCAGTGAAGAATTCTAAATATGTTTTATAAACAGCATCATGCAATTGTGTAACTTAATGATATGATTCAATAGAAAAATCTCCACCCAAAACATGGTTTATTATATTGAAAACATGCACTGTACTTGCATGCTTGTCTTGTTTCTCAGTGCTCAGGTTTAATAAAATATGCACCCCTCTTTTGTTTGAGCCATGGTTCTTCAGTCAGGTAGGACAGATAATTGATGTAATAGAACTACAGGTGGTTCATTGTACTAGTGTCTAGACCAATGTTGAGGTATGAGACAATTCTTGATTTGACCTACCTTCTTACTTATCTCCTAAGGTTTGGTCTCCAGGTCATATTTATTTATTCTCACATAATTCCAAAACATTTTTGGAATATTTTTATAGCTCCTGTGGCTTTTTCTTCAGCCTGTCAGAAAGACTAGCCACACCGTGTTCCTCTTCTCCCTGACTAGTTATTTTATGTACTAGTACTAAACTGTTCTTATTTTCTTCTTTCTTCCTCATCCTTTTCCTCTTTTATCTGTTAGTGCAGAAACTCTTAAAATAGCTTCTCTGGGAAACTTTCAGGCTGGAAAATAGGATGAAGAATTTACTTCTTTAAATAAAGTCTAATTTTCCAGAATCTATTTTCCACCTTCTTCTTCCAAACTTCTTTAAGGAAATCTTTGCATAATCTCCCTCTCTTCTCTGCTAATTCTGTTTTTGACATTTTCAATTTGGATTTAATTCTTTTTTACTTATCCTGAAAAAAAATCCAGTCAAATAACATGAGGTATCCAAAATACTGGACACTCATAAGAGGTTACATAAATACTATGTAACTACTATCGCCAGTGATTAAACTGAAAATGCTATTATCCTACTGTACTTCCACAATTTTATTTCAACTTTTATTCTTCTTTCTTGTTTGCTTGCTTGCTTAGGTTTCTTCAGTTAGAGACAGATAATGTTAGAGAGATCATTATCACGTAACTTCTTCTTCTCCATTATCCTTCTCTTTGAGATAAGCCAATTACTTCTTCCCTAACAACTTAGTATTTCATAGCTCTGGTTTTTTTGCTTCTATTTAGTCAGATCTTCCCTAACATCAAATTTCACCAAAACCACATGCAATGATTCCCTTCCCCCCAAGTTTTATTTTATTCTTGCTCTGTGATGTTATTTTTCACCTTGTAAATTATTTTTTAAGTTTTCTTCCATATCTTAAAATCCAGTATCTAAATTTAAGTAGGAGCCCCTTTTATGGATTACATCATGGCCAAAAGGGCAGCAAAACTAAGCTGACCCAGGATGTGCAGCAGGATCATAAGCAGGGCCACTGTGAGGAATAGTTTCACTATTTGGCAGATAAGCTGCTCAGATTCATTCACAGCTGGATTCCAACTGGACAGGTCCAGCTGAGGTGCCCAAGGCTAGGTCTTGTGGGGTTATCTGGAGTGAGTTTGACATTGTGACTCCTGAGGAAATAAAGAGGGTTCTCCTGTCTGTTAGTCTGGCCCCCTGCCTGTTAGATACAGGCCACTACTGGATGGTGAAAGCTGCCTGGGAGGTGACCTGTGGTTGGGTCCATGCAGTGGTATCAGTTTCCTTGAGTGAGGGGCTGGGTCCTTCACCCTTGAAGAATGCTGAGGTGGACCCTCTCCCCAAGAAACCATTGCTGGACATAATGGTGCTGGACAACTACTGTCCAGTCTCCAACCTTCCCTATTACTGAAACAGGTCCAGATCATCTGCTTATAAGAGAAGGTGCTTGGGCTTCAGCTCTGGAGGACCCTGCAGGAGGCGGATGATCTGGAACTGTTTTGGTTGGGTTTCAGGCTGGGATTTAGTACAGAAAAAGCACTGGTCATGCTTGCTGATGACCTGTGGTGGAGCCAGGATGAGGGTGACGCATCCACCCTGCTGCTTCTTGATCTCTCAGCATTTTTTTGATACTATCAACCATGGTATCTTTTTGAACCGACTTAAGGGGTAGGGGGAATGGTTTTGTGGTAATTCTCCTCCTTTCTCTGTGACTGGTTTCAGTTAGTGTTGACAGGTGAGGAGAGATTGTGGCCACAGCCCATTAATGCCTATCTTAACCCTTGCAGGGTTTGACATTCTCTCCCTTTCTGGTTAACATCTACAAGAAACCATTATCAATATGCTGATGATACCCAGTTATACATCTCAACCCCAGGTCTACTGAGTGACTCTATCAAAGTCCTAATCCAGTGCCTGGAGGTTGTGTGGATCTGGATGGAGTAGAACAGACTCAATCCTGACAAGACTGAATAGCTTATTTGAGCCCCCTGGTTTCAGGACTATTCCATCATTAACCCTCAGTGGAGTTGCACTTCCCCATTCAAGATCGGTGCACAATCTGAGGGTCCTCTTGGACTCCCAGCTTCTGCTCAAAGAGCAAATGGCAGCTGTGGCCAGGACAACCTTTGCACAGGTACAACTAGTGCACCAGTTGCACCCTTTCCTGGACCAGCATGCCTTCAGATAGTCACTCACGCCCTGGTCACCTCACAACTGGATTACTGTAATGTGCTCTACATAGGTTACCCTTGAAGACCATCTGGAAGCTTTAGCTGATCCAAAATGCAGCAGCACAGGTGGTGTTGGGAGCATCACATGATGTACGCAACCCAGTGTCATATACTTGAAATGGGTGACTATATAAATCTATAAACTATATAAATAAAAGTTCATGTAAACCCACTGAGTTGCAAGCTGCAATGGTTACCAGTTGGCTTCCAGATGCAATTCAAGGCATTGGTTATCACTTAAAAAAAAAAATTATTAAAGAAATGTTTATAGAATAAAAACATTTAAAGGAAAAAGAAAGTAAAGTAAAAGAAAAGCGATGATAAAAGAAAGAATTAAAATAGAAAGAGAAATAGAAAAAAAGAGAAAAGACAAGATTATATCATAACTCCCTTGTTTTCATAATGTATCCCTTCTAATCATCAAACCCATAAATCACAAGTGCATTTTTTTCCGTTTTCAGCAAACAGTCCATAAAGAGTTTCTAGTAACAAATGTAATTATTGTCTTTCCTCTGATTAAACGGATCAATTATACCATCTCTGCAAATTCTGTCATCTTCACCAACCATTCCTCCATTGTAGATATTTCAGAGTCTTTCCATCTTTGTGTATAAAAAAATCTCACTGCAGTTACCATGTACAAAAGCAATTGTCCATAAGTCTTTTCTAGTTGTTTGTCCATTACTCCCTGCAAGAAAAGCTCTGGTTTCAGTGGAATATTGGTCTTTAAAATCCTTTGTATTACTGTACAGGTAGCCCTTGACTTACGATGACAATTGGGACCAGAATCTCCTTTGCTAAGCGATGCAGTTGTAAAGCATGACTGCATCACTTAGCAATGGCAATCCCTGCAGTCCCAGTGCCGTAGTTACCTGAAACCTACGGTCATTAGGCGAAGCAACTTCCTGCCGGCTTCCCACAACCAAAGTCAGTGGGGAAGCTGGCAGGAAGTTGCAAGTCCCAGGCCAGGAGGGGGAGTGAGCAAGGGGGTATGTGAGGGTACTGTGAGAGGTACTGCGCAGGCTGGGCAGGGTGCGTGGGGGTGTGCGAGTTGCTGCGTGGGTCAGGTAGGGTGTGTAGGAGGTGCTGCACAGGTCGGGGAGGGTGCACGAGTAGCCAGTGCAGTGAGAGCGCAGAGGGGCTGCAGAGGGTGCATAGGTGGGGGAGACTCACCCCAGCAACTTGCAACCTTCCCTGTTGGCTTCCCCAGAAAGACTTTCCAGGGAAGCCAGCAAGGAACATTGCAAATGATCACATGATCGCAGGGTGCTTGGCAACCTGTTGTAAGAGCGAATGGGTTGCCAAACATCCAGATCACGATCATGTGACCGCAGGAGTCACATGGCTGTAACTCCGACTGGTCATAACCACCATTCATTCAGCACTGCTGTTATCTTTGAACAGTCGCTGAATGGATGGTCTTAAGTTGAGGACTACCTGTATGTATTTGAACCCAGAGCATTGGTTATCACCTTTAGAACCCTTCGTGGCATAGGGCCTGGCTATCTGAGGGACCATCTATCTCCAATTGTTTCTGCCTACTCTGTACGATCAAGCAGAGTGGGTGAATTCCAGGTTCCGTCAATTAAACAGTGTCATCTTGTGGGACACAAGAAGCATGCCTTTTCTGTTGCAGTACCTGCCTTCTGGAATGATGTCCCCCTGGAGATTCACACAGCTCCCACCTTTGTGTCATTTAGGAAACTGTTAAAAATCTGGTTATTCTCCTAAGCCTTAGGATAGAGAGTTTGTTATATCTAATGAACACCTTGGTGTATTGCTTTACAGTCAGCCAAGGTTCTTTTTACTTGTATGTCTATGTGTTTTTCCTTTTTTATTTGTAAGCCATCCAGAGACATTAAGGAGTTGGGCGGTCTCTAAATTTGGATGGATGGATGGATGGATGGATAGATAAATACACAAGATATACTGCTTATATTTACTTATCTCTTCTTTGTACCCACAATATGAAATTTTTTCATTCAATAATTGCAATCAGTGCAATGTTGTGTATTCTGGTCTTCTTGCTCCTTTAAAAATCTTTGTTCTCAATTATACTATATGTTCTGCACATACTTGATCATGTTTTCCCCTTGTTGTTTCTACATTGAGTTCCTCTTCCATCTTTTATCTATTTTAAGTTGGGACTGAATTTTGTGTCTTCATTCTCTTGCTCCTTGCTATCTCTTTTTCCTTGTAATAAATAATAATAACGATGCTATAATTGTAACACCTAGTTCAGTGAGTCATTCCCAGTATAATTCCTTAACTAAGTTCAGCTCAAAAGAGGCAATTCATTAATCAATACCCAAGCATGAATAACTACACATTCTCATTCAACTTCAACACTCTATTACTTCTTCTGACTCTATACCAACGATAACAGAAAGACAAAAGAAATAGATATTCCACACTTCCATTATACAGCTGAAAGAATACCCATTTTTCTATCATTATACTATGGTCTAAAGAACTCATATCCCTTTAACTGAACAAGAATTTACTACTGGGAGTCCTATAAGGAAGACCATTTAGGAAGTTTGATTGTGTATATAGTACCTGTTATGTTTAATGTCTCTTATACAGTGGTACCTCGGGTCACGAACGCTTCTGTTCACGACCAATTCAGGTCACGAACAGCACTGTTTGCAAAATTTTGCTTCCGTTCACGAACGCCGGATCGGGTGACGAACAGGATCCGCGGCCATTTTCCCTGCCGTGACACATGGTCGTGGCTTCCTGTAGGGAGGGGGACTCTCCCTCCAAGCAATAACCGCCTCCCCACCCGCCTTCCTGTCCTCCATGCCAGAGGTCACCTCGAGCAAGGTTAGCGTTCTCTCTCTTCGTACTGTACTTTGTTTCATATTTTTGTGGTTTAAAAACAACAACAACATATGGTTCAGAATGGATTAACCATATTTACACTGAACCTTATGGGAAAATTTGATTCGGGTCACGATCAATTCGGGTCGCGACCAGAGTCATGGAACGAATTAAGTTCGTGAACCGAGGTACCACTGTATTTCTCTATTGTTAAAATAAAGTGCTTCAAATGTTAACAATTTAATTATACATTGATACACACACACACGTTTTGTTAATAAATAAAAGATGGATACTTGGGGGGGGTGTCTCCGCCCATTCATATAATACTTTTTCAAAAAACAATTTTCTTAATATCTAAGTATACTGTTCTTGAAAGGCTTGGGATAAGGAATGGATGTTTTACCAGTCAAAAATATTTGGTTGCTTTTCTGATCAAACATCAGCTACTTAAAGAATTACTTCACTGATGAAAATTAAAGTCTCAGGTGTAAGATTATTTATACCAATTTCATTATGCAAATGTAAAGATATGTCAATGAAGTTCAAAAGCTCAGAGTTATTCTTAATTATTTTGGATCCTCTGGACATTCCATAGAGTTACAATCTATTTGTGCATTACACTGAGAAAATGTTCAATGTTTATTATACAGTGGTACCTCGGTTCACGAACTTAATTCGTTCCGCAACTCTGGTTGCGAACTGAATTGGTCGTGAACCGAATCAAATTTTCCCATAAGGTTCAATGTAAATACGGTTAATCCGTTCTGACCCCTACGAATTTGGTCGCCAACTGATTTTTGATCGCATCCCGAATCAAATTTCCCTATAAGGTTCAATGTAATTACGGTTAATCCGTTCTGAACCATATGTTTTTTTTTTTAAAAACTGCAAAAATATGACACAAAGTACAGTACGAAGAGAGAGAAAGCTAACCTTGCTCAACGTGACTTCTGGCGTGGAGGACGGAAGGCGGGTGGGGAGGTGGTTATTGCTTGGAGGGAGAGTCCCCCTCCCTACAGGAAGCCGCGACCACGTGTCACAGGAGGGAAAATGGCCGCAGATCCTGTTCATAACCCGATCCGGCGTTCGCGAACGGAGGCAAAATTTTGCGACCGGAGCTGTTCGTGAACCGAATTGTTCGTGAACAGAAGCGTTCGTGAACCGAGGTACCACTGTACTTCCTAGAAACTGTGAGAAACTAAATGCACTCACAGCTGCATGAATGTTCAGATAGTCAGTCAAACAACATCTTAATATTATTTTATTGTTTTTGGCACCTAGCTATTAAGTTCCTTTTACCAAGTAGTTTTTTATTCTTAAAATTAAAATATTCTCCCCCCACCTTATTTTGGATCCCTCTTATGTCCATATGTTATAACGTGCATCACTCCCTCTTTGTTTATATAGTTTTCTCTTCACGTTCTCCTATCCTTCCTTCTGCTGAGTTGTGCATACAGTCGCCTTTATTCCCTCTGCTTTTTAACTGCCATTAGCCCACTATGCTTTGTATTTCAAATTGTGCATACCAACTGTCCCCTCCCCTACCACTGTCTCATTCCGCCTTGCTTGATTCTGGGTTACCAACTTTTCTGATTGTTGGTCTCAAAGAGACTTATATTGAATATGATGTGGATGCCGACTGGTATTCAACTTCTACAATCATTTCCTTATGCAAGGAAGCAAAATATAAAGTTTGTCACCAGCTTTAACACATGCTTATTCTAATTTGCATTGGTGACAATTTTACTGCTTGACTTCTTTTTAATAATTCAGGGTTACATAGGGAGTGCACAAGATTGTAAATTTGTGTACAGCATGCAGACAATTCCTTTGCCTCCCCACCAGATCCATATACCTCTTTCATTAAATGGCTTTTAATTAGCCACTTCACCCCTCATTATTCCCTGTTTAGCTTTTTATTGCTCTGCTCTATTCACATGCTTTTTCAGTGTTCTCCTTTCCATCTCAGTTTTGCCTATCTTATGAACTCTTCGTTATCTCTTTTGGTATCTCTATTACAAGTTATTTCCTCTACTTTTTGCATCTAATTTCAAAATACATTTCTCTTTAATGTAAAAAGTAATGTCCAGTCTTTTAACTGAGACCTTTAGCCAACAAAGGCTTTCCAAAATACACTGCTGTGAAAGTGTTATCTTCCCACACTCCTTATTAGGTCTCCCCACAATCTTCCAGCACATCCTGCTGTGAGTCTTCCCATTATTTCCTGTCACTTAAAACTGCCTCCTTATGTGTTTGGGAAACAAGGAAAACACATGTTAATAGGAGACTTTAAACATCCCTTTAAATATATGAAAGAAATGGAAATAAAGGAATATTTTGCTTGTTTAGAACTAGACAGTGAAAATGCTGATGGTTATTTGCAGCACCAACTGCAGCCTTGGATAAAATGAAAATTAAACACAGAAAGCATGGTACTTCGGAAATATGAAGATTTTTATCTTGATTTTTCCTGGTAACTTGGATAAGAGAAACTATTTTGGTAAATTGGATAAGATAAACTATTTTGAAAATTCTACTACACATTTAATTAAAATGCATCAATTGTAACTGATAACCAGTCCAACATGGACCAATTCATTCATCACTGGCTCCCTGCAAACATCCACAGAATAGTGTCCAAGTGAATTATTATAGTGATATGTTTGATTGGTTAAAAATGATTGATTATAGCTCATGATGGTGATTGATTATAGCTCATGGTGATCTAACAATATTACAAGGCTGACAAGGATTTGATATTTGGCTTACTTGGCCCAGATGCTATTGTTCTTTTTAAAGTTCCACTGTGGTTAGCGTTGGAGGCGAATATGTGTAGCTCAGGGTTGAACTGTGGAGTCTTTGGGGTTCTCTGAGCTTGGTTCTTTTCTTGCAAACGTTTCATTACCCGGCTAGGTAACATCTTCAGTGCTAAAATGGGATGAGGTTTGCTCTCTGTTTATCTGCTGTGGCCTGCTTTGCCAGTGCTGGTGGGGGTGGGGGTTCTGTTTTGCTCTTCTGGTAGTTCATTGATTAGCATATGCTGACTGACGTTTGCAAGAAAAGAACCAAGCTCAGTGGTTAGTGTTTTTAGAGGAATTAACTATGATTCCTAAGCCAGTAATTCATTTTCATAGGAAGTTGGTGAAACTGGTATTAGTTATATATGGGATCAATGAAATAATGAACTTCAATAACTGTCCTGGTAAACAATAAAGAATCCCTTTTAAAAAATGTGAAAGTAGTTTCCTATGATCTTCAAATGAAGTTAATAGAATTAAAATTGCTTCATATACTGGATGCCTCAGAAAATGTTTACTTTAGTTGGCCGATTGGTTGCCCTCTCCTTGCTGTTGGAAATCCAGCTTGGGAGTAGGGACATTACCTCAGAGGGTTTGGTCTTGTCCTATTACCATGCAATATTATCGTATAATAGGTAATGTAATGAGGTTATGGGGTATGCAGGAGGGGTAGCATCTCTGGTGGAGAAGCCTGCTATGCCCTTTCTAGGGCTGCTGGTTCACCTTTGGTCCCCACTTGGTGCTCAGTTCTCACCTGTGGCTCCAAGTAGCTGTAACATGAGCAGCAGACACACCCCGGTAAACCATCTTGGCAGACAGGCCAAACCAGGTGAGGGTAACCGACAGGTCTTTGACTCTCAATGAGATAGGGAATTTGCCTATCCCAGTGTGTGAAGTCTGGCCATGCAGACTGAGTGGAGGAGACTGATCAATGGTTGAATGGTCAAGAAGGCAGGCCCAGCAGGCGTTGTGGCGTGCTAGGAGCATAAGACATTTAGATATTCTGGTCATCCACTGCAGCAAGAGAGGTCTCCAGCTGTAACAGTTCTCTGGGCCACTGGATTAAAGTTTCTTATGCTGAGAGAGTGGGACTGCCACTGTGCAACAGCTGTTCCAGTTAAAACTCCATCACGTGCAGGTTTCTGTTGTGCAATTCATCTTCATCTACAACACATCTGCAAATCTTCTCAGTCCAAACCTAATTCGTTGAGTGGCAATGGGGGAGTGGTGAAGCAACAGGTGGAGATGACCACTGGTAGTTGTAGTCACAAACCTGCATGTGGGTGGCCCTTGGACTAGTGATTGTTTATCTTGGTACCCAGGCCAGCAGACATGTCTGGCAGCATCCAGGGCAATGGGGTAGCCCTTCTAGGATAGCACTGTCCACCCTCACATGAGGGAAGGAGTTAGAAAAGGTACCCTAAACATTGTCTGCCCCACAACATCTGGCTAGCTAACTGTGGCTGGCAGATCATCTCCTTAGTGGTCAAGCATCAAGATAAACAAATAGAAGAAAATTCATTTTTGGAAACTGGAATGTTCGCAACCTGCTGGATAGAGACAAGGCATTAAGGCCTGAAAGACGAACAGCACTCATAGAGGCTAATCTTCACCATTATAGCTCTGACATCGCTACACTCAGTGAGACCAGGCTGGCAGATGAGGGTTCATTACAGGAAGCAGCGAGTGGATATAAGTTCTTTTGGAAAGGGAAACCAGAGACTGACAACAGGACTCATGGAGTAAGTTTTGCAATTAAAACTGCTCTGTGGAAGAATATCTATTCTATCCACTGGAATAAGTCAATGCGTTACGAAGTTGCACTTTCCTCTCAGCAAGTCCCGGCATATCACCATTGTCAGCGCCTACGCACCAACTCTCATGAGTGCAGACGAAGACAAAGAAGGTTACTACGAGGACCTGGACCAGATTATTCAAACAACCCCCAGCAGCAACAAACTCGTCATTCTGGGCGACTTCAGTGCTAGGGTGGGGACAGACAGAGACAACTGGGATGGGGTCCTCAGGAGACATAGAGTGGGAAAACTAAACAGCAATGGCCTGCTGCTTTTGAGCAAATGGGCCAAGCACAACCTGTGCATCACTAACACGATGTTCAGACTTGCAAACAAGTACAAAACTACCTGGATGCATCCCATGTCCAAATACTGACACCTACTTGACTATGTCATAGTATGTCAGTGCGACCTTAAAGACATCACTATCACCCGAGCCATGTGAGGTGCTGAGTGCTGGACAGACCACAGGCTGATTCGGTCAGTTCTCAACCTGCACACAGCCCCTTTACATCGTAAGCCATTTTTACATCAGAAAGTCATTCAACATCAGCAGACTGCAAAACCCAGGCCAAGTCAAATGTTTCCAAGATGTACTTAATGAAAAGGTCTCCAGCAATTTACCACTTGTAGGAATATGTTCCGAAAAGTGGACAGTTTAAAATGTCATCAAACAGACTGCAACAATTGTACTTGGATGGAAAACCCGGGCGCATCAAGAGTGGTTTGATGAAAACCATGAGACCATTTTAGCAGCTCCCCAGGCCAAGAACAAGGCCTATGCACATTAGCAGAACAATCCATCATCTGTCTCAAAGAAAGACAAGTTTAAGCACCTGCAATCCAAAGTATAGATGGAACTGTGAGAAATGCAGGATGAGTGGTGGCAGAGAAAGGCTGAGCAGGTGGAATGCTATGCAGATATGCATGCCACTAGAAAGTTCTTCAGTGCCATAAAGTCAGTTTATGGTCCTTCTAAATCAGGATACTCCCCCTTGCTGTCATCTGATGGGTCGAGCCTGATCAAAGACCAGGAAGGACTGAAAAACCACTGGGCTGAACACTTTTACAACAGGCTGTCCACAGCTGATCATGGTATCTTATAGCAGATTCCTCAGCTGCCAGTCTTGGATGCCCTAGACCTGCCTCCCTCTACTGATCAGATCAAGAAAGTGATCTCAGGACAGGATGGCATTCCTGCTGAGATCTACAAAGCACTAGACCCAAATGCCTTACAGTTATTCCAAGACATCTTGGAAGACATTTCGTCCATAGAAGAGATGCCTGATGACTTCCATTATGCCCTCATTGTGGCTCTCTACAAAAATAAGGGAAGGAAATCAGACTGCAGAAACTACTGGGGTATCTCACTGCTGTCCATTGCAGGCAAGATCTTTGCCCACATTCTCCGGAACAGACTTGTTACTGTCTCGGAAAGGAACCTCCCAGAGATGCAGTGTGGCTTTCGGCCAGAATGGAGTACAGCAGACACGATATTTGCCATGAGGCAAGTCCAGGAGAAGTGCATTGAGCAGAACAAGCCTCTTTACTCTCTCTTCTTTGACCTGACAAAGACATTCACCAGTGTAAACAGGGAGGCTCTCTGGATCATCCTGAGACATAATGGATGCCCGAGGAAATTTGTGAAGTTGATTCAGCTACTCCATGATGGAATGACAGGACAGATTCTTTACAATGGTGATACATCAGCTGCATTTGCCATTTCCAAATGGGGTAAAACAGGGTTGTGTGCTAGCCCCAGCCCTGTTCAATCTGTTCTTCGCTTGCATGTTGTCACATGCTGTCCAGAGTCTGAAGGAGGGAGTAGACATCAAATACTGATTGGACAGCTCTCTCTTTGATCTTCGCCGCTTGAACATAGGGACAAAGTGCCTTCATACAGTCATCCAAGAAACCCTCATTGTTGATGACTGTGTGCTCCTGGCACACAAAGACAATGATCTACAGTTGATGCTGAGCAAATTCTCAGCCACTGCTATGATCTTCAGCCTGACTATCAGCCTGAAGTACTTTACCAGCCTGTGCCAAATATCAACCCCGTAGAACCAAAAATCAATGTCGATGACACCCAGCTGACAAATGTCAACAGCTTCAAATACTTGTGAGGTATCATCTCAAGGGATGGGTCTTCAGACAAAGAAATTGATTCCAGGATCTGCAAGGCCAGTCAGGCACCGGGGTGGCTGTGTGCTAGAGTGTTCAATCAACACAACATCTGTATCTCCACAAGGCTGAAAGTCTACAGAGCTGTGGTTATCCCTTCTCTCTTGTATGGATGTGAGTCCTGGACTCTGTACTGAAGACACATCAAACAACTGGAAAAATTTCACATGCGCATTCTCCGCTCCATCATCGGCATTCGTTGGCAACATCATGTCTCCAACCTGGAGGTCTTGGATCGCAAGGAGTCCACCAGCATTGAGTCCCTGATTATCAGAGCCCAGATGCGGTTGGGTGGGACACGTCATCAAAATGGATGACCACTGTATACCTTGCCAGTTTCTCTATAGTGTATTGGAGTCTGGGAAGAGGCCTTGAGGTCGACCACGCAAGTACTACAAAGGCGCTGTGAAAGAAACCCTATGCCACTGTGACATCCAGCCAAGGGAACCAGAAGCTGCAGCTGCTGACAGAACCCACTGGTGAGCTCTGTGCTATGAAGCCTCCACTGGCTTTGAAGACAGGCGCCACCAAAAACTGATAGAAAACCATGAGCGGCGCCACAGAATAACACCCACAGTTTCTACAACGATGGACTTCCAGTGCCCCCATTGTGCTAGACTCTGCAATTCTGGACTGGGACTGCAGAACCACCTCTGTGTCCACAGGTGAACTGCACAACAGCATGTCTCTTTTGAACCCAAAGGACTTCCATATATTAGCATCAGGTTTGGGGCTGACATTAACAGATTGTCATGTGTTAAGGATGCATATGTTCTTCTTAGCTATATTCACAGTATTTGGACTTTATCAATATTAAGAAATGCAGATTTTTCAGGAATGGGAACTGGCTGAAAGAAACATCTTACAACACTGGAAGGCGGAATCTACACCTGATTTTTAGGAATGGATTTATTTATTGATACATGTTTTTCATCAACATTGAGTGAGGGTTTTTTTCCCCAACAAAAGGGTAAGGAAGAATAATTTTGAGCAGTAAGGTCAAAATTTTTGGAGTTGTTCTCTTATAATTCCATTTTTCCAGGCCATTTTTTCCTCACCTTCCTCCTCCTCCTCATTATTATAAGTGAAGTTATACTGTTGAATTAATAATATTGTATGTATTAATGCTTTGCTTTTATTAACTAGTTTAGCATAATAAAATGATATTTAAAAAACAAATGGATAGGAATCATAATCTTGTAATTATTGCTTTGTAACAGAAAAGCAGGATATACAAGTCTAAAATAAAAATGTTGAGAATCATTAAAACAAAAGTAGACTGGAACAGAGGAAGAAGTTTCCATTCACTATGTGCCTCTTTTTTATGTTGGGTGAGCAAAAAGAAAAATCCATCCCTCTTCTGTAGAATTCCAGGTGCCTATGGCTATTAGGCTAGAGCTTAAGTTTCTCATCTGAAATCACGTTTAAGACTTCGGTTTAGAAAATCAAAGCATCAGATTCCTATAATACCGAAGAATAAAATGCTTGAGGCTATGAGCTACAACTATTATACACAAGTAATGAGAGCCTTACGTCTTATAAAAGTTGTACAACCAATGTGTCTGGCTACCGTAGGATATTGATGAAGTACCGGTCTTTCCCAAAGCAACATTTTCTTCTTGGGTTTCTATCTTTATTTTACATTATTACAATGCTTTTTCAAATAAATCCTACCCTTTAATTTTAATGAGGTAACATTACGTTTTTTCCCCAAGCCAGGCAAGAAATAACTATGTGTTGTAATTATATCATTATTTCCTTTATAAATGTGGATGCTAACATTTTAACGGCACCTTTGGCCCCTAGATTGCAGCTTCATGTTCTGCCTATTGTACATCCAGCTCAGGCTGAGTTTAATAAGAGTTGTCAAGTTCAGATGTAGGTATGTGTAAAACATACCAATTTGGGAATTCAATATTATTGCTCCAGATCATGCTGTTCTGGGCAATTTGGTGCTCTCTGGAAGTAAATCTTCTGAACTGGAAGGAGTTCAGTGTGTCCCAAACATGGTGTTTCAGACAAAACAATATTCTCCAGAATATTCCAATCTCATATAAGTTGGTTTTGCATATCCCTATTCAGATACTATCAAGTATTAATTAATGTTCATATTTAATTCAGAACAGATAGAATTCAGCAGCTATAACATCTATAGCTTCTGATATGCTTTCTTGGAAGTTTTGGGGTACCATGTTTTATTCAACCCCTAAATAATAAGTAATTATTAATGGCATGCCTTCTCCTTAGGTTATGTTTATGTCATGGTATATGTCAAGAATGCCCTCTTTTCCCCTTTCTTTTTAATTTGGCTTTAATTCTCTTGCTACATTATTAAAAATGCATAATATTGTATTACATGGGGACAATCTTTCCAAGTATGGAAAGTTGCCTACATAGGGATCAGTTTCCATTTTCAGTTTTATACTGCAAGTTATAAATAGAAAATAATGGGTTGTAGATATAATTTTAGTTCTTCCTATTAGATAATTCATTTATTGGATAAATCTGTTTTCTGGTTCATTTAGGTTTCTCATATTGGTTCAACTCTGTTCTGCTGAAGCTTCTGCACTCTTTTAGTGATGAATTCGCAACTGTGTATCAATAATTCTGGAAGTAAATCTTCTAAATAATCTGCCAATTTAATCTCACCATATCAAGGTAATACAAAGCATGAAACAAAAACTTGAGAATGCAATGAATTTTGGCACCTACCTGCAGAGCTTGTTTGTGCCCCAAATGCAAACGTTGATTTTATTTGTTGTTCAGTTGTTTTCTCTACGGGTTTTGCCAAGCTGAAATTAAATGCAGGTTTTACTGTGCCATCGTCTTTGGTTTGCTCTGCCTTCCCAAATGAAAACATGGGTTGTGCCTTTGACTCTTCACTCTCTGCTTTCTTTCCAAACACTAATGGAGTAGAAGAGGCATCCGCCTCCTGTTTCTCATCTGTCCTTCCCAAAGCAAGCTGTGGGGCAGTCACAGAGTCTATATTACCAAAAGTAAAGCCACCTTTTGCTGAAGGCACTTCCTCTTTTTTCTCCTCTGATTTCTTAGAGGAAAAGGGACTTACTGTAATTTCCTTTTCCTCTGCATTTCCAAATTTGAAAGTACTTATTCCAGTTTTTTTCTCAGATGTAGTTGTGGATGCTATAGAACTTGTGCCAAAAGTGAAACCGCCTACAACTGGTTTGCTAGGTCCATCTTTCTTCTCTTGTTGTCCAATGTTAGCTATTCCAAACTGAAATGATGTGGTAGATGAACTGCTAGCTCCAGCAGGAAGTCCAAAACTGAAAGTGGTGCTGCTCTTAGCTTCTTTCACACCGTCCTCAGATTTAGACTCTGAAGAAAAGCTTCCTGGGTCAGATCCTTCATTTTTAGAGAATTTAAATCCTCCTGATGAACCCAATTCTGATGTACTACCAAATTTGAATCCTGTTTGTTCTCCAAATTTGAAGTTTTTTCCTGCAGTTCCCAAAATCTGGGGTGATTCTGAGGATGATGGCTGAATACCAAATTTAAATGAAGGAGCAGATGGCTCTGAAGAAGCAGTTGTACTAAAACCTGTAATTAAATGAAATTTTAATTTAATACAACTGAAGTTTTAGTATAGGTCAGTCTTGAACAATCTGGCATGTTCTAGGGGTACGGGTAGTTCTCGCTTACCGACCACTCGTTCAGCAACCATTCAAAGTTATGACAGTGCTGAAAAGAGAGATTTGACTGGTCAATGAACTTCCAGCCTTCGCAGTGTCCCCATAGTCACATGATCACCATTCAGGTGCTTGGCAACTGGTGCACATTTATGATGGTTGCACGTCCCGCAGTCACGTGACTGCCATTTGTGGCCTTCACATCTGGCTTCTCACAAGCAAAGTCAGTGGGGAAGCCAGCAGGGAGTGACAAGTCATGATCATGTGACATCACACTTAACAACCTCTGGTGATTTGCTTAATGACCACAGCTGGAACTGATGACTTAAGTTGGGTGTGGTCACATGACATTTCACTTTATGACCACTTTATGAGTTGCTGGTCCCAACTGCGGTAAGTGAGGACTACCTGAATTGAACCTCAGCCTCCTAGCCACTACACAGATAAATCCATGCAATTTTCTTGGCAATATTTTTGGCAATATTTTGCCACTGCCTTTTTCCTATGGCACAGATTAGTATTCATTACCAAGTTTGGAAAGGCTGGTAGAGAGAAAATCCTGCAGGACAGTGTTCTAATTGCTTCACAAATCGATCATATCAACATTGTTAGATACTGTATGCATTATCTCCCCATCAACAGAGTAGTGTACTAATAAATGTGTTTTAGATCCAAATATATTGATAAAAGACTAAAATAACTTGCATAGTACAATATCGAAATCAGGATAAATGCCTTTTCTTTATGAAGACTGCATCAGCACAATTATTATAAAAAACCAGAAGTGTATATAAATTGATATTGGGGGAAAAAGTTTAAAACATTAATCTACACATATGACTGGGAAGCAGCGTTATGATTTAGCCAATTAATTTTATTTGAAAAGGTATTTTATTAAAGCATAGAGGCAAAAGCCAGGTGGTGTCCAGCATTAATGCATTTTACTGGAATTGTCTCGTTCCATGCAAATAGAAAAGACCTCTTTCCCAAGGAAATGCATGAAAATCTTGCTTTGGGGTGGGCGGGTGGTAGAGAATTGCTATCCTGATCTCATATTCAGAATTCAAGATAATGTCATAGATATTATTCACTAAAAGCAGTCTAGATAGACATGGCCAATCCTGAAACACCCATTTCACACACAGGCAAAAGAGAAGTAATGGAGGCCAAAATATAAGTAATGTGTCCAAGTACCTAAAAAGATAGAAGTGTGATCTGAATCTTAGAACACAAAACCATTTTCATTACAGCAGAAACCCACTTCATAAAGAAAATTACTAACTTACTTAGTTCTGAAATCTGTTTTGAATATGCAATTCTCTTTCATTCAGAATCAACCCCCATTTGCTTAAATTCACTCTCCCTCGCAGTTGAAGCATATAAGAACCACTCAGCCAATCACTCACTTTTTTCCTCCTTTCAGAATCAACTATATTATTGCAGGTTTACACAACTCTCTCTTCCCTCTCCTCTTTCTCTCACACACATACACCCACCTTCTGCAATTTTTCCTTTACTGAACTGATTCAAGGTTTAGTCTGATACCTCCTGTTGCTCTCTGTAGATCTTTATACCTAACTCCCACACCTATTTGCTTTAAACTGTGTCCTTGGTTCTCCAAGCTCAATTTACCCTCCTTTCTCCTCCTCTGCTATTATCTCTTAGACTGTGAAAGAAAATATCCATTTGCAGTTCAAAGATCTGCAGAGAAGGCAGCCCTTTGGTTTTGACTGAAGAACTCCCCCCTCATAATTTAAAGGCTTGTGGGGCAAACACACAGATGGATTTGCTTACAATGGAAATCATACTGAGATGTTGATTTGAAAGCAGTTTGCTTTTCTGTAAGAAGATGCGCATCTGATTGAAGCCCAGCACTGCATTCCATTGGAAATAATACAATAAGGGCATCAAATATCTGACCTTATATGACTTATGCTTGTTTTTCCTAATGCAACAAATAACATAAGTGAAAAAGCTTATGTCCAGACACAGCTCTCCTTACAAGTTATCTGGAAAGAGTTTGAACGGGTTGATCCTGAGGAAGTAGGCAGGGTTCTTGCCATAGTTACCTCAGCCACCTGGATTCATGACCCTCCTGATTGGTCAAGGCCTCTTGGGAGGTGGCACATGGTTGAGTCCAAGCTGTGATTATTGCCTCACTGTGTGAATGAATAGTGCTGTCTGTCTACATACAGTGGTATGCCCCTTTCTCAAAAGGCCATCCTTGGGGGGACAGTGTTGGGTAACTTTCATCCAGTCTCCAAGCTTCCCTTTCTAGGGAAGGTTGTTCAGAGGGTGGTAAGCGCTCAGCTGAAGAAGGCCCTGGATGAAGTGGATCATCTGGAACCTTTCCAGTCAAGGTTCAGACTGGGTTATAGTTCTGAGATGGCATTGGTTGCACTTGTGGATAACTTCTGGAGATCTGTCTTGGCCCTCCTGGATGTCTCAGCAGCTTTTGATACAATCAACAATGGTATCCTTCTGGACTGGCTTGGGGGTTGGGAGCAGGAGGCGGTGCAGTGGTTCTCCTCCTTCCTCCATGGCTGGTTCCAGTTGGTATTGGTGGGGAGAAGAGGTCTAACCCTAGGACCCTATGATGTTGAGTGCCTCAGGGCTCAGGCCTCATGCCACTCCTCTTTAATATCTATATGAAACTGCTGGGTGAGGTCATATGATGGCATTGGGTGCAGTATTCTCAGTATGCTGATGATACCCAGTTATACATCTCTACCATTTGCCAGGCAGGAGAGGGCTTGGAGGCTGTGAGGCTCTGATGGGGAGGAACTGACTCTCTCAACTCAAGCAATATGGAGTAGCTTTGAGTTTTTGCCCACCCACCCCCCCCGATCTGGTGATGCATTATCTTAGACTCTCAACAAGATAGCACTTCCGCAGACAGAGCTGATGTGCAATTTAGGGGTCCTTCTGGACTTAAGGCTCTTGCTCGAGGAGCAGGTGGCAGTTGTGGCTGGGATGCCTTTGCATACATTCATCTTGTGCACCAATTGCACCCATTCTTGGACTGGGCAGCCCTGCTCATAGTCACTTGTACCTTGGTCACCTCCCAGTTAGATTACTGTAACACACTCTACATGGGGTTGCCCTTGAAGACTATTCAGAAGTTACAACTGGCCAGAACATGGCAGCTTGCATGCACACAGTTTTGGGTACCTCTTGAGTTGCCCATATTACACGCACTGGCTTCCAGTTTTTTTCTGTGTACAATTCAAGGTGCTGGTTATCAGCTGTAAAGCCCTGTGTGGTATGAAGCTAGGTTATTTGTGGGACTGCCTCTCCCTGAGCTTATCTGCCCATTTCACCAGGTTGAATAGAGTGGCTGTTCTCCAGGTTCCTTCCCTTAAATGCTGTCATCTAGCAGGGCCTAAGAGGCACACTTTTTCTGTAGCTGCCCCTACCCTGTGGAACAGCCTCCTCCCCCCTCCCCCAGCTAGGATCTGGCAGGCCCCCACTCTTCTAGCGTTCCAGAAGGCCTCAAAAAGCTGGCTCTTCCCCCAGGCACTGCAATAAGATGAGGCTGGAACCCAGCAACTGTAATTGTTGATGTACTGGGAAGTGTTGCTTAGAGCATTGGATTTGGGGGAGGGGGGTTAGATCTTAGTTTTATTGTCTTTCTTTGGTATTTATTACTGTTTTGGGGAGCCACCCAGAGTTGTGGCACATAAGATGGGCGGCCACATACATTAAATAAATAAACAAACAGGGGTGAAGGTAAAAGAGAAATAAATGTATTCGATTCGATTCCACTTTCCTATCCACTCCTAAGGCATATAAGTTGATTTAAAAAGTAGGAGCAAAATCCAAAAACTATTTTAAAACTCTATAATTTCTTTACATACCTTTGAATTCAGTCTTGTTGCCTGGTTTTGAACTCTCACAAGCTATACATTTGGTTGCATCTGCTTTGTTTTGGATTAAACAGGTTTCACAGTCCCAACTTCCCTCTGGTTTCTTGAATTTGTCTAAGTTCAAAAATCCTCCAGAAAGAGTAGGTAAAGAGGAAGCACTGCTACTGACCACAGGTACTGAACTCCCTAAATAATAAAACATAATGATACAAAGCAACTATTAGCAAGAGACACATTTCAGAGAACTGCTAATTTAAGATAAACAAGTTCAATAGCTGCTTCATAGGGAGAAACTACAAATAACCCTTGAGTATAGAATCAGTATTCATAATTTTAAATACAAACTAGTCTATTACATTTGTTACAATAAGATACATGAGAGCAAAGTGGGAAGGTTAGGGAAGATTACTTATGCCACCTTGAGCTCCTGCAAAATAGGTGATGCCAAGCTATCAAATAAATAATAAATGTTTTGTTTTACTGTCAAAATAAAAATTAAGAAAGAGAAATTAATCAAATATAATCCTGTCTTTCACTCTAGGTTTTTCAGATTACATTTAACCTGAGTGAATCTAGAATCCTTGAGAGACTATCTAACATATTGACTAAGGAATTTTCAGAGGAGGAACAATTCTTATGTCCAATTTCACCTGGGCATAATTTCTAAAGATATTAAAGGTGAATGTAAGATAAAAATCTATCAAAGAAACAATAAGAAACACCTAACTATATATCTTCTTTTCAGTATTCTCATCTATGCCTTTAATATGTGGCATTATTACATGACATGGTTATCACCTCTGGCACTGTCCCAAAATTGAAAAAAACAAACAAACAGGCAAATGGATTATCCATAACTGTTCACCATTGCCTCTCTTTCTGGTATTTGGCAGTGTAATAAAATCTCGTACCATAACTAAACATACGCATATATAAACATGGTCACCATAGGTTGAGAAGAAAAGGCAGAGAACAAAAAATTTAATAACAACACTAAAAGCAGGCTACATGTATTTTAACATTAAAATATTCCAGTATATCTTCAGTGGTGTCCTAGGCTTTATTTTTAAAATAAATTACTTAACACTGTAGTCCTGTAGCACTGAAGATGTTACCTAGCCGGGTAATGAAATGTTTGCAAGAAAACAACCAAGCTCAGAGAACCCCAAGGACTCCACAGTGTAGTCCTGTGCCTGTTTTCAGAAGAAAGCTCCATGTAATTCAATGATGTCATCCTTTCCAGTAACTGTGTTTAGGATTCTAGCTTGGGGTAATTTTTTTTTTCTGATACAATTTTCAAATGTTGCAACCTCACCTGCTTTGTCTGACTGACAGGCCACACACTGGCTGTTCTCCGCCAGATTTGACACTAAGCATACAGAACACTCCCAAGCACCTTTTGGCTTTTTGAATTTGTCTCCAAATCCTAAAGTGTTTGTAACATCAGTAGAACTAGAAGAGGAAGACACTGTTGTGGTTGCACTGTCTGTGACAAAGGGCAGCACCAGAGCTTGTTTTACTCCTGTTCCAGGTTTTGGTGTTTCGCAGGCCACACATTTTGTACTTTCTGATTTGTTCTGGACCAAACAAGTATCACAGTCCCAAGTTCCAACTCCTGCCTTAAACTTATCTCCAAACCCCTGTGCCTCTGTTGAAGAAACTACTGATTTGATGGTGATGTTCTGAGTCAAAGTCTCAGTCTGTTTAGTACCATTGGATGTTGGCACTTTTACAGTTTGGCAGGCTGTACATTTGTTTTCTGCCAACTTGTTCTGCGTAAGACATGTATCATATGGCCAATAGGTTGGCATTTGCTTCACAGGATCTCCAAGTCCTGAAACAGCTCCAGAAAAATTACTTATTGCAGGCCTTGTATAAACTACTGTGCTTGTTTCAGCAGATGGTGTGATTGATGGTGAGGATGTTGATAGACTAGCTGGGGAAGCAAACTCTAAGAAAAAGAACAGAAAAGAAGCTTAAGTTTCCAGCAAACATTCTTGGTTATAGAAAGCTGAAACAAACTACTTTAAAACAACTAACATACTAGTTTAGTTCATGGATGGGAGACTACCAGAAAATCTGAGGGATGTAGATTGGACTAAAAAGTCATAAAGTATCCCAGAAGAAGTCAATGGCAAACAATCTCTATTCTGTTTCCAAGAAAAAATTATAAATTATTTATAACTTTAAAAATTATAAATTTCAATGATAAATAAATAAAAAATACACAGATGTGTCTATGAAGTCACCAGTAGTTCAGCTCAACATGAAGGAGATTTTACTTTTCATACAACGTCTGAATATTATGGAAACCAAGGGGAATGCAGAGATTTCAGTACATGAAAAATAATCTATAGCGCCATCGAAACTATTTTGCAATAACTTAAATTATGAATAATTTGTGGAACAAGGAAGAAAGAGCTTCATAGGTATCATGAAACAATATTTTTTATCTTTGTTTTCATCTTTGATCACATAAAACCCTAACTACAAAGACTTGAATATTAATTCTGTCAGTATTTTCAGTTATGTAATTTATTTATGTAATTTAATAAAAGTAATCAAATAACCCTGCTTTCTTAACTTTATGTTATTCTCTTGTTGACAGAAAAAGCCGACGTGTTAAACAACTATTTTCCTTTCCCTCTGCAACTTTCAGCACATTTTTCCATATTGTTCTGAATTATACCCAACCCTCCAGATTAACTGGTAAAGCTATAGAGAAAGGGTGAACTGGTGCCTCCTGACTACTGGAGATATTTGATTTTTATACTATATTATTCCTTTGTCCTGTATGATTTGATGTGTCTTTATTAAAATATTAAAAAAGAGAAAGCAAATGAATTCACTGAGATCAATAAAGCACAGCATTTAGTCATCTGTATCAATAAATAACTCAACATACAATTATTTATATAGTTTAACTTTGAAATTAATTTACCCTGATAAGAATATTGTTATTTACGAAGATTTGTAAAGACTAGACTGGCAAAAATTCTGACAAGTTACTACAGTAACAGCAGAAGGTAAAGATGCTTTCTTCTGCAAAGTATAGATCTCATATTTTATTCCATAAAACTTTGCCAGAACTTCATACCAATATTCAAGCTTCCACAGAAATTAAGTGCAGGCATTCTCAAAAATTTCTTAACAGCCATACAGTCTAAATACCCATTTATAAAAGATGAAAATCAGATAGGGACTCATATAAAATATATACAATATACACAACTCTTATTCTACTGAATAGTAAATCTCAAATAGTAAAATATAGCCCATAACAGGAGTTTTACAATGGGAATATAATAATTTTTAACTGTATTGGGTTAATTACTAGCTGGTAAAGTAAACATTTAAAAATAAGTCATAAGAACAATATGCATTGTTATTTATCAAGTTCCCTAAGATTTACGCTGCTAACCACTGTCCTGAAAAAGAGATTATATTAAACTCATGTCCTTAAAAGATATGCGGTATGAGCTTCTTTTTTTAAAAAAACCTACCCTGGGAACAGAAATAGAAAACATTTACATTTTAAATGAATAAACATTTAAAATACATCCTGTATTACATGGGATATGCTTGATTTAATACTACCTTATATGCACCCAATCAGTACAAATTTCCAGCTTCCTCATGTGTTAAACACTTCCTTTTCCTTAAGAGTAGTGTATGCTTATAAACTATTATTTCCTTCTAATTAAAATCTCATCTATTGACTCACCAGAACTTTTTAAAACATCCAAAACACTCCCTTCTTTTAAGATTTTTGCAGGCTTAAAAGGACCATCATATTCATTTTCTTTTTTATTGCTTATGCTGTTGACAGCTGTAAATGGAAAGAAAAGTTTGAATAGTATTGTGGCCTTGAGCAAATATAGGTCAGATAATGGACCATACTTGCAAGATATTTCATGAAGAAGCTTAATAAACTGTTTTACACTTAGCAGTTTCACACTATCCACACAAGTTAAATAATCTTCCTTAGAAGGTCATGAGAGACTGGAGTAAATTTTTATCTAAATTGGATGTATACTTAAGAATCTTTATTCAGAGAGAAAATATCACCTTTGAAAGGATATTTAAGAAACTTTAATCATGATTTTTACAAATGATAGTCTATTTCTTTTGAACTAGGAATCTTAGCACCTGATTTCCCAGTCAAGAGAAAAATATTACATTAAGTGCATAAAATTACCTGAATTAATTTGGGGTGATAGTGAAGTATTCCTGGATCCTGAAAGATCAGATGATTTTGCAACAGGAGCACTAAATTTAAAGCCACCAACCTGACAGAAATAAATATAAAATGTCAAAAGAAAAGTCTAGTAGACCTATCCTATAAACAGGAATAGCACACCTCTAATTCTAAATCTTATAAACTATTGTCTTTTCTATTATCTCCATCTTTTCTTGCCTTAAAAGTCCCACATGCATTATTACTTACAGATACTGGAGGCAGCATTTCTGCTTCAGTAGATTTTACAATTGGAGATGAAAATTTGAATACAGGACTGCTAGCTGGCTGCACCTAATTTAAAAAACCCAACAATTAAACGAAGAACATAGTCATTATTTGATTATATTAAGAAATAAACACATTCAAATGGAAGGAGACTTTGGTGTGAAACAAAAGATGCTTTGCATTCCCAAACAGAATATATCCTCTATCTGCTGCATCATGTTGTTTTTGAGACAAAGGAGAATTTCAAAAGTAGTTTGTGATATGGCACAAACTATGTTTAATGTCAAATCCTTTTCGAAAGCAGATTCAAAGTGTAGATGTTACAGGTAGTCCTTGACTTATGACCACAATTGGGACTAGAATTTCCATCACTAAGTGATGCGGTCATTAGGCAAAACATCACCTGACTGCACTGCTTAGCAACGGCAGCTCCAGTAGTCCCAGTTGCAGTTGTTAGGTGAGGACCTCACACTTCTCCTGCCCTGCTGTGATTGCCTTCGCTTCAAGTCCTCCAACCCACCTATCTCCCCCCAATCTCTGCCCATTTGGCTGCCCTGCACTCTGCTGCCTACCCCACCGGCCCTCCACTGCCTGCAGCTAAACTTTATCTTCTTCCTCCTGCTGCTGGCCCGGGATCCAGGCGTTGGGTGAGGATGCAACCCTGGGATGTGTGTGGTAAGTGCGGCAGGGTGGCAGAGCCTCATCTGCCAAAGGGAGCTTGCCAGGCCTGGCCAGGGAGGAGGCAGCAGGACAGCGAGGCTCAGTGCTGTTGCCAGGCAAGGCAGGAGAGCCAACAGCAGCTTCCTGGGCAAAGGTGGAGACTTGTGGGAGGCGCTGTTTGTGGTGGTGGCAGAACTGGAGGAAGCAGAGGAACATGGGTTTCCTGGAGGTGCAGCACGCACACTGCAGCTCATGTTGGAAGTGCTCTTAGAAAACTGGTCTGCGAGCTTCGGCAAGGGGTGGAGGTGAGTCCAGCGCTGGCACAGCCTACCCACAGGCCCTCTGCTTACTCTCAGCCCAGCCTTCCTCCTGCAAAGCCTCACAAAGGGCAGCAGTTTCCAGCACACTGAAGTCTTCAGACCGGTTCCCCAGGGATGCTTCCGGCACATGCTCTGTTTTGGAAGACCTCAGAAGCTTTCCAAAGGCTTTCCGAAGCATCAGGAAACATGGAACACTATTTGGAGAATGGCAAGCTCGCCATTCTCGTGATGCTTTGGAAGACCTCAGAAGCCTTCCAAAGGCTTTCCGAAGCATCACGAGAATGGGGCATGCAATTTGAAGAATGGCGCCAGTGGCCTTGGGAAGAAGGCCTGGTGAGGCCAGCAGCTGCCTCACATAAGGCAGGTCGAGCACACCTCATCAGCAGCGGGAGGAAGATGGTGACGGTCAGCTGGGTGTGGCAGGGGCTATGGAGCGCATGATGGCAGGGCAGCTGGGGCTTTGCACTGTGGCACTGGGGTGGCTGGCTGTGATGTAAAGCTTGAGGCAGCACTCCTCAGCAGCAGTGCAGGCTGCACTGGGACTGAAGTAGAAGCCTGGGGGCAGTGGCAGCCTGCTGAGACTGCTGAAGGCCCTGGGCCTCTAATTCAACCCCAGGGCTGCTGCCACCGCTGAGGAATTCCACTGTGCAGGGTAGCCAAAAGGGCAGAGATGGGGGGAAATGGGGGGGGGGGAGTTGAAGCACCCCTGCAGTGGCAAGTGTGGGCAGGCTGTCAAGTGCCTGAATTTTGATCACATGACTGCAGGAGTGTTGCAATGGCTGTAATTCCAAAGACCGGTCGCAAGTCACTTTTTTCAGCACTGTTGTAACTTCAAACAGTTGTTGAACAAATGGTCATAAGTCAAGGACTACCTGTACTATTTAAGAGAATGACAATAGATATTGCTACCAGTATCTATTCTATTTTGGACTTAACTCCTCACCTTCTGTAACTGTGAAACAAAAACTGAGCTGGTAGGTTGTCAGGTTAAAAAGAAATGTATCTATGAATTTAACATTCTTGTATGCAATATAATCCCCGAACAATTAATCCAGTTTTGCTAAATTTCACAGAAATTAGTATGAATCTTCCAGCCACAGAAACATGGCTTACAGGATGCAGCATAGTCCCATACAAGGGATTTACTTCCAGGTAAACAAGGCAGGACAGCAATCTATGTACATTCCCTAGGGCTTCATATCTTTCCAAAGAGGTTTGTAATGAGTCACATTTTCAAATACTGTAGTTATAGTAGCCATGTCTTTTCCAGCCTTGCACCAGGCTGTCAGCCAGGAGCAGCTTCTGAAACAGCTGTGCAAGCCTGGAAAAAGATGCAGCTGCTTTTAGCAATCTGAAAAGTGGTTCTTTGTATGTACTCCTTCATAATTAGAAGCACTTCTTTACACAGCCTTTATACACATTACTGGAAATATAGATACAGTATAACAATTACACAGGATAACACATCTTTATGAAGAATACTTACCCTATGGGTTATGTAATGTTTATTATGAAGTAATCTATTCTTTATTGCAATACTGACATGATAACTATATAACTGTCACGAACTTAATATCAAAATACATGACACACAAGTAGTATATTCTACACTAGAAATAGGCAACCTGCTGCTTTCTGGTTGTTTCAGAATACAATAGGCTCCAGCAACCAAGTTCAGTGATCAGAAATTATGGCTTGCTGATAAAAATATTTGTAGGGCACCAGGTTGCTTATATTAGTCTATACTGTTTGTTATGGAAATATAAATCAGCTAGACAAAAGAAAAAGTGAAATGACAAAACACAAACCTTGATGAAGGTACAAAACAGACAAGATAGAAAGGATATGCAGAAAATAATTTCTTTCATGCACAATTTACCTTGTTAGTCACTGATTGGGCAGCACTGGCAGTTAAGGATGAACCAGCAGAACTAGCAAGTGGGCCAAAGCTGAAGTTTGGCAATGATGATGTACTAATGGGCAAAGAAATTTCTGGTAGCATTGGTATCTCCATCTCCTAAAATTGAACAGTCAAGTCATTATTTTTCAAATTCCACTGAAACCTATATTTTTAGTTCCATTTTGCTCATTTCTAAAGAAAAATTAAAGCAATTTAGCCAAAAATTGAAAAGCTATTAATCTAAATGATGAAATAATTCAAATAATCATTTAAAAATATCTAAAAAGAATGTACATGGTAAAGAAAAGGGCAGAAAACATAAAACTTGAAAGACATAACTGTTGCATACTTCAAGTGTATACAACATCTTTTACCCATTGTGGGATAAGTTGAGATTTTTCCTACAGCACTTGCTACAATATCCCATATGATGTACCTGCCTCTGAAAACCCACTGAACAGGGTCGCTCGTAGCCATTATAAAACCACTACCCCATGAAGATATATCCTGCAGACCTCCCCTGCCTTATGTAAGTTCTTTCCCAGGTTCTAACTGCCATTTCTGTTGCAGTGCAGATGATAAGGACAGATGAAACAGGAATCCCACTGTGCTAAAAAGTATGATGGAATGGAATTATGAAGGCCAGGCTCAGGGAGATAAGCATTTTCTTAGCTCGCTGCAGGAGCGTGGGAACTACAAGAGGATGAGACTGGCACCTCCCTGAGGAGTTCACACTGTTGTGGCTGGCAGACTTGGGACCTGGGGTTTCAGTCTGGGAAGATTCTTGCTAGAGGTTGTAGCTAATAAACATAGCTGAACTGATTTTGCATTGTCTCTTGGAGTTCCTTGGGCTAGGCCTGACAAAAGGCAGCACATAGGCTTTGGTACTTCAGTGGTTTAAAACTAACAACTAACATCCTAAATAATTTTTAGCTATTTCTTCATTCAACAAATTAAGAATAAAGAAGTCTTAAATTAAGTGTGCTCATAATCTATGGAATGTTTAATATTTCACAGCTTCTGCTTTAAGAAAGTATTTTGCAAAATAATGAATATTTTTACCTCATTTTGCGTGGCTTTTGATACATAGTGGATACCTCTTTCCTTTCTCATCTTGCCTCCACCACTTCCCATTGCAGGTGGTAGTCCATTGGATGTGGAAGATGTGAATGTAGGGTTTGTGACACTGTTGAGACAGAATCAAAATATGTTGCAAAATTTTTCATATTCACTGCAACAGTTGGCATACAACTCACCCTATAAACAAAAATAACAAATATAACTATGTTTCTATTCCACTCAGAAGTTAGTGAGAACTGTAAAACCTCATGGTTTTATTCTCAACTGCCATCTTTTTTCCTTCTGTATCCTGTCTTGGATTGTAGACCTAAGTTTAGAAACTTTTAAAAAGTAATCTATAAAGTGCCCTTTAGCCTTTTTGACTAAAGAACAGAAAAACATTAGTTTCCTATCAATCAGAAAGCAAGCAAGCAAGCAAGCAAGCAATAAATAGTGAGTTCTACATCCCTTTGAAACTTACAACCTCATTGTTTCCTGTCTTCTACCCCAAACTGAAAGGATCTTTGCGGAGAAGATTTGGACATTTCCTTCCAGTTTCAAGATAGTTCTATTGTCTTCATCAGTGTTTTACAGCCCTATCTTATCCATTTCCAGTTCACTATCTGCATTTTTCTTTTGCAATATCCAACAGTGTGAGCAAAAAGCAATTTCATGCAATAGATTTTCTCTTGCTCTTCTCAGCAGTCTCCTACAGATCTTTGCTCAGAACTATTCAATGAGGGGAACCTCCTGAACATTACAACAATGTCTTGCAGGCCAGCTGTGGCAGGAAAATCAACTAAACTTAGGTAGAGAAACTTTGTACCATGTGACAGATTTAGCCCTTACTTCCACAATGTGTATTAGGTCCTCTGATTCACTGAAGAAGCTTTTCAGAAGACACATGGGCCTGAAGGGGAGTAAAGAAACTATCCACATAGTTGGAACATTACTCAAAATAAATGATGTTTTGTAATTATTACCTTCTAGGTTAGTGATATGTTCAATTTCTTGCTTTGAAAAAAATGAAAAACTTTTAAGAAAAGTCACAATATCATTCATAATAGGTCCTTCAGCGCTACGGTAGACCTTACATACCTTTCTGATTGTTCACTTTGCAGTTCCATTGTGAGGTTTTTCTCCTGCACTGCCTGTAAAGAAATGTATGCTTCAGGTTTTAGTGTATTTATTTTCTAATCTACTGTTTTAGAACAGGAAAATTTGGATTAATTAACAAAAAACATACTGACTTCGTTTACTCAAATATTTCTCAAACTCCCTTTTACTGTTTATATAGGTTTCTTCAATAATACTTCCTTACTGCCCCCTACTGTCCGGAATAATTCAAATAATTCTCCTCTAGGAAGCAACAGCGAACCACTTCCGAAAAACCTTGTCAAGAAAACTGCAGGGACCAGACCAAGTAATTGCCAGGAGTCAAAAACAGACTTGAAGGCACCAAACAAAACCAAAAACAAAAAAAAAACCACACCCCACAATTAATTCTGTTCGTAGACTGGCCACCATGACATTCCTTCTTTTCAACAAGGAAAATAGATTCCCACTGTTTTTATTAACAACAAAAACCTTTAACCCATTTTATCCACAAATCATATCTCAAAAGTTCCCTAAAGCAAACTAAATAAGCAAGGATGCAATTTTTGTTTATTCAGTCTCCAAAAGCTTTAACTAAACTAAGTGCCAAGTTACTATCAAAGCAATATTTAATTGGCTTTTCTGAAAATGCTAGTTGAAATTAAATAAGGACACAAATACTGGAGAGGAATGGAGTGTGCATAATAACAATGTATGATTAGATGCTTTGACATATACATACTTTATGGTTCATCTCTATTCTCTGTTGTATCCTGCTTGATTCAGCAGCAGACATGAGGGAAGGTTTAAAATATTGTGAATGAGTCATTGACCGTGAAACAGCCTTGGGTGTCACAAGCTTCTGGACTGGTGGATAATGTGTTTCAACCTTTAAAGTAAGAAATATGCACTGAACCAAAAGCAACTAGAAGAAAGCTAGTTAATCAGTACATATGTGAATGCTTTTGGTGCACTGTGTATATATTTAAAATAATTATGAAATACTTTAAAAAATTCCCTATTTCTATTATCAACCAAGTGCTTTCTTTGAATATTTAGCAAAAATGAACCACCTTGAGTTTCAGAAATCAGATGTATATAAATGAGGAAATACATAAATAGTTTTCAAAAACTGAAATTATACTGTTAATAAATTTGCATATTTATTCCAGACATTAGAAATTTCAAGGAAATAGTCTAAGGCACCAAACCTAAACATTTTAGTACTTAGAAAACCCAATTAAACTGAGTAAGATTTACCCTGAAACAATATGTGTGAGATTAATATAAAAGACTTATTACACTTAAATATGAAGCATACACATAATTATTTAGCCATCTGAGCTGGCCATTTCAACCAATTTTATTAATAAATTATACCAATTTAGTTTTACACAAGAAATTATGGACAGTTGACAACACACTTGCTTTGGCAACAAACCATTAACACACTTCTCCTGGTTTTGGCCAACAATTACTACTGCCAACAATTTATTATACTATGAATAGACAATTCCTTCTTTTTCCACTTAATGACAGCTGGCTGCCTCTATCTGACATGTGTCAAAAAGAAAACAGCATTAGTCTTCTATCTGACATCTCTAATATCAGTTGTCAGTTAGCTAGGGATTAATGCTTCTGCACAAAAGTCTGCAACCTGGAACTGAAAATAAAATTATATTTGCTTATGCAAGGCCAATGCAGCAAATAAACTGAGAAATTACAAAGTAGAAGATTAAACTGATTATATCACATATGTTAATCTAAAACCTAAATTTCAAAAATGAGCAACAGAAGGCTGTTTAGTAAAAAATACGTGTTGTTTGAGGGATAGAATATTCCTGGGAATACTAGAGTTTTCTTTTTTTTTCTTTGGATCATATTAATCTTACTGTTCCAAGATTGCAAATAAATCTCCCAGAACAGTAACTGATTCATAGTGTTTGGGTGTGGTCTGGTACCAAAAGAGGGTTTATATTTTCAGAAAATTGCTAGAGCATTCTTTGCATGGCTGGATCAGTATAGTCCAGAGATAAAAATGGAACACATCAGTGTTCCCTGGAGTATTCCATCCTGAATCAGAACACTCTGCACTTTCTTAATTTTTACTGGAAAAACGACAACCCTAAAAGCTCTGTGTCAGAATCCACATAACAGTTTCACATCAAAGAATCAATTCTGAACTGCATAAAAATAATTATAAGATTTTGTAAATTAACTCACCCTTTTCCTTGGTGAATGGAAGTTGGTGACATTCAGCATACTGTTTTCCAGAGGCTGAAATACAAAGCACAAAAATTAAGTCTTGTGATTTGAAAAATAAGTTTGTCATGTATTTTTAAAAGTTTGAAAATTAACTTACAGATGACAATGAAGTAGAAGCTGAAGAGGGAATTCTTTTAGCATCCTGTTAAATAAGCATGACACTGTTAAATTACAGGTATAGAAAGAAGCATTTTATCAAATGCAGCGATAATATATGGACATGTAGGGTACTGAAAATAACTTAAAAGAGAGTAATTTACTGCTAATGGACTTGACATCTTCTCCAGAGACTGCAAGATGCGCCTTGCAGTGGAACTTGTCACTCCATAGGATTGTGTGTTCACTTGCTTGGCTTTCATTTGTCTTCTTATTGGTGTCTGAAAAATCAACACAATCAATATTATAACCCTTATTTTTTACTTTTCTATTATAGCAGAGACAGTAATAGTCATACTGTCTCCTGAAGTTCTACAAATTTGGAAAAAGAAGAGTCATTATGTTTAGTATAGTCTAACATAAATCAAGAGAAACTTCTGACAAATTGGCATGGTGAAATAATATCAAGGGCTATGGAATGATTGCTATCAATCAATCAATCAATCAATCAATCATCAAGATAGGCAGTTGCAATAGTAATCTTCTACCTTATACAATTCTTCATCTGCCACCATGCGGTAACATTATATTGGGGATCAGAGGTATTTTGGGAAGGAAAAGACAACAGCCACTGTAGCTCTTTCCTTTTAGTGCTGACTCACTGGGCGGGGGGGGGGGGGACATGGGATCATGTTCCATAACCTTCTCAGGGATCCGAGAATAACGCTTTCAGGAGGATTCTTGAGAAGAGGAAGTACAGCAGCGTAAGTCTCACCATGAAATGTTATGGTAACAAGCCACAATTTATAGCTTTCACTTTTGTTTTTATTATGTTTAAACTGTGGTAGGTTTTAACACTGGTAAGGAAATAAACAACTTGGTAAACTTTAATTGACATTAAGAAAAGGCTTTGAATCTTGCCCCTTGTAATTGTGCCAAGAAGAGAGGGAAATGGAGTACATGAGTCTGAAGCTCATGCAATTAATACCAAATCATGATAGAACCAAGCCAAAACCAAATTTGCATTATACCTCTATCCCATGTCCACAATACTGGATTGTTATTGGAAAAATTACATTACTTAAATGGTAACATATTAAGGCAGGAATATGCGAAAATGATACACAAAAACATAATTCTTTCCCAACCCTTATGACTTCCTGAAATCACCAGCATTTATTTACCTGATAAGGAGTAATTCGTACTTTAGACTGCCTTGCTGCTGCAGCTGCACCGCCATATGTAGTTTTGCCAGGATAAAATGGAGAATTCCCAAGCTGACTTGCCTTAAGAATTGATGTATTACCAAGTGACTGGAAACACACAATGATATTTAATTAGGAAGCTGGAAACACAAGTAGTAGGGTTAAAGCAGCTGTTATGCAGTACTTACAGGAGAGAGTGCTCCAAAGGCAGACAGATTAAACCCAGGTTTTTTAGAACTATTTGCTGAATGTTGAGAAAGGGAGACAGGTCTTTCACTCTCTGAAGACCACAGAGGTGGCACTGAAGCACTTTTTGAAACTGCTATATCTAAAAAAAATACATATAATTGCATCAATATGCTATTTTTATTATAAAATGTATTTTAAACCAAAGATAGCATAAAGAAAACTTGTTACAAATCATTATTATGAGGATAATCTGACATACAAAATAGTCCCTACATACTCTGGCCCTCTTGATTCAATGTTTTTTTTTTTCTTTTAGATTGTAATTATTACTTTAAAAAAATATGAGGGTCTGGCACATTGCAAAGATAATAATTGCTTCTAGTACTATTTTTATTTTCAAAAATGCTTCTGGACCCTATATAAGCACCAGAGATATTGTTAAAAAATAAAAACAGTGCTTGACTGAAGCTCAGTACTTTATTTTGAAGGAAGAAAAAGGTAAGCTAGGTAGGTAGCTGTTTTGCTGTGGTGCATATGCTGTTTTTCTCCCATTTTTAATTAATTAGTTAAGTAAAACAAAGAGCAAAAGAATATACACACACACATTCTTTATTTTATATATACATATACATACGTGTACTTTCCCCCCACCATTAGTTCTCTCACTACAAGTGGCAGCTTACCTCAGGCTGCTTCACTTACCAATCAAAGTGGCTGCCCTAGCCTGGTACCACTGCTAACCACGCCAGGGCAACAAAATCACATTGGAACTATTCTATTAGTGCTGTAATCAAAGGGTTCCCGATGTCACTATAATCTCCCAGTCTGATCCACTGCAACACCAGTCCTTCAAAGCTCAGGCCCCTGGAGTTCAAACATGAATAGTCTAACCCGGCATCATGGACTCACCTAAAGTGCTCCAAACAAATTAAATCCTGCCCAGGATCCCTTCACAGCACTTCTGGAGCCACTTAAGTTAGAAAGATGCTGGCATTTTCCATCCCTGGCTCCTCCTTATCTACCCTGGGTTCCACAAGAACAACACGAAGTACGCCAGCAACCCGTTTTTCTGGTCCAGTCTGAGCAGCAGTAATCTAGTCCAAGAAAGGAATAACACTGCTGCAACAACCCACACCAACTATCAAAGGGATCACCAGGAACCCAGGAGACTTCATCCAACAGGCAAACTGCCCAGATGTGTCTGCTCCATGCTGCTGTCTTGATCCTGTCCCAGACAGCCACACTTTTGGCAATGGCAACAGAACTATCTGTTCCAATAATGTTCCAATCTTCCTTGGCCTCCACAATTCTCCACTGCTCTTTCACACTGACATTCTTCTCTCAACATCAGTCATCCAGTTCCATTCACTCTTCCTATCATTCCTGTGCCAACAATGCTTCACCCTTAATATTTTACCCTCTATACTATCATTTCCCAGACAGGCTGAAATCTTATTGCTACAATTCTGGCTGGTAATTTTTCTTCTGCTCTTTTAAGCCTTCTGCAAATTCCATTTAACTGCCATTGTTGTCTTCAGTAGATAGTTTCTCTTACTGTTCTCTTCTTCTTAATTCTTTTTTTCCCTTTAAATTGGTACTTCTTTTGTTATTTTCCTCTGGTCTCATGTTCTCAATGGCTTTTTTCCCCTTCCACAGAGTTATCTCTTTTTGATTGCAATACTACTTAGCAGCTGAGCCTTTTACCACCAGCCTTGAACTCTAAATCTTTTTTGGTATTACTTTTTCCCTAATTTGTCTTCTAAAAAATGAGAATGATTGGCCACACTTTACAATGGCAGTCAATTCTGTACACTGCTAAGCTCCATTCCCAGGCAGCACTTTATAAGATAAACATAATACTCTGTCAAATTTCCAAGTTCTTGCTAACCCAAACTGCATGGAGATAAGAATGGTGTGCTTCAAATGTCCTAGAAAAATATAAATCCTTTTTAAATGTATGCTGTTTTTCCAGTTTATAATGGCTTAGAAACTGTAACATGTGGAGTAGTATTGGTTGTATTCAAATATATAGCTAATTAATTAAAGAAGATCAGTGCAATATAATTTAAAAAAAAACACTACAGGTTCCAGGTTTGCTGGGAAATTGGGAGCCAAATAAAGTTTCCAGAAAAAGCACTGTCTATGGCCCAGGAGCCATACATACGTAATAGTTGAGTTTCTGGCAGTAGGGACAATCTTCTAAAGAGTCACTCCTGCTGAATTAAGTAACTGGGCAGATTTATGTCCAATGTTACTTTAAAAATTTCAGTCAAGTTAGTTACCTTTATCAGATGCCCTTGAAGAGAAGCCACTTGTAGTTGAGATGTTATCATCTTCATGCTGAGAGGTAGAATCTTTCATTTCCTTCCCAAGTGAAAGTCCAGAATTATTAACTGGAAATGTAGATGATGTGGATGGTTGACAGAGTGGTGGCGGGGAATCCAAAATGTTGCAGTTAAGATGACTCCGATGGAGAGAGGGTCGTGTTAAAATATCTGTGAAGTTTAAACTAGATCTACTTGTTGATGGCTCTAAAGACAAAGAAAATAATAAAACTATCTGAAATAGCAAATATGTGCAGAAAAAGATCAAGAACAATTTCATATCAGTAGTCAATCTTCTGGAAAGGTGATGTAGAAGAAAAAAAGAAAAACAAAGAAAATGTAAAATTATTTATAAAGGATACTAAAGAATAAGCATTGCCTATTTTCAATTTTTCTGTTCCTCTCTGACACCAAAAATTGAAGAAAGGGAATTTTATGAGAATAGCTACTATTATTAGAACAAAAACAGAAATATTATTTGCAGCAGTATCCTGCAGTATAATATTTAAATAATTTAAAAAGACTAATGCACAATATAAGTTACTCTAAATGTCAAGTAGGTTGTAAATTCAATTAAGCTACCGAGTAATTAGATTTATTTTATATTATTTATTAGTAATTTTATACCTGTCTTTCTTCTTATATAAGCATTTAAAGCAGTTTACAATCATTGCAATACAAATTATAAAACTTAATAATAAAATCAAGACAATAAAATCAAATTAAAATCAGAACCATTATAATCAATTAAGAATTAAAAGCTTAGCAGAATAAATATATTTTTTGTCATTTTCTTAAATGCTGGGGTTTTTCCCTTAAAAGCTATGGTTTTTCCAGTAGTAATGTATGACTGTGAGAGCTGGACCATAAAGAAGGCTGAGCGCCGAAGAACTGATGCCTTTGAACTGTGTTGCTGGAGAAGACTCTTAAGAGTCCCCTGGACTGCTAGGAGGTCAAACCAGTCAATCTTAAAGGAAATCAACCCTGATTGCTCATTGGAAGGATTGATAATGAAGCTCAAGCTCAGATACTTTGGTCACCTAATGCGAAGAGAGGATTCTTTGGAAAAGACCCCGATGCTGGGAAAGATTGAAGGCAAAAGGAGAAGAGGACGGCAGAGGATGAGATGGCTAGATAGCATCACTGAAGCAATGAGCATGAAACTGAGCAAACTCAGGGAGGCAATGAAGGACAGGAAGGCCTGGTGCGATATGGTTCATGGGGTCACGAAGAGTCGGACACGACTTAACGACTGAACAACAACAACAATGGCCCAAGAGCCATACATACGTAATAGTTGAGTTTCTGGCAGTAGGGACAATCTTCTAAAGAGTCACTCCTGCTGAATTAAGTAACTGGGCAGATTTATAATCAGAGAGGTAGTTTTGCACACAATCAACCCTAAGCTATTCCAGGCTTTAAAGATCAACACCAGCACCTTAAACTGTACTCAGTGGGCTATATGTAGTCAGTGATGATCTTTTAGTATAGACATCATGTGATCCCTTTAATTGTAACAGTTAGCAGCCTGGCTATCCCATTTGCACCAATTGCAATTTTCAGACATTTGGTAAGACTAATATGATGCAGATGGGTAAAAGATTATTATTAACCCACCCTAGAGCAAATAACATATTATTAGAAGTTCAATTTTACTATGTCTCTGAAATATAAAAGTAGTACATTATTCTGGTACGTACCTATCAATAGACAATAGCACTGTATGTCTACAGGTAGTCCTTGACCTATGACCATTAATTCAGAAACTGTTTAAAATTACAATGGCACTGAATGAATGGTGGTTATGACTGGTCCTTGGAGTTCTGGCTGTCCCAGCACCCCCACAGTCATGTGATTGCGATCTGGGTGCTTGGCAACCCTTTCACACTTATGACCTTTTGCCAAGTGCCCCACAATCACGATTGCCATTTGCAACCTTCCCTGCCGGAAGGTCGCAAGTTCCTGGGTAAGTCTCCCCCATCTGCACACCCTTCTCCAGCTCCTCTGAGCTCATGCTGCACCGGCCACTTGCACACCCCTGTGCACCATCCCCAAACTGCATGGTGCCTCTCGCAACCCCTTTGTGCGCTTACCAACCTGTGTGGTGCCTCTTGTGCACCCCATCGCAGACCCTCACTTGCACCTTCCCCAACCCATGCACCACCTCTTGCACACACCCTTGTGCACCTTCCACAACCCACGGAGCACCTCTTGCGCACCCTTCCCAACCCTCATGGTGTCTCTCATGCACCCCCTCAGACCCTCCCTCACATACTTGCGCACCCCCTTGCTCACTCTCCCTAACCCGCATGGCACCTCTTGAACATCCCCTTGCATCCTCCCTGCATCGCACCTCTTGCGCATGCTCTCCAATCCTCCCATGCACCCCTGCGCACCCCTCTGCTCCCTCCCCCACCTGGCAGCAGCCACTTACCTGCCTGTTTGCCTGGGAGTTGCAACTTCCTGCTGGCTTCCCCACTGACTTTGGTTGTGGGAAGCCAGCAGGAAGTTGCCTCACCTGATGATTGTGGGATTCAGTTAACAAAGGCGACCGGGACTGCAGGGATGGCCATCAATAAGCAATGAGGTCGCGCTTTACGACCACATCACTTAGCGATGGAAATTCTAGTCTCAACTGCTGTTGTAAGTCAAGGACTACCTGTACTATTTTCTCTTTCCAATAATCCTAAGGTATATTAAACATCCAAAGACATATTGGACATAGAAAGATCCACTATGCTGCATGTTAAAGCAAAGGACTACCAGTTCAGTTAACTGGTTCATTTCAGTGAAAATCAGTGGACCAAGGCAATGAAAAACTTAACAATTGTTGTATTTAAACTTTACATTCAAACAACTTACTTAACTGGAAGAGTAGAATAATGAAAAATAAATTTTCCAACTCAGTTTTGAATGTAGATAACTTTTTGTGTGAAAGGAGGATGAGCTAATTTCTTCTGTTTCCTCTCACCATGTTACCCAGTAAGCTATTTTTTAGGGTTAGAGAACATCCTCTATCAGGGTTCTGATAATGGGAATTAAAGATACTATTGCCTAATGTTGATATAGAAGGACATTTCTATTTAAAACATAAGTCAACTGATGTATAAGCCAAACTTCTTTGTTCAGTTCTTGGCATACAATGCATTGGATACTAAAAATTTACCAAATAATTATTTTGATTAAATAATGAATACAAAAATGGACAAGACAAGAAAGGACCTAAGCTGTATTACTATCTTCTTCCATTGCTTAAAATGCTGGCCATAAAAAGTAGTTTATGGTAATGACTATTACATTAAATTAGGTTTGCCATAAAATTTAATCTGATCATGTTAGAAGGCACATATCAGAGTATAAAAATGCTGGCAATTATAAAAAAGCATCCCATAATATGTCAATTTATAACATTTATCTGAAAATTTAGCAAAATCTCATTACACAGTTTATAGTGATTGGAAGAAATCTGCAACCTACCTCCTAAAGTAATTCTTGTTGGCTCAGGAGTGATTCGACCATCTATCTCAAGAGTATTGTCAGTGATGTCATCTGCAAAGGCAGGATGGTAGTTTATATCCTCTTCCAGATTTCTTTGCTCATTTGAAGATGTCTCTTCATTTTGTCTAAAATATCTTTGAAGCCAAGTTGGAACAATGCTTTTTACAGATTCCTTCACAATATTCATAATTCCCTATTGGAAATCAAGAAAATGTAAATTGGAAGCTTTATTACATAGTTCAGACTATTAAACTACAAAGCCTGCTTCAGTTAGCAGCTATTTCTAGAAGTGCCAAGAAATCTGAGGAAGCAAACCCAAAATTATTTCCTAAAAAACTTTGTAAGTCTGTTACAATTTTTACCCCAATAATACTGAAGTTTCAAATTCTGCCATTAACTAATATACCTATAAAAGTTTCTCAACAGCTAACACAGAAATAGCCTTAATGTACAGAGCAATTCCTCTCATCATGATTATTTATTATATTTATATTTGACCTTTTATTCCGGAGCTCAAGGTGGCATATGTAGCATTCCCTTCTCTTATTTTACCTCACAAATATGAGGTAGAGTGGGCTAAAAGAGAATGACTGGTCCAGATTCACCAAGTAACTTCCATGGCTCACTAAAACCTAAGTCTCCCTATTCCTACTCCAACGCCTAGTCCATTACACTGTTAGGTACATAGAGTTATATCTTCCAACTCTTTAATAAATGTGAAAAGCTCTCAGTTTCCCCTCATTCTTAAGAGTTGGGAAGAATAATGACATTTCCCATACCAGGTAACTTCAAACTACAATGACACTTTTTTATATTTCTTCCTCTCTGTAATGGTATTCTTGAGAAGAACCCTAGGATGGATTTTTGCTATTCTGCTTCTGATGTGTTAAAAAAAAACCTCAGAACTGTTCTGGGTCCAGGTTTGTGATGGGGGTCGAGTTTTCTACCCATTTTTTTCTGTTCTGTGATTCCATTCATTCAGCATAGTTTCAAAACTTATTCCCCACAACCCTCCCCAATATCTTGGAACCATGGAAATATGCCTATATTTTAAAAAGACACAATACATGATCAAGAATAAGTCTTCAAGAATAAGCCATTGTAGCCAGACAAAATTTGAAAATTGTTAGCAAAGTGATAAATACTAAAAAAGGTACAGCTGAATGAGGTATTTGGAAAAGAATAAGCAAGCCCAGGGCCAATAAGCACTCAACTATGTTACTTAAAGATTTATTCAACCTCTTAAAAACACTCTCTCGCATTTTCAGAATGTTTGGCTTTAATAATTTTGGAAAAAAGGAAAAATAAAGGTTGTTGTGTTTCTTAGTGAAGACTACTACATTTATGAATTTCTTTACTTCATCCAATCCTATATCCTATTTTCATTTATTAATTCAAGTATGGGCTGTTAATACTAAGGAATGTTATATGCTGTAGATTTTCAATATTGCCTGTCACATGGGAAAACTGTTTCATGACATAAAGCCATTTTCATTCACTGAAATAAGAAAAAACACATTTCTTCATTTAAAGTGATCCCTGCTCTAAATGAAACTTTTAAAATCAACATCAGAATTCTTCTAGATTCCTTTCCCTGACTTCATTTGGGTGGGATTTTTGTTTACCTGGCTTAGACTGTTGTCTCAAGGGAAGCTTGCTTGTCATTCTAGCTAATGTTTTTTTTAGTAGCAGATGAAAATGTTTTTGTTTATACGTTAAGTTTAGTTAATTAATATTTATCTATGTTAACAGTTAATATATATTTAGCAGCTAATGAAAATTAAAACCAAAGTGATTGTCACAAGATATTAAATAATAAAAGAGAAAGTGGGTCTCCACAGGCAGGGAGTTTCAGGGTCTCTTCTGTGTCCCTATTAATGGCATCTCAGATGTTGACAGAATAAAAAGGAAAGCATTTCAGTTCAAGCACATTCAGAGCATGATCCTCAAGATACTCTATTCCTATAATGTTTAGGGCTTTAGATATATTAATTGGGGGGGGACTAGGCAATCACATGCATATGCCACCCAAAACCATATCTAATAAAAATTCTGGACTGGCTGAAGATTCTAGACATACACATCCACAGCGCACTGCCATCATCCAAGCTTCATAAAAACAAGTACCATGGGCAGATTTATAGGATGTTCTTGATCGCCCCTCTTTGAATTATTTTATTTTTTACTTTTCAAAATTGTTTTTAAATCACTTTCTTGGGAACCCTGGAAAGAAAATAAAACTACCAAGTCACTAAATGAACAAAATGTAAGTCAAGATCAAGCTTGTGCATTCTTGATTTACTATCTGACTTTCACCCAGAATCTACTGGCACTTTTCCATTATAGTTTTAAGCCAAGTAATATTAAGTTCCTCACATTTCCAACATTTGGCAATATCAGAAAAAATAATCAGAATTTAGTAATATTATAGTGATATGAGTCTATCTCAAGTTAAATATGCAATTCACTAACATAGCATTTTTTATTATATGCCAGCTGCATTATACCTAATTCAAATTCAGTACTTTCTGTTATTAGTTCCTTTTCACAGGAATAATATTAGGTAAACAATTCACTAAAAGTATGGATAAAATATGTTATAACATTCCTAATTCAAGGTTATTAAAGTTGAAATAATTACTTTTATAGTGTTCATAAATATCTCCACCTAGCCAATCTTTTGAGAATTACACCAGATATAACATACATGTATAATAAACCATTCCAGAATAAGCTCAAGAGGATCAAGGTTAAAAAATGTCTAGTCAAAATGTAATTAATTAAGCTTGTTGTAAAAGACCAGGCTGTGGAGGCGATTAAACAGTACCAAATATTTCAATAACCTAAATGAAAAATATTGCTGCATTTGTAAGTCTATTTTTTCAAGTAAAACCTTAAACCATTTGTTAAGAACTACTATGTTACACTTCCTGTATCTCTGAATGGCTCCTATTTCACTTTAAATATGATGATCATATCAAATTTTCCAATACACATCACTGTGGGAAAGAGACAAAATAGGACTAAAATATGCTATTCTTATTTGAAGAGTTAATAAGAGAATTGTGAGCTTTAAATATTAGATAGCTGATCAATTTCCAAGCCTCTAAAACTTTCAGAAATTATAGTACTGGTTTATTCAACTGATCCTCTTCCATTAATTCCATTCTTTTTTCCCTCAAACTCTGGCTAACAAATTTCTATGATAGATAGATAGATAGATAGATAGATAGATAGATAGATAGATAGATAATCATACATGACTTCTGATTGGTTAAATCTCCAGTTCCCATGAATTTATATACAAGGATTAGAAAAACTAAGGTATCATGGCTGAACTGTTTTTATTCCATAAGCAAAGCAGCTCTTTTTCAAGCATATCCTTTCTGAACCAATTATGTATTATAATCTTTAACTTTTTAGGCTCTTTGTTACAGGTGTCACATTACTAAGTAGCAAATTACTACTAGTAAAGATCTTTAACCTTAACTAAAAACATAATTGTCATACTGTCAAATTAAGAATGCTTTTTCCCCCCACTGTATCTAAGATGCATTCATAAGAGATTACATTCAGCAAGAGCTACCTTCTTCTATTTTGTTCATTAGATAACAGCACTCATGTGACTATTAATTAAAGCTGTGCAACACTTCTGACTTGAAGGCAAAAAGAGGGTTGGAGTACACAAGGATGCTTATATAGTACCTGCCTAGAACTCCCTAAAACAGATGCATCTTTCCAGAGATTGAATGGCTACTCTTGCAGCTGGGAAAATATAGATTTTGTTTAAGGGGCTGCCCAGAGATGCTACATGCATGCCCCATATACCCTGAAACAGCTTCCTAGTTTCAAATCTGAAGCACAGCACAACCCTACTGTTAATTTTCCTAGTAATTGTCATTCCATTCAAATGGAACTTCTAAACAAGAAGGCATCTGTATTTCAGATCTGATTCCAAACAGATGAAGCATAGTACAGAATGGCATCAGAACCACTGCATGAAAATCAACTTCAAATATTCCTATAAAACAAGAATCCAAAGTTTGACAAGTATGTGTAAATTCTACAATGGTCCACTAAGAAAACTCATTGGATGAGTGAAACCAGCTGTTTCAAAGTTACATATTTAATATCTAGAAATATATATATTTCAAAATAGAAATAAGGCTGTTAAAGCTTTAGCCCAAATTATCAAATTAATGATTTATTTATTTCGGACATAAACTAATACTGGAAAATTATTTTTAGAAATAGTTTCAGAATCAAAAGACTTAACTAATCTTTTTAGTATGCTAAGTTGGTAATTTTAAAACATGGAGAATTATATTTTGTGGAAAAGCTTTCATCTCATTACAAGAAATGGAAAAGCAGAAAAGTCCATGCTGACTTACTATACGAACGTAATACTAGAGCAGTGTTTCTCAACCTTGACAACTCTAAGATGTATGGACTTCAACTCCCAGAATTCCTCAGCCAGTACGCTGGCTGCAGAATCCTGGGAGTTGAAGTCCAGTTGCTAAGGTTGAGAAACACTGCACTAGAGAGTGTAATGCTATACCAATACAGTATGGCTTGCCTCAATACCATAGACCTATGAGTTATGGTATTAAGCTGCAAGACATGGTTATGGTGCTTTTTCCTCACCAAAATGGTTATGGAGAGCTCCAGTGGCAAACAAAAAGGGAAGCGGATGACAGAAATCATATGTATCCCACAGACTGCCTATCCCTAGTTTAAAACATAGCACAGTGAAATTAACTAAAACAGACTGAAATGAAGTCTTACAAATCCACTGCAGAATGTTAGTTCATGTTTTGTTTTATTGTTAATAGAAACTTAACTTGCAACCTAATGGTTCTTCAACTTGGATGATGATGCCATCAAAAAGCTATATTGAAGTAATGTTTCTTATTTTAATGTATACTTGAACTCACTGCCTATTAGGAACACAAGTGCTCTAGCTATCATCCAAACTGAAAAATCTTCTGAAATAAGTATTTTATTGATCATTGCAAATATAGCCTATATAAGGTTCTTATGGAAAAGAGGCAATGGCCAACCCACTCCTAAAGAAACACTCCCTCAACCCAGAGGATTACATCAATTACTGCCCAGAAACAAATATCCCCTTTTGGGGTAAGATGCTTGAGAGGGTGCTGTTTGTACAGTTGCAATGTTTTTGGAAAACACCCATTATCTCAACCCTTTACAGTCTGGATTCAGGCTTGGTTGATGGATGGAATCAGCCGTGGTTACTCTCATAGATGATCTCTTGTGGGAGAGAGATAGAAGGGATGTGACCCTGTAGATTCCTCAGTTACATCTGATACCATTACTCATCGTGAATAATCTGGAGGAAGCAGATTATTTAGATATGTTTCAGTCATGTTCCAGGATGGGATTTAGTATAGACAGCTTTGGTTGTGCTTATAGATGAACTGTGGCGGAGCTGGGATGGAAGTGATACATCCATCCTAGTGCTCCTTGATCACTCTACAGTTTTCAATACTGTCAACTACAGGAGCCCTCTGAGCAGGCTCCATGGGCTGGAGATAGCAGACACTGTTTTGTGGTGGTTCTCTTCCTTTCTCTGTGCCAGTTCCAGTCAGTGTGGGTTGGGGGGGGCAGATAGCTCCCCTAGATGTGGAGATGTTCCATCTTTAACTTTGGATGGTGTAGCAAGAGTGGTGTGCAATCTGGGGATCTTCCTGGACTCACAGCTCCTGCTTGATGAACAGGTGGTAGTTGTGGCCAGAAAAGCCTTTGCCCAGCTTTATCTGGTGTGCCAGCTGTGCCCTTTCCTAGATCAGGAAGCCCATCAGTCACTCACACCCTGGTCACCTTGCAGCTTGACTACTACATGCTCTACATGGGGCTGCCCTTGAAAGCCACCTGGAGGTTTTATCTGGTCCAGAATGCAGCAGTGCAGGTAGTGATGGGCATGCCTTGGAATGCCCATGCAACGCCCCTACTTCCTGAGCTGCACGGGTTGCAAGCTTGCTTCCAGGTGCTGGTCATTACCTATAAGGCCCTACATGGCATAGGGCCTGATTACTTGAGGAACTGCCTATCTCCCATAATACCTGCCTGATTCAATATGGCAAAGTTGGCATGCTCTGTGTTCCTCTACTAAACAAGGCCATCTATCAGGATCTTGGAAGCACACCTTCTTTGTCATAGCACTTGCCCTGTGAAATGAGGTTCACGCTGAGATTCAGATAGCCTCCACCTACTGGTGTTTCGGAGGGCCTTGAAGACCTAGCTCTTTCCCCAGGTTTTTTGGCTAGGGTGCTTGAAGTCCCTTCTGAGTAGTGATTGTATGTTTTTTTTGTTATTGCCCAGTTCTACCATCTTTTTGCTTCTTTGTCTTTATGTTATATTGTTATTTTTTCTGTGTTTCTACTTTGTACAAATTTTAACAACAACAATAATAATTCTGGATAATTTGTTAGTTGGGACCACCCTGCTACAATAGTTTGACTCCTACTTCCAAGAAAGGTCTCTCAATGGTGTCTAGGCCTCTGCACTCTAGCAATTTACCGGGGCTACCACAAGGCACTATTTTATCCCCAACCCTATCTAACATCTATAAAAATAACTGGGGGGAGTTATCAGGAATTTTAAGGCTAGGTGAAATGAATATACCGATGACACTCAGGTATCCTTCTCCATAGCAGTAGTGAAAGTGATGCATCTTCTGAACTAAGTCTTTGGATGAAGAAATGAGCTGGATAAGAGACAATAAACAGAAATTGAATTTGAGAAGCCATGAGATCTTCTGATCAGGCTATTCCCAGGTGAGGGAATTTGGCGTTTGTTTCAAATGTGATTGAAATTTCTACTGAAAGGATAAATATGTAGTTTAGAGACGCTCTTGGAGTCATCACTATCACTGGATGCTTGAGAGACCAGGAGGATCTTTTACTAGTTTCAGATGGTATGCCAACTACTACAGATCAGGATACCTGACAGAGCTCCCTTGCCATTAGAAACTTGGTCATTCACTGATCATAAGGAAGAGTCTACTGCCTATGCCAAGGTTGGCATGCTGCTATCCTGCAGTTACTTGCAGGCAGGTTTCCCTGAGATGGTTTTTGTATTCTGGAGTGAAATTCAAGAAGCATTCTTAGCTCTTTAAGGAACCTATTGATGACCTTCCTTTAATTAGGCCTTCCCTGTTGAATGCTGACCATTTTTGCCACATTTTAGTACATATATTACACATAAGTACAGAAAGTAAGTATCATTCTGAGTAACTTAAAACCAACTGACTTGAAAGCAATAAATTGGATCTAGATCAAGAAGGCAATCTAAACTTTCCATGAAGTAGATGCAAGTCCCATAGAACTATATAAATTTTGACATGCATATTTCATTTGACTCTGGGTCCACTGGAACTGACTAATGTGTCATTTTCAAGAGACCCAAATTCAAGAAACTTCATGTGGAATATGGTATTTTTAATCTTTGTAGCAGACTCTGTATGGGATTTTTCCTGCTATCTATATGTAATGATATAATGTGTAAGAAATATTGTTCATTATCTAATGATGATTACTTGTATTTCAAAAATTTGCAATGCACTCTGAAATGATTTATTCTAAAAATCAGGCTATAATTCTATGAAATAAATAAATAATCTTTGACAATTTTTACTGGGACTTTTTCCTCTGGAAAAATGAAGAAATATATTCCTGAATTTGCCTTCTTCACCATAAAGGCAACATTTGAAATTAAGCTCATAAAGTTAAAATTAAAAAAAGAACCCTACAGCTTTTAAATCAAACATTTGCCTAAAAGAGATCAATTAAAACAACTGCATAACATAGTGAAACAGGTGCACTGTTAATTGTTGTACACAGAATAAAGATTTCATGAATGGTAATGATGACAGGAACACAGAAAGCTGTCTCATAACAAATCAAGCCATCAACTGGTCAATCTAGTCCAGCACTTCTGACAGGTTGTCATTAGCTCTCCAAGGTTTAGGTAAGAGTTTTTCTAGCCCTACTTGGAAACACTAGAGAACTGAATCTAGGACTTCCTATGCAAACCATGAGTTCTCCTGTTGAACTCTGGTGCTCCCAATATACTAATATACTGTTCATCACATAATCCAAGTAATTATAGTAAACAACATGTGTACATTGACACAAATATAAAAAGAAATCGTCAGATCCTAATTACTAAATATATTAAGGCAATTAAATGAAAAGGAAGAGATTTGCTCCTAATAATTATATAGAAAATGAATCCTGGGTAACAAGCCTCTCCTACCAAACTCTTCAAGTATACCCTACTTTATGTCTATTCACATTAGTGACAACTTTTTACTTTTTCCTCCACTGTATTAGCTGCCAACAATTGTCACACTGCAAATCTTTCTATAATAAAACTATTGTGGTATTTAGAAAACTCATATGGTTTTTAATCTTGTACATAATTATGTTTCTTTAATTTACTCATGACTCATGACATTGTGACATTTTTTAAAAAACAAAGTTAAGCTGAAATAGGATAGCACAGGCCTGACAATTAAACTCACGGCCCCCCAAATATGCACCAACTAATTTATTTTTGTTAAGTCCAAAAAATGTTTTGCCAAATATTTTAATTTGCCATCTTCACACAATAAATAGCTCCAGTTTACAAATCAGCATTATTCATTTGTTCAGACAATAAAAAAGTGTAATGTATATGTATTTTAGCAAAATAAATATAACTCAGAATTCTAAGAACTTTACAAGAGATCTATTACATCTATTTGAATTTAATTTGTTTTAGGATATGCTGGAATATGAGAGTCTCAAATTATGCAAAGCCAATTTAATGGCTTTGATATTTTTTCCAGACTTTTTAAAAAAGCCTATAAAATCGGTCTGCTTTTGTTAAATAGAAAATAAAAACCTACTTTGTAGATTTCAATTACTATGCTGCCTTTTGTTTTTATAAAACTACCTTAACCAGATCTTTTTTTAAAAAAACCTTCTACCAATGAAATCAAACCAATTCCGCGACACTGTGTACCAACGCACATGTTTTTGCCCTATGCCACGTGCAGGAAAGGATTTTGCAAAAACAAAAAAAGTGGGAAGGGGAAATAATGCTAGTTTCGAGCGTCTCTAAAAACAAGTCAAATCCGCACAAAAGCGAGAAAAAGTGATTCTGAGGAAACCTCTCTCTCTCTCTAGCTATCCCATAACCATGATGCTGCCTCCAAGAGGACGGGAATCCCTTTCCCGCAGTCCTCCCCATTCCCTGGCTTTAAGGTGTACAGCAATACGTAGTATTAGTAGCAATTATCGCTTCCTTCACGATCTCTTTCTCCCACACGCGCGCGCGCGCGCTTGCTCGAGGCTTTTTCTCCCCGTCCTCCCGCTGAGGGAGGAAAAAGCTCATTCCTGCCGGCGCTCGCAGCCCGTCCGGCCAGAACGTGGCCTGGCTCCTGCTCAGGCCGACAACGGCGACTTCCCCTGGGCGGGGGAAGGCGCGTGAGTGAGTCTCCGCGGCAGTTCCGGGGGCTGGCGGTCGCTTCCTCTCCCTCCTTCCCCCACACCGCCGTCCCCACGGATTCCATTCTCCCGCGGCGGCCTCTCACCTGCTTGTTTCTTGGATAAGGCTTCGAGGAGGCCGCTGCCAGATGGTATCGTCGCGTCCGCATCTTCCCGCCGCCCCCGCCGCCTCCGCTTTCCCCTGAATCCATGTTGGTACCTATTCAAGTCTCCCACCCACCCTTGGCGCGCGGCGCAAACAGAGGCAAGGCCCGGCCTGGCCCGGCCCGACCCGGCCCCCGCCGCGCGCGCTCCCCTCTCACTTCCCCCTCCTCCTCCTCTTCCTCTCGCCCCCAATCCCGTTCTGTGCTGTCACTGTCTCTATGGCGATGCCTCGCACCGCGCAGCCGGCCTCGCGCCCTCACGGGATGCCTCCCTCTAGGTTTGGCTGGCGCGCGCGCGCGCCGAATCCGTCCCTACCGCCCCACTTTCTCCTCCCTTTCCCCCGTCACCGTCTAGCTCGTTCGAGATTCCCCCTCCTTCCTTCTTTCCCAACCAACCAGAGGGCACACGCCCGTACAGTTTTTCGTCACCAAGCCGCGACCCGTCTGGTGCATTTATCTAGGCACTCTGCGTTGATCTCCAAGCTCTAATGGGAAATGTAGTTTTCGGGGGAGGCTGCGCAGAAACACGGTTATTAACCTGAGTTCGATTACCAATGACGCACTAGGCTCCAGTGACATAATCTCGCGATACGCTCTCTAACAGAGGTTGGCGCTCAATATTCTGAAACTGAGACCATTACAGAATATTTTTTATTTCTTCATAAGCCTTGTAAAGATCTCCTGTGCTGCTATTCTTTGGAGTAGAGGCCCTAACGCTGAAGAGATAATCGGTCCTCTTTGAAACTATCTGTCCAATACGTTTGATTCGAGACTGAAGATCGTTATTATCCTACCGGTTTGCCTACCTAGTAGTGAAAACTGAGGGATCGCTCATCTAAATGCCCTTGATTGCGGTGATAGGAGTCAGCAAGGCATTTACTAGTGTGGTATGAAATTATGTAGCTTGCAGATCCTTGTTTTGTTTTGTTTTGTTTTAGAGATGGGCAAATGGCTCCTTCCACGGACGGTTCTTTGCACAGAACGTTTGGTCTGTGCCTGGATGTTTACGTGTTTTTAATAAGTACATGGAAATGAAATGGGGTTGTTTTGCTTTGGGTTCGGGCTGAAAGGCATTACAGTATTCCGGGCAGCGATTGTTGCGGAGGTAAGAGCGGGAAAAAGCCAACGTTGAAGGGTTTGTGCGCACATAAGTGTTACCTAAAATAGGCAACAACCAGTTCTTCCCCGGTTCCTCCTTTTTCTCCAGCTTAGCAGGTGTGCTAGACTGGTCTCGTTCCTAAGGCAAGCGGCCTACTGCTAAGTATCATGAGCTCCCTGCTCAACCTGAGCCTGCTGCACCTCCGTCTCTTTCTTCTGAGGAAGAATTTAACTTCTGATTCGCAAGAATCGGACCAAACTGGTTGGTTTAAACTATGGGGATAGGCCAGGTCTGAAAAACAGCGGTGGGAGCAACAACAGAAGGAAGAAGCTGGGAAGATAGGGATGGACAGGCCAATCAGTAGATATACCCTATTGGGACATGAGTGGCCACAGGAGAGGGAGGTACAAAGGGAGGGGATGTGGTGGAGCAGGTAAGCTGGCCCATAAGCCATGGAGAGCAGGAAAGGAAATTAGAGACATCAGCCTTGCCCCGTTTGCCTCTAAAAACACTCTGGAATCCTGTTCCAGTCAAAACCCGAGCACTTGGAGTCACAATGCTTTGGACTGAATTCAGAATAAAACATTTCTGTTTGTGCACACCCCAACCTTCTACTGGAAGAATTGCTTAGAAAGTGATATCTTTATCTAAGAAAGTGTGAAGAAAAGACAAATATCTAAAATTCTGAAGAAAGAGAAATATCTTTATCTAAGAATATCTAAGAAAGCGATATCTTTAAGAGCTTTCAAGTTCCATTGATTTCTTCCAATATTATGATCACAACAATCTTGGCACATTTACTAGTGAAATTGTTATATTACTGAAAAAGATATATTTGGAGAGATGGTCTAGTAATCTAATATGTCCTGGAGGTAATACGTATTACATATTAACAACAAAACCACAATTAGGGATTTTATGAACCCTTTAGAACTAGCCATAATTCTGTAGTATTATGTGTAGTATAATATGACCGGAGGTTCATAAAAGTTCTATAAATTAATACAGAAATTCTGGGTAGACAAACATCATCCAAAATAGTGCACTGTATCATGGCTTTATTGAACACATAGAGTCAACATTCTTTTTTGGGAAACGTAAGAGATAATTTCAGTCAAAAGTTTCTTCATTAGTTGATCAACCCTGCACATAGGCTTAGAGATATTTTGGGCAATTCCCATTTACATAACCGCTTCAATTCATTTTTATTTTTGGACTGCCTTGCATCTATTACTTACTTCAAGTCATGCCACATGGGTTAAAATCAGGACTTTGACACAGCCATTCCAAGCATGCAACATTTCTTCTGCTTCAGCTATTCTGTACTTGTGTTTTTAGAATCATGGTTGTGCCGCATGACCTACATACCTTTAATCTGTCTCCATCAGTTAAACTCCTTTAAATGGCTGGATAACATTTTCTTGTAAATTTGCCAGTCTGTACAATCCAAAATTCATTGTTCCCTCAATGATTATAAGTCATCTAGGACCTGAGGATGCAAAGCAGCCCCAGTCCATGTACTCCCACTGCCATACTTCATGTAGATATCTCTTTTGTTGGAAGGCACTTTTTCTCCAAACATAACACATCTCATTAAAACCAAGAAGTTTCATTTTTGCCCCATCTGTTCACAGAGCTCATTCCAACAGCCTGCTGGATCGTTCAGACCATAGGCAGCAATGTGCTTTCTATTGTTGAGTGGCTTCCTTCTTAGCATCTCCCCGTGCCCACTACTCTCAGGTTTTCTTATTGTATACTTATGAATACTGACATCAGAGAACGCAAGAGTGGCCTGCAGATCTTTTGCATTCACCCCAGGATGCCACTTCCCGGGGGATTGTATGTCCCGTTCTTGGGATGATTTTGTTAAATGACCATTCTTGGGAAGAGTTACAATAATGTATGTTTTCTAATGTAAGTTTTCCCTATTTCTAGTTTGTTTGAGGGTTAAGTTTTTTACAATAATTTATAGACTTTTCCAGCCTCATGACCATCAGCGAACCTTTTTCTGAGATCCACAGATATCTCTTTTGTTAGTGACATGATTTACTTTCACAGATCTGTATTGCAAAGAACTGATAACCAGCATTGGGAATCAATATAAATCAAATAAATAAAAATATATAAATAGAATAAATAAAAACGTTCTTATTAAGGAGGGCCCTCAGACTTACAGCTGATTTGTCATCATCTTGTTTGGACTAATTCAATTGACCCCCATTTTCATGCTTTCCTCAGCTTGGCTGGAAACAAAAATGGCCTTCAAACGTACAAGAGTTCCTAATACATGGGTTTATTGTGGAATAGCTTCATTAGCCATTAGAAGATTCTAGCAACTGTTGTGTATCACATGCTAGTTCTACTTATAGTGAAGTTAGGGTTCAAATTCCTGAGCCTTCTCCTGCTTATATGTTAATGAACTAAAAGCCACTCTCTTGGATGTCAGCTTCTACCCAACTGATTATCAAGTTGTTTGCTCATGACGATGTGAGAAATGGCTCTCTCCCCCCTTAAGATAACTGATCATCCTAGGCCTCACGTAAATTTTCTAACAAAGACAATTAATGTTAGTTTAATGTGTTCAATAAAGCCCTGACATCATCCATTGTTTTGGGTGTTTAACCAGAATTTTTTAAATCTATTAATAGGACTTAGATGAAATTTAGATCACATTGTAGTTCACAATACTGCACAAACAGATCTAAAGGATTCACAAACTTCCTGTCACTACTGTGGGCTGCTTTACTTAATCATTTAATCCACATTTCTATTCACACTCACCTGGAAGTAATACCCTGTTATCTAAGACCAATTCTGTATGTATTTATGTAAGTAAAGACTCCTTCAACACAGCTCGGCTCCTAGTGACTACATGGACATGGAGTTTTATTTGCAATTTATACCAAACAAAACTTCATGTTCCAGACGTTTTTCAGAATAGCTTCTGAGTCTAGTCTACAATTCTGGGCATTCCTGGTGGTCCCATACAAGTACTAACCAAATATAACCCTTAGATTTTTCAACATTAGGCAAGGTGGTCGGCAAAGTGATACCATCAACAACAGGTAAATACTTAGAGCAGGGTTTCTCAACCTTAACAACTTTAAGATGAGAGGACTTCCAACTCCCAGAATTCCCCATGCTGTCTGGCGAATTCTGGGAGTTGAAGTCCACTCATCTTAAAGTTGCTAAGGTTGAGAAACACTGAGTTAGAGATTGGTGCTGTTTGATTTGTATCTTGTCTTTCTTCCAGCAGCTGAACATAGTATATGGCATTCCCTCTTCTATTTATCCCACAAGAACCCTGAGGACCTGAAGTTAAATCTCTTTGTTACGAATACACAATTGCAATCATAAGTTCACATGGAACCAAAGAACATATTGTACTATGCGTTGTTATTTGTAAATAAAAAATGGGTCTTCAGCAGATGCAGGTAAAATTTCATACTTGATGTTAGTTATATACAAGACAACTTAAATTTTTGGATGAAATATCATAGTTATATCACCAGCAAAAATGCAAGGCTTACTCCCAAGGATTACTATACTAGTTCACTATTAAAATTGTAATGTGCATGCTGAAGCTATTTGTAAAAAAAAAAAGAAAAAGAAAAAATTGCCATTTCTGCAAGTACTGTGAAAGTATAACCCAAGAATCCATTCTCAAACACTTAAGTTACTTGCTCTTAAAATGAGTATTTTAATAAAATGATCATAGCAAGACATCAAATACCAATAAATACATGGACTTTATGTTCTTATATATTGTCTTGCATGATGTCAACTTGCCAGATGAAACCAAAAGTCCACCTAATTCTATTCCATCTCCACTAGAGATTAACAAGGTTAGTATACCACTGAGGACCTAAGTATTGAATACTAAGCAGGCACATACTTTATGATAAAAGAGTAAGTTTCTACCAGCATGTTTGCAGAAACAAAGTTTTATTATTTACATAAGCAAGTCCATATTTAACTCTTTACATTTCCAGAATATTTACATGATTTCAAGATACTGATGAACAAAATTACAAAGGCCATCAAAGCATTGCAAAAAATAATAATAATCCAACACTGTGCTTTAAAATTTAGGATCTAAAGTAATGTAGAAGAAATGTCAATTTAGCACCTTGGTCAAAATAGTCATGCTATGGTGTTAACATAAGACACTTTTAGTAAGCAGTAGGGATCTCAGAGGTGACTGTATCCAGAGGTTGCCAATGACAGCTCATAAGTGTGTCAAAGAGTTCTTCACTCCTCACCATAAATTCTCTGTTCATTCTATGAACATCTATGTTGAGTTGTGGATCTGTTCAAGCAAACAAAAGTCAGTAAGCAAACCCCTGGCAGAACTACTGCTGCACTGAGGAAAACCTTTAAATATAAAATAAACAATCTGATGCCCTTCAGATGTTACAGGCCACAACCCATATCAACCTAGTGAACATGGCCAGGAATTATGAGAACTGTAGTCCAAATCAGCTGAAGATTACCAAGTTCCTTTTGTTCCATTTTAAGTACCAAAAAATATTGAATATATTTAACAAAGAAATCTGGGGCATTTTAAACACTAACAAATTTATTATCACTTAACCTTTCATGAACAATGCATTACTTACTCTTTAAGGCACCATAAGGTTTTTGTTGCTAAAGACTAATGTGGCTACTTCCACTGAAAACAATAAATATATTCAATAACATTTTTAATTTTGAGATTATGCAGAAAAGAATCAGAAATCTGAAAATAGTTCTTGTGCCCTGAAAAGATTCTGATCTAAAGTGATTTGTAACTAGCTTGAGCTGCAACAGATTCTTATCCTATTGATAATCATGCTAAGGATGTGCAAAACTTGTTGATCCAGGAACTGAACTTTCCATTTCCTTCTAAATCATGCACTTCCAGAGGGTATTTCAGTAGTTCCCAGAAATAAATCTCTAAACAGTAGTTCAAGGTTCTTCTGGGCTGGTTCAGCCCTGAAATTGCCTTATATCATCCAAGACTGCTTCCAGTTCAGAAGACTTACTTCCAGAAATCTCAGACTGCCTCCCCCCCCGCTTGATTTGGAGATTTGGCATGCACATACTTAACAGAAAAGATTAAAAAGGGGGACTATAACCAATACAGTAGCCACCTTCCCCGCTGCAGTTCAAATGTCAAAAATGATTTGCTTTAGATTATACTACATTACTATTTAATTTTTTTCACAGCCCTTAATGGACTTTTTGCAACGTTACTTGGATCACTGTCACTGTAATATAGGATAATGAATCTTACACTTGGAAAAGTGAATTATAAAACAAATTATGTAGCTAATGGGAAATAAAATGTATCTGTATAATATCTTTTAATGTGCAAAATGAACTAGTTCCTCTGGAACATTTAAGTTTTTCCTTCATAATGTGTTAATCCATGCAATTGAGGATGGTTCATGAGTTTTTGGAAGCGTACTGCCTGAGACAGCACCCAGAATACCACAAACCACTTCTTGTTCCAGAAACACATGAACCAACAAAGAACACCCAGATTGGCCCATCCCAGAACAAGCAGAGAACATTCAAGGAGAAAATAACAAGGCACCCTGTTTGTATATCCTTAATTGTTAATAGTTCTATTAACTGTAGTTCATTAATAAGAAGTAAAGAATGTCTTGTAATATTACAGGTAGTCCTTGTTTACAAACGGTAATTGGGACCAGGAACTCTGTGGCTAAGTGATGCGGTTGAAAGGCATGATGACATGTGACCATGCCGACTTATAATGGCAGTTCCTGCAGTCCCAGTTGCAGTCATTAGGCGAATCCCACGTGGTCACGGTGTTCTGCAATCACATGATCACCATTTGCAACCTCCTGCCAGCAGTGAAGATCGCAAATGGCAATCATGTGACCATGGGACACTGTGACATTGTAACTGTGAGCTGGTTGCCAAGTGCCCAAATTGCGATCACATGACAGCAGGGACACTGTGATGGCTACAACTACAAGGACCCATCTTATGTGCCCCTCATTCAGTGTTGTTGTAATTTTGAACAGTCACTGAACAAGTAGACATTAAGTGAGGACTATTTATAAGCACAAATTACCCAGTAATGTTCAGGCTGGCCCATTTCAGGAGAAAACTGGTTTTATACACTGCATTAAGCCATGGTTCAATTATCTGTATTTTACTGAAATAAGTAGGCTTATACAACATAAACAATTATCTATGGCTTACAAAGTATAAAATATAGTTTACATTTTAAAATAGCTAAATTCACATAAAACACTGGTGAAACCAAGTAACTTTATGCTTAGCATGGGCATCATGTGGCAACCTACAATATCTGCCCAACCCCCATGCTAATTTTAATGTTATCAAACAAGGTTCAACTACTAAAGGCTGCAATCAGATAGACTAATTTTTGAAGTGTCTGTCCCACTGAATATAATGCAGCTAATTTCAAACCAAGCATACAGCTACTCTATAAAACAGTATTTCAGAAATATTCTTGAGAGACTACTACTTTTTCAGAAAACTAGTCAGAGATAATAGTTGAGGATCTAATTCTATATGGAAATACTATTCATATCAACTTACCTTCTGTTATTAGATCATCATTTATAACCATACCAGAAGTATCCTAAAAAAAAGAAACATTTATCATTTCTTTAAAAATAATTTTTACTTTTCATAGTGAAGAGAAAAAAACTGAAGTCACATACATATTCATTTACACTCTTTCAATACAGTGGGAGGGGGCATTTATACATATATGCACATGACTCTTGACTTGCATGCTCTTCTTGCCTCCTACATTTCAGAAGCACTTCACTTTTCAGCTTTATTTTCTACTGATCCTGGCTTCCCTATATGTATGGACCAGGGTGTAGACGAAAAAGAACTCTGAATAACTTCTTAAAAAGCCAATTCTGAGGCAGAGATTATGGATCCAACTTATTTTAAAAACCTGGCATAGTTTGCTTTAAACAAAAAACTCCGGATCATACTTAGCAATAGACCAACATTAAGGCAACAATTAATAAAAAATGTTACAGTGAATTACCTCCCAGATATCTGGTTGGGGGGAGGGGAGAAATACTCAAGAGACAATTTGGACTTGTAACAATATGTTGTGGGTTTAAGTTCCACTGTAGATACCATGAGATAAGAAAGTACCTCAGGCACCTTTGAAGTAGCCAAGGCATTTGGCCCATATTGGGCCATCAAAGTATGATCTTGAAAATACTGCAACTACTGTGAACCAAGAAGTCCAAAAATTAACATTTTTAAAGTGGATACTAATGAGCCTTATTAATCATGGACTAAATCTCCAGTAATGCCGCATTAATACTTGCAAGTGCTTAAATATGTTAACATGATATTGATGGATTTGAAACTAAAACTGATTCATCAAAAAACTGGAAAATTTACTGGATTCCCTGAAGAATGTACTTAAAAGGATGGACACTGGATTTTCTTTGTTGTAGATGTAAAATTTTTAAGAATAACTGACTCCATGATCTTGTTTTGTGAGCTGTTGGTATCTTTTTGGAATAGCATTTCAATATACACAAGTAGATTTATGTGGAAATCCCTAAACGATACAGCTGTTAACATGATGCTGAATTATATCGCAAAATATAATTTGGAATCTGACTGTCTTTGGAAAATTATGGTTGTATTGGGCATGGGGCATTGCTAAAAAGATTATTCTAAGAAATTGGAAAAGTGATACTAGTCCAAATAACTGAATTCTAGAAATGTGTAATTTATCCAATTTGGAAAAGGCATCATTTTCAGCTAACCAGAAAATGAAGGAATATGTTCTCCTTTGATATAGATTTTATGACATTTCACAACAATAGAGTAGCATTCTTAGGTAATGTTTGTACTCTTTCTACTTGGTAACAATATAGCATTATAAGATATTTTTTGTAAACCAGCTATTTCTATATGTTTAATACATACGTTTTAGATGTTTTATATTGTTACGGGGGGGTTCTCTTCTATTTCTTGGTTTTGTTTAGTTTTTGTTTAATTGCCTTTAGTATTTTGTGTTTCCTTAATTTAGTTTTGTATTTTTGTACTGTTTATTTTTTGTAATCTTGCTATAAAAACAATAAAATTGGAAGAAATTTTCACAAATGTGGAATTAAATCTAGAATTCTAAACAGAGTGCTCATAGACGCTCCCTTTGACTTTTGCCAAGTTTCCTTATCTTGATCTCTCCTGATTTTTCAAAAGAATTAATTAAAAAAGGGAGAGTCAGGGAAGCTGACATGCTCAAAAACTGAAGCACCACTTCAAGGACCTTCAGGAGAACTAGCAGAGAAACAGGGTGCAATTCAGGAAGATTAGAAAAAGTTTCAAGGAGTGAAGAAGCAACAGTATTGTGTATGTTGCCTTCTGGCGGGTTCAGCGGGTTTTAGAATGGTTTATGTGTTGTGTGGAGAGGGAGCATGGTATAGGAAGTGTTTTGCCTGGATGAGGGGAAGAGTTGAGCAGTGTTTTACTTATTTTCATTGTTGTACACCGCCTAGAGTAACTTCTTGTGAGATGGTTGGCTATATAAATTTGATAAACAAACAAACAAATAAATATTTACGAAGAGCTTATCGTTGAGTTTTGTCAATTTGTCTTCTAATGTTTTGTAGCTGTTCGTACCCATTATAACAGTTACGTGAACAGGCAAAACACCCTTTTTATGAAGAAATAGACATCACTATCTGAAATTAAAACATGTGATAGAAATACAGACCTAAGAACTATTTATCCAGGATGCCTTTTCAGTGCCTCCATTTTAAATATTAAGTTACTGCAGTTTAAGAAAAGCACTGAAAAGCAGCCAACACATTTAAAACATTAAAAAAAAATATTTCTGAACCTGGTGCTTCCAGAAATATTCAACTTCAAAACTTGTAATCTTCAGGTAGTACAACTGGGAATTATGAGAGTTGAACTCCAACAGCTCTGGAAGGCAAAGGGTCATGAAAGCAGCCCTAGGAAAAACTGAGTCTAATTTGATTTATGTGAATACCTGAAATACAGCTGGATTCATTGCTTGTTGTCCCATATTTCCAGGCTGCATCCTTTCATAAGATGCATAACTATAATTATAATCACTATAGTCAGCATTATAATCTGCATATTCAGGATAATCTCCATACTCAGGATAGTCATAGCGTTCACCAAAACGAGAACCAAATCGCTCAACATAACGTTCAGGAAAACGATCACCAAAATGCTCAGGGTAACGTTCTGGAAAACGATCACCAAAGCGGCTGCCTCGATCAAAACGGTCAAAACGGTCATAGCGATCAAAGCGTTCATAGCGCTCATTTCTATCATAATTGTACTGGCGGTAATAGTTTTGATAGTCTTGGTAATAGTCATTATAACTATAGGGCTGGTACCTCTGAAATTCTGCTTTCAGTCTAAAACACAAGGGGAAAAGCTTAAGTTAGAATTTCTTAAGAGCACTGTTTAAAACTGAATAGGATAGGAAAAGTCTAGTAAAAACATTGAAAATCCAAACTTCTTAGAAACAGCTCCCATGGATAACACTACTGTCATTTCAAATGACAAAAGTCCTATTCTCTGTTATGTATTTCTTCTGTTTCCATTTACTTTCAGCCAAGTTACCTTTGCTTGGCACACATATAGCAAAACAATTCTACTATGCATATAAAATTATTTAAGAGAATACATTGTGAAAAATCATTATACAAGAGAGGTTCCCAAATTTCTCGGTTCACAGTACCTCTAGAGGTTTCCAAACTGTGCATCACAGCACCCTGGGATGCTACAGCAAACTAACAATTCTGTTTATTACGTAGCAAAATATCCCGCCATGCCCTTGTAATTTTGCTGTGGTGCCCTGGGGTGCAGCAGCACAGTTTTGGAACCGTGGTTATGTGCTATATTTTTCTTAAATGAAAAGTATTCATTGAATTTTGGGGACAAAAAGGTTTTTATATTTTGTTTAGCTATAAATTGTTTCTTAAATGTAAAAGGGTAATAATCCTAAAATTATCTTGTGTGAATTTAAAAGGGAAATAATACAGTTTGAAAACTCAATACATATAACATGTATGTAAAAAAAATGTTAATACTTTTATTTTCCTCCAATCAGAATAAAAATAAGCAAGCAAAGCAATTCAGATAGCTTTAAATATAATTAAGGAAGAGGGGGAATCAGTGGCAGTAGAGTAACTTAAACATCCAAACCCTAAACGGAACAAGTACATTAATCCAGCACTTTTTAAAGAAAACTGGAAGCTGACCTGCCTATATATGATTGTTTCATAACAACTGTATTATTAGAAAAGGAAAGCAAAACATTTTGAGAAACATTTTAAAAAAAATTGAAGTCCTTTAGTAATCAGATATAAACAACAGGTTCATAAGAGATTTGATACCCAAAAGAATTGTTAATTTCTCATCAACTACCTTTTAGAAATTCCTAAAGTCAATCGGATTCGTTTTCCACCTAGACCAGGTGCATTCTGACAATCTTGCAGTGCTCTCATCATATCACCTTCATCAGAAAATCTGACAAAGCCATAACCCCTGAGGAGTTTTAAAACACAAGCTTTAGTAATACTGACAAAAAAGCACACAATATTTTATTAATTATTATGTTTTCACAGCATTGTTAATTGCTATTTAGAGTAATATCATTTAGGTAACACACTAGGGCATGTCATCCCAACTCTGAGTTGAAGAGCACCCAAATTTTCATCAGTGACATCAATTCTACTAAAGAAGACCATTCCTTACCAGCTATAAACAAACAAAACAAACATTTAGATTGTATTTAATCCTGATTAGCATGTGCCTTTTCCACAATATATTTGCTGAAGAATTTCAAACACGAGAAACTATTTTCTTATATATTTTGCATTAAGTTATAAAATTAGTATCTCATCAGAGTTCTAAAAAGAGAGCTTCTAAAGCATTAACTGATCTAAGCAAGACACCCTTATTTATTTATTTATATATATATATATATATATATATATATATATGTATGTATGTATGTATAAAAATAAAAAAAACCTGTCCTTCATATATCCCAAGACAACACATAAAATTACAGGAAAAAAAAATACAGGACAATGCTGATTCAAATATCTCTGCTTTGACATCAAATTATATTGAGAAAGCTCACAATATTTATGTCTTGATGCAGGGAGACTGAAAAATCTGTATCACACACGAACACACAAAACATTTTAATTCGTAACAGGCTACCTGGAATATCCCAGCAGATCTGTGGCCACTTTACAGTCTACACATGATGGATACTTTTTTAAAAAATAGTCATACAGCAAAAAATCATCCACTTCAGGAGTTAACTCTCCTACAAATATTGCAAACTCAGGCCTGGAAAATTCTGGCCTAACAAATTCTTGCCTTACAAATTCTGGCCTGGAAGAAATTAGAAGAAAAAACACAATCAATCATCTTGCAGTGTAAACCTCAGAACCCTGTCTCCACTAGATTACCTTCCAGTGAATATAACTCAGAATACCTACCTAGGATTGTTCCAGCCAATACTTGTTTGTCCTTATTCATGGTGCATCACTAACACCATGCACAGAAAAAATATCCTGGCCATGTCTGAACAATATTCCTCCAATTTATTTTTTTTTAAAACGCCAGACTAAGAAATCCATTTAGTCCTGTGCAGATTAATTTGGCTAGTGCTAATTTCAATAATAAGCAGCTCATGGATTGTATAATTGGCCTTGTGCTTTCTATAACTCAAAACAGCTTTCCTCACTACACTTAATCTAAAGTATTACTACGAACATCTGTGAGAGAAAAGGTATCATTTTTATATCTGCTTCACAGCAGTTACTTCATTATAACTAAGACACTACAAATTTAAAGACTACTTGGGCACTTAATGAAATTACACTTTCCTTGTCTTTTAACTTGCTAATTGAGGTCATGCCCTGGTGAATAAATGGATACATCCATGAAGTTCTCTAAAATTATATAAAAATAATTTGCCATTACCTTCTGGGATATTTTTTCAGCTTTCAAATTTAGCTACAGCCTGGGATTTTCTGGTGGATATCTCATTAAAATATTAAACAGGTTCGACCTTGCTTAACTTTCTAGTTCTATTCAAAATTAGCCAGGAAATGCATTTAATTTGAATGCAACCACCCTTTAAAATTAAAAAAAAAACTCCCTGCATTTTAATTTACCTATTAATTCTACCTATTTTTGTTTCACTTATACAGTTGGAATTGTTTGATGCTTTCTACTGCTATCAGCTTGTTAAGTCTTCTACTTTTGATATCTTTTCATGAGAGTTATTCAGCACTTGTGTATCCAATACAAAAATGTTTTTACATTCCCAATTCTGACTTTGTTAAATAAAAGCAAGACAAGGTGATCAATAGAAGCATATAAAACAAACACTTCCATTTTATAGACCAGATTAACCAAACAATTCTCCAAAACACTGTAAAGTATTGGTGTTGTTTTGAACCAAACCGTAAACACGCACACGCATATACATACACATACATGGTAGCTTATTATGCCAGCAAACTTTAGTACTAAATAATGCCAATTTAATACATACATCCTATCTACATACTCCATTCAGTTAAAGGCTGAATAACAAGTAACCTTCAAATAGCTTTATTAATAATTATCCTGGCAAATAGAAATAAAATGCAATAACTAACTTGGGATACTTTGAATCTAATTAGAGACTAGATTCCCTCTGTTTCTATGACATTAAAAAAAACCCCACAGCTGAATTTATGAAAACAAATGATGCTTGCCAATATCTTGTAATGACCTTCGTTTCTAATTCAGATCCCAACTGTGATGCTATTAATAGGCTTCTTGACTTTCTAGCATTGGCAAGGCTGTTGTGAATATTAAGCATGCATTCTCCAAAGTGAAGTTTATATAATGCAGAATGTGGCAAAACCTTCAGCATCGAAGAAAAAGGTCCAACAGACAAATTACATTTTAAGTAACACCAAGAAGGCAAAATTAAGAAACCTTCTGAGAAGCAGTGAACAACCCAATAGGGCCGAATGCAGCCATCACGCTGAAAAGTTCTCCAGATGGTTGAGGAACAATTGCCTAGTGCTTTTTTGACTTACTTCATTTCACATTTTTTTCAGTTCATATCCACTGAACCTTTGAAAGTTACTAATTAAATTTAACAGCTCTGTACAACTGCCTTTTTTATTTTTGCTTTTTTAGCTATGTGACGAGCAGTTTTTCAATTCACAAAGCTTTAAAAAGGATTTGAGGACAACTGAATGTGTTGGTTCTGATTAACTTCTCACTACTTGATTTAGGTATTATATACAGACAAGAGCCAGTTTTTTTCTTGTCAGTTTCAAGATTTCTTCACCTGCTTGGAATACTAGTAAAATCTGGTCTTCCTGCTCTTGCTTTACTCTTTTTCTTCCGTTTTTTGTGGGGGGATCTCCACCACAGAGGCAGGCTTTCTTTTTTGGCCTTTCCCACTGTATCCTGCTAGAATGAAAAACAGTTATACAGTATTTCATCTCAATTAAATGCCTCCCTCCCTCTCCCGATCACCACCTCGGTGATTTCCCCATATTCACCTTTCCCTTGACAGAAGCCTGGGGTCCCATCTCTCCCTCCGCCTCCCATGAGGGAAAGCAGCCTCTGGGGAAAATGCCTGGCAAAAATAACAGAGCCAAAGGATTGTATGAAAAGCCATATTCCCCTGACTTGGTCAAGCTGGCTATCGGAGTTACTGCTTTTCACGCCAACATTTTGACTCCCTCGGCTTCCTTCATTTAAAAAAAAAGTTAACCATTAGAGGCTGACTGAGCACGTCATTTAAGATTTTCTTTTACAAAAGGACCCTGCTTATTCACTCACACAGCAGAATAAGATGCAGAGCTGGGTCACCCTTTCTGTTTCTTTAAATACAGAAAAGGACTTGGGGCTCTTCTGTAATATGCTGTTGGCCAGTATCTCAAGGCAATTATCTGGAATAAATCTAAAACAGAGCCGAAGGAACCCATGTCTGGTTTTCACAACAGTAACATGCAAGTGACAAAAGTGTCACATTCAAAAAAGAAGCCAGCAGAGGCAGCTATATGGGAAGGAAAAGGGAAGGAGGCAGTAGCCAAAGTAAGACAGTAACCTCACCTCAGGGATACAGATTCAACATTTTCATTAAGTTTTACTTACATGAATGGTAGCAGTTCCAATGAAGGCATCCTAAATAGTGAGTGTTATAGGAAAGTCCCACCACAAGAACTCACTGTGCAACAGTGCAGAAAGCAAAGTTTCCTGTTCTGTCCCCAAGCTGCTTCAGTTGGCGTGATTAAGGATTTCACAGCAGGGGAGAACAATTTGTCAGAAATTTATCTGAGGAAAGTATATGGCTAAAAACCCATCATCCCTTCCCCAGGAGTACTGGGTTCAAGCTTGCCATTTGCCAAGAATTCTGGACAAGGTTGTACTTTCCCCAAATTAGCTAACAATGCAGCCGCATTTCCATCAAATTATCTTACCTGGCTAGCCATTGTAAAAGGCTATCTTCACAAGAAAAAGAAGTCTGTAGTAGTTGTTTTTCTGATGCTGTATTAAAAACAAGGGTAAGGTTTTGTGAAAATATGCCACACACACACATACTTTTGCAGCGTTACTTCAAATTTAATTTACAGATCAGCATAACATTGGGAGCACGACCTTTGGGAGTTTGTTATGTCACTGTGTCAGAAACTACAACAGTGCTCTATGCCACAGATATCTGCTTCCCGATTTCTGTGTTGCCCTCAGTAAAGCAAGGTTTTATCTTCTCCATTTGTGGAATTCATTTTTCCAGTCCTAATTAAAATATGCCATTCTAAAATTGTAGTTAAGTCTTGCAAGTTATTATCATTAGGAAAGAGAGGAAGAGAATATTTAATCATGTTCCCCCTTGTATATGTAAAATAAGGGTATGCGAAATAGCGCTGTTCACCATGTACATTTTTTCCTCAGAACAAGTCAATCTGAGCATTTTGGGGATACATGTACATTTCTAGAAATGTTAAATCTGGAACAGAAAGTGACAATATACTTCCACAACTGTTTTGGGAAGGGGACAGAGCATTACAAAAAAAGAATATTCCATTTTGTCTATAAGTAATTAAAACAACTTTGAATACTTTAATTTTTTCTTAAGATATAAAAGGCTATATCAAAAGTTACATAAGTAGATTTCCATTCACACAACAAATTTTTCTTTTGCTTTCTTCCCCCCTGCACTTGTAGCTCAATCTGTTCCAAAAAATCTCCCCATCCTTCAAAGCAAATTTAGAGATGGAAGGAGGGCAAAGGGAAGAATATCATTCAACTTGTAGATAGCATCTTGATGACAAAGAGCAGGGATACAATCCAAAAAGTATGTAAGAAACTATGCTATTAAATTCTGAAGTCTCACATATAAGCATGCCAACAATAAATTCAAAGCTTTGAACTGGCTTGACTATAAACATTTAATATACATTATGTGAACTATACCTTTTTTCCCTTATCAATTTTTATTATTTCGGACTGAATATTTAAACTATCAATATATGAAATTACAGACTGAAATATAATTCTAACAAGTTCCATCAGATCTTATATTATTTAACCTATCATTTTTTTAATTTAAAAATGTTCCATTAAATCTAGACCACTGGCTCATCATTATGACAACTTTTCAAAACAGCCCACCTATTCATTGTGATTGGTCCTGACATGGTAGCATTTGAATGCATGGAATATTATTCTGCTATTCGTTCTTTTTGGTACAATTATTTAATCAGCTAATTTATTCTAAAAGTTAGATTGTCAAAAATGAGTCAATAAATAAAAAGCCTTGTAGCTCCTTAAAAACTAACAAATTTGACATCATGGAAATTCATATATATCATAGCCAACTTACTATGCCATCTCAGAAATGTTCTATATAACATAGATTGTCTTAATTTTTAAAAAGTGTTAAAATGAAATCATGATATATTTCAACCTGAATACAACTATTAAGTCAACATATCATAGTCCTTGGCATCAGTTATCCAGTCAAGCAAGTTATTGTCAATTTTGGCAGGACAAGCCACAATGAGCAGGTACTCCATTTTGCAAAATTATAGGGCAATGTACAGTGCATTCAGAAAGTATTCAGACCCCCTTCACTTTTTTCAATTTTGTTATGTTGCAGCCTGATACTACAATTGTTCAAGTTCATTTTTTTTCTCATTAATCTACACTCAGTACCCCATAATGACAAAGTGAAAACAGAATTTTAGAAATGTCTGTAAATTTATTAAAAAGGAAAAACTGAAATATCACATTGCCATAAGTATTCAGATCCTTTGCAACAACACTTGAAATTTAGCTCAGGTGCCTCCCATTTCTCTTGATCCTCACTGAGCTGTTTCTACACCTTGATTGGACTCCACCTGTGGTAAATTAAATTGACTGGACATGATTTGGAAAGGCACATACCTCTCTATAGAAGGCCTCACAGCTGGCAATGCATACTGTATCAGAGCAAAAGCCATGAGGTCAAAGGAACTGCCTGCAGAGCTCAGAGACAGGATTATTGCAAGGCACAGATCTGGGGAAGGCTACAAAAAAAAAATTCTGCTGCACTGAAGATTCCCAAGAGCACAGTGGCCTCCATAATTCTCAAATGGAAGAAGTTTGGCACAACCAGGACTCTTCCAAGAGCTGGTCGCCCGGCCAAATTGAGCAACTGGGGGAGAAGAGCCATAGCAAGAGAGGCGACCAAGAACCCAATGGTCACTCTGACTGAGCTCCAGAGATCCTGTGTGGAGATGGGACAAAGTTCCAGAAGGAAAACCATCACTGCAGCCCTCCACCAATCTGGGCTTTATGGCAGAGTGGCTAAACAGAAGCCTCTCCTCAGTGCAAAACACATGAAAGCCCACTTGGAGTTTGCAAAAAAGCACCTGAAGGACTCTCAGATTGTGAGGAACAAGGTTCTCTGGTCTGATGAAACCAAGATTGAACTGTTTGGCCTCAATTCTAAACGTTATGTCTGGAGGAAACCAGGCAACGCTCATCACCTGCCCAATACCATCCCAACAGTGAAGTATGGTGGTGGCAGCATCATGCTGTGGGGGTGTTTTTCAGCAGCAGGGACTGGGAGACTGGTCAGGGTTGAGGGAAAGCTGAATGGAGCAAAGGACAGAGATATCCTCAATGAAAACCTGTTCCACAGTGCTCAGGACCTCAGACTGGGCTGAAGGTTCACCTTCCAACATGACAACGATCCTAAGCACACAGCCAAGACAACACAGGAATGGCTTAGGGACAACTCTGTGAATATCCTAGAGTGGCCCAGCCAGAGCCCTGACTTGAACCCTATTGAACATCTCTGGAGAGACCTGAAAATGGCTGTCCACTGACGTCCCCATCCAACCTGATTGAGCTTGAGAGGATTTGCAAAGAAGAATGGCAGAAAATCCCCCAATCTGGGTGTGCAAAGCTTGTCGCGTCATACCGAAAAAGACTCGAGGCTGTAATTGCTGCCAAAGGTGCTTCAACAAAGTACTGAGTAAAGGGTCTGAATACTTATGCTAATGTGATATTTCAGTTTTTCCTTTTTAATAAATTTACAGACACTTCTAAAATTCTGTTTTTGCTTTTTCATTATGGGGTACTGAGTGTAGATTAATGAGAAAAAAATGAATTTGAATGATTGTAGTATCAGGCTACAACATAACAAAATTGAAAAAAGTGAAAGGGGTCTGAATACTTTCTGAATGCACTGTAGTTTGGGCACTTTCCCTACATGCAATATTTGATAAAAATCTCAACTGGTCCAAAGAATAATACAGTTTGCTAGAGCTGTTCAAGCCACTCACTGGTTATAACTTTATGACTGTCTACTATAAGTCACTGTACTTTATTGTAGTGCTATTTAAAAAAAAAAAAGTTTTAAGAATTTATTAGCAGCCCTAATGCCTCAAACTGAAGATCAGTACAGGTAATCCTCATTTAATGACCATTAGTTCAGTGACCGCTCAAAGTTACGACATTAACTAATGGTAGTTATGACTGGTCCACACTGCACTCTGCTGCCTACCCCTGCCAGCACCCCCACCTTCACCATCTTCTTCCTCCTGCTGCTGATGAGGCGCACCCAGCTGAGGCAGCTGCTGGCCCTTCATGCGGCCTCCCCTTCAGTAGTGGAAGATGACAGCAAAGGTCAGTGGGGGGGCAGCAGGGGTAGGCGGCAAAGTGCAGGGCAGCCAAAAAGGCAGTGATGGGGGGAGATTTGCAGATAAGGGGAGTTGAAGTGGAGGCGAGCATGGCAGGGCAGGAGAAATGTGAGGTCCTGGCTTAATAACTGCAACCAGGACTACCGGAACTGCCGTCACTAAGCGGCATGGTCACATGATGTTTTGCTTAATGACCGCTTCACTTGGCAATGTAAATTCCAGTCCCAATTAGGGTCATTAAACGAGGACTACCTGTACCCTTTCTATAAAAATGAACCAAACGCTAACTCTATCAATTTTATTGAAATACACAATCCCCAAACAAGCATTTAATAATGCCTAGTCTATGTACATTAAAGTATACAAAAACTAATTTACAATAAAACCACAGCTGATAAAATATAAAATTATACCTGACTTAGATCTATTTTCTCCAGGTAAGGGTACAGGTATTAGTCCTTTAGACTGAAATGGTAAAAGCCATTTTCACTAAAAATGCAGCTTCGTGAGCAAGCAGTGCCAGTTGCAAAGCTGCTGCTTCAGAGTGCAATCTTCCCCACACCCAGAAAAATCAAAGAAATAATGCAGATTTCTAAAATTCACCAAAGCAATCCAGTTACTTATTATACTTAGCATGAACACTGTCATCGTGAAAAGAAAAGAAAAAAATAGATTTAAAATTTAGAAAAAAAATTATATATGAAAAAATTAAAGTAGAAGAAAAAAATTGAATGACCAAACCTGTAGATTAGCAATACTAATAAGAAATCTCTAATTACAAGGATACTGCCAACAGATTTATAATAATCCTTTAAGAAATATTTGCTCTGCAACTAGGTCTTCACATTTTATAAATACAACTTCTGCTACTTATTTAACTTACCAATGAGTGTCAAATACACAAAGAAATTAAAAGAGTCTAGCTGTAGAAGGTGGCAAGTACCAGAACAAGATGAGATCTTGCCTCGTTATTCTAACCATCTAAATTGAAGTATTAGCAATCCTTTCTTCCTCCAAGGTTGTTCAAGAACTTGTGATTTCACTACAATATAAACAAATAGTGTAAGAATTAGAGAAAACACTTGTTTCACAACATAAAGTTATTTGATCATCAATAAATATTTGCAAACTTGGTTCAAATATCAACCTTAACAGGGTTTGGTTTTGATTTAGCAAATGGGAGGACAACTTTTTTGTGGCTGTGGGCTGTGTTCCACCTTCCAATATCTATACAGCTGGTGATACACAATGTCATTGGAAGGTGCCAACCCAAAAACTTTGTTCAGGGTGTGTGTGTGTGTGTGTGTAGGAACAAAATAAGCATATTAAACATTTTTCCTGCTGAATTTCAATGGCGTAACACGGAGAGCTTTGGGGACTGCAAAAATGGGGTTGGGGGGTCAGTATGTGGTCCAAAGGCTGTCACCTCTGGCTTAACGTGATATGCAAACCCATCTCCAGAAAAATACATTACAAACTTTAACAAATGGCTTTACATAGTACACTAAACCAGGGGCAGGTAATCTTTCAGGATTCAGAGGCATGGTGGACAAATGGTGACATTATCACATAAAATATTCAGTCTTGTTTCAGAAGCTTGGAAGGTTTAAGCAAAATAGGCGCATTATGTTCCTAAAACCTCCCGGGGGGGGAATCAAATAGCAAAAAAAGAAAAACTACCCCCATTTTAGCAGTAAAGAACAAAATCCTAAAATGTTTAATCAATTTTGAATGCATCAAAGGTCCTGAAGTCCAAATAGCTTCTATCTTTCCAATTCGGTCTAGTAGATTGGGGATGTTGTAGATCCCATCAGGCAAGCCTTCTCAGCAGCATCCCCTGCCCTCTGGAACATTCTTCCTTTGGAGCTCAGGGTGGTCCTGACCCCATTAGCCTTTTGTAAGGCTTTAAAAACCTGGCTATGTGCCTGAGCCTGGGGTCCTGAAAGTGTTAAGGGCCCCATTACCTGGTTGCACTGTTGATTCTTATGTAATTTTTATGATAATTCTCAGCTGCCTAATAATTGTTTTAATGGTTTTAATTACTGAAATTGTTCGCTGCCCAGAGTCACTTAGATTGAGATGGGCAGCTATAGAGATTGCATAAATAAAAAATAAAGTTTTCCATACACTGCAGAAAATTCAGAACAATTTCCACATACGTTGCATATCATTTGCAAAATACATTTAAAGAATTCAAACCCCAAGAAAGTGGCACAAAATATAAATTGTAATCTATGTCAGGATATAAAATATAAAAACCTCTATTAATGTTTTCATTTTTTTTAAGTTAGAAAATAATTGGGATATGAATTTTTCACATTCTGAGAAAAACAGGCCCAATTTCTGAACACTTCCTTTTAATTTCTGTATTTCCATTTTTTAGTTTTTAAATATATTTTTATTTAAAAGTAAAACTAGAAAAAGAGGAATTTTTAGACGGAAGTGTCCTTATTTCTCTCTCTCTGATCAAGTCCTCTATAATTTCTATTCTACCAATATTTGCTTTTGAAGATGGAATTATGAGGTGGGGGAAACTTCACACCCAATGGCGGCTGAGCCTACTTAGAATCAGCACCAATTAAAATGCTATTTTTGAATAGAGCATAGTTGTAACGTTAGGCTTCATTGTTCAAAAATATGCCTCAATAGTTTCAATGAAGACTACTTTGAAATAACGATGTTTAAGATTACAATTCTTTAAAGACAAAACTTAGGAACCAGGCCAGTTGGAAGAGTTTTAAAAAAAGGAATTCAAATGGTGGGGCTATACGCACGCGCGTCCGTAAGAACATGCTAGCACACACATGTGAACATATGCATATGCCAACAGACGCTCACCCCGTTCATATCCTAGTCACAAGCAAGATTAAAAGCAGCTCCAGAAAGTCCACCCAGATCTATTCCACAGACAGTTTAAATGAGATCAGGGCTGCACCGAAAAGGAACTAGACGGGAAAAGGAGAAAGGAAAAGGCGCCAGCGCGTGCCAGGCCTCTCTGTTGGGGGCGGGGCAGGAGAGAACTCACGCGGTGCCGAGCAAAAAGAGCGGGGAAGAGACCCGAAATCAGGAATAGCTTAATACTACTTGTCCACGCGGCAAAGGACCCCCTCCCTGCCGCCTCAAACCCACAATACTAACATCTCTGGCCCACCGGGCAGCCGCCATCACCAGCCGTTTGGAGATCGCAACGCTCCCTTCCGCCGCCGTCATCCTCCCCCCCGTCTTCCTTCACCTCCACGGACTTCCGCCCCAGGTTGTCTTTGCGACTGCCTGTTTCTGTTTCTTTCTTTTTCTTTTTCCTACAAATCATTTCTGCCTCCCCTCCACTCCCAAACGACAAAGGAAAGTCCAAAGACTCAGTCTTGAAACGGGAAGCGGCAACGACTTCCCGGCTCCTAGTCAGGCGATAAAGTAGACACACCCCAGCGCAAAACGGACAGGCGGATAGGAGGCCGTGCTACATACAGAAAGGAAAGGACCCCACACTAGTAGGCGCCGCTAAGGAAGGCCAAGAAATGGAGGTGCTGGGGGGATGTTACGAACAGATTCTATTCGGATTCGCAGTACAACCAGCCGAGGTAATTTTTAAATAAGACAGAGTGCGCAGAGAAGGCAAGAGTGAGGTGCTTAGGGTCCCATACTCACCACGAGGGCCGCACGCTGCGCCAGCGGCGCCGAGGTTGCAAGCTACCAGCGTGCGCAAGGGCAGGGAAGCTTGTGGGCTCGCTTCGTCTTGCTCAGTTTCCTTCCCAGAAGCCTTCGCGGCGTGGCTTGTGCTTAGCTCCGCCTTGTGAGTTCCGTACGTTGTCGCGGGGCGGGGGAAATGGAATGCTCGCGCGCGACCCGCGGAACACGCTTTCCCTACTGCTTGCCGCTCGTTCGGCGCAGCAGGCGCTGCCCACGCGGGACGGCGTCCTCCGCGGCTGTTGCTTTTAAAAAAGAGTGGGAGCAACGTGCTGTCAGCCTTTAGCTTAGATAGCCTTTAAAGGGGGCTGTCTAAAGAGGGCTTTATGGAGGGTAATGCCTCCGACCGTGGTGGTTGTAAGCAACAGCTTTTCTAACCTCATGCTCGCCATGCTGGAAGAAACCGCGACACTCGCTTTCCCAATTAACATGGCCGAAGTTTTAGGGACCGCTGTTGGAAAGCAATAGCATGTGAGAGTTATTGCTTCCTTGAGGCACTTGTTTGTCAACTGAAGAAAGCAAGATTTTTTCCCCTTTTATTATAGTATTATAAATCTTGATACATTGTATGATTTCAGTGCAGTAATGCTTCTATAATATGATTAAAATTATTAATATTTTATTATTTAAAAAGCCTAAAGTATTGAAAATAAAAAGAGAAAAGTAAAAATTCTATCAGTATTAGTTGTCATTTAGGATCTCAGTGTTGTTGTTTTTTTAATATACTTAAAAATGAAATTTGATCACCTGTAGTGAAATTAAGAACAGGTTCTTTAAAAAATAAATAATAGATTTAGTAGATTTAACATTGTGGAAAAGTTTTGTGCAACAAGAAGAATGTCAATAGTCTACATAAAACAACATCCTTTAATTACGAGGGCCTTCTCACTTAAATCACTAACAAAATCTGATGTTCTTTTGTGAATAAATATACTGTGTCACAAGCTTTCATTTTGTGGAAATACAGTTACGTGACATATAGATACTATTATTCCAACTGAACTTAGTTGTACATTGTAAACCCCAGAGGCCATGAAATGGTAGATATTTAAACACACTAACTATAATGACATTAATTGATAGTAATAACTGCTGGTAACTGAAGTAGGTGGAATTGCTTCCTGATCAGTAGGATAAGACTGAAAGGATCATGCTCTGGAAAAAGTTTTTAAGATTTCTTTTAAAGTGAAAACACCCGTCTCTGTGAAGATAGATAGTTTGCACTCACATAACTGGATAATCTGCTGTAATGCCCTACTACTTTAAAAGCATTTGACTTTCTAAAGATAAATAATTTCTGTTTTAACAATTTTACTAATTTATATTAAGGTAATCTGTCATCCTTTATTTTGAAGGCACTTAAAGCTTAATACTGAATGTTTCCATTCAAGCATTGGAGTCAGGTTATGTGATTCAAAATTCAGATTATTTGATTCATTTGGAAGACTTGGTACTAAGTATGCTGGATCAGGATCTGTGAAGATAAGTGCTCTTCAACAGGTTTTTACTTTGTTTTTAAAAACAGTACACTGGAATATTTTAGGGAAATCACAATAGCTGGTTTGATTGCTTTTTAAACAAGTCTTATTCCTGTTATGTTTTATTTTCAGAACTGGGCAATTGCTCCTGATTTCACTCATCATGCCCACAGTGCTTCATTGTCAGCAGTAGCTGTGAATGAAAGATATGTAGTCACTGGGAGCAAGGATGAAACTATACAAATCTATGACATGAAAAAGAAGGTGGAACATGGAGCATTGGTACACCACAATGGTAAGGAGTTCACCCTTCTTGTGTAAGTTACATTGGATGGGTGAGGCATATATTAGTGAGCAGTAGTTCTCAGCAGGATTCCAGTACTGTGAAACCTCATTTGGGGGAGGAGTGTCTGTTTTTCACATCTGTTTTTCACAAATGTCTGAAATTGGAGAGTATATTACCTGTGGAGATCTGTCATTTCCATAATGACATCATTATAAAAAAGATGTAAATTATCTCACTTGCTTTAATTTATGTCATTTGTTTAATGTTGTTAGGCAGTGCATAAAGGCTTTCCTATTAATTTCATTGGCAGACAGAGCTATTATGTTAATGAATGGGGAAGTCAGCTGGGGCAAAGGTTCCATTTGTGTATTAAAAATTTTGGTTAAGGAAATTGGCTATAATCCAGCATTTGGTTGCATGTATTTGTCGAACATTTGTTTCCAGTTCTGAGATTCAAAAGTACAGGTCTTGATTTTTGATGCCAAGAGCTGAGAAGTTTAACAATAAACTTCAAAGGACAAATGAAACCCAGTACCTCCTTATTAAATTATGGTTTTAAAAATTCCATTGAAGTATAAAAGGCAAATAATCTCATAAACTGCAAAAACATGAGAAGGAAACCTCTACCACCCTATGCATTCATGAATGTATAACTTTAAAATAGCTGTGTAGAGGTAAATTGTAGAACAGTAGTTACCTTTCTGGTCCCCCAGAAGATAGGTACAACAGGAAAGGACTAACTCCATCTCTTAGTTAGAAGGCAGATTTAAGACTTTTTCCTATCTTATGGATGATACCCCTCCTTAAGTTGTTGATTTCAGGTAAATGTGGTTCAATTATTTGTATATTCCATTGTAACAACAAAACCTATAGCAGGTAAGACATATGGGAACAGAAGCACCATGTAAAACATTTAACGCAGTATAGTAAAGTGACTCATACCTCAATGCTTGAGCTGCTTGGTTCCTCTCTGAAGCTTGTTTGCCTTCCAAACAGGGTTGGGTCCATCTTCTGCTGGCTAGAAATATAGTTCATTAGCATTCTCAGTCACTAGGGAAAGGAATATACCATAGCAGTATTGCAAGAGTAGGTCAATATAACGGTTTACACCACTTCTTATGTATTTAGATTTCTTAGATTTTTAAAAAATTGTATTATTAGATTTAATTCCCATCTTTCTTTTAGGAGCATAAGATGGTATACATAGCATTCCTTCCTATTTTTTTCCCCCCAACAACAATCCTGTGAGATAGTTTGGGCTGAGAGAAAGTGACTGGTCCAAAGTCACCCAGTGAAAGTAGACTAAAACCTGGGTGTCCCCCATTCCTAATCCAGCATTTTATCCACTACACTGGTTCTCTTGTAACCTGAAGTGGTGAAATGTTACAACTGAGGAGTAAAAGCTGAATACAGGTAGTCATTGTTTAGCGACTGCCTCATTTGGCAACTGTTTGCAGTTATAACAGTGATGAAAAAGTAACTTTACAACCAATCCTCACATTTATGACCCTCACAGGTTTGTAAAGCAGAGGAAAACTGAAGTAAGATCTTAAGTATAGTTGCAGTTTCACTTAGCGACCACTTCGCTTATCGATCAAGTTGCTGGTCCCAATTGTGGTTGCTAAATGAGGACTACCTGTATATTATCTACTATATTCTATAGTTTTATAAAGACAGGTAGCCATCCTGTAAATCTCTATTAGTGTTACTCCTGCTATTATTGTTGTAGTCCTCCCTCTTCTAGAGTATGCTGTGAAGATAGAAGGGAACCTCCTTTTGCTGGAGTAATGCATTGTCCATCCTGTCTGCTATTTGGCAAGTGAAACTCTTCTTCCATAATGTCCTATGTTATAAGACACAATCAGACCTTCATCCCCTAGCATTTGTTTAGGGTAGTTTCTAAGTGCCCTGCACACAAAGTCAGAATACACAACCGAGTGCATTCTCTGAGGTAGAGTGAGTCTGGGTAGAGTTGGGAAGTATAATTTGGAATTGCCCTTGTTCCTGAAGCAGGGGTCTGGCTCTAGAACCATCTTTTCCTGATGGGACAGACCTAGATCACTTGAGAGTGTTCCTATTTCTCTGACCCTCCTAGGCAAGATTAGAGTAATCAGAAGGGATGACTTTCAGGTAAGAATGCTAATAGGAATCTCTCTAATGGGTTCAAAAGGGGCAGTTGTTAAGGCCTTGACTACCAAGAACGTGTCCTATTCAGGTGAATCACTGGGGGTGAGAGGAGCACCCTCCTGAGGAAGCATTGCACATGAACATGGCCTGAAAGGGTATCCTTCCCATGCCGAAGAAAGGAGCCTGAAACAACTGTCTATGCAATGTGTTTGTTGCTAACTTGCTTTTCAGTCTTGCTGGTAAAAGTGCACCATTTCAGGTACCCCTGTTGCCGATACCACAGATTTCTTTCTTTGCACCACCATTTAAAAGCATGCCAAGAATTCTGTAAATTTGTAGGGATGTACAAACTATGTTTTTGCTATAAAACCATTTTGAAATGTACTTTATTTTAAACCAAAAGGATTGCATAGAACTGTTCTTGCTGATTTTCAGGCACTGTAACCTGCTTGGAATTCTATGGGAGCGCTCATCTGTTGAGTGGAGCTGAGGATGGTCTCATGTGTATTTGGAATACAAAAAAATGGGAATGCTTGAAGTCAATTAAAGCCCACAAGTATGTTCTCTTTTTTCTGATATGAGTGTATTATAATCCATAGTTATGTAAACAGGGTTTTATTTGCACAATAGTACTTGTTTGCTCCCTTCTGAAAAAGTATTCAAGAGAATCAGGATTCTCTAGAATGATATAGTACATAGTGCAAAAAAAATGATTAAATGGTGAAAACTCAATTTCCGATCTAATGTTCTAAAGCTTTTTTAATTTATTTATTAAATTCTATGCTACTCCATAACCAAAGTGAGCATTTATAATGTATGTACAAATTCATAAACAAAAATATAAACATAGTATAAAAACACACAGAACAGATAAAGAATAACAAAAACTTTTAAGGACCTAACCACCTAACCATTGAATTTTTTAAAATTTAAACTGATATCTAAATATTGAGGAAGAATGAAACCATCTCTGATCACAATTGCTAGAAACTAATATCCTAGTTTCTACCATTTTGGATCAGGACTCACATGTAAGGCCTAACATAATAATCTATATAGTACTAAAACTCTCGGGTCTGTAACCTTCAACTGGGCGAAACAGTGCATCATAGGGCAACAGTTTTTGAACCAAGGTACCTCAAATAGGCTAACTACAGAATGTATCAAAAGTCCAGGACGCATGATCCAAGTGGGATTGAAATTTGGGAAATTTGTGTCTCCTTCAGTGCTACTGTGCTGCTGTGGTCAGCCCAGATCACATGATCATCATGAGTGTATCCCTGATCTCTTTTCTGCCTCCCTCTGTCCCCTGCGCCCAATTGGCTGTTGGCAAGGCCTGATGGGCGAGTGGCAATTGGCTGCTTTGGAAACAAGGCAGAGATTTGAAATCTCTTAATAGCTGTGGGCATTGAGGGGAGGATGAGGGAGTGACTTGGATGCCTGCTGGCAAGGTAGGGCTGGCTGGGGGTGCTGGTGGTGATGGGCGAGCCCTCTTCCTCGAGGGAGGAGTCCCTTGGGGACATGCCAGAATGGGGAGTGGGGGTGCAGTTTTCCTTACAGCCCATGGCTCCCTTTGTTCCACCTCCCCCCCACAAAGGGGCAGGCAGTTCTGCTGGTCAGCTGAGGAGGAGGTGGCTTCACAGGGGCTCTCCTGAGGGTCGTGAGGGGAGGGCAAATGGCGCAAGCCTATATTATATGAGGGAGGGAGGGAGGAAGTTAGTTTCCTGATGCTCCCTGCCAGCTTCCCATAAGCAAAGTCATTGGGGAAGTTGCCAACAAGTCACAAGTCACTCCCACTGCTTTTTTGCCCTTGGTCATTCTGTTTCTCTGTTTAGGTAAGGAAATATCTCTGAAACAGTGACCCAACGGGTCATGGGTTGTCTAGTAATATTTAAAGCAGAGAAAACTAACAAGTATTCCCAACCCCCCAAGAATAAAGATCAGAAAATCTTGGCTTCACAAATTTTGCATCATCATTCTGCATATTTCAGGCACTCATGAAATATGGCTTCCAGCCATCAAAAGGTTGCCCATCCCCAAGGGAGTGTCACAGTTAGTTTGTAAGCCAGAGCTGATAAGAGGCATACTAAGACCAGTTATGCATGACTTAGAGGGCTTCATATTATGATTGAATATATTGATAATGATTTGTTGGCATTAAAAATCCTGTTTATGCTTTTTCTTTATGCATTAGAGGCCATGTGACATCTCTTTCTATTCATCCTTCTGGAAAGCTGGCTTTATCAGTAGGAACAGACAGGACATTAAGGTAAGCCAAAAGGCTGCAAACTTCAGAAATGGCCTTAGTTTTATTTAAGACAATGCTCTTTCTATAACTTCAAAGCAATTAGCAAGCAGTTCCAGGCTGTGAGCATAAATATCAGGTACGTTGTTATTGTTCAACAAGTTAACAAATGTATAAGCAAATATAAGTATCAAGAATAAAATTAATCTAATATGGTATATGACAATGGGTGTAAGTGAAAAGAGACTTATAATGGCTACTTCCAAAACTATGCAGATGGAGTTCTACACCCTGAATCGCTCCTTTGCTCTCTTGCCATCTCCATTTCCAACTTCCACACACACTTTAAATCTTCTCTGATGGTTCCTCAATCCTCCAGAATAGATTTGGGAAATGAGTGTGAGAAAGAATCTATGGTAGAATTATACCTTAAACTTTAAGATGGTACATGACTCTTTCTAAAAACAAGAATGTTATTTGAAAACTGTTTTGCATATAATGAAATATTTATTCAGCTGTAAGATGTTGTTTCTTATTGACAGGAATCTTTATCAGAAGATTTAATTTGTGAATGTGCTTGATAAGGCCAGGATTACAGAAGAATCTTGTCAAGATTCTCTCTCGCACACATATTTCTTGGTTGGTATGATCGGGATGTGTTCCTGAAAAAGTAGGAATAGGCAACATAAGGATGAGGTGCCAAAGAGGAATCTAATGGTACTAGCTTGTAAAAGTAATTACTCTAGGAATGTACTGGTCAAAGCCTCCATTCTAGCTGACCTTCACACAGTGATAATTCACCTGTACCAGAAGAACTACTTGTGAATGTTTATATGCTCTTCCACATAGAATATGAAAAGTATTCTGCTTTTGCAGGCTGCCTGTTAATAATCTAATAAACTATAAACATACCTGCTAAATAAATACACTTTTAGAATTAAATTTAGTAATTTTGAAACAGCTGTTGTTTTAAAAATATGTGTAGACCCACCCACTTATATAAAGTGCATTTAAAAACTCATTCCAGTTTCTGCACTGGAACAGAATTGGTTTGGTGGAACAGTAATCATATAGATCAGAAATGTTCACGCTTTTCAGATCCCAGACCAAATAGAGTCCTACTATACATATGAATCTATATCATGGGATCTTACATATATTTTAGCTTAAAAGTTCAGAAGAACAAGCATCTTATTCCTTTATCTGTCTTTTCAGCTGGCTCTCTAGTCATTTAATAGTCATCCATTTTAACGGAGACTGCTAAATTACAGTAACATTAAATATGCAAGGAAGTAGTTGTTTTGTAGCTCGGTCTGATTCTTCAGGTTGACCGATAATCACTATACCGCTCCTTGGTTATGCTGCATGTGACCAAGAGACACAACTCAGAACAGGGTTTTTAATATCAAAATATTGTGAATGCATTTAGTTTTGGAGAAACAAAATAATGCTAATGCCAAGAATATGCCACTTTAAGCTTGTTCTTGCCAATTCAAGTCACTTAAGTGTGTTCTCATGTTTTAACTCACTTTTAATAGCTCTCACAGTCAGGAAGTTCCTCCTTAGTTCAAGTTTGTATCATTGACTGTAAATCTTCCACCAGCTGGTTCTTGTCTTTCCCTCAGGTGTTAAGGAGAATAAAGCTACTCCCTTTTCCTCCTGACATCCCTTCATGAATCAGAAGACTGCAATCATGTCTCTCCTTAGCCTTTTCTTCTTTAACCTGAACATACTAAGTTCATTTAGCCGCTCTTCATAGGATTAGCCTCCAAGCCATTATCATCTTTGCTGTTCTCTGCACTCTCAAGGTTGAAACCACATTGCCTATAATTTCTACCGTCACCTACGTTATGTTTCCTTCAGTTCAAAAGATGTGTATTGGTATTTTTCAGAACATGGAATCTTGTAGAAGGAAGATCTGCATTCATAAAAAACATAAAACAAAGTGAGTATATTTCTTTGCTATGTATTTTTGTTTATTCTACATTATTTAGTATTTAAATTTATTGCATCTTTAAGTTAGCTTTTATTGTCTAGTGAAAATACAGCTTGGAACATAGTAAAATATGTATTTGCTTGTTCAAAAATGTGCTAAGCTACCTTTCCCAATGCCCATCTCAGATATTTTATGAAATTCTGCTGCAGATAGCTAGCCTTCTCATCACAGTTGTTTTATTCCTGCCAGGCTAAAATGCCATGCCCAAACTAAATCTTTCCCTATTCAAAGTGTTGTTAAGTTCCTATCATGTAGCCTAAGGTTTGTTGAGTTCTTTTTATTCCATATTCAACCTGTTGCCATTTAATAGTATTTAGGAAGTAAAAAAATCTGGCATAATAGACTGCCTTCTGAAGAGGCTAAAGGGAAGCAATTTCATGATTTTGTGACTAGCCGTGTCCACCACAGGAGATGTTTTGTGAATGGGCAAGTCCCCTGATCACAGCCATTATCATGGAATACTCTCTAAAGTTCTAAATGTGCCCACTGACCCTGCCTGCCATCTGCAACAGAATTCCCCATAAATCTGTATGGCTCCCACCCTCCACCCTTTCACCTTCTGAAAGGCACTGAAAATTTGACTATTCTCCCAGGCCTTTTCTCAGACTGGTTGGTGTATGATTTTGTCCTGTTTATATGGTTTTTTGGGGGGACGCATATCATCCGTTTATTTTATTGTTCTAATTTTTTATTATGTAATGTGCCCAGAGTAGGTTGGGATCAGGTGTTCTTTAAATCTCTCTATATAAGTAAATAAACAAATAAATCATTGTCTACCCCTACTGTATCCTGTTAATGGAATTAGCCTTTGTTCAACTCAAAGGTATTTAATATCAAGCAATTTAATTTAAAACCGAAATCTTTATTATAAAACAAATACCTTGATGTATGCCCTTCCTTTATTTTTTCATTTCATTTCCAATGTTATATTTAATTTTGAAGAAAAAGTCAAATAATCCTAACACTTGTCACAGTAATATCTGAAACTGTAATTAATAAAATATCCGCTTTTTCTTTCTTTTATCTATATTCTCTAAGACATTAAATAATAGAATATAAAAGATCTAAGTATGTTATATAAATATTACTATATTGAAATAACATTGTACCAAGCTGAAAAGATGGAGCAATAGATGGTCTATAAGGCTAGATTTAATAATATGTTAGAAGACTGAGCTATATTAACAGTTTATAGATATATATTTTGTTTCTTCAAATGTCACTCATTTAATCACTATTCTATATATTCTCTTCTGATTTTGTTAGCATTGTTTTATTTGGTTGTACTTCATCATATCTTCTGGTTGTTATATTTCGCCAATAAAATATTTAAAAAAGAAGAAGAAAAAAAGTTCTTTTAATATTTGATTGATTGATTATGTGCTATCAAGTTGTTTTCAACTCCTAGCAACCACATAGATAGATTTTCTCCATGATGTTCTGTCCCTAACCTGGTCCTTCAGGTCTTGCAACAGTGCACTCATCACCACTCTGAGTCCATCCACCTTGCTGCTAGTCATCCTCTTCTCTTTCCTCGCACCTTTCCCAGCATTAGGACCTTCTCCAGAGAATCAGGTCTTCACATAATGTGTCCAAAGTAGGATAATTTGAGCATGGTCATTTATGCTTCGAGTGAGAATTCTGGGTTGATTTGTTTGATGATCCATTAGCTTGTTTTCTTGGCTGTCCACAGTATCCTCAGGTGTCTTCTCCAACACCAAAGTTCAAAAATATCAATATTCCTCCTATTCTGCTGCTTCAAAGTCCAACTTTTACTTTCATAGAGTGTCACAGGGAATGCCATGGCTTGCACAATTCTGATCTTTGTAGGCATAGAGATATCAAAGCATCTGAATATCTTTTCCAAGCCTTCATGGCTGCTCTACCAAGTACTAGTTGGCAGTGTATTTATTGAATTTTAATATTTGGATCCTTATTAATAGATTATAAATAGTAATCTATTAATGGATTATTAATATTAAGGTTAAGAATTTTTGTTTAACATAGAGAAAGAGGCTAATAAACGTTGAATTTCAGGAGTTTAAAAAGTTTAAAGGCATTAAATTCAAGACAAGTTTATCCTAAGTAGTAATAAAAAACATCGCATATTGGCTATTACTTAGAACCGAATCTCATCTGCAGAAAATGATACCTGTGGTTTAACTTTTTTTTTTCTCAAAATCTGTATGATTTACATTTCTTAGATGCACATCTTGTTAAGTGGTCGCCTAGTGGTGAGACATATGTGGTGGCTATAGCTAACAAAGTTGATCTATACAAGCTTGAAACTGCTTCTATCTCTGGTACCATTGTCACAGAAAAGAGGATATCCTCAGTAAAGTTTATCACTGTAAGTAGAAAAATAGAGTCAAATTATTTAAAATGTTATAAATGAATCCAATCTCATACAGTTTTTAAATCTTTCTTTAAAGGATTCCATACTTGCCATTGCAGGAGATGAAGAATTCATAAGGTTGTTTGAGTGCGAATCTCAAAAATGCCTTTGTGAATTTAAAGCTCATGAAAACAGGTATGTTCCATTAATTAAATGATTATGTATTTTTTAAGATTTTTCTTTAATTTTTATATACTATTTACTTCTGAGTTTTGTTTGGTGATACTATGTGTATTTCCATAGGGTTAATATCAAATTTCAGTACTTTAACGATTTTAGTATCAGACCATTTTGTATTTAGATCAATCTTTCTCTTTGAACTATATCACTATGTGTTTACCTTTGGATGAATTGTATTATAGCTCTGATACTGTATTTATGTAGCCCATTGGTAGAAATGGATATGATTAGCAAATCAGGTTCTCTGTTTCCTTTCCCTTGCATTTTTTTCACTTTTTAATCTATCTGATAGAGAAAGGGAATAAAGTAAGCTCCCATTATATGATTCAAAGTTAATTGTTCTTCATATATCAGTAGAATTTGGTTAAGTAATAGTTATGTAGCATTTTGCAATCATTTCTTGATTATTGTGAATTTTCTTAGCTCTTATTTTTTAATTCATTTAAATTTAAAAATGTAATATTATCTCTTGATCCTTAGAATCAAAGCACTGTACAGTTTCAAAATGGAAGGTTTACATATTCTAGTAACAGCATCAAGTGATGGCTACATTAAGGTGTGGAATCTTGATATTGATAAGGTTTGTATATTACCAAACTATTCAAAAACTTTGCAGAAGAATAGTTAGGATTGTATTAAAAATACAAAAGATGACATTCCACTAATAATTACACAAACAATGAATAGTCTAATGGAAGTGAAATGCCTTATTCAACTTATCCATATAAAAATAAGAACATTGAATTTAATGTTCATATAAGAAGAGTGATTTTTGCAAGGATTAGAAGTGTTGTCTTAGTGGAATATCCCCATTGGATACAGCCCTTAAAACTTAGAATTGTATCTTTAACTTATTTTTATGATTTCCATGATACTTAAGGTTGCAGTTTTAGGTGAACCCAGCTGGCTTGCTTTAATGTCAGGGAGACTTATTTCTGAATAAACATAGATAGGATTATGTTGCAGTTTTGCTTAAATGTTATTTTCAAAAAAAATGGCATTTTACCATTAATTTAATATGATACAGCTTTCATCTGTCCTGCTCTGTTAAATCATTACATGTGCTTGATTATTTATTATTATTTGTTTAATAATAATAATAATAATAATAATAATAATAATAATAATTTATAATGCCACCTAATTCCCAGTGATTCTGGGCAGTTTTTGTTACATTTCAAATTCAAAGCATTTGAAAGAGATGCTTTGTGAAGTGCATTAGTATAAATGGAATACCCCTTCTCAAAGTGTTAAAGTAGCCATGTCCTTTGCTATTTCTGTGCACAGATAGTAGTCCCACAGGGACTGCAGCAAACTTAAGTGGCTGTATGTACTCAGCTGGGATAAACTTTTCACCATGCTGCTTTTGTGCTTTGAGGAAGATTGCTTTGTTTGCACTAATGAGCTTCTTTCACATGCTTTATAAAAAGTGTTGCGTATGAATTGTTATTTCTGCATCAAATCAAATTTGCAATATAGGTAAGCCTGAGAACAGTGTTCCACTCAAAGAGAGGAACTGTAGTTTGAAAAAGTAAACATGCTAGAGTTTGGAGGTTTTACTTTTGTTTTGCTTATTTTACAAATAATTTGTTTTAAAAAAAATTTGGCAGATTTTTTTTTATCCTGCCTTCATTAGTTTTATAAATAACTCAAGGTGGCAAATATACCTAATATTCCTTCCTCCTCCTATTTTCCCCACAACAACCACCCTGTGAGGTGAGTTGGGCTGAGAGTGAGTGACTGGCCCAAAGCCACCCAGCCGGCTTTCATGCCTAAGGTGGGACTAGAACTCACAGTCTCCTGGCTTCTAGCCTGGTGCCTTAACTACTAGACGCAGCTGGCTCTCTTTTACAAATAACTCCTGAATATATTTTGTCAGCTAATTCAGGATTCTCCAACTGAGGGCGATTGCAAGCAGCTTGAGGTAGGGGAGGTGGCATCATAGTTGATTGTTGTTGTTTTTTAAACAGGTCTGTACAAGGAGGGACAGCACCATCAGAATTCAGTCTGGACTTTGCTTCTCATTTTCTCTACACAAGCCCACAGTGGGCAGTTGCTGTACCACAAAGTTTGAGAACCCATTATGATGCATAAATTAAAAAATAGTTATTAAATATTGTATATTTTTCTTGCCCTTTTCTAACATCAGTGAAATAATTAGTTTTATTCTGGGGGTAGGAGGCTGTGGTATAGCAAAGTTTGAAAACCATTGAACTAATAACTCTATACTACAGAGATACACTTTTTTAGCTATAAGTGCAACTTGGATTGCTCACTTTTATGCATCAAAGCATATTTCTTACAATCTCTCACTAGAAACTTAGTAAGATAAATTGCATCAAATTCAATAAAATGGTGAGACTTGTAATCAATTGTAAACACATCCTTTCAGAAATGTTCAGTTCAGTGGATCTTACACCTGAGTAAATGGCCACTGACTATCCTTAAATCAGCTTTTTAGGAAATAGGGTCAGTTGAACAAGCTAGTTCTTACTTTTAAGATAAGATTGCACAAGTGCAACTGGGATTTTATCTGTCGCTACTATCACCATAGTTGTTCACATACCTTTCAAATATTGATACAATTGCATTTCTGGCACAGAATATTGTCTGAGGAAGAGGATGCTGCAGAAATTCTACTCATCTTCAATGTGATGGATATCGTCTTGGCTTTTACAAAATGGCATGTTTACTTTTCTGGAGTTTACATGAATAAATGTCTTGGATTTTTTATTTTTATTTTTTCAGATTGAGAATACCCCATCATTGCTATGTGAAGTCAATACTAAAGCCAGGCTTACCTGTTTAGCAGTATGGCTCAAAAGAGATTTTGAAACAGAGCAGATCTCCAGTGAAGCCACAACATCTTCATGTCAGGGTATTACTGTAGAATTTTCTTCAAGTTCTGTCAGGTCAACTATAATTAAACAGTTTATTTTAATATAGTATCTTTAAATGTAACCATGATTTATTTTTTTCCAGTACATGAAGCAGATCAGCCATCAATTAAGAAAAAGAAAATTTGTTGGACCGATAGTAATAAACCTTCGGAGGGAGATAGCCAAGAAGCCCCTCTGAAAAGAAAATCAGGAAATATGCGGCAAAAGAAGAAGTTGCAGAGATTAAAATAAATGTGCATTCATTATCATATACTGTACTAAATACATAACAAATAACCAATTGGGTTTTTTTTGCTCTAAGGCATTTTTCATTTTCAGTATACCTATGAACATTTTATATATTAATGTTTCTAGAAAATAGCCATTTTATTTCAACTGTAACAATACCCAGATCTTGTGACTTCCATATTTTTAAGTCTGAAAATATAAATCTCAAATATTTTACCAAGTATGTAAAATTTCCTATTCCAGTATTATTTAAATTTATTTCCAAGTTACTGATATATTTTGACATTTACAGGTATTTTCAGGTTTTTTAATTTAATTCTCTTTTCATGGAGGCATTATTCATATACACATAACAATATAAAATGTTACCTTACAAATTAATTTCTCAAAGTGTATTTATTTATTTAATAAATGTATAAGGCCACTTATCTCTTATACTATACATGACTCTGGGTGGCTAACAATGAAAACAGAATATTGCCCTTAAATTTAATTTTTCACCCATGGATCCTAAACTGTTGAAATTAGTAAGTGGCCCCTATTTTTGGACACACGCATAGGACACATTTAAAGGGGAGCCTGTCCATTTGTTTCAGTGAAGAGCTAACTTTCTTATAAAAATTATCCCCACTTCTGAGCTATGTATGCTCAACACATTTCCTATAACTGTAGGTGACAGTTTGCCTGAGATGCAGGATTTTTGGCTCTGTCAACTCTGCCAAGGAATGTAATCAGTTGCAGGGTTTTCCTTTTTGGCATACCAGAGCCACTGAGGTAGAGTAGAAGCAACTCTTCCTTCTGCTTCCTTTTTTTTTTGCATATATTTTATTAAGAATTTTGATTACAATAGTAAAAACTAATACAAACTAGTTTACGTTTTTAGAATAAAATGCAAGAAAAAAAAAGAAATATGATAAAAAAGAAGTGACTTCCAACCTTCATCACAAGTATAGACAAATTTAGTAATTCTTTATAAGGTTACAGACAGATATCTCTTCATCCTATATCTCATCCCTTATCTATGAGCAAATCCATAAAGCATCAACTTTTCAATCCTTTCCCTTTATAGCAAAAGTCTGTAAAGGGTTGCCAGACCTTTTCAAATTTTTACTTCTAACAGTCTTAATCTTTAGTTCATTCAAATATTGTAGGATTCTATTTTTCTTTAACACATTGTACAGACTTCAAGAGTTTTACAAGCCTCTTTTGTATATACAGTAAAACATTTTCCAGGTCATTCTCTTGATTTGTCATTTGAATTTCCCCTTTAATTTTTAAAATTTCAACCAGTTTATCCAGTAAAGCGTCCTTTTCCAAATCATTCTCTTGGACTGTCATTTGTAGTTCTACTTACTGTACTTTCTCTTGTCACAAAATTTGTTCCATATCTGTCATTCCCTCATTGACATCTTTGGCGTTCAATCCATAGAATGAGGCATCATTACTGACACTTGTAGCTACTAACTTCTGGCTCCATTCTTCAAAGTTCTCCTTTGATATTTCCAATGTTATGACATTTTGTAAGTCCCAGTTAAGTGACACCAAAAGCAGGGTTGTATTTTTTCCCCTTCAACTTAGAATCTTTAGTCCCTCTACTGCCCAGTTTCTAAAATCATAAATTTGCTTGTCTTTGTTATGAACGAAGATAGACAATATAACTCTCGTTCCCACTGGAAGCTTTTTTTTAAATAGTTAATTCCAAAATCCACTATAGTAAATGTCAATATTCCAAATTTAACTGGACCCTTAATCCATTTGTAACTTTCTTAGATCAAAATCTTATTTAGGTTTTTGCTGTTTATTTCAAATTCTTTAAGTTCTTAAGCTTGTAATTAATTTTTTTTTGTTCAGAGTTGAAGTTAAACTCATCTGGTGACTTTTCAAACTTGTCATTCCGAAGGTCTCTAATAGCTTTAAGATGGTTAATAGGCAATTTCTGAAAGTGATTAGAAAGTGAGGCTTGCAACTTAGAGTTCTTTAAAAGGCTCTGCCATGGTTGCAAGCAAGATGGCTAATCCCTTCAACTTCTGGTGCTCAAACCCGCAGAAAACCACTGTCTCCTTGCGAGGAACAGCCATCTGGAGCACACGTGGGTGATCTCCTGTCCTTTCCTTATCTAGAGAGGTTCTGAAGAACTAGCCCACTCACCAGTTCTTTGGTCTTTGCCACAGTGGTCTGCTCTGCTTTCGCAGATACGTCTTCAGTACTCCATGCCGCCGCTGGAAATACCCAACCCCTCTTTTTGCTTCCAACTCACGGTGCATTGCATCTAAAGAGTCTAGTTATTTTAGCATCTGAGACAGAAAATAACTAGAATCCTCCCCTCCCTGCATCAACAGTTCAATAATAATTCAATGACCTTTTAGGAGACCCAGCCTGACATTGTTTTCTCATTCTACTAAGCAGTAAAATTGGTGTTGCTTTCAATTTTGAACCTGGATTAGGATTGACTTTAATGGCTTTATAAACATATATCCCCATTTACTGTGATTCTCTTGAAAATAAAAATTTAACAAGGTAAAGAATTTTTAATACAAGTAACTAGAAATTGCAGAAGAGGTTAGAGAACATATCTGGATAAGATTTTTAACTTATCCGGCTTATGATTATTTGCTCCCAGTTAATAACACTTGGAAATAATATGTGTTTGAGGGGTTATCAAGATATTTTGAATATAAAATACTGATGCGGGGAGCAGAGGGGTTACATTTTTTGTTTTTCCCCATCTTTTTGCACTTTCATACTCCTAATTGTGGACCACAGAGTTAATATCTAAAAGTACTCCAAGCCAACTGAAAGAGTAGTAATACTCAGATATCAGTCTGTTGCACTTGTCCCCTATGTGCAGAGATATTGGTAGAATTTGGATTTTCATGTAGCCCCTAATCAATGCTGGGACCTGTTTGTTGAATTTTTGGGAGGAGGGATGTAGCAAGGATGGTTAACTACATAGGAATGGAGATTTAAAAGACCAAATCTGAAAGGAGGAACTGAAAAATGGAATCCATCGAAAACTTTTACCAAAGAATATTGTGGAATGTTGAAGCAAAAGATGGGTGTGAAAACAAGAGGAAAGCAAAATATATTGGGACAGAAATATCCGCGAAATTAAACCCATAGAATAGAAAGCTGAAATGAAAATATGTTGTATGTGGACTCTTATGAACTGAAGGAAGTATAATTCAGGGCTGTACTGTACAAACCTAAACGTGTTTGCTCGTAAGTAAATCCTATTATGCTTAATGCGGTTAACTTTCGGGTAATTGTAGATGGGGTTGCAATTTTAGTCCCGTCGTAAATGTATTTGAAGCTGCATCGCGCCTCATCCCCCCCGGAAATCGTTCCGATTTCTAGAACTAGAGAGCCAGTGGGGGCTTTTAGAATTACGGAACAACTATCTCATATTCATGCTGGCTGGGGAATTCTGGGAGTTGAAGTCCACTCATCTTAAAGTGGCCAAGTTTGGACAACACCGTTGTAAGGGTTGGGCTGAAAACTCTGGGCAATACGTTGTTTGGCCGTAGCTTTTGCAACAGCAGCAACCAAAACAAAAACAAAAAAAAACCAACCCGCAACTCAGGGGGCTGTACTGATTGGCCCGTGTCACGTGCATTGCTCTTCTGCTGTTCTTGAACTCCCGGGCTAGTTCGATAGTAGAAGGCTGCCTTAACAGCTGCGTGGTTTTTCTTGCTCTGCAGACCGTTCTAATTTTTCCTGCATCGTAGAGTAAGTAACCGCATTACATGAAGATTCCCGAGTCTCTGCATTAATAGGGAGCATTCCGACTCATAATATTATATTATGGCATACGACAAAGGCCAGCGACTTTCTGGCTGTATATATTGTTGTACTGTATCCTTGGTAAATATAGTTGATAGATGACGAAGGTGCAGCTGTAAATCAGATATTATTGAGAGCAAATGATCTTTTCCCATAAAACTTCACAGGATCTGCAGAATAATATCTAAATTAGGTTTTACTAAGAGTAGTAAGAATAAGGCTCCTGATTATGTTCTCTTGATTTATGCAGTGCTTTTCCTCAAACTGGCTATGCCACAGAGTAGCCGATCACTTACCATAGGGATTGTCTGAGAAATTCACCAACTGCATGTTTCATAGAGTGATGATATCTGGAATCAAACAATGTGTGTTGTTCCATTTATATTCAGCTTCCCTCCCTGAAGTGCAGAATTTAGTTCAAGGTAACCTAATAAGGCAATTCAGGCTGAGTGTCTTGTTTTCTTATCATCTGTAACTCACTCAGCCCAAAAGTTAGGAAAAGTAATTGTCTAAGCGAATATAATTCCAGTGTTTTGTGTTTAATCAAGCATATACATAAAGCATATTCAAAACATCCCTACCTAATTACGTGGCTTATCCTGTTTTCTCAGCATACAAAGTTGAATGGTTTAGTTCTCTCCAGAGAAACCATGTACAGTATGGCAAAACACTAACCCAAACTGACTGATTTTTTTCAGAACAGTTAGTGAATCTGAGATTGTCTAAAGCAGTGTTTCTCGACCTTGGCAACTTTAAGAGGTGTGGACTTCGACTCCCAGAATTCCAGTCCACACCTCTTAAAGTTGCCAAGGTTGAGAAACACTGGTCTAAAGATTTTACCTCAAGCAATAGAAGCAGCAAGCAAGGACATATAGGCTGTCCTTTAAATATCCATCTTAAAGCTCAGAAGCATTTATAGATAGAAATGGGGGTGGGATTTTTTAGGTTTTCCATATGCTGTGGACAAGTAAAAGGCAGAACAGTAACTTTGGTAATCTTAATTGCCAAGGTGAAATTTTCAAGTGATAATTGTAAGAGTCAAGGACATGTAAGATAATGCAATTTAGTTTTCAGGATTTCCACTAATTAGAGCATGTCTAACTTGAAGATAAGTCTGAATGGGATTTACTCCCTGATCACCATCAGTATGATTGCAGCTTAAATGTTGTGTTATGTTCCAGGATGGGATTGGACTGGATTGGCTTTGGCTACGCAGCTTTAGTAGCTTCCGGTGGAATAATTGGCTATGCAAAAGCAGGTAGAGTATTGGTATCTCCTGGTTCATAGAGTCCCTGAAATGGAAAGTTCTCAAGTAAAAAGTTTCTTTTTCCCAACATGCATTTTTCAGCCTAGGTGCTGATAATAAGCTGCCATTATTATTCTTGCGATAGGGTGGTGTTTAACTGTTGCAGGGAATAGATTCCTGTTTGAGGTACTGTTTTGGGGAGATAATCTCACAAACCAGTCACTGCTGTTGCATACTGATAGTGACATTGCTTCTGCCTTTATTAATTTATTTATTGCTTTCTCCTGTCTTGCATTTTGAATCTACTGAAGAGTTAAGTTGCATTATAAAATTCTCTGGATAAATGTACTGAGATCAAGCATTGCAATGTGAACAGAACATGTTAAACTTTGCAGATATAGCCACAATGTTCTAAAAATTATCTTTGTCATTGAGGTGTAATATTTTCCATGTATTACTACTGATGGAAGGCATAATGCTGAGAGAACAGTTTTAAAAATGTTTAGATATTGAAGAAAACACCTTCTTGCTAAATAAGCAGTGAAATTGCAAGGTGGGTGGGGAAATGAAACAGATACAATAGTTGTTTTCTTATTAAACCTAAATGTATTTACTACTTTAACAACATGTAGTAGACTACATATACTTCATGTATGGCTGCAATCTTATAGACATTCACTTAATTTGGACTTAGTACTGTTTAAGTCAGTAGAGCTTACTTCTCAACAGGATTGTGTTATAAAACGTGAAAAACCATTTTTGTTTGACAAACCATTTTTACCCAGTGTTATAGATAAGGGTTCAACTTGTTGCTCTAACTGCATTCAGCTGGCCTTCTCAGCCAGCTGCCACCACCCCCAGGCCTCGACTTTGGCCCCAGCACCACCGCTGCCACTGAGCGGTGAAGGCCAGCAGTGGGAGGCTTGAGACAGCGTTTCTCAGTGGCAATGGTGGTGCTGGGGCTGAAGTCGAGGCCTGGGGGCAGTGGCAGCTGGCTGAGACTGCTGAAGGTCTCGGGCCTCTACTTCAGCCCCAGCAATGGAACTGCTGTTGATGAGTGCAGAGGGGCCAAAAGGGCATAGATGGGGGGGAGATAGGCAGCTGAGGGGAGTTGCAGTGCCCCTGCAGTTGTAAGTACTGCTGGGCTGTGCCAGGGTGGCTGAGGCTTTCAGGGGCAGCTACGGCTTTGTGCCGCACTGCAGCCCCCCAACTCACGTGTGGCCTGCACTGAGCCTCCCAGGGTATCCCCCACCCCCAGGGCACCCCCGCGCTCCTTACCTGGGACTCTATCTGCTTAATGACCCACGATTCTCACTTAACCACAGCAGCCGGGAGTGCCGGGATTGTGGTCACTAAGCAAAGTGGTCACATGATAATTCACTTAACGGCCACGTCACTTAGCGGCCTAAATTCCAGTCCCAGTTGTGGATGTTAAGCGGGGACTACCTGTAAATGTGAACAGAACATGGTAAGCTCTGCAGATTTAGCCACAACTTTCTAAAAATTATCTTTGTCATTGAGGTGTAATATTTTCCAGCTATTACTACTGATGGAGGGCATACTCCATGATATACTGCTTGAACTATTATTGCTTTAATTAGTGTTTGAAAGATCCATATTCTGTCTGAGATTCATGAACTTCAAAAAATAGATATTTTTTCATCATTAATGGCACACTTTCTACTTCAAAACTGATTTATGAAAAGTATGACTGCTGATTTCTTGAAAATCAATTAAAATAATGTATTTTAATTTTAATTTTGAAAGAAAAAAAGTAGTATTTTTTAAATTTAGTTTTCTCCTTTTCCTGGAGTGCTTTTGAGGGGAACACAGTGTTTTTTCCAGGTCTTTACATTGATTTAATAGAAGATTCTACAAAGATAAGAACTTTGACATATGTGTACTTGGAAGAAAACTATGTGCTTTCCTGTCACCAGCACCAATGGCATTTTTAATAAATAATCATGAACTAGGTATAAGTAATGAATAATAGAGAACTGGTAATAACAGTGGTGAAAATCAGAGTTTTGCAGCAAAAATTCCCTTGGCCTATCTTCTAAGTTTGCATGTCTAAATCCCACCTGCCTCTAAAAGCCATATATATAGATTGGCAGTAAGACTTTTTCATGTCATATACAGGTTTCCATTTGATCTTCTGGCAGGACTTTGATAAAATGGGGTGCTGACTACACATACGGTCCCTGAGGATAAGTGTCAAGGAGGTGAATTCAGAATAGGTGAACAGATTCAAATGCTGTTTTGTTGTTCTTGTGATTCATCTGAACTCCACTATGGGTTAGAGGTCATACAGATGAAAATAAAAGCAAAGAGTTCAGCCACGTCTTTAAGGCATGTGCTTGGACAACTTTAAAGAGATCTTTGAATCCCAATACTGGCGTGTATTTCTAGGGCCTTTTGAAGTGTATTTGTAAGTATGATGTCAGTCTTTTTGCATCTTCATGGTGGTCTTGTAGAGATGAGAGAGAGATGGCTCAATAAAAGGAAATCTTAAGTCCTTTTAATAGAGCTTGTGATGCTTCAGTTCCAGTTAGATTTGTCCTGTAAATAGAACAAGAAATATTAGCAATCAATATTGAAAGCTCTTGCAAATTTGATTAACAGGACCATTCAACAATAATTCAAAAACATTGCTATTTCCTCAGTTTTTTCAAGGTCACCTCTCTCCATATATAAACTCATAATGGAACTAAAAACAGTCTCCTCAGCCATTTTCGTAGAGTAACACAGGGTAATCCTCTGCAAGAGTAATGCACTCCAAAGGTTTATTTTAAGACATCAAAGTCAGTGTGAACTTTTACGAAGAGAATGCTGGATTAGGGAAAAGCAGGAATACATTTTACACTGTTTACCGTTTCCTTTTTTTTAAGGCAAGCAATTAGTATTCTTTGACATTGCATTGAAATTATGAAAAGTGGGGTTTTTGAAGCACAACTGTACTTTACACAACTTGGATGCAATTTCAAATTCTAATTTCATCAACCCTAAGAAGGATTTAGAGTGAATAACAAATTCCTGGATAAAAAACAGCTGGGTCTGCTGTGGCATCCAAACTTTTAACAGTAATCTATAAGCCAAAGACTCCCTTGAGCCAAATCCTAAGCCCTGACAAGCCAAAGGAAAAAAGGAATGGCATTTTCTTGCTTTCTTCTTCCCCCTTTCAAGAATTTTCTTTTAATTATCTCCTTGCCGTGAGAAACAATGTAGGAAATTACATATACCACTGCTGGGCTGGTGTACAATTCTTTCTGGACCAGAGGTTTATCTGGGTACAGGGAAGGCTTTGAGAGACAGTTTGGTGTAGAGCAGTGTTTCTCAACCATGGCAACTTTAAGATGTGTGGACTTCAACTCCCAGAATTCTCCAGCCAGCCATGCTGGCTAGGGAATTCTGGGAGTTGAAGTCCTCACATCTTAAAAGTTGTCAAAGTTGAGAAACACTGGTGTAGAGGCTAGAGACCATGAGTTCTAGTCCTGCTTTAGGTATGAAGCCGGCTGGATGACATTGGGCCAGTCTCAGCCGTAGGAAAAAGGCCAGGCAAACCATTTCCAAAAATGCTGCCAAGGACATTGCATGGGCTTTATTTATTTATTTATTTATTTATTTATTTATTATTTGAGAAGAAGGAAAAAAACACATAGAAAGTGCTTTAACAAAAGAGTGAAATAAATACAATAAAGAAAAATCATGTTAATATATCATAACAGTAAACAATTACAATTCTATATATACTTATCTAATGCAAATATTATTCAAGTATGTATTTATTTCCAATACATTTATATGATTATCATTTTTTTTAACCTACTGTATTTTGTATAAATGAGTCCCATATTTCATTATACTTGTCCATACAAAGTCTATGTCTATAGGCAATCTGTAGCAAGCGCAATCAGGTCTTCAATGCATTGAGTGAATGAGGCCGTACATATGCTGCAATATCAGTCTTTTGGCCATAGTAAGGGCACAGCGAATCCATTTATGTTGTCTGGTTGTCAAGTTCCATGTCTTGCATGGACTTTTACTTGTAGTCAGACTGACTTGCAAGCATGCACACACATAAAAGGAAGGCTTCGAATCCTGTTGACCCAGCACTTTCAGCAATCTACCTAGGGTCATGTCCACTGTCCACTCCTTTTTGCCTCTACCAAGCACTGGAGTGATAAGAGACCTGGAATTTTCAAGAGGGTCCTTAAGGTTGCATTTTCTGCCAACAGCACTTTCTTTTTCTTCCAAAGTGAGTCTGATCTATCCTATGGCCTTTGGGATACTCATCTAAAGACCAAAGAATTTCAGCTTGCCTTAACTCTTAAAGAGTACAGCCGTATCTACTTACCAGCTAAGTAGATAAGGCTGTGAGAGCCAGCTTGGTGTAGTGGTTAAGGCACCAGGCTAGAAGCAAAACAAAGCCAGCTGGCTCTCACCTTGGGCCAGTCACTCTCTCTCAGCCCTAGGAAGCAGGCAGTGGTAAACCACTTTCAAAAATCTTGCCAAGAAAATTGCAGGGACTAGTCCAGGCAGTTGCCAGGTGTCAAAAACTGACTCAAAGGCACACAAACAGAAAGATAAAACTGTACTCTTTATATTTTCATATCTCAATTTAGTTTTATTACCAACATTCAGTAAGGGGCTTCAATTTCTTTAACAATATACTGACCATTCTTCCTTTCCCTTCTACTCCCTCCTGTTTTTCTCCATGCTATCCTCCTCTCCTTTTCTTCCTCCATTTATAATCCTTCAGATGCCAAAATCTTTTAAAATATCATGGAGTAAATGATGCTGCCTGACTTGCAGTACTTAATCCTTTCTGTTTAAGAGAATGACAAGGAGACTAAAACCCCAATGAAGTCTAAAAATATCCCATCAAATGGTTATAACAACAACAACAAAAATACTACTGTCTGTCCAATGTCTAGTTCCCTTTAACAAACATAGTTCATTTTGTTTATTCAAGGTAGTGTCCCATCTTTAGCTGCTGGTCTTCTATTTGGAGGGTTAGCTGGACTTGGAGCATACCAACTGTCTCAAGACCCAAAGAACATTTGGCTTTCTCTGAGTAAGTGTGCCTATGTAAGATGCATAAATGTAATTATTACAAGCCTTTGATTTCACTGTGTTTGTTGATACCACTTGCCCACAGACTACAATTGATTTTGCTCAAGAGCAGCAAAATCCTTCATTAGAAATTGCAAAACTCGTATGGATTTTTTAAAATAAGGACACTTCTTGGCAGTAAGTTTGGGCAAATATCAAAAACTGGTGAAAGAAACTATTTTGGAAACCATTTGATGGATGAAAATCACATTGCCAAAAGTAGGTAAAGGCATTAATAGATTTAGCTCAAATCCATTATGTTAGTCATTAATCATTATGAGATATCTTATTCCCCCAAGAAATCTATGTTAAATAGAATGAAATTATTACCAAAGTTATAATTAAGTTAGCTTTCTAAGAGTCATACATATGGGGTTTATCATTCAGTTTTGTTGGGATGGTTTAGTTTGGTTTGCTCAATTTACCATCATAGGCCAAAAAATACAAAAGAGAGATAAAGAAAAAGGGAAAAGTATGTCTTTGAAATAAACATAATTTTAAAAGCCAGATAAAAGGAGGACTGTTGGGATATTTTCAAGGTGGAAATGCAAGCATTCTTAGAAAGTGTTCAGTTGAGAATGTTGCAATGTGGGGAGTACACATTTTGACTCTGAGAGTTTTTAAAGATGAAATATTAAGTGAATATTGTTGGCTTTTCATTATCATCCTTCTCAGGTTGGCAGTTCCTTACAGAAGCACCCATGAGATAACGATGCATGGCATGTGTCTTATTTCTGTTTTTTAAAATCTTTTGATTAGTTGCTTCCGGAACCTTAGCTGCCATTATGGGAGTGCGAGTCTACAACTCAGGGAAATTCATGCCTGCAGGATTGATTGCTGGGGCAAGGTATTCTGCTGCATGCTTTTATGCTCTCACCGTTGCATTAAGGGTACAATCTTGTGTCCATTTGGGGAGAGTTTTATTAAAGGTAGTGAGATTTATGTGTAAGGATCAACAAACAGCACTGTGTTATCGTGTTTTTCAAAAACTACTCTGACAGTTAGTACAAATAGCCTTTTAAAATGTTAATAGTTTTAGATTAAATAACATTGTTTATTAAATAGGAGCAAATTGGCATTGAGCAGTCCCAGAGCTTTGGAAACTGTGGGTCTGAGCTATCTCCAAAATGTTTCTCTTCCTCTCTCTTCCATCTACCCTGGCAAGTATGTACTTTTTTTTTTTCAGGCTGATAGCCATGCTTGGCTCTTAAATAATGTGTCAGCATGTGATCAGAAACAGGAGAAGGAAGTGGAACAAAAACTAAGTTAGGCTTAAGTTAGCTTTAAATTAGCTTTCAGTTAGCATTGTTAATACTATTAATATGATTCCCATGTATTTAATCATTTCCCCCATCTGTCATATTGAAAATGACAATTTAGTAGCAATTGGAAAGGCTCTTGGGGGCAGATTTAGCCTCCAAGTCTTTGGTTATGCAGTCCCAGGTTATAGTCTGCCTTCCTTTTTCCAATCAACTGCTATACTCTAGAGCACTATTTCTCAACCGTGGCAATATGCTGGCTGGGGAATTCTGGGAGTTGAAGTCCACTCATCTTAAAATTGCCAAGGTTGAGAAATACTGCCATAAAGTGACCACAGTGGTTGGATATAAATATCTCTATCAAGAACATTCCTTGTTTGCCCCATGAATCACCCTTTTGAGAGCCAATGGCAGGAAGTATTTCCCCCCTGCCAACAGATATGGGAAGCATTACTTTTAATTGGTTTTAAGAGAGTGCACAATGTCAGATTGGCAAGGCTGAACACTAGAGCTGCCAGTCTACTTGATAATTGCTAGACTAGTGTCAGGCAGTGATGTGGATCCCAACATCCCTGAGCAACCCAAAGGCCAGGCTACTAAAATGCAGTGCCAAAATAGCTCATTTTGGTGGCACTATTTTTGAATGTTAATTTTCAACAAAAGTAAGGGGGAAATCGATGCATCAAATCTTTGAAGCAAAATGCATACATTTCTGTACTTAACTGTGACGATCATTGCCCCCCCTCCAAAAAAAATCTGAAGATTGCAAAAGTTTTGCCTCTGGTCACCCATTTATGTCAATGTATGTCCCAGGGGCATCTGCAGCAAACTACAGTGACACCAAAATTATGTTATCACACAATACCATAATTATAAATTCATACCCAATGTCTGGTGGAAGTGTGGCATTTCCATGATGATGTAATCATGCTTGTATTGTCATCTTTTCCTCTTTGCCCTCTTCCCTGCAGTTGCCCATGATATTTCAAGTCACATCCCCAGCAGTCCTCAGAAGCTAAAAATAATATTTTTTTTTAAAAGTAGCAGCGCTCTCTACTAGTGTATTTGCTTTCTCTCATTTGTCTCTAATTAGACCCAAAACCAAAGTGTTTGAAATGGGGCAAAAATAACACCATTAATATAAGAGTTGTCTTTTCCATTTTCCTTTATTTCCCATAAACTGTCTATATTTTTCTTTCAAGTCTGATGATGGTTGGGAGACTTGGACTGAAGATGTATGACAAACAACACAATGAATAATGGGGCATTCTCTGTGGCTAAGAAGACGACCACACACCACACCAAATAGGCCATGCTAAACTCAGCAAAGCGCATACCCTAATTTTTTAGTGACTAAATTAAAACCAAACATGTTTGTGAATATAGACACTCTTTTGTATTTCTTTCTCCATTCCAGTAGGTACGATTATTGATTGTTATGGTAACTTTCTTGTAATATTCCTTTTCCCTCAAAGTAGTAACAACAGAAGTAGCTGGAAAAAGACAAAGAAGCAGCTGGCTGAGCTAAGAACAGAGATAATAAACAGTGAGCCAGCAGGGGAGATCTGTTTTTATCTGTTGACCTGTAAAAAAAAGAGAGAATTGGGTCAGCCAGCCCTTCTTTCTACTCCTGTATCCCTGTGTCCCCTTTAAAGAGCTGTGTGGGCATGGTGCTGACACTATTTGCTGGTGTCACATAATCTCACAAATTAATGGAGCAAAACCACTCAAGTAGGTGTTTCCAGTATGAAGGAACCAGTGAACTTTCCCCTACCTGTTGTGCTCCAGATGCTTATGTCTCTGCAGATGTCTTAAGCCAGCTTTCCATAACGTAGTGTTGATCTGATGTACTAGAAATACAATTTTCATCATACCCAACCATGATGATGGAAATGAAGGGGTTTCCAGACCCATACGTGGGGAGGACATCAGGATGGAGGAAAATAGATTGAATTTTCAATTCTTGGTTGGTCCATGAAGAAACAGGGAGATCAATTTTCCCCCTTACTAAAATGCTCCTAAAATAAATTATGTTTATATGAGCAAGTCTGTATGGAACATTGTACTCTTGTCTTCTTTCTCAAGCTGTTGTTTATCACTGTTAATGAGAAGTGGTTGAAATGCAATCTTTGATCATGAATCTGTGCCTTGTCATTTTATCTAACAATAGAGGAAACACTAAATTTGTTCTTATCTGTGATTTCTTCATGATATTAAAAGCTTCCCAAATTACATAAAGCTTCTACTGTGATTTCTTTAAAGAAAGTTTCTGACATGGTCTAGAAATTGTAGGAGTTTGCTGTAGCATGTACAAATACCTTGCAGTTTGTAAGGTCAAAACTTGCTTTGGAAAACAGCCAATACTTGCTTTTTAAGTCTCTATCTTATTATAATTACTGGTCTTTATACAACTTATTTATTTTATTTATTTATCATATTTATATAGCCACCCATCTCATATAAAGCGTCTCTGGGCAGTGTACAACAACTAAAAAGAATAAATACATTAAAAAAATTATAAGTGAAAATAATTATAAAAGCACACAAAACAGGAAGTGATAATATTAATAAGGGAGCTATTGCAAATCTCCCTGGTCCCCTGAGACCCCCAGGCCTGATCACATAGCCAGGTCTTGAGGAACTTGCGGTATGTTGAGAGGGATGGAGCTAATCTCACATCTGGGGGGAGAAGATTCCGCCAAGCAGGCGCCACGGCAGAGAAGACCCACCTCCTGGGTTCTGCCAAATGTAATTCCCTAGCAGACGGGACCTGCAGCACGCCTTCTGTGCCAGACCTGATGGGATGGGCAGATGTAATCGGGGAGAGGCAGTCCCTCAAATAACACAGCCCCATGCCATGAAGGGCAACTTCCTATTGATCTTCTTCCATGGAATGCTCCAGAAGTCCTGCAATCTAAGAAAAGAAGATTTCTGTCAGCTCAGAACAGAGTATATTACAGTGAACCAGAGCCAGTTATCCCTCTCCCTCCAGATATTTCAGATTCTGTTCCCATAACTTTCCCCTTGCGTGACTAATGCATCTAGAAAGCACTCACTTTGGAAAGGCTAGTACAGAGATGGTGGGAATTTACTAATTTTATCCTTGACTAAATGAAGATATTGTATGTGTTGTATTCTGGAGTAGACTTTCCTTTGAATTTAGAACATGGAAGTAGAGAGCATGGATAATAGCATGATTCCCCTCAAAAGCTATGACTGCATTTTACAGCAAGCTGAAATGCAAAAAGTTCAAGCATTATTCTAAAGAAACAAAAATGCTAACTTTAATTTGCAGGGTGCTCCACAACAGTGCTTCATAAACAAGGATTATACAGGAACAATGAAAAGTAAGGATGCTTTTTAAAGCTATTGTTATTGCTTTGTTGAACATTTAGAGGACAAAATTTTCGGTTGATAAAGCTACCATGCAGAGTGGTTAATTCTCAGAAGAGTCACCCTGCAGTCACTCCTACTAATTACTCCTCCTCCACTACAGCTCTGGTTAGAGATCTCAGTTTCAGGAAGCAGGGATGAGCACTGTACATGTTTGCTTGACCTCAAGTTTTCAGATAATGCATACAAACATTATACGTACACTACAAATTACCTTTATTAACACTGATTAATGACCGAAACTGATGTTGTAAGCAATTTCATGCTTGTTTTCCCTTTTCACAGACAGAGTGAAGACACCAGAAACAGCACACATTGGGAATTACTCCTCTGGTCAGGATCCCTAGATCAGAAAAGACAGATCCTATTTGAGATGGTACCTGATTTTATACCATCTTGTATAATATTTTGACATCATCTTAGAAACCTGTAAGAACTAAAAATGTTAAGCAGAAAAACTTGTGGAATGCAAATAGTAATCCCCAAAATATTCCAACAGGAAGCTCTTGAAACAGATCAGCATAGAGGCTACAAAAAATATATGTATCCAGAATATGGGTGTCTGATGCACATGGAACTAATTATCTGCATATCACTGGGGTGACTTATGGATCAAGTGTGACAAAGGAGATGTAAAAAGTATAAGCAATTAAAATATGGGATTGAAGTACATGTGTATGAAATATAGAACGGGGGTGGGGGGGAAGCCCACAGGTTGAGAGCCAGAGTGGCATAGCTGGTAAAGTGTTGGATTAGGAGCAGGGAACCAGGGTCTCCCAAGTTCTCGCCTAGTTCTAGTTCTACCTGAACCACATGGAAGCTCAGGAGGTGACTTCAGACCAACCATTCTCATTCATCCCAGTCTATCTTACAAGGAGAAGAATTGGAAAAGTGAGTTTATGGACTGTATGCTGTCTTGAACTCTTGGAAGAAAAGCAGAATATAGAAACAAAATGAGTTTAACTTCCCTGGTGCTTATAGTTGACTAGGTCAGTTAACCCATTTTGTTTTTTTCACAGTACTTTACCGCATTCTAGAGGTATCCACAAGATTCAAGCTTTTGTCAAAACGACGAAAGTTTTTGTGCTGTCACGACACACGCTCTGTCCCTTTCATACGTCACCATGCATTTGCAAAAGCAGCACAGCCAGCATTGCAATGGTGCAATGCTGCTTTCATCATTTGATGCGTCTTAATTGCAGGCCCAGTTGTGGCAACAGGACCAATGTGTTAAGCTCTCTAAAGTTAGACTGATAGGGCAACTCAGGGAAAAGTAAGTCCAGTGCTTAATTTGCTCTTCTCAACATGACTCCTTGCTGTTGTTACAATCTGTAAGAGCAACTGCCGAGCAATGCCCTGACATCCTATGAACTGCAGACAGCTAAAATAATCTGCTTGCAAAAATATCTTCAGCCACTTAATTTTTAGCAAAACATTGCATACCTTCTCTCCAAGAAATCACTGTTATATGGGGCATATACAGTGTAAGCCTGATTTCATGGCTTCATTTCATTACACAGGACAGAGAACTCAGATTACAACATAACTATGGCAGAAGCAAGAAACCTTGATGTTAATATGTGTGTATGTGTGTGTACAGGAGAGAGAAGCACAAGAGGAGCAGACCTACACTCTGCCTAGGTGTGCAGCTAGGGAAAAGGTGAGACTATTCCTTCAAAGATACAGGAATCCTATTTATAAGATGGCATTTTGTAGAAAAAGTTACCTTGATGGTACATAGTATCAGAAACGGGGGATTGCAGGGAGGATCAAAATGTCAAGAAGTGATGATCGTGATGACACGATCAAAGCCCTACCCCTTTCGTACATGTGTTGGCCCTGATCAGCACTGCTGAATGTGCCAGTTTCATTGGTCCCTTCATCCTGGCACATTACAGCAGAGGAATGCTTTCCACATTCTTATTTATTAACATTCAGCATACAGACTGAAAAAGAGGAAGAAAAAATGCTCTACACCTGTACACACACACACCAGAAGCCAAAATAGGTCCATGCCGTTCTGTGACAGCTGTGTATTCAAGCATTATAAGCCAGCCTGGAAGAGCCACATCTGCCTTGCACTGAGTGCTGGAAGGGTATTCTCCATTTATAAACATCCCTGTCTTACAAGTATCAAAAAAGTTAGAGTAACAGAACAATGAAGTTCTAGTGTTTGAGCCCACATAGCCAATAGCAGGACAGAAGAGAAAAAATATTTCTCTTTGCGCTATTTCTTGATCCTTGGAATCTGCCTGACACCGCTCTTTGCTCATCCAAATATTCTTCCCTGGCCTCAAGCCAAACACCAGCATTTCTCAGATCAAAAGTGGCCTCTCTACAACACAGGACTATTTTGATCATAAGGATCATCGAGCAAATCTCAGTGTGATATCCCTGAACTTTAAATAAACAAACCAGCATTTTCAGCAATCCATCTTTGATGCAGCTCAAGGACAGATCTGCACAAAACTCCTACTCGTTTGTAACCAACACTAACCAGGTTAGAAATTGCTGAGTGGTACATGAAAAGCAGACTCAAAAGTATACAGGTGAAACTTGAAAAATTAGAATATCATGCAAATGTTCATTTATGTCAGTATGGCAACTCAAAAGGTGAAACCAATATATGAGATAGACGCATTACATGCAAAGCGAGATATGTCAAGCCTTACTTTGGTATAATTGTGATGATTATGGCGTACAGCTTATGAAAACCCCAAATTCACAATCTCAGAAAATTAGAATAGTGTGAAAAGGTTCAATATTCTAGGCTCAAAGTGTCCCCCTCTAATCAGCTAATGAATCCATAACACCTGCAAAGGGTTCCTGAGCCTTTCAATGGTCTCTCAGGCTGGTTCAGTAGGAATCACAAGCATGGGAAAGACTGCTGACCTGACAGTTGTGCAGAAAACCATCACTGACACCCTCCATAAGGAGGGAAAGCCCCAAAAGGTAATTGCAAAAGAAGTTGGATGTTCCCAAAGTGCTGTATCAAAGCACATCAACAGAAGGTTATGTGGAAGGGAAAAGTGTGGTAGAAAAAGGTGCACAAACAGCAGGGATGACCGCAGCCTGGAGAGGATTGTCAGGAAAAGGCCCTTCAAAAGTGTTGGGGACTTTCACAAGGAGTGGACTGAGGCTGGAGTTAGTGCATCAAGAGCCACCACACACAGACGGATCCTGGACATGGGCTTCAAATGTCGTATTCCTCTTGTCAAGCCGCTCCTGAACAACAAACAACGTCAGAAGCGTCTTACCTGGGCTACAGAAAAAAAGAACTGGTCTGTTGCCCAGTGGTCCAAAGTCCTCTTTTCTGATGAGAGCAACTTTTGCATCTCATTTGGGAACCAAGGACCCAGAGTCTGGAGGAAGAATGGAGAGGCACACAATGCACAATGCTTGAAGTCCAGTGTGAAGTTTCCACAGTCTGTGTTGATTTGGGGAGCCATGTCATCTGCTGGTGTTGGTCCACTGTGCTTCATTAAGTCCAGGGTCAACGCAGCCATCTACCAGGAGATTTTGGAGCACTTCATGCTTCCTTCCGCAGACGAGCTTTATGGGGATGCTGACTTCATTTTCCAGCAGGACTTGGCGCCTGCCCACACTGCCAAAAGTACCAAAACCTGGTTCAATGACCATGGGATTACTGTGCTTGATTGGCCAGCAAACTCGCCTGACCTGAACCCCATAGAGAATCTATGGGGCATTGCCAAGAGAAAGATGAGGGACATGAGACCGAACAATGCAGCGGAGCTGAAAGCCGCTATTGAAGCATCCTGGTCTTCCATAACACCTCAGCAGTGCCACAGGCTGATAGCATCCGTGCCATGCAGCATTGCGGCAGTCATTGCTGCAAAAGGGGCCCAAACCAAGTACTGAGTACATATGCATGCTTATACTTTGCAGAGGTCCGATATTGTTCTATTTCCAATCCTTGTGTTATTGATGTCATGTAATATTCTAATTTTCTGAGATTGTGAATTTGTGGTTTTCATAAGCTGTACGCCATAATCATCACAATTATACCAAAGTAAGGCTTGACATATCTCGCTTTGCATGTAATGCGTCTATCTCATATATTGGTTTCACCTTTTGAGTTGCCATACTGACATAAATGAACATTTGCATGATATTCTAATTTTTCGAGTTTCACCTGCAAGCAGTTTATAACTGTGTATGAAAACTAGGTTATTGTAGTATAATAGCAGGTCTCAACTCATTTTTTAAAGGCCAATCAGTGTTCTGCAAGATGCAGTTTATTATCTGTTGAACAATGTCTCAGGAAAACTAAGAAGCCAAGGATAATTCTTTTGTTTTGCAACTCAGTTTTGAATAATCAGCATCTGATAATCAGAAATACATGGCTTCTTGTTTTAATTTATTTATATTTATTGAGAGTTTTACATACAGTAAAAGCAAGATCTAAAGAAAAAATAGAAAAGAAAAAAAGAAAGAAAAATATAAAACCAATTTATTGTCTTGGTTTTTAATTGTGAACTGCCCAGAGTCACCCTCTGGGGGAGATGGGTGGCATATAAATTTAATAATAAATAAAAATAAGAAAGAAAGAAAGAAAGAAAGAAAGAAAGAAAGAAAGAAAGAAAGAAAGAAAGAAAGAAAGAAAGAAAGAAAGAGATTTGTTGCTTTTTTCTCTGACCAAACAGGTCAGCTTTGTCATCTCAGCAAGTTCCGACATTTTCACAATCCATTCCTCCACTGTGGAAATTTCATTATCCTTCCATCATTCAGCATACAATAATCTTGCTGCAGTTACCATATACAAATCAATCTGCCATGAGTCTTTTCTAGTTCATTGTCCATAGGCCCCAATAAAAAAAGTTCTGGTTTCTTCACAACATTTATCTTTAAAATCCTTTACATCATCATGTGAATTTGTATCCAAATTTCTTAACTTACTCACAAGTCCACCATGCATGGTAAAATGCCCCCTCAGGTTTTTTACATTTCCAACACTGGTTTGAAATACCTTTGTACACTTTTAATAATTTCTCTGGTGTCATATACCAACGATACATAATTTTAAAAAAATTCTCTTAAATTATGACACAGTGTAAATTTGATATAATACCCACATTCTCTCCCAAATGTCCATCTGTATATTATATCCAAAATTAACAGTCCCTTTTGTCATGCAATCTTTCACCTGTTCATCTTCTGTTTCAAATCTTAACAAACGTTTATACATGTTTACTATTACATGTTCATTGTATGTAATTCAGTTTCAAATTCTATTTTGTGTTTTTCAATTCTAGTTGTCTTTTTATCCATATTAAACCTTTCTGTTGAGCATATGAAAACCATTTAAAACAATGTCCTTCTGCAGTTAGTTGTTCTCTTGACTTCATCTAGAGATATATCGTTTCTGAACACAGAAGGGAGTTGTACTTTTGCTGTCACATCTGTAGCCACCAATCAATTAGCTTATACAGTTTTCATTTTATAAAGAAAACATTACATAATTCCAATTATACAATAAATTCTCCAGATTTGCTGATGATTGAATTAATAAAGAAAAATATTTTGGATGTATGTTTGCTCAGCTCAGCAAATTAAATTGATGAAAAACAAGCTTTTCTCTAACATTTTATTTGAATATTGTCTTTGGGAACCTTGATTGTGAGCCCAAGATGAGAATGTGCAATGAAGACAAGGGGAAAAAATCTCTTTGAGAAGGCAGACATAAAACAGCATGAAGTACGTCGGTCTGCAGTGCTGCTGACACAGCTATAGACAATGGCATTTTGCCCAGCTGCAGAGGTCTGAGATATTGTTGTCAAAAGCAGCACTAAGGAGAAAGAATTTATGTGCCTCATCATTGTTTATTTGTTTATTTCGGTAGATATTTAAGAACACAATTTAAAAAAGAAAGAAAAAGAAAAGAGAGAAAAGAGATTGACAAGCAATGCAAGATTAAATATAACATTTGAAATAACATTTGATTAGTGCTGCTTTTTACAGTATCTTGTATCAATTTAAGACTTCAGAACATTTTAAAAATTGAATCGTTTTTAACAACAATAGCCAGTAAAATATGAATCATAAGTCAGAATGTAGAGTTACAAAAATTTCTGTCTAATCCAAGAATTCTGTCCTTAGTTACTGAATCAAACAAAAGCTTAGATATGAAAGCTCTATGTCAAGAGAACCCCAAACTTTGGAGATGGTACAAGTGCATATGTAGAATTGTAGAATCAATCCTATTTATCAAATATGAGATTGTTTTTGACACAAATGCATACTCACACAACTTGATTTGCCATTCTTCCATGGGTGATATATTATCATTTAATGATACTGGATGTCATTATCAATCTTCTTTTGCTCTCTGGTGAGTTGGTTTATTTATTTAATGTCTTGCCACGGTTGCTCCCAAGTTAGTAGAATTTGTTCTTCACGTTTTCATACCGAAGGATTCAGATACTCCAACACAAGGTGTCAGTTTTTCGGAGAGTTTTTTTTCAGAGGCGAGTGGTGTATAAAAGGTTACCTGATAATCTAAGTTGATACAGCACTCAGTTCTTTTGTGGTGATAAGCACGTGCTCCGCGTTAAAGAAAGCTAAAGAGTATTACCACTAGTTTCCTAATTTGAGGAAGTAGAAGGAAAATAGCAATGGGTGCCTAGTTAATTTCCATTTTTCATTTATGGATATCTCTCCAAGAATGAAAACAGAATTTATGCTTCAAAGTGGCTTTTATGTGCCTAAAATGGGGAACCAACAATTATTTGCTTGTTTTTTCTTCATAGCAATCTTTGGAAGTGACTTAGATACAGTTAACACCACCTGTATGATAGATAGCCCTCTGCTGGGATGCCTGCAGACTGTTCCACATCCAGCGAAGGTTGCACTTCAAGGTCCTCTGTGAGTAAGACTTCTTCAATTAATGAGGTTTACTCTTGAGATCAGCTTTGGATTACACTACAAGACTTAACTTCATAAAGACAAATCCAGATTTTTCTTCCTTTCTGTTTCTGAAAATTATCTTGCCTAATTAAAAAAAAAAAAAAAACCTTCTAGAATGCTTGCATACTATTTGTAACATTTGGCTTCACCTAGTAAAGGAACTGGTTTAATATAGGAAATTTAAAAAATAATACTCCAGTCAAATTTTATTTCTAGTTATTTCATGGAGACATCCATTCAGTTTCATTGCAATAATATGGAAATGATTGCAATATATCACTATGACAGTACAGTTCTATATATACTTATCTAATGTAAATATTATTCAAGTTACAAATATTCAAATATTTGTTATATGCTCCCCTGAGCACTTTCCTTCATGCCAGGGCGGAAACTTCTCCTGAGACAAACCTTCTGGACGCAAGGTGAGGGTTTTTTATTGTTTATTGCAATAAGCGGGGAGAATCTGCACAATCAGATTTGATCTCCGAGGAGCCAGGTCCCACCCCCTCCCTTTTATACCCGGCTAACGCGCCCGCCATTCCCTCCTCGTTTCCCCATTGGCTGAGGTACTCGGAGGTTACATTCCTCGCGACCGCCTCCGTGACGTTTCCTGGCTCCTTCTATTACATACATCGCATGTTCATTATAATTAGCTCATTACATAAATGGGGTGTGTCAGTTACTATTCATTAGTCTATTACTCATGCGCATTTTGATCTTTAAGTTCATGGGTTTATCCATTTGCCATTACACTGTTAAAATAAAAAAACTGCTCCAAGCTTGTCCTTGCCTCTAGTTAGTTTGGATACATCATCCCACTCACTTCTCTCATATTCAGTTAGGTTATTACAATGTAAATATTATTCAAGCGCATATATGTTTATTTCTAATACATTTATATAACTATCATTTGTCTTTAATCTACTGTATTTTGTATAAATGAGTTACATATTTCATTATGCTTGTCCATTCAAAGTCTAAGTCTATAGGCAATCAGCTCATAGGTGGCAAGAGTAATCAGGTCTTCAATCCATTGAGTGAGGCCATACACATGCTGCAATATCAGTCTTTTGGCCATAGTAAGGGCATGGAGAATCCATGTATGCTGTTCAGTTGTCAATTTCCATGTAATAGGTTCCATTCTTCACCAATTGCCTTGATATTTCTTGGAAGAATCCCACCCAAGGACTTATCAGGCCTCACCTTGCTTAGCTTCCAAATCTAATTCAAATGCTGCCACCTGGTGGGAGATAAGAGATAAAAACATGTTATCAACATATTTATGAACTAGCAGGAGCTTCTAAAGCATTGGGGAGGAGATTGTACAACTTCCACTTCTGATTTCTTTGCTCCAGGAGATTTTAAGAAGTCCTATAATCTTAAGAGTTGGAACGGGCCTTTTTGGACATTGAGGCCAGCTCCCTCTTCAGTTCAGGAATCCAAATGAAAACATCCCCAAGAAAGAACTCATTAATAACACAACACAACAAGGGGAAGGCCACCACTTCTCTGGGTAACTGGTTCCTTTACTGAACTCTTCTCACTGTTGAAAGGTTTTATTCTTACATTCAATCAGAATCTGCCTCCCTATAACTTAAATCCATCATTCTGTGTCCTCCACCCTGGGCTGTGGGAAAGGAGATCTTAACCATCTTCTGCACAACATCCTTCAGGGTATTTGAGAGGTGTGGTCATATTCCTCATCAGTTTTCTTGTCTCAAGCCTAAACAATTCTACTTCTTTCAATCCTTCAGAGAACATAGTTTTTTAGATTCCTGAGTTAGCAAAACAAGGAAGTAGGATACACATGAGACAGTCTGGAAAGGTAAAGGAAATTTCATTGCCACTTCTCTGAGAAGTAGGTTGCTGGCTATTTTGTAAAATCCATTTTAACCATAGACAAATAATGCCAATGACACTGTGTTTTATTGATTGGCATTGCCTGAATGCATTCAATCTTTCATTGCTGGTATTACTGAAATGAATAATGCATTGTCATAATTACATACCTTTTTAAATTTATTGGCATTAGAGTAGTTTATTAACTGTTTACAGATAACACTTGACTGATGCTCAACATGAGTACAAAACTGTGATGCAGCCATGAGCCTAGCCCTATCTTCAGGGATATATATGTCTTAAGGTAGGTTTAACATCATTTAAAAAAAAATAAAATAAATGGATTTTCTTCTTCACATCCAGGGGAAAAAATTAACTCCTGACTCTATATGTGACATGAATCTGCCAACTTTGCACCAATGACCCCCTGTGGTTCTCACTTTCCCCCAAGGATTACTTGTAGCCCTGAATTCCAAACAAGTTCCCATTCCTCATCTATGGTAACAATATAATCTTTGCAGTGAGCTGCTTGGGCCCATTGCTATGCAAAAGCAATGTACAAATTAATATGATGATGGTGGTAGGGATGATCATGATAATAATGAATACCGCACAGTGTTCTTTCAGAAGGTATGAGCAATCTTGCACTTTCAGAAATGCTGAAAGTGTAACCATTTGTTTCATTGACAAGGACAAAGCCAATCGTTTTCAAGCTTCCTTATACTCTGACTTATTTTTCAGATCCGGCATAAGAATCCCCGCTTGTTCATCTCAGGGTTCTTCAGAAGATTCTGAGTTACTGGGAATGACATATATATGGGTCATGTGTGTCATAGACCTGGACTTTATGCATTATGGTTGCTCTGTGGTTTACACCCCACCTGTTTTTTTTCCAGTTATGCAGTGTAACAAGGTAAAATGGAAAAACAGATTTATTGCTAGGAAAAAAGATTTAGATTTTTCTCAGATTCCTTATTCAATCCTCAACAAAGCCAAAGCTAAACACATTTCCCTTTTTCCTGGACTAGTTGATCTGGTTGGGCCATGTGCATTAAGAAGAAAGGGCACTTTGAGATGGAGGTGTAGATCCCTCCTTAATTCCATAATGCCATCTGCAAGTGCCCATCTTTCCTATAAGCTACAAAGTTTTCTATGAAAAATAACATTTTCACTGCAGAAACAGTCATTCCAAGCTCTTGGTGTCCCAGATGATGGTGGATGCCAAAATTAATAAAGGGGCAGAAACATGGCCATTTCTGAAGCGTCCAGGTAGCTCTGCCAAAATAGTCAGACCAGCCCAGTCAAGTCTGGCTTCATTTAATAATAAAATCAGAAGACCTGGATGGTAGAAAGCACCCTCATCTGAAAGTGCCAAGGCAACAAAAGAGTATCTTTTGAAGATCCCTACAGCCTTCCTTTAAAACTTATTAAAACTAATAAAATTATTAACAGCATATAAGTCCTCTGGAGTTAGGAGGCTAATAAATTTGAATAAATAAATAAATAAAAATAAGTTCAGTCATAATGGGAAACTTTGGTTTAAGAAATCAATATGCTGCGCTTACTACTCCTGAATATTTATTTCATTTTAATCATTATTCTATCACATACCATTCTAGTGGTGATCTAGGTAAATGTAATATTTGAAAATTACGCTCACTAAATCAAAGCCTCACTTTCTTGCACAACCTTACAAAGGTTCAATATTTTGATATGATGCACAATACTGTTACTAAGGGTTGCTTCCTATTTGTATCACAAATTAACAAAACCCCTGCCATGCAACTTTTTCTCAGTGTCATGTGAAAAACATACAGACTCTTCTGTATATTTTCTGTAATATTCTGGGACGTCATCTAGCAATTGCACTTTTATAAAGATTCTCTTTAAATACTTTTAAAAATAATATTGATTGCTCCACTGTTGATATTCACTATATTTGAAGTTTCCTTTTTTTTCTTTGAATTTATTACTGTGGAATGAGAACTAAATATGTAGTTAAAAAAAAATACCTACCCTAAAGCCAGATATATGCATGGGGAGAGCAAAGAAGGGGAAGGGCAAACAGCAAATCTAAATGGGCTGTTCTGTTCTTTTGTGACTGTCACCTGACTTATAAATCAAGCCTTTTACTCTTATCCATTCACAATGATTTGGATGGAAAAATAAAGTCACTAATGAGGAAATCAGCACATATGGTTCACATTTGATAAGTATATAGACACTCCAGGCCTAATAATGTTCTGGCATAAGCTTCATTTGTCAGTACTCTGCAGGTATGCACAAAACTTATAATAGGGCTCTTTTTTTGGAGGAGGGAACATTTATTTAATAGCTGTGAGAACAGTTGTGCTCTTTACAAGAAAGAACAAGGTCATTGTGGGATGTCTCTTACAGAACTGAAGTTACCGAGGTCGTGAAATGAATAATGAGGTTTCCGAAAGGAATGCATTCCCATTCGTCTAAAACTGCAAACCGCCAAATCAGACTTCAAGAGCTCAACCTCTACATCCTTTGTAGATGCAGCAAACAGTAGAGCTGGGATGACTCAACAGCAAGCTGTGTGTGGGAGAACCAGACAGGTCTGAATCACCAGTTTCTTTATCTCTGAATCACTGTTAGTGTCATGCATAACCACAGTTGTGTAAGTCAAACCTGATGATGGAAACCCATGCTATGTATTTGCAAACTGGTTTGTACAAAATGCACCATTCCTTTGTACTAACAGATGATAACCTGTTTAGGCAGGTAATTTAAAATATCGGTGAATTCCAGACATTTTCCATGGGTTTGACAAGCAAGTTCTGATTTCACAGTTCTTTCTTGCTTAATGGATGTTCTTGCTAACTACTACCTTTATCTAGCTGGAAAAAAAGCAGAAATAGAAGACAGTGAGTTTACAGTAGATAAATGTTGTTGAAAAAGGTACCAGATGAATAATTACTCTTTAAAGTATAACAATTAGGTGGAAAGCGTGGGAAAAAACTGAAATGTCTCTTATAGCAGAATATTGTTATCTGACAAATGGAAAATACCTAATTATTGTCCAAAATTTTTTTTTTAAACTGAAAGTGACTCTTCATTCTAAAAAAATTTCCTTTGAACACTGAATGTGCAAATTAATCAATTCAAACTAGAGGTCAGTCCTTTAAGTTTGAACATTAAAAAACAGTATAATAATATTAACCTACTTGTTCTCTCTAGCTTCAACAACCATTTATTTAACAGTGTTGCATCTTTCATTTCCCAATTCCAATTCTTTCTGAAATTGAGCATTTAAAATGCGTGCTTGCTTATAAAAACTCCAGCTTGCATGTGAGAGAAGTCAAATTATACCAATTGCCAAACTGTAAGTCAAGTCCTTGCTCTAAGCTGACAATGTCCTGCTCACAGCTACCACCAGGGAAGAACTTCAGGGCTGTGTCCAGACATGGAACGATCATTTTAGCCAACTCGGTTTGTGCCTCAATATCAAGAAGACTGAGTATCTAGAGACCAACCTGAGCACTTCCACCATCCAGGTCAGCAGTGAAGATCTAGTGAAGACAAACTCCTTCCATTACTTAGGATCCCATCTGCAAAGTGACAGCGGCATTAATGGGGAAGTGTGCGCAAAGATGAATACAACATGGCTGCTGTGGAAGGAGATTACTGGAGTGCTCTGCGATAGGCGCATGCCAATTCACTTAAAATTGAAAGTGTATAGAATGATGGTTCACCCAGTAGCACTGTACGGTGCTGAGTGCTGGCCAACCACCAAAAGTGCTGAACACACTCTACATGCCATGGAGATGTGTATGCTCTGCTGGTCATTAGGCGTCTCCCTTCTCAATCACATCAGCAACAATATAGTCTGGCAGCAGATGGGCATTGCACCAATAACAGAAAAAATGTGGGAAAAAGTATGAAGATGCTCCCATATGTTGACATCAACATCTTGGAAGATATTATTTGTGTATGTGTTTGGTTTTATTTTATTTTTACTATATTTTTATACTGTTTTTATTGTAATTTAATTAATATTTACTGTTGTTTTATTGTGAACCGCCCAGAGTCACTTCGTGAGATGGGCAGTATCTAAATTTGAAATATAAATAAATAAATAAATAAATAAACAAACAAACAAACAAACATCTGCAGTAGTATGGCCACATTACGAACAGCACCCCACACTGCTGCCTGCAACGCCTACCATTTTAATACCGCCGACAAACGCCCATGCGGAAGACCAAAGCAAAGGTGGCAGGACACAGTTGATGTGGACATTAAGATCACCCAGGTAGACCCGGTTGCTGTGTTTGATTGTGTGATATGGTGTTAGTTGACCTGAAAAGCGCTAGGAAGAAAAATAACATACCATTATTTATTTATTAATGAATATGTACTAAATATTAATAAATAAGTAAAAAGTAAAAACTAAGACACTGAGGTGACTTGGTCAACTGTGATGGTTCCTATCTTCAGAACATTGGAAGTAGGCACTGCTGTTAGTAGGTAATATATGCAATATCTTTTTTAGGTCAAAAATGGAAGTTCTTTCAAATTGTTATATGAATAGTTGCATTCTTCAGGAATAATGTATTGGGGGTGCATGCAGAAATCAACACAGCCAAAGCTAGCAGTGAGTAGGCCTAGAATAAAAAAAAGGGTGGGGCCACTTGATCTTTCTCTTTTTCTTTGTTACCCTCTTTTGCCTCTTTCTGTCATCTTCTTCTCAATTTCCCTGCTACCTGATTCATTTTTATTTTTACATCTTGCTCCAGAAAGCAATTCTTCAAGTGGACATGTCTGCTGGCAGTGAAAAAAACAAATTGGAGAAAGAGTTGTCATCCACCATTTCTGCTACTATGACTTAAAAAATAAATGGTATTTTATGTGACCACTTGCTAGAGATTTTATCATTGCTTTGAACCGAAGAGCCTTTTAACTACTAGGTGAGAAATAGAGGAAGGGAGCGTTTTCACATGCTGCCCATGTGTCTGTTTCTTATGTAGCCTGCAAATAAAATGAGTCTCTGTGCTTAAGAGACAGATGGAACTTCTTGCTTGCTTTCAGATACAGCTTAGGTGGAAGTGTGGTTATCTTATGTATTTCTTAATAAACCTAACTTTTACTTCAAATGTAATGAATGTGTCCTAACATTCACTGATGGCTGTGCTAAGCCCATACTCTGTATCCAAGACAACTATATCATGAGCATTTTGTTTATTATTTTAAAATAGGACCAGTTGCTACTTAATGACGCAGTATCCTTTTAGCATTCTGTGTATGCTTAGGAGCACATCCTCCAACTCCTCTTGAATTCAAATCTCCAACATCACTTTTCTGTAAATAATATGAAATAATAGGTAATCCTCTGAATGGGAGAACACCAGATCTTTGAATTGCCTTCAAAAATACCATACAAATAAATAGCACTGTATGCTTCAAAATAAATGGAGTCTACAAGGGTTTCTGTTCAGGGTTTCTGCTAACTGAGAGAACTCTGAGACACCCACATTTCTGCAGCTGTCTGTAGATTTCATTACACTATTATCAATGAAGTCAATCTTAATCCTTCTAGCCATCACAAGCTCTGTAAAAAAAAGGCATGGCCTGTATTCCCAGCTTATGGAAGCCACATGCATGGAACTCTTGCCTTATTCTTTCTCCCATTCCCTGGGTTCAAGGGAGTAATTTTTCTCTTAGTGTCCTCCTACACACGCATACCTGCTATAATGAACTTAAACAGAGAATTTAATTTCTCATCTCCTGTCCTGTTTGATTGTGTCACTCTACTATAACCACTGAGCATGCTCAGCTTTCACTGGATTCCTTCCTTCCTTCCTTCCTTCCTTCCTTCCTTCCTTCCTTCCTTCCTTCCTTCCTTCCTTCCTTCCAATTCCCTACCCATGCTGCTATTTCCTTTTGTTTGGTTCCTGTCCTGTTGACACTCTCTACCTGAGCTCACTAGTGGGAATAATCATTACACTCCCGTTAGCTCAATTATCCTATCCTATCATCTGTCTCCATCCAGAAATATTCCTTGCAATATATTGCATTATCTTTCTGATCAAGCACTAATCAACCGGTAATCCCAGTATTATGGCTATCCAATGTGCCTATCTGGCATAAAAACATATGGCTAAATACTCGTGAAATAATTTGTCCTTATTGGGGGAAGTTTTTATGATGTACTGAAATAGAGTAGACTTCAGAGTTTTTAAATTCCAGAAGTAATTACCCCTGATTATTTAATTTGAACATGCTTTATTTCAGTGCATTAACGTTATTTATGCTATTGTTAATTTGGGTTATGTACCTGTGTAATTATAATGAGACAGAAAAAGCTAACATTTGCAGACAAATCATTCCTAATATACTTCCATTGTAAAGATAGCAATTTATTTGGGTTCCATTGTAAAGATAGCAATTTATCAAAAAATAACCATTTTAGTGGTTATTCTTTTTGACATGCTTTAAACAGTTTGTACATATGCAAGAAAATCTTGTCCTGCTCTCCTTTCCACAAAGAGATATAATGGGTGGGCCAATGCCTACTTTGTAAACAGTCCCAGGGTCAGTCCCTAATCTCTAATTAAGGCTGGAATAAAAGTGACCTGAAACCACTTGAGCATTACTGTCAGCCAGCGTTGAAAGTGCTAGGCTAGATGGATTCAGTTGACAAGGTAACTCAGTACAACACACTAAACCATAATGTGAGTCATTTGGTTTGGGCTTATTGTGTTGTATGAAACCAGGCAACTGGGCTTATTGAAAATGTTACCCCAGTTCAAAAACATGGTTAACAAGATCAGGGTTAGCCTGATGAAGCATCACAAGGCAGTGTCTTACATCCATACGTTCTACTGAAACAACTACTGTACAAACAGGCATGAGATCCGGCTAGGTTATGGTGGTGACAGTAAGGGACTGAGTTGTGAATGGAGTCGACTCAGGCACGAAGTGTGCCTTTGTTTTGAACTTACCTTTGCCAATAATAATAACAACAACGATTCATATAATTAGAAAATGAATGTGAAACGCTTTGAACATTTGACAATGCTTACCCTTATTATTGTGGCGTGAGTGGTAAGAACCATAGGAGTGACCATATTTAAACATTCTGAAATCTTATATGGTACCGTATAACTGCAGCACCATCCCACCTCCTCCCTTTCCCATTTAGCTGGGTGCTGCAAAATGTTCAGAAATACTGTAACTTCTGTGAAGAAAGTGGTTAGTAATAGAACTGAGAGAAATATTTATTGCCTGTGAAGAAATTCTTTCAGTATATTATGTGTGTGGACAAAGCAGCTGCAAAACTGGAAACACAGGGGGTCACAAGAGTAGCAATAGGCTAAGAAGCAGAAATAATCACAAACAGATAAAGGATGGGAGACTTGACAGCAAGGGATCAGAAGAAACCTTACATGTTTTGGTTGGATTAAAAAAAATGTATTGAATTACACAAATTGATTTGAATCTGTCAACCAGACACTCGCAGGTCATCAATGGTACAGTATTATTTCTCCACGTATTCATTTTTAAAAATTGCTTCTCATGTTGGGAATAAAAGCTATGTTACTTTTTCTCAAACAGATAATATGGGGTGGGCAAAAATGTTCTCATGTTGTGTGTGTGTGTAACTTCGAGTCAGTTTTTGACTTCTGGAAACTGCCTGGACTAGTCCCTGCAGCTTTCTTGGCAAGATTTTGGAAGTGGTTTGCCATTTCCTCCTTTCCTAGGGCTGAAAGAGTGGCTGGCCCAAGGTCACCCGGCTGGCTTTGTGCCTAAAGCGGGACTAGAACTCACGGTGTTCAGCCTGATGCCGTAACCACTACACCAGACTGGCTCTCCTCATGTTTTAAAAAAGCCATTGAATGCATCCTTGGAACTGAAAACCTGAAATAAGGGAGCCAGGGAAGGTGTGCTTGAGAAATGCCTGATTTCAGGGCCTGAGACCCATCAATCCTAGAAAAGGCCTGGAGTTTTGTAGATCCCATCTTTTCAGTCACTAGAACCTGACCCATATCTGACTCCTTTGAAGCTGAGTTTCTGAAACCGTCTACTATACAAACGTTTTAAAAAAATGGTGATAGAAAAAAAAATAGTTACAGTATAGCCCTGAAGCAGGGGCATAAAATAACGATGGAATCATTTGCAGGTCAGGATTTTCGAGCACCGAAGAGGGGGATGGGGAGGGTAAACCACGTGTTTCAGCAGCTCCGATTCCCGAAAGGGACACGATCAGGGAGCTGCCCGGAGTAAGGCGAGCTCCCGGCCTGTGCAATTCAGCGAGAGACCTCTGCCCTTCCCCGGCCCTTTCGGCCGGGCGGGCCTCGGGTCAGACGCTGCAGCGGGAGACGGCCAGCCCGGCCTCGCAGACCGCGGTGCTTGTTTACGCCGTCTCTATCGACCTCTCGCGCGCTCCTTCGCCACAGCCAGCTTAGCTCCGGGCGGAGAGAGCCAGGCGGGAAAGCCCCCGTGCGGCAGAGCCACCTCCAGCCGGACTGGGGGCCAATGGCAGGTTGAGAGCTCAAGAGGGCGTTGCAGGAAAAAATCCACTCGAGGTGACAGCCAAACTCCTCCTATTTTCACAATGCTTTGGAGTGTCTTGTGGTGAACATGGCAGATGGAGATTAAAACCGGGGCGGCTACTGTTGCTCGGGCTGCTCCTAGCCCCCGCGCCACTTGTTGGCTGCCCTTCGGCGCCCTTCCATTAGAGACGGCGAGGATGTTGTTGTAGGGCATCTGCCGAGGATGGAGCCTTAGGAACAAGCGACCGGGTTGGTCGGTTTTTAAAAAAATTGCCGGATTGCCCGAATGCCCGCGTGTGTGCAGCGCAGGCACGGGGCGCTCAGGGCCGTGCGCGCTTGGGATGACCCGGCCATGGAAGCGCAGCGGCAGCGAGCCGGGGAGGCTACCCGCTTGCCGATGAAGACGCGCGGGGCACGGCAGGGGCCCGCGGCCGGGAGCAGAGCCAGCCACTGCTGCAGGGATCGGGTGCCGCTGGCTCCCTGCGGCTGCAGCAGTTCCCAGTTGGGACTGGGCGCCCTTCGCGTAGCAACCCCGCATTGCTCGTAATATTGCGGCTCCGCGTGAAAGGGCCGACGCGGAGGAAAGGAAGGCGCTCGGGCGTCGAGCAGGGAACGCAGATCTCAGCGAGGAGGAGGAGGAGGAGGAGGAAAAAAGGTGAGGGCGGGGGGCAGCAGCCAGCAGCAGCCATGCTGCCCGGGGTAGGCGTGTTCGGCACTAGCCTGACCGCCCGGGTCATCATCCCGCTGCTAAAGGACGAGGGCTTCGCGGTCAAGGCGCTCTGGGGCCGCACTCAGGAAGAGGCGGAAGAGCTGGCCAAGGAGATGAGCGTCCCCTTCTACACCAGCCGGATAGACGAGGTCTTGCTGCATCAGGATGTGGATTTGGTCTGCATCAACCTGCCGCCTCCCCTGACCAGGCAGATCGCGGTGAAAACTCTGGGTGAGTCTCCATGGAGAGCGTGGTGGGCAGCCGGCGTGGCTCCGGAGGGGGGCAGGGCGCGGAAGAAGCGGCAGCGCCTTGAGATGGAAAAGGCCCGTTTGGGAGCCAAATATCTGACTGCCCTAGATGCCCTCCAGAGTGCCCTCTCATTAGGGGACAGCTTGCCTGGCTACTTAATGGAAAGAAAAAGAAAAAAGTCTCCGCACATCCTCAGAGGCGCAGGCTCATTTCTTACTACTGCTTGTGCTCGACAGGGCCTTTCTTTTCCTTGAGAACAAGCCCTAAATCTGAATATTGCTCCATATCAAACCCCAGATGGCTTCACAAGTGCATCAAAAGTCCTTTCTTGTAATTACAGGAGTGTAACTTTTGAATGGGTTAAGGTGCCAAGCAAAAAGCCCACTTCAAGAACACCTCCTCAGAGGTGTTCTTGGTAATTGTGGGCACTGAAAACAGGTTGCATTTGTAAGTCTTAGAAAATGTCATAGTGACTAATTAGGGAATACAAACCTGCACAGAATTCTTCTTCAACCTCAGGGAAACTACAGTCTTCCCACATCCTTTGAGCACTCCTGATATGTTCTTCCTGGCCAGGGCAGCCTTTGTTTTCCCCATTGACCTCTCTGGAACCATCTTCTATGGCTGAGTTATCATATTTGTATCCCACCATTCTTTGAGAACCTTAGCTCTGTGCATTTGGCCAGCTCATTTCACTCAAACAATATAAAATTACGAAGGCAAGAAAATGAATGGCCTAAGATTTTCCTGGTTGAGCAGGAGGCTGAACTCAAACACCCCTGACCCAGTTCCAGCTGTTTTCCTCCTGAAATTCTTGTAACTACCTGGTGCTCCATGGTGTGTGATCAGGAAATAACAGGCCTGGGCTTTGAGTAAGATATGCCTGTATTGGGTCTTACATACTCAAGCTACAACAGTGGGACAAGCGCACATGGAAAGTGGTTTAAAATATCAAGTGTCTATCTGATTCTAAGCAAATCTAGTATTTTTTTTTCCTTTGGAATAGATTTGTGTGTTCATTTTATAATTCGTTTTTCTGACTCCTCACCCCTGCTTTTTTGGAAAGTATATTATAGGAAACAAACTTTAATTTACTGATTCCCTAGTTGAGTTTAGTGTTTTTCAAATATTGTTACACTTTTATTTTGTCCAATATAAGAGGCAGTAACTATAATAAAAATGATGGGCAGCATAATGATTGCACTTTTTTTCCCTTTATTTATTCCTAATATTTATGATAAATGACGCATTGCTATTTCCAGTGTAAACAACTCTCGTGGAAAGCACATTGTATAGTATAAGAAGAGCTAGTGTTAAATTTGTATTTGAATTTATGGAAATTGTTCTTTGGGAAAGTGATGTAGCTTTGTGTTAAAGCCATACTTTGACTTCAGCAGATCCAAGATTCAATATCTAGCATTTCCAGGTAAGGATGGAGAAAATTACATTTTAAAGCCTTGGAGATCTGCAGTCAATCAGTGTAGATCAGCATTTCCCAAGTAGGTGTATTCCAGAAGTACTGGGCTGCAACTCTCATCAGTTGGCGTCTCTTCATTTCCAGCAGCATTGTCCTATTTTTTTTTTAAATTACCTTAGCAGGTATCGCAGAAAAACAGCAGCATTGTCGTATTGTCTGGGGATGTTGGGGGTGCAGTTCTACCTACCTGGAGAGCTGCCAGATTGGAGAAGGGTCTTTTAGACGAGACTTAAGAATCACAATTTACCTTAGAATTTTTAAACATTTTCATAATTTGCCTTAATGTTTTCTCAGGTAATAAGGTCTTTTTTTCAGAGGTAAAAACTGTCTTTAATGATTCCACGATAATAAAATAGCGTGTAGAAATTATAATAACAAGAATGTTCATGAACAATTTAGGGCCCACAATGATACTGGCCCATAATAATCAGTTTTGTATCCCTTCCTAGACTGCATAATTTCATATACAATGAAACCTTAGTTTCAGATCAAGGGGGTCTGTTATTCCCAAAAGTCTGTTAAATCGCAAATCATGTCATTTGTTATAATTTAGTCCATTTGCATAATACAAATGAAGCAGATTATGTTATTTCAGTCAATTTGCATTATTTTAGTAACACTGTCATTAGGCAAATCATATAAATTATGAATGATGTAAAATTATCATAAAATTTTGAATTGCCGTGGACTTGATTGTTACTTCAGGGATGTCCAGGAAGAATTTTGGTCTCTTGCATACAAAGGAGTCCATTAAATTGAAGTTTGTTGTATTGTGTTTTCAGTTAGGATGAAGTATATGCAGGTGTGAAACAGTACCATTCTTCTACAGTATTTTTTATAAAAATACATTATCTTTAGGTGTTTTTCAGTGATGTTGCATTTTTTTTAGCTGCCAAACAGGATTCTTTGGCTTTTCTCCACACCTGACGCAGTTGCATCGGCCTTTTAAAAAGAAGTGTCTTCACTTCTGCTTTTCACAACCTCAGCCCAATGCAACAGCTATTTCAGGCTTCACTGAGGGAGGAAGACAAGGCAGGAACCAAAGTTGGTCCTCAGACTTGTAGCCTGATACAAAAGAGAAAAGAAGATATTTACTGCCTTTCTAAATCTCCCTTTATAAAAAGTTTCTGCTGATTAATTTCTTTGCAACACTTTGTTGCTAGAGAGAAAGAATTGAAGTGATAGCCCCATTTGTTAGGTCATAATTTCTCTTCCTCTCCTTATAAAATCCTAGATTTTCCCCAAGCAGATGTTATCTAGATGTGTTAAGAAGGAACTGAGTAGCCATATTGGGAATGATAGGAGTTGTAGTCTAGTATTTCTGAAAGATGCTGCCAGGTGTTGAAGATTGCCACTGAGGAATGTCTGTTTCTTTTCTAGGAAGCAACTGATTGCTTCCATTATATTAGTGACTAATTCAATCAGGGATTCCTTGAAGTTATGCAAAACTGCTGTGGAGACCATTATCCCATGGTGATATTGAAAGGCATACATATTTTATACTGAAAGACATCTAATTTGAGACAATTGACAGTTGGGATATATATAATCATGCAATTAAGACATATTATATAATTTGTGTCGTCATGATGAACATGAGGTTGTACTGAATACCTGTGTGCCCAGAACCTCAACTAATATCAATGCAGATTTTTTTCCCCTGGTAATGAGACAGGAGTATATAAAAATAATTTTCATGTTTTGTGGGGGATGTTGATTAATATACTTGACTTTTCTTTTGTTCTAGTAAATGATAAATCTTGGATTTCATGGATTTCTGAAAATTTCTGTGGATGCTTTATTTTCTCTATAATTGCTTTTCAAGTAAATTCATTCCTAAATATTATACTTTGTTCTTTTTAAAAAAGAGATATCAGTAGACGTGACTCCCCTCAAAATCACCTCATAAGTACTTTTTAAAAATAGCTATTAATTGGTTTCACTCAGCTTTCAGTATTTTTCAACTTCACTGTGTAAAGTAAAGCTCAGGAGCATCCTTGGATGAAACATTTGCCCTTTGTAGCCTGGATCCCACGTATCCTGGAGACACATTTATTTATCTTGCTCATGCTTTGCTTCCCTGGTTCTCAGTGCTTCAGTCCTTCTGTATTTGAGAAGCAAATTTGTAATGAGGCATCAAAGAAAGCAAAAATTTCTAAATGTGGCATCAAAGAAAATACCGGTTATGGAGTTTTTCTCAGTTTTTAAAAACCACTTTGAATTTTACCATAAAGAATAGATATGAAGGAAACGTCCACACATAGTACAGTAGCGTCTATTATTCTGAACAGAGCACAGTGGTAAAACCTATGCCTTGCATGCAGAAGATTCCAGGTTCAATCCCTGGCATTTATAGAAAGTTTTGGGCAAGACATTTGTTTGAAATCATAGAAAGACATTAAGAGTGTATTGAATTATTGAATTAAAATTATTCAATAATTTTATTGAAAGTTTTAAAAAGGAAGACAAAAACTAATACAAACTAATATAAAGTAAGGAAGAAAAAAGAAAAAGAAAGAAAAGAGAAAGCTAAAAGTGCAAGAAAGGAAAAAAAGTAAAAGAAAAATAGGAAAGAAAAAAGATACAAAGTAGTGGCTTCCAATCTTTATTACAGCAGTTATAAGTATAATTATAAATTTACCTCTTTCTCTAAAGTTATAACATGAACCTCTTCTTTCTATAATCTCTCCTGCCTAATCATCAAAACCATAAATCATAAGTTCATTTTTTTCTGTTTTCTCCAAAAAGTCCATAAGGGGTTTCCAGTCAGTAATAAATATAGATATTGTCTTTTCTCTAATCAAAGAAGTCAATTTGGCCATCTCAGCAGAAAGATATTAGCATTCAGACAATAAGCTGCTAAGTATAGTAATGGTTTGACTTATATTGGACATCTTATGTTCCTATGACTCTCTACCTTTCCTGCTAAACTGGCTGGATGGGAGTATGTGTACATAGCCATTTACTTAACAGGAAGTCCATGTTTCCTTCCTTTTATAGAGCCAGTCAGCCCTTATCTTGCAATCATGTATATAGATTATTATTTCTTAGAGGCTGGATCAAAAGTAACCTGTGTGTTAGGCCATGGAGAAAATAATCTCCTTTATATTTTGTTTACATGAAAGGGTAGATTATATTGAAGAGGTTTGTGGGACTGTACCTTTTACCCTGGCCTCAGTTTTATGCATCAACTGTGAGACAAGGAAGCCTTTGAGTAGATCTTTCTGTGTAAAGGTCCCCTTGGATTCTAACATACTGATTGTGCAAAGTTCTGGATTCTGGGCCAATGCTTATAAGCGTTTTACTGTCTCAGATGTCTTGTCAATATCCAGAGGATAGGGCCTAGAGTGCCCCACAACATTGCAGCAAGGCTAAAGGTGCAGCACTTTAATTCATTTATTATTTATTTAGAAAATAAATAAAGCTAGAAAAATCCATTAAAATGTAATGGGTATCAAACATATAAACTAAAAGAGTTGCAGTAAAAGATTTGGAAAAACAAATATACTTTTGAGTTCTCTCCCAAATGATATTAAGGAAAGGGTTTGCTTCAACTTTACTGGCAAATTATTCTATCTCTGGGACTCTGCCACACAAAAAAGAGGAATTAGTTGTTCATTTCAAATGTACTAGTGGAGGGACTTTCAGAAGGTTGAGAGCCAGATTGGTCTAGCAGTTAAGGCACTAGGCTAGAAAGCAGGAGAGACTGAGTTCTCACGAAGGCTGGCTGGGTGACTTTGGGCCAGTCACTCTCTCTCAGCCCAACTTACCTTACAGGATTGTTGTTGTGGGGAAAATAGAAGGAGGACGGAATATTAGGTATATTCGCTGCCTTGAGTTATTTATAAAAACAACAACAAAGGTGGGATAAAAAAAAATCTAAAAAAAGGTGCTCCATGGATAATCTAAAGGTATAGGATGGACTGTACAGAAGTCTGTGTCCATTCATATGACTAACAGGAGGAAAATTGGATGGATATATCTAATCATGGGCCTCAATGCTCACAGTTTGTTGCCACATCTTCTAGTGCTACAAAAGGAAGGATAAGATATTGAGCCTTTTGAAGATTGACTATATATATATCTCCCCATAAATAATTCAAGGTAAAAGTTTTACCTGAATTAAGGTCCAATAATAGCTTAATAATTGTTATAAAACTAACAAGGCTATACACAGTTTGAAAATTATTCAGAAGAGTGCTTTGGATTTAATATGGATGTGACCACAGCAGCTTTCTGTTGTTCCTTAAAGCATGCATGTCTGAGCTAAAAAAGTCACTGCTTTAAGAGTTAATTAAAGATTTGCTACTTTAATTATTCAGTTCATTAAAGCAGCAGTGTCTTTTTTCAGATTTATGTGGAAGCCTGAAAAAAATATCTCTGTACTAGCAGGTAAATGCCACTGTAGAGTGAAATCAAATAAGTTGGTAATGGTGAATGTGAAAAGAGACTGCCAAAGACTGAGAAACAGAAGAAAGCAAACGAGGTCAGAACAAACTGTGGAAATTGCCAAGAAGAGAAGAGAAGAAAAGCCAAAGCCAAGAAAGATAAAGATATCAGGAAGGAACTTAACAAAAAAATTCAGAGAAATGAAAACAACGTCTGTAAAGATTCCAAAGATGGAAACAGACATGGTCAGATAAGGAAAATTATTTGGGTTATCTGCCGATTACATCAGCCTGCCCCATTAGATCTGGCAGAGAAGGCATGCTGTGGATACCATCTACCAGGGATGTACGTTTGATGGCTCCCAGGCAACGGGCCTTCACGGAAGTTCTGGAAGTCCCTCAAGACCTGGTTATGTCACCATGCCTGGGGGTCCCAGGGAACTGGAGACGTGTTCAGATGGCTCCACTACTGAGGTGGACATATTCACTCTCTCTTTGCCTTGGGTTTGTAATTTTGTTTTTATTAATATTTAATCTTTAATGCTGATTTTTATATTTTTATAATGATTGTTTTATATATGTGTTGTTTTTATCTGATTGTTGTATGCCTCTCAGAGTCACGTTTCGTGAGATGGGCAGCCATATAAATTTGATAAATAAATAAACAAATGTCTTCCAAAAGATTTCCAAACTCAGAAGAAAATTCCAACCTTCCATGCTAAAGGACTCCAGTGAACAGATAGTAACTGATTCAAAGAAGATTAAACAAAAATAGGAGTATACTAAAATTCTATGTCACAGAGATGTCAACATTCAAGATAACATAGAAGACATTCCCTATTTACAAGGACTTCTAGTAAGTTAAAGATGAAGTTAGACCAGCACTCTGGCCATTACCAAGTTGGAAGGTACAGGAATTGATGGAATATTTACAGAAATATGGTAAGCAACAGAAGAACAATCACTAAAAATTCTAACAAAAACTATGCCAGCAAATCTGGAGAATGACACAATGGCCAAAAGATTGGAAGAGGTTGTTTACATATTAATGTAAGAAGAAGGAGACTTAACCAAGTGTGTATACTATTGCACAGTATCATTATTTTCACAGAATCCTTAGGATCATCAAACACAGATTAGAGCCCTACATAGAAAAACAGATGCCAGATGTCTAAGCTGGTTTTGGAAAAGGCTGAGGAACAAGAGACATAATTGCTGATGCATGTTGGATAATTGAGAAAGCCAAACAATATCCCAAAGAAGTCAGTATTTGCTTTATTGATTATAGAAAGATCTTCAGTTGTGTCAACCATACTATGTTGATGACACTACTCTGATAGCTGAAAATACAAATGATCTGCAAGCTTTAGTAATGAAAGTCAAGGGGACTGTTATTAAATATGAAGGACACCAAGCTAATGACCACAGGCCCAGCAACCAGACTTAAGGTGACAGTGAAGATATTGAAGTTGTAGATAGCTTCTGCCTTTTAAGATTGATTTTATCCACAGTAAAATAACCAGAAGTCAAGAAGTGCACCATATACTAGCACTTTGAAAAAGCAGGATAGAAAGAGTACTGATGCTTTTGAACTTTGGTAGTGGAGAAGACTGCTGAGTATACCATAGATAGCCAAGAAAGCAAAGAAATGAATAATTGAACAAATCAACTCCAGTATTCTCATTCACAGCACAAATGACCGGGCTCAAATTATCATACTTTGGACACACTCTAGCTCTCTAGAGAAGTCTGTAATGCTGGGAAAGGTGAAGGAAAGAGAAGAAGAGGACAACTAGCAGCAAGGTGGATAGATTCAATTACAGCAACAATAGGTGTACTGTTGAAAGACCTGAAGGATCATATTGGGGACAGATCATGTTGGAGAAGATCTATCTGTCTGCTTTTTGAGAGTCAGCACCAACTTGATGGCACATAATCAGTGTCAATCAGATAGATGCTATGCATGAGTGAAGTCTGAAGTACTTCCTCCAAATTATTTTCAAAGTCTGCATATCTTAAAATGAAAAATTTTAAGGGTTCTGCGGTCCTGTGCTCATGTGTCTAGATATTAGTCCCATTGTTCTCTTCCCTTATTATCTGTCCTGTGGGCCCCAAGATCATGCTCTTGGGTACCAGTGTGCCTGTGGATACTTTCTTTGGCACCTGCCAGGCTTCAGAATCATTTTAATTTCTGAGAATGCCTGGGGTGCATAATGGGCTCCATATTCATTATTAGAAAATATAAAGCATGTGTAACTTGTCCAGTGTTTGATTTGAAAGAATGATGTGATAAAAGACCGAGGTAAGTAGAGGTAGTAGGGATCATCTTCTAGGAGATAACGTTTGAGGAGGTTGAAGTAAATTCTGGGAAATCACTGCTTTATAATTGGTTATATCGTCTGTGGCAGTAATTTTGTGAACTGGCAAATCTCTCCCAGCAGCAGTTTTGTAAGAGTCTACAACATGTTTGCAAAATTCCAGATGTGCCACTGGAACAAAATACTTGAGACTCACATTTTATTCTCTTAATTCACCAATTTAAAAATGGCTCATTGCAAGCCTAATTTGAACCCAGCTAATTTTCTCTTGATGTACAAAACTTGTTGCGCTAACAATCTCTGGTTTTATGATTAATTAAAAGGTAATATGAAGTCTCTCTTGAGTTGAACTTAATTAGTATTATTATTATTATTGTGCCACAGACAATGAAAAAATAATCTAATATTTTATTATTTTCAGGATATGCTTCCGGGAATAAAAATATAATTTTTAAATTATCTTACAGACCTGTTTTCCTCAATCTTTTTGCTTCCCCCAACTATGTAATAATCTTGTGTGCTTCAAACAGCTGGTGTAGTGTAGCCATTCATTATATCTTAGAAACACCAATCAGATCAAGGCAGAATTAGGATAAATAAGACTGCCCAGAGTTGTTGTAGAGTTGGGCAGTTTGGGGGAGATGGGCGGCATACAAACTGAATGAATGAATGAATGAAGTCAAACAGCCCTTGCATGTGGAAGAGGCGTGTAATAATCTAAGGTCCCTGAGATGCATTTTTAGTATCTGTAAAAGTACTCCAATGTGAAGCAGAAGCAAAATCCATTTAGTTCATTTTTTAGCAGTATACACCTATTTCTTTTTAATTAATCTTTCCCCAGGATTGAATTAATTTTGGGCCACAATGGTGTGTTAGTATTCTATCTTGCTGATCTCAAAAAACTAAGTGGGGTTGGTTAATACCTAGATGGGAGACACCATAAATTATGAAGCCTGTAGACTAGATTGGGAAGGAAAAAATAAATCTCCAAAGAAGGCAGTCCCAACAACTTCCATATTGGAGTAAAGAAAAATATTTGGACATATTAATGAAATCACCAGGAGTTGAATTCTGCTCAAAGGAAATTCCTCGAAGCATTTTGAGGAACAAATCTTTAATATTGCAATGAAGTTGCAATTACCATCTTACCAATTTTGACTGATGTTTCCCTTTTAATTTCTGGATTTAGCAAGAGCAGACATTTCATTTCATTTCATTTTACCTGTTGTCTCTTGGAGATATGAGAATCAAAACTAAGCCATTAGGCTATTTAGCTGCAGTGATCTGTTATACAAATGATGGAAATATAAACTAATCTGATCAGCACTAGTTCAGACATTCTTGTTGAATGTTATATAACATTTATAAAAATATAACTTTAAAAGCAGTAGAATATTCTTGGCTGGGCATCAGAATTACAAGAGATTATTTCTTAAACCCCAAATAAGAGACTGTTCAAAATGTTATACTAGAAGCTGGAATTAGATTTGGCAATAAAATTTTGCTTTAGTAAATATTGGCTACGTATGACAAAATTCTGCTTATATTGGAAAGCTTACCTAGTCCTCCTTTCTATAGCCTCATTCAGAAGTGAACATATACAGCATGCATTCAAAGAATGGACTTTTAATTGCAAGTATATAAGTTCAACTGTGTGTATTCCGTCCAGATGAAATCTGTAAATATAATCTGTTTTGAAGAAATTAGCCCACTAAGAATGATGTTAAGAATTCTTTGTATTTTTCATTAATGTATTTAATGAAAAGGCACCTGACAGAAGATACTCAAGACAAGACAGATTTTTAAGATTTGATATTCATAACCACAGTATCTTAAGATCACTGCATAATTTCTGGTGAAGCTTCATAGAATATCTTAAAGTGTTGCTGATCCTGACCGCTCTTTGCATCGTCATGTTGAAATAGACATATTCAGTAATTTAGATTACAGGGAACCTAGCTATTCTTGTCTATAAATTCTGATGTATGGCTTAGCTTGTTGTATGAACCCAGCCAGTTATGGGTTACAGAGTTTAATATAGTTAAACAAACCACAGTGCAGTGCCCATTAATTTTGTCATTTCTCTTTTTGTAAAAGTCTTGTCTTTTTCTTGGTGGACCAAAGTAAAATAATGTGATGATACTTAGATAATACTTGCCTTTTTTATAGGCTGAAGATAATGCCTTTTTCATAGCCTGAAAGTTGCTTTGATTAACATCTGTTTGTTTTGCAATAAATCTATGGATTTATATTCCTGAATTGTAACAAGGAGAGGATCACTATAGTATTTCAACTCCAGGCAACTTGTTCAGTAATATAAGTCTACTGTAGAAAGAGCAGAGCTTTCATGTAAATGGGATTAATTTTCTGTTCACACTGTGAGTTAAAATATATTGTATGGCTTTAGTAATTTGTAACACTAGTAAACTTTCACAAAATCTTTAATTTTCTTAAAATATTTCAAGCATAGTATAAAAATAATGCACTTAATATAAAAGCACGACTCAATAAAGGCTTACAGAGTTTTGAACAAAGTTAAATTGGATGGCTAATGATTTCATGTATAGCTCTATCTCCAATTACTTTTCTGTTAATTAAATTGCAGTGTGGTGCCAAACACATGTATTGATTTAACTACCTCTATTATTTTTGCCTCTTGACAAGCAAATTGGGTGGTTGCCCTGCTAAAAATGAATGTCTGCTGCCATGCATTCTTGCTGATGCCATATGAAATGTGAAGCGGCAACAGTAATAGAAACGCTAATAAGGCAAAATACTAAGCTTTCTTTTCTTTCTGTTGAGGTCTGTAACCCCAGGAACCTATTAAACCACAATTCTGTAATTGCTCTGTTGCCAGAATAGATGAGTTACCACTAGAGGATTGGACTGGTTTTTACTGAAAATTTAAGACTGGCACATGGCTGAATGAAAAATAAAGGCAAATGTTGATTATGCATTTTTTATGAGCAGTAAGCATATTATGGCTGGAAATTGGCTCACACTGCCAACTTTTGTAGTTGAAATGTAGCTGATTTCACAAGGTGTCTGTGTTTTACATGTCATGTTAAATCAGGATTTCCAAGCATCATGGCTTACTAAAAACGAGCACATTTGTTAAAGCATCCTGATGGGTTATTTCTATTAGGCTCCTTTTGTCAGGGAGAGCAGCTGATTAAACTGGAAAATCCTTCCGTGGCTTCTTTATTGTGACATGCAAAGTAAAATCCTAGCTTGTCTGTCCCAGACAGGCTTAGATTAAATGCCAAGAACAAGCTATGGCTTCTGATTCTGACTTTAGGAGAGAGCTTTATCAAGTAAGGACTTGTATCTTTCAAGGCTTGTCAGATGAAGGTACTAGAGGAAAAACAAAACCAAAGGGAATTTTATTATTTATTCAATTTATATAACTGTCCATCTCATACATATGACTGGGTGGCTTACAACCCTTAAGAACAAGACAAAAAAAACCCCCACTACAATGTAAAAAACAATATAAAACTGTATAATTGTGTGTTAAAAGGAGTAAAATAGAACAAGCATAACTGCTGGATTAACACCAGATTTTCAGGAAACGAGAACTAGATTCAAGGTAAACTTGAATTCCTGCTCATTTTTTAGCATCACTGATGTTCTTCCTTTTGTTTGCTTTTTTTTTTTTTTTGGTAAATTGGAGAATACACTGGTGTTTGTTGATAAACAACTTCAGCGAGTCTTTTCTTCTTCAGTAGACTCTCCAATGACTTAAAAGCCCTGAATTCAAAAGGCTTCTGTCTATAAATGGTCAGCTCCAAACATGTGGAAGACTGGTAGAACAACAAGGATAAACTTCTTGTTTAAATAGAGAAAATAATCTCTATTTTCTGTTTAGATTAAGGTAATATTGTGGGTATGGAATGATGGATTAATTAGATTTAAGCAATGATCTGTTCATCTTTCCCTGTAGTTGCACCTAACTATAGCACAAACCTATCTCAGCAGCTTCTTTTTTCTCCCATATTTTTGTGAAGTTGCCTTCGTCTCATCCCTAACTGATGCCTAAGGCTATTGGGTCCTGGCTTCAGCGAAGGGAGAGAACGCTTATGCAATTGGCAGGGAAAGTGTGGGCGGCCGGGGGGGGGGGCGAGGCTGGCACAGGAGCTGGGCAGGAATGAACACACACTGTGGAGCGTTCAGGAGCAATGCCTTTGCAGCGAGGCTTATAAAAAACGTCAGGAAGGCTTGTCTGGAGAGATGGCAACCGCGGGCGGGGGAGGCAATGAGAGAGGAGTTGGGGAAGCAGGAGAAAGAGCAGGCTCGTGCACAACAGCTTACTAGAGGCTGAGGAGAAGGTGTAATCTGAGTCAGACAGTCTGTAATCAAATACCACACGATAGCTTGAAAAGTACTGAGGAGGGACGAGCAAGAGACTTGGTCCAGAACACGCTGAGGCCGAAATGAAGCAGGAGTCAAGAGCAGGATTTCACAAAGCCAGATACCAGACTTACTTCCAGTAGTGGAAGACAGTCTCTGTGCAGTTTAAATCCTCTCCCCGCCGAGTGTGCACAGCTGAAGCTTTCCCTGCTCAGCGGTGGCCAGTAAAGAAGCTCAGGGCTGGCTTGCAGAGTCAGCATCTATTTTTTAAATAATTGTTATTGCTTTTAAATTAATAACAGAAAAAGAAATACAAAAATAATAATACACTACCAAGAGGAAGAAAAAAACATTAAAAAGTGCTTTACAAAAAAGTGACAAAAATACACTAAAGGAAATAAAAACTTGGCATGGTATATCATTATAACAGTAAATAGTTACAAATCTCTTCAATTGCATATATATTTACAATACAATCACATAGACTATCATATATTTTTTTTTAACCAGGTGTATTTTGTATAAATGAATCCCACATTTCATTATACTTATCCATACAAAGTCTACATCTACAGGCAACCCGCTCATAAGTGGCAAGCGCAATCAAGTCTTCAATCCATTGAAAAAATGGGTCCACATATTTATCTTTCCAATGCTGCAATATCAGTCTTTTGGCCATAGTAAGGGCTCGGAGAATCCATTTATGTTGTCCAGTTGTCAAATTCCATGTTCTAGGTTTATAGATAAAAGAATATTATCCTCTGAAAATTTTAGCTTTTGTCGCACTATCAATGTAGTCCATTACTTTCTCCCAAAACTTAGTAAGTATAGGACATTGTAAAAATATATGCTTTAAAGCAAGGTTCCTCAACTTCAGCAACTTTAAGATGGGTGGACTTAAAGTTTCTAAAGTTGAGGAACCTGCTTTAAAGAGGCATTGTCCTTATTACATTTCCAACAAAATGCTGTTTTTGACAATCCTTTTCTATACAAATGTAATGGAATCCAATAAATTTTAAATATTATTTTTTGTTGTATAAGTCATAGCTTAAGGTCCATCAGCACTCTTGCTATAGAAGTTAAGATACTCTCCCATTGCCTAGGCAATATAGAAACCTCTAACTCTTTATTCCACTCATCCCTTAATATCTGCACATCAAATTGATTTACTGATAACAAATATCTATAAAAGCTAATAGTAGGTTTTTTTTAGTTCTAAAGGATTTAACAAGTTGTTCTAGTATCTTGAGTGTCTCCGAAACTGAAAATGCTGCTGGTCCGAACAATGTTGTAGCTATAGATATTGCCATTGGGATACATCTGATAGATGATATTTATTTCTTATCACAGCATATGTTAAAAATTCATCTTCATCATCAATCAATTGGTACGTCAATATCCTTGCAGAGTCAGCATCTTGCCGCTTGCTCGCAAGGCACTTATTTTGACAGGGAGGATTCTGAGGTGGGGGAAGGTGGCCCTGCTTCTTGGCATCCATGTTGGCCAAAGGAGAATCAGTACTAGATTCAGTGGCCGCTGAATCAGCAGGCGCAGCACCTGGAGGGACCTGATCCATCTGCATCTTGGAGCCTGATTCTGAGGCCATGACAAAGGCAGTTTAAGGTCACCCTTATCTTTTCTGGTATTGAAGTCATGTTTCCCCCTTTAAGCAATTTTGCTGTGTGTTTAGTCTGAGGATTGCATTCAAGTGAATTGTAGGAAGAGGAGGGGAGGTGCCTCACCCGTTGGCTGCTTGATGCTAGTCAGGTGCCTCCCCTGCACTCCAGTCCTTGGGTGGTCCAGCGTAGAGAACTGGATCAACCTAAGCACCAACTGACCTGTTGGCTCTCTCTCCGATACTTTACAATGCAACTCACCTCACATGTGTTCAGGCTGCTTTTGATTATGGCTTTCACAGTCTTATGCAACAATGCTTAATAGAGCTCAAGCTATGTTCCAAAGGAGTCAGATTATAACCTATCAGCTGATAGTTGTGCTGTCTTTGAATGCATCCTTGTAAATGTTTGTGCAGAACTTCCTTCCTCCCAAGCCACATCCATTAGTGGATGTTTCCCTGCAGGCTGATGAAGTTTGGTGGGGGCAAACAAAGTCAGGGGAAATCCACCAGTGTTTACCCTTAATTGCCCATACACATTAAATAAGAACAACATAATTTATTAGCATTGTGCCTGTGGCAGGATAGGGATTGGCAATGGGGATAATAAATTTTATGCCAGTAGTTTTCTGGCTAAAGAGCAGGTGGGTAGCATTGTAACTCAGTGGTGAGGAAGAGCTCTCTGATTAGTAGAAGGAATTCTAGTGCAAAAAGGAAAATAGGGTTTATCCGGCAATCCTGAAGTACGCCCACTTTGCAGTAGCAGAAAAAAATCTTCATAAAGGTTAAAGCCTCTGGGCTGCTTGCCATATTATACTATACTGAATAACAATTTATTATAATCTTTTATCTTTTCCTTCCTTCATTCCCCCAATCTTTCCTTCCTTTCTTCTCCCTTCATTCTCTGTGCTATTTTTATATCATTTTTTTTCCCAGAAAGACCAACCTTTGAATTTAATGTCCTGATAGTATCTATGGGGCATTGAAAATCTGGGATCGTGCTCTGGACCTATACGTGTTTACCTATCTACTTACCTAAGACTAAGGGGAAGAGATTCCCTTTAATTTTCTTTTCCTCTAAATACGGTCTGGGAGGTATATCACAGTATCCTATATCACTTCCAAAAGGCACCTACAACACACTTCTCCAGCTATGGATTGCTCTGCTGAGAACTCTATGAACTCTAGTAAGCAGATCTGTCTTCTTATTTCTTACTGTAAAACTTTAATTGCAAGACAAAAGGTAACATTTGGGGGTCCAGTGAGATGTTTGTGTCAAACTTCTTTGCTGTGGGCAGGTGATATGAGGAGGTATGGCTAAGGGGATTAGGAATCTTCCACAGGGTCAGCAAGGGACAAGTTACATGCCACAGGTTGCCAAGCCTCAAACATTGGGTTAAAGGTAGAGAAGCTGTATCAGGCAAAATATTGGTAGCCTTTCAAATACATTATACTCCACCCACCCAATCTTCTGGATTATCAATATAATGCCAATGAAGGGCAAAACCATGATGTAGGACAAAGGCTTAAAAATGCGATTCTCTCCCTCAAATCAAGATGGCTTCCTAAGAGACAGTAGTCTTGCTCAAAATTTATTTGTTAACAGTTTTATATACCCCTGTATTTCAGATGAATCCCTACAATTTATAGATTAAATCCTCAATTGCAGGCTGCCAAGCCTATCATTTCCTAAAGGAAATGCATATTCGTGTTCTTGGAATCAGTGGCCCTAAAGTTGTGAAAACAAGGACATTGTCCTTCAAGGTTTCTAAGAAAAAGGATGGTCCACACATTTTCTGTTTTCAGCCAGACTTTTCATCTCAGGGGTACTCTGCAACCATTGTGATCTTGATGAGGGAGCAAGAGCCCTTTTAAAACATTGGGCCTACTCTCTCCCCATTTACAAATCCCTTGAAGTGAATGTAAAATGCAGAAATATGTTACATATGATTTCTATTCCAAAAGGTTTAATATGGGGTACACTCAAGTACAGTTTGAATTTTCTGCCCCCCCCTTTGTTCAACAATTGCTTAATACACGCACAGAAAAGCTACTGCAAAAATTCAAGGCATACTGACGGAACCCTGGTTTTAAAGAGTTGAATGCTTTGATTTTCTATTGTGGATACATTAGAACTGTGACAAATTCAATAATGTTTTACTGGACGATTTCATAACTGAGATATGATTTAAGAAATGGTTTATTCTTCACATCTGGAGGTTGAGTCATGGCAACTGGACTTCTTTTCTTTTGGTTGGATACGTTTCGCTGCTTATCCAAGCAGCTTCTTCAGTATCAAACAAACAAACGAGCAGCGAAATGTATCCAACCAAAAGAAAAGAAGTCCAGTTGCCATGACTCAACCTCCAGATAATTCCACCTGGATGACTGAGAATCTTCATCAACATATCTATTCTTCACAGTTTATGATATACATTAATCATTAAGTCACATTCAGGTTGTGGAATCCAAGAATGTCTGACTAAAGCTTACCTTAATGAACTGCCGATATGGCAATTCAGTGCCATGTAGCAAACTTGCATAATATTTTCATGGGTCTGCATTTGCAGCTGTAGATTTTAAAGTATACCATAAATATCATAAAAATCAGAACCCAAAGGTCAAGCTGTTATTATTAGAACACAAACCTGACAGATATAGTTGTAATGTATATTTCTGCATCAAATGTAATTGTGGCACAAAACGCATGAACGGTGGCATCCTACCAAACAGAAAATAAACCTCATCAAAGGCAAATATAAATTGAACTGTTGAAGAAATACATATTTCATCAATCAAAAACAGTAATACTTTTAACAGCGGTGTGTTGAGCCACTGTCTAAAATGGGCGAGACAGAATCCAAAACTACGTGCATGTATCCCCTGCCAAGTTGCCTGAAATTGCAGACAGAGTCTTCATTCAGATGATCTCTCCATTTACACACAAACACACACACCAAACACATCAAAAGGCACCACTTCAAAAATTAAGTTTTAAAAGATATTCTTTTGACATCTATTGAGGTTTAATTTAAAGTCCAATTGTTCTGTAGAACATTGATTTTTTTCTTAGACACATGCAGCATTGAGGAAGGTAGGATTACTCTCCCTTCCCCTACATTGTACTCCAAAATTGAACCTTTCATAGCAATGAATTTTTAAAATAGGTTCCACAAATTTGATTTTCATATGCCCTATTTACAGCTAAAAGACATATTGTCCAATATTGGAAAGAAAAATATAAAACTCTGCACATCACTTACCAACTACTCAGTGGCTTGCCGAATCGATGTTATTAGCAAACAAATGAATTATGAACATAGATTAAGTATGGACTTTTATAATAAAATATGGCTTCCATTAATTGATTAAGAACTTTTTATGTTATGTAGAACTTTTATATGAGTAAATTTATCCATGAATGTTTTTGTATCTTTTCTGTTTTTTTCTTTCTTCATAATTTTGTGTACTGTTTATTTGTCTTTCTCTTTATTTTTTATACTTAATAAAAGCATTTTTTTAAAAAAAAACCTTAACAAATTTAATTTGAGACTATTTAAAGACAGTCTTGCAATACACACACACACACACACACACATCTGTGTTTGTGTGGCTTTTTTCAATGAGTGCTGGAGAAGGGAGTGCCTGTTCTTCCCTTCCCAGAAGTGCACCAGTTTTCCCAAGAAATCTCTAATGATGGGAGATAGAAGTTTACCCCAGGCTTGGCAGAGGGAGCGGGATTAGAGAGCTGGGAAGAAGGAACGGGGCTGAAGAAGAAGAGATTGTTTTGGGCAGAGTGGTGGGGCAGGATATTAGGAAGTCAGATGGGAACTGCTGCAAACTGTTTCTGGCTTTTGAGAGTTAGTTATTTTAGGGGATAAGGCTCTCTTAGCATTGTGTGTTAATTATGCAAGTCATACAGTGGTACCTTGGTTGACGAACTTAATTCGTTCCGCAACTCTGGTCGCGAACCGAATTGGTCATGAACCGAATCAAATTTTCCCATAAGGTTCAATGTAAATACGGTTAATCCGTTCTGACCCCGAATTTGGTCGCCAACTGATTTTTGGTCGTGACCCGAGTCAAATTTCCCCATAAGGTTCAATGTAAATACGGTTAATCCGTTCTGAACCATATGTTTTTTTTTAAAAAAACCGCAAAAATATGACACAAAGTACAGTACGAAGAGAGAGAAAGCTAACCTTGCTCGACGCGACTTCTGGCGTGGAGGACAGGAAGGCGGGTGGGGAGGCAGTTACTGCTTGGAGGGAGAGTCCCCCTCCCTACAGGAAGCCGCGACCACGTGTCATGGGAGGGAAAATGGCTGCGGATCCTGTTCGTAACCCGATCCGGCATTCGCGAACGGAGGCAAATTTTTGTGACCGGAGCTGTTCGTGAACCGAATTGTTCGTGAACAGAAGCGTTCGTGAACCGAGGTACACTGTATCTTCAATCTTGGCAGACAGCATCAAACGATGTATCTCACACTCACTCTGTGCCTGCACCAAACATAGCCTTTTTTAATACCAAGGCTCGCTAATAAGACAGCTGGATGCAAGTGTCATCCATCTCAGCCCCCAGGGCTTCTTTAAGTAAGCCTTGACGTAAGCACAGACTTACTCTAAATAAGGCCATGTATGCAACCAATATTTAAATTAGATTTTTATAAAAGCATTCACCACCATACATCATGAGTCTGCTGTGTCTTTGTATTGTTCTTTCTTCAGGATGGCAACTTTTTTTAGTTTAAAAGTGTGTGTTAAACCAATTCCACCTTGCTCGGCAAGCTGTTTTTTGAGCCTTCTAACAGTGAGAAGAAAATAATGTACTTGAGAGTGAAGGGTAAGTGCCAGTCTTACCAGCAACAGAATGTACCTTTCAGAAAAGAATACATTGAGGCACAGCTATTGTTCGTCTTCCAAGTATGCCTACAATCAACGGACATAACTCACCCCAGATGCATCCTGTAGATTTGTCCCATGGATTTTGAATAAGGAGAAAACAAAGCTAAGTATGCCTTCATAATTTCGGGGGGAAAAAAAACAGATTAAGTTATTCTAAAAAGCTCCCTTATTCTTCCTTACATTTTCTAATGTAAATATGCATATTCAGTCTGGTGGCTGCAGAAATTAACTACAGAGAATTAACCCTTACATATTCCTTGGCAGTGGTGGGCATCACAGCAACAGTAGTTGAGAAGAGTGTATCTGTTAAGACAGAAGTATCTCAAGGAAACATTTTTAAGTGAATTATTTTATACTGTAGTCACAGAAGGATGTCCGATATAAGGTCATAAACACTTGTGATAAAAGAATCTTCCTCTTAAGAATAATAAAGTGAAATAGAACTACTTGAGGTCTCTCCCAGGCAAAACTTTCAAAGCAGACTGGGGTTTCAAGATGTGCTGTTCAAGCTCTTTTGAAGAAGCACAAAGAAACGGGCAACGTTGAGGACCGTAGATGCAGTGGTTGGCCAAGGAAACTTAATGCAGCAGATGGAAGACACATCATGCTTACTTCCCTTTGATATCAGAAGTTGTCCAGCAGTGCCATCAGCACAGAACTGGCAGAAACCAGTGGGACCCAGGTACACCCATCTACTGTCTGGAGAAGTCTGTCCAGAAGTGGTCTTCATGGAAGAATTGCGGCCAAAAAGCCATACCTCTGACATGGAAACAAGGCTAAGTGATTCAATTATGCACAAAAACATAGGAACTGGGGTGCAGAAAAATGGCAGCAGGTGCTCTGGACTGATGAGTCAAAATTTGAAATATTTGGCTGTAGCAGGAGGCAGTTTGTTCACCGAAGGGCTGGAGAGCGGTACAAGAATGAGTGTCTGCAAGCAAGAGTGAAGCATGGTGAAGGTTCCTTGCAAGTGTGGGGCTGCATTTCTGCAAATGGAGTTGGAGATTTGGTCAGGATCAATGGTATCCTCAATGCTGAGAAATACAGGCAGATACTTATCCATCATGCCATACCATCAGGAAGGCATGTGATTGGCCCTGAATTTATTCTGCAGCAGGACAACAACCCCAAGCATACAGCCAATGTCATTAAGAACTATCTTCAGCATAAAGAAGAAGAAGGAGTCCTGGAAGTGATGGTTTGGCCCCACAGAGCCCTGATCTCAACATCATCGAGTCTGTCTGGGATTACATGAAGAGACAGAAGGATTTGAGGAGGCCTACATCCACAGGAGATCTGTGGTTAGTTCTCCGGGATGTTTGGAATAACCTACCTGCCGAGTTCCTTCAAAAACTATGTGCAAATGTACCTAGAAGAATTGATGCTGTTTTGAAGGCAAAGGGTGGTCACACCAAATATTGATTTGATTTGGATTTCTCTTCTCTTCGCTCACTTTGCATTTGTAAATTGAAAAACATAAACAATTACAATATATATTTTTGAAAGCATTCTTACTTTACAACATTTTTTCACACCTGCCTAAAACTTTTGCACAGTACTGTATACATGTTGTAGTGCAATCTGACAGACAGACATTTTTGTTGCCAGCTTATGTCCAATAATTTGGAGTAAACCTCTTTTGCATTTTTAAAGCTCCTACTTCTAACTAGAAAGAGCATGAGATTGCAGTTCTGTGTGTTAAATCTGCTGGACTGAATGGAGTTTAAGTCACATATGTAAGACTGAAGCACACAACATTTAATCAAACATTTAATTCATCCATTAATTTAACTTTGCCTAGATTGTGAAACCTATTTTTTTTTAAAGCCTGGTATCAGTTTGGTTAAGCCATGATCTCTCTCTCTCTCTGCATGTGTGTGTGGGTCTGTGAACAGATTTCACTAACAGCTAATCTTTTGGCATGCATACCAATATCTAATTATGGTTTGTCCTTGTAAAGGGTTGTCTTCCTTCTCAATGTAGGTTTAACACATTTATTTTGCAGTTAAGTATTGGTTGTTGTTCATATATTAGATTGCGGTGCGTGGTCATAAAAAATTGATATGTCAGGCATCAGCAACGTGCCATAGTGGGTGTTGCATCCTAAACAATGCCAGCAGCATTCAGACATTAATTTTACATTCATGACCATGACTTGTAAGATTCTGGCACTGTTGTGTGAGATCCCATGAGATCTGGGAATTCTTGCACAAGAACTGGAGATTTGCATTTGCATTTATTTGGCCTTTATTCCTTAGGGGAGAGTCGCCTAGGGACTGAAAATGTCAACAATTTCTAGGATAGACTATGACTGGGAAAGACATGTTAGGTTAGTGTTGATATTTAATCAATGTTTACTTATTTTACATGGCATTTAGGCATACTATTACTTTTTAAAAATTTAAATAGAGATATCACTGTTTTGCAGAACTGTTAAATAACTAAGATCTGACAGCAAAGACAGAGGTAATAAAGGAAGAATGTTAGCTAGAGAAAAACATGGCTGCCTGAGTATTATAACAATTGTGATCCAGTACATCTGAAGGTCACCAGCTTGAGGAACAGTAAGAGAGGCTATTCTATTTTTCAGAGTGTAAAATCTGTTATTCTTGATCAGCTTAATATATGAAACCAACGTTCTTTTTCCTCCAGTATATACATCAGTGTTTGTCATTGGTGTTTCAGAAGTCCCCTCAATTATCCAAGATGTACAAATAATGTAGGTATTTTATACTGCACATACACACATGAATTACTGGATGTGTTCAGTGGGGAGAATGGATGGCAAAATGGTGCATTTAATAGCTTCTTCACTATTAAGCTCCCAGCAGCTCATCTGCAAAATTGCAAGAGCAGAACATGCATTTTAATTTAGCGTCAAATAACTGCTTGCTCAGAATGTCATACTTGTATATTCTTTGTGTGTATGAGCTGCTGCTCAGAAAGGTGTGAAATGCTTTTTTTACATAAATTCTACAGCTGGACTTGTCTCGTTCCAGAGATCTGGACCTTCAGATAAATATCTCCCTTATACCTGGGTAGTTTACATATTGCTAAGCAAATAATGGAAAATGTCTCTGGGGAGAATTACTGCTAATATGTTTGGTCCAGGAGAATCAGATCTTGCTCTATATTTTAAAAAGTCCTGCTTCTTAATGGTATTCCTAAATGTCCATTTTAATAGTCGTGATCATTATTAAAAAAAATATGCAGTTCACAGATCAATTCGAGACTTGGGCTTATTTGTTATTTAAGTTTTATTAAGAGGAGTATGTATGTTAAACAAGAACAAACTGGCATTACCAATCGTAAGCCAGGAGTAGATGTTTCCAGAATCTGAAGTTAATCCTGGGTTCAGCAGATAGTTTTTGTTGTTACCTTGTATAATCCAGAATGACCTGAAAGAAGCCCTCTGGGTTGTATGTAACAGGTTTTATCAGAAATGTTACGAATATTGTGAATAAAGATTGAATTGCTAGATTTTAGTACAGTACAATCCTGTACTCGTCCACTCAGAGTAAGTCCTATTGAGTTACTTCTCCATCAGGATATATGAGGGATGGGGATTGTATTCGAACGGTATCATTTCTAGTTTTCTTTCAACTGGATTTCACTTCCAATTTTGCTCTCAGTTATCTTTTCAAATAAACAGAAATACCCGTGAAGTATATAGGTGAAAAGCGCTTGATCTCTGATGTTTAGTGAAGATCTCTAGGCACTTCATTATATCCTGGCTTTGTTTCAGTATTTAGTATTTTAGAGATGAAGTAAGTATATGTAGCAACTGATATTGAACGAATACGCAAGTAGCTTACAGTCCTCAAAGATGAATGATTGAAAACAGCAACTTCCTTAAGAGTGTTTACAGTATATGAAATCACTCTAGGCAGTTTCATAATAATTTTATGGAGCTCTGAAAGATATATGAACAAGTTTTTGAGAACTGCATGTAGCTTAGAAAATTCCCAAACATGCCAATCTTCTCTTTAAAAAAATTGCTTTACTTTTTAAATGTATTGTATGCTAGGTGCAGTGAAGCCCTGGTCCATTATCGATAGTTATGAATAATTTTTGCTGAATTAAATCAATAAAGGGTCTTGCATTACTAACAAATTCCTTTTAATTTTTCATGGGCCAGAGTCCCTTTCATCAGTTGTTTGAGATGTTATTTTCAGGGCTTTATTTTTGCTAGGCAATGCAATACTTTCTGTACAAAATTACTTAGGAGTAAGCCTCACTGAGTAGAGTAAGAGTAATTTTAGTTAATATTCTAAAAATCTGAACAAAAAGTATGACGTTTTACATTTTTTGGGATATATCTTTAGCATCTGTTTTATGCAAATAAATATAAAATTACATTTGCTAAACTATTTGATTCTGACCATTGCTAAGTACTGTATTGCTTCTTTTTGTTTTGTTGATCGTCACTTTGCTTCTTTGCTGAAATTTTTCATCTTAGGATTTGACATCTGTTGATTAGTTGTTTTGCTCCTTCAGCTTTCTGCCCATTATTATGTGCTGCCTTGTTTGGTGGATATCGTATCTATCCTCCTTCACATATTACTCATGTGAAAGTGTCTCCATCAAGTCAAGAAACAGCAGGTGTGGGCTCTGATCCCATTCTGAAATCAGTCCAGCTTCCAGGAAAAGTCACACATGTAAAGATCTATATGAGCAAACTTCACCTTTGCAAAGTCCATTTCTAATGTATGAATGTCAGGGACTGTTGTATGACTTTAAAAGTGGGGCCAGTACAGTAGTTGTTTTCACATTGTGCTTTGATTGCATCAAATGTAAAGGAGGCTGTTGTATTTCTGGTGGAAATCAGGCTTTGGATATACATAGTCTCATTGATTTGCAATGGAAATACTGTATTGAGTACAGTACAGTGGTACCTCGGTTCACGAACTTAATTCGTTCCACGATTCTGGTCGCGAGCCGAATTGGTCGTGAACCGAATCAAATTTCCCCATAAGGTTCAATGTAAATAAGGTTAATCCGTTCTGAACCATATGTATTTTTTTTTTAACCACAAAAATATGAAACACAGTACAGTACAGTACAGTATGAAGAGAGAGAACACTAATCTTGCTTGAGGTGACACCAAAAAGCTTCACAGCAAGTGTCTGTCTGCAACCGTGATCTCGCCTAGAGGAAGCCATGACCACGTGTCAGAACAGGGAAGATGGCCGTGGGTCGTGTTCGTCAGCCGATGCGCAGTTTGCGAACGGAAGCAAAAATTTGCGAACGCTGCTGTTCGCAAACCAAATTGTTCATGAACAGAAGCGTTTGTGAACCAAGGTATTACTGTATATGCAAGGATTACCATCTTTATTATATATTATTTGTCATAGTAACAGACATTTTCATCTGAATGGGTTCAGCCTTTGAATATGATCATTGGCAGAGTCTGCCAAAGCTGTTTTACTACCTGAAACAAAGAGCTACCTGGTGCCCCTCATCTTTTGTACAAAAGCTAATTAGTTTGGCAACTGAATATTTCTTACTACTAGCAGTGGAACAGTGATTAAGCAGTCCCTGAAGGTTGCCTTCAAAATGTTGCTGCTATTTTTCAGCACTTGCTGTCTTGGATGATTCCCTCAGTCTCCCTAGCAGTGAGGCGGCCAGCCCTTGTAACTGGTTTAGTTATCAGTAAGAGGATCAGGTTCCCACCCAATGAAAGTATCTGTTGAGAGGGCAGACCAGCAAAAGGCTATAGCGGTGGGCAAAAAGTTAATACCTGCTTTCCTATTTATTTCATAAAGGCATTCATACAAGTGCTACTTGCAAAAATTATGTCATGGTATTTCATTCATTCATTTATTCATCTTTGTTGAGGATGGGGAGCAAATATATCAATTGCTGAAAAATACAGATCTAAGGACTCAATGGATCAAAGTGCAGTCATGGAATTGGACAAAGAATTGGAGAAACTGATGCAAAATCAAAGGATAGGATACATTATATACAGGTGAAACTCGAAAAATTAGAATATCGTGCAAATGTTCATTTATGTCAGTGCACGATATTCTAATTTTTCGATATTCTAATTATGCACGATATTCTAATTTTTCGAGTTTCACCTGTACAAGCCAGGGAGTCAGGAATGTGTGGAGTCCATGGCCTCGTAGAGCAATTGCTTTCCTCAAGGGGTGCATAATTAGGAAAGTCTGCCAGCATTAACCTTTGTAGTCATTGCTTATTAATGAATTGGCACTCTGAAAGTAACATCAGGAGTCAAATTTAGTATGTTCTGCATTTTGGCTGTGGGTTTGAACTAATAATCTTATTTCTTTGCTTCAAGGCTTCTGTAAAACTTACTTTGGATCTACATAATTCTGTATGCCTAGCTTATGTTGGAATCCTGCTAAAATGCATATTGTCTGTTTAGGAATAGCTCTGAATAAGAGAGATGCACCATCAGCTGTTCAGAAAAATGTGTTATGTCTCGTGCATATGCTGTCAGCTTCCTTTTGACCAGAGGGAGAGAACAACAAATAGCTAAATTAGCCTAGAGTTCCAGCAGTTTTATGATTCGTGACAAAGTGAGTCACACAGGGCTCTTATTTCTGCAAGCAAAATCTTGTTGCTATAGATTATGCAGTGTTCTGTTCACTTTCAACATTAACTTGGGCTCCTTTTTTGGCAATAAATCTAAACTCTGTTGTTTTACACCATAGAAAGAAAGAAGCAGAACTAGATAAAAAAGTGAAATGTTATTTCTAATCTGTGCTCCCTGGGAGCTTTCAGCCTAAGTAACTTCAATGTCGGCTATCAATGAATACTCTACTGGAATGGCTAATGTGTGGGGCCAGTGCAGATTGCAGACAAATGACTTTGGAGAGACGTGATGTCAGTAAGGATTCCTACTGTCTCATATTATTATAAATGACGTTCTGTTTTATCCTTTAAAATTCCATTTCATTTTGTGTGCCCTGGTCTCAGATTCAAGTAACATAATGCTTGAAAGACTGGGAGAAGTTTAAGTTTTGGTCCAAGCTCTGGAATGCTTCTGTGGTTTTCTGGTCTTTGTTTCTTCTTGCCAGTGAACATAAAATGTTTACCTTTCCTGAAGAGCTTGTCTGACATAGGTCACATCTAGCGATAAGCCATTACATAGTCTGCTTGTGATCTGTTTACTTAGCATGTGTGCAAACCTAGCCAACTGTGATTTATTCAATGAATAATTTTTGGGATGCCAGTTTCTAAGGCATCACTAAGATAGAAAAGTTGAGAGAGGCCACAAATATAGGAACTCATAGTTCAGTGGAACTTGCTCCCAAACAGAGGGCTGCACCTTTATTTTATTCTCTTTCCTTCCAACTTTAGCAGCCAGCAGTAATCTGTGATGCAAGATTTTGTAGGCTACAGAATCTCTTCTCCTTCCTCACCATGTAAAATTCAAAACCCTGTTTGTAACTAGCTCAAAAATATCTGCTTCTTGACTGTATTTACTGTTTATAGTTTTGGAACACACATCTCTCAAACATGACTCAGTGTGAGATATGTCACAGTAATTTAAATATAAAAACAGAAACTCTCGGTGGCTCCCATGCTGTTCCGAGTAGATTCGTTCCCATTACCATGGCTGTCTATTCACCTTCCTTTTCTTTCTGGGGAGCACAAGACTAGGAGGGGATGTTGCTCCAAGGATTAGCAGTGGGCCTTCTATAAGGTTGTGAAACTCAGCAGTTACCCAATAAATTGGATTTTTGATGTAGTTTCTTCCTTGTCTTTGTCCACATGGGGTGTAGAACTTAATCATGCTTGCCAATATAAACCTTTCTATACTTGGTACATAGGTAGTTTTAGCTGAAAACAGTAACATCCTTGAGAGGAGTCTCCTTATTAGTTATTCCTAGTAGGACCATCTCTTTTATTTGCTTAATTTTCAGAAACTGCAGCTGCACAACCGGGATGGTCCAGGATATTTCATTGTTGAAGGTCTCCTCCCATCACTTATTTCCAAAGAGAGAAATTGATCAGGCGGATGGTTGGATCTTACTTCAACGCTGGGTACAGAATTTAGGGAGCAGAGGAGAGAAGAATCTTCTCCCCCCATGTCTTTCCACATTCCTTGCCCTCCAATTTGCTATAGTGTTACTTTGTCTAATGATAAAATAAATTGTTCTTCCATCTGCAAATGTCTCAAGGACCTTCTAAAGAAATGAGCCTCTTTGGGCTTTTCTTCACAGCTGCATCTCCTTGTCCTTGAGTAAGCAGAAAAGTATGCTGGCAAAGTATGTGCTGCCTGAACTGCTGAAATCTGTTGTGCTTCAGGACTGAGGCTGTTGAGTGGTACTCTCCTTACAAATGAGGCAAGTTAAAGAAACTGATTGCTGGATTGCCCTAGCTTACTTTCCCCTGTTGGGAAAAACAGCCACTATTTACTCTCCATTATATGTGATGGGGCAGAATTGGGAGAGGTGGGTTTCTGTGATAAGAGGATTTAGCCAACTTTCAAGTTCTGCAAATGCCAGGATAAAGTTGTGGAGCTGTTCTGTATGTGTGACCTGCCAATTGGGCTATTTATGAACATAAATCTAGTGCTCTTCTGAAAGAGGATTAAACTTGTGTCCAAAAATAGTATGGCTGACAGGTTACAGGTATGGAGGAGGGCCATGGGGTAAAGTGGGAGGGAGCTGTCCTGGCACATCAAGGTCTTTCCCTCCCCCTTCAGCTGTGCTTTCAACATGGTTAATTTTGACCATGGGTTTAGCATTCATGTGTTCAGAAATAGCATAATTGACAGGGAGGACTTGCAAGGATCATGGGGGGCACTCCTCTTCCTTCTTGGTGCCTGTGACATGTCTGTCAGGCTAGTAGGCATAACACTGAAATTGGGATTAGTGCATCTATCATTTGTTTTGATCTTTTTGGTCAGTATTAGGCTGGGTAATGGTTAATCGGGTAGACATTCAACAGATTTAGCTTCCCCAGTCACTTGATAGAGATGCCCACATTCTGCCTGTGTTTATTATATCTGTATAAAATATAATGCTTCCCTAAATACCAACTGCTGTAGTAATAATAGTAGCTACTAAAATTCAGAATGGCTTGTATATATAGAGATCTGATGAAGTGAGATATAATTTCACAAAAGTTGGAACAAAATGTTCTTAAAGTGCCACAAGACTGCATTTTTGAATGAACATGTAAACACTAAAGCAAGTGCACTTTCATTCGGGGAAAATCTCCATAATAATTGTTGGATCATTAGATTGAATTATATCAATCTGAGTCCTTGCTTCTGGGTGTTAGGGGAGGCAGGCCATTCAGGGATAATCACAGTGGAAGTATCTTCTTTGCATGCACAAGCATGTTTAGATGGTGTGGGATAAGGCTCTTGAAGTGGCTGCCCTGAGTTTTGGAGAGGATACAAAGCATCTCTCTGAATGGTTCACATAGTCTTATTGAGCAATTACCAGTCAAAAAACACACTGTGCAACTGTTCTATCTTTTGCTGCTTAACTGATTTTTCTGTGTTTTTTTTAAAAAAGGAGAATTGAAAGGAGAAATGGGAGGGTTCCAAATGGAAGCTCCCAATATCTGGAACCCCTGTATAGTTCTGTGAATGAGGCATAGAGGAAGCAGCCTATCTACAACCACTACCCTTTAGAAGCATCCTATAAAGTAAAGTATGCAAAATGGTCTGTCATTAGGAGGAATCCCAATTTAAGCAATATGTGCTAAGGTTAACAGACAAGCAGCTGAATTCACAACAGCTGCAGGAAGCACAAAACACAGCACAATTCAAGCAGCCCAGGATTTGATAAAAGAGAAATAAAGCAGAGTCTTTTCTTTTTCCATGGAGAACCCTCCTGTATGAACAAAGAAGTCTAATCATTCCTTTCTTAAAGGATCTAATGCTTCCTGTTGGGATTTAAATTACCACACTCCATAGATTGGTTCTTATTATTCTACAGAAGCAACATTTCTGGGAATGGGGGCTGGTCAATAGCAGAGATATAAACTAGGAAATTACTGGGAAAATAATTCTAATTTGTGCAGGATGGATTCCTGACCTTAGGGCTGATCTCCTTTTTATCAGTCCTAAGGACAGGAACCTATTCATCACCAACTTAGAATCCTCCACATGTCTTGGGCTATATCTCTCCTCACCCTTAATAAGCATGGCCATTGGCTGTGATGGCTGGCTTGTGAGCTGTAGTTTGGCATATTTGTAGAGTGGCTATTTGAACAAAATGGCTGTACTTGAACACTCTTTTCAAGTTACTCCTCTCCAGTTCATCCTTAGAGAGCATTCTGCATCTGATCCTTGCTGTTTCTCCAACTCAGAAGTCATAAAATCATAGAGATGGATGGGGCCATCAGATCCACTGCTCTGCTTATTTTAAAAATCTAAATTAAAGCATTCCTATCATAGAATGTATGAGTTGAAATGGATTGCATAACTCATCTAGACCAACCACCTCATTGTTAAATGAACATCCCTAAACCATTCCTCTAGAATCTAGCTAGTTAGCCTGAATCACCTTTCTTTTAATTTCAGCCTACTGTATTGGTTCTTGTCATCTGCTCAATTTCAAGATCTGTCCCGCCTGGAAATGGCAACCTTTTATATATATTTGCAGACTGTTGTTGTATCTTCCTTCTGTCTTCTTTTTTTGCCCTCTCCTTTAACCATTCCTTAGACGGCTTGTTTTCAAGACTCGGTATCATCCTTACGGCTCTCCTCAGAAGCTTCTCCAACCTCTCCATATGAATTTTAAAGGACCAGACACAGTGCACTTAGTGTGGTCTAACTAACACAGAGTACAAAAGTAGTAGTATCTCCTGTGATCTGGATGAAATATGTTTGCATGCAGCTCAGGACTGCATTGTCTTTTTTAGCCATTTCTTCATATCACTTGCTGTTCATCTGGTAGTTCAACGTTATACATCCTTCTCACACACAGACTTAACAAGTTGGCTTTCCCAAACATTGCCTGTTTATTTAATTTTTCCTGTCTCTATCCAGATTGGGCTGAGGATGGAGCCTGGAGGAGCCCACTTAAAACTTCTCTCTGTGTTGACACAAAACCATTTATGGGCAATTTTGATTATTCAACCAGTTACCCATCTGATTTTGAAATATATTTTCTTTGGCTTGGTGACTTTTACCACTTTGCTCCCTCTCTTTTTTAACCAACATAGCCCTAAGATTGAAAGCTAATACATATGGTCAGAGGCTCCTATACAGTATTCATACAATATATGAATGCCGGCTTAAACTGAGTATGCAGATGTAAGGAAAACTCAGAAATGGGACAAGAAAATAATGACGCAGGAGTATGCCACAAGTAACGTAACGTGGGTAACACTAGAATCTCAAATTATTCTTAAAAGGGATGTCTGAATAGCAATCCAGAGACAGCAACTTCTAATATTTTTGATTCCATAAGTGAACCTCTGATTATCTTACAGTAGTAACTTTTTGGTTTGGTTTTGTCAGTAATAGAGAATTAATTCTGATGCTGGCATGAGTTAAAAATAACTACCCAAACTTTTGATCAACAGAGACCAGTTTATAACCCCTTTGTCATTATGTGGGACTAATTGGTAACTGTTGCTACTGGTAAGTGTTCTGTTTAATGTCTTGAAGTTACACACCCAGAGATTCTTGAGAATTTACAATTAACTCTAACAATAAGCAGAGGAATAATTACCTGAAAATTGGATTTAGCGCACAGGTAAATAAATCAGTGTTGATGCTGCCATAGCTTTATAATGAAAAATGAATTGTTAGTTCCTGGATTATATGAACAATTTTAAAAAAATATCAGTGGCCAAGATGATCTGAGAGCTTGTTTTAAATGAAATTTAGTTTAAATATGCAACTTCACCTGCTTAGTGAACAGGGGCTAAGGTTGAAACTGGCACATGGGTAGGCTGCTTAAATCTCCTTAAAAGCAACTGGATTGGAGTAAATGATATATGGGAGTAAAATGTCTTGTGACTCTTTGTATCAGATGATTTACGCAAGGCAAAACAGCTGTGTTTAATCAATAAGAAGCTTCAGTTTCAAATGTTGCATCCACGTAATATGAGATCTTTATGAGGCGTTTTGTCAATACAGGGAATACAGAATACAATACAATATAGAATTTCCAGTCCTTTAAATGATTAGATAATATTGGAGTAGGTTTGGAAAGGATAACACTTCCCACCCCTGCGTGCCTCCTTCATTTCAATTTTCTGTCATTTCCCATTTCATTATGAAGATAGAACCAAATCAAAACGATGTTTGAACATTTAATGTGCAGCCACATTTATCATGACAGTGACTTGGGTGTTTTCCAGATATGATGCATGGCTCTTCTGAATGGATACGTCTACAAAAAAAGAGAACTAAATGCTCTAATGTTATTGACAGAGCCATTTTTAGACAGCTTTCCTTTATTCCAGATTTGGCGTAAGTTCAGAGAATCTTTATTATAACCCCTGGTTCTCAAAGTGGGGCCCAAGGTGACTGTATGTCTCTTGACGCATTCCTTGGCATCTGTCAGGTTCTTTTAGCTAAAAAAAAATGAATGGGAAGTTAACAATGTATAAAGCAGAGCAGCAGCTTTACCCCTAAAGCTGCCATTCCAACAATTGGTTTGGGGCTCTGCCAGAGGTTGGGGACCCTGCTAACACATATTGCTTATACAGGAATGGGATCCTATTTACTGTGTTGTAGTAAATAAATATTTTCACTTTAAAGTCAGCTTTTAAAGTGGATGATTCAGGCCATCATAGCTTTAAAGAATCATTCACTTTTGAAGTTTTGACCAAACTCCTATCTGAACTTGGCATGTATGGTTAAGTAATAATTATAATTTTGTAAGCATTACCTAACTCTTTTCAGGAACATGTGACTAAGCTGTATGATACCAATGACAATTATTTCAATTTCTTGGCTCTGTGTTTCTGTTACACAGAAGCCGTGGCTAAACACTTTTTCTTAGCAGCTAGCCATCTTTTTACAGGCTGAAAAGTATTTTGCCTTTCTTGCATAAAGCTAATCTTGGTATTTAGAAATGTATCATATATTGTATGTTAAGTTCTTTTATAGCTGTAATGTATGCATGCTGTAATCGAAAAAGAGTTCAAAAAAGAGTAACATGAAAAGATTAGTAAGAATCTTTCATTAATTAAAAGGATGTTTGTATCAGATGGCTAAATATGTATGAAACTTTATTTCTTGGTTCAGAACTTGTCCACTGCATACCTTCTATAAATAAATATATATCTTATGTAAGTTCTATAAATATATCGGTTTTGGATCTAACTCACAGCTATACTTCTAGTGAATCATCTACCTGTTCAACTAGACAATACTTTTTGTGGAAGAGCAAAGGAAATTATTTTCCATTTCTTCCCCCTGCTGATCTCTTCATCATGACTGCCTCTGGATACTGGCATGCTATACTGTAAGACAAATTTGGCTTCTGGGCACCTTAATGTAATGTATCACTAAAGCACAATCCATGAAGGGTAATAGTAGGTGGAGTGGTGCTATGAAGACAAATGTCTCTACTGGTGAGCATATACTATTGAACTTTGCAAAGTTCAAGGAAAGCCAACATGTACTTGAATTTTTTGTCCTGAATGTGATGTAAAGTATGATTTAACTAGTGTCTTAATGGTAGGATCACCATATCACCTGGAATAAATACTGTACCCCTTTTGACCCTTCCTGATTATTACTGTAGTTGTTTCCAATTTATAAGTTATATTAGAAAAAAATTATATCTTGGAAAGGATTTTGTCCAGTTGTTCAAACGAGAGACAGCCTGGGTTGTGCTGTTCTTCAGGGCTGTTTTCTCACATAAGCTATTTAAGTCTTCTGTTTAATTGGCAGCAAAAACAAGTATTTGGCAGTAATGAAAGAAAAGCTGGAAAAAATAAATTAATTCTCATTGCCATTGTTTTTGTTTAAAATCCTTCAAGAATAGAATATTTAATATTAAATAGAATATTTAATAGCCTCCTTGAAATCAATAAAATTTGTCTTGAACTGAAGAGGAGGAGAAAAGAAGAGGTGCAAGATGAAATAATAACAGGTCTCAAAACTGCATTGGTTCCCTTCACATTAATTAGCTTGCAGAAAGCAATCATATGAATATGCAAATATGCACAAGTTACCAGGACATAGAATTACTCTCTTTGAAAATAAAATGTGCTCCTAGTGCAGAGTATATACATTCCATTATGTACCTTTTTGTCAAAATGTATGCAGCTAATGAAATAGACACAAGGAGGACAGTGTTATTACCTTAATTACAATTCTCAATATTAACTTGGAAGTGCATCCCCAGCTTATCCTATATGCTTTGGATAGGTTAACAGTCTAAAGAGATTTTATATACAGGTACTTCTCGGGTTATAACAATAATTGGGACCGGAATTTCTGTCGCTAAGCAATGTGGTCCTAAAGCACAATGTCATGTGATCACATTGCTCACAGCAAGAAGGCAGCACTCAGTTTGAAGAAGCATGCACGTGATTTGGAAAGGGGCAGATGTGGCCTTCTTGCAAGTTTTTGGAAGGCCTCAGAAGCAGGAAGAGAAGGCAGTGCACGATTTGGAGAAGCATGCTTGCGATTGGGAGAGGGGCATATCTGGTCTTGGGAAGAAGTCCTGGGATGGCCAGCAGCTGCCTCACATAGGGCTAGGCCAGGCGCACTTCGTTAGCAGTGGGAGGAAGAAGATGGCAAAGGTCAGCTGGGTCTGCAGAGCACAGGGCAGCTGGGTCTTTGTGCTATGACACTGGCTAGCTGGCCACAGCATGGGGCTTGAGGCAGCAGTGGTGGGGCTGAAGTAGAGGCCTGGGGGACGGTGGTGGCCAGCTGAGACTGCTGAAGGCCTTGGGCCTCTAATTCAGCCCCAGTGCTACCACTGCCACCAAGGATTGCTGCTGTACAGGGCAGCCAAAAGGGCAGAGTTGGGCGGGGGGAGTTGAAGTGCCCCGCGATTGTAAGTGTGGGCAGGCTGCTAAATGCCTGAATTTTGATCATATGACTGCCGGGGCGCTGCTATGGCCATATTTTGGGACCAGGCCATTTGCTCTGCACCACCGTAACTTCAAATGGTCACTGAACGAATGGTCATTAAGTGAGGATTACCTGTATGCCACTTACTGCTGTTCAGTAATCTGCATTGTTTACTGTTCTACATCTGTGCATTCATATCCGTCAAAACACTGAATATTTGGCTAAAAAAGATTTTTTGCCATTTTGCATTTTTTACAATGGGAATCACATTCAAGTCATAAATGTCAAAGAGGACTTAACTGTGTTTGTATATGTTAGCAGATGTTATTTGGATGAAAAGTAGTTGATATAAATAAATGGAATAGATGACCTTTTCATAGCATAGTACAGAACTTGGAGGTTTAAACATTTACAGGTGAAACTCGAAAAATTAGAATATCGTGCAAATGTTCATTTATGTCAGTATGACAACTCAAAAGGTGAAACCAATATATGAGATAGACGCATTACATGCAAAGCGAGATATGTCAAGCTTTACTTTGGTATAATGGTGATGATTATGGCGTACAGCTTATGAAAACCCCAAATTCACAATCTCAGAAAATTAGAATATTACATGACATCAATAACACAAGGATTGGAAATAGAACAATATCGGACCTCTGCAAAGTATAAGCATGCATATCTACTCAGTACTTGGTTTGGGCCTCTTTTGCAGCAATGACTGCCGCAGTGCGGCGTGGCATGGATGCTATCAGCCTGTGGCACTGCTGAGGTGTTATGGAAGACCAGGATGCTTCAACAGCGGCCTTCAGCTCCGCTGCATTGTTCGGTCTCATGTCCCTCATCTTTCTCTTGGCAATGCCCCATAGATTCTCTATAGGGTTCAGGTCAGGCGAGTTTGCTGGCCAGTCAAGCACAGTAATCCCATGGTCATTGAACCAGGTTTTGGTACTTTTGGCAGTGTGGGCAGGTGCCAAGTCCTGCTGGAAAATGAAGTCAGCATCCCCATAAAGCTCGTCTGCGGAAGGAAGCATGAAGTGCTCCAAAATCTCCTGGTAGACGGCTGCCTTGACCCTGGACTTAATGAAGCACAGTGGACCAACACCAGCAGATGACATGGGTCCCCAAATCAACACAGACTGTGGAAACTTCACACTGGACTTGAAGCATCGTGCATTGTGTGCCTCTCCATTCTTCCTCCAGACTCTGGGTCCTTGGTTCCCAAATGAGATGCAAAAGTTGCTCTCATCAGAAAAGAGGACTTTGGACCACTGGGCAACAAACCAGTTTTTTTTTTCTGTAGCCCAGGTAAGACGCTTCTGACGTTGTTTGTTGTTCAGGAGCGGCTTGACAAGAGGAATACGACATTTGAAGCCCATGTCCAGGATCCGTCTGTGTGTGGTGGCTCTTGATGCACTACCTCCAGCCTCAGTCCACTCCTTGTGAAAGTCCCCAACACTTTTGAATGGCCTTTTCCTGACAATCCTCTCCAGGCTGCGGTCATCCCTGCTGCTTGTGCACCTTTTTCTACCACACTTTTCCCTTCCACATAACCTTCTATTGATGTGCTTTGATACAGCACTTTGGGAACATCCAACTTCTTTTGCAATTACCTTTTGGAGCTTTCCCTCCTTATGGAGGGTGTCAGTGATGGTTTTCTGCACAACTGTCAGGTCAGCAGTCTTTCCCATGCTTGTGATTCCTACTGAACCAGCCTGAGAGACCATTGAAAGGCTCAGGAACCCTTTGCAGGTGTTATGGATTCATTAGCTGATTAGAGTGGGACACTTTGAGCCTAGAATATTGAACCTTTTCACACTATTCTAATTTTCTGAGATTGTGAATTTGGGGTTTTCATAAGGTGTACACCATAATCATCACAATTATACCAAAGTAAGGCTTGACATATCTCGCTTTGCATGTAATGCATCTATCTCATATATTGGTTTCACCTTTTGAGTTGCCATACTGATATAAATGAACATTTGCACGATATTCTAATTTTTCGAGTTTAACCTGTATCCTAAATATAATTACCTGACTTGAATTGGTCTTGAGTTGTCATGAACATGGTTGGTATTTGGACTTTGAAGTTAGTATTTCACCCAGCTACGAATTTGACAAATGGCTTTGGGCAAGCTATTATAGGGTTGGGTTTAAAATGCTTCCATTATCATTTTGATCCCTTCATGGGCTTAATTTTCCTTCCGTTAAAGAATCTCCTGTTGAAATCTCAGACAACTGAATCTTTGCCCATTTTTAAAATTTGGTATTAATTAAGTTTCATAATGAATATGAATGGGGGCACAAAGGAAATAAAATAAATTTGTTGAAAACATATTTGTTGCAGATGTGATTGTTTTGGGAATAGATTTATTCACACTGTCTTGTCCTGAAACAGGACTTAATATTTTTCTTTGCCTCCTGATATGTATTGGCCAGAGTTGTGTTGGTGAACATCTATAGGTTCTGAGCATGAGTCTTGAATCTCCAAAAACAAAGTATGTTGCTTGTCAGCAATTTACTTATGTACATTTAATATTTGCTGTGCTTTGAAGAATTATTTGCATAGCAAGCAGTGTTTTTTAATAAAGTAATGAGCACACAGAAAGAATGATTGTTTGCTTTGCATTAGTTCAGGGAGGCATTTCATTTGCTTTCTGAGATGGAGACAGAAGGGAAAGCAATTAGCTGAAGTTGATGTTGTCAGAGTCAGCTGAATATCATGACCAGATGTCTCTGCATTGCTGGTTCTTGCTCCACAGAGCGTTTTTGGATAATCTAGAAAGGACAACAACAGCCTTTAAGCCACAAACAGAATCTATAGGATGAAATAATCTCCTGATGTTTTAGGTTGGGAATAAATGTTTAGTTTAGTCAGTGTGAGATTAAAAGGTTAGTTTTGCTATTTGGTACACTTGCTGCAAATCTTTTTCATGCAGATTACACTGGTGTGGCATTAATGTTCAAGCTTTATAATACAGTTATATATCTGTAGAAATCTTTAGGGAATAACCAAAGGATTTCCTGCACATATAGCTTCTTAGAAGTAATATAATGCATATATATTTTCGAATTGTTTTATCTTGGTGATTTCCAGTCTTTATTATAATGAGCTTCCACTGGGGACTTTAATATTTTACATGGAGAGCATCTCTGAGTGAGACTCTTACAACTCCACAGTTAAAAGGATGTTGCAAAGCTGAAAAGTACATTTGCCTAAGGCTATAGAGAGTCACTGCCAATTGGAATGGACAGTTGTTACAGTGAAGTCCATGAGATTGTTTAAATCACCTTCATGCACTCAGTGTATGAAGGTGCAAGCCAATTAACTTCCTCTGGTGTAGTTTTGGTTGTTTGTTTCTGTTTGGTATGACATTTGCATCTGGCTGTCATTTTTTTTTCTCCACAGTACAAACTGTGCATTGATGTTTGTTGTTCCTATTATGCTGAACCTGATAGAATACATGGATTAACAATTGTCATGGCACACAGCAGAGGGATCTGAAGACACTGAGTCTGGTATACTGACATTCCACTGTGCTGATTATCTGCAACAGTGCTGCTGTCATGGAGATAGCTGATAGATGGAACAATACAGAACACTGCATCTTGTGCATACACCCAGTAGGTTAATAGACGACAGGCAGGGGAAACTCTGGCTAAATATGACTTATTGAATTTCCCTATCTGACATACAAGCTTCTTAAGAAGGCCTCCTCTAATGATGGATGTGGTTATGTCTTGTTGAGGTTCTTTAGCCCAATGTAGGCATCAACCTAGGAAAATCATTATAAAGTATGCATCTAAGTACAATTTTCATAGCTCCAACAAAAAATAGAGATCTAAATCAAGTCAGTTTATGTTGCAATTGGTCATAAAGCTGTAAATTGGTCTTCAGCCTTTTGTCAGAATTGTGTGAGACCAGGCAGTAGCAATGTTCAAACTAGATCAAATCTTAAGGTTCCAGCAAGCAATCCACATTCAATACCAAGGTTCAGGGGTCAGGTTTGGAGGACAAGGAAGCTACATAGACAGGCCCAAAAGACATAGCATTCAAGGTAAAGCTGTCATCTAAGTTATTCAGCAACACATTTTGTCTTTTGGGACAGACTTAAATGCCAGTCAGAAATTAGAAATCCCAATCCAAGTGCAGCTATAGTTAAGTAGCCTTGATTTGCTAGAATCTGATGCTGTAAGTTTTTTCACCCAAAGTCCCTGCCAGCAGCAACTCCTTCAGCTGACTAATTTCTGGCTCTCCACCTGTTTCACTGGGGTTCCCAAGGGCTGGTGGGGTCTTATCTCCAGTTCTAGATCAGAGTTTTCTATATCAGGACAGGAGGGGGCATTGTGGCCTGCAAATGGTATTTCACTGCTGGTACTAGGGTTTAGTTCCATGGTTTCTGGGTTGCTAAGTTCCTGGCTTGATCATATACTGGCCCCGATGACAGTTACCTGTCTGATCCCCCAGTGTTATTATTAACCTCCATATAAGTAGGGAAAATCAAGCTTAGAAACTTGCTTGTGTACATACATAAGGATCTCAGACATTTCTGGTGTTATGCTTCCAGAGCCTGGTCAAGACAGCTTGCCCAAGTCATTGTGCATATAATTCAGATTCTCTTAAAGATGCTGAGGTGCCTCAGTGGGATTACACATTGCCTCAGTGATATTCTTTATGACCAGTTGGGTTATTTGGGCTGTTAGCCAAATGTGTATAAATGCTCTTACACTCAGATCACCGACAATAGCTTGTTCAGTTTGAGAAAAAGAAAGAAAAAAATTACATAATTCCAAATGTTTACAAAAACAGTGGTCCTATTTTTAACAACACATACTAGCCACTTGGCAGATAATCACTTAAATGTGGGATGACAATCATGGCTGCAAAGAATCTATATAAAGGTAGGTAGGTAGGTGGGTAGATTTGTGTCTGTTGTTTCCATCAGTACATAATATCAATAATGCAATAATGCATACCTTGCTATTATTTTAAATAAAGATCAAGATCTGATTGCCTGATGTTTCCCCAAACATCCCCAAATGTGATGCAAATGTGTTGGGCAACTGTGTTCATTGATTACTTGGAACACAAATCTAATTTTCCTTCGCTATAAGGATAGTGATTCTCATTTATCACTAGATTACAGCCTGCTTGTCTTGGGGATACACCAAGGCTGAGAAGATTCATGGGAGGCAGCAAATTACATAGCCTTTTTTCTAGATAGCATTTTTCCTACGCCAGGCACTCTGATTCAGGAGGCAGCTGACAGCTGACAGCCACAAGACATGGAAAGGCCATGGAAAAGCCAGTGCTGATTTTCCAGTGGTTCAGATAGGCAGAAATATCAGTCATCTCTCAAAAATCCAGCACCAAGACATTTGTCACCTCTTGAAAAGGATTCAGATTCTGTTTTTATTCCAGTTGAAATGCTAATACCACATGCATGTGCATAGTGGACAGGTGGGTACAGTATAATAGTTACTTGTTTTGCATACAAAATTTGTCGCTAATCTTAAAAGGCTCTCCCTCTGAGATACCAGTGACCCACCCACTGCCAGTGAGATGGAGTGGAGGGAGCCTGAAGCTACATGCATGTCCAGAGCTTCGTTTGTTGTAGCCTCAGAATACTCTCCAACAATGGCTAAACAATCAATGACATGTTTGTGATGAAATGCTTGATTATATACATTCTACTAATGCAAGTAAAGGGTTAACTGCCTACTTCCTTATAAGGAGGATTACTGTATTAGGATTGGGCTTCAAAAAACTGGGAGACCACTAGATGGCAGTGTTACGAATATCTCTTCCTTACTATCCCCCACTTGGGATAGTATACCACCAAGAAAGGAACTGATATGAGAGAAGATACCATCAGTATAAGAAAGAAAATAAGTTTATTCTGGTGTGATGGCAGTGAAATGTTAAGATATATTTTCTTATCTCCCACACAAAGCTTGAAGAAATTATATTACTTCTGACTAGAAAATATTTTTTCCACTAAAATGCAAAAAAACACTGGCTTACTCTATATTTCTGTGAATTGTCACAGAATCATCCCACCTATTGTGGTAGAAATCAGCCAGTTATGGGGAATTCTCTTCCCATACAAATATCAGCTTCAGAGGTGAGATTTTTCTCCAAACACAAATTCACTTTCCCCACTTGCTCTTTTCCCAGTAATTAGTTCCATCAAGTTGATTCTGTTTGCATTTTCAAATATTTGTGTGTCAAATATAAAGATGCATTGTTAAGATGTATGAAGCTTGATTCTAGGTATGAAGTTTCCATTCATATCAGTAACCAAATATTGCAAAATGAAGTGCCTCTCTTTAGTGTTCTAGCTATTCTGTTCCACACTTGCTCTTACTTACTGGGTCTACTCAACCCCATTCTAATAGTATGTTAGCAGTCCCTACCCTTGAGCATGCTCTGTTCTTATTGGGCTGCTCCCTACCCCCAGATGTTAGATTATAATAGAGATTACAATTTTGTGTTCTTGCACATCTCAGTGCCTCCCAGGTCTGCTCGTATTTCCCTCTTAGGCATAGGTGGTGCCATTTTTGCTACATAAGCAGCAGTGTTCCCCCATTAAAAATGTGAGTATACAAATGTCAGAATTCTCCCGAGTTCACTCCTCTGAAATCCAGAGTCTGCCTATGCAACTACTTTAAGGGTGATAGCCAAACTTCGTATAACCATTATGCACGGTTACACAAAGCAACAAAGCATGGGCTGATCATGTGCTGTGACTCAGCCTGTGTAGTCATTTGTTAATCAAATGGGTGGTGCAGCTCAACCCCCTTGAAATACTGAAAAATGTTTCCCAACAAAGCCAAGAGGTTGGAGAGCAACACCCTATGCTTGCAAGCTGAGGCATTTATCTAATTTCATGTCCTTTTTACTTACAGTATTCTTCTAGGCCCTTTCAGCTGCTATCCTCTCCTCAACTCTGCCACTTTAGAGCTACAGTGGTAGCATTGCTTTGGCCCTATGCTGCCAAACCTGTCTTCTTTAAATTTGGGAACTCAATGGCTTTTAAGAAAAGTGGATGAGATCCAGCTGGATTTCTACAGTTTCATTTAGAAACCTAGTAGCAGGGGCTGGCAGCAGCCCCAGAGCAGCTTATAGGATCAGCTTCAATGGTGATAGGGAATTCTTGGAGCTGGAATTTCAGCCCAGTTGGAAGGTATGAGGGTGGGAGGGCTGCACTAGGACTTCATGTGAGTTGCAGTTGTGAAACCACATTATGCTTTATTATGCACAAACATTTAAATTTAGTTCCGTTGTTCCTGTTCCTCTCTCCACAGCGGCTGTCAGCCTCACTAGGTACTACCAGATCATAAAATCAACTTGGTAGGCCAGAGATACATAAGCTGAGGCCTAAGGGCTAACATGGGTGCATAACATATGTCCTTTCAGATATTGCTGAATCACAACTCTTTCATCCCTTGTTATTGGCGACTGTTGGGAGTTGTAATTCAGCAATATCTGGATGATCAGACATTGTGCAACCATGCCAAAAGCTTTGGATGCTTCTCCAAATATATCCATCACCAAATTGTAATTTTTAAAAGGCCAGAAGGGGAAAATTAAGTACTTGGGAAATAATCACCTCTTAATTTAATTTTAGTTAAATTGTAATGTAAATTAGGTTGTGTTTATCCTGATCCCATTCATTTTTTGGACAACAATCCTCAGCATACCTCTAAAAGGTCCTGAGCTAGTGGGAAGCCCCTACTTTAATCCATAAATACAATTTGCAATTTATAATTCTCATGTTCACATGTCAGGTTAGCCATTAGCATCATGTGTGAATTCAGTCACAGTCAGGGAACAAGCTATCATAATGATAAAGCCATGGAAGTATAATAATTTACTTGTATAATAAATAATTCAAAATGGGCAAGTAAAGAATATAAAAAACCCCCCTCAAATTATTTTCCTTGAGTTAACTCACTACATGCAGCAATCCCAAAATTTAGAACAGTATTGTTACCTTCAGGCTATAATCCAGTGTAAGCAGAGATAATTTTATTTTAGGTCAAGTAAAGGTGGAAAATGGAAATAATTCTGCTGAGTTCAGATTTCCCTTATAAATGGTGCAGCCGAACGAATATGAGACACTGTATGTTAATATTAAATGTAAAGATAATTTAAATGTAAAATGAAGAGTTGCAAGCATTGGTATAGGATAATGTCTGTTTGCAGAGCAGTTTCCCTTTTTCAGACTGAATTCATATCTTTTGTCAGCTGAGACACTTTGAATTCTGCTTAATTGTAAGTGAAGCAAAAAGGGGAAGAAGGTGTGTCTTGCCCTCCTGAAATTGTTTTTAAAATTATTTTTTCTTTGGCAGCCTTTCTGGGTTTCTAGACTTGTACCTTGTACCATAGGGTATCTTCAACTCATATATATATTTCTTTTCTTTGTTTAATATCTAATAGGGATTGGGAAGAATGTCATTTGTGATAGAACAGCCACTCCGCTGGATGCCTTTAGGATGATGACAGCTGCCCACTATTATCCCAAGCTCATGAGCATCATGGGCAATGTTCTCCGTTTCCTGCCTGCCTTTGTGAAGATGAAGCAGCTGATCCAAGAGGGCTATGTGGGAGAACTGCTTGTGTGTGAGGTACAGGTTCACAGTGGGAGCCTGCTGGGGAAGAAATATAACTGGAGCTGCGATGATCTGATGGGAGGTGGAGGGTTGCATTCTGTTGGTACCTACATCATTGATCTCTTGACCTTCCTCACCAGTCAGAAAGCAGTGAAAGTTCATGGACTTCTTAAGACCTTTGTGAAACAGACAGACCACATTAAGGGAATACGGCAAATTACGAGTGATGACTTCTGTACATTTCAAATGGTCTTAGAAGGTGGGGTGTGCTGCACTGTTACCCTTAATTTCAACATGCCGGGGGAATTTAAACAAGATATTGTTGTGATTGGATCAAGTGGTCGGCTAATTGCAGTAGGCACTGATTTGTATGGACAAAGCAATAACTCCCCACAAAAAGAACTCCTTTTGAAGGATTCTGCCCCAGTCAGCAATGCCTTGTTACCTGAGAAGGCCTTCAGTGACATCCCATCTCCATACCTTCGGGGCACCATAAAGATGGTACAAGCAGTCAGGGAGGCATTTGAAGATCAGGATGACAGACGAACCTGGGATGGCCGGCCACTCACAATGGCTGCAACTTTTGATGACTGTCTCTATGCTTTGTGTGTGGTGGACACCATTAAGAGATCCAACCAGCTGGGTGAATGGCAGAACATTGTGATTATGACTGAAGAACCAGAACTGAGTCCTGCTTACTTGATCAGTGAGGCCATGCGGCGGAGCAGGATGTCTCTGTACTGCTAGCTTTTTGTCTTGGGGGAAGAAGGAAGTGAATTGATTCAGTTTTTTCCTGACAGAAATATGACTACACATCTCAGGCCTGGACAAGGGAAACAGTTTAAGGAAACAATAATTGTTGCTTGAACCACATTGCCTAGTTGGTGCTGAAATAGTAGATGCATTTGAAATGCTTGTAGCACATAGTAGTTGCAGATCCTTATGAAGGAAAAATGTGCATTAACTTTTTACAAAATAGTAGGAAGGTAAATCATAATCAGTTTGCAATCTGTTGGAGCATGGCTGATTCAGTTGTGTTTACTGTTAAAAAGAAGATTCAGGAAGGTCCAATTGGACATTATAAGACAACAGGCCACAAAGATGCTTGAATCAGAAACCTGTGCAGATTGTACAGGCTTACCCACAGCTTCAAGGAGCTCCACTGATAAAGCATGCTACATGAGTTAAAATACAGTAAGAACATTTGGCATGAATGTGTTATCTGCTCTCAAAGAAACCTGGCAGCTTGGCTTTTATAGCTAACATGAATGAAGCTTTTGGATCTTTTTTCTTTCCCTTTTCTATGGAATGTAACTTGAACAAGTAGGGTTTCTTTCCCAATTCAGATTTCTCCAAATTCATAGTATGTTCCATCTCAGGTTCCAGATGCCCAGGCTTGGCAGGCTTTGATTCAAAACACAAAAATCTATATAAAAAATAGGTTTGGGCAAAAATTAGTTTTAGGGTAGCTACGTAATGTTTGATAAGCTTAGATTCCTGGTAAATTCCAGGGTGATGTTTGCTAATCTATCAGAGCAAAACCACGCATGATTCCTGTGATATCTTAATATGTTTATTGTAGCATAGATTTTCATGGACTGGGGCCTTCTTTTGTTAGAAGCATGAAGTAGTCTATCTAACAAAATGGATTTAGTTGCAAAAATACATATTGTTATATATTACTTAGTTCTCAAGAAATTACAAGATTACTAGTTGTTTCTGATTTGGAAATATATCTTTAGGTCTCAAACTTGGGGAAGAGAGGGAGGTGATCAACAAAACATAGGTTTGAGCCAAACCTCATATGTTTTAGGCAAAACCTGTACAAAACAAAATGTGATGCCTCCCCAGAATTCCTAGCCAGTAAGGAAAGTGCCAGCTTACAGAAAAACTGATTTAACTGAAGGGGAGGTGAGATGTGGCAAAGGATAGTTTTTGTATGTTTGAGTTGGGCAGTTTGTTCTTGTTGTGGAAGCATTCTCTGTGATCGTAATCAGAACGTCTGACAGTTTTACTGCAATATTGTTTGAGTCTCCATTCCGTATCATAATGACAACAGATGGGCCTTTTGTCCTGTTGCTCTCAAGCAGATCATTCTCTGGGATCTTCATTATGAAAACTCACATCTTAATGAGCTATAAATGTTCCTTTGTTTCACTTTTAAAAATTCAAATAAATATTGGAGGTATTACTTGGAACTGCAGGTTTCATATTACTTTATCTCTAGAATTGAAATTATCCTGCAGGAATTGATGCATATTTCCTTGTAGCAAAAGTTGCCAGAGCTTGCTAGACTAAAAAAGCCATTTGATCCAAAACTACCTGCAGCCTAGACCAAGACCAAGACTCAGGAATTGTCTTTGGTGGGTGAACTGAGCCAATGATAGCCCAAAATGGTGGGGATCCCTATTCCTTCTCTGATATCCCTTTTTTCCCCTCTACTTGGCACTGCTGTATTTCTTTTGTTTTTCTCTCCCAAGTAGCAGAGTGCAGGTCCTTAACTGATTTCCTGCAGAGAGATTTTGAAATTATGATAACCACCACAGGTGTGTCCTTGGTTAAACCTCATTACAGTAATTTGCTTTTAGAAATAGCACTGCCAAGTCTCATCCTGGAGAATCATCATCCTGTCTTTTGGTTGATTCTACAAGTTATGAAGGAAAAAAACTGTTGTGCTTCCTTCCTTATATACCTTGCTTATTCTCTGGTCTGGGGTGCTGTCTGTAAACTCTCCTTGATAAATTTAATCAACAATCCTCTTAAGAAAGCCCTAGTTTGTTTACAATGTCACCTTCCCCAGAAACCTTTACTATTAAGAATGCTGAGAGTTACACTGGCTTAAAATTACAGTATACCTTTTGGGTGGGAAATGCACTTGGGTTTTGTTTTTTGTTTTTTTGGGAGGGAGGAATTGTTGAAGGGCTACAGGGTTTTAGTCATAAAGTCATGATGTCACCAGAGAGGATGGGACTGATTTTTTTTACTGTGTTTTGGGGAAAGAAAACGTTGGGAGGGTTTAAATATCTATTTTAGGAGGTTATTGCATTAAAAAGTTGCACTGGTGAAAATAACAATTTTCCTGGCAACATTGTGAGAACTAAATCTGGCTCACAAGCCACAGATGGTCCACTCTTGCTTTATACCCTAATTTGCATTTTGCCGACAACTGATCTTTGCTAGATGTTAATAAAATGCCAAAGGTCAGGAACTAAAGATTTATGAAAATTATACTTAGTTGGTAGGGCTTGATTTAGCACCTTGCATGTATAACTAGGAGAACTGCATTAATTTCAGGAATTGGATTGAGCCCATTTTGTATAAAGTCAGATGAGAAATAGAAACAGAAGAATCCTGTTCTACCATGGAATTCTTATGTACTTGAACTTGCCTTATCTAGCTTAATATGGGGGAGAGGAGATTAAAGGAGAATCTGTTATTGGGGCATCTTAACAGCATCATGAGTGATCTCTGCTGACTGCTAAGGTATTTCACTTGTGTCTGTATATGAACTGAAAGAGCATCTTTTAATAAAGGGTCTCTGCAAGTGTCAGTAATATAACCTCCCTTGCTTTTCCTTCTCTCCCAGATCTAAAGAGCTTGAGTACAATTAAAATATCAGGTGGGTGGACAGGAATATGTTTGCACTAAGAAAAAGTAGAATGTAATGGCATCACTCTCTTTAAATTATTAGCACTATCCCTTCATCCCCATTCAAAGATTCACACACACAGCATCAGGATTCAACAGAGTCCTATAGAGAGATAGATGATACTTGGTACCAAGTAATGGATGGAAGAATAAATTTAAAACAGGAAAATGCATAAAGCATTGGAGAAGTGACGTAGTTGGGCTTGATACTCCATTTACTTGATAATAGACAAGCCTTCCCCAACTTCATATTCTTCAGATACGTTGAAACTACAGCTCCCATAATCCTAGCTAATGCTGGCTCTGCAATTTGGCAGATATGGTTCTAACATAGCTGAAGGGCAGTAGATTGGAGACGGCTGCTCTAGAACGTTAAAACTTCTCCACCGCTGCTGCTGCACTGTCAGTCTCTATCTGAACAATCCTTGCAGAATGACTTACTCTCTGATTTACAGGTTTTTCACATTATTAAAAAAAAATAAAAGGAGGGATGCCTAGTGGGATCATCTGTTATTTCATTCCATCCTAGGTAGATTTAGTTAGTTTAGCCTTTGTTTTCTGTCATTCTGCTGTGCTGCTTTATAAGGGCACTAAAGAGGACAGAGGTGCTTAGCTCTGTAAATCTTCTTCCATATAAAAAATAGCACTCCCATGATTGATTGCCACTCTCTACTTGATCTGGTTCTTGAAGACATTTTGCTCTTTATTTTTAACTTTGAACAGTCGAGTGTACATTTATTGCTGTATTTTATATATATATATATATATATATATATATATATATATATATATATATATATTTATTGTGTTTTACAGGTATATATAATACAAATATAGAGAGTGATACATGCATACATATATATATATATGTATATTCATATATATATATATAAGAAAATGTCAGTTGCATGGGCATTTTGTGTGTAGCAAATATTTTAAAAGTTATTTATCAAACAAGAAAAATGTGGTTAAAAATAGAATCTATATTTTATACCTCTGTAGGTTAGAAAGCAAAAGGAAATAGGGTTATGATAAAAAGAAAAGAGCAAATGAGGAGAATATCTCCAACTTTTGGCAACCTGGCTGCTTTTTAATAGAAAGTGGCCTTTGATGTTTCTCAGCTACAATAAAATCCATCCAACCTTCTGTATGAGGTTTATGCGTTAGTCTTTCATTGTGTGGGGAATGTAGTTAGATATAATCAGTCTTTGGCATATATGTGCTGCTTTAAACAAAGCTTCCTGCTGTTCATACATACTTGATAATTGGAATAAAAAGAATTGAAATGGTGAATAAAGACGTAAAAGAGACTGGATTCCAGCTGTAAGCCATTCCTTTCATGTGTGTTCGTCTTCCATAACCTAGTTTTGTTTTTCAGTACTCCCTCATCGTAACAGATGTTTAATTTGCTATACCTGAATGAAAACTCCCAAGATTTCTACTACTCATGTTGTTTTGCTCCTTTGAGGATAAGACTCCAGGGAACACTCCAGTGGAGAGAAGGAATTTAATTGGTTCGGTTCCCCTTCCCCCTTCCTTGAACAGCTACTGTATTGTGAAATATAAAACACTTTTGAATGTTTCTTTCAAATATTCTTCATCTGCTTTTACTCTGCAGAATTCTGTCAGGGTCTGGTATGGCATAAAGGATGAAGTTAAAAACAATTGTAAACAATTTTAAAATTTTAAACAATTTTACCATTTTCCAAAAATAATTGGCACAAAGCCAAGCCAGTGCAACATAATAGAGTACAAACCCCGTACACCAACACATACCCTGTATTTGTTTTAAGCTTATTACTCTCTGCTATTCTTTCTTTCTTGTTTGTTTCCTGCCAAAAGTGGACAAGCCATTATGATACTATTTAGTGTTTTGCTGCCAAACTTGGTAGTTACCTTATCCCAGGATGCGCTTGGGAGAAAGTTTCAGGGGCCAGGGTACAAACCAGGGATGGTCTGGTCCTTTTATTTGGCATTCTAATGAGTCCTTCCCAAAAGAAAAGCTATAAAAAGCAAATGGGTGCCTTTTTACCAATATTAAACATGGCCAAATTATAACTTGATGGATGATCTCACGGTGCTTTGAAAAAATACGTGCACACTGTGCTTTCTTTTGCAAATTGGAATTTGGGTCTAGCCTAGTCTCCATTGATACATCATCCTTTACAGTCCAGGCCTTAAGAAAGAGCATTAGCTATCATCTGAGGAGTGTTAAATACTTCACTATATCTGGAAATGTAAGTGCAGGGGACAAATAATATAGTGTTCTTGGCTCCAGATTTCCTGTGCCTTGTTGCTACTTGCTCGTTACTCTGCCCACTACCTGCTTGCTGCCCAGAAATATGCTGCAATGAAGCAAGCACCAGCTTGTCCTGTACTGACAGAGCAGCACATGCAGTGTCTGCACCAGCTGCCTCTCTGATCATCAGGAACATTTCCCAAGAACACATTGAATGCACTGTGTGGAGAAAGAGCAACTTACATTTGGGATTCCTTTTTCTTGCAGTACCCCAGAATGGATGTTTGTATCTGATCTCTGGCTGTGTTAATTCAAGGCCTGCATTTATATTTGAAGTAAGAGCTCATTAAGTTTCAATGGCACCCTAGGGAAAAATGTCATAAAAACAAGTGTTGGAAATACAGCTGGACTGTTAGAATACAATTATAGTATTGATTAAGTAATGTAGCAAGTAAATGTTGTTACAATACAAAAGCTTTTAAAAATTATATCAAATGGGACTAGATTTGATTTTTACTTTCAGCAGTGGTTCGTAGGATTGCTCATGGGGGGTGGGAGAGCTTTCACAACGTGCATTTATGTATGAGCTGCTATCAACAGATCAGACTTTTAATCAAGATTGGTGTATTTACTTTATTTATATACCACTCCTAATGTCTGTTAAATAGAGGGTTATCCATTAACGCAGGTTTTACTGTAGATGATGCTATTTATATCCATTAAATGGTACAAATTGACAAATAATGTAAATTTGGATTTCATAGACATCCCCTACCCCTAATTATCAGTTTAATCAAGGTTTAATTTGTGTTCAGCCTCCATAATATCTGTATCCAGCCAATGAAGTACAAAAGCCCTTTGCCATTTATTCTCCCAAGCCATCTTTTAGAAAACATGGTTGCCTCAAATGTGATTGACTGACTGACTTGGCGAAGAAAGGCTGACTTGGATTGCCATCCTTTTTTTGCCCAGACTAGTAATTGAGGGGAGCCAGGCAGCAATGACACGGAGGAGGGGACTTAGCTTATCCTGCATTTGCCAAATCCTAACTTAAAGCATATGTTCATTACTTAATTGATATAAACTTATCTGTTGTTCTGTACAAATACTGGCATAGTTTGTTTCAGTCAGCCAAGTTTGTTTTGTATAATGTTGGGAAGAATTGCACATTTGACAACAATAATAATGCAATCTTATTTCTTTTCACTACTGAATTTGTAGGAATGGGATTGGTAAAATTAAGAGAAAAGCTGCTAATTTAAAACCACAAAAGCTTTACTGTCTGAAAAATTCAGGAAGGATTCCCAAATCATGCTAAGCCACAATATGTTCTCTTTGGGTTTGACACAGCATGTTCTGTATGCCCAACACTGGTGAATTCAGCAAACCTTATTTTTCTATAGAAAAGTTCTGCACTTGGAATTAATACAATGCACAGAGCCTAGAAATCAGCTAGTCTCAGAGGCTAAGCAGAGTCATGCCTGGTTAGTGCTTGGTGGGAAGCCTCCAGGGAATCCAAGGGCTGAAGGCTAGATAGGGAAGTCATAATACATCCAGAGGAACGTAATGGCAAACCACTTTTTTACTGCTGCCAAGAAAATTCCATTGATGTGGCCACAAAGTCACCTAAAGTTGAACTCAAAGAAAACTTTTCTTTTACCAAGTAGGTAGCAGAGACTTCTATGCATTTCAAGAACAGAAGAGTTTCTTAAGCTTTTCTCCCACAAAAGCATCTTGACATTTTTGATATTTAATGAGAGTGGACAGTTTTATGATGTACCTTCTTTTTCGCTCATCTGAGATTCACAGACAAGGCAAGAAATGCCTTCTTCCCTGAAATGGATTTTGTGTGATGTGGAAGCTGTACCTGCTGATTTGTATGTAACCCAGAAATTAGGAAAAGGGGGAAGTATCTCACCTTAGTCAACAAGATGCTGGGGGTCAGTTCTGCCAACACTTTAACAAAGAAAGAAAACAGCTGAAATGTAGACATAGCCTTAGGCCATTAAATAATTAAGAAGAAAATAACATTTCAATCAAAAACACCTACTGAAGAAAATATTTGGAGTTTTGGTTAGTGATTTAAATTTATATTTCAACTTTCCAGCTGTTATGCCTCTTTTCTTTAATCATTGCAACAACCTTGCAAGGTAGGCAACACCATGAATAACTGGTGCAAAAACCAAGGGACTTTTGGAATTAATGATGGCTTGAGTCTCCTTAGTCCTAGTGAGAAACGGGGATCACACATTGCACCAAGCTATGGTTTGTATAACCATTGTTTAAGTCACAATGGTTGGGTTTGCAGAACACAGTCAAATGTAAACTCTGGTTTACAAAGGTTCATAGTACACTAAATCCAAATGGAACAAACTGATTTAATGTGGTCTGTAAACTGGGCCCAAGATTTTTGCTAATACAAGTGTGTGGATGGTGGGTGCTTATTCAACCATTTTGAGTAAGTTTATTCAACAATTCTGAACAAGCATAAAGCACCAGAAATCAGAAAATGCATGTTGTTTTCAAAATTCCATAAGACAACTTATTCTGTATTATCTATTATTTTTCCTCTTGGCTATTCAAACTTATTTCTCTTATGTAAAATATTCACTACTTAAAGCTTCCATGCTAGTTGTATTCAGACTATTTTTCAAGTTATATTCCAGTAATTATACTTCTACAAAAAAATGAACTGTAAATAAAGGAAATGCAAAAAAAAGGGGGGGAGGCTTTTACTGTCAACTGTCTTAATGAACAATAATAAAATGTAGCTAGATAGAGATGTCAGCCTACACTTGGAAAGCTTACAGAAGGGCTGTACAGCATGGAATCAAATTATCTAATTAGAAGCTAATTAGCATGAGAAACTTGGCTAAAAATGAAGGTTATTCAGAATGAATTCTACATGATGAAGTTGAGCTTGTTTGACCCTTTATATAACCACACACATATATATTTGCTTCTAATACAAAAATTAGGCAAGATTTGGCCAAAGTGGAAATATTTGCTAAATTAAGTGAATATAAATTATTACCATAAAGTCTACAAAAACAGTTAATGGAAGATAATGGCAGCCAAGATTGCCATTTCTTCTCCTGAAAGCAGTTTTGACTTTTATTAGCATCTCAGAAACATCAGGGTAGGTAGATGTTTAAAAAATTCAAGATGGCAATTAAGCCTATGCAATCACAACCCCCCCCCCTTTTGTTTACATACATGCATCACAGACAATGGGATATACAAGGGGCAGAGTTTCAATCACAGCCACCATCTTGACTTTTTTTTTTTTTTTTGATCCTCCTTGTGGATGTTCCCTGTTTGGTGATAAGGGCAAGAATTCCCTTTCCCTACCTTGAGAAGCTATGCTTGTAGAGCATCTGTCTCTTAATACAAATTAATAGAAGCAGTAGCAACATGATAGAACTTGTAGCCATTGACCAACTGATTCATGTATCCTCCTTTTAAAGCCAGATAAATTGCTGTCCATCACCACATCCTGGGTTAGCAAGTTCCATGTATTTACTATATAAAATATGAAGAAATACTTATCTCTGTTCTGAACCTCCCACTGTTCAGCTTTGATTGATAATTACAGGCTCAAAAAACTACTAGTTCAAGAATGAAAGGAAGTAAGAGAACAATTTACTTCACATTGGAAATGCTCCACTCAGAAGATAAGAATCCAGAAGGAAAAGAGATTTCTATTCTTTTTCATCTCTCCCTATGCCTTGCTTTCCCAGCCCCCCTCCAATTAATAGGAGGGAATTGATTTATGCCAGTTCTTGAACAGGCATGTGTACACTTGGTTTGGAAAATATGCCTTGAGGTCTGGAGGACTGTGACATATCTACTATTTTTTCCCATTTCTACCATTGGGATTTGATGCTGGAAAAGAACCATGGCCATTTCTAGACTAGTGGAGCTGAATTCTCCTGAGGGTAGATCTCTGCCCCTATTTAAAGACCGAAGTGTCTGAACAAATTTATCTTTAGTATAAGCTATTGTGGGAAAGAAGACACTTTGCCAGAATCATAAAACGATCAACTATATGGGCAGCTGCATATGCCAACATGGTGTAGTAGTTATGGTATAGGCTAGGATCCTCAGCTGCAGAAACTCACTGGATGATTTTGGGCCAGTCGTCTCTCAGCTCAACCCTCCTCAGAGTAACTGTTGTGAAAATAGTATCTTCAGGTAAGCTCACCTTGAGTTCCTGACACAAACAAGCAAATACACATTGGGACAGTTTTTCTTTCGGCAAAGGAATTCTGTGTATGCAGCTGTACATGCAGAACATTCTGTGTCTCTGTGTTAACACAAACATGGACTAAGATATTAACAGTAACTGACAACATGGGACCAGATGTACTGCTGAGAAGCCAAAGACTGTATATAGGTTATCTTTGCAATCAGATTCTCTGTCTGAAATAAGATACTTAGAAAATCCTAGTCTGGGCATTTTACTGTCAAGAACACAATGGGAGTTAATTTATATTACACTGGGCAGCATTATAACCAAGGTCCAAACTTTATGCCTTAAATTGTACCCAAAAGGTGGACTTAACATTTCATGATTACTGTACTCCTCTCTCAAATTGCTTACAAAATGAAGACACACCTTTTCTCTTCCACCCTACCCATGTTCTGCAACCCTGTAAATATGCACAAACTCTTAGGTGTGTCTCAACAAGCTTTGTTAAATCCTGGCCTACAGATCTTGTGACACCAATAACATTTGTTTTCCTAAATAGGATATACTGTACTGTAAAATGCACAGAGCAACTACTGCCACTTATTGATAGGACTTCTAACGTGCTCTTAAGAAAAGCTAGTTTAAGGCTGCCATCTCCTGCTTCTGCAGTAAACTGCAGTAGCAAACTCAGGAAATCACATATGCAGCAGAGTAATACCTTCTGCACTAAACACTAGCTGTTGTCAAAGCATAATAGTATATTCTTCTATATACAGAAATGCTTTTCTTCAGTGTAGCACTGGATCTAAAGAGTAGCTAGTCACTGGTTAATAAAATGCACCAGTTATGCATTGGCATTTCTCAAAAGGAAAACAGTAACATTTTGGGGCTCCTTAAGGTCTTAAATAATATGATCATCAAGGTTTTGTGGATCACAGACATTTCATCAGATGCACGGAGTACAGTACAGTAAACATAGAACTGCTTTATTTTATACAGTAGTCATTCCCAAGCTTTGTGACATCATTTGTACAAAATCTACACATTAATTTAAATGTCCTACTGCATTGTTTGGCTTATTACCTAACAAGTGAATTTGACGTTGCAGCCTTAGTAGCCTAATTCTGGCCATTATTTAAAATAATTGCTATTCTAAAACTGCATTACTAAACTCACATTGCCTAAGAAATCCAGCGGAGTTTATCGAGTTTTCATCCTGCTTTGATTAAAAGAACATTTCAAGATGGCTCAAGAGAAAATGATAAAGTACAGATATTAGAAACTTAGAAATGAAAAGTAAAACTGAGAAGTTGCAGTAACCACAAAACAATTGCCGAGAGGAAGCTATTGCTCTCAGATGATGCTTTGGGGGTTCAGGTTAGCCACTATAAGAAGCGACCTACCGGCTCTGCAGGCCTGGATCTGATTCAGAAAACGATATTCTTTGGTCAGCCAAGACCAGTTAAAAAATCTGGGAGTGGTAAACGTATTTAGGACTAAATTCGGCCTCTCCTAATCCAGTAACTTCCAGATGTTAGATGGGAAAAGGCCGGAAAATCCAAAAACTTAAGCCAGAGATTTGCAGCTGAACAGTAATTTCAAGAGAGCGATTGCACTACCGCACTAGGCATTTTACGCCTGCAGCTTATGCACCATTCCTTGATATTCGGGAAATAGGCTGTCTCAGGTTTCAGCGGCTCTACTCTAATACATTCTTATTAAAACAATTATATGACAACTCCCCCCCCCCCCCATTCTGAATATAAAACAAACGATGCCAACAGAGAGGCTCCCTCCCCCCGCCTTAGCCAGGATTTTCTGGCGATTCGGACGTCCTTCCGGCAGCGGCAGCAGCAACACGCGCCGCGCCCACGGAAAGCAACAAACCGGGCGCGCGCGAAAACCCGCGATATCTCGGAGGGGAGGCCCCGCGCCGCCCGGGCAGCTACAGAGGCTTCCGGCTGCCTCCGTGGTTTCCTCCCCTGGGCCGGCCGGAGTCTGCGCAGTCTCCGTTGGGAGGGATCTGCGGGCTGGCTTGGCGAGGGCGCGGCGGGGCTCGGTTTCTGCCGGGTAGGAAGGAGGTGCCCGGGGAGGTTTGTGGCTGCTTCCGCCGGGGTCCCCCCCGCCCCTTTTCTTGCTCCGGTCGTGGCAGCTTTGACGGTCTTCCAAGGCAACCTTTCTTCGCCAAGTCAGTCAGTCCGCTGGCCTGCCTGCTTTCTAGTCGCTCATCTCGCTGCTCTTTTCTTCTTTTTCCGGCCCGGGCTCGCCGTCCTTTTCAGTCCCCCTTAAGCTTTTCTTTCGAGGTGCCCTTCCTTCCAGCCCTCTTGCAAGCTCCCCATTGTCCACCTCACCATATGTCCTTCATTTAGCCGTCTCAGTTTCTCGCCTGCGGGACGCTCTTGTGGATACCCTGCGGACTAGTTCTGCGGCTTTCGAAGTACTTACTCTAAGCCAGTCTTCTGCAGCCTGGTGCCTTCCAGCTGTGTTAGACTTCAGCTCCTGTTAGTAGGTACTTTGATATCACGATGATACACCGTGGTCTGGGCGTTTGAGTGTCGAAGTGGAATTGGGATACCTAGATTCAAGTCTCTCCAAGCCCCAGAGCTTGTTGGCTTGTCCCAAAACTCAGCCCACTTAGCTCACAGGTTTATTGTGAGAATTGGGTCAGAACATGAAGAATGTGTATGCTATTTTGAGCTGTGGAAAAATAGGTGTAATAATTAATTGCTCATGGCTGTATTATATTTTTATAACGTATTGCATAGGAGTGAAGACATGTAACTCTTTAACTTCAGAAACAGTGGAGAGGGATTTGGTTTTGTCACTTTAGAAGATCAACCTATTTATCATGGCGAAGTCTTTCATGTACTGTAATCCACTTTATGAATTGAATGCTAATCCAGATAATAAATATTTGAAGGTCTTTTAAAATACTGTACCACAAATCTCATTTCCATAACTGGCTAGCTTTCTGGAAGCATTTAGTTTCATCTGCAAGAATCCTTGTTCAATGAAATAATTTATAGTGAAGCTAGATGGTGCAGGATTACTTTTTCTTTTTTAATTCCAGGTTCCATTTAAAAAAGGTTTAGTTTTTAGAAGCAAAATATGCTGCAACTTTCAGTGTTCCCACCAAAACATATTAACCTAACAATGTGTAATAATAAACCTCAAACATCTTTTCTGTTTAGTTCACCTGCCTGCAACTGAGATGATTGGTTTTAACTTGTAAAATACACTTTCTTATTTCATTATTTTTAGCTATTGCAAGGAAGTAAAAACGAAGTTATTTTAAATTATTTTTTCTGAAATGTTTAAAGGGTCTAGAGCTATTGATACCCCTTTAATGACTGCAACATATGTTGTCCATGCTTCTATATTTCCATTATTAAAGAGTGAATTCTGTTGTTTATGCAGCCAGAACAGTATCACCTACCCCCAAAATGTATCTGAAGACTTGTCAAAACTCTGAGGTTTGCAGAAGTAGAAACAATCTGCAGGAAAAAGAAATAGCAAAGTGGGAAGAATGGAAGAACCTGGTTTTAATTTTGCTGCTTGTCCGTTTCCCATCATTGTTTAGGATTACAACTGTATCAGGCTTTTGTTGCAGGTCTCATTTTTATATAGAAATCCTGAATGCAGTTCCCTGTGTTCCAGTTCATGCATAGTCAAAATTCACCATGCACATAATGGACTGAATATACTTGGGATGTGTAAAGTTTACGGTCTGTAGCACTGCAAACTAACACTAGGAACAGAGACTTAAAATGAGGAAAATCCTGAACAATCTAACAAGGAATGCATGTTGGATGGAGAAAAGCCTTGGGAAAGCAGGGGGGAAGGGAAATTAATTATTTGGAAAGAGATGTGGCTGAATATAACCCCAAACAGGAAAATTTCATATAGCAACATTTTGTCATTGGATGTACTGATAGTAAGATGCTTATTTCCTAACGTGTTAATTTGTCTTTATTTTAGAATGAGACATGGCTGAGGATCCTCAGAGAAATTTCCGATCTGTGTACTATGAAAAAGTAGGATTTCGTGGTGTTGAAGAAAAGAAGTCGTTAGAAATTCTTCTGAAAGATGATCGGTTGGGTATGTTTGATAGCCCATATAGTACAATATAATGTTTGCAGTTGCTCTGTATGTATACTGAGGCCTATAATCCCATATATGCCTTTTTGGAAAAAAAGATTGAGTCTTCCCAATCTGTATGTATTCTGTACATAACTTCATAGAATCATAGGATTGGAAGGGATCTTGGAGGTCCAGGGCAGGAATCTTCATACCATCCCAGACAAATGGCTGTCCAGCTGTGGAAATCACCAGTAATGGAACATCCATGACCCCATGCATGCTTGGAACATACGTATGTCATAGGTATAAATATGAATGATCCAGCAACTGGGAATATATTTGTTTGATTTTGAATTATCCACATTTCACTTTGAGTAACATGCAATGTAGATACCAGCCTTGCAGCTATTTCAGCCCATATTCATTACATGTTCATCCCTGCTGGGAGACCCAATGATTTGAAGTATTTGGTGTTTTTCATGTGGAAGATATACTGCAGAGTATGAACACATCCAGTTCAAACATATTTTTTCACACCTAAATAATGTGCAAGTTTTCATCAGTCAGCATTTTATTCAGCCTTTCCTAACCTGGACCCCATTAATATGAATAGCTAATTATCTAGAATTTCCTAGCCAGCATGCCTATTATTGAAAGTTCTGAGAGTTACAAGATGCCCATGTTGGAGAAGCCAGCTTTAATTAATTATATATTGAGGGTAAGCTAAGGGTATATTTTGACTTTTGGCAGAATTACCTCCTCTTTTTTTCTGAATTACTCTGACAACTGAATATCCAACATTTCTAAAGCCCTACAGGTTATTACAGCAAGGTAGAAATGAGAGACGAGAAATATTTTTTATCTCTCCACCATTTCAACCCTTGAAGGTATCCTATTTCAAGTATTGCATAGAAGGAAATCCTTATAAATCAACAGTCTTCTGCTGGAAGCAAGTTTGGTAGAATTTGATGAGGATTAATCACCTCTTGATTGCATTATTGAAATATGTTCTACATGGGGCTGCCCTTGAAGAGGATTTGGAACCCTCAGCTGGTCCAGAATGCAGCAGTATATGTGGTTTTGGGCACATTGTGGTATGCCATATAACACTGGCTGCATTGGCTCCCAGTAGACTTCTGGGAGTTCAAGATGCTGGTTGTCAGCTTTAAAGCCCTAAATGGCATGGGATCAAATTACTTATGGGACTATCCTCAGTGGTTCCTGCTTGCCCCACCAGATCTGGCAGGGTGAGCATGCTCCAGGTACCATCAATAAAGCAATGTCATCTGGTGGGTCCCTGGAAGCATGCCTTCTCTGTTGTGACGCCTGGCCTATGGAACAGCCTCCCTCCTGAAATACAGGTAGCCCCTACTCTATTGGCCTTTTGTAAGGCCATGAAGACCTGGCTCTTCCTCCAGGTGTTGGGTTCAGGATGTTGGCATGGAGGCTCTGGCATGGGTGTATGTGATTAGTGATTTTGTGGTTTTATTGTGCCTTGATACAGTTTTATTTGGTTTTTGTTTGTTGTTTTTGGTTTAATGGATTTTTTAAATCTTGCTCGCCGCTCAAAGTTTCTTGGATAGATGGGTGGCCATATAAATTGGATTAATAAACAATTAAAATATAGATTCTACTTATTTTATTAATACAAAACTAGAGTTTTAATGAGAGGGAGGGAGGGTGTGTGGAACTTTCTGCAGGAGCTGAGCTGGATTGCTGACTGATTTTCTCCTCCATGGCTGGAACACTCCTTCTGACTTGAGGAAGGCAGAAAATTTACCTGTAATATGTTCTCTGGAGAGCCTTTTGTCCTAATACCAGGAACCCATTGTCAGTGTTGATTAGAGATACCTCATAACATTGTTAAAATATTGTTTTTAAATCTTCATTCATAGATATTGAGAAGCTTTGCACATTTAGTCAAAGGTTTCCTCTCCCATCCATGTATCGGACCTTGGTGTGGAAGGTGCTTCTAGGTATGGAAATTGATGAAGACTAAATGCTTCCTTATAAATAACAAGGTGGCTTTGCTCATCTGCTTACAACTGTGTTTCCTGATAAAACCTTGGAATAGATGCCTAGCGGGTGTATCCATTAAAACATATTAAGAAGTGTTAAGCAATATAATTGGCTACTGTAATGCATGTAAAGTGAAATTTCCAGTGGTTTGCATTATGTTTCTGAGTATCTTTGCTTAACCTGGAGTATTTAGGAAGGAATACTGCTTAATTTTTTTGTGAAGACATTCTAGCATTGCTCTGATATCTCTAGCTTTTCTGAGGTTGGTCTGGGAAAAACTGTTACCTGAAATTTTCAGGACGCATCAAAATAGGTAACACTGGTTTTTAATCAGCATCCCAAACCTGGCTTCTTCCAGATATGTTGGAACTGGAAATTTCAGATTCTCAACCACATCTGTATCTGGGGTGGAGAAGACTGGTCTATATAGTCTCATGGTTTTGTTCCCTAAAAACAAATAATTATGTGGTTAAAATGTTCAGTAGTTTTGTGTGTTAATAATTAGGGAGACTTGGACTGTGCTTTTGAATTTTCTGTATAAAAGCTGTATTCTGTAGTCAATCCTAAATCAGTCAAACCTAAGTACCCTTACATATATTTACAGGCGGAACTCCAGTTTGTAAAACAAACAAACAAACAGTACATGAATGAGGCTTGCTTTTCTGCTCATTCCTCCTGTACAGTGTCTTCAGCAAGAAAACTGCCCTTGCAGCTTGTTAGCAGAGACATTAGAGAACATAGCAAACTAGAGTATGCAATATCAGGGCCATAGCATTTCTTATGAACAGATGCTGGATTTTTTTTAGTTGATCTGAGAAAAACTGGTATGAAGGTGAATGTTTCACCCTCAGAGCAAGTACACTTCAACCTAAATCTCTCGTTCTCTCTTTTTCTTTAAAGGAATTCTCCCACCTCACCATGAATCTCATGCGTTTGTGATGAAATGCAGAAAAGAAGAGTATGGGGATGTGTACCGTGCTCTTCAAGTAATTCGCTTTATCACGGATTCTACTCCACAGGTTGAAGTATTCCTCCGGATATATCAGTTGGAATCAGGAAAGCTACCTCAAAATCCATCTTTTCCTTGGGTCAGTGAAGGTTAATTTTACTTTTGATAAAATTTTTACGCACAAACTCAGATCTTTTCTCTCTGAAATTGAGTTAAATTGTGAGGGGAATGCATAATGATAATCTGGAAATGCAGTTCATATCTGCATTTGTGATATCAAATTAATTTTTCCTTGGAATACTGCGAAGGGAATGATTGGGAAAAATTGGCTGTAATGGCAATATATTCTAGGCCCAGCCATGGTTTTTTGCATAATGGGCTCTACATGGGGCTACCCTTGAAGAGTATCTGGAAGCTACAGCTGGTGCAGAATGCGGCGGCGCAGACAGTTCTTAATGCCCCTAGGAGGGCACATATAACACCGCTGTTGCGTGAGCTGCATTGGCTACCAGTTTGTTTCCGGGTCCAATTCAAGGTGTTGGTCATTACCTTTAAAGCCCTTTATGGCACGGGACCAGGTTATCTGAGGAACCGCCTCGCCCTGGTCACTTCAGCCCGCCCCACTCGGTCCAGCAGAAGGGGCAGGTTGCAGACCCCACCAGTCAGGGAATTGCAATTGGTGGGGTCTAGGTAGAGAGCCTTTTCTGCTGTAGCGCCCACCCTATGGAACATCCTGCCTTCTGAGGTCCAGTGTGCCCCCTCCGTCATGGCCTTCAGGAAAGGTATTAAATCCTGGCTCTGCCAGAAGGCCTGGGGGCCAGAGGGGGGCCTGCACCTGTGGAGATGGCTGGTGGGATGATGGGTTGTCCCCCCCCCCAGCATCTTACAGGGTTTTTTTTTAGGGCTAAAAATTAGAGGTTTTTTAGGGTATTTTTAATATGTTTTTAATTATTTATAGTTTTTAGCCATCTTGGAGAGAACTGTGTTTTTTATTGTGAGCTGCCCAGAGTCACCTGTTGGGGGAGATGGGCGGCATACAAGCCGAATGAATGAATGAATGAATGAATGAATGAATGAATGATGTTTTCTTCTTGTGGTTAATGGCAAATGTTGCAGAAATTAGAATTGCTGAGAAAAAGCAAACGTGCATCCTCCTTGTGTATTCTTAACTGTAACTGTGGAGGACTGTGGTGAAGCATTTACAATTCCTCTTTAGGAACTGAATGCTTTCATTTGCCTCTGCAGTTCCAATTAAGGATGTTCCCTTTTATCTTTCCTTTTTCAAGATAATGAAGGGCAGTAAAGTAGTAATAAGAAAAGCAAGCATAACAACATTTATTCCCTGGTGCTAGATAAAAAGCATACTTCTTATCTAGTCCTCAAACATAATACTTTAATAGGTGGAAAAAATTCTTTTGGAAAGTAAAGTGTCATTAAAAAGGGTGTTAGAGATGGTGAGAATCAACTTACATATAAATTAAAATATATTTTGGCTTTTTCTTCCTCTGCATTGGTGTTGTTTTCTTCAATTCTTTTCAGTTAAACTTGTACAAAAAATCCAATATGAACTCCATTTTCAAAAATGAAAAAAAAAAGGCTATTATAGCACACATGATTTTATTCAGTCAACCTTTATTGCAGGTCACAGACCCAGACCACTTAAAAGAAAATACAGTATGTAAAACAAAGTACAGTGTAACATGCATGATTTTAAAAAAGCCTTGTAATCACGTTTAGTGTACTTTGCTGTCATCAGTACACAATTTTTATAGATTAAATTATAAAATAGATAGCACCTGTTATCTTGGGATCTTTATCTGCCAAAACAAGCTGTACATAGAATTCTTCTGTCTAGCCTGGAAATGGGCTAAGAAGTATTGGTATCTCATTGCAAGTGTCTCAGTAAAAATTGAAAATTTAAAAATGATCCTGTGATTCAGTGCCCCCAACTTTACAAAGATAAAAGCCTTTTGCAGTATTTACCCTTCAACACTGCTGATGGTAAGATGCTAAATCACAATATTGTAAAGGCCCTCTGAAATGTATTGTTTGTAAGTTGGGCCAAGTCTAATGCTGGTTTAAAATGAAATTAGCTGTACTCCAGTTGAGCTCTTGGTATATTCTGTTTGTAATACCATGTCAAGAATTCTTTATTTAACAACTACCATTGCCTAATCTTGCCTCAGGTGCATCAGCATCTCATTTGAGAACCCCTATTTATAAAATGTGTCCTTTATTGGAGTTTCCAAGATGAGTAATATTTGTCTGACAGGATAAGATGTACCAGAATTACTTTGGGATGGAAAGTGAGCTTTTAACCAACATCTGAATACACATTGCCATGCCCCCATTTCAGTTTTTATAAACTCTGCCTCCGACCATAGAGCAGCATTAGGCACACAATGTGCTACCCAACATAACCCTGGGAAACTGGTCAGAACTTTCTCTAATTTTTTACAGTTGACACCTGGATTTAACTGCGCTTCATCTTGGCTTCAAAGCAGCTGGTGCATAGTGGGCTCTTCCAGAAAAAGGAAGAGAGGATTGCTGCTGAACTTCTCTATGTGTTCAGAGCAATGTGGGAGATAAGAGTGTCGCTTCTCTGAATAATGTTCACACACAAAACCCAAGTACTTGAAACAAGGGAGTTGTTCAATTACAGGTCCTTTAAGGGTCCAGCACAACTTTTTGAAGCCCTTTGCAAAATGCATGACCTTTGTTTTCTCATAGTTAATGTATAACAAGTGTTCCCTACAGTAATGGACCAGTGCTGCCATGGCTGTTCCAAAACATGTCGGTATCTGCAGTAGTATGACAGCATCATCTGCGTAAAGCAGTATAGATGCAGGTTTATTAGCCAGTTTGAGGGAATGAAATACTTCCTTACTTGAGGCATCTTCCATTGCATTAATATAATTAAAAAGTAATGAGGCCAAAATATACCCTTGCTTAACCCTTTGCTGATTGGCCTCTGTGTTTGAAAGTGTATATTACCCACAAACTGGTGTTCTTACAAAGTGCATGTAATAGGGTGAGTACAGGTAGTCCTTGGTTAACGATGGCAGTTGAGACTTTTTCTGTTGCTAAGGAATGTGGTCGTAAACCATAATGTAATATGATGGCACTGCTTAGCAACGGCAGTTCCAGTACTTCTGGGTGCCATCATTAAGTGAGTTCCATGCTGTTAAGCGCAACTTCACATGGTCACCATTTGCGACCTCCTGCTGCCTTCCCCATTGACTTTGCTTGTTGGAAGCTGGCAGTGAAGGCTGCAAAAGGCGATCACGTGACCATGGGATGCTGCAACATCATAAGTATGAGCCAGTTGCCGAATGCCTGGATCTCTATCATGTGAATGTGGGGATGCTGCGATGGCCAGAACTTCGAGGACCAGTTGTAAGTATTGCTTGTTCAGTGCTGTCATAAGTTCAAACGGTTGCTGAATGAGTGGTTAAGCCAGGACCACCTGTAATAACCTATCAATCATAGTTTCATTTTTGACTCATGGAAAGATAAGATTACAATCACATGCAGGCATCTGAAAATAAGCTTCATTGATTAAAGTAGACTTATTTCAGGGTAAATAGATATAAGCTTGTTTTGCATGAACTATGGACATGTAATCTCTTAATAATCCTTTCAACAACTATGTAAGGTTGATTGGTTCTGTGGCCCCCATATTATAAAGCAAGGGAAAGAGCAAAACTGACAGATGGTGGCATACCTAAGATCACCTAATAGGTTCATGACCAAGATGAGATTACCTCAGGTGCTGACTATGGGTTGAGCAAGATAGCTATTCCCTCATCTCCCAGAGCTCTAAACCTGCCAGAGGCCATTGTCTTGCAGCCTCCTTGCGAGGAGCAACTGTCTGAAGCACTTGTGGGCAATCTCAAATCCTCTCCTTGTCTGGAGAGGAATTACAAAGAACCGGTTTTCTTGCTGGCTCTTCATTATACCATGGCCCTGCTTTTAGCAGAGTCGTCTTCAGTTCGCCATTTCTTCTCCAGAAGTCCCGTAGGTTTGCTGATTTAGAAACTTTTGTGTAGCATCCTCAGTGCACACTTGCACCAAACACATTGCTATTAGTGGGAACTTGGCTGCAGATTTTAACTATGTGATGCACGTGCTGCCTCTCTGTGATTCTCTGCCATGCCTCCTTTGCTTTCTAGGAATCTGAAGATAAGATATTCCTTGCTATTGCTAAAGCGATGGAAGAAATGGTGGAAGATAATATTGATTGCTACTGGCTAGTCAGTAGCTTTGTGAACCAGTTAAACAATAAGTACAAGGAGTCATTACCGCAGCTGGTAAGAAAATAAGAGTGTCTCTGCAGAACTGCACATGTGAGCTTATATCCCATATAGAAATGGGAAATGGGATTCAAGATATGTAATTGGTAATGTGTATCATCCTTACTGTTAGAGATGAGGAAAATATAAATTTAAAATTATATGCAAAGAAGATGGTTATGATGATACAAGGTAGTTTCTGGCTATGGGCTCTTGATTTAAGTAATTTCACATGAGAAATCAGTTTGAATGTTAAAAAAAATCTGCAATGCTTGACTTGTACTTGCTTGTCTTATAGGCTTTATATTCACCATCTGTAAAAAAAATAATATTAATTGCCTGTGATCAGAGCTTTCTGGTTTTGTGCTAGCCATCTCTAACTTTTGTTGTGGATTTATGTAGTTAAATAAAGTTTATGCATATATTTACATTAAGTTTGTGCTTATGCTAACTTTATAACAGACTCCACTGAATCCCTCTATCCACCAACACCACAATTTTGCATTTGGTTGTAAAACAGTGGACTCGGGATTGTGGTAAAAGAAAATAATAATTCCCATTAGCCCAGTCTGCCTAGTGTGCTCTGGGACACTGTTGCTTCTGACAATGTCTCTTAGAAATGTGCAGCATGATTTTGAAGAAGACTGAAGTGTTGCGACCTGAATTGGAGAAAATAGGATGTAATATAGCAGGAGATAGTTTGTTTGGCCTTGGCTTAGTGTTTATGTGTAGTCTCCTCTGGTGGCACTTAAGGCATTAGTGGGAGATTGGAGATAAGCTGCTTATTCCAGACAAGATGCCTCATAAAAGGTAGGATGATAATTGAGAAAATGTTCCAATCTTAGAACAAGCACTTTTATTTTAATTGTTATTGTATATATCTGAAACTGACTGGTCAGCTTCTTTCTATTCCTGTTGATAATTTCTGTTATGATTCATTACCTTAAGAGTTGCCTGCAAAACCATGAGGCTGCAAAGAGTGACAGTAGAGATTGAGTTTGTCATAATATACTATGATTTATTGTGATGAGTGAGCCAGCTTCCTGCTGGGCTTCACATGCTCCCTGTTTCCTTTTGCACATCTGCAAGGAGGAGATTGCAAGCATTCACTTTCACTTTTGATTAACTGCATTTTACTGTTGTGCTTGAGCTTTAAAAATGTGCTAACCTTTACTTATTTATTTTATATATTTATATTTCAAATTTGTCACCACCCATTCACTGTGGGGTGATACTGGGTGGTTTACAGTAAAAATAGAATAAATATTGATTAAAATAGATAAATATTAATTAATTAAAATATGTTAAAAATATGCTTCCTTAGCTTGAGGGTTAGTTATTTCAAGCAAACCATAGTTTTAAATCACCACAGTTTAGGTCAGCTCCAGGGCTTGAGAATGGAGGGCTCTGTACTCCATTGGTTTTCTTCCTTCCTTCCTTTGGGGCCAGTTCCAATCACTGTTGGTTGGAAGGGAGAGATCACTCCTTAGGCCCCTCCTTTGTGGAGTGCTCCAGGGCTCAGGGCTCTCTCCCCTCCTATTCAACATCTACATGAAACTGTTGGGTGAGATCATCCTCTAGTTTAGGGTTCCATATCATCAGTATGCTGATGTTACTTAATTATATCTTTTAATCTTAGACTGGCAGAGTGAGGCTATTGAAGTCCTATCCCAGGGCCTGGAGGCTATGCAGGCCAGGATGGGGAGGAACCGTCTTCAGCTCAGTCCTACCAGTACTGAGTGGCTGTGGTTGTTAGGGCCGCCTGGATTTAGGGAGATTCCCACTGATCTTGGGTGGGGTTGCATTTCCAGTATGGGGTTGCACACTGATTGGGGGTGCGCAATCTGGAGTCTTCTTGGACTCATAGCTCCTGATTGATGAACAGATAGCAGCTGTGGCCAGGAAGGCCTTTAGACAGATTCATCTGGTGCACCCATTCCTGGATCAGGAGGCCCTTCAGGCAGTCACTCATGCCCTAGTCATTCAGCTTGTCTGTTGCAATGTACTGTGTGTAGGGCTGCCTTTGAAGATCACTTGGAGGTTTCAACTGGTTTAAAATCCAGCAACATGGTCAATGTTAGGCATACCTTGGCATGCCCATGTCATACCTCTGCTCTGCAAGCTGCACTGGTTGTATGTCTGCTTCTGGGTGTAATTTATTGTGCTGATTATGACCCATAAAACCCAATATGGCATAGGGCCTGGTTATTTGAAAGATCATCTATCTCCCGTGATATCTGCCCAGCACATATGAACTGATGGGGCAGGCGCACTTCAGGTCCCTTCAATTAAGCAGTGTCATCTTTCTGTGCTTTTTCTGTTATGGTGCCTGCCCTCTGTAATTAAGTTCCCCCTGAAATCAGGGTCTATCCCACCCTGACAGCATTTGGTGATCCTTGAAGACCAGGCTCTTCTCCCAGGACTTGGGCTATGGTGGTTGGAGCCCCTTGGGAGTTTTGTTGGCTAGATTCACTATCTTTTTCTTTATTAGCTTTCTTTCTTGTCTTTTGCTGGTTTATTTTTGAATATATTTATGTATGGATTTATATTATGAGCCACCCTGAGTCCTTTGGAGTTGGGCAGTGCCTAAATTGAGTAAATTAAATTAAATTAAATTAATTAAATTAAAAACCTAAAACAGCTTCCCCAGTTTGAGCATCAGAATTCCCAGCTAGCTTGGCTGTTGCTAAGAATTATGGGAATTGAAATTGAAAGATTTGAGAAGGCCCAGAAGTTGGTACCTCCCTCTAATGTGAAGTGTAGAGGTTTGCTCAAAAGCATCATGAGGCAACGCTAGAGGGGTCAGAGACTCTTGACCTTCAGTCTTCTGACCTTCCAAAGGTGGTGTCACAGGAATAGATGGAGCTGATTTTTAAAATTCTTTTTGGGATTAAGGGTGGAGACGCCCAATGCTCAGAGAGGCATTTGTTTCCTTTCTTATCCTTACTTTCTCCTCCAAGCCTGAAAAAGTGCCCAAAGTCTGAAGTGTTACATTTGTCACAGAATTTGTCACATTCATGAAATGCACCTAGAAGGCCTGGATGTGGGGGGGGAAGAAGGTTATTTTTAAATTATGTCCAGTAATTTTGAGGATGTGGGATATAGTCCTGTATGCATGCAAAATGCATGTTGAAGCAGAACCACTGGAAAAACACCCAACTAATTAGCAGACAGAAGCTGGTGTCATGGTAAAAATGTCATAATGTGTTCCTTTTGCCCTGTGATTTTTTTATAAAACTCTGGAATGCTGGTTCTTTAAGGAATTTTCAAATGACTGTAAATATATTGTTATGTATATTTCTGACCTTTAAGAAACATTATTCATTAAGTTATTTGCTTCATATATCACACTAAATTTAATTTGGCGAATGGTTTTTGTGCCACAAATTCCAATGAACAAGAAAAGTTTTAAAAATTATTTTAATATATTTCATTAAGTCTTTTTATATTTATGCTGCTGCAGCCAAAACTTCTGGAACAAATCCTGAGCCTTGAGGACAGCCGACTTCTAGCACATCTGAAATTGTGCTCAGCAATGGGCCAGCTTCCTTATAATCTTTGGTTTAGAAAGTGTTTTGCTGGATGCCTTCCTGAATCCAGTTTACAAAGGCAAGTTTCTCTCCCATCTCTCCTAGATTGGATAAATTAAGTCCCTGTAGTCTTCTTCAGTGGAACATATGCCCATGAATTACATGGACATTATGTTTTGACAGTCAGCAATTTCCAGTATTCTGAAAAATGTGTCAATTGTTCAGCTTTTCTAGGAGTTGTGTATACACTGAGATGTGATTTTGATCAGGAAAGAAATACATCAATAGTGAATATAAATTATAGATATAAAATTAAGGACATACAGTTTTATGACTCTGTGGTTGACTTTTCTAGGGTTTGGGACAAAGTTATTAGTGGTTCTTGCAAAATCCTTGTCTTTGTTGCTGTTGAGATCTTATTAACCTTTAAAATGAAGTTGATGGCCTTGAATAGTGCAGAAAAGATCGAACAGTTTTTGGAAAATGTAAGTATTCTTTCATACTGTACATTCTAAATCCTAAAAAAGCATTGTTTTAATTATACTCAGTGGTATCTTGAAGAGCAAGAGATAAACAACTGGTTCTACTCAGTTTTAGAAAACTGAAGTCAAAAGTGGGAATTTTTATTTGTATTTATATCCAGTTCAAGCAGGTCAAGTAATGGACAGTGCTAACCATGGCTGACAGTACAAGGTTAGAAATGATAATCGGAGTTTCTAGGTCTATAGCAGTTTCAACATTGTTTGCTTCAGTATCTTGATTTGATATTCTATATTTTGCAGCCTCTAGCCATAAATTGTGATTTATAGCTCACAATGGTTGAGTTCATTCATTGTGCTAAGTCATAATATAAGGGGTTTTGGTTGCAACTTGGCATTAAATATGAACCCAGCTCTATAAACCATGATTTATATCTTTGTGTTATCTGTGAACGAGGTTACTATAGCTTGTTTAACAAAACATGATGTAAAAGCCATGGCTGAGCATCATTTAATTTCAAGGGATTCTTTTAAACTGTGGTTTGGCTTGAACTCTGAATTTAAGGCAGAAGTATTAACTGGCTGAACTCATTCCTCCCTGAAGGAAATCTGTTTTATCCCCTTTCATGGATTTTGGAAGGATGATGGTTTTTAGAAAAGTCTTTGAATCATAGATTGTGTTCTTTGTAAAATAGCTTCTTTTAAAAAATCAGTTTCATATCTGTTGTAATATTTTATAGCATGTTACTGTGTCTTATTTTTAAAACTTAAAAGATATTGTTTTAAATTGTTAGCCATCTTAGACTGATTGAGGAGATAGCAGATGCTGTAAAAAAGTAAAAGTTCTGAACAACTTTCACAGATGGTTGGGTTGTGAGGACAGAGATGATAGTACCACATCAAACTATTTATCTTTTCTGCATTTGTGACCATAGCCCTTGTTTTTCTCTTATAGGATAAACCAGGGAATGGGTGGTTGTAGTAAAGAAGATCTCTAGGGACCTTCTATAGGGAATAGGAAGGTTAATATAACTGACATAGAATAGATTTCTAAGCAATCACTAATGCATTTGTGGATCCACTTTGCAGGCAGCCTTACTCTTACATTTCCCTGGAAGGAATACAGTAGCTCCATTGTTTGCCTACAGGGAGCTGATCCTTCCTGAGAAATGAATGAGCTGAAAAGCTCAGTGTGTATCAGAGCCCTTCGGTTCCTTGGGAGGTTTGAATGGAAAAGCCGGATTCGGATATTAGCATTACAATTCTGTACACATTGACCTGGGAGTAATCCCCCTGTGTGTATTGGAAGACATGATCCTGGGTAAACATACTCTAGACTACACTGTAAAACAACTCTGTATCTCAAGCTAAATATGCTTTTATCTTTCATAGATACCTCAAGATAACACTGATGCAATTGTGAGCAAAGCTATTGAATTGTGGCACAAACATTGTGGGACCCCTGCTCATTCAGTTTGAAATTACCTGCCTTTCTGTTTTTGTTTATGTCTCTTTCCCTCTCCAAAATATATAATTAAAATTATTTAAACATTATGGGTTCAGTGGTCATAATTGTGATGTGTTACTCCTGTGGCAGAGAGTTGGAATCTGTGGTATGACAACTCCTAGCAGTCCCAGTCAACATTGTGAATGGTGAAGGATTCTGGGAGTTGTAGTTCAGCAACATTTGGAAGGTCGCATGTTCCCTATCAGAAGAACCTCTACATACATATGTGTAGAAGAGATGCTTTTTAGGAAGGGGCTAATTGGGAAATGGAAAGCCTAAAAGCAAAGTATTTTGAAAGTAAAGTTTTGATCAATTTAATGTAGTGCTCATTCATTCTCTGTTTAACGAGGCCGTCAAGTGAACAAGCTCCTTCTTATCATGCAGACTCTTCTAGATTTGAAGAAGGGAGTATATTGGCCATACCAGTTCAATAGTGCAACCTCCTACCCTTGGTATAACAGGTCCTGTCTCTGTCTAAACTAATTGCAGTAAAGTGGCAGGAGTTCCTCTTATATATCTCCATTTCTGTATGTGAGGCAAAGCAAGGTAAAAAAAGGTGAGCAATCAGTGTATAAAAAGGGATCAGCAGCTGTTGGTGTTTATAACAGATCAGATTAAAATGCTTTGGGCTGCTTTTTCATGGTTTGCCCACTATATTGACTCATAAACTAACCAGTTAGGCTGGGTTTGCACAAAATTGCTAAGCTGTGAAACAAATCAAGGTTAAAATCAATCAAGCACAGTACATTATATGAATGCATCTGCTAGGATTTTAACTGACCTGGTTAAACATGCAGGGTGAAGATAGGCTTTGTGTTGTGCTTTTCTTCACACACAGTAGGAGGCAGAATTAATGCTTCTGCTATTTGACATTTCTAACTAGAGGCCCATTTCAGCATGACTTCTGCAGTCTTAAATATACATTTTTCTGAGTAAGATACAGGACTGAATATATAGGCTTCTGAATGAAACTGATTATCTCAATCTTAATTTCCATTTTGGAACTGAGATCATTTTGATTGTTCAGGTGAACAACTTATTCTGGAAGGAGGCCAAGAAGATTGTTCTGGTGCCACTGACCACTTTTTAATAACATGAGTTTAGAAAAAAAACTATCAGACTGGATCAGACCAGCCTGAAATCTCAGCAAACTTCTTTCTTCATACGAGTTCATCAAAAAGGAAGGAAATCAGAATTTTTGCTATTTTGAAGTAATTCATTTAGCAGCATGCTGTTTATGAAAGAGGAATTAAATTATAGCCTTCATGGCTATTAGCCATTGATATCCTTCATAAATTTGTCTAGTGCTGGTAGTCCTCATTTAATGTCCATTCATTCAGCGACTGTTTGAAGTTACAACAGTGCTGAACAAGGGGTACTTACGATGGGTCCTCATAGTTGTGGCTATCACAGCGTCACCACAGTCCTGTGACCATGATTTGGGTGCTTGGCGACTGGCTTGCAATTATGATGTTGCAGCGTCCCACGATCACCTGATCGCCATTTGCGACTTTCACTGTTGGCTTCCAACAAGCAAAGACAATGAGGAAGCCAGAAGGAGACTGCAAATGGTGATCTTGTGACTGCAGGATGCTGTGACCATGCAGGATTCACCTAACAATGGCAACGGGGAATGCTGGAACTGCTGTTGTAAGTTAGCATGTTCAGGAGGCATGCCTTACAACCATGTTGCTTAGCAATGGAATTCCCGGTCCCAGTTACCATTGGTGAGCGAGGACTACCTGTAGTCCCTAAATTGGTGGTTACTAGTACATATTGGTTAGCAAATTTCATAATTCTATGGGACAAAATGCCCCAAATTTCCATCTCTCATTACAGGACACATAATTTCTTTCAGCCCATTATACAGTGCATTAGGAAAGTATTCAGACCCCCTTCACTTTTTTCAATTTTGTTATGTTGCAGCCTGATACTACAATCGTTCAAACTCATTTTTTTTCTCATTAATCTACACTCGGTACCCCATAATGACAAAGTGAAAACAGAATTTTAGAAATGTCTGTAAATTTATTAAAAAGGGAAAACATTAGCATAAGTATTCAGACCCTTTGCAACAACACTTGAAATTTAGCTCAGGTGCCTCCCATTTCTCTTGATTGTTGCTGAGCTGTTTCTACCCCTTGATTGGAGTCCACCTGTGGTAAATTAAATTGGACATGATTTGGAAAGACACACACCTCTCTATGGAAGGCCTCACAGCTGGCAATGCACACTGTATCAGAGCAAAAGCCATGAGGTCAAAGGAATTGCCTGCAAAGCTCAGAGATGGGATTATTGCAAGGCACAGATCTGGGGAAGGCTATAAAAAAAATTCTGCTGCACTGAAGGTTCCCAAGAGCACAGTGGCCTCTGTAATTCTCAAATGGAAGACGTTTGGCACAACCAGGACTCTTCCAAGAGCTGGTTGCCCGGCCAAACTGAGCAATCGGGAGAAGAGCCACAGTAAGAGAGGTGACCAAGAACCCAATGGTCACTCTGACTGAGCTCCAGAGATCCTGTGTGGAGATGGGACAAAGTTCCAGAAGGAAAACCATCACTGCAGCCCTCCACCGATCTGGGCTTTCTGGCAGAGTGGCTAGACGGAAGCCTCTCCTCAGTGCAAAACACATGAAAGCCCGCTTGGAGTTTGCAAAAAAGCACCTGAAGGACTCTCAGACTGTGAGGAACAAGATTCTCTGGTCTGATGAAACCAAGATTGAACTGTTTGGCCTCAATTCTAAACGTTTGTCTGGAGGAAACCAGGCAACGCTCATCACCTGCCCAATACCATCCCAACAGTGAAGCATGATGGTGGCAGCATCATGCTGTGGGTGTGTTTTTCAGCAGCAGGGACTGGGAGACTGGTCAGGGTTGAGGGAAAGCTGAATGGAGCAAAGGACAGAGATATCCTCAATGAAAACCTGTTCCACAGTGCTCAGGACCTCAGACTGGGCTGAAGGTTCACCTTTCAAATTGACATCGATCCTAAGCACACAGCCAAAACAACACAGGAATGGCTTAGGGACAAATCTGTGAATGTCCTAGAGTGGCTCAGCCAAAGACCTGACTTGAACCCTATTGAACATATCTGGAGAGACCTGAAAATGGCTGTCCACCGACGGTCCCCATCCAACCTGATTGAGCTTGAGAGGATTTGCAAAGAAGAATGGCAGAAAATCCCCCAATCCGGGTGTGCAAAGCTTGTTGCGTCATACTGAAAAAGACTCGGGGCTGTAATTGCTGCCAAAGGTGCTTCAACATAGTACTGAGTAAAGGGTCTGAATACTTATGCCAATGTGATATTTCAGTTTTTCCTTTTTAATAAGTTTACAGACATTTCTAAAATTCTGTTTTCACTTTGTCATTATGGGGTACTGGGTATAGATTAATGAGAAAAAAAAATGAATTTGAATGATTGTAGTATCAGGCTGCAACATAACAAAATTGAAAAAAAGTGAAGGGGGTCTGAATACTTTTCGAATGCACTGTATGAGGAATCTCCAAGATGGAGAAAGCTGGCTCATTGAAACAGAGAAATATTTGCAGGATTTTTTAAAAAATTTCTGTAGAAATAGATAAAACATAATTGTCAGAAATGTGTGCTACTTTTTAAATTTATGTTTTGTAAGTTGTGCCAAATCTCACTACTTCCAACACACGACCACATCGCTTAGTGATAGCAATCCCTGCAGTTCTGGTTGCCATTGTTAACTGAATCCCACTGTTGTTAGGCGAGGAAGTTTGCCAACTTCCCACAACCAAAGTCACTAGGGAAGCCTGCGGGAAGTTGCAAATCCCAGGCTGGCAGGCAGGTAACTAGCTGCTGCTGGGTGGGGGAGGGAGCAAGTGGGGTGTGGAGATGCAGGAGAGGGGGAAGGTGTGTGAGAGGCGGGGGGAGGGTGCAAGGGGGGCACAAGAGGTGCAGAGTAGGTCAGGGAGGGTACATGAGAGTGCTAGAGGTGTGGGTCGGGGAGGGTTGGGGAGGATGCAGGGGGATGTGTGAGACGCGCAGGTTGGGGAGGCTGCGCTAGAGACACGGTGTGGGTTGGGGAGGGAATGAGGGGGTGCACGAGAAGTGCCATGCAGGTTCGGGAGGGTGCACAAGGATCCGTGAGAGGCATGGTGCAGGTCAGGGAGGGTGTGAGGGGGTGCACAAGAGGCATGGGTCAGGGAGGAAAGCTCTATTTTCACCCACACTGTACTTCAAACTGTTTTCACAAAGATACTTTTTTTCCTTGGTGCCTGTCGCGACCTGTAATAATAAGTGGAAACCTGTCCAGTCTCTTTACAGAGACTTTGGGCACAGAATGCTCCCTTTCTATTAGTCTAGTCTCTCTAGAGTATGGTATTTTCTTTTAGATTTTTATTTTTGAAGCTAATTTGGAAGCTGCTGTATGACTATGATCTGGACAGCTCCTTCCATGTTGAATATCTACCTTTTCATACTATGTTTAAAAGTAGCTTTTGTTTTTTACATTTTACATTTTCTGTTTTTAATAAAGTTTGATTCTGTATATCTCCTGTGGAACTGGTTTGTCTCTCAAGGGGGGAGGAAGGGCTGAATCCTCTAGCCACCATTGCTATACCCTATCCAGCAAGGAGATGGCACTATATGTTATTTCAACTTCTGTATTTTGATATTTTAAAAGGCAGCAAAGAAGGTGACAGCGTTTTCCCTTCACATAGACTAGGAGTTGCATGCCAAGTGAGGCAACCCCTCACCTAACCCCATAAAATGGATTGTGGCAGCAGGAATTACCAAGCCACTAACCCAGCAGAGGAGGTAGGACCAGACTATAAATATCCAGAGGCCCCCTGGAAGAGGTGTGGGACCTCCAGCCGTGAGCAATTCGTTATAGGCTACCTATAGAGAATAAAAATGTATTGCCTTTCTATTCAGTATGCTTAAAATGCTGATTACTTTATGATTAAAGTAGCATCGACGCTGTAAGCAATAAATTGTTTCTGGTAATGGCTTGGTCCCTTGTTCTTTGGCTCTTATTTTTTTTCACAGCAGTGCAAGAGTACTCACTTTTTAAGTGTGAATTACTTTTAAAAGTAAGGTGCCAGACTAGTAAAACTTAAATCTTTCTTCAGGGGCAGACTGTTCTCTTTAATGTTCTGCAGAAATTTTCACCTGAACAAATCTTTAGATTAGTGTATAAAAAGCTGATAGAAGCTTTTCGCAATGCTCAGAAGTCAAATGTTGCCATGTAAATGACAGTGGAAAGCTCATCACTCAGTTTTGCATAAAAAGATTAAGAATGGAAAGGCTTTTTTTGTGGAGTGTGTTATTAATTCATTCAGCGACAGACTCTTCAATCAGTAACCGCTCAGGCCTGAGAGGCAGTGCTAAAGGAGAAATCTTAGCAGAACTTGACAAAATCAATGTAATCACTGCAGGTTTTTTTTTCAATGAATTGAATCCACAGCTATGATTTCGGAAGGACTGGAAGGAATGAAAAGAAAACCCAAGATGTAAAAAGGATAAAATGGGGTTGCTTAGTCTCAAAAATTGATCAAATGGGTTGTTGCCTTGTAAGAACATGGCTCTTTAGTTAGGACAATTTGGCATTTAATCCAGCCTTTTGTTTCCAGCAGCTACTGTGAACCCATAAGCCAGAGATGAAGACAACCCATGCCCTGTTTCTTTAAAAGCTTTGCGAGCAGGAAAAACACACCAGCTATTCTTTATACTGACATAAGGAATACTACCACTAGTTGCCAGACATGAAGTACAGCCCTGATGGTTCCAGAAGGTTACAAGGAGCCTACAGGTATTTTAAACTTATTTTCTATTTCCTGTATCAGTAAGTTAAACAAGGCTTTCTCCCTGGGATTACATATGCAATGTGTGTAAGAGCCCCTTAGCCTGCAGAACTCGAAAAGATGTCATTTGGTCTAATCCTCCTTTAATGTCACCTAGTCCTGAGTGACCATCTCTGCATTCTAGGTGGGCAGGATGCAGTTCTGCAGAGAACAAGGAAGACTTCCCCAGAGCATTTAGCCAGCTTCCTTTGGTCCTCTGCCTCTAAGCAATACTCTCTTTGCAGCTTAGTTTTTGATTGTTGCGTGTCTCTGAATGTATAACAGACAGAAGAAAGAAAACCAGAACATTTTTTCTTTGAAACTGTTTAAAGAAACTGCATACATCCAAGACAATTTAAATACCATGCAGTTTCAGTATGTACAAATTGAAACTCTAAGATGTAGAGATTCGCTTTAGTGTTTTCTCTAGATATTTACATTTTATCATTGTTTTTCATACAGCCATAATCTGTTAAATTACAATACTGGAAGATCACAGTCTTGACTGTCACCACATTCACTCCTATACAAAGACAAAACTATGTACATACACTTGACAGGAAGAGAGCCCGGGAAATGTACTGGTTTCAGAATAACTTGGAGAGCAACTGGAATCCCATTTCTAGTTCTGCAACCATTAAATTAAACTGCCTAATCAAGCTGGAGATGGGACTAACCTGCAACCCTGTGTGCCTTTTTCAAGATTTGCAATCATTACTCTTTCATAGACATTGAGGGGAAAAATGGTTCCTCCAGGAGTGGAAAATTGCAGATGTTTGTGTGAAACCTTCATGTGAACAACAGAGGCTTAGAAAGCAAAGATAAATATAAGCTGAATATGCTAGGAAAAAAGGACTTTTCCTTTCTCCATTTAAATGAAATATATCCTCCTCAAGCCCTGGTGAAATGGATGGGAGGAAGGCAACAAAAATACTATGTTTTGCCCATCCCCACAAATTTTGGTGGTGAAAATAGTTAAATTTGGCATAGTAGTGAGGTACACTCAATTATTTCAGCTGACACTGTGTAGGAGGAACAGCAAAGAATTTAGCTGACTGTGTTCTAGAAAGACCAAACACCATGCAACCTTCAAAAGTAAGCTATTTTTCACCAAAGAGCTTCAGGGAATAATCAGTTATTTAAACATTGAGTTGGTGGGACTCCAGCTGATAACTTCTACTTTTTGAAAATGGATAGAGTTTTGCTCAATTCAACAATTTGCTTGTATGGGTGGTAGGGATTGGTATGAAATACTTTGCACACAGAAACATGAAAAGATTTGTATGCAGAAAGCAAAAGCACTCTCTTCCTCCATTTTGTAAGATAAACTATATGGTTCCGTTGTACGCGTGAATTATGCCCTATCTCTTGACCACATCCATATCCCTGCACAGAAAGAATCAAGGGGTTACTATTCCCTGTGTCTTCCAGCATGCACAAAAATGCTTTCGCTCTTATGGAAGATAAAGTGGCGGGCCAGGAACTACCTGGAGGATGAGCAAAGTGGAGTTGAAGTCATCTGGAACTCCCATTTAGATGTGCAGACAGGATCAGTTCTGCAACCCATTATTTCTTCTCAAAATAAAAAGAAGAGGAAAAGGGTGGGAGGGGGAAGAATAAGACTTTGAACAATGGGGAGGAGCTTCACTCAAGGGTTGGTGGGCTGAAAGGCTGGTATGGTGGGCAAGAGGTTCTCCACCCTTTCATAATGCTATGAAACTATGACAGATAAAGAATTGGCTATATTAAAATGACAGCTTTCAGGGTAAAAACAGGCAGCTTGTCCACCTTAAATTTGCTTTGTGCAAACTGGGCAAATGAATTAAAATTTTCATTACCCTCCCATCTCCACAAGCCTAGCAGTTCACCCAACTACATGCCCACCTACTTGATCTGCTGACCATTAGTGGTGTCATAATCTTTTTATTTTTTGCAGATTTTTTTAAACCATACATGTCCTTTTATCTAAAAACAAAGTACTCTATTACTTCATCTCATCTTTTTTCTTGTACTCAGAATAAGATCACTAGACAAAACCATTCTGTGTAAGGAAAAGAGGATTTTCTTAGTCTAGTTTAATAACTTCTTCAATGGAATTCTGAGGATTGTAATGGGCACTGCAGTGACTCAGGTTTTATTTTGAAGAGAAACCTGAATCACTGCAGTCATCCATTAAAATGTGCTTTCATATACATATTTTCCAAAAGAAAATCAATCAGTCCAATCACTATGGATTGGATCCAGATTTAAACAGATGAAGCCCACTGAAATCAACTGAAGTAGCCATCACTTTAGAGTAGACCCACTGAAATCAACAGAACTTAAATCATTGCCAACCTAAGCTCCATTCATTACAGGAGGTCTCCTCCTCTCCTCCTCTCTACATTTGGGTCCCAGATTATACTCTTACACCAGTGAAGGTCTGAGAATTAAAGCTGCCATATCTATAATGATTTGTTTGGGATGGGCAAAAGGCTCATTTTCTGAAAGAGGTTGAAGTTTCTGGCTAAAATGCATAATCAGATATGTTTAATTTGAACTAGATATGGATGCTAGTAGGTATCACCAAAGCGTTTTGATACAGTGGGTTCATAATTCTTTCCAATGCACAAAGATCATCTTATTTTTTAAGATAAGACCAATACCTTAAAAATAAAATAATAAAATAAAATATGATGATGATGATGATGATGATGATGATGATGATGATATCATCACACCTTAGCCTTTTGCCAAATGCTTTGGTTCTCAATTTAAGACTGAGCCATTCACAACAGCATACTTTGTTATTTATATCAAGTAGCATTCTACAGAATAGAAATCCCTGCTGTTAAAAGAAAAAAAAAAAAATCAACATCCAGGCATACAGCATAAAGTCAACTCTATAGTTCTCTTTAGCTCATGTCTTTTCTGTCTTGCACGTTAGAGAATTGGAAGAACCCATGTAAAGCTGACAGGCCACTTGGCAGAACTGCTAGGCTATCCAACTGCTACACAGGACCATATGAAACATGAAGTAGTTAGCAGGGCAGAAGGCAGCATGACATGTTCCACGGTAAAAAATAAGCTTGTTATGAAAAGTTCTTGTATCTTGAACTCTTCCAAATGTTACAGCAAAAGAATCATTCAAAGGGAAGAAATGGATAGTGAGGAATCCTTCTTGGTCCTGTAGAAAACAAAAGGATGATACCCAGCCAGCCAGCCGAAGATCCTCCTGGGCTGGGGCTTGGAAAGTCAAAGAGAAATGGATCCTTGGAGTGGGATCTTGTTCCCCAGCTCACCCCTATCATCTTTCTAAGGTGCTCCGTACAGAATGAAATGTTTGGTAGAAATGTTGATCCAGAACAATGAGTTTGTGTCCAGCAGAGCTTCTGCCAGTGCCAAATATCAAGGGCCTCAGCTTTCTTCAGAGGTGAAAGAGGATTGAAGGGATCTGGAGAAAGACCATTTGTGGGAATGGCTGGGGGAATCCACACAGCAGCATTTAAAATATAAGTGCCAACTCCAGGCATGATTCTTGCCAGGATAGTCTCAGTTGCCAAATGTTGTGCCAACAGATTATATGGTGAAGTTCTTCCCAGGATGAGAAAACTCATGTTTTCTGCATGTTTTTATAGGTTTTAAAAAGGCAGTTCAGAAGATTTACCACTGTACGTAACAGAGAAATGAATGAGATCAGCACTTATGGTTCTTTTCCGTTACGTTCTCAAGATGGCAGCACATTCAGTTCCTATGGTCTGTGAAACCTAAAAAAGTGAAGAAAAAAAACCAGACAAATGAAATGGATTATTACCAGCATTAGCACCCATACTCAGAAGAATCAATGTGACAAAAACAAACAAAAAGTGGCTTGTAGTAGTTAAAAAAAAGGAGGTCTATTTAGTACAGTGCTTTAAGTAAAGTATGTGGCAATTTTCTTGCCTCAGAAAATGGCAGAGACTCAGACCATAATAGGGCTGACTCTCACAGTAATCACTGACTCAACAAGCTACAGATAGGACATGTGAGAACATATAGCACTGGTGTAAATATCATACACAAAATAGCCTTTCCCAACCTGACATGCCCCAAATAACTTGAAGCTGTAACTTCCATAACTCCCAGCCAGCAGTCCCAACATATCTCATGGATGCCAGGCTCTAACAGACCCTCAAACTGGAAGGCAGGGCATAAACCTTATCATGAATTTATGGTAAAAGAATTTGGTGAGTTATTTTTGTCAGGTGATGTAAATCTGAGGGTCCAGATGAGAAACAAGGAAAAGGCAAGAGAAAGGGAACTGAGGAGAAGAGCAGTATAATATGGAAATGATGTGAAGATTAGGTAAATAGGAAGCAGTTCTCTGTTGAACGTCTAATTTATATCCCACTTTTAATCACATATCTCTGGATTGCTTCACATAATGCAGTTTGGAGAGTGAGGTTCTTCCCACTCCAGGTGGTAACATACCAAAAGAGAAACTTCTTTCCCTCTTCTACCTACCAGGACTTAATGCATTTCCCTGTGGAGAAATGCAAGACTTTCATTTCTGCATATTATTAAGAGCAGTACAAAGGCCAAGTTCAGCAGTGGAATCTTTGGGGCATTCTAGAGATCCTCCTAGGAAGAAAGCTCTCTCCATCTGAGGCATATGAGCCAACAACTGAAATGCTAGATTCCTTCAAGTCAACTCAACTCAATAATATGCTTCTTCCCTGCATACAGAGTATCAAGTAAACTCAAGCCCACTCACGTAGGGCATGAGAAGGGGTAACCAAGCATGGGCGTGGCTGGTGCCCTGAAGACGCTCTATAGGTTAATAATTTTAATTTACCATCAATTCCTTGGAATATATTATACATTATCCTTGGGGCTGTGGGGTAAAATCTACACTCAACATTATGCTTTCCAACATTATGCACCTGGCATAGCCATGCCTTGGACAACATGCTTTGGCTAGTCTGGGCATATGGCATCAAAAGTAGGGACCAGAAACATGGTCCTGCCTTGTCTTTAATATGGAAGCATCCTACTTGCTTTAAGAGTTTTGTCAAAATGTAGAACTAAGGCAAAACTTAAGGTGGGATGGAAGGGCCATCTATGGACAGAGGTAAGCAATCTGGTGCCCTCCATATTCTTCTAATCAGTTCCTTGCTAAAGCTAATGGGAGTTAAAATCCCTGAAATTTGAAGATATCCAATTACATACTTTTGACTGTTTGGAATCAAGAGACTATAACAAAGTTGAGAATATGGATTAATTCTGTTTGAGGGAATATAAAGAGGGCAAACTGTCATTCTTTCCTCTTACAATTACAGAGTGAGAGCTGAGCTTTGGTGAAACCGTGACACCAGTATTCAAAATGTGAGGCTAGAATGAAACAAACAAAACCCTAAAATGTTTATACATATAGAAAAAAAATACATTCAACAACTTGAAAATCAATATTATGAAGTTCAAATCCACAAAGAATTCAAGCCCTACTGGTTTCATCTTGGCTGAAGCAAGAACTTGTGTCCAAATAAATAGGAGTTAATGGAGGAAAAATAACCCAGTTAATGTGAAAAAATAATATGCTTTGGATATTTTGTGATGCAGTGTGGAAGGAACATCAACAGCTTCAAGTGCAGAACATGATTCCCAGACTGGCTAAAGCATTTCTAGGAGATCATTCACTATGTTAATACTGGTTAAAGTGTTGAGGTGAGGCTGGCGACTCAGGTTCAAGGCTACCCTCAGCCATGACAACACCTTGGGTGATTCTGAGTCTGTCTGTATCTCTTAGCCCAGCCTATCTCAGAGGTTGTTGCTATGGGAATAAAATATGCTGCCTTGAGCAGGAGAGAAATCTAACAAATAAGATAAATAAATAAGAAATAATTTAGGAGTGGCCTCAAACTTGAGTGGTTTTTAAGTTTTTTCTTTTTAAAGTAGCCTGAGCAAAACATGGGGTAAATTGGGCTAAAAAGCTGAGCTGTGGCTGGTTTTTAGACTAGATTTTGTTTAAAAGAGTATTCTCTTACCTTGTTAAATGCCTGCTTAATTCATGAACTTCCATTTCAGTGCTTTTAAATTCGTTTAGCTCTTTGCGAATTGCTGCCTGCATGTGACAAAAGAATAAGCATATTACCAGCTGAAAAGAAATATGTGAATAAAACTGTCAATGTAAAAACAAAAATTGTGCCATTAATGAGAAAGCAAACAATGTGCAGAACTTTCAGAGATGAATAGTGCCTTCCAAGTAAATAGAACTCAGGTTATTCTGTGACAGCTTTGACATCTTGGTAGAATCAAATAATATTTACAAGCGTAATATGCCGCCTTCTAGATCCTATTCATAATTGCCACAGTTTAGCAAGTCTTTCCCGCAACTCTATTATACATGCATGGACCCAGTTATTTGAGACCTTCCAGATCACTAGATCATCCCATGATTTTACAATGAATCTTAAGTTATTTTTAGTTGGGTTTTTTTTTTGTCAGATCTAATCTGATATTCATAGTGCTATAATCATGGGCTTATCTATATCAAGAGCTTGCAAAGGTCCTCAATCAATCAGTCCTCACCCCTCGCTGCCTCCAAGCTGACCAATTCTGAATGCTTTTAAGCTTACCAACAGGTCTCTTGCCCCCCGCCCCTCCCCGCCAGGCACTGGGACGTCAGTTGACAAAAATCCTCTCATTTCCCCTCCACAAAAATAAATCAAAATGTCTTGCTGGTGCCTTCCCCAGTCCTTGCATTTATCTCAATATGTTTGTCCTCATTGGTCTGATACTGTAGATTATAAAAATTTCTAGGAGGCTGAGAGATGATGATGGAGGCTGAGTGCTTTTTTTCTTTTTCGTTTTAAAAAGGAAACAAATACTTCTACTTCTGCACGTCAGCTCCATGATGAAAAAGGAAGAAGCATATTCAAAAATTGTTTAATGTGATGGTGGCAATAATACATAACTAAATGTGCATTCCAAAGCCTTTCTGAATTAAAGGACATTTCACTATGAACAATATGTTTGCAGACACCAGAGCGTTTGGAGCTCCACGAATAACACCCACAAAATTCTACAAAGGGTGCAGGAGAACGTTGATTACAAATATTACAATTATTTTCTAGATTCTGACAGAAATGAATTTTTGAAGTGCTACAAAGGGACAAAAAGAGGAAGGCAATTAAGAAAACAGGACACTTGATGGGCAGGAGAAGCTTTGCAAAAGTTCTTAATGTCATAACAGTGTTGGCGATATTTGATTTTGGAAGAAAACATCCCCCCCCCCCCCGCTTTTTATCATTTAAGGCAGTGTTGTCCAAACTTGGCCACTTTAAGAGGAGTGGACTTCAACTCCCAGAATTCTCCAGCCAGGATGGCTGGCTGGGGAATTCTGCGAATTGAAGTCCACTCCTCTTAAAGTGGCCAAGTTTGGACAACACTGATTTAAGAGAAAGCAGCGAAAGTGAAGAAGAGGTAGTTGTAATCAAAGCATATGGTTATGGTAGAAGCAGGCTGGAACTGCATCAACTTTTTTAGCTGCATCATACTATCTCATTTTCTTTATCTTATTTCTTTACTTTTTTAACCACTTTTCAAAGTTTTTTTTTAAAAAAAAGAATACACATTCCAAAGACGATAAAAATTATCAAACACAAAAATGGCAGATGCCCTGCCGTGCAACACGGCCAGGACTATGAGCTAGAGTGTTTCAAATGTAATTATCACTAAGTTATGGATTGCCTTTGGCCAACAACCCTTTTTTAACCTGTGTCAGTGATATGTAAAATGGAGTATGTGGCAGATCTGTCGGAAAGGTCTGTTTTAAGGATTAGTGAGATAATTTTGGAGATATGATCAATATATCCAGTGCTTTATTTTAATTTGTGTGTGTGTGTGTGCCTTTGAGTCAGGTGTTTTATTTTTACTCCTGGCCACTGCCTGGACAAGTCCCTGCAGTTTTCTTGGCAAGGTTTTTTGAAAGTGGTTTGCCATTGCCTGCTTCCTAGGGCTGAGAGAGTGTGACTGGCCCAAGGTCACCCAGCTGGCTTCGTGCCTAAGGCAGGACTAGAACTCACAGTCTCCCACCTGATGCCTTAACCACGACACCAGATTGGCTCTCTGTTTTAAATGTAGTGTGGAGCTATTCCTATGTTTGTTTATACTAAGTTGCCTCAATAAAAATCAACACATGAATACAGAGGGAAAAAAGGAAAATATTGGGTTCAAATAGCCATAAAGTTTGAAAGTACAATCTATGACATTTTGCCAAAATGGGAATGGAATCATTGTCTCAGTTGAGACTTAAATACTCAGAATCAAGCTAGGTCACTGCAGAGAGCAACTCCAACATTTTGCATCATTTAGCTTTCATGTTTTTAAAAGAGAAACAGAAATGTGAGATCCAGGGTGCTTGAGCAAGAGAAAAGGGAAGCAATCTTATTCTTTTCCTTTGCTCCCATCTCCACATTCTGCTAAAGTTGCTTTGAAGAACTTTGCAGAATCATCTCTATAATGATTAGGCAGAATAATAAATAAATGAAACAGATTTTTATAGGAAGTATTTCAACTATATAAAAAATGCTGACTCCACGTTATATTTTATGAAGTTACTTGGTTAATTCCTAGGTTCTTGGCTGAAATTCAAATTTCCAAAGCACACAAGTCAAAGATGTAATCTTTTTTGTTTGTTCTTTGTACTGTGTTATTCTTTGATGAATTAAAAACATAAAGAGAGAATTGCCATAAATTCTTTCTTTAATGGCTGCCGAAATCAGAAAATACTGCTTGGGTTGGATTTGAAAGAAGTAGTAATTCATAGAGGAGGTCAAGCCTGTTTTTTATTCTTTTTGATTTTTAGTGGAAATAGTAGTTCATAACAAATAATATGACAAGATGATCTTGAGAAGAATGATTATGACTCCTCCACTGTTTTACTAAAATGTTTTGATGTCTTCAGAGCTGTTCCAGAAGCTTATTTATTTATTTAAGCAATTTATATGGCTGCCCAACTCACTCATGGTGACTCCGGGCGGCTTACAGGAATAAAAATCCCAAATACAAAACCCACTCCACCCCCTGGCAATAACAATACATTTACACTAGCCATTTGATGGACTCCAGGTCGACCTGGGATCCCCATGCCCACTGGCAAAACCATGTCTTCCAGGGCCTTGCAGAAGTTACCATATTATGTAGGCAGACAGATGGGATCCAATCATCTCTCCATTACTCCTATAACTCCTATCGTATTTGAATAATATCGTAATATTATTCAAGACCAAAGAAACTCAACTTTTAACTGAATGGTTCCCAAAATATGGTCCAGAGAGCAAAGATGATCCATGACAGTATTAGCCAAAATCATGTGAAATCACCCAAGCTTACAAGATCTTTGCCTTCCTCACTTGAAATCTTGTGATTTTTTTCATGGAATATTGAAAATCATTGTTCTAGTACACACATGTCATAGCACTAGTACTAGGGCTGTTTATTTTTCCTCATAGACTTTATGATGACAGAAGAACAGATCATATTAAAGGCATGAGCTAGCCCAAGTTAAGCCGCCCAGAGTCCCCTGTTGTGGGGGAGATGGGCGGGGGAGAAATCCAATCAATCAATCAATCAATCCTCAGTTGATTTCAGTGGGAGAAAAGTATGTGCTTAACTTTTCGCTCAATGGGGTTTGAAAGGCTGTATTCTGAGATACTTAATTAAGCTCAATTTGCAGATAAAACAGTTTTAAAGAAGGATGAAAGCTGAAAGAGATTCTTCTCTTAACAAGCATACTTGTTTGTAAAAAGCAATATACTTTTGATAATCTTTGATTAAGAGGGGTATTTGGAGTCCTTCAAACACATAAAACCTCCTAAAACTTGTTTGTAAGTGGGAGAAGAAGGATGATTATATGAATAATGGAGAAGAGAGATATATTTCTCCAATCAGATTGTTCACTTATTTAGGTGATTTCTAATCTGCCTCTGTACAGTGAAGGGTTCTCATCCTTCTCCAGATGAATGGCCAGGGGGCAACATACATAGATGATGATATCTCTTAAGATGGTGGTACATAAACCAGAAATCAAACTGAACATCAACATTAAGAAGACAAAAACATAAGACTGCTTAACCTAGTGCCTTAAGCAATATGAACTGCAGTGGCACTTGTGCTCATTGGCTGGCTTTGGGGCATACCTAAGTGCCACAGGAAGAATTGGATTTTTAAAATAATTTAGTTCTATATTTTCATGTCATGTGCAAAACAGCTTGCAAAATATATGCCTCTGATGCTCAGCAAAAGGAGAGGCCTCCTGGTACTACTGGTCAAAATGTCTTGTGTGCAATGCTACTGTCTTTCTCTCCTTAACAGGGTCCTTCTACAAAGTTAAAAAAAGTTAAAACAACCACATGTACACAACAGAAGCCAAGGGAAACCACAGGAGCATTTCAAACGAAAGAGGACAGCATCACATTCCTGTAAATGTCAGTAAATGAGGAACTGTTATCGTAAGGATAAAAGACTTGTGTGGAAGCACCAAAATAATTATGCAAGTGCAAGATAATGTGTGGAACCAAAAATAAAAATTTAAAGTTGGTAGGAATAGAGGAGGGGAAAAAATACCACATGATTCTGGCTCTTCCTGGTAGGTCTTCTTATGAGCTTCCAGCTGGCAAAGCTGATGCTGTAGTCACGGCTACAGAAAATAAATTTAAACTACATCTTCTGATTACTGGACCCCACCAAAAACATCTTAAGTCTTTCTTTAGCCTCTCAGCTGTTTCTGAGGCTTGTCCTACTCACCTTGTCAGCTGCCGTTAGCCTTGTCCATGGTTTATCTGCCCGTCTGTCATAATCCTGAGCATCTGCCACTTCTACGTAATCACTAAAACGGATGAGGATTTTCCTCTCTCTCAGCTCTTCCACTGTAGGCCTTTGACTTAGCTGTAGGAGGAGCAAAATAGGGAAAGAACCCCCAAAATGTCATTCTTTCCAAAAGCCATTTTCAAATTTCTTAAACGAAAGAGCTTAAAAAAAAAGGCTGCTTAATTTTCAAGTTAATTTTAGTGCCTAGCAACTATTATCTGCTGATAAATATTAGACAAACCCTTATATCATGCAAAGTGGGATCAAGAAGACACAATCTCAAAAAAGGGGGTGTGAGCCCCAGGATCATATGTAGTTGACACCCTAATTTAAAAGCCATTCTAAAATAATCATTTTAAACTTTGGAAACATGAGTAATCCCATCCTAGCAAATGATTGCATGTGGAGGAAGAGAGAAAGAGGGCACCTACTTCTGGAAAAGGTGCTACCAGTGTGTTCTTAAGCCTCATCTGCATTGGGTAAGCAACATAGTCCTAGATAAATTAGTCCTATAGGAATGTAACCATTGTCCAAAAATGTTTGCTCACTCCTGCTATGAAATAAAAAGTTTCTCCCTGTTCAATAACAGTGGAGTGTTTCCTTTAAAACATCAGGACTCCAACTGATTTACTGAAACTCATTCTCATGTTCAGGAACTTCTGATCATAGCACTTTCTCAGTGCCAGCATTATGGAAATGCAGCCATCTAACTGGCAAGATATTTGAAGACAGTACCAAAAATGTGAACCAGTCCACAAGACGGGAAGGGGACAGCTGGAGGCAATTATGACTTTGCTTTCTTGTCATTTGTCCCTGTGACACAAATTTTGTTTTGTGTCATTTGTCATTTGCTGATTTTTAATGGCTAGTTTAGATTAAGTAGCTCAGTGATATTTCCTCAGTATCTCATAGCAGTACACAATGAAGGGACTGAATTCTATAAATGAAATTTCACTGGTGGCACTGAACTAGGGAAGAGTTAACAATGTGTATTTGAATAAGCAATGTACAAATGCAGTCAATACCCTATAGCTTACATCTTCCACTCTAACTGGATAACATCTAGTTCTTACAAGCTAGACTACACGTTGCTTGGAATCTGCTGGTCTCCATCTCTGTAAGTCTATCTGAATCTTCTGTAGTAAGCTTGAACCCTAAGATGGAAGCCTCTAGCCTATAGACAAAGGACGGATGGTGATCAACGTCCCTGGCAGAAGGTCATTTCACCTATCTTATTTGTGACTTCTGTGTGGTTTTCCATAGTCCGTTACTGCTAATTCATTTGGAACATCATGTAAGAAATTTTAAATTTCTCTCTCCAAGCTACCTGCCCTAAGCTATTGATTTATTTATTCGGTACAATGGTGACAAGAAATGGTTTGCATTTCTTTTTCTTTATGAAAGAGAAATAGGCAGGTATCCCCACCACTTAGATTTGTACAAAACCACTTCATGCTTCTCAGGCACATCAGACTGTAACTTTCGTTATTGCCACTCAGCAGAACTAACGGTGGAGCTGTACCTGAAAACTTGAAGAACCCTGATATGACATTTCTCCTACTTTTGCTCTTTTCTGGTTCTTTTGTTTTCTCCTTTTTCTTTGCACCTTCCATAATTAAATCATTTCTCAGCTCACTTTTCTCAGACATTGTTGTTTTCGTAATGTTATTTCACCTGTTTTCTTTCCCTTTTTCTAAGTCTTACCAACGCAAACGCTTTTGCTTGACTCATCTACAAACCTTTTCTTAAAAACTCTTTCCCCCTCTACTCCTCCTTTTCTGAGCAAAACTATCCTCCACATTTCTTCCCTTTTTTAGACTTTTCCAGGTTCTTTGCCTCTTCTTATTCACTGTTCCTCCCCATTTCTCCCACAGAACTCTCAGAGGCGGGTGCTTTCAGCTGGAACGCTCTTTGCGTTACCAATTGAAAAGCAAAGCTATTCATCTTTCTTTACTTATTTCCTGGTAAAGAAAACAAAAGATGGATTGGAAAACTTGGGACAATTCCAAATCAAAGACAATGAGGCTTTCCGGGCCTTCATTTCACAAGCCTTTACAATGTGTGTTTAAATGAACTCAGAACGTTTTTGGATTCTCCCTGTCTTTTTCTGATCTATGCTGAAGTTCATCATGGGTATGGTTATATTTTTATGATTCAGAAAAATAGCAGAGAATGTCAACTAATCAACATCTACATTAATTGCTTCCAAGGTATTCAATGACCATGTAGCCTCTGTGCCACCACGGGTGCGTTGAGTTGTGAATGAACAAAAAATTCTTTCTATCTTCCAATAAAATAAAATAACATATCCCCACCTCCAGATCCATATATTTGTCTTACATATCTCTACCTCTGTATGTCTACATTCATCTGACACTTGATTGAAAAAAAAACAACTTTCTGAGAGGCTGGTCTGCAAGGGATGATGTTGAAGAAAAATCAGTGGTAAAAAATATAATATAGTATCTCCATGGCCATTGTCACACAGCAGTAAAACTTGCATGCAGAAGCTCTTCTGATTGGCTCAGTTATGGGACTCAGTGTTCAAGCCTCTATTAGAGATGCCCTTCTGAATGTGGAAGGGGACAGTGAAGGAAGATCAGTATAAAGACTGCAGATGCAACATCAGGATATGTTAGTGAGAAAGTAGTTGACTTTCTACCTCCACTGAGAATCACAAGCTGCAGCTACTTATTATAAAAAGTATATTCAAATAAAAATGTTTCCCAGTTAAAGGTAAATCCCTCTGGAACTTCTTCATTAAGGGTTACCTGGAAGAGAGCCACAGAACTATGGGCTGCTTATTGATACGCTCAGATCTCATTCTCTCTCTCTCTCAATCCCTCCCTCCCTCCCAAGAAAATGTTGAGTATTACATGCCCAAAGAAAATCTGAGCTTTTTGGAAAACATACATAAAAAAAATCTTAGTAATTCTACAAAGTACAAAAGTAAAAGCATATGAAAGTTTGTTCTGTGTTGTAGACTCACTTGTTATGTAGGGATTTCCTTCTCACAGTGTTGACTAACTTTGAAGTGCATGCATCAAAGGCTACATTTTTATTATTGTTGTTGCCACTATAGTAACCCCAAATGATTATTTATTTTCCATCTGCTCCTAAGCCAAATACGCAAAAAAAATCCCCTGAAAGCTCTTTTTAAATATCAATGATGGGACTATGAACTCAAATATGCAAAGGTAAATTTGATTTGTGCTATCTTTGTTCATGTTAAAATGCCATTCTTCTTCCACTTTTGACATACATTAAGGATATGTTTAAGGATTATATGTTAAGGATTCTGTTGCTATTACTGAATGTCAAAGCTTCTGACAGTTTATCACTGAATGCTATTTAAATGGAGCAAGACTTTAAAAAACACTATTTATATTTTGAAAATGACAAATGATCAAAGTAGATAACTTGATGGTCCAAAAATAGACTTAGGCTACAATCTTGCCCATGCTGAAGAAAAAGAAAAACCTTGCATGGTCATATAAAGAAATATCATGCTACCAGGAAAGTATATATTTGGGAAATGAAAGGAAGGTAATATTTCAATATTGTATCATAAGCCAGGACAGTTCCACTAAAGTAAAGAAACAACCAGTGAATTCAGACAGCCACTTGTTGGTTTGCTGACTACTTAAAAAATCTTTCACTGCACAGCTCTAACCAGGTAGACAGCCAATCATCTACAACATTTCAACATATACTGAACTGAATATTATGACTCTACAATACCAAAGAAGCCCAGAGAACTGGATCTCATGAGCGATTGGCTGTCCATATGATACACTCTGAGACGTTACATCAGTCATTCTTCAGAGATTATCTGAATGTGGCCAAGGCTATGTCACTGTAGATCAGGTTGTAAGTGACCAATTTTGGCACAGCTACATTGCAAATCTTAAGATAATGACACACCATGCATATTCACTCAATGCAATTCATGAAAATTGTGCTTTGGAGTGTCTCTCATCCACACTTGTCTTTCTATCAAGCCATGGAGCCAACAGCCATGAAGACAGGTTTGTGGATCTGGCTTTACCAAAGCCAAGACTGTAACTGGCACATCCAAGTACAAAATGTTACTGTCTGAGTTATCAGCTGGCTATTATACGTGAACACCAAGGAAGGCTACTTTTCATACATTCTCTGCTGGTATTTACTTTAAATGTTTCTATTACTTTACAAACCAATATTCAGTAAGGTCCTATTTCCTTGTCTTCATAACAAAGTAGACCCAAATATAAAATAACATCCATAGGGAAAATACTATGCAGAGAAAGGCACCTTAAGGGTAGTAAGTGTGCTATGGCCATATCTGTAGGGTTCTAACTTTCTGCTGTGTTGTATCTGCACAGTGCAGGAATCAGTCATCAGAGAATTTAAAATACAGCAAAAAAACCTCCATCCTATTTGGGTTAAGACATCATGGCTAGGGCTCAGATCTGTGTCTGGGTCTGAGAAGACAACCAGGAATGAACCTGGGATCCTTATGCTGACAAACTCCAAACTCTATTCCCTTTTTAAAGAAATACAAGTTAACCAAATGTAACATCTCTTTCTGTTTTCTCACCTAATCTTTTTATCCTTTGGTTAGTCACATCACTCTCAAGATCCCATTATTTCTAACATTCCTTGCTGACTTGAGCCAATATGAGGTCAGCAAAGAAAATTTGCTGGCCTTCAATTCATTTCTTTGTATTGCTTGGTTTTCTAAATGGGAGGGAAGAAGGCTATTGTCATGGTACAGGCTGGTTACAGAGGTAAATGCAAATGTTAAACTTGACTTTCACAGATTAGAGTTTAAGACAAATGATTATTATATATTATTATATACCTTCTGATTTTTTAAAAATTATGCATGATTGGCTAAATAAGAAAAGTCTAACAAATGTATCCATTTGTTTGGTAAAAGATTTGGAATAGCCAGCCTATCTATTAGAATCTGTGTCCAGGTTTGTGAATGGCTGATTTAATATTACAACTAATCAAGCTAGAATTGATTAAAATCAAACATATGGCTTCATTTTTAATTTTCTCTTGCCTTCTCCCAAATGGAACAGCCAAACTGAATATTTTGTTCTTGATATTTTTTTCCTTATTCAGTGTCCACAGCTGATTGATATTCTGAAATTTCTGGCCTATGAATATGAACTAACCCCTAAGCTTGATGCTTACAGAAGAATAAAAATAAAAATGGTTTCACATATACCTCAGATTTCTACTTTGCTTCAAAACAGTTTCTAAAACAGAAACAGTGGTGGCCAGTGTAGGAATGACATGGGATTTCATTTTTCCCTAGCTCTTGGGATTCATGTACTGTAAACATTGACTTTTCAGGACTGAATCTGAATGGATGACTGAGGGCAAACCCCAACTGGATTCATCTTTATCTGTAAAACTGAGTAATAAAAGAGATAACTTTGGAAAATCCTGATGGTTAAGAAAAAGTATTTTGGAAGAGAAACAGAAACAAAATAAGGCAAGCATCTCCGATCCCAGTAAGATGTGAATTATAACCAGTAATAAAATCAACAGGTTGGAGAAGAACTATAGCACATTACTGGCATCTCTAGTTAAAAAATCACCAGGTGCTAGGATAGATCTTTCCCTGTCTGGACCCTTGAGAAGTGCAACAGAGAACAGTAGTTGGCTCTATTGGTCAACTGACTCTACCTAAATCTCAGTTAGAAAGTTGTTGGATGGCAGACACTTTCCTGTGATGTGTTCATTGTACACTGGTGTGGATCATACAAGACAATGAGGAGATGGACTGTTCTTGAACAAAGGGTGTGTCTGGATTATCTTTTCATCTCTTTTGACTTGGGGTGCTTGATACATTTATTGAGCAAACATTCTGTCAGGCCCAGCCCAAGAACAATGGTGAGACAGTCCAGTCAAGTACAGTTCCTTTATTTGCTTACGCTTTATAGAAAGAATCTTGCCAAACTAAATCTATACTACAGCAACTAGTGGATATACCCTGGGAGATTCTAGGGAGTGGCTACTCTGAATCTCTTACTCTTCTCATGCTCCCCCTGAGGACTGTGTTGCCTCTTGTCTCCTCTCCCCTCCTGGAATGCACCCCCTCCTTCCTGATAGCCTTGATCTCCCACATCACTCTCCTCCTCGTAGATATATTCCATCACACATTCATCACCAATTTCTCATCCAGGGAATTTTATTGGAAATGTAGATTGTATCTTGCATTAGCAACTGTCCAATTAATTCTATTTTTCTCTCCATTAAATAGTATGTTAAAAAGACAGAGTATCTCCATGATGCCTTTTGAAGATCACTAGGGATACTGTATCACAGAGTATTTTCAACCAGAGCTGAGATTTGGATAGTATGATCCAGAGAAAAGATGCAGCTGCTTTAAGGAGTTGAAGCCAGGGCTACATTCTCACCCCTGTCCACTATGAAACACTTTTTTAGAATCAGCTGCAAAGTCCCGTAATGCCTTATTTGTAATTCCAATTAAAATTGCATGCATGCATACACCCAACTACATGAGTTCAACCTGTAGTTGTGTATTTTTCATGTATCAAAAGGTTCTGTTCTTTTTTCACTAACAATATAAGTATGTATATATGTACGTGTGTGTGTGTACATATATATATTCCAAAAATGTACATTCTTCTCAAATGTTTTATTTCCATTCAATTAAAATGTCTCAAATGATCAGACTTCCTTTCTTTATAAGTTTATTCTTCAATTTACTACATGATCAGCAGTATACAGAAGAATTAAATGAAAACAAAATTAGGCTAATGCTGAGTGCTTTTGAAAAATAACTTTATGTTCAAAAAACTTTCCCTAGTTTTTCCTTGTTCATGGTTTTGCTATCAAAGAAATAGCAAAGATTATGCTGGGAGTAAAGCACATGTATGTCCATTAAAAGAAAACAGTCTTTTTTGGGACATACCACTGCATGAATTTATTAAAACAAAAAACAAGAGGGAATTGTATTAGTGGAAATGGATGTAACTTAGAGCTGTACAATTAGTGATCCACCAAGCCCAGTACATAATTTGCAACATCTCGAATGCTTGATAACCCCTCCTCAATTTTTGCAGCTCCAAGCAATTTACTGAATTCCTCATGGGTCACTTTTATGCATATGCGTCTGCTAACTCTACTGGTGTCTCTATCTGCAGCATTTAGGATTTTAAAGCTATATCAAGAGAAAATGCCTCAAAGAATGCAGGAATAAAGTGCTTGGAAAATATGCTCTTCAGGAAACAAACACATCAGAGACGAGTATGGTAAAGAAGTTCACATCTGCTTCAAAGCTTCAAGGTTTCCACAAAGGACAAAACAAAGTAATTTCTCACCTTGCGGGTTAATCTTCTCTTGATCTCTCGTTTTTCTTCCTGCTCTTCTTGCTCATTCCGTGCTAGAAAAGATTGACAAAGTTCTAAACTTGCATGCATTTAAAAAATGGCAAGGGGTGATTAGTGCCCCTTGCTCACTTGGACACAAATTTCTATACACCTCAAAAACATCCAAATCCTTTACTCTCTAGTTATATGTCAGCATGCCTTTGACTTATTCATAGACTTGGGTTAAGCAATCATGTAGGAAGCCAAGATGTCGTCAACCTCTGCACCAAGATGTGTCAGCTACAGATAAAAGTACAGAATAATCCTGACAGAGCAAGCAATTCAGAGCTCAGCTCAGTATCTTGCTTCTATGGAAGAGTTTCTAGAATGTCCCAAAGACACTATAGGCACTATACAAAAAAATATTGCAGCTTCCATGCACATCCCATGAATTTCAACTTTCCAGGAAATGAGTTTCAACATACTGCTTCATCTACAGCACTTCCTGGAATCATCATAACAATATTTCATTATATGCAGTTGCACATATCATTTAGGAAGATACTGTTTGGTTATACATTGTTATAGCCAAAGCAACCATTTTATTATTTAAAAAGCCACAGAACGGATAGTGATCCAGCCTCACAAAGGAGCTGCAAAGAATCCCCAACTAGAGTCATGTATGTGAGATGGGTGGCTATATAAATAATAATAACAATAATAACTGTAACTAACTGCCACATGTAAAGATGCATCTTTGATCTCACTTGCATCACAAGTATTTTGCAACTTCATCACATCAAACATTCATTGGGAGTATCATCACCAAAGTCTCTATTATGAACAGGAATAATTTTTAGATTTGAAATTTGTCTGGGGAGTGGCTTTATTTATTATTTTTATTTATTTAATTCAATTTGGACACTGCCTAATTCCAACTGACTCTGTTCACAAATAGTGACATAAAAAGCAGTACAAACCCCAAACAAGATGGCACTGGGCACAACATACAAAGAGAAAGCAAAAGTAACAGGCACACCCAGCAAGGGGCCCCATCCATCAAGGTCTGGGAAAACTATCAGATCTTCAAGGCTTTTTGGAATGCCAACAGAGTTGAAGCCACATGGATTTCAAGGGGGATCTCATTCCACAGGGCAGGCACCATGACAGAGAAGTCACGGTTCCTGGATCCTGATAGATGACATTGTTTAATTGAAGGGACCTGGAGCACACCAATTCTGCCAGCACATACTGGCCAGGCAGAAACTATGGGAAATAGTCCCTGAAGTGACCTGGCTCTACACATGTAGGGCTCAGGTAATAATTAGCACTTTGAGTCGCACCAGGAAGTGGACTGGCAACCAGTGCAGCTCGCAGAGCAGAGGTGTCACACAGAGGTACTGAGGCATGCCCATCATTGCCACGTCTCTGCATTGTAGACCAGCTGAAGCTTCTGAGTAGTTTCCAAGGGCAGCCCCATGTAGAGCACTTCGCAGTAGTCAAGACTTGAGTTGACTAGGGCATGAATGACTGTCTGAAGGGCCTCCTGATCCAGGTTGTGATGATCAAAAGAGCAGTTGTAAGACTAACCACAATGGAGTGACAGCAGATATATAGTTGGCTTACTTCTCAATGCATGTATGCTGAGACACATTCTTACTAGCATTCAGTTATTACTTGCATCAAAATACTAGTCATTTCACTGGAATTTATGTTCAAGTTGATTTGCTTAAGATTAATGTCCTACAGCAAGAGGAATTTGATTAAACTATTTTCTCTACTTAATTATTTATGGTTAACTGTCTTAAACTATTTTCAAGTCAAATATATGTGTACCAGTATGATTTTTGCTCAGGCTGAAGGTATCATTAATTCAGTTTATACAGCAAACACTCCAGTATAAGGGAAAAAATGGCTTTTCTGCTAAAAAAAACCTTTTTGGCATGAAAATGTAATTATATATTTCAGTAAGAATGATTTACATATTCTTAGATATTTGTCCAAGGCTGTACTTTCACACACCTTTATCTAGGATTAGCTCCATTGTATTTTACTAGATTTTCTTTCCAACAGAAATACCTAAGACAATATGTTTTGGCTGAATTCTATACACACTTTCTTAGATGAAAACACACTGAAGTCAGTGGGGTATATTTCAGAATAAATCTGTACAGGACATTTTAGTAAAAGAAAAAGAGGAAATAATGGTCCTTTATTTGAATATCCTGGGCTGACTCCAGTATGTTCTCATTTGAACTTTAAGCTAAAGCACCTAAACATAAATATATCTTTACAAGCAACCTGTTTTGGATAATAACAGCAATGCAAGGATGTAATGCATGCCGGGCTCAGGCAGGCAAGGTAGAAGAATGGAACCTCCATCCTGGATGGGCCTCCAGGATGATCAGTGTTTCTCAACCTAGTTAACTTTAAGATGTGTGGACCTCAATTCCCAGAATTCCCCATCCAGCATTCTGGGAGTTGAAGTCCACAAACCTTAAAGTTGCCAAGGTTGAGAAACACTCTCCTAGAGCGTACTTATATCATACAACACTTCCTTGATTTAAATTTAAGTTTGTAGCTACTCACGTTTGAGAATATTCCTCTGCTCTAATTCTTCAGCAGTTGGTCTCTGGCTCAGCCGTCTGTAGAAAAATCCCAATATCAGTTTTTGCACCATATCAGGACCTCCAGCCTTCAATATTTGCCGGAGTCACTCTTCATCAGATAATGCAAAAACTCAGGAAATGACATTGTTCCTACATAGATACGGATATGACTGAGCAAAACATACACTTGTACTTTCCTTTATTGCCAACCAAAGGGAAACCAAACATGTTGTGTCATATTAGGCATTCCCCTTCAGGCTAATTGATGGAGAGTTATATGAGGCAGATATCTTTTACTCAATTTCCTTCTTCCTATGACAGCTTCCTGAGTCTCATGAGTATGACATCAGTTCTGTGTTCCTCATTGTATGAGCCTCCAAACTGTGTAGAGATCAAAACAATCCAGAGAAACTACCAGGCATGGTAACTATGCTCAGAACAGGGCTTCTTCTTTGCTCCTCAGATCCTGTTTTCCATCTAAAAATCTGTCTTTAGATTCTGGAATAAAACCTGGAGGAGGATGGAAGCTGAAATGAGATGACCTCCAGCCAATAGGACAGTCATAAGAAGGTTACGGGTGGCTGCCTTAAAGTAAAAATAGAAAGCTGTCCGCCATGACCAATAGTGGTCATCTTGTACAAGGATTCCAGCCTGCCAATTCAACACAGCCTTTTCTATCTATTAATCAAAAATCATATTTAAAAACAAGTCTCCTGATAGCTGAGAATATATCGTGAATAAAAACGTATCTCATCTGATTGTTTTTGTTTCCTAGCTCAGGAATATGAGGAACCAGCGTGGTATAGTGGTTAAGCTGCTGACTAGGAGTGGGGATTTCCCCCTCTTAGCTATGGAGACTCACTGGGTGATGTTAGGTGGTCACTCTTTCTCAACCCAACCTATTTCGCAGGATTGTTGCCATGGGAGAAGTATCGGAGGAAAGAGTGCTCAATGCCACCTTGAGCTTCTGGTGGAAAGGGGGGATAAAAATCTAACAAATAAACACGATAAATCACCAACCAGCCTTCTGACAATGGAAACAGTGAGTAATTCACAGTATACAGTAGTTGGAAAAGGCACCATACTCCTACAAGATCCCAAGGGATATTGTTGCACTATGAGCACTGGGAACCAGGGCCAGGGACCAATTTCTCTGCATGCATCTTTCTCTCTTCAGGCTGCATTTGCCCAACAACCTTTTAACCAGGTTACTGACTTATTTTTTGAATTTGCCCAATATACTGAAACATAAACTAAAGAAGTTTGCATGACAGGTGTACCACAAAAATAAAACAACAAAATAGCAGTAACAACAAAAAACAAGGCTAAAACTAACAAGTTTCACCTATTGTGCAAATGCAGATACAAGGTCTTTATCTGACCTGGTTAACTATATAGTGGGAACACAACTGCAGCATTCCATTGTGGCATCTGTGGGCCAAATCAGATGTCAGTTTAAATGCTTGTTTGCTGCCACATCTTTTTCCTTTTCCTTAAGCTAGAGCTCAGTACTCTACTCCCACAAGACACACATTTAACAACTGTTAGATGACTGTTGTGTTTTAAATGGAGTATTTCAAATTCACGCCTCATTCATTTTAATAATCAGAATAAATTGATCCCAGGCCTTACAATCAATCAGAGATGGAGATGTTATTATATCATCTAATAGGCTTCCTGTTTGTGATGACAACTTCTTGTTTTATGCTGAATCTAATTTTCATCTACCAGCATCTCTGCTAATGCTTTCTTCTGAGCTTAAAGCAACAGGATAAATTCTTCAAAAACATCTAAATCAGTTTTCTGATGAAGATGGAGAGGTCTAGTTGAAGGCAGATGAGTATGATTATTGTCTATGGAGTCATGTATTCAAAATGTTTGTTGTACCAGCTGCAATTAATGTAGTTAATATAGTCAGCTGGCTGTTCAGAGACTTCAGGGACTTTCTTCAGAATGCTGCATTCTCTTTTTGTTATGTTAAACCTTCCTTTTATTTTGTTTATATTGGGATACTGGGACCATTTTATGCCTTTTACATTTAGCTTAGAGTGGAGGTGTGGAATGTTGAATTGTGTATGTTAACTAATGTTAATATTTTAGAGCTCTGTTTGGACTTTTTGCTGAGAATTGGATGGGAGAAGAACTAATTTACTAGATTTGCCTATTGTTAAGAGATGGGTTATGAGATGAAGAGTTTATATTGGTTAAATGAGAGGAGGTGAAGAAATTATGGAATTATTTATACTTGTCATTATGAAGGTGGGAAGTCCCTTTTTTGGGGATGGGGTTTGTTTTCTTACACCTTTTTTTCCTTCTCTCTCTTTTTTTTTGCTTGTATTTTTTGCTTATATTCGTTTATTGTTTTATCTAAAACTTTTAATAAAATTATTGGAAAAAAAAGAATGCTGCATTTCTATTATTAAAATTGTTAACCGCAATCACACTTTGCATTTCAACTGTTCTCAGAAGGCTATAAAGTAATTTTTAAGTTTTTCTTCACTCTGCTTCTAGTGAATATTATCTTTAATACTAAACTTCTAACACAGGTAAAGAAGTTTAGTATGCCAACAATAATTCTCTATGAAAAAAGCTTTGAAGGAATAATATTAAAGAAGGGTTTGAAGTCCTCTTCAAGCAAGTAGTGCAAACTTTGGGGTACAAGGATGAAAAAGTAGGAAGAGATTGATGGAGGAGGGAATGTTAAACAAAAATTACTGGTGCCTCCCACTTTGGGCAGTAACATCTCCATTACTGGCTACTATCCCAACCAATGAGATCTGGAGGGCCTCTTGTTCCCATCACACCTTTGCATCAACTGAGGATTTTTATAGTCTAGCACAGTGTTTCTCAACCTTGGTGACTTTAAGACGTGTGGACTTCAACTCCCAGAATTCCCAAGCCAGCAGGCTGGCTTGGGAATTCTGAGAGTTGAAGTCCACGCGTCTTAAAGTCGCCAGGGTTGAGAAACACAGGTCTAGCAGCATTGTTATGTATGCTTTAAATGTCTGAGCACAGGTTGTTGGTTTTTTAAAAAGAATCCCACAGCCAAAGTTAAAATAACTTGAAGTGATATGACACCTGAAAGGCTGAAACTGAAAATGGAAATACTACATAAGCTGTTATATTTCCTTCTTCGTTTTAAAGGTAAACTCTCAAACAGAATGCCAAAAGTTCTTTGTAAGCTTTATTAGACACAATCCTACAGAATTATATGAAATAATTAAATAGCAGGGTAAATTATTCTTTTCTTTGGCTGGATTTTGCGTATTAGGAATGTGAGAGAAATTTGATCAGTCCACATCTTAATACAAAAACTTTTGATTCAGTAAAGGAACTGAAGCTTAGATAGCCTTCACAGTCACTCATAATTGATTTTTGTTTCGGTGCACTCGTAGTAATAATGTATAAAAATACATTAGGAAAAAACTGCTTGCAAATATGTATATTAGGGAAGATGGAAAGTACACAGTTTCCTATATAAACTTTATTTGCATTAGCTTTAATATCAGACTAAACTAATGTATTCATCATTCCTAAATGTGAGGCTATGGTTCATGGGGTCACGAAGAGTCGGACACGACTTAACGACTAAACAACAACAACAAAATGTGAGGCAGAAAATAGCTTGTTCTGGTCACCTTTCCAATTTATTATTAGTGAAGCAAAACAAAAGTAGTAGCCTTCTTTAAAACACTTGCTAGAGCATGAAATTGAGCAAACTCAGGGAGGCAGTGAAAGATAGGAAGGCCTGGCACATGGGGTCACGAAGAGTCGGACACGACTTAACGACTGAACAACAACAAAGTTGTAACTAGGTAAATTGCACACATGTAGAGCAAATTAAGGCTTTTAACTATCTGGGGGTCATTTTCAATCTTCTGCTGGGTGGAGGGAACAAATAAATGCTACTTCTGATGGTCCTGTAATATAGTTAATGTAATTCTGCATTTGAGAGTAGCGGGGGGGTGGTGGTGGGGGGGGGGTGGTGGGTGCAATTTTGTGCCTGCTGCTATAAATAACTTCAAAGTCAAGGTGAGCAATCTCCTCCACTATGACTCACAGATTTGCAATTTAAAGATCCAAGTCCTCTAGAAGCAGTGCAAACTACATTTCTAAGAGAGATGCTGAGTCTCTTAATGTACTTCCAATTTCCTTCTGAATTTGGAAGTCAGGCTGTCCCCCTTAGAGGCTCCAATGAGATTTTACTGCCTTAAATCCTGGCCGAAACTGATTTCTAATGATGGATCTTTGATTTCCTTGAATCTGCTAGAGGGCTTCTCATCATCCTGGAAGAAAGAAGGAATAGAACTGAAGCAGTTTATCAGCCTAATACTTTATCTCATTGGGGACCAGGAGAGCCAATACTGAAGCTGAGCTGAAACAAAAGGTTTTTGATACTGATCTCCCAAAAAAATCAGAGGACAACTCCCCTTTTCAGTGGTGGTGGTTTGTCAGGTAACTATTCAACCCAGCCAATTACTTAGTTAGCATCTCATGCCTATCACACCAAACAGCCTTTCTTTGACCGGGCTTAACACCCTGTTATCTATGTAAATGGAAGAGAGATACAGCAACATCCCAGTGCAAGACCATTTCTGCTTTGCCCATTGGGGGAATCTGAACCAATCATGCACGCATTATTCTGCTGTCCTATTATTCAGTTTAGTAAACTGACCTAATAACTCCCCTGTCATCTAAGCCTCTTGGTAGGTTCACTTGGGAGAACTCTTGCTTTTCACTTCCTGGCCTCTTGCTAGAAATCCCCAGAAGGGTGCAAAGTTTTGTTTTGTGGTCACTGCAGTCTGGAGGCTATTGCTACAGATTTGTTTGCCAACTGTATACATGTATGATGTTATGGAAATGCCCTTTCAGTTTATCTGCCTGAGAACTGCATCCCTTTTTCCAATTTCTGTTGGTGCTGAGCAGGGAAGTCTAGGGTTTGTCTTACCTTGTCAGCTTGGTGCCAATCTGCTGCCTGAGCTCCAGCCGCTCCTCATCGGTCTGCATGGGGAGGATGTTCTTTTCCTCCAGCTCACGCTTAGATGGCCTGTTGCTCAGCTTGATAGCTAAAGAATCTTTTCTGCAAACTTTCATTGCCAGGGAACCTTGGATAGAAAGAATCACGTTCAATTTAACTGTTGCAGCTGAGTCACAGGAGCTTGTGTTTTTACTTCCGCATCTGTTTTTAAGACCTCTACCTTCGCAGAAACGTTGAATGTTGAACAAGAGAGCCCATTTCAAAAGCATTTCCGCTCGTTTGGTGTGTTCTCTTATGAAGGTGAATGTTTCAGTGCTAAGTATATGTTATCTCATCCCTCCATGAATGCAAAGTGAATGATTTTGTATGGGAGTCAAGTGTTGTGCATATGGAAGTGGCCTCAAGGTTCCAATCTCAGCTAGCAAGACGGCTCTTGTTCAGACACAAGACTTTCTACTATTGCCATCCCAAGGGCAGAAGAGGGCAGCAAACCTGACAGGCCACTGAAAGAAAGCAACCGTGGTTTGGAAGAAGGATTGTGGGAAAGGAAAATGGGGTAAATGCTCTCCTCCCTGCCTCATGGTCCTACATTCAAGGAACTGATATTACCTTCCCTGTAAAGTGAAAGAAAGCTGTAATGGTAGAAAAGCACAATATAAATAACAAAACAAATAAAAATTGGTGGGCATCAACCTACAGACATGAAGAAGAATGAGTAGCATACGCTTCTCCCTCCGTTTAATGGTACCTCTTGCCAAACCCATTACATCCGCCAAGAACATTGTTAATGAGCCCTATCACCTGAGACATTTCCTTGCTTCTGCAGTGGGCCATGTTCCCATGACATCAAGCTTAAGCAATTGCTGCTTCGTTGGATATTGTTCTTCAATGCCAGATTTGTTTCACTTTTTTTTTTGGGGGGGGGGGGCAAAGGGATAAGACTGTCATATTTTTGCTACTGCATCCTATATTTGCAGCTAGGGAAACAAGGAGGCAGAGCAATAAAGGAGACAGAAAGAATTGGATTGTATCCTCCAATTCCGTTGCAGCACAGACCTATTTTCTTTTTCTGAGATCTCAGGCTGAAAAGCAACATGCCCAATCCTATTTGGAAGATGATGAGAATCAGTGGGTCAGGTAAGGGAATGGACTTGTCAGGAGAAAAGATAAAGTACAGGAATGTATGACAAGCCTCAATAGTTGAGGGAAAATCTCCATATTATAGATTCTGGATGAATGTTATGTTTTTGTGCGCTGAAAATATGTAGGGTAAAAGGAATGTGGGGCTACTGTCAGCAACTGGCATCCACAAAGAGCCATGGGGTTCTAGGATATCACAGATATCTAGATTAGCCCCTTGGAAAATGTTCCACTTTATCTCAGAGTACTCCCACACCTAGTTGCTCAGGAGATACTATCAGGATTTTCTCATGGGAAGAAGGTCATCCCGTTCCCTATACAAAAACAGGTGTCGAGATTATTCTATGAAGCTAATGTAAACAAAGCATCTTGTGATTCTGTTATGCTTTTTACTGCCACCTACTGTAATGTGTATGTTAGTTATTCAGTGGGGGGGTACATGCTGGCAATATAACGGGAGGGCTAAATGCCCAGCCTGTTCAGGTCAATTTGTCTTGTATAGTTAATCATGTAGGTTTTTATAGGTTATGTAGTCTTAACTGGTAACCAAGTAGTGTACCTCTTCTCTGAGAGTGTTTTTTTTAGCTAGAGACTTTGTTGTGGTTAAGTCTTGGAAGCTAAGATGAGAAGAAGTCTTTGTTATATCCTATATTTTGTATGCAAATTGTATTTTATGAAGTTTTGCATTTTTCTCAATAAAGACCAGTTAGTTTATATTTTCTGACTGGATTTTCTTTGGAGAAGCAAACTATGGATATTGCATTTTGCAAGCTCTCATGCTGATGTGTAATTTTCCTGAGAGCAGGATTTTTGGGACCTTTTGCTGCACTCTGCACAACAGATACGGTGGTTCCAAGTCTTCTAAGCCAGGGGCTTTCAAACTTTTTCAGAGCACAGACTCCTGAAACCCTTCTAGTGATAGAAAATTGGGTGCATTCAAGTCACGTTTTTGGAGGGTCCTTAGTCTTTTATGGAACCCCCATCAAGTACTCGCAGAACCCTAGGGTTCTACAGAACAGACTTTGAAAAACTAAGCAACTTGTCTTTTCTAGCAACATTTGAGCATTGCTACTGCTCACCTTCATTCCCTGACTGCTACAGCTGGTATATAACGCTTGGTCTGGCAGAAGCAAGAAGTTGAATGTCTTTTCAAAGCTTTGTAAATCTGCATATCAATATGCAAGGATATAAACATGAGTCATGAAACCTTTTCAGGTTTTGTTCAATCCCACTGTGCTGCAATATCACCTGAAATTTTGTAAGATCATCAGATGTTATTTTCCAAGCATTCTCTGGTGAGATTGGAAAAATCTCACAAGATTTGGTGATCTCTTTCATTTAGTTCAACTGCAACGGTCACTTTAGGAGTTATGAATGGACTCATAGATGTATTGATGCTCTCTAGAAGAGATCAAGAGAAAATTATACATTTCCTGATCTATCACTTTTGCTTGCATATCTGGACATGTTAATTCCCAGAGGAATTCTTGCATTCTTAAGGTAAGGTTTTCTCATATGCTTTATTTCCCATACAGAACTGTTTCACCACAGAAAAGTTAGCCGTCTGAGAACCAGGCAATGTTTTCTCCTTGTGATCCATTCAAAGCAGTTGCAAGAATCAGACTGCTTTCTCTAGCACTGTATGAAAAGAACAAATGTTTAGTGTGACTTGTAAATAATGAGCTTTGCTTACTTGAAAATAATGAGCTGTCATCATCTTCCTCTTCCTCCTCGTCCTCTTCTTCTCTTGTATAGAGGCATGAAGAATCGCCAAAGTCAGATTCATGAGGCACATTTTCTTTATTGTCATCACATTCAATCACAACAGTTGGCACCTGTCTCATGTCTGAAAGGCCTCCAGGTCCAGTCTTTGTGATGCTGTCACCCCCATGTAAACTGGAGCTTTAAGAGTAAAAAAAATAATAGAGAAGAGGAATACTGCATCTTAGAATCAAATGCTATGTCAGCATCTTTCAGGTTAAAACAGAGGCAATTATAGAGCAACTTTGGATATACTGAGCTTGGACGCTTGCAACAAAGGTGATGATGTACTCCTGGAAGAACATTTGTGTGACAGACTAAAAGTTGGCTTCAATGTGTCAGCTTTCAGCCTTCGAATTAGCTGTTTATGGTCAAAGTTCAAACCGTTGCTTAAAAACTGAACCGTAATGATGTTCAAAAATGTAACTTCAACACTCGAAAAGCCTGACCCTATTTTTCCTCTTTTTTCCATATCTATCTTTATCTCACTTCTATCTTTACCTCTACTTTTTAAAAGTTTTCTATGCTTAGTTGTTTAGGTTGTTTAAATGTTTTTTTTATTTCTTTCCTTCTCTTCTTTATCCTTTCTAGGCCCCCCCCCTTTGTTTTTAAAGCATATCGTCTATTATATAATATTTTGGTTTTTTTTGTTTTCTAGAGTAAACCATCCTTTATACACTGAGAACATAATTAGATACTTTTACATTTTATATATTATATATCAGTATGTAAAGATCTTTTAAGAAATGCTATTTGTAACTTTTAAAAATTTAATAATTTTTTTTAAAAAAAAGGTGTCACATTTTTAGAGCAATGAGGATGGTGTGACAGCTCTCTACTGTTCTTATTCTTGTGCAATGGGTTCTGAAAAAATCAGACTGGTAAAATGGCACTGTGATTTTAATATGAGTTGGGAAAAGTTATCTGAGAAGAACCAGCTACATTGTTAGTATTACCAACTTAGACAATGAATAAATATATAAATTAGAAATAGGCAGTCTGGTATCCTCCAGATCTTACAGGTTACCAAATGTTTCCAACTGTTTATGAGGGACATCAAGTTCCTTATCTCTGATATAAACAAATAAGTATACATGTCAATAAGAAGTGCATAAACCTTTGGAAATCTGCCCAAAGGGACAAAATTCTTCTATGAATTACAATGGTGCCTCATACGATAGACATCCCCCCACACCAGTGATTGCTCCTTAAGTGCTACGCCTTTATCCTTATACTGCACTAGTATAAATATATTTTGCCTTTTTCCAGAGAACTCTTTGTATGCATAAAATATTTTTCATAAATCCAACAAAATAAGCATTTAAAAGTATATGCCCTACCACTAACTAAAAAGTAGCCACATGGGCAAAAAGACAAAGTTCTTAGACATCTTCATCCTACAGGTAATCCTTGACTTACAACCACATTCCAGACCACAATAGGGTCTGGAAAATTCATCATTAAGTGGTGCGGTTGTTAAGCGAGGCGTCACGTGACCGCACCCAATTTTACAACATTTTTTGCGACGGTTGTTAAGTGAATCATGCAGTCATTAAATGAATCAAGCAGTTCCCCATTGATTTTGTTGGAAGCTGTCTGGGAAGGTCACAAATGGCAATCATGTGACCCCGGGATGCTGCAGCCATTGTAAATACACACCAGTTGCCAAGCACCCAAATTTTGATCACGTGATTGTGGGGATGCTGCAACAGTCTTAAGTACAAGGACCGGTTGTAAGTCACTTCTTTCATCACTGTCGTAATTTCAAACTGTCACTAAACAAATGGTTGTAAGTTGAGGACTACCTGTACCACATGGATTGTTTGGTTTGCTCTTTGTTAGAGTGATGGCTATTATTAGGAGATCATTTCATGCCTACATTTCCAAGTGAAGGGCACACAAATATGCAGTTTGCAGGCAACTTGCCAAATTCCTGCCTTCTATCTCCTACATTCATTTTTAAAAACGGTATTACTTTTGTATGTAAAGAAATAAGCTAAAGCCGCTTGTGAAAGTTTCTGCACTATTAATGATGCTATCAGATTGAGGTTTTTAATCCTTTGGTCCCATATATTATATGTATTCACTGAAATCACATATAAATATATATGATTGCTTAGACTTCATCTCTTCACTGTCTTCAGCAGGGCTTACACCACTGCTGTGTGCTGACACATATATCTTTATATGGTTGACATTGATGTAGACATATATGGTTTCAAGAAATCTCAATAAATGCTTGATGCAACCAATTTTACAATCTGTCTTTTGGGATTAATTTTTTCTTTTAGACCAGCAAGACTGTAAATGGCAATGCTGTCAAGAACATCCACAAGAGACACTGCTTGGCATAATTGACCTCTTAAAATAAATGCATCTCTTTTGAAAATCTACACTAATCTCCTCAGAGACAAGCATGTTTGCCAAAACAAAACAAAAGAAATTTAAAATGCATCAAGACATGTCGGTTTTACAGAGGCTTTGTCCACATGCTTTATGAAAAGGGCAACTGCTTTTTCAGATGAAGACCGCCATCAGCAGTTTAATCTCCCAAGGATGAAGTTAACAGATACCACTCTGACAGTGGCAGCAACTGAATAATTGGCCTATCATGTTGATACCCAAGTTTCCTGCTTTGGGGTTATGGGAAATAGATGTGCCACTTTTGCACCACTTCCCTATCCTTCAGCATCTCCCTGAATTCCCAATTTATGAATTATTAACAGAGCAACATGCAAGTTTATTCAGAACTAAAGGAGCATGTTAGATTTAACCTAACCTTGAACGAAGTACATTGCTTCATATTAAAAAAAAGTAAGGTAAAGTAGAATCCCTACAAAATTAACCCAAGCCAAAAGGAAACTTTTGTAAATCTGAAAGGTAGATGCTATGCCTACAAGCAGTTTCCATTTTTCCATAAAATGCAGGCTAGGAAGAAGAATGGAGTGGTATGGAGTTAAGGGCCTAAAAATGACATCTTCCAATTACAGGGCAAGTTCATCAGTGGAGACTTCAAATGCTCTCTTGGAATTGTATAGTCCTGCAAAGGTAAAGGTTCCCCAGATGGCACGCTGGCAATTATAGCAGGATCCCCCAACTTGTCCCATCTGCTTGCTCATTTATCCCATCCAACTTCCTCACTCTAATGTAGGGTGCAGGCCTCATCATCAGGGCTCTGGAAACAGCCTTTGCTTACAATAAACTTGGACAAACTTAAAAAACAAAACAAAAAGGACATGGAATGACCATTGCAGTAATTAGTTCATTCTGAATGGCCATTAGAACTTATTGCAAGAATTTAGGAACACCCTATAGAACAAAATACTCACTTAGAAGTCTTTCCAATGATGTAATTTAATTTTATCTACCATCACCCACCTCACCAAGCCCTTTGTCTCTATTTGTCTGGATGGCTTATTTCATAAATCAGTACTGTTCAATCTAAGTCCCTGCGAAGGGCCTCTGGAAAGAAGCAGGAAGCAACGTTGCCTCTCACTTAAGAGTCTGCCAACAACCAGTAGGATTGTTAATATGACTCTAGATGGTTCGCTGTGTTTGAAAGATGAATCAAATCTTCATGGCTATATCCCCACTATTTGGAATCTATCAAAACATCAAGAATTCCTAAATCAGGGGGCCCTCACTCATGCAGTGGTTGCCTGGCAACTTGACTACTGCAACATGCTCTAGATAGGGCTGCCCTTGAAGACTACCCAGGAGCTTCATCTGATCCAGAATGCAGTGGCATGGGCAGTGATGGGCATGCCTCAGTATGCCCATGTAACACCTCTGCTTTGCGAGTTGTACTGGTTGCTGGTTGGCTTCTGGGCTCAATTCAAGATCCTGGTCATTACCTACTTATAAAGCTCTACATGGCCTAGGCCTGGTTACTTGAGTGACCATCTGTCTCCCCTAAAATCTGCCCAGCCGATTCAATCCAGAGGGTTGGTGCATTCTGGGTTCCTTCTAGCGGGACTGCAGAAGCACACCCTCTCTACAGCAGCACCTGCCCTCTGGAATGAAGTTCCCCTTGAGACCCAGGTGATCCCTCCCCTGCTGGTGTTTTGGAGGGCCTTGAGGACCTGGCTCTTCACCCAGGCTTTTGGCAAGGGTGAGTGAAGCCCCCTTCGGTGTAATTTGCAATCCTTTATTCCTTGTTTTACTCTTGTATTGTTTTATTGGTTTTTTTCCCTATATTTTTTACTTGTGAACTACCCAGAGTCACTGGGAGCCAGGTGGTGTACAAATTTTAATAATAATAATAATAATAATAATAATACATCTTCCTATTCCAGGTCCTTGGGAAAGACTCAATAGGTGGATAAAAATGCCAAATCCATTCTAAACATGGCTGACTGTACGATTAATAATTATAATGATAATGGATTTTTCAGGCATTGGGACTTCCTAAAATAAATATCACATCAATTTGTAGGGAGAAATACATGTCATGTCTGATTTTGAGCAATAGATTGATACATTTTGTTTGTCAACTTTTGAATTATGTGTGTGTGTGGGTTTTTTTTGGTAGTTAATTGTTTTATTGTATTATAAGATGCAAATAACACATTATAGAATTCAGATATTAACTAGGTACAGCAGTAACTGTATACTCTAAACCAAACATTGTTGACAGTATAATAATTTAGATAACTTAAACTTTTAAAAATAAGAAGGAAAAAAATTTATATTAGTATTAAGTATAATTCTGAGATATTAATGAACTTATGGCTGCTTACACTGCACAATTAAAGCTAGGCGTGGCACTGATAGATTATTGTGAGATGCATTGAATTATTTTGTAATATAATAAGGATTTCTACCTTTAGCTTCATAGTTAATACTGTGATGGGCACTCTATTCCTTGTTACTATTTATGAATGTTAAAAAGAAGAAAAAAAGAAAATAAAGGGGGGGTGCGGAAGGAACAAAATTAAAAAGTTGCTTGGAAACCATACTGTGATGGTATTTGCCTTGCTGCATGATGTATTGTATACATGGAAGCCAAAGCCACGGTTTTTTAAATGCGCTCGTACCTTGCTGAATTAAGGCTAGTTTTCTTTCTCCAAGAGTGGCCAGCCAGATGCTTCTGGGATGTTTACAGAAGAGAGACTTCTAGAGTTATTTATTCAGAGGCCTCTTTCCTATGTTTATCATAGCTGATTGATGCAGGAAGAAGAGGAAGTATTAATAATTTTAAAAAGATGTTGAAAGACTGCATAAGAAGGCCAAGGCTGTCCAAATTGGAAACAAATATATTAAATGAATAACAGGCAAGTCCTAGCCAGAATGACCAGTGTTCAGTGATGCAGGGGATATGTAGTTGCCCATATTTAGTAAACTTCAAGTTGAATTTGACTGTTGGTGACTTTGTGAATGAATCTGTATAAGTTTCCGAACAACAGTATGAAAATGGCTTGTCATTCCCTTGTTCTGAGAAGTTTTTTTCACAGTCTGTCATCCAAGCAGTACCAAGTCTGACTCTGCTTAGCTATTGGCAACCAGCCAAGTTTGTCCCGCTGCCACCACCAAGCTTGGTTTTGATTTAACAGCCAAATAAAAGATTGAGCTCTTAACTAGGACATCACCTCTCACTTCTGCTACCATGAAGGTTTTAGGTAAGCCATTTTTATCCATCTAAGGCTGCAATTCCTGTAAAGCCCCATCAAATTCAGTGGGAATTACTTCTTAGTATCCAGAGACTGACTGACAGTGACAGTCTCATATCAGCAAAGCAAGAAATAAGATCCTGCAACTGGGCTGTTGTAAAGATGACTGAAATTATGCATAAGAAGAACTATTCTACAGTATAGCACAGATTTTCAACATTGTAATCTTTGTGCAGACAAGCAAATACGTAATATTTGAATCTGAATGACAGGATTATCTTTGAACCTGCACTTTGTTCTTTTCCTTTACAGTTGTGGGGTTAGGATCAGATTAGGGGTAAAGTAAATTGTGTATGAATACAATAACACTTTTTTGTTATGTAAATAGTAGACAAGATGAAACTTGAACAGCCTCCAGTTTCTGTTGAAATTCAAATAGCGTTTTTTATGTAGATCATGTTGTATGGGGAGAGGGAGGGAGAGTGTATTAAATTTTCTCATTACATTGTGCACAATTGCAAGGATAAGTAGGTTTCCCTTTGGCTCCTGGTTCTCAGCAAGCACATGAGAGTGCTCAGTGTTCTCTGACATATTTCTTTCATGGGGACCACTAATTACTCTGTATTCTCTTTGAAAGGACGGAAGCAGTTGCCATCTGATTGAATCTTGTCTAATTAATGTCTTTTCTAAGCTGAGGGTGCACAAGTGTAATGAAATACGATTCCAATCTCACCGCAATTCATGATTACTAAGAAGAACAGGGCTAGTCAGAGCCCTGACATGATATTTTAAATGAGCCCCATTAAACCCACAGCTGCAAATCTGGTGTTTCCCACTTCATGATTCTTGGGAATGAGCGAGTTGCCACACCAAGCCCACAAGCCTTTCATTTTGGACAGTTTGGTCTCCACTACAACATTAAGTGTTGCTAACGTATACCATCTCATAAGGAAAAAAAAAATCCCAAAACACAAATCACTTATTTATCGGTCACGGTAGTTCCTAATCTGTGCTTCCAGACAACTGATGGGCTGCAAGACTGCTGCAGGTAATGTTACAAGCATAATCTCTTCCCCACTGGGAGGTTTACTGCAGATAAATGTACTGAGATGAATATAATAGATATAGAAGAGAATGTAAATACATTGTTAAAAATGTATCTGCATTTTAAATTCCCTCTGATATATAAAATGGGCTGAAAAACACTTTTGATGACAACTTCATGAAGGAAGAGCTTGGGAACAGCTGGTCTAGTACTACATACGGAGCATCTACTAAGACTGCAGTTGACAACAGGAGACTAATTGCAGCAGACTTTCCTTCCATAAATTATATAGGGATGATTAGTAAAGCACCTGGCAGCAACGACTGTCTTTGCATGACGAGCCAGGAATACGAAACAACGCTTTGCTATTTCATGGCCCACCCAACCATCTAATAATTATTTGTTTCCTTTTTTTAAAAAAATGAACACTGTATATTAAAAATAGCCTGATCTAGCCTAATCTGAATAATTATCATAATGATTACGATATTCACAACCACCAACACATAAATATTGATATACAAAATAAAGGCAGTAAGGGTAACTGTAGCCATTTCCTTCAGCACCTTAATCAGGTCTGACCCATCGGAATAGATAGACACACATTGTTAAAAAAATAAAACCAGCAAATGAAATGAAAAGAAGCAGAAAATATGTGATGCAGAAGTGATTCCAGTTTGTAACAGTGCCTGTAAATGTATTAGTATCAAACAATTTTCAAAGAAGTGTTAGAGAAATTGGTCCCCAAATTGCTCTAGCCTCTAAAAAAAAGCTATTACCTCAAAGATAATGGAAATCTGTCTAATTTGTATATAGTCTACAACATTCAAAGCATTTACTTTAAAATAACAAATGCAAGCCCTCACTGACTATTTACCTAGAAAAAAGAAATTATGGGGATGATGATAACTGTATCATCATTGAGATATGTAATGTAGCAGAAGAGAATCTCAAAATTTCGATATATAAATTACATTTACTTCAGTATTAAAAGTAACCATTGGCTATGCTCACAGAGGTCCATTTCTATCGTTCCTGATGGACTACATTCCTTGGTATCTACCTCTAATGGGAGATCAAGTCAGACCATAGAACTATCTAGCCCAGCATTGTCAGTGCTGATTGAGAACAACTCTTCAAGACTCCATGCAGGTGTTTTCCAGCTCTAACTACATTCCAGTGCCCCGGGTGCTGCATCTTTGCATTATGGATGCTTCCAGCGCAAAGAATGATCTGCACTGATGGTCAGGTCAGGAAAAAGGCAAGGCCAAAACTATGAATTTTGAAAAGATTCAGCCCTTCTATAAGTAAACAGTTTGGGCTCATAAGAAGAACCTTGTTGGGTTTGACCAGAAGCCTATCTAGTTCAGCACCCTGTTTTCGGTGGTGACAAACCAGACTCTGGAAACCATCCTGCTCACAAGAGATTGGGGTTTGTTAGTTGAGTTGTTTCTCTTACACAAGCTTTCTCCCTATGCACAGAGTTGGGATGGTCGAGTTACCTTTCTAGCCGCTGCATGGTCATGCTCAGTGTTTTATTCAACTCCTCGATCATGCGGCATCCTGAAGGGTGCATGGGTAACGTGCTGGATCCGGAAGGCAAGTGTGGGCTGTGGCTGCCGTACTGATGCTGGTGTACTGCTAACTGTGATGGTAGGACTGTGTGATGATGTGAAGTCAATGGTTGCTGGGAGTTCTTCTGTGTGGAATAGGATGTGAGTGAGAGGTCGGGTCCCCCTAAAGGCATGCAGATCATGACTTTCTTTGGAGGTAGCGGAGGCGATAGCTTGACCGGCATACAAGGCAGCTTCATCGGAGCACCAGGATCTTAAACACAAACAAACAAAAAGTTTGAGAAACTCAGTTCTGAGCAAAGATGGAAAAAGGCACCCAGATTCCACAGCCATTGAACCATCCTACACTGAAAGCCTTTTTCTCATGCACTTCTCATGCAGTTGCAGTAGGTATGAGAAATTACCATATACGTCACGTCACCCTTCCTTGTTCAATCTATATACTTCAATCAAATCTGTAAACAGATCTGTATAAAGACTTGATTGAAGCCCCTGGAGATTCTCCAAAATTTGCCACTGAATTGCAATTTGTAATAGGGCAGAAAGCAAAAATATTTAAATGCTAAATATTTAAGGCTAAATATGAGGGTTAATTATATTTAGACAATTTATGAGATATCAATTCTATTCTATTTACATTGTTGTTGTTGTTGTTGTTCTGGCCCCATTTGTTTATTTTCACCCTATCCATTATTGGAGTGAGGCCTCAGTTATGCAACTCAAGCACCCAGCAGGCTTCAGTCCTCCAGAAGTTGCACATTTCTGATCTATGTGGCTGCAATATTCTCAAACATAATGGATCTCCACTGTTGCAAACATCATCAGTATAAACATCACACTGAAATTTCATCATTAGTAAATTAGATCGGTACACTACCAGGGGCCTCAGCAATGACTGTATAGTATAAATTCAAAAACAAAAGTAAACATTTCTAATATTGGAATTGATGCTTGCCCACATGTTTTTGCATGGAAGATTGTGCCTGTAAGTCAGCATGCTCTAAAATGACAGAGGATGCAACTCACATTCTTAAAATCCACATCAATCTGCAGGCAAGCCAGGATTGTCTTGTCAATATTTCTGCAAACTATTTTTGCAGAGCCAGTGTGATACCGCATTACAAAGCAGGATTCAAATCTTCATGCAATCTTAAATCCTATTGGTGGCTAAGTGCATATTCTTATCTCTTGTTTTTTAATACCATAAAACATGGATGCTTTATTTTATCGAGAATTTTTGTATGTATTAGCACAGCCCAGTAAACCAAATGTGAGCTAATTTCCTTGGAAAATCAAAATAGATAATTAGGATTGGAGAGAGAAAACAGAAAGCAGAGAAATTTGTTCAAGATTTGCATGGTTTATAGAGCACCCATAGTTTAGCCCTTGCAATGACAGTAATAGATGACCACATTTGAAAGCATTTAATTATTATGTGAATTCCATGCAATTTGCTGAGAAATTACCCAGAAACATGATTTCATGATATTGACAGACTGAATTCACAGTATTATATTTGGGCAATCTACATGGCCACTCGGTTGAAACTTCTAATACATATGCACCTACAAAGATCATTTGAAGAGACACAGAGGCAAAGAAGAATAAACTGGAACAAATCCTATACCAGTTTTTCATATGTTACCTGTGGGAAAGGAGAGGATGATTTTTTTCTGATGCTTGTGAATTTTGTCAAGACCAGAAAAAAGGCTTGTGAGTTTTAAGATCAACCTTAGCTTCCTTAAGCTTTGCAAACTAATGAGGAATATCTATAGAAATTTAAAAAAAGATAAACAAGAATCCCTTCAGATTGTCATCCAATCATGAGGACAGTTATCTGTGGGCATTTGGTCTGTTTGTTAAAGCAAACAAAACATTACTAAGGTGTCAATGATCTAATTTACACTTATCTAATTAATGAGATGGTAAAACTGCAAACTAACCTGAGCGTAAGCTTACAAGGCCATTCCATTCCACCAGCTTCTCAAAACAGGGCAGAACATTTTTTGCATGCATCATATATTTGATTTGTTCCCATTATTATGCTTTGTGTTGTCATTTTTAAAAATACATTCCTGTGCACATAAGCAAACCAAACCCACTTAGAAATTGCTGCAGGAATTTCTTGGATTCCAAGACTGAATTGTATTGTTCAGTTAAAAAAAGTCATTTTGCTGCTGGTTACAGCAATTTATACCCTTATTGTATAAGCCTGCAATACTGATTTCTTTTCTGTATTTTTCCCTTTTTAGAAAGAAAAAAAAATTGCACAGAATAGAAAATAACATACAAATATGCATATTTATATTTTTAAAAAGTAGTGGATCAGAAGATAGTAGTCTGTTTTGCCACTGTTTTTAATTTATGTTTCCTTTTTTATTCTAGTAGAAGCGCAGAATTTCATTACATATTTCCATTTACTCCTCTGTGATACACTGACAACTCAGTAAGGATCTGAAATCAACAGGAGTTCAAGTAATTGTAATCCGAATTGCTTTGGGTTAGGATTATGTTATGATAATAGGATTTCAGTAAATGACTATCTTCTATAAACTGCTGAATTTTTTACCTACATGTTTTTTTAAAAAGCTGTACTAAAAATTTAAAATTTTGTATTTCGTAAAATGTTGTATTTTGTACATGATTTCCATATCTTATCTATAAAACAAAATATTAATACAGATATATGAGTGAGACGTGAGAAAGAATAAAGTAGAAAAACTTCCAAGAATGGCCCACATGAAATCTATAGCTTCAATTAAAATGGGGAGAAAATCAATTGCATTTTAATATGAATTGATTTAATTCTTAGACAAATTTACAGATTTGAACAGTGCATTTCTGTAAATTTTACCATGCAGATCTTACCTCAAAAATTGCACAGATTAGTAAATAACATACAACTATGCATATTTATAGTATATTTTTAAAAAGTAGTGAATTTTTAAGGCATTAAAGAAAGACTTGATAGACCTAGTCAGTAATAATTGGATGAAATAGATTTCTGCATGATGAATTGGATGAATAGAATTCATGCAAAACTGACATGTGCCTTATGCAGACTGATTCTTCTATCTTGAGTTTTAATACACTGTACATTTTACTGCTCAAAGATGAAGCAAGGTTCTGAATTTGAATCTATGGCATTTTCTTTCTTTCCTTGGTTCTTGCAGTTCATTTTTATTGAATCATGGCCCAATTGCTGAAACAAATCTTTGTATCTAAGGGTTTTGCTATACCATGCTAACTGTAACACTGCCATACAACCAGGGCAGAGGGAGATGTTGTATGTAGACCTAAATCTCTGAGGTTAATCTGCTCTGCTCTGCTGCCTTGGAGAAGGCTGTCTCATCAACAGTGTTAAAGGAGTTGAAACTCTGACTGGTTTCTTTGTGCAGAAAGGGGAATACTATTTTAGTCTTTGCCTCAAGCATAAAAATGCCTTGGGCTGCCCCTGCATAAGGAAATATAGCTATGTTCCAACTCATAGATTTGAGCATCATTCAGAACAAAGGTACACAAACAGAGCTCCAGGGCAGTGTGCTGTCTCCAAGAGCCTCCACATTTTTTTTAACCACAATGCATTTTTTAATGTGGCAGAAAGGGAAAAAGAAATACATGATTAACGATAGCTAATTTTCATTTAAATTTAAAAATAAAGGGAGGTATCTGAATTCTTCAGAAAACTTAGCATGACTTAACAATCAGAAGAGAAAACCAGAAATTACATTAAATAGAATTTATTTTTCTATTTGATCCTATTAAATATTCACTCTCAAAAAGATGAAACCAACAACAATTTCTATAACCCCCTCCTTAATTAAATTATACGATAGCTTCTGTAAAGCAATAGCAAACGGTCCACCACAACTTGCCATTGGTCATGTCTCCTCTAAACAAAAGCACATAGACAACTAATGGTGGGAATTTGAACTGAAATAGTTCTCATGTTCACTGTGTACATTTTCACTTTGCATCTGTGACATTTTCAGTTTGGAAAGAAGGATGTGACTACTGATTTCCAGATGCTATGCAAAGCAACATAATCCATAATTCCGGCATGAACAACATCTTTAAAATGTTTGCTTTTTGATCCTTACAACCTGATCATAAACTTATTTATTGGCAAATAAGAGCTTTGATTTCATCAAGGCCTAAATTAAGCTATGTATTCAAATTCAGTCATATATAAAGTTAAACTAATGGCCCCATCTCCACCATAGAACATCCTCAGGTAGGAAGGAGCCACAGCAGAGAATGGGCAGAAAGTTAGAAAGGGAGTGTTTAACCCTTAAGCAGCCTGTTGCTTTTCTCAGCAATAATTTCTTCTGCAGGGATATAAATTCCTTATGTCCAAGAACACAAATAGGTGTGAAGCCGCTTGAATGTGAATGGGCAAAGGAGTGAGAGGGGAAACTATCCATTGGAAAGCATCACCTCTTAGAGAAACAAAGAGCATAATATTACAGACAGCTGTACTTAACAACATGCTCTCCAACTTATACTAGATTTATATGAATCTTCATTCATTCCACATTGTTAAGGACATCTATTTAGTAAAACTAATAATCTGAAGAAAGTTATATTAGGGCTGTGACATCTGGACAGGAAAAATCCAGAAAAATTTACTTCCTTGCTACCACCTAATTATTGTCTGGATTTCTGCAGCCCCATATGGTAGGCTTACTTATATAAACCTTGTGTCTTCTAATACCATCTCTCTCTCTCTCTCTGCTACTGATTCTAAAGTGGCCATCCTTGAACAAAGGACTTTCAAAAGGAAGCTCTGTCCTGAAACTCTTGAATTACAATTCATCCAGAAATTCAGTTCTATTCAGTTGGATTTAGGTAGAAACAATAATTTCATGTTGCACTATGTAGGACAATTAATTTAGCATTATTGTGAAGTTTTTGTGTCACCACCTGACATGTTTTTTTTTTTTCAAAAGATTGTTGTGTTTATTTTGAATACATTCAAGTTCCAATTAAGTTATCCCAATCTGTGCTTTTTGCATTTCAGCTTCCTTTAATCTCACTATTCACAACTTACTATGCCCCATAACCAAGCAAAGGAGAATAAACCATGCATCTGATGACAAGTTGGCTAAGTGTAGGAAGACAAGGGGTTGGGATCTTCAAATAGAGCTTTGGATGATTTCTAATTGATCAGAGCAGGCAAAGTAAGGACATAGAAGTCCTCCTAATATTGCAGTTTTAGAAACAGCATTTTACCCTCTTGCCATCAGCAGCACTGAGTAGCAGTGATCAAGCCTATTAACTGCATATTGCAGTTAAATAGTAAAAATCCTTGATCCTGCTTCCAGAATTCAAAATTTAAAACCTCATGCATTTCACTGCATTTCACAAGCAAAAGAGCTGGTTAGAAAAAAGACTTTCCCTTTCCAACACAGGATGAATCACATAGACTATGATTTCACTCCTTAAACCTGCTATGTTTATTCCCCAGACCACAGAAGCAGTTTGGTGGTAAATCATGATTATCTCCAATTTTGCTCACTTGAAATTCTAAGAACAAGTGAAAATCACTGCCGTACAGAGCTACTGAGAGTTTTGCAGCAACAAAAATCCCATCTTCTCACTCTGTACAAAAGGGGTAAAAAAAGAAAAGGAAAAGTAACCTTAAAAACTCAAAGCTTTGAGCTTCTGCAGGTCCTGCTAATTTCCTGCTGAAAAGAAAGGCAAAGCTGGAAAAACATTTGTCAGTTTTATCTCTAACTCATTTTTTCTAGACTACCAAAAAGCTATAAAGTTAGTATGTCGCTTACAACAGGGTTCCTCAACCTCAGCAACTTTAAGCTGGGTGGACTTCAACTCCCAGAATTCTTAAAGTTGCTGAGGTTGAGGAACCCTCCCTTATAAGACTTAAAACTCCAGAACCAGGAGATAAGCCAAGAAGTCCTCATTGAACAATCCCATGCAAAAATGAGCTTTGCAGCTTTTTCATATATAATATACTGAAATAATAGCTGGAACAAAATCAGCTCAGCTCAATATTGTGGGAGCAGAGAAGTTTGGTGTTGATTTCTAGCTGGCCTAGAAGCCCTGAGGGGACAAAATGGGCTGTTCAGAAAGGGAGATGTGGCAATCCCCAAATGAAGCCAGGTTTAAAAGGCCCCAGTTGAAGCCAGGTTTAAAAGGTTCTAAAACTCATTTAATCGGACCACATGACTTTGCCTTCCCAGTTCAGAGAGCTCTGGAGCCTGATCATTCTTCTAGAAGATCTGGAGAAGAGGACCTGTTTGCTAGAGGGCAAGCGGGCAACCAACCAAGTACAGTGGTACCTCGGGTTACGAATGCCCCCCCTTACGAATTTTTCACGATACGATCAGCTCCGGCCCCAAAAATTTACCTCGCTGTGCGACCTCTGCCCCGCGCTACGAACCGGATCTGCGGCCATTTGCCCTGCTGCCACGTGGTCGCGGCTTCCTGTGGGCGAGATCGTGGTAGCAAGGAGACGTTTGGTGAGGCTTCTGGTGTGTTTTGTGGCATTTGGAAGGTTTTTGGTGTGCTTGTCAGCATGGCTCCAAAGAAAATGCAGAGCCGTATGTATTTACATTGAACCTTATGGGGAAATTTGCCTCGCGGCGCGACCAAATTCGGAGGGCGGAACGGATTAACCGTATTTACATTGAACCTTACGGGAAAATTTGCCTCGCGGTGCGACCAAATCGAGTTGCAATCAGAGTCACGGAACGGATTAAATTCGTAACGCGAGGTACCACTGTAATTAGAAAGCAAAGTAAATAGTACAGAAATATGTGAAGAAGGAGAACAGTATGAAATAAACTTCTATAACAGGATGGGAACAGATTAGATGTATTGTGGGAGAGGTAAAACAACAAATCAAGACAAGCAATGGTGAGTTCTCCCACTGACATATAAATACAAAGGAAACAAATCTAAAAGAGAATATTGTTAATATTAATTTTTTTACAAGACCAGTTGGTGTAGTTGAACAACTACATAGCAAAAAAACACGCATGAGTGAGATTTAAGCTCTTCTAATAGTTATTTATTTCCTGTGGGCCATAATGTGAACTACAGTTTCATAAGCCAAATCCATGATTTTTTGGAAGGAGCTTGAAGAATCATAGAGACAAAAACCTGACATTTGTTTGAAACAGACTCCAGCTAATGATAGGTGAAAATTTTTCTTCTATGCTCTGAAAGGGTCTGAAACCCTCATATTCTCGTGTATTTGCAAATCGGTAACACAGGTATTTTAATGAAAGATGCAAAAACGGCATAAAGGTCTCCATGACAGTGTCATGGAGAAAATACGTTTTGTCCAGAGACATGGGAAAAGTGCATTTTTCAGGGGAGGGCAGCACAAACCAAACAGGAACATTTACTTACCAGCTAAGTGGTTGGCAATCTTGGCAATGGGCTTAGGAGGCAGGGCAGGGGGCTGTTTGAGGAGGGAGAGCTGCTTCACTGGGGTGTCCTCATGGTCTCCAGAGAAAGCAGCAGATTTTTTAGGGGGGAGTAGCAAGACTGGTTTAGATGTAGGTTCTTGAGGGAGGTGGATTCCAGATTCACTGGACATGGGACTCTCTTCAGACACTGGAGGACACAACCACAGCACAGACGCAACAAGGTTACAAGCAAAGCAGTAGCAGAAAGACAAAGGCAGCAGAGCAATGCAGATTTAAAAATGTAATTAGCCATACTTTACTCAGACGGAGTACAAAGAAAAGAGGGAGGAAGAAGGAGAAGAGAAAAACTCTCTGGAAATAGAGAAAAATTCTGGTGCTTTCACTACAGACCTACCACTAGCGCTTTCCTCACTAGCAAAGATCTAGGGACAAATTCACAGGCCTTTTTTGCTCAGCTTGTCTTACTGAAGTCAACTGGACAGCAATAGCACTAACGCATCACCTTTAGAATCCTAACAGTACCTTCGATATTCCTTTTTCCAGAGTCTGTGGGTGATTCAGGATATAATAACTATTTACAGAAATACTTAAGCTTTTTACATCAAGGTCTTTTTCACTGACCAGTCTTCCAAGGTACCTTGTACATTGCAAAGGATTTTGAGGCATATTGTCAGGTACATTTACTTGTCCTCAAAGGCTGGACAGTGTGCCTAGAATACTTTCCTCATGGCTGCACATCCCACAGAAATACAAGTAGAAGTGCAGAAGTTTCAACAAAGGATACTTGCTATGATTGTTCTTCAGTGAATCTGGCTAAAAGTAGCTGGATTTTTAAAATCTATCTATCTATCTATCTATCTATCTATCTATCTATCTATCTATCTATCACCAGCTTTCCAAGTCTTTTAAAAGTCATCGTCATTACTCTGTTCTATTAAATAATCTTCAGATGCATAATTTTATCTTAGAAATCAAGAGTGCTCGGGCTTGGACATCGGTGGTGGGAGTTTTTATTTTTCTTTTCCAGCTCAGGACAGCATTAATACTCTGAGAAAATCATCGCTTTGTGGCTTAGCTGTTCCACTCAAGCTGTACAACTGTTGCCAAGGACCAGCATGCCTTGTCAAGTTATTATAAACATTTCTTCAGTAAGAATAAACACCACTGAATTTAAAAACAAACTAATTTGCCCTTTGTTTCATAAACACATCAAATCCCCTTTTCATTACATGGTGCTTTGTCACCTCCATAGATTGAGGGGGAGGGGGAAATCTGATAATTCCTCATTTATAACAAAGACTAAAACTATGGGCTTGTTCATGAATATGCCAACTATGTTTTTTTTTTTGGTTTTTTTGGGCAGGAATTCTTCCAGCATGAAATGAGTTTACTGTATTGGAACTAGATCAATGGAAAGACAACATTAAAGTACTAGAACAGAAACATGCCTACTGGGTCAGACTGACATTCCATATATTTCTGATGTCTATGGAAAGTCTACCAGCCAATCTTAAAGACAATAATCCTTTCCTGCTCTTCTATGCCTGCTTCTTGCAAATGTGGAGACGCCATACTGTATAGCCATCATACTAAGAAACTTTGATGTTACTTCTTTCTGTGCATATGCTTCATCCCTTTTACAGCTTTCTAACTGACTGATCAGCGCTACATCTAACCACAATGGATTCTACAAATTAGACACTGGAAAAAGAAATGGTTGGGTATACCCTTACTGTCTTCCCCAACCTGATCTAATTCAGATGCATTTGGTGCTCAGCTCCCAGAACTGTTGCTCCAAATTAAAAAGAGGGCACAAGGTTACCTGTTTAGCCACCTTTTTCTTTTCTTAAACTAAAAACCTTTATTTGTGGGTGGGGGGAATTCTATTCATCTTATCATTGTAAGCAATTATTTTGAATTTAGTTGATATAAATATATGCAACCATTAAAACAAAAGTAATAATACTGTTTTAGCAAGTTAGTTCAGTAAAGAATGATGTCACCTACTGTACAAACTAACCCACTGACATCCACAAACCTACCAAGCTTTAATCCTTCATATTTATTAATTATATTAGAGACTGACAGTTTACATTCATACAGATGGGATATAATCCATAATTATATCAGCCTGGATGTGTTAGTACTAAATATTAAGGAAATCACTACAGTATATTATTTATTTTGGAGCACCAGTTTGGTTTGGTGGTTAAAGGCACTGGGCTAGAAACCAGGAGAGTTCTAGTCCTGCCTTAGACATGAAACCAGATGGGCGACTTTGGGCCAGTCACTCTTTCTCAGTCCTAGGAAGAAGGCAATGGCAAGCCACTTTTGGAAACTGTTGCTGAGAAAATTGCTTGTCCATGTAGTCACCAGGAGTCAAGATTGACTCAAAGGCTCTCCTCAAAGAAGTTCTTTGTATGTTAAGTGGCTCATTATGGAATTGAAAGGCTACCTGTTCCATCCATGATCTCTGGATTTGGGAGTACTTCATAAGTACAGGAATCCCCAGATACTGAACACGGCTCCAATTCAGATAGGGTTGGCAGTGATACTTGGCTGGAACTCAAAGCCTGTCCATTCTCCAATGATCCCTCTTCATTCTGTATGGGAAGCTCCCCATCTAAAAGAAAGTGCAATAGTATGAGATAAACAAGATAACTCCAGTATAAAAATCAATGCTCTTTAATAAAGAGGTGGACTGGAAAACATGATTTTCCCCTCTCTCTTGTGCCTCATTTATTTTAACTGCAAACTACACATTTCAGAGAAAAAAAAATACAGCACAGAATCATCCCAGTTGCTCAAATATATCTTGGCTAATACAGATTTCTTTACTTCAGATATATTTGTAAAAATGGTATCAGGTTGTTGGGACACTATAATGCAATGAAAGAAAGACACTAGAACAGGATTGTTCAAAGTCTAGTTGGTATAGAGCTTCTTGGAGCAGGACAGCCAGGGCTAATTTCCCTGCCCCCCACCCCTCCCAGCTCACCAAGCAGGCCAAGCTCTTGTTTCAGGTTCTGAGTACAATACTGGCCCCATGTGAACTCTTCCATGCAATCCTCTCTGGATTGGAATAGGGCGCTGATTTGGAAGTGTTGGCACATCTCCTGCAGAGCATCTTGGTTGGTGCACCAGAACAGAATGTTTGGGACAGCCCTATTTGCTGGTCGCTTTCTGAATAATATGGAAGTACATTGTAATATAATTAAGAACTTCTTGAAAAAGTGCCACCTAATTCATGTATTTGTTTCCATAGCAAGTTTATATGCTGCCCAATCCCAATGGCTCTAGGTTTTTACAAAAATAGAATCAGATAATACAATAATATCTGAGTAAAAAATATATTTTGAGTCCTCTTGTAATTCATTGATTGTTGATGCTAAGTGTATCCATGGTAGGATCTCTAAAAGGTGTTCTGTTCATGACCTGGACTACAGGATGGTCTGTATGTATCAAGTGTTTTTGCAGATAACTTAGACCTAAGCCACATAAGATTTTGAACACTATAGTCAGCATTTATTTATTTAACACATTTATATTGCCATCCATCTCCCAGAAGGAACTCTGGATGGTGAAGAACTGGTCCCAGAAAGCAACTGGCAGCTAGGGTTGTGGTTTCTACATAGGACTGATGTTATACTCTTCCAGTTGAGCCAGCTATAATTTCTGGACTGTCTTCAAAGGCCACCCCACAATGAATGCACTGCAATATCCAACCTTGAGATTACTAATAATCTTACCAATCACATAACTTTACTTTTTAACTGGTATACTGAACCCATTGTCAATAGTCAGGGTCTTTTGAATGCCTTCTGCATTCAACACTGATGTCACAGTTCTGTGTCCCCATGGATGGATGAATGAATAAAGGAATGAATGAAATGGATGAATGAATGGATGAACCCAGGAATGCAGATGTTAGGAAAAGTGCTTGTCTGCAAAACTACTTAGTCATGTCAACATTGCAGCTTTCAGTGGGAACTTTTATGTGGAAAGAATTATATTGTAACTCAGAGTTGCTTTGCGTGAGATGGATGACTATATAAATGTGATATGTAATGGTATGTGGGAAAGACCTTGGGAGACTGAACCAAGAGACGCTACCAAGGGAAAGGTCAGATAAGAGACAGCATAGCCTGCAGCTGGATAGTGGGCGGGGCAAGAGGCTCAGAAAAGACCCTCCCTAGTTTCTCGGACTGTAAAGGGGATTGGAGGGGGGGATAGAATTGTACTTTGAGACTTGCAAGAATCTGTCAATGTAGCTTTACAATAAAGTAGAATTAGCTCATCTGGTTGTGATTCCTATCTGGTTTACCCCATGAGGCTGACATTAATCTTCACATTTCAAGAATAAGCCTATTTATCTGGAGCAGGCCTGACTGGAATCAATGAGACTTACATCTAACTAAACATGCACAGGATTGTGCTGTCTGGTAAACAATTATATAAAAGCAAAACTGTAAAGCCAATTATAATGGTATCAGTGCCTTCCATTTCTAAAAGATACATAAAATAACAATATAAAATGAATCAGTTGAGTATGCTAAGTCAAATGCACTGAATATCGCAAAGTCAAATGGAAGACATTTGAACTGCATATACAAATGTTAAATTTCAGTACTGTGTAGTCCCTTCATTAATATTTCACAACACTGAACAGAAGGATTTAAGACCAAGCTGCTTGCTGGCTCTGTTGAGTTATATGGTTGGCAACTGTACAAGACATGACAAAACTAAATAGCTTCAATCTTTTTTTAAAAAAATCAAACAGCAATCTTGCAACTATACAGAACAAATTACTTTAAAGTCGTCTTTTTTTTTTTTTAAATGGGCTTAGAAAAGTTTGCCTTTTTTAGTATTCTATTTCTAAATTTATTATTCATTTTTCATGAAATGAACTGCTAATTGCTTTTACTTACTGGTGTATTTCTGGGCTTCAAAACTGGGTTCAGAGAATCACATAGTTAGAAGGGTCTTCATAATTTAGCACCACGAAAAGTCACGGTAGATACAACACAGATGTTTTTTTACTTACATCACAAATGTTATTTTCAGACAATAAAGTAGGCAAATCAGTAACCATTTTAAGCTGTTGCTTTTCTTTTTAGCGAATACTTAAATTCTGCCAACCAATAGATTGAACTGGGACACAGCTGATGAGAAGGAAGAAAGAGAACTGGAGGAGAACGCCAGACCATTATGCCCACCTATACTTCCTTTGGTGCCACACTGAATTTTTTGTCTGTTGCATGGCCACGCTGCTATGAAAACCATTTGGAAATGAGCAAGTCTGGCAGCCAAGTACTCTTGATCTGTTTTCAAAGGCCTGGAAATTGCCTGTGCTAGAAGCTGTTGATTCATTTTACGAAGAAGGACCAAAGATTGGATGTGCGTTAGTGTTGTGGGGACAGATTCTTCAGGTGACTCCTTAATAACCTCAGGAACTGGGTGCCTCAAAAAGCAATCCTGATTATGAGCATCTAAAATTAATCTTTTTACAACTGAATGTTTAATCAAGCTTCTGTTTTCTGCTGCAGAAATTTAACTTGCTTTTCTGCGACTGAATATTTTGTAACACTGTTGCTAACAAAATTGAACTTTTGTAGACTCTGAAACTTGAATTGGATTTTATGCTTCCTATGATAGTCCTTCCTTCTCAAAAAATGTGAACAGCGCTTCTCTCTCTCTTTTTTTAATGCTGTGAAAATGTGGATCACTGAAACAGAAAATATTCTGATAACAATCAAACAATATTTTGACTTCAGTAGAAAAGCTGCTCCTGAGTGCATTTGAATTTATTGTTTATTATACCAGTCGTTTGAGATCCAACTATTGTCAAAATCCATATCCAAGTCCTGTGATTTGCTACAAGAAATTCTTGCAAAATCAAATCATATTACCCATGCCGCCCATTCCTTTCCCACTGTGAGTTGAGAGTGTTTCTTACCTTTATCAAATATTTCCTTCAGTACTCCTCTCTTGATAAGTTCCTCTCTGCTTTGCCTCATTGATATTTTTCTTTCAAGTGCTACCAAAAAGAAAAAAAAAACAAGTTTAAATAATAAGCTCATTAAAAAACTAGGAAACTGTGAAAAGAAAATGTTTTTGTTTTCATCCCTTGAAATACTTGTATAATCCTGAATAGCTATATAATCCCGAATGACTGAAATGTTTTTTCATCTTCTATTTTTGCCAATATTTTCAACTTTACCAAAAAGCTTGTACATTTATTGCCCTTCCATTTATTTATTTTTACATATGACTTTAAAGTCAAGATTTCTGATTGGTATAGTGAAGAGCTGAATTTATGAACTCCCAAGGAGATCACCTTATCTTTTGATTGCTTTATTGCTTAATTGGTAAGCAGAAAACTTCTTTTGTTTTTCTTTGTCTAAATTACAGCTTTGTAGTATCTTTCATTAGATTAATTATAGGTTTGAAATCAGGAAGACAGAGAAAACAGGAATCACTTCCTCCTCTTCAGAGGGAGAGCAGCTTCTTGAGATTGTTGAAGAACAGCTGAATGATTTAGCTGCTGTTCCACAAAAGAAAAGACCAGAGAGAGAAAGCTAACAACTTTAAAGGCTCTTTCCCATGGTTTATGGTTTTTTAGAACAACTGTCTTTATGTGGATAAAAATCTTAGTGTATGATGTGAATTAGAATTTTTTGGAACTGAAGCAAATACTGGATGCTTTCAGTCAGAAAATATTGGAGTTGAAATTTTTAGTGATTGGTTCAATTGAGACAAAAATTGCTCAACTTAGTGAGGAGAAAGACCTGGTAAATTATTGGGTCTTCAACTGAAACAGCTGAATTATTGGGTCCTCAGCTGAAACAGAAACTATAACAGAGTAATATTATTTTGACTACCAAGAATATTCAGCACAAATAATGACTCTATTTTAATAAAGCAGCATTTCTAATTTTTTATGCTCAAGTTTCCAATACTGAGTCCAAAGGAAGTCATTAAGAAGAATGTAATGATTTTTTAAAATAATATGGTTCTTCTGAAGATAAATAGGAAGCTGTTTATATCTATTCAGGAAATAATAGGTTTTTGTTTTTTATTAATTGGATTAAAATGTGATATTTTAAACCTCAGCCAACATTATACAAATGGAATTAACACTTCACCTATACTTTAGTTTCTCTTCTGATCGTATCACTTTACTTCTTAAGATGACCATGGTATTTCTCAAGGAAGCCCTTGATCAACTCTTATAGTGAACCTGACACTGGAACTTCTGCTCTGTTTTAACTGGTAATCCAAGGATACTCTAGGAATAAAACTTCAGTGGGAGCTGAACAGAAACTGCTATTATATGCTGATGATATTTTATATATTATTGATCATTATGAGTGTTATAAGCCAAAATTTATTGATATTGTATAATAGTTTCATAAATTATCAGTTTATTCAATTCACTACAGAATGTCTAAAATATGCCCTGTGAACTCTGGACTTCTGGGGGAGGTATGGTGAACTCAAGATGGCTCTGTGAAAGCAGAGCTGACGACCACGGCAAAGACCAAGGAACTGGTGCACAGACTGGTTCCTTGGAACCTCTCGGGATAAAGAGAAGATGGGAGATCACCCACATGTGCTCTGAATGGCTGTTCCCAGTAAGGAAACCGCAGGACAATGGTTTTCTGGGGTTTGAGTGCTGGGAGACAATAAGATTAGCCATCTTGCTTGCATCCACGGCAGAGACTTTTAAAGGACACTAAGTTCGCAAACCTCACTTTCTAATCACTTTTGGAAATTGATCATTAACTATTTCTAAGCTATTAGAGATCTTCAGAATGACAAGTTTAAAAACATCAGGTGAGTCTGCCTTTAATCCTGAATGAAAGAAAATTTTAATCATAAGTTTAAGAATGTAAAGAATCTGAAATAAACAGCAAAAAGCTAAATAAGATTTTTTTATCCTAGAAAATATAAATGGAATATAAAGTTGGAATATTGAAACTTTTACAATAAAATTTTGGAATTAATTATAAAGGTCAAATAGCTTCTCATGGGAAATAGATCCTATTTTGGTTTTTACAAGACATAACACATATAAGGAATTTCATGATTTCAAAAACTGGACACTAGAGGGGACTTACAATTTTAGGTAAAGATATACAGACCTGCAAGGTGGTGCAAAATGTTCTAATGGTAAAAATAGTGAAGGAGACTTTTGAAAAATGGAATCAGAAAATAGTAGCCATTATATGAACAATGTCAGCAATGATATCTGCTTCTATGGATAAACTATGTCCAAAAGATGTTATTGAAGAAATGTCAAATGTAGAACAAATTTTATCTGACAAGATAGAGATATCAAAAGTAGATTTATAACTGACAGGCCAAGAGAATGATTTAGAAAAGAATGTTTCACTGGATCTACAAAAGAAATTGGCTGAGGTTTTAAAATTTAAAAGGGAAATACAAATGATAAACTAAGAGAGTGACCTGGATAATTTTTTCCTACTGGATTTACAAAAGAGGCTTGTTAAAGCCTTGAAGAATTCTGGCAATAGGACAAAGAAGGAATGAAGAGAAACAAAATCCTATGACAATATTTGAATGAACAAAAGATTAAGACTGTTAGAAGTAAAAGGAAGGAATATAAAGTTGGATTATTTGATCAAGGTTAAAATAAGTTATGTTGTTACTTCTGGCTACCCTTTATGGACTTTCTGCTGACAGCAGGATTGAAAAGATGACGCTTTATGGATTTGTATATAGATAAGAGATAGGATATGGGATGAAGAGATAGATGTTTGTAACATTAGAAAGAGTGAAGAGTTACTAAATTTGCTTATATTCGTGATGAAGGTTGGAAGTCACTTCTTTATGTATTTCTTTTTCTTTATTATATTCTTACTTTTCTTTTTCTTTTTCTTTCTTTTTCCTTGCACTTTTAATCCTTCTCTCTATTCCCTTTTCTTTAAGTTTAGTTTGTATTAGAATTTACTATTATAATTAAAATTCTTAATAACAATTATATATAAAATATGCCCTATGAGCTCTAATATGTTTATGGAAATTTATAAAAATTGTGTTTTTAATTTGGTGCTTGAATTCTTTCAAATGTCTCAGAATAATTATCCCAAGGAAAACATTTGTTTGTAGATGTAAATATATCAAACTATTTATTTCAGATTAACATAAATATAAATAGATGGTTGAACATCCCAGTAATGAAAAAAAATAAATGTTGTAAAAATAAACATTACTTCAAGCTTGATAAATAAGGGATATCATCATGTTAATAACTTGAAATATTTTAAAGTGGATTGATAAGTTATTAAGAATATTTTTATAAGAAGAACAAATACATGGCTTTTCTTTATCTAAATTATATCACTTTAAGCTTTATCACTGGGGATATAGTTTAACTTCTATTTTTTTTATAGAATCTGAGTGATCATCCAAAAATGAATTATGGGCATAATTAGACAGTTATTATATAGCCCTTCTGATATCTTGGCAGGGACTTAGTTTCTTTTTCAGTACTGTAATAATTCTACTATATTTCCAGTATTAAAAGCGGCAAGGTGTATTTGAAAAGTCTTGGACAGAAATCAAAGGCTGACTGTTATTTACATGATAAAGTTACATTTTGGGACAATCATAGTTTGAACATTCCATGTAAATAGGGGAGTTAATTAATAGCAGATGAGGCACTTAGATATATGATATGGCATTGCCCCACTATTGTCCTATTTGGGTTTAAAATCCATATATTTGTTAATATCGTTTGGGGAAAAGTGATACGGTTTGAAGATGGGAATGTGATTTTGTAGTATATATTTTAAAAAATGGGATTTATCATTATATGGAGAACTATGGATTTATCAGACAGAAGCCAGAACAAAAATGATAATTTTTTAACAGTGAAAAGAGAGTGCCCCATGCAAAGTTGCAGAAATGACTTGGGAAATTTCTCAAAACAGCTGTGCTGAGCCTCGCAGAGGTGGCAGGAGAGAAGCTTTGCTCCTGCTAATGTGCTTCCAAATGCTTTCCTGGCCTTACTAGAAGTGTCATCAAATTTGAGGGGACTGAATTTTAAAAGAGGAGAATTTTTCAAATCCCCATCTTTGTGATTTTGTAGTTACACTCTGTATCATTTCTGTTCCATAGGAAAAGGTCTACCCAATAACTGTCCATTTTTCCCCCAGACATTAAATGTCAAATAAGGCCTTAGTTTAGTTGTTACTGTAGTATATTCCTGGTGGTGCCAGTTCACATCAAGGGATTTTTTAAAATATCGGTGACCTTTCAGGAAATTCGCAAATCTCTTTACTTCCTGTTCATTGCAAGAGATAATTACACATGCTGTTCAAAGAATTTCGTAAGGTGTCAAGCTTGCTGAACTTATCACTGAAGTATTGAGTCCTACTGAGAGACAGGTGCACAGCTGCTGTGATTCTGTTAGGCATGGATAGCTATTTTAATTCCTTGTTCTTTCATCAAGAACGTATCATCTAAATTCAGTTAGGATAGTTGTTACTATCATAGCTGTAAGTTATTTAGTGCCATGAATAACCCCTATTAGCTCTCCTAAAAAATCTTTTACAATGTCATTGTCTCATTATCTTCCCCAAAGTCTATCCCATCTAACCACGTTTCATTTCCTTGATCATTTTTGAAATACACCATATCATTGCACTTCTCCATCCTTCATCTGATTCTGCTGACCCAAAGAAGGGAAACCATATTTACCAGACAGAGCTTCTAAGAGAAAGATCCCATGCCGATATGTTTTGAACACAAATATCCAGAATTATATGTGACCTCAGAGAAAGCCACTGTTGTGTCCCTGCCATGTACGGGTTTCAAGAAAAATGAATGGATATTAATATTCTTCTTTCTAGAATATACCTCACTTGAGCTGCCACAGTTTCAGGGAAGAGTACATCTTCATTAGTCCGTCACCTGCAGTATAGATCTAACCAGATACAAAGGCCGTGGTATATCTGATCAGAAGCCCAGAAGTGATGGCTGAGTGTCTGTGAGAGTCAGGAACAGGGGGGTCAAGAATTTACTTTCATCGCCCGAGCAATGAGGTACTGATAAGAGGATGAGACTGAACCCTCCCTAAAGAATGCAAGGGAGGTTGGGAGGGTGACCCTGGAATTTGCTCTCACTCTGAGAAGATTTCTGTAATGGGACTGAAGCCAATAAACCCTGCTGAATTGAATCTGTACTGTCTCCTGGAGTTTCCTGGGCTAATCCTGACAGTGTCAGCCTTACCAGGTAGACCAGACAGGAAACATGACCAGATAAACTAATTCTACTTTATAGTAAAGCTACATTAACAGAATCTTGCCAGTTTGAAAGTATACTTCTCCCACTATATCCTGAAACTAGGGAGGGTCCCTTCTGAGCCTCTTGCCCTACCCACTATCCAGCTGTGAACTATGCTCTCTCTTATCTGACCATTCCCTAGGCAGCATCTCTTCTCCCTGTCTCCCAAAGTCTTTCCCACATACCATAACACTAAGAACTCATCTATAGCATGAAGTCAACTATTCTGAGCCCTGCTTATGGAACAGAAGCCAGATTCTTCACTTGTTCCAGATCAAGTGCCTCCAGATTAATAATGGATACGTCAACAAAATCAACCCAACATCCATTTAGTTGGGTCCCAGATAGGGCTTAAGCAACAACGTCTGCAATGCTCTCCATTTCTCCTTGCCTGGACATCTTGATCCCTCACCCACTGACAGCTCCTTGGCCTCTGAACAGAAGCACTTTGGGCAGGATTGATAGGAATGAGAACTATTAATGTACTAAGGCTGCTGCAACAGTTGGCCATTTTGAAGGGACTTATACTATCCCAAATGCCAGCAGAGAACCTGCACAAACCAAGTGGGGCACAGAAAAGACTGAATAATATTAAGAACTGAACGTCATGCTGAATAAAGTGGTAGAATTATGGGTTGCATCATTTTGAACAGTAAGTGAAATAGGATCCAAGTTTGAATAGAGGCCTACAGCAGCTGAGCCAAACATTTACTTTATGGTAACCTTTCTGCCCCCTCCCTGCTAGATTTCCTAAGGGAAACATGAGGTGAAAAAGGCAGCTGGAAGAAAGACTGAACTAGACTGAAAAGATCTAGACTGAAGCAACACTTTTGGACAGTTACAAATAATATATTAGCTTATAGACACATTCAGCCCTAATCAGGAAGACAAGATAAACTGCGTGACCAACAAAACACAATCTCTACTTAAAAACTTTGGACAGAAAGACAGCAACTTAAAGAATGAAAGTTTATGACAATCACAATTAATTCTTATTCCCACCAAAACAGAACTTCCACTGTTATCAAGGATCTTTTTTTAACTGTTATTTCTAGTGGAGGGACATTGGATGTAAGGGAATTTACAGGCCAAAACCACACTGTATTTGCTTTTAATTTAAATAAATGTCCTGATGTTTATTATCAAATATAGTGAGGCTCTACATGGAGAAAATACCCTTACACCTTTAGATTATCTTAATAAAGTGTTTTTCCCTGTTCCTCTTTTCCAGGTGTAATTTTCAGATAATCTTACAAATCCCTATATAGTAAGTCTCAATGCCAATTGGCAGTTTTAATCAACATATCTTTGCGTTCAAATATAATTTTTTTTCATCCTTGTGGTTTGATTATTTCTCCACCCCAACCAGTCTTTTTCATTATGTTATGTTTTATGTTACAACGTTATATTATGTTATGTTTTAACCATTATAATCACTGAATATATGGGAACCTACAGATTAATGGAGTTCCCAAAGAAAGAATAAGTTAAATACATTTTTTGGTAGCAGGGTTCAGAAAAATGGTTAGATCTCTGAATTCAATGAAACTCAAGGAAATGCAAATCAACAGACTCTGAACAATGCTAGAAGTCTTAGTTAATAGATGCACTGTGAAAATTCAAATCAGGTACATGCTGATCTTTCATAAACTGAAAATCAGTTTAAGAAGGTACTTTTTGGAAAAGACAATGTTTTCATCTCCTGGATAGAAATTCCAGAATGAATTATGCATAGGCAAATTAAAAGGGATATTTCTTGAATTATATTATTTTCTGATAAAACAAAAAAGATGTTTATCCATAAGAAATAAAATAAATACACTTCAACAATATCCAGGTGGGCTTAAAGGTCAGCCTATATAAAAGTGGAGTAGTATGCCAGCCAGTCTGGAAATGCTTTTCCTTTTCATCTAATTTCTTTGTGAGAAACCACAAGCATGTCTTTGAGCTCTGCCTCAACTTGTGGCAGTGCCATCATCACAGGAAGCCAGACGGATGACATTTTCTACTGACGACTGGAGATTACCATCTCTATTGCAACCACTGGAACTGTGCTTTTGTGGTTGGAAGGAGATATGATGACAGATTTGGAACTGTAGCTGAAAATGACAATGTACCTCTAGTTTTCCTTTCTCTGCCCTTAACACATAATTATAAGAACATATAACATAATTTCCCCCATGAAGTCATGGGAATTTTCATTGCTAGGTCCTTATTATTAGCTTGTGGGGTGGGGACACAAGATGTGGCGACATCACAACAATTTTTTCCAGAAATAGGGGTAAGATAAAGAAAACAGAAACATTAATATTAGGTCACTCTCTGTGATGAGAAAGCTATGCAATTGTTTGGATCACCAAATTCTGCCTTATGCTAACCTCTACCTAGCATAAAATAACACAACACAACACAATTTCATAAACTGTTTCATCGTGGTTAATGTATCTGTGTCAATCAAGCTTCAACCAGCAGGTGATGAATAGGCTTCCCCATGCATCCAGATTTCAAAGTCATGCATCAGCGTCAATATACTTGTCTTGTTTGCAATTCCCCATCAGTAAGCTTATGTGTATGTTGAACCAATTGTTCCAGCCATGCAGATCTTAAGGAAAAAAATTCATCGCCATTGGCACTGTGAGCAGATGAGAGAAACCGAGCAAACTATGAAACCAAACAACAAAGGCATAACAACAGAAAATAAGAACAAGGGAACACAATCACAATGTGATGAATTGCTTGCAAACCCATTTCAGGCGCTTTCACACTTCGACTGGAAGATCAGTCCTTGTCTGAGATAGTCCTACTAAATTTATGTTCAACTTTCCCTTATGAGTTGTAGTTCTTCTGTGCAGGATTTCGTTTTGGGCTAAAAGTGCGAAAAATGTCCTCCCCCCGCCCGATAACTCTGTTCCTTCTAGAAGTAATTACACAGGATAGCATGCAGATTGAATTAGCTGAATTTAGTTCCCATTGACATTTAAAAGATGACTAATTTAACCCTGATTCTCATTGGACCTAAATATAACTCATCTATTCTGGGTCCAATCCATTCTGTATGGAAATGAAATACATAAGTAAATGAATGAACGACCTAACAAGACATACTGCAAACTCTGCCAAAATATGATAATAGTTTTAAAATAATTCATGTTTTCAGACCCATTGTTACTATATTAAAGTTTACTTACTAGATGAACTGAACTAGATGATGGAATGGAAGATAACCAACAACTAAAGCACATATATATTTTTGAAAATGCATAGTGAAAATGCATAGTGAAAAAGGCAGTTAATTCTTTTCATTCTGTTCATTTTGTTTTTTGTTTTAATGTAAACCAACCCCCTGAGATTTGCCAAAGACTTCCCAGTCACTTTGCCATCCTTCCTCAGTGGCATTTAAAAGTTGTGAAGATGAAATCCTTACAGGTCCATAATTTTGCAAGCAGCGTTGCCCCCAATCATTGTGACCATGTTTGCATGTTGGGGAGGGGAAGGTGTTTTAAGCAATGTACCCAGGAAGAGGCAAGACCAGGATGCATAGACTTGGTGGGGGGGGGGGGGGGGTGTAGAGTAGAGGGAAGAATAGTTGAGCCCAGGTGCCAGGAGGCAGGACAAGGCAAAAGGATCTCCTTAAGCTCTTGCCCCTGCAAGATATAAGAGGGTCCTGGACCATAAGGCAGGGTCTACTCAGTGGTAGCCCCTACAATGGAGCACAATGCCTGCCATCCTCATGTCTGGTTTCAGAGAAGGCATTAAAAATGATACTTTTTCAATGGGCTTTTGACTCCTAGCAAAGAATAACTGGTTGGTTTGTTTATTTTAATGTTGGGTCTTTTAGAGTGAGTATTGCGGGCTTATTTTTAGATGTGTCATTTAAGTGGCTGCCTTTATTTTACTCCACCCAGAATTGATATAATTCAAGGCTACAGAAATAATGTAAATGTGCATACACAAACCAATCATTTTGTTGTTTAGTCGTTAAGTCGTGTCCGACTCTTCGTGACCCCATGAACCATATTGCGCCAGGCCTTCCTGTCTTTCACTGCCTCCCTGAGTTTGCTCAATTTCATGCTCATTGCTTCAGTGATGCTATCTAGCCATCTCATCCTCTGCCGTCCTCTTCTCCTTTTGCCTTCCATCTTTCCCAGCATCAGGGTCTTTTCCAAAGAGTCCTCTCTTCGCATTAGGTGACCAAAGTATCTGAGCTTGAGCTTCATTATCAATCCTTCCAATGAGCAATCAGAGTTGATTTCCTTTAAGATTGACTGGTTTGACCTCCTAGCAGTCCAGGGGACTCTTAAGAGTCTTCTCCAGCACCACAGTTCAAAGGCATCAATTCTTCGGCGTTCAGCCTTCTTTATGGTCCAGCTCTCACAGCCATACATTACTACTGGAAAAACCATAGCTTTGACTATGCGGATCTTTGTCGGCAAGGTGACGTCTCTGCTTTTTAATATGCTATCTAGGTTTGCCATAGCTTTCCTCCCAAGGAGCAAGCGTCTTTTAATTTCATGGCTGCAGTCTCTGTCTGCGGTGATCTTGGAGCCCAAATAAATGAAGTCTGTTACTGCTTCCATTTCTACCCCTTCTATTTGCCAGGGATTGATGGGTCCAGATGCCATGATCTTAGTTTTTTTAATGTTGAGTTTCAAGCCAGCTTTTGCACTCTCCTCTTTCACCCTCATCAAGAGGCTCTTTAGTTCTTCTTCACTTTCTGCCATTAAGGTGGTATCGTCTGCATATCTGAGGTTATTGATGTTTCTCCCTGCAATCTTAATTCCGGCTTGTGATTCTTCCAGCCTGGCATTTCTCATGATGTACTCTGCATATAGGTTAAATAAGCAGGGGGACAGTATACAGCCTTGTCGTACTCCTTTCCCTATTTTGAACCAATCGGTTGTTCCATGACCGGTTCTAACTGTTGCTTCTTGGCCCGCATACAGATTTCTCAGGAGACAGGTAAGGTGGTCTGGTATCCCCATCTCTTTAAGAATTTGCCACAGTTTGTTGTGATCCACACAATCAAAGGCTTTTGCATAGTCAATGAAGCAGAAGTAGATGCTTTTCTGGAACTCTCGTGCTTTCTCCATGATCCAGCGAATGTTGGCAATTTGATCTCTAGTTCCTCTGCCTCTTCGAAACCCAGCTTGTACATCCGGTAGTTCTCGGTTCACGTACTGCTGAAGCCTAGCTTGTAGGATTTTGAGCATAACCTTGCTAGCATGTGAAATGAGTGCAATTGTGCGATAGTTTGAGCATTCTTTGGCATTGCCCTTCTTTGGAATTGGAACGTAAACTGACCTTTTCCAATCCCGTGGCCACTGTTGCGTTTTCCAAACTTGCTGGCATATTGAGTGCAGCACTTTAACAGCATCGTCTTTTAGTATTTTAAATAACTCAGCTGGAATACTGTCATCTCCACTAGCTTTGTTGTTAGCAATGCTTCCTAAGGCCCACTTGACTTCACTCTCTAGGATGTCTGGCTCAGGGTCAGTGACCACACCAGCATGGACATCAGGGACATTAAGATCTTTCTTGTATAGTTCTTCTGTGTATTCTTGCCACCTCTTCTTAATCTCTTCTGCTTCTGTTAGGTCCCTGCCTTTTTTGTCCTTTATCATGCCCATCTTTGCACTAAACGTTCCTTTGATATCTCCAATTTTCTTGAAGAGATCTCTAGTCTTCCCCATTCTATTGTTTTCTTCAATTTCTTTGCATTGTTCATTTAAGAAGGCCTTCTTATCTCTCCTTGCTATTCTCTGGAAATCTGCATTCAGTTGCTTATATCTTTCCCTTTCACCCTTGCTTTTCGCATTCCTTCTTTCCACAGCTATTTGTAAAGCCTCATCAGACAGCCATTTTGCTTTCTTGCATTTCTTTTTCTTTGGGATGGTTTTAGATGCTGCCTCTTGTACAATGTTACAGACCTCCGTCCATAGTTCTTCAGGCACTCTGTCTACCAAATCTAATCCTCTAAATCTATTCATCACCTTCACTGTGTACTCACATGGAATATGATCTAAGTCATACCTGAGTGGTCTAGTGGTTTTCCCTACATTCTTCAATTTAAGCCTAAATTTTGCAGTAAGAAGCTCATGATCTGAGCCACAGTCAGCTCCTGGTCTTGTTTTTGCCGTCTGTATAGAGCTTCTCCACCTTTGGCTGCAAAGTATGTAATCAATCTGGTTTCGGTATTGACCATCTGGTGATGTCCATGTGTAGAGTCGTCTCTTGTGTTGTTGGAAAAGAGTGTTTGCTATGACTAGCTTGTTCTCTTGACAGAACTCTATTAGCCTTTGCCCTGCTTCATTTTGTACTCCAAGGCCAAACTTGCCTGTTATTCCGATTACTCCTTGACTTCCTACTTTAGCATTCCAATCCCCTATGATGAAAAGGACATCTTTTTTTGGTGCTAGTTCTAGAAGGTCTTGTAGGTCTTCATAGAACCGGTCAACTTCAGCTTCTTCGGCATCAGTGGTTGGGGCATAGACTTGGATTACTGTGATGTTGAATGGTTTTCCTTGGATACGCACTGAGATCATTCTGTCGTTTTTGAGGTTGTACCCCATTACTGCCTTTCCCACTCTCTTATTGACTATGAGTGCAACTCCATTTCTTCTAAGGGTTTCTTGCCCACAGTAGTAGATATAGTGGTCACCTGAATTAAATTCACCCATTCCCGTCCATTTCAATTCGCTGATTCCCAAGATGTCAACGTTCAATCTTGTCATCTCATGTTTGACCACATCCAGCTTGCCTTGGTTCATGGATCTTACATTCCACGTACCTATACAATATTGTTCTTTACAGCATCGGACCTTCTTTTCGCTTCCAGATACATCCACAGCTGAACGTCCTTTCGGCTTTGGCCCAGCCGCTTCACTCTTTCTGGAGCTACTTGGAATTGCCCTCCGCTCTTCCCCAGTAGCATATTGGACACCTTCCGACCTGAGGGGCTCATCTTCCGGCGTCATATCTTTTAGCCTTTTAACATTGTCCATGGGGTTTTCTTGGCAAGGATACTGGAGTGGGTTGCCATTTCCTTCTCCAGTGGACCACATTTTGTCAGAACTCTCTGTCATGACCTGTCCGTCTTGGGTGGCCCTGCACGGTATAGCTCATGGCTTCACTGAGTTACACAAGCCCCTTCGCCACGACAAGGCAGTGATCCATGAAGGGGAAACCAATCATATACACATGCAAACATATATGAGATCCAGGTGGTGTAGTGGTTAAGTGCTGGACTAGCAGTGGGGAAACCCAGGTTGTAGTCTTCCCTTAGGCATGGAAGCTGGCTAGATGACTTTGGACCAGTTACTCTCTCTCAGCCCTTGTCAACCCTACTAGGTAGGCCAGACTAGGAAATCAACTCTACCAGAAGGCTAAAACTACTTTTTTGAGATTGGCTATAATAACAGAATCTTGTAAGTCTGATTGTGCTGCACCTCCTTCTTCTTTTTCTAATTCATTGAATTAGGGAGGTGTCTGCCTGAGCCACTTCTGAATGTTATCTGGAGGATCTGGGCTTAAAGAATATTTCAGCCCCTTTTGCCTAGGCAATGGCATCTGCATATCTCATCAAGGTAATCTTTCTTACCCTCTACAGCCCTAGACTGGGCAGTCAAAATATTTGTCTATCGATTTACACTGGATCAGTTTGGTAGATTACAATCATAACTTTCAATGAAGAGGCCTTCATCCTGCAGTGGACTGATTTGGAATGATGATGATGTGAGAGAGAAAGAGAGAGATACACCAATAATGAAACAGGAAAATAGCTATCCATTTTCTGGAGGTTAGTAATGATGTTGTTCCACCAATTAGGAAAAATAGGGAGAGCTGCTTCTGGCTTTGAGGACCATCCTTTTTGCAGTCAAGGCTTTCACATGGTCAATGGGTGTTCACACCCCCTCTTTAGTTTGGCAGCAGTACTGGCAGTGATATGAACATAAGCCAGATGCAGCAGGATTGTTCAGGCACAGGTTAGATACAGAAAGATTGTTTAGTCATGAAGTGGCCTCCCCACAGTATAACTATATTGCTGTGTAACTAGATCTGGTGTAAGGCCAAAGAGTTGTAGTGAGACATATTGGGTTATGTGCCAGTTAATCCTTCATTTAGCATAAGGGGAAAAAGAGCTTTCAGCGTTCCACTAAATCATACCCAAAGTGAGCAACTCGGCAAGGCATATGTCCCTACCATACACCTCCATGTACTTTGCTGAGTTTCTCTGATCTTATTTTCTAACAATAGAAGCAGAAGGGTCCCGAGTGAGAAGCAAAAACATTGTCATCTGAACTAGTGAAAAATACAGACAACGTTGTGATGTGCAAATTATCTCTGATGCTAACCACAAAGGAATTCTTAAAAAAATTGCCTTCAGCGTCTAAATGAGACTCACTAAGGAGAAGATCGCAAGGACAAGCTGCATTTAAAAACGAGAACCCTAACCTCAGTTTCAAACAAGTGTGGAGCAAGGTGAGAATAATCATATTTTACTTGGTTGAATAGCAAGAACATTGTGGATTTAGTCAGCAGTTCTTATTTGGAAAGCCAGGCACTATGGGATGTTTTAAAAATAGCTGTTTCAGTCATATTATCTGGAGTAATCATAACTAAGGCTACCAAACCACCTGGGCTGTGAAGATCCAGATGATCAATAGACCGCAGCATAGCGAGAGTTTTCTGCTGATTTGCTCCCATCTAGTGGTCATCCAAACTATACAGCCAGATCTGAGAGTCCTACTAATGGTCCAAAGAATACAGTCCACTCTAGAACAGCTTCAAGCCACAATATGGGTCTTTCACATCAGTATAGATTTAGTGCTGCAGCTTGGAGGTAAATGCCATAATCTGGAAGTAAAGTGGGACTTATTTTAGAAGTAAGTGGGCATATGTAGGTACCTGATAAGCCTGAATGAACAGATGACACTGATATCCTACTTATAGTGAAGTAGTGAAGTAGATCTGCTTTACTTCCTTGCACAGACTTCTCGCTGGGAATGCCAACAGTCATGCATTTTTTCAGCACCAAAGGAGGTGAAAAATAAATACCAGCCTGTGTCAGGATTATTCAGGCAATCTTGCAAAGCATCAGCTTTTTGATTTCTTGCTACAGCCTGGGACCAAAATGGAAGAGGAGCAGGCACACTTGAATAGACAAGCCAGGATACAGCAGAAAACAATTTGCTTTGGAAGTCGATAGCTACTATAATGAGCAGAAAAGGATTCAAGACGTGGAAAACAGGAACATGAAATAATGAACATGAAACAATGAACATTCTACTAGTAATTAGAATATCTTCACAATCTTAAAGCGTGTCTGAAATTTGAAAGCTTTGTCAAAGTGTTATGTGTTGCAAAGAAATCAGAATCCAAAATGAGCTCAGCACTGCATTAAAGCATTTAAGAAAACAAAAAAAGCAAAGAAACAAAACCAGAACAAAACAGGAGCATACTTTCTGTGCCATCACACCCTCAATTTCTGCCCTGTTGTTTGGTGGCCATGTATAGGGAGACTACATATCCAGCGCTACAGAGAAGTGTACAGAAGACCAATATTTATAATATTTGCATATATAAGTATATGCAAATATGACATATTTACTACGACTGAAAAAAAAATCCAGTATATTTTAATGAATGACCAGGGGACTTATGTAGTCTCAGCTGTCCTGAAACTAGCTGTTGAAAGCCTCTCCAAGGCCATTAGGCTCTTCCTTTCTAGAGCCCTTAGTTTTCAACCACACTGGGGCTTCAAATAAAGAATACATTTAAAAAAAATTATCTTTCCAAGTACAAAGTGCATCCACTCTAACAATGCCATCTTTACAACTCTACTGCTCATTGATTTGAAGACCACGTTCTGGTAATATAAAATAGAAATCCTGTAAATCCTGTAATGATATGTGACTGTATTTTACTTTATATTGTTGCTAATTATTATCGATTGTGTTATGACAAAAGTGTACTAATTGAAGTGCCAAAGTGGTAAAAAATGAAATATGACATCTTGCCCAGTTTTCCAACCAGGTAGAAGAAACAGCTGTTTAATACAGTTTGACTAATGTGTCACTGTAGAGCTGTGCAAATCAAAGATATACTGAAGGAACCAGTAGAGGGGATCACAGAACCATTCTCAGTAATCTTTGAGCACTCCTGGAGGACTAGAGCAGAGCAAATATTGCCTTCATTTTCAAAACGACTTGGGAAACTGCACATCTTTGAGCTTGTCTATGGATGGCACAAGTATAGGATGGGGAGACCTGGTTTGGTAGTAGCATATGCGAAAGGGATCTGGTGTCCTTTTTTTTTTTTTTAAATCTGTGCTCAGTCGTTACCGATTCTGCAGTGACTGCTGACCACAATTAAAATTTGAGCCAGTGGTATAATGCAGCTGTTGAAAAGGCAGATCCTATCTTGGGGTGCATTAAGAGGAATATAACATCCAGATCTTGGGAAATAATTGTTCCACTCTACTTTGTCCTGATCAGGTCTCATTTAGAGTACTGTGTCCAATTCTGGGTACCACAGGTTCAAACTGAACAAATTCAGAGGAGGGTTAGCAAGATGGTGAAAGTTTGGAAACCAAGACTAATGAGAATACTGTATGTTCAGCCTATAGAAAAGATGACTAAGGGGACATGTGGTAACAGTCTTCAAATATCTGTGGGACTGTCATTCAGAAGAGGGATCATTAATAGATATTTCTCTTCTATCTTTATAGTATACTTCAGTTCAAATCTCAGGTACAATTTGAAATCTAACTGTATGCACAAATATGCATTTCGGCATTGTCTTCCTGTATCTGTGCATTTAATTCATTATTCAAAGTGAAGACTTGTGTATCATTCCCAAGGCAAAGTGCATCTGCTTATGATTCAGGGACAGCTAGAAATGTCTCAGCATTTCTACCTCAAACCTCATGTGAGTAGATAAGAAAATTGCTTATCTGTGATCCAGAATTCATGGTCTGTTTAGGCAATATTTTTAGCAATGCGGTATCAGCCTATTTGCTAAGTTTTAATCTTCTGAACTAAATCAGGGCTTGCACCTAAGAAACAGAAGGAAAAAAAATAATATTTTAATGATAAATGAAGTCAAACAAAACAAGCAATTGAATAGTGTAATGATGAAGCCATCAGCTCAGGTATTCAAGCTGAGTTAACAAATGCATGAAAACACTGGTATGGATTTTAATCTTTCTTGGTGTAGGTGAGAAGAAAGAACAAAATACTACAGTTTCTTTCAAATAGGATCAACCATAACTGGAAGTGAAATAATTACCAGAATAGAGAATACGTTTTGGTTCTCCTCCATTCAACAAAGGGAAGGCAGCTATATTAATACTGTTATTAACCATTACATTATTAATATAGATGCTTTCCCTTTGTTGAATGGAGAAGCTATTTGAAAGTGCCCTACATTAAAGTGCTTTCTCCATGAAGTCAAGAAGTATCTGGTGTTAATCCTATGCATGTTTACCTGGAATATTTGAATAAATACAATTTGATTTGCTTTCAAATAAGAATGCACAAGATTGAAATGTTATACTTCCATAAATGTGAGCAGTTCACAATGGAATTTACTTCCACTCCATGTCATTCACTCCATGAATATTGTGAGAGTGAATGCTAAACTTCAGTTCAGTACAAATTATGAGATACATGCAGGCATGTAATATCCATTAACTATACCAACATAATGTATAGATTGCTGTTCAGGAGATATATATGAACAAAATCCAATCATAAGTTTCTGAGGAGGCCTAATACAACCTTGTAACATGAGTTCTCTCACCTGCTTTAAATATGAAAATATATAATGAGCCCAACTGGGACCACCATGCTCCTATCAGTTTGCTATAAATTAGAACCTTGATTTAATGGACTCCCCATTTAATATACTTCAGATGCAACAGACAAAATTTCTGTCTAGACATCATCCCAAAATAACAGACAGGACAACTGTCTCAAGTGAAGTTGTCTGGATAAGTCAGTTCAAGTTAAGTTAATTTTATTTTAATTTTATGACATCTGTATGGATTTATGTCAACTAAATCACTGATTATGCAAATAATGTATTATTGTATTCATTTGACAACTGAGAGTAATGGAACACCATCCCAGTCTAGTTTAACTATTTTTGTTTAACTTAATATCCAGCCTGAAAGTCTTCTGATGTCTCCTGACCATTTTGTAATATTTGGGTTGGGCTTAAACACTGCTAAACCTTGAAAATAACTAATTCATTAGTTGAAGCTAGAATGTTCATACTTGTTTAAAGTACAGTAGTTCGGTCTTAGAGCGATAAACTTTCTTCTTCTTTTTTAATTCAGATTAAGATAATTGGTATTCTGTGCCCCTGCCTATGCAGTATTTGCATAGTTGAAGGGGAGAGGTTTACGGTCATTGCAGCAATATATAGTAGTCCAAGTTTTTTTTTTAAAGTATATTACTTTGTTTTAAAAATTATTTACATACAAAAGCATGCCTTGCAAAACAGACAAAATTGATCCTGGAAAAAGCATTCTGTGACCAGACAAGGCTTACTAGGTACTGTCCAGAAAGGAAAAGAGAATTGCATGTCTGATATTATCATTTTCAATATTAAATCATAAAAAATTGTGATTGCAAATATTTAACAATTGGATATGCAGATTCTAGTACACTGTTCCCTTCCTGCCTCATATTTGGAGGAAATCTGGGATGCTAGTGTATTAGTGGCTGTTTATCCTAGTCATAGATGACTTCTGGGTGAAGAGCAGACAACTCACTGTTATTAACATGAGACTCACTCTGACAACCTATCTGGGTGTAAGGACTACTGTACACAGATAACGTCAGCAACTCTTATTTCTAAGTATGCATTTAGCATTGGCAACATGTTTATGTGCAAATCTTATTTATTTAATGTATTCATAGGATTAATAGTAGATTATTATAACATTTATGGAATAATGCCCAACAGTGAAAAATAATTGCTTTAAAATACCTAGGGAATTAAAAAAAAGTTTGAACTTATGTCCTTGATCTTTCCCTGAACGTCAGTACAGTTTCAAGTTGCCTCTAGGAAGTTTCCACTTGAGTAAAACTTGGTGAATAATTTAGTGTATAAAAAACAGCAACACAAAACCAACGTAATTGTACCCTCTGAAGATCAGCATTCAGAAAACTTATAGGCTTTTATTTCTGCTAAATAGTTGCTTTCTGATTAAATGGAAGCCAGGGAGTTAGTTACCTTAATGTATGGATAGGCAAATCTTAGGCTGGTTAAGTATGTTTGGAATTCTGAGACCACATTGTGAGTTTATTCACAAACAGTGTCAGGAGGACCATGCACTTACAACTGATATCGTCAGGGATGTCCACAGAGTATGGTTAAAAATGTCAAGAAGGCAGCTATGATTGTGCAACTGAAGTTCTGCCTGCTTTTTGTGAGTGTTGTGACACTCATAAAAAACAAGTGGAACTCTGATTGCACTGGTGCAGTTGTCATCTTGACTTTTTAAATCACACCTGGAGACATCCTTGGGTAGCATATTGTATAGTAACAATATGAATGTGCCCAAAATTGTCACTTCCAAGATGGCAGTCATTAGGCAGGCCAAATGTCCTCCAAAATGGACGTTCCTGTTTTTATTAACTTTCCATTATTGCAGACTGCCACAACGACACACATCTAGGTTCTCCACAAACTTAAATTGTAAACTGTAAAACTATATAACCACATCATATTACTCATTAGAATCAAGGATAGCATTAAGAGAACATACTGCCAAACAGATGGCATGGAATGTGCAGGTATTAATCTCCAAAGACTTGTCAGAACAGCCATGCTCTAACAGTTTCAGGAAGATGTCTAAAGTAGAGGTCAACCTGAACCTGGAGGAGAGAAGGGAGCTTACTCTAAAATTTCAGGGCAGCAGAGGAGAGCCATGTCTTCTGCACCCCCGCATCTCCCAGACTGAGGGTACCTGAAGCATCATCTCACAAGAAACAGAATTTGGAAGAGACTACCCCACAGACAGCCTGGACCCAAACCCTGTAAGGCTTTAGGGATTTAAAAAATCATAAGAAAGAGAGAGCTGATACCTTGAAGCTGTCATAATCACACCAGAGATCACCTGGACTTTAGAATAAGCAAACAGTTGGTTTCCTCATCTCTATGGTAAGAGATGCTTATTTCCACTTAAAATAGAAAGTTGTTTCTAAATTTCAGGGCCAGCCCAAAACACTAAGCTGTTAGGAATGGGGAAACCCAACTTCCGATCCTTCCTCAGCTATGACTCTCACTATCTTGCTTTGGAACAGTCACCATCTTTTAAGCAGAATTAGAGGTTAGAGGTAGAAGTACTATATGCTACTTCGAGCTTTTAAAGAAAGTCATAATGTAGATGCACAAATTACATAACTAGCACATTGTTGTCATTTTGGAATACCCTAACCCTGCCTCAAGGTTGCCACCTCATTCTACAGAATGAAAGTGCAGCTTGTTAAATTTCTCTCTCTACATTAGGATATACATATTTTATACAGGTCTATATCTACTTTTTTAAAGTATGTATTTCTTCTATTTTGTAATAAGCAAGAAGCCACTGTATAACTATCAACAATATTTTTAAGCTTTTTGCATTACATTTAAATTTTAAATATTTTATTTCTATGATTTCTATCCCTACTTTCTGCCTATATGGTACAAGTAACTGACTTAAATTTACTTCTTAATTTAACTGGGCAACTTTTAGGTTGATCAAAAGGTTTATAATGGGTTGATTGTGCCCATAACTTCATGTTTATAAATGCAATTTCTTAGTATGCCTTTGAACAAATGAAGAACTGTGCCATATATTTATTCAAGTAAAAGTCTGCACTTCTCAAGGTGGTTGTTCATAGTACCCTTTGCCAACACAATGCCTTTCAAAGAACACCAGGCTAAGGAAGGATACTCTAGAGCTGTTTTTAAAAATTTAAAGCTTTTTTTAAGTCAGTTGTTGCTATGGCAAGAGTGAAGATATTTCACCAAATTATGAGAACAAGCATAATCCAAAGGCATGTGTATCTATTTACAAAGTCATGCAATGAGAAAGATTTGCATAAAATCCATTGAGAACAATATTCTGAAACATGAAATAATAGCAAATTGAGACAAATTGCTTGGAATTAATTTCACTGATCAACATAGCCATAATAATATTCCAAAACTCAAAGAAGAAAGGATCAACATATGATATTAAATAAGCCATGAAACCCTATGGAATAATTTTATCTCCATCTTCTCTGCTCTCCAGCATATCTTGCTTTCGTCAACCCCCTTCCCCCAATTCATAAGAGGCTTGCAGCAAACTCCTACATACAGTATCACAATTTGATTTTTTTTCAAGTGTCAGTTGTCAAAGGGTAACATATCCCATCTGTCACTGGATCAAGTACTATAAAGTCATAGAGAACCTGGATCACACATTGGGTTGCTTCAGGGCAATGGAGGAACATTCTAAGATCCCAACATAACCTTTGCTTTAATAAAGAATAGTAAAGAGTATTAAGGGTTCATTCCCATATCCCTCTAATTGTAGCATGAATATGCCCTGGAAACTGTTTTTATATGACATGTCATCATGATATTGCCTTTGTCTCATTCTCAGTCCATAGCTGAGGCGGCCTAAAGTTGCCTTTAGCTGTTCCTAAAGCTGTCTTTAAAGTAATGTTTCCCCTCCTCTTCTGACACAATTTTTGCAGTGGGCATGATCTAGCTCACTTCACTGACAATGTGGTTGATGATATGGCCAAAGGCTGGCCACCTGAGGCTGCTGTGGGCACACTCGTCCTCTCCAGTCACAGAGCATTGCCTTCAGCACAAGCATCTACTCATATAATGCCTGACTGGCGCTTTCTGAATTACCCTTCAGGTCTTATGTGGGCTCTTTCCATGCAGGGTTTAGCCATCTTTTGAAACAGCACTTAGCCTTCTTTTAACCAGGTGGACATGTGTTTAATAAACAAGACTCGCCTCTCTTGAGAGCTGGATTCTGTCAGCTGTGGATTGATGCTTCTATCGCCAACGAGTGTATTACAGGTTTCCCCTGCTTCTGCTGAGAAAAGTTTTCACATGGCTGTACTTTTGACTCTTTTTCTTACTTGGAGGGTGTGTGCCATTGTGCCTCCTCTTATTCCAATTTGTCACCACGGCGGATTTCTAAGTGCCGCTGACCATGGCCATTTGCTGGCAGCACTGCCATTCCTTGTAGCACTCATTGAAGGACACTGCTGGCTCTTTGTCACTCATGTTTCATCCTTTGTTCCTCCTCCAGGCCTGCGTCATGCCAGCCAGGCTATTGTTGGACATGGTTTTAGGGCTCTTTCAAAAAGAGTGCTAGACCCATGTTTGGAAATAGCCTAGGTTACATTCTCCTCCGTGCCTCTGCCCTGTTAACTGGGCAACTTGACAGATGGCTATCTCCACTGTTCAAATCACCTGCTGCACCAGCTATTATGGAGAGATGGTTGCTTTTTCTGCTGGAAGGTGACACTCAGTGGGACAGGAAATTAAAACATAGTTATCCAGTTATTATTTTTATATATAATCTATATATATAACAATAAGACTGACTGTGCAACCAACTATATTTTATTTTATATATAGTTATTATTATTATTTTACTTAACTTATCCCTCATTGAACTCCACTCCCTCAGCCTGATAACAAAGGGAGAATAGGGCTTAGCTGCCAGGGCAGCAAGTGTTGTGTTGGCCAACTGTCTGGGTTTTAAGGCTTTCAACAAAAGGCTTTCAAACAGCATGTGATTCCTCTAGATTGAGTAATAGATTCAAAGGCTGTCACTGGAGAGTTGTGAAGGGGAATGCCAACCACACAAGTGTGGTGTGCATGTATGTCTGTGTGTGTACATATGTATATGTATATATCAGCATTATATGTATAATTATACTATTATATCAGCAACAATATATGTGTAACAATATATACGTATATAAATGTATATCTCAACAATACAAAGGCAGGTGGCTTCTTTTCCAGTGTTTAATGAAGAACTCTAGCATTTCATGTACAGCCTTTCTCTCTCTCTCAAAAAAAAAAAAAAAGCAAAATGATATTTTTAGATAGCTGACTTGAACGATCTCAGAGCCATCTGCTATTCTGAGCTATATTGTTCACAAAATGCACAGGAATCAAGAGTTACTGAATAACTAAAACTAGCAAAATCAAGAAATTAATCAGATGATATTAAGATGAGAAAGGACTGTCGTTTTTTCATAAAATTGTGTGACGATGGCACAAGACACATTCCATTGCAAACCCTTCGTTGCAGATTCTTGGCAGCACATTGGCTATTTTTTAAAGCTGTGTCCATTTGTCAGTCTTTGCACTTGTGGGATCGAAAAGGAAGTACTACCAACTCATCAGAAATTGACTCCAAAATTTATTTATTTATTTTATTTTATTGGGTTTCTCCGCCGCCCATCTCCCCCACAATAGGGGACTCTGGGCGACTTACAAAAAACGTTAAAACTAGAAATACATCTAAAACACATAAAACATCCAAAATTAAAAACAATACTAAAGAAAGGAAGATCCAAGCAGATGAAAAATCTCAGGCTGAATTGAAAAATCTAAAGATACAGAGATGTCTACTGAGTATGTTCAAAAAAGTCATCATGGCAGCCACAAAGGTGCTGTTGAAGCTCTGCCAGTTTCTTATGGGTGTCATGCGTGCAATGCACACAAACAGCAGGTGAAATTTCAGTGATGCTGTTGTGGCTGCCCTTGAGACTATTTTGACCATATCCTGTGGACACCCCTGATTAAAGAATAAAATAAGGAAAGTAGGAAAAGAGGAAGGTACTCTAAAATAAAACAATAGTCCAAAATGCACTAATCTGTGCTAAACACTTAAAAAAAAAATACGGTACATGGTGAGGTGGCAAAAGAAGGAAAGGAACCTTGTCCCTTTTTATTTTGATTTCTTAGCTCGGGAGAAGGACAACTGTCGTTCCTCCAGTCAAAGAAAAACTCGCAAGTGCTCAGATTCAGAATTCATTAAGCTAAGAAGTTCTAATTAAAAAGAGCATGCTGCTTAACCAGGAGATGGCTCTGGCTTCCTGTTTTGAGGTACAAGAAAAATATGAAGAAGGCTATATATAGCTAGAGTTACCACATTGCAGATAGATCCAGAGGTCTGTGTTATATATTAGTTAACTGAAGCCTAGTTACAAAGTGGGATAGAATCCCCAATAAAGTAGAGAGAACAGGAAAACTGAAGGACAGTGTTTCTATTATTGTACAGAGTTTAAAAACTGCTTCATATCGCAGGCTTTAAAATATGCATTTCATTTTTATCATATGATGTACAACAAGCACAATGTCCATTAACAAAAAAGAACAGGCATTACAATTAACATAAAATCTACCTTCTTGTATAGGGCCCTTAATGTTCTTAATGATGTGCCTTGTTGCTTTCAAAGACACATTAAGCATCACATAAAAACAAAGGCACATTTTAACAAAGAAAATCATCTTCAGGACACACTAACAAAAGAGAAAGCACTCCAGGCTTTCACACACACACACACACACACAAAACAATTCAAACCTCCTGTCAGCTGTCATTGCCAAAAATTGCTTTTGGTATTTCTCAGCAGAAATAGCTGGGATTTGAAGGCAGGCCAATATCCACATGCATTTTGCAACAAATTTCTTCCTGAATAATAAAACCCTGTGAAGTTTCTCTAAACAAATTAATCACCCAACAGTGTAATGGAGTTACGACTTTGCTGGAAAATATCTGTCACGTAGCCTTAACACAATGGTGCAGCAGCCCTCGTGAAGGGATGTAGAAAATAACACATCCACTGAAGACGGCAAAGGGAGGCCGTTTAAAAAATGGGATATAATTACCCATGCCGGAAAGGCAAACCAGCACCTGTGTTAGCAGCACCTTGGCTTTGTGCAATTGCAGTGGGAGGCCAAAGATTTCAGAAATCACAGCTTTTTCTCCCCATTTTGCCATCGTCTGAAACATACAATTAGGAACATTTTCTTCTGCTGCTTCACCACTTCATTGCTCTAACAACAATAACAACAACAACAAAATCAAAGCTTTTAGAAATGGTGGAATCAGGTGAAAATACATCATGTCTTATTACAGAAGAGGCCAGCCTTTTCTTTTACCTGCGTGTGTATGTATACACACCCACAGGACTGCCGGGTTTTGTCCAGAGTGAACTCCCTCTGAATGAAAGACCAGGAAATCTGTCTTCCCTTCCCCCTCAGTTGCTCTTTTACAACAAGCTTCTGTTGCAACATTTCCCCCCCCCAGATAAAAGCGCAGAAGGGCTCCATGATATGTTCTGGTGGAACAACTGAAGCAACACACACAGGTCCAACACAACTTTCATGAATTCATGGTTAAGAATGCTAATAAAACCCCACCCCAAAGTATAACTCTTTGTAACTACATGAGCTGTGCTGGAGCAAAAGGTATTACTAGCACATAGTGCCCCCGGCATAGGTAACACTCACTTCTTCCTGGAAAATGATTTTTCTCAGCAGCTCCTACAAATGGTAATAGGCCATTTATAAAACCATTCCCTGGCAGCTCTGGAGGAATTCAACCTTATTTGCTTCAATAATACTAACTTTAATCAGAATGCCCAAAGTTTCACACATGTATTGAGGCTGCCTAATTCCAGCAGCCCTTTTGTCCCTGCAAAGACCTCTAAGGCAAACTTTATTTTGTCAAAAGAAGTGTGGTTTAAGATACTACAGGGTGCATTACACACCTGCACTCATTCTCTTCTGCGTACCTGGGACTAGAAGTGACGCCCCTGATGATTTGTGGGATGGTGCTAGTCCTGGCAGTGCCAACTGTTGGCCCTGAGCCTCGTCCTAGTGAAATAGGCTGGCGGTGAGACATTTGGAGCTTACACACGTTCTGATCTGGAGAGGGCACTGTTCATTTGATCATGCTGCTCTAACAGTGGGTGGAAATCCACGTCTTCCTCCATCAACAATGCTTTATTGGAAGAAGTTCAGGAGTGAGATAGATTCCTGCTCTTTCAAAAAAAAAAAAGAAACTTAGTTGGCCCTAATCCCGTTCCAACAGCGCAAGGAGGCCTGAAAGTCAAGGGCAAATGCTCATTTTAGTTCTGAAGCCCTTGTGCCTTTTCTGTTGCTGTTACTGAGAGAAACTGGGTTGGAAAAGGTTGGAAGGCAAAGAAAAGTGCAGGAACAGCTTGAGAAGACATCTGTGTATGGTTGTTTCTGGCACAGGAGATGCTGGATAATGGTGAGATATTCTGAAGAATGAATTTGTGCTCTTCCTTTACTGATTCAGTTTTCTAAAGATTTTAAAAGGTAATGGGAAAAAAAAAACTGTGGAAGAGATGAATTAGTCCTCCCCCTCAATTTTTTGCTGCCAATATGAAAGACAATTACATAACATCCTTCATCTTAAATGTTTAAAAGCCTTACTATACCCTGGCTTACTTTTAGCCATGAAAGGCTGTAATTAAAGCCAGGAGCTCTGGATATGACTGCCAATTCTAATTGTCAGCAGTTTTCTCACAAGGTTATGTAATCCTAATTAAAGTTAATTTCGGACAGCGGAGAAAAAGGCAAGAGACCAAAAACAAATGCAGACATATCCATGCGCATGGTTTTTGTTTCATGACCATGGCTTTCCATTTAGAAAACTGCACCGCATATATTCCTGTGGCATGAATACTTTAATTTAAATGCTTGCTGTTGCAATAAATAGTCCATGACTGACAATGAGGATGACTTATTAGCTAGTGAAAACACTTTTTAAAAGATGGGCTTCTCGCAACTGAGAGCCAGTTTGGTATAGTGGCTAAAGTACTAGGCTAGAAACTAGGAAACAAAACCAAACCCCCACCCCCACCAACCCTGGCAGGGCATGCCACCGTATATACACAGAGAGCGAACCCCATCCCATTCTAGCACTGAAGACGTTACCTAGCCAGGTAACGAAACGCTTGAAGAAAACAGCCAAGCTCAGAGAACCCCAAGGACTCCACAGTTCAACCCTGAGCTACACATATTTGCTTCTATTGTTAAGGAATACACTTTCATAACAAGCTTAATGCCATAAGTGATATCCAAATTGGTGACAAAGTTAAGTTAATGTTGATTACATTTTGAGGTCAAGCTAACATTTATACCATTTTCAGGAGGCTAAGTTGAAACATTATAAAATAGCAGCCAACTGAACTAAACTTTGAGCAACAGTGGCATATATGTCCAAAATGCATATAAAGTATATTATGGACCTAAATGTAGGCTATTTAAATACATTTTGTCTTGTAAAAAAAGGCAACTTCCTCAATATTGATAATGAACAATAGGAATTTAAACACCCAAAATGGCTGCTCAAGCCATTGCTTCTGTTATTAACCTGAAATACAGTATGTGCATAATTTCGTAAAAAAAATAATGGAAGTACAATTACAGAAACAACGCCTTGACTTTTCCTTAGAACAATTCTTTTATGGTTGCCTGTTGGGTGTGTTAAATATTCTTAATGAAGATACACATGACAATGAGGTGTGCAAAACTAAATGGACACAAATCATGAAAACTGTACTTCAAGGAAAATATTTAATTCCAACCATTTCTTAGCTAAATGTTCAAAACCTGACTTTCTTCCCATTCCATGAGTCTGAATTTTCATGGCCTTGTATCTTACTGGGCTAATGGATGGGCCTTAACTAAATATAGTGGTACCTCGGGTCACGAACTTAATTCATTCCATGACTCTGGTCGCGACCCGAATTGGTCGCAACCCGAATCAAATTTTCCCATAAGGTTCAATGTAAATACGGTTAATCCGTTCTGAACCATATGTATTATTTTTTTAAAACTACAAAAATATGACACAAAGTACAGTACAGTACAGTATGAAGAGAGAGAACACTAACCTTGCTTGAGGCATGGAGGACAGGAAGGCAGGTGGGGAAGCGGTTATTGTTTGGAGGGAGAGTCCTCCTCCCTACAGGAAGCCACGACCACGTGTGTCAGCAGGGAAAATGGCCGCAGATCCTGTTCGTCACCCGATGCGGAGTTCGTGAACGGAAGCAAAATTTTGCGAACGGTGCTGTTCGTGACCTGAATTGGTCGTGAACAGAAGCGTTCGTGACCTGAGGTACCACTGTATTTTAAAAGACGCAGAGAGAAAATAAGTAAACTGGAGCCAGGAGGACATGAAATAGTAAATATCTAATGATTTCTAAAATACTCAAATGTAGACACTCCTCTCTTTATAGCACAGTATCTTTCAAGCTTCTGGAACACGTGTAGGGTTGCTCCCGGCCCAGATGGAACAATCCACAAAATCAGAGAGTTCTAACTCCAGAATCTGGGGACAATTCCAATGCTCTACCAGCTAGAAACCAGTTGGGTGGAAGGTAGGAAGAAGCAATATTTGATGCCAATTGAAATGAATAAAACAATGAAAATCTCTCTCTCCCCACCCCCATTTATTTCAATAAGCCAGTTGGCTGGTCTAAATATTTCCCTGGATCAGAAGCCTGAAGGAAGCCTGAAGTCTAGAATTATGTGGAGGCCTGTCTACCCATACATTCCCCTTTGAGACTTTAGGAGATCAGGATGACCCAGTTCCCATGGAAAGCACTCTCCTAGCACATGTATTTGTCCAAAACAGGACTGCCCCTATATTCCATTTCATAGATCCTGAACCTTGATGACACCATCCTTAGCTGTGGCAAGGGAAAGGAGGCACACTCTGTTCAAGACCTAGCTCTAGAAGTTGATCACTAGTTACTTAATCAGATTATACCTAAACAAAACATGTATTTTGAAACTTTGCTTCTCACCATTAAGGGTGTTACAGCATGCTTTCTGGTTTTATTATTTTTTTCTTTCCAAATATTAATTTTACCACAGTTGTTTGGTATTGTCTCTATATTCAACATTTTATGTTCAAAGTTTTGGTGGTAAAGTATACAGGACAAATGCCTCATCTTCTCCCTACTTCGCCCTTCCCCTCAACTCATCCCCATTTATTCAGCTGGCAATGCAGCCAAGTGGGAAAGGAGAGCGTTGCTGCTCAGCTGTCTAATCAATTATTTGTCAATAGGTTGCCTGAGCTTTCTGTCGGGAGAACAGCAAAAAAGAGACAATGGCCAGAAGAAGCAACAGTAACCAAGCTACGGAGTCCAGGATAAGCAAGTCACACCACTGTATGGTTACTACATACCCAGTTTTTCTTGGATATATCCTTCTTCTCAACCTTGAAATCTCTGTCCAGCTGGATTTTTTAAAATATAAAAAGTTCCAGGACTTTGCTATGTTGTAGCAGATGATCTAACTCAAAGATGTAGAAAGCTCTTCTTCTCCCAATCACCTACAAGCCTCAGGATTGGGCCGGGAGAAGGGACAGGTTGCTTTCTCTGCATGCTTTTTGCCCAGTCTTGGGCATCTTCTGCCTATGCTCATAGGGCTATCGAGAGAAGCAGTGATGGTTTGCAGCCTCTGGCTGTTGCCTGCTCCTTTAGCCCCTGATGCAGCCACTGTCAGCTCAATGCAGCAGAAGTGCCAGGCCTGCAAATTCAATAGAAACTGCATTTCTGCCTTCAAGAGATGCTCCAACAGTTCTTCTCTTTGCAAGAGGCTCATCTGGAGCATCTTCTCTAAGACTGGGGTCCCTGGGCGGTAGAGGGGGGGGAGGCCAAAAAGTCAACATGCCAGCTATGATCAAAGCCTTGCCTCTTTTTACATGCATACATATTAAAAAGGGAGTGGGGCTTCAATTGTGTAGTTTATAGTTTAGTGTGTCGTGTTAACCTAGAGGAAGAGTCCTGCACTCATTATTTGGATGCTGTGGCTTAGGCATAGGGGGCAATTATTCCCATAACAGCAAATGCTACTTCTGGTCCCAGTTACTTTAGATCTAGGGCTGGAGAGAGAGAATGCACGCAGGGACAGGAGAGTATCAATTATCTAATTAATGTTGTGCTATGCACAGTGCAAGCCTTTTTCCTAAGAATCTCCTTTTAAGAAAGTTCAAATAGGGTCATCCTACAGCAGTGCCACAGAAATTTTAACACCAGCAGGAAGGCGATGAATGCTGAATAATGGCAATGTTTGCAACTAATAGCATTTTATCCTCAAAGGAAAAAAAAATAGGGACAATGTAGGAGCAGTGATATACAAAGGACTGGATCTCCATAAATAGCAATTGCCCTGATAAACAAAGATGGATGAGGTACTCCTCACACTGCGGTGAGTTTTTAGGGGAAGAAAAGAGGCAAGTCAAGGGTGGCTTGGGGATTAAGGTGGTCCTTCTCCTATATTAGTAGAAACCTGTGAGCTTATGTGTTGCTGATATCTGATTAGTGTAGGATAGCTATCATTTTTATATTCCATTGTCCTTTGACGTTATGGAATATAATATGACATTATGTCAGAAGCATTGTGAGAAATGAAGATGACAACCAATTCAGCACTCAGGAGTTGATTTTTAGGAAGTGGCCAAGGCACACTATGCCTTCTTTTTCAGTCTCATCCCACAATGTATTGGTAGAACACTTTGAAGGTATGAGTCTACTTCTACCTTGCACTGCTTACATGTGCCTTCTCTCCAGCAGGGTTTCAGCAGTCTTTTGTTTGAAGCAGAGATGATTTCTCCAGATTCTGTATCCGGTTGGTGTAAGTTACATATTAGTCTTCTGTAAAAGGCATACATTCTGACTCTGAAAGAAAACTTTCCCCAGTAGGCAAAAGTTCTTTTCAGCCAGGTAGACCACTCTGTTTTGAACTTGGCCCTTTCAAAGCCAATACATCTGAACATGATTAGCCTTACATGGAAAGGTGGTTTAACATGCTTTGCATATAACCAATGGAAGTGGATACCACTGACTTCACTCAGGATCTGTTATAAATTGTTGCAGTTGTTCATGGAATGGCCTTATGCCTCTGTTAAGGGTATCTAGGTGGGGGCTAAGCATTTTGATCAGAGAATAATGACAATATTTTGCAGAAGAAATTATCTGCAATAATTTTTTAAAACCAAACACCCATTATGCTTTACTGTCCTGGCATACCTATATCAAAATGTTGTTACTCTTTGTAAAGCAAAAATCTCTATCCGCTTTGCTCATACCTAACAATTGCTTTCTTATGGACAGTTTTTAACAAATACTTAGGCATAGCGGAAGCCTTTAATCCAGTTCCTCTGTCCAAGTGTTTTGAGAGAAAGATCTTCCTGTTGATGTCATTCGACCATATGACTGACTTGCATGTAAATTAATTTAAAACACTGTAATTAAATGCTAACAGGATGGATGAAATTCTTGTCTTTTTCCTTTCTCTCATATGTATATGTATACGTATACGTATATGTATATGTATTCATATTCCTCTGCCCGCTCCTTTTGTAACTGACTTTGCAAGCATGTTATCCAAGATAGTTTACTGATGCAGTATAGAATCATGGGGGAAAAAAAAAACTAGAAGCACGTACAGTATATTAGATTTAGAAATCTGAAAAGAGGCTGAAGTGAGTGCAGATAACGGTCTTAATATGTTGGTAAAATTACATCCAAGGACAAAGATCACTTCTCTTTGGCTTCCATAACTATCAGAAATGGATTTATTCTAAAGGAATGTTTTATCTGCAAAGTATGTTGCATTAAAGATTTAAAAACAAACCCTCTACACTTTTCTTATATTTAGATTCATTCAATTAAAATGTAGAACGAGATGTTATAGTAGGAGAGATTTTTCATCTCATTAATAGTTTAATTTCTATTTTAACAAGTACAGGTAGAAATCATGCAGGAATATAACCACAAATATATGCTGTTTGCTTGCTCAGTGCTTCTCTATTATTAGCAACAAAAACTGTATATTGGGTCTTAAATACTCCTGACCAATTGGGTTTCCTAATCATTTCACTGAAAAATTTAGCAAAGGGGCAGCAACTATGGGAAAAGATATGAAATTGGAGAATGCAATCTGTACATTATGAGCAGTGCTATACCACAATTATGTGCTCCAGTGTCTCTTCTCTTCACTAGCTAAAGCAACAATTGATACTCCTTTATTAAATTCTAAGTAAAAAAAAAAATGATTAGAAGTTCAATTAGCATGGAATATGACTGGATCACTGATTTCCATGTCTGCAGTGTATAGGTATTGTTATTTTGATACCCCCCCACCCCGATTTATTAGAAATCACTTCCTATTATTGTAATGTTGATATTTAAGGTAGCTGTTATTTGCACACTGTGTGTATATATATAGTGTATACGTATAGCATATAGTTCTCTTAAGTGCTCTAAAACCAGCCCTCGATCATAATGCTTGTGAAAGGATTCAATAGCAGGAGAATAATTTGTCAGTTGATCATTTTTTAAAATTTATATACACAAAACACATCACAGCTGCTTGTGCCCCGCTAATGCTGGTATCCTTAATCACGCAGATTGTTGTAAACACCAAGCTGGCCTTGGTGATTGTGAAAAGCTAAGCAGGGTTCTATCTGGTTAGTATTTGGATGGGAGACCAGCAGGAAACACCAGGAACATAGACTAGGCTTTTGCCTTTCCCCAGTGATACCTTTATATTCATCTAGAGCAGTGGGTCTCAAAGTGTGGTCTGGGGACCCCCGGGGGTCCCCGAAACCTTGTCAGGGGATCTCCATTGTCAAATAGATATTTTAAAATGTCTCAGTTTTAATTTCTAATACAGTAAATATTGCTAGATATAACCCACATAAACGGAAGTCCTTTGGGATCCTCAATTATTTTTAAGAATGTAAAGGGATCCTGAGATCAAAATGTTTGAGAACTGCTAATCTAGAGAGAAAACATGGTCATAGCTAAATGGAAGAGCAATGTTTATATTAAAACTATTTCAGTTTCTTCATTTTTTTCTTGTGTCATAGAAGACTATAGTTTCCTTACCTAGTTGCCACATTTAGGGAAGGATACAAAGTCACAATAACTATAAACACAATAAAGTAATAATATCCTAAATTTTAGAATATATGAATTTTGTTTTTAGTTTTAGTATTTTATTTTTTTAATTAAAACATTTTTGTAGGTCCTAGGCATGGTGCCTATTGTGCCTAATGTATAATACAGGGATGAAATAAATGCTGGGTTCCCATGATAACAAGCCACTCTTCTACCATATCATTCCTCTTTAGTCAAAATGGACAGACCTGTTATAGGTCTCTTAGCTGTCAGAATTCCTTTACCTACTCCTATAAAGTTTATTTTGTGAAGCCAGGTAATTTCCAGACTTAAAAAAATATGATTATTAGGACTCCTATCATTCATCATCTCAGGGTTTGACATTTTGTATTTGGAAAAATTGAACTGGGGATCATGGACTAAAATACTGGCTGTGAAGCTTTCTCTAGGAACACGGGGATGTATGTAGAAGACTACAGGAAGTAGAAAACATCTGTTCCTCAGACACTATGGGGCTAGCATCTCTCAAAAATATTCCAACAACCTTGTTGGAATTCAGAAAACTGAAGTAATAGCAAAATGAAACTTTTCTGAATGGAATTATAAGCAATATATTTGTATCGAACTATGGAAGTTTAACAGCCTTTGTTTTGATCTTGACTGACAATTTAATTTGGTTGCACATAAGGATGTATAATTGTAATCTTTCTCCTTAGTTTCTCATGAAAAAGCAATGCAAACCTAAACCCAACCTTTTTGTTTCTCCTGAGTTGGAATCAAAGCTGAATTTTATTTGAAAAGCATAACTGAACAGAAATGTTAAATAAATTTAAGTTACAGCATCTCCAAAAGTTTCAATTAAAAGAAAACATTGATTCCTACTAGCACTGAGTCACAATTATAATATATTAGAATCATTTATACCATATAAATTGGAGTTCAACCTGTTCTGGAGTTATAACAAATAAGTTATTGAAGACTTATAGGTTTAGACTATAATGGAATTGGAATTCTTCCATCATTCTCAGATCGGAATCAGAAAGAAAACAGATTCATTTACTAGATGGGGCAGTTTTTCTATTTTTCATTTCTGTGGCATTGATTTTGAGACTCAGAATTTAAGACAAGCTTTCTCAAATCTGATGCCTCCTAATGTAATGGGTCACAACTCCCACAATTCCCTGTCTGCATGGGAAAGCCTGATCTAAGGTAATTCCATATCGAGTGATTCTCGTTTTTTTTTTTTTTCTGAATACTTGCAAAACCTCTTACTAGTGAATGGCTTTTTAGAAATTCCTAAATCCCTAAATCTGTTGATGTCTGTAAAAGATGTGTGTCTGCACACACTCAGTTTATTGTATATATATTCTAATATATATAAATCAGTGTGCATGAATAGTAGGTTCCCATTTTGCAAGCTGTGCCACTGTTGAGGTTCATTTTGGCCAAGTGATAATATTAGACTGCATTCTGTTTAGGAAGCATATTTCTAAGCCAAAAAGTAAACATCCCCTTGGCTTTTAAACTGATGCTGGAGTGTCTATGTCAGAAATGAACACAGTAGAGCCTTCAGCAATGCATAATGAGATTCAGCTCAGGCAGTGATCCTTCATAAGAGAATGTATTGCTATAAATCCCATGCTTTAAAATACAATATACCAATTGAGAATATTTAATAAAAGCAGCATCTCATATATTCACATATATTCAGCAACAAGCATCATTATGGTTCTGGCAGCTATAATGTCAGGTGAAAACCAAACAGAATATGCATAATCAAAGGGCTTATAGTATATTTGCAATAGAGTTTGATTTTGTTCACACAAATCGTGGTGAGATAGATTCTTGAGTCAATTTATTTTGTAAGAACCCAACAGGCACAGGATTATTTTCCCCAGACTCCCCAAATAACCATTCTTTCAACTAGAGAATAGTTCCCATGCTGCAATACGTGGTAAAAATGTTTTTGTGAAAGAAACCAGCTCAAGAAATGCTTAAAGAAATCCATGGAAATCAATATAAGCAGAATCTAGTCACATTATGGTACACTTTCATTATGAAGGAGTAAGTATCACCATCCTTATTTTCACTGAGTTCATCTCATCTTTTCCCAAGTACCTGTAAATAGTCATACAATGTTTCATAGGGAATCATGGATCTTTCTAAATTCTGCCTATAATTTCTTTTAATTATGGCAACCTTTTAATCTTCTGTCACACAGAAATAATGGTATGGACCTTAATGTTAGTATTGGTAAGATTAATGAGAGACAACAAATAAATATTGAGAGATTAAACTAAGTTCACCCTAACCTACCCTTTTATCTTGGAGGAGATGGTGCACAATTGAAAAGAAGAGGACGTCATTAATTCTTCACTGTGGTCAGATCACTGCATGATCAATATATGGTTCATTGGCATCTGTCATTGTTGCAAGGATGGAGGACCTATTAAGAAGGTCTGCCCTAGCCCCTGAATGGATCCAGTTAGTTTTTAGTGGGTATATAAGAAGAGATTTGGTAGTCAGTTTTTCCACACACTAGGTTGAACTCTGAAATTCAGAGATAGCAAGAAGGTTGAATAAGATTGAATGTGGATGTTTTTTCTCTGCACACCAATCCGAAGGAATGCCTTGATATACCAAGGAGTTCTGAGAGAACCCCTAGAACACCACTGGCATAAGATGAAGAATGAATATGATTGAGTACAAATTCGTGTTTTGGCCAAACTGTGGCAGTAAGAGCTGCAAAGCATTGTCACTTTTCCATTTTTTACTGTATCGGTAACTTCTTGTTCAGTGATTCTGCCCAAGGTTACTGCTTCCTATTAGGGAAGAACAGGAGAGAAGAGCTCCCTGCAAGCCACTGTGACTTGTTTGCTAGACATTTTGTAGGTAAAGTTGCTCATATGCTCTTGTCTGGATGCCACATGGCCAGAATCCTCTGAGGTGACTGGGGCAATGTCTTGCATGGTCATCTGGCATGCATTTAGCTCGGGTAATTAAGTGGATCCTGGGTCCTCTCTACCATGAGCTCTGAAATTCCCAACATCCAGAAGCTGCAATCAGGTCAAAATACAGTGGCCTGCTTACCGGTAGGAGCGCATTATACCACTGCTGCAGGCCTTAATAAAACAAAGAGACAAATCAAATGTAGCTCAGGAAAGCAGGAGATCAATAGAACAATGTGGCTCCATCAGTATTCTACGTTACTCCTGCTTCAGAAATGCCAATTTCGTTTATTACACTGCTGCCAATGCTGACAAATACACTAATATTTCTCTTAACTAATAATTCTCTTATAATTAAATAATTATAATAAAATAATAATTCTCTTAACCTTGATTTAGAATAATACTGTAGCATGTACATTTTCCTGCTCTGAACTCTAGGACCAATTCTCACACCAACAATTCAGTTCCAAAGTAACATAAGTCACATCTATTTTTCTCAGTGACAGTTCAATATGTCTTTCTGACTCATAAAATCAACAGGATTTATGCATACATATTATTACAGTATTGCAAGCTGATGTGCCTATATTATTTTTAATAAGAACCCATGACTTGGAAGTATGAACAGCGGTATCAGGTTAAGGCACATGTACATTTTCTTCTTGAAAAGGTATCATGAATGAAGCAGCAAACAAATGCCAGCAATAAACCACCTTTCTCCTGGAAACTTTCTAAACACCAACTGTTTAAATGTCAACAGAAATAAACCATATATCCAGTTCTGCATTGATGATGATCCTGAATATCTACCCTCACATAGAACCAAAAGACCATACTGTATATATTAATCATGGATCTGTTCCAATCCTGATTCTCAAAGGAATGTCAGATTAACTTCCACATGGCTCTCCTGATACTGAGTTAGCCTTGTTGACACTGTGTATTATCTCCATAACAAAAGCTTGTGGGCTAGGTTTGGCTGAGAGAGAATGGCTGGCCAAAAGTTACTAGTCAGTTCTGTAATGAAATGGGGACCTGAGAAATACATTGTGTTGGGTTATATTCCTATGGAAAGAATGTCTCAAGTCTCAGATGCCAACAACTTCCTTTTGTCTCTCATTTTCTATCACCTAATGCCACACTGGGCCGCTAAGGAAGGGTCTAATCCTTTTACGCCAGAGATGTGAAATGATTATTTACAGAAGTCTTCTGAAATTTGTCTGGTCACATTTTGTTTACTGTCTATGAAGGTCTCCAAGGTTTTTTAGCCCTTCTTGGACTGAAATTGGTGCCCTCCATATATTTTGGAATATATCTTCATTATTTCCCACCAGCATGACTATGCTGAACCAAGGATTATGAGCTTTGTTATCCAAGATTACTGCAGAATTTCAGATATCAAAAGGCTTGCAAATGTTCTACTGTTGAGTAATGGCTATTCCCATCAAGTGCTAAATGTGAACAAATACATTTAATCAAGAGATTTGATATTAGCAAGGCCTTTTGGCTGAGTCAATTCAATGACACACTCCACTTAGCATGTATGTAGGAAATGGTCCTAAAACATTCAAGACCTTCAGTAAAAGATGTTTTTGAGGATTTACCTGATTAAATAAAAAGAGTCTTCTAAGCAGGAAGGTCCAGGTATACGTGGTAGAAACAGGTTCTTTTCAGAACACTCTCATGATACAAGTTAAAAATGTTGTGTGATATTTAAGATTCTATTACAAAAAGTGAAACTTGTCCAAATACATTATGGGTTTTAGTTTTAACTCTCTTCACTGCATAAATAAAGCAGTTAATAATGTGCACCAATGTATAGATATTCCAAATTGCATAGTCTTATAAAGACCCCCTTAGATTTCAGTAAAATACCCACTTCCCTAGAAGTAAACTCTCTTGAACACAACCAAAACTATTTCTGAGTAGAGATACATATCATAGCGTTAGACATGGATTTCAAATTTCAGTTCCATATTCAGAGAAACCCCCCCATAAATCTTAGTGGCTTTTTTTTTTATGTGGATGATTACATTAGTGAAATTATTAGATATCTGGCACTGAGTTTGTTTAGATGGCTGCAAATCTTGTCAGTGTGACAGCTGCAACTGACACACATTCATCTTATTCAGGAGAATCAGTTTTTTAAAAATTGCATCTGCAGTTCCAGGAATACCATTATTACTACTTTCGATAACAAATCCTTTGAGGCATGATACAGTCTACCAGTCAGATAGAGGAAACACAGAGAACCACTTTTATTTCACCTATTCAAGCTTTATATTATGTTTATAAAGTCCATCCTTCCAGATTAACTTCATACTGTTTTCTTCTTCTTTGGTACAGGAATATACCATTTTAGAATGGCATTACAGAATTGCAGTTTGAGGCTGTTGTATATAATCTTTATAGCAGCTGGAAGTGTAATTAGCATAAAATCCAAATGGCCTCATTAAACATTTCTTTCCTGTAAGCCTGGATACATTGAAGGATCCTTTTTTTCACAAATGTGTCATTAAAGCAAAAACATGAGGGTTAGTATATTCTTAAAAAGCCTTTTCAATCCAGGAAGCCAAAGTCTGCTTCTTAATGGTTAGAAATATGCAATGCAGCAGATTTTTAAGAGGTTGCAAAAGATTCAGCTGTACAGAAACTTAATAAACATCTCCTTTCATCAAAAGTCCATATTTTCAAAGTCCCATACAAAAATAGACAATTGCAACAACTAATGCCAATTTAGGATTAGGTGAGGATACTATTGTCATAGTAGAGATCCACCAAATAATATTCATGTATTATTCCTTCTGATCTGATATTTGTGCCTTGGAAAAATATGTCACCAACACCAATCAGCCTTTGTATTCAGAAAGTGGAGTTCATAGTTAGGATCCCCTTTCTTCTTTCTAACTTAGGCACAGCTGACAAAATTTCAGTCTCATGTCAGGAAGCCCAAGATTGTGGGGCTGGGTTCACATATCATGTTAATTTAGTGTGAACCCAGAGAGTGGGATTTTAAGCTATGGTTTATGCTTAGCATTATGCATGAACCCAACCACAGTGGCTTGTTCAACAAATCATTGTTTAGAATAAAGTGTACCGAGCTATGATTCGTTTCTGCTAATCACTTGGACATGCTTCTCAATCAGACCTCAGACTTGGCTTGAGGTCTAGAGTAAAGAAACGTAATTAATCAATATATAGAATAGGCAGTACAGACAGATTGGCCTTCTTACACAAAAATGGGAACAGCTGCACTTCTCAGGTAACAAAATATATCCTCCATAACATGTTGCACATAACCTCTCTGGTATTCAGATTCTGCAAAAAGTTGCATTTGCTTCAGAAGAATATTCCTTATTTTCCCTAATCTTTAGGATGGATTAGCAGTCTGGCAGAGAAGCGAAACCTGTAAGTTAAGAACCAACTATTTTTTTTAGCTGTCCTGAGCTGTGTGACTTTAATTGAGAAATAAACTTAAGTGCAACTGGCTGAAACTGAGGGATCAACCAGATCCTAGCTGTAATTAAGAAAAAAAAAGCAACAACATTATATACACATCATACTCAAGCACACAACTTACATGGTAATGGTATAATAATATCTATGCAAAGCTTTTGAAAAGTACACAAAGTATTTTAAAGATGTAATTACAATAATCAAACAATCTGGAAAAGTAAGCCAGCATTACTATTCATATAATCTAAGTGAGCAGGGGATAAGATTCAGAAACAGTATTTTGCCAGAGATCATCTAGTGAGTTCATGCTGGATGAAATCTGAACTGAAATATGCAAGTCATATTTTAACAAAAGATGTTGGAATGTGATGAAACAAAACTCAAGACGATCCTTTACTTGAATCAGCTATGTAACCACAATAGCTCATTAGATCACATTCTATATAAACTTTAGCTTTGATTCTGTAACACAGGACTAAATATTAACTGTTAGACATGTATAGGAATTAACCTCAGTTGAAGCTGAATGTAAATACTGTGAGTGGTGAGAAGTTGAGGCAGAGAGGCTTGATTATGTAAGTGTCTTTGGTCGTTCTGCTAATTATTATTTCACACACCTCCCCCAAAGGAAAAAAAAACCCTTTGAGAATGTGAATGAAGAAGTAGAAGGTGCTGGACAGTCCCTAAGACCCCTGTTTTACAGAGAAAAGCCACTGGCAATGTTTTTCTCTTCTGGTAATCATCAGGTTAAGCTACATACCCAACGACCCTTGGGAGAAATTATGATGCTAGCTCCATAATTAACAAGCAACCCATCAGATCTCATGATGCGTTGCAGAAAATAATACTCAGGCATATTTTCGTCAGGTGAGAGCAAGACAAAGTGTTTTCAGTGTTCTACAAAATTGTCCACCACCTGCTCTCTTGTCTTCATTCCCAAAGGACACAGTCTTTGTTGCCCTGAGTAGGATAGCAGAAAGTTCAATACATAAGTAGAACTGAGGTGTTTACATAATTAAAGGTTTTTTAAAACTCCCCCTTGAATGTTCTGACCATTCAAATACTGTGCTTGAAGTGATTAAGTGTGAATAAGTGAAGTGAATAAGCTCCAGATTGCTCACTCTTTCTCTTAGATGGAAATTGATTTGGGGGTACAGTATCTCTTTGACATTAGCAAAAAGGTGAAAGGAAAAACAAGGGTTGTTGTTTTTTTTAAAAAAGACTTTTACCAGGCACTAGAATATACATGACTACATAACAACTTCCTTTGTTCTAAGTAGTACATTATCCTTAGTGGCTGATAAAGCTTTCACTATCTCGTGTTACTTAGAAATTCAATTCATCTTTGAGAAAAGATGACTGTAGGTAAGAAATTGATAAAGTTTAGCATAGCTTACAAACTTTTAATAACAATAATATATAAAAATGTTGTACCCTATAATTAATTTAATGTGCTATTGCTATTAAATGTTTACTTCTACTTAGGTAGTATCACTTAGTATATTAAATCCCATCTCTAGATTTCGGATGTTCTTTGTGAGAATGTATTTGTGTAAGTTTATGATTTGTAACAATTCATCATTTGAGAAATATTAAGTGAAACTCTAACACTATGGATTTGGAAGTCACGCAGAATGCCTTATGTATATCATCCTTGCCAAGTAGGACAAAATTACGCAGGATACATTACAGTTATTTTGGACAAACTTTCTCCTCAATAGTGGATAGTTAAGATTGTGGGGCAAAGCATCTCAAGAACGTTTGATATGTAAATATTTCATAATCCTGCCCCTCTCAAATAAAAATCACTCACAAGTGTCACATTTTTCTTCTGTATCACTGATATCCCACCAGGCTTCTAGTCTGTATTTTAGTTTTTATTATTTTGCATGTTTCTGACAAAGCTTTCCTCTGAGAAAGGCAGTTTCCCAGTAATGCTGAGAACTCTAGAAATTGGATTCCCAATATCTTCAGAGGACCCCAGGCTAGGAAAAGCTGATCCAGAGATATTCATTTCCTAAATAAAATGGATGTTATTGAGAAGGGAGCTTATCAGTGATGGGCAGCTCCTATTGCTGGATCCCTATGGTTATTTAGAGGGAAAGGACTATCAAGCATTCAGCATGTTTTTTCTTTATCAGAAATAATTAACATATGCTAAGGATGCTTTCAGTATCATCTGCAGGCGGGCAGGGAGTCAAAACTGGCAAGATGGCAGTTGTGGCATCATTACCCAAGTCGCAGGATAATGTGTACGTGCTTCTATACTGCATGCAGATACAAAAGGATTGTAATGCTGCAACCACCATCTTGCCTGTTTTGACACACACACACACCGCTGGATGCTTCCTTGAAAATGAACAAAATCAGAATTGAGATGTAACTTCAGAAAACATATCCTTCAGTATGAGAATATTAAATGCACCATCATTCCACTTTCAAAAGTCTAGGGTATGCAACAAACCTCATACAACCTTCCCCCCATCCCCAGGGTTCGTGTTTTTCTTCTGCTGTCTCTGGCCTGAGCGTCAAACTAGATATGTACTTCTCTATCAAGTATTAATGTTATATTTAGGAAACTAGTACCTATTTTATTTTTTGTATATATACACAAATCTATCTATCTATCTATCTATCTATCTATCTATCTATCTATCTCCCACATATACACAAACTGGGCTTTTCTTTTTCTTTTTGTGGTTTCTGCTGAAGAAAAGCATTTCACTTTGAATTGGTTTACTGAAATGTACTGTTTTAATGCATTTCGGTACACCACAGGAGCTTGCTGCTATGTTCAGTCAATTCAGGACAGGCCCACAAGGTAAGAGTAGGAGGCTAGGGTCCATGATTGATCCTTGATTATTAAAGAGGAACTGTATGAAGTGATGCTTGAAAAAAGAGATGGTTACAGCATGGCCCAGGAGTTCAGCATGTCAACTCTTTGGTATCCCTTCTGACTATACAAAATCAGAATGAGCTAAACAATGTGCAGGAGGCTATTTGTAGAATGTTCCCCCAGCATATACTTTGTATTTATCATATGTTTAGATCAGACATTAATCTAGATAGTATAGTAAAACATAAACCTAATAACAATAATAGATCTCCCCTGAAAACTTATAATCTACATTTTGGCAGAGAGAAAGGGAAATGGAAACTGTAATAAGCAAATACCATATTATTCTCCTTTATTTTCAATGTCAGTTGGTTTCCTATGCAAGCTCCTCACTATTCACATTCAGCAAAATCACTGCTACTCCCTAATTTTGGTCTTTGGTCATAAGGGGCACTTAAATTTATCTAATTGCCCCTGTTAGAACAGTTGCAGTGACAAAGTGGTAAGTTTTCATCTTCAAAGCCACAGGTTTTTCCATCACACCAAGGAACTTCTCCCACTTTCCCCTTCCTCTTCATCCAGCCAAAAAGCTCTACTATACTTGAAAGCTAGTGCACTAGTTTTAGGCAATGCGGTGGTGAAGACCAGTTGCTGGGAAGACAGAGCAAGAGAGGTTCCTCAAAGCCTTTTGGTTGGCCACTAAGGGTAACAGGATGTTTGAATAAACAGACTTTTTGTCAGATCTAACAGGGCTATTACTGTAAACTTAAGACATTTTAATTGGCTCTCATAAATAGATTAATTACCTCGATATTCCCTTTAGCTTCCTGAATGAGTTTCTCATCTCATGCAAATGAACACTGGGAATTAACACCCACTTACCACCTTGACTAGTCTATAGGAAAACACTTTTAGCACAATTTGTTGAGCAATTTAAAAGCAAGACTAAAAAGTCAAGGGCTGATTTCTGGAATCAAAGAACAGTACCTGGCCCCTTAAAAGCAGGTATGAAGAGCCACATTGGATGTATTACAGTTTTGAAAATCTGGTCAAGACAAATCTTACACATAGGAAAAAAGACAAAGAAGGAAAACTGAGAGAAAGTTGGTGAAAATACTGTATATGCCAAAAAAAGCAGGTATACAGATTGAGATTTAGCTGCTGTTGGTGAGTGAAGAGATGTCATGGAAGGTAGATGAATAAACTCCAGGATCCTAACATAACAGTCTGCTCACCTCTTTCTATGTAAAAAGTAGAACAACATGTTGTGATGCAATTCCACTCCATAAAAGAAATGCCCCTGTTCAGGGCCATAGACTAACAAGGTGTTTAAACCTGGAGGTACGGCAGTCAACAGAAAAGTCTTAAGGGACCTCTTTTTTCCCTGTTTCCTCCTAAGGACTTATATCGCTATGCTATAAATTCCTATATAGCTACCAATTACCTGAACATTTTATAGCTGTGAAGAAGGGGGCAGAAAAGATTTTCCCCATATCTCCAACTATTTTGAGTTCTGAACAGTAGTTTCATATAGAACATCTCTCTGCACCCAGCATTTGTGCTGATGTAGCATGCGTGGGCAGAGCTCTATTCCCATATATCCTCTTTGGACAATCCATCAGATTTTCTTCCAGCTTGGTAGTGGCACAGATCTAATTATAAAGGCAGGCCTTTTTCTCATTGTGGGAACTCTTGCCTCAACTTGCCTCTTTAGTAGTTGTCACCAACAACCTTACTGATTGATCGATGATGTGCCATTAGTTGGAGTCGACTCTTAGTGGCCATATAGACAAACCTTCTTCAAGAGGAAAGCTTATTAGGGAGCCCAATCATAATCCTTCCATTCAATTTCCAGATAGTTTTACAATTGAATAAAAAATATTTTCCCTATTCATCTATACAGTGGGCACCAAACCCTTGCTTTACCCTGTCTCCAAACTTCTGGATCAACCCAGAGTCCTTACTCGAGGCACAAATGACCAGCCTCAAATTATCATACTTTGGACACATTATGTAAAGACTGAATTCTCTGGAGAAAGCTCTGATGCTGGGAATGGTGGAAGGAAAGGAAGAAAAGGAAGACGAGCATCAAAGTGGGTGGACTCAGTTACAGTGGCAATGGGTGCACTGTTGGAAGACCTGAAGGACCAGGTTAGGGACATATTGTCATGGAGAAAATCTATCTATGTAGTTGCTAACAGTCAATACCAATTTGAAGACACATTATCACTCTCTCTCTCTCTCTCTCTCTCAAAATTCTGGACACGAGAACTATTATCTTCCTCACTACCACAAAAACATACATATATGCTATACTCTCAAGTGAGAACAGGAGACCACTACAGTTCCATAAAGTTCCAATGTGGATATGTCTTTACAGTTTGGGGTGCTTGTAATCCTTATACAATAGCAATTTATTTCCACTTTCTGGAAAACAAATATTAAGCCAATCCACTGCTGAAAAGAGGTTTGCAACTTACCTGCTGATGTGTGCTTGAACTTTTCACTCTTCTTCTTCCTCCATTTCCATGGTTTGAAAATTCTTCCTAGAGTGGCAAACTTACTTCTCCTCCTGATGGGAGGGGTGTGTGTCCCTGGAACCAGTGAGTCTGAACGCATTGCAGCCAGTCTCTCCACTTCCTCCGCTGGGTTTTCAAAAAGGAAAGGAAAAGAAGAAAAGAGAGAAAGAGGAGAGAAGGGGCATGTTAGTAAAACAGATGGGCAATATTTATCCATTGTGAAGCCATGTTCATAGAGTGCTACCAAAGTAAGTATTAATACAAATTAATTTGGAGCACTTTTTGCTACAAATGGTCACCAGTAATCTGGGAAGATGATCGTAGAGACCTCAGATAGGACTTTCCCTTCTGGATTATGAAAGGAAGAAAGGAAGATTCTGAAACAGTTTATTTCCTGTTTATCTTTAAAAATACATGGGAGGACTAAAAGAGATCAGTAATACTGGATGACACATCCTAGAACTGAACTAGAACTCCAAGCATTGCCTGCCACTCCAGTAACATGCATTGTCCAGGGATTATGCTGGTACTGTGTGAGTCCACGAACCCAGCTTCTTTAAGATGATGTTGAAGATGCAGTTTGTGTGCTCCTGCCTGCTCCAAAGCACTTTTTCAGCATCAGATCCAAATAACTGCACATCCTTAATGAGCATTTATAATCCCAGGGTAGATGCTACAGAATGCTTTATAAGTCAAGGATCCTTGGCATAGGGCCTGGTTATTTGAGGGGTTGTCAAAAGTTTCTGCTCTTCCAGTGAGATTGAGCATGCTCCAGGCCCCTCCAATGATACAATGAGACCTAGGCAGTATGTATTCTTTGCTGTGGTACTTGCCCTCTGGAACAGCATCCCCAGCGGAGATTTGTATGGTTCCCACTACAGCTTCCAGAAGTTGTTACGTGTTTAGTTCTGCTCCCAGGCCTGGGGTTTGGGTAGATGCTGAGTCTTTGTTAGTTTTTTGTTGGTTTCAGGTATGTTTGGTTGTTTTGCTCTTCCAGAGGTACATATCTTTGTATCATTTGGTTTTTCCCTGTGTGTATTATTATTAAAGGTTTGTGTAGAGATCTAAGGGCAAAATGATTTGGAGGACACAAGAACATATAGGGAACCTAACAAGAATGTCTCAGAACAACTGGGTCTTTTCCTGGATTTGCAAGGCTACCCTCTGCAGCTGACATGGGGAAAGATGTAGTAAGGCATTCCCAACAGATCCTACATACCTTGCATTCATTAATTACTGTGGCCTTATTGAAGACCAGAGAGTTTAAATAGAAGTTTTGAACACGTTTTTAGCTTAGATATGGTTCAGATAATTATGGTTGGAGATATTAGTTAAATTTTGGATCTGTTGTCAGATCATAATATTAGTTAAGCTAAATTAAACTCTTGCACATAGAAAGTGTGCATACTGAAATTCAACTTTGCACAAATTGGTTTTCTGCTCCTATAAATGTATTGACCATTAGGACAACAGATGTAGAGAGAGTTGGCAAAGGGACTTTAAAGCACCCTTCAAGATCTTAGCTGTAGATAAAGTTATTACCATATTTTCTAAATAAAGTTTACCCATATTTTTCTTTCACATAAGCACCAGTCGCAATAATATTTTCTTACAAAACTTGTATTTCCAACTTTAGTGCTTCTCCCTCCATGCAATTTTTCTGTTGTATAAATCAATTTGCTATCCAGCACTACAAGCTTGTGTGCTATTTGTTGGATGCTGTACAGCAAGAATGTACTTTTCTTTCAAACCCACATCAGACTTGATCCTGCCTTAGCTGTTTTTTTAACATCTCATCCATATGTGAAATGGATATAAGAAGAAAACCAGGGCTCCTGTTACATTATCAATTATAAGAAATACTTTCTTAAGATGATATTTAAATATATCATTATTAAAAGATTCACTTTTTATAAATCATGATTTTGAAGGCTTCCCCCCCTAAAAAGTTAGTTCAACAAGCAAGTAAAATTTAATCAATAACATACAAGGTACTTAGATGCACATTGCAATGAGGACCAGCAAGAACAAGCTGTCAGATGAGACAGCTTGGCCAAGTGGTCCCGACCCTTAGTTGCAATCCTTTTTATCCTTAAAAACCGCAAACCACAATCATGACTCTCAGGATTTGCAACTGAATCATAACATTCCCAGAGCTAATTTTACCACACTTCCCTGTTCCACTCGTCCTTGTCACATCTTTTCCCATCAACAAGTTTGCTTATTTAACAGTTTGCTTAGTTTTGCAAGTTTTACTTATTTCCCGTCATTGCCCTAAAGGTCATATCCAAGCTAGCCTTTGCTTTTTTTATTAAATGTGATTAAAATATCTATATTAAATAAGTTTCAGGCCACTAACATTTTTCCTCTCACAAGAGAAAAATACAGTTGTTTGTAGACGTAAATATTTATGTAATATATCAATCACAATTAATCAGTATCATTTACTGACCAACCCCAGCAGTTAAAAATAGAATAGTAATTATAAAAACCAAATAAAAATCACACACAGTAACCAGCAACCATCATAACACTATCAAAATCATTAACAAAATCATTATATCAGAACAGTAAATAGAAAATCAATGAAACATGCAAGTCAAATACACAAAAATATATGACAGCAACAAAAACAGGCAGCAAGCAGGCTACTGTGAGGGAAAGACCCTGACTGAAAAGAGTCCAGATAATCCGCTTCATCCAGGGTCCTCTGAAGCTGAGTGGTTCCCACCTGCTAAAATGAGAGGTTGGAGACTGGACAAAAGTTGTCTAACATGGTTGGGTCCAAGGATGGCCTCTTAAGGGGGCATACCACTGCCTCCTTCAAGGCAGTCAGCACCATCCCTTCCCTCAATGAGGCATTAATCACAACTTGGACCCAACCACATACCACACCCCAGGGCATGAGTCTATAACACAGATAGCAGAACTTACAGCCCCAAGGACCCTGTCCTCTTCCTCAAGAGTAACTGGCTCAAACTCTTTCCAGGTAATGGAACCAAGACATGCCCTAGTCACCTCCATAGGACCTGCCCAGTCAGCGTCCAATTCCAAGGGAAGTCAAGCAACTTTGTCAAACAGATGTTGAGAATATTCCTCACAGCAGCCTAAGGACTCTCCCAGACCCTCCTTGCCCAGAAGGGACCTGGTCACCCTCAACAGGGCCACCAGCCAGCTATCTCTGAACATGATAAGAGCAGAGAAATAAACTTGCTTTGCTGCTCTAAGAGCCACAAGGTAAGTCCTAAAGGCTCTCACCTGTGCTCAATTCAGAGTCAGAGCTTGACCTTGGGAAAGTGCCACACCCTAAGTGAAGCAGTACTGAATAGCAAAGATTAGCACAACTCTTCAAGAGGAGAGGGTAACAACTGCTCTAATTAGCCAAAGCTATATAAGAACATTGCCAAAAGCCCATCCTGTTGTTAAAAGTAACTTCTACTTTCTGACATGGTGTTCCTGTCACTTCCTCTCCTTGCTTGGTAAATGAATCTTTTCTCCACTTTTAGAAGAGCTTTTGTGGATTTCTTGACCCATGGACTGTTCTTGGATGACCCAGCTTTTCTGCCTTCAATCTTTTCCATTAAGGAGCCTTGAGGTACTGACAGAATTTACACAGCAAGAATTCTGTCCTTTATCTTTTCAAGCCTTTATGGTCCTCTAATAGCCTGCTTCCATCTCTACCTTAGTTTCTGTTGGAAGATTCATGGCAGGCTAGTTAAAGCTCCCAAACATATAACTGCCTTGCTTTCTGTTTACCATAGCCTTGGGCTTGCGTAAGACAGCTTCACATGCAGTATCAACATTTTACAGGCAACTTCATTTTAGACATCAAACTTCTACCAAAGGGTAGCAAGCATCTCCCAAGTAAAAGAGCATTGACTAAAACATATGAGTAACTGGGGTTGAATAGAATGTGCATTTTAAAAAAACTTTTACCTTAAAGGAGAGGTAGTAATTGGATTCCTAAATCAATTTCCTTAGCAAAGAATTGGAAAGTAGTGAATATACAGATTTTTAAAAGGATCAAAAAGGCATCCAGAAAATAACTCCTGGTAATAAAAATTCTAACCCAGGTAAACTTGGGAAAAGTATGATTCAAAGTCTACAATTTCAACATTGACAACTTGGGCTTTTTTGAAAAATAAGCAACCTGGCTTCTGAAAAGGGATATCTTGTCACCAACCCTTAAACATGTTTAAAAAACATCAAAGTGTGGTGAGTAATAATCTGGTAGTCATTATACAGAAAATGCAACACAGATCCTTCTGTAATCCATCTGAGGTATGACTGCATTAAAATACCGTTCAGAATTCCTATTGTCTTTGCTGGAAAAGGCCCTCAGCAGCATTTTTGCTACTCGTTCCTAGCATGCATCATATGTACACATATTAGTGTGCCAAGGGCCAACGGAAAAATATGGGATCAGAGTTTCCAAAGAGGGGTGTCCAAAAAGTTAAGATGGCATCTGTTACTGTGCAACTGGAGCCCTGCTCTTTTTTTACATGTGTTGCACACTTGACTCATGTTAAAAAAGGGGAATTTCAATCATGGGTAATGGCCTCCATTTTGACTTTTTTTACCTCCCACATAGATGCCCTTACCAGAGGGCCTTTTTCTTTGTATATTTAAAGGAGATGAACAGTAGAACCTAGGAAATCATTTTAGCCCACTGGTCTAATTAGTCTTTTTAGCTTGATTAGCTTGTCTAACCAGCTACCCACCAGATGTTTGGGGATTAGAATTGGAATTCCCACATATCCAAGGCACACTGAGTAGAAGGGGATACTACTCAGATTGGCAGCAGTACTTCAGGATTACAGAACAAATCTTTTCCAGACTTAGCTTAAGATGCAAAGAGACTGGATGTGGCACCTTTTACATGCAGATCAAAAGCTTTTGCCATTGAACTCTGATTACCTCTTCATTTGGAGCAAAAGATATAACCTGAAAGAACCCACTTGCTTCATTGTAAAATTGAAATATAATTGATCAGAATGCATGGTTCAAACAAAGTCATTGTGCTGCAGGGTCCCTGCTTTTTACAGATGAGCAAGTTGGGCTACTTGATCCTATCAATGAGCTGTCTGGGTGGCACTGGAAAGCTCTTTTCTTAATCTTCCATAGAAGCCTTTGATCAGGGTCTCCTTCAGTTAATTGGGCTCACCATTTATTAGAACATTACACAAAACTTTAAGGATGTTCTAGGCATGCAGAGATGTTTGGGTTATATTCATCAACCCTGACAGGCTCCCTGACCTGGTTTTGGCAATAAGTCACAATCTCCTGACACTTAATAGTTTAGTTCAGCTCTTGGCTTGATTTGGCTGAAAACTCTCAGGCGCAGCTTAGCTAGATTAGAATCTTTACTGAAGACAAGAATGAACCTATACACAATAGTTGCTTGCCCACTGCTAGTGCAAAAGGATAAAAGATGTTTATACTTTCAGAGGTTTAAACTCACAGCTTCTTCCACACTCTCTGAATAAATGGATGTTTGTACACTTGGTGGTCCTGAAGTCAAATGGTGGTTGTATATTTATATGGTGTCAATCCCTGGACTGGGAACTGCTGCTTCCCAACCTCCCTGCCTCAATCTTTGTACCACTTTCTTCTCTACTTCCCCTCTTCCCTTCCCCTCTGAGTCTGAAAACACTGGGTGCTTTTTCTTGTCCCTCCTTCTGATTTGGGCAAGGGGAAGGGGATGCTCATTCCTTCCACCTCCATTCTTCCTTTTCTCAGGAATCCTCCCCAGTTGTAGACTCTCCCTTCCACTGTCTTCCTGAGTAGGGGGAGCTGACAGGGCGTGGGTAAATTTTTCCCTCTACTACTTTGCCAGGAACTTTCTCCAATTCAGAACTCTCCCTCTGTTTGGGTGGGGCAGTTTTTATACTTCTCTCATCAATTATGCAATTACTTTCCTCCCCAGCCATCAAATATTTGTCCACCTCTAAGCCAGAACTGTTGTCAGGTGCAGAAATCTTATTGCATGGCCCCTTAGATGGCTGGGGTTTGCAAGGATGCTGCAGATGAAATTGTCAAAGAAGGTAGGATGCATGTACAATGTCCACCACCTCCCAAGAATGTTCTGTGTCCAGGTAGCCCTTCCAATAAATCATATATTTAAGTCTGCCCTCCTGCACCAAAAATCCAAAATATACTCTACCTCAAATTCTTCCGCATCTGCCTTTCTCCTTCCAAGTTGTTTACATAACAATTGTCTTTGGTTTAGGAACTACTACTTCCTGCCTTGCCTCCCTCATCCCTCAACAGCCCAACATATTTTTAACCCCTATGTGCAAAGTGAACACATTCAGAATGCTAGTTTCTTAATATGCAGGTAGACCTCACTTACTGACTGCCTTGTTCAGTGACTGTTCAAAGTTATGATGGTGCTGAAAAAACAACTTTATGATCAATGCCTGCATTTACGACCTTTGCCCCTCACTGAGCAGAGATTGCTTAAACAAGCAAGCGGGGGGGGGGGGGGGGGGGAGACAAAAGAAAAAAATCAAGTAATCTCTTTATGTAATCTCTTCTGCGCTGACCTGTTTTTTTGTCTTCCCCCTCCTTGCAGAGCAGAGAGATTGGAGAGGAAGCGATTACAAGAGAGTAAGCAGGCTCACAATGGGGAGTATGCTCGCTGTTTGTGTAGCGTGCTTGCGGCTGCCAGCGCCAGCACCAGCGCATTCCTTTCAATGTGTATTTCCCAGTCTGTGCCTGCTTACTCTCTTGTAATCCCTTCCTCTCCAATGAATGTAAATACAAACATTAATTCCCTTCTTGCTAATTATCCCAGCGCCAGGGTGAGCATTCCAAAGGGCAGAGGAGTGGGGAAAAGGAAGGCACAGTCATGGTTGTGTGATTTCCCACTGAGTAACTGCTTCACTTAACATCAGAGCTGCCAGTCCCAGTTGCAGTCATTAAACGAGGACTACCTATATCGGAATTCTGGGGGGGATGCTATAACCTCTGCCCTGGTTGTAATGTGCAAACCCACTATGGAGAGCCTCCATGGATAGAGATACTTCACTGCAGTCATTCTCTAAATGTGGATGGTAACATTTGGAGAAGAGGATATTGTATTTGTCCTCCTCTTCCCACATATAATTTTATACATTCTTGCAAACATCTGAGAAGGGTCATAATCAAATATCATGTATTTAAAGTAAATATTACTGCAACACTTTAGAAACACATGGATATTCCTTTTCTTGTGGTCTTATTGAATGATTATGCACTAGTATCCCTTATACATGAGAATGAGTTTTTGTCTTTCATTTATCAAAAGGATGGCACTGTGTCATATTACTCTGAACTTGGAAAGCCTAACAAAATTGCCACCCACCAACAATATGCGCCTAGTTTCCTTATCATTTCCATGCCATATGGACCTATTGACCATAAAAGTCTTATGGAAGAAAAGAATACACACACACAACATTTGTGTGGCATAGTGTTCTTAGGATGAAGTCAAATGCATTGTAGAAAAGATATATCCCAGTTTAGTCTTACACTAAAGTTGGACTGGCACTACATAGCTGTTTACGACATAACACTGTTCAGCATCATTACATCTCCATGAAATAAACACTTAGATTCATCAATGAGACATCAGAGATTTTTTATAATACTTTTTCCAACCTGATGCTCTGCAAATGTATTGGTCTACAATTCCCAGAAATGACAACCAGCATGGCTAATGGCAAAGCTGACTGAAAACTTTGTGAGTTGAAGTCCATATCCAGAAGGCACCAGGTTGAGAAAGACTCCCTGATTAACAGGACAAATGTCATTACGTTATTTATGGGCCATGAAGAAAGTTCCTATTAGCAATGGATTATGAACAAAATGGATTACATTTGGCATTTCTATTCCCATTTATCTTAATAACCTGTATTTGGGAGCTCTATCACTATGCAAATTCTTGACTATACTTCACCAAGATCCACTTAGTGAGAGTTTAATGCTCAAACTTTTAGTTAGAAAAAGGGTTAACAATTTATCAGAAAGCAAAATTACTCTCTGTAGCTACCTATATAGCTCTCAAGCCATGGCTGGTTATATGAGTGAGCACTGACTGGAACAGATGAATTATAGGCATATGGAAATCAGATATATGGCTGCCTTATTCAGAGTAAAACCATTGGTCCATCTTGTTTAATGCTGTTTTCTTCGGCAGGTGGTAGCACTCTGAAGATTCAAATAGAAGTTGTTTTCTAGTCCTGCTACCTGAGCTTTTTTTTAATGGAAAGCTTGGGGATTTATCACTATACCTTTTAAATTCAAACATACTCTCTCAACTGACCAATTGTCCAGCTGTTACTATGCAGCATTACTAGATACGGGAAAGAAATACAGTGTAAACATCTGCCAGTGTCTGAAGCTGTAGCAGTTCTCAAACTAATGAAAGATGTCAAGCAAGGGCAGGCCTTACTCGTGTTGTCATAATCCAATTATGGCCAAACTATTCACAAGCAACCAAACTAGTTAGTAAGTTGCTTTACCCACAGAACTCAGGTAGTCCTGTTCTTGCTCATAAATGATTCTATGTTAGGCTTGCTTATGATCTAAACAGCCATCTGGGTACCAAACAACTTCAATGAGACCATCAATTCTTTTGAAATAAACACCAGTACTCCTCCTGCCCTTATCACTATGCATGTCTACATTACAAACTGAAAGATGCTTCAAACCTGTTAAATAATCAGGGTATCCAACCAAAGAACTCCACAAAGTACAGTTCTAATTCTCGTAACTATATAAAGATACATGTAGAGCTTAGCAATATACCCCAAGAGCATTGATTCCATTTTGTGGATGGTGGCCTTAATAGGCTGGAAACTGAACTAATTTATGATCAGTTTTTCCTATTGGCTGCTGTATCTTTTTCCTAGGAAGCCATGGAAGAGTCTGCTAAGCCTGACTTTACATTTTCATCTTTCATTTGATCTACTTCATTAAAACTTCATCAAGTATACCATAGTGATGACAGAGTATGGCCTCATATTTAATAGAATTGAAGGATCGCTAATATAGAAGATGTGACTGAAAGAAGACATTGCCTGCAGGCCACTATAGAACTAAAGGCAGCACTGAAAGATCATCAGTTCAGAATTATTCTTCCAGAGCCTCAACATTCACTGGGTTTGTTCAAAAAACCCAGTGAATGTAAGCTGTGGAAGGAGGCTCTAATCTTAGCATCCCATTCACCTACATGTATGTTTTTGTTCCACAGCAATTTCCCCTTATTCAGACAGCAACAATCTTCACCTTCCAGTCTTGGCTGAGAATCTCTCTGCTTTGCAGAGTTAATCTAGTTTCAAACAATCCTCTTTGCCATCTTCTCCCCACCTCCACACTCTCATACACAGAAAAATGCCATTCCCACCCTTTGCTGCTGCTGGCATAACTTTGAATAGCAACCCTCTGTGGAGGAGCAATATCAGCAAGGAAGTAAAGAAAGCATGCTTTCCCAGCATGACTGGATTCACACCCACTGCTAAGCTGTATGATTTGTTTATCATTTGTTAATGCCAAGGCAAAACCAAGAAAGTGTGGCTTAATCTAGTGTGATATTCTCTTGCTTGTGATTTATTTCCCACAATAGATATTTCCACCATATTCTCCAGATGTGTAGAGGAGCACAGAATTTCTAAGAGTTTGTGAATGTTTATTCATCACAAATCTAGTACTTTGAAAAGGACCCTTTAGTTCCTATAGATGAAGAATTCCTCAAAGGATGCTCTGAGATCAACAGAGGATGAGATGAAGTAAAAAGGGTCTGTAAGTCAAGCTCAGCTTCTGATTACTACATATACTCAACCATATAGTTTCCTTAACAAAGATAAGGCAGTGGTTTGCCTTATTTACCTTTTTCCAGATTTTTTTTTTTTACTTCCAGGTCTAACTTATAGCCCTGGGGTATTCTGGGTAGTATTTTGGGTTTTCTCTCCAAGTGCTAACCAAGCCTAATCCTGCTTAGCTTTATCTGAGATCACCGAAGCTCAGCCAGTACCCACTTGCTTAATGGAATACCTTCCATCTACTTTAATGTCACTTCAACATCAGGCAAAGATAATTTTTATCTTTCAAGATGAAGAATGCTCTCAACCTCATCAGCTCTTTTTATTCTCTGAGCTAAAAAAAGTATTTGGGGAATCTATATTATTTGCTTCTTCACAATGACAATTCTTACTGAGGGATATCTGATGCTGATCTTACAATTTGAAATTGTTTTCTCATCTTCTGTAAATCTCTCCAAGAGTTACAGGTATTAGATAAATGATACACAAAGTAAATAAAACAATAACAAAATAAGTTGAACACACAGAGTGAGCTAATTTCTTCATTTTCTTTCTAGCTGCTTAAAGGGAAAATAAGAAATAATACATGCTAGCTTTGAAGGCATAAGAAATAAAGTACTATGGGAAAAAGGCAGAGGATTTTTTTTTCAGTTCTTTTGCAAATCATAACAAGTAAAATAACTTGTAAAAAGTACAAATGAGTTAGATCATTTTATTATCATTCAAATAAAAGAAAGACAGTGGTTCAATTGCAATATTTACTTTAGAATTATGGCCAACAGGAAGATATATAAGTCAGTGAAACCAAAGGACAAAGTAAAGCTATGGTACCTGAATTTATGAGATGCATAACTGTCAAGCACATTAATACCAGTAAGAAATGTTAAGATTTGATCTGTTGCCTACCTGAACAATCAGTTAACAGCTCGACAGGCGAAAACCCAAGCATACTATTTGCATCTTCTCTATAAGATATCTCCTGCCTTGAGAATTGCAGCTTTGAACTTTTTTTAAGTTTGAAATGAAAACCAATTCTTCACAGTAAAGCATGTATTAGGATATATTCATTTCCTAAATGGGTCACTCTTAATTTGTATCTGTAATTCTGCTGCAGAATATCAGGCTGAAGGAGACAAAAGGCACTTTTCTTACCCTCAACTGACTGGGTTCTGATTGAAAATGAGAAAGCAGGCGAGGAATGAACAGCAAGCAGTGACCCCTCTGGCATAAGGAGCATCGCTGTGGCCTATAGCAGGAATCGAAGCAAGGATTCTGTGCCTATAAAAATGGTTGAGCGCATCTGGATTTCGCCATTATCCACAACAGACTGAACTTTCTATTAGGTTGGCAGCTGTTGCGTTTCAGAGATGCAAAAAACAGTACATTTCATCATGGCTGTTTTTCAGATAAGACTCACAATCTTACGTTTCATTAGCAGCAGAGCAATAATAAAGCAGATAATTGTCAACTCTTGGGTTCGGCCCCATTGTCCCTTTTATCTAAGATACTATGAAAATACAGCATAGGTTATAAAGATGCATAATGCCAGCCCAAATGTGGAAAAATTTGGGAAGTGTAGCTTTAAGACTTTTGGAAAGCACTATACTGGAGCGGAGTGGTCTGTATTAAACAATGATCTTTATAGTTTGGACTGTCTGGCACCAGGTTCCCAGGACTTCAGACACCTATAGAAGAAGATTTCAAGTATTAGGCTGAAAGTGGGAATTCTTGCCTGCAAAATAGGTACTGGGTACTGTTTCAATTAGCTACAGCAGTGTTTCTCAACCTTAGCATCTTTAAGATATGTGGACTTCAACTCCCAGAATTCCCAAGCCAGCATGGCTGGCTGGGGAATTCTGGGAGCTGAAGTCCACATATCTTAAAGTTGCCAAGATTGAGAAACACTGAGCTACAATATGATTATTTTCCATGTCAATGGCTCCTCTTGTCTCAGTAAGCTTCAGAAGAAGTAGTAGTGACTAAAGAACCACAAGACTCACTCCAAACAGGAGGTGGCATTAGTTCCTACATCAACAAAGATGTCATGTAATGGCCTCCACCAGAGGAACTTTCTCTCAAAAGACTTCTCCACAATCCATCACAATGATAGCCAGTATTTAGTAAGAAACTACCATCACTACCACAGAAAAACTATGTTTCCTTGAGATAGAGTTGGGTTGGATATGGAAAACTTAAACATACTATCTCCAAACCATCCAATCTAGTCATAAAGAGAGCATACAACTAATAAAAAACATTAACCAGTCTTAGACACACTGAAGAGCTAATTATTTTTAACTAATTGGCAAAACTAACGTTTACTATCATGAGATATGCAGCAGTAACTGATGCTCTATTTAGAGTGCCAATCAATTGCATTTTATTTCCCTTTTGTTTTTGTTTCTGGCGATGCTGTTGCAACCTGCAGTCACAACAATAAATTTATTACATGCTTACTTCCAATCTCACTGTTTGCAATATAGAAGCATGATGTAGCATTCAGCTGATTATCTTTACATCCCACTGGCCAAGATTACTTGATTTTTTTTAACTCAAACTTTATCTGCAAGGGCAAAAGAATCAACCAAAATCTTTTGTTCTCTTAACTTTAAGGCCTTTTAAAACTAATATACGATTTGCACCATGCACAGAAGGCAGGAACAGAAGCAGAATATTTATTAATCCTACTTCAGGCAATACTGCCCACATGTATTAGGAGAGCAGGATGTCCTTCCAGACAGTCATAGCAATGTTATAAAAATCTGGAGGCAAAATGATCCAGAATAAGACTGAGCAACTCTGGTCTTTAACTCATTCCATGAGCTAGTTTACCAAAAGCAGTTTCTGAAGGCTGCTTATTTGCATTAATAGCAGGCTTATCAATGGCAAAAAAGAGTAGGATATAGACTGCAAAAATTGAGGTTTATATTGTTGATGACAAACGATGACACTCTGTTTCTTTATTTTTCATCTGCTATTCTTCCCAGGAGTTAGCACAGCATGCATAGTCCCTCTCTGAACACTAGTTAACTCTCAAAACAACTCTGTGTGAGTTTTAGGGTGAATTATAAATGGTACAAAGTCAGCCATTAAGATTCACAGCCAAATAAGGATTTGAACATACGTCTTTCTGGCCCTAGTGCAGCAAGCTTTCAGTTATCCATTTTATTTCCTTCCTAACATAAGGACAATTTATGCCAGTTAAAACATGTCATTCTATTCATCTGAATTAGAAAATGATAGTAAAGCCAAAAAAACCTCAGACTTCAGCACAGTAAGCAGGATGTAAACTATGAATACAAATCCATGTACATACTGGAAATGTCTTTATATAACGAGAGACTTCACCCCACATGTGGTCATGTCTGTACCTTCAATGGAACTGATACTTCGCACACAGGTGTGGACAGTCAGCCTCTAAAGCAGGCCTGCACAACCTAGAGCCTGCCAAGCAGCCTTGTGCAGCTCGCTGGTGTTTTTTTGCAAAATAACCAATCTACTGCCACCAGATGTGGCTGCCACCAGGAAGGAACGGCCATCTAGGTTTGCGCAACCACTTCTGTCCTGAAAGACACTGCCAAGTGCCTCCAGATCTCATGGACATTGCCAGCTCTATCACTGCCACCTCATTGCTAACCACCAAACAGCTGATAGGCACCCCAACTATTCCTCTATGGCTTGTGTTTATTTTAAAGGTATTATTCTGGCCCTTTGCCCCCTGTGAGCTGTGCAGGCCTGCTCTAAAGCAAGAGCTGGCTCTACAAACATACCTATTTCTGTATATTCAAGATTCAAGATGGCTACATATATGCTATACAACAGGGTAAAGGCAGAGGCAGCCTTCAAGTTTGAGTCTGAAAGTGATAAATTAGAAATACAACCTGTAATGAAATGTTACAGATGCTTCTAATCTCCAAGTGAGAATGCTCTTGTTAGGATGTTTGTTGGCCAGCTATGCCCATCTGCAGAATATTCCAAGCCCTATGGGTGTTTAAAATATTTATATTTTTTCATAAAAGCCTGAGCTTGTTTGGAGGATCTAGCAGGGGAGTGTAGCTATTGAGCAACCTTGATCAAAGAACACTACATGCCTATGTAGGTTGGTTACAGTTTGCCACCAAGTGTGCAGCTTCCAGAGGAACACAATGAGGGAGGATGGTGACACCTGCCTAGCCAGTTGGATCAGTCCTGCTGATCAATGAAGTGATAGATTTTGCAGCCAGGTGACCCTCACATCTTAAAATCACACACAGAGGAATTGTTTTTAGTCCTGATGTTTTGTTCAGTGGGAAGGGAGGGAGGGAGGAAGGGAGGAAGGAAATCTTGAACTAGGAGCAAAGATATTCTAAGCACATCAACCCACCATTCTGTAGTTATTTGTAGAGAACTACAGACATGACCTGGGAGAAGGTATGCGGTGACAATTAGCAAAACACAATTTAAGCCTGGGACAGAATATTAGAAAGAAACTTAAACTGGCTCTGCCTTAACTCTCTTTGGTATAAGAGGGAGCAAAGGAAAATACTCTCGGACTTTCAAAATTCTACTACTACAGCCTCTATCAATAAAGTAAAGTTCCAGTAAAAGTTGTGGAATCTGTTGCCCGACCTGGCCTACCTTGAAAGGCTAACATTACTGAATATGTTTAATCTTAACTGGGCACTTCTGGGGGCATCCCCAGAGTTTTAAGATTATATTTTGTACTTCTGCAAAATACATAGTTCCTCCAAGCATGCTGATACCTCCCCTCTTGTTTGTCACTGCCCTCATTTAAACTTCCATTGCTATTAACATTCAGTACCCAAGTTTGTTAGTAGCAAGATGATTGTGCAAAGATGGGTAAATGCGTTCAGTTGCGGCATACTACTTGAGAAATACATTAAGGACCCTGTTGTCCTTAATGTTAGGGGGGAAAGCACTCCATCCATGAATGGTTCTCCTTTGTGTGGAGGTCTAATTTAGAGAAAATGCTCATTATTGCAAATTACAAATCAAGTATCACTGCATGATTATTGCCCAGCTTAAAGGATTTCAGACCTCAAGACTCCCTGTCTGACCCCTAAGAGAACCTTTGCCAATCAATAATGTCTGCAACAGACTGGAAAGATGATGATGATGATGATGATGGAGGAAGAGGAGAAGGAGAAGGAGAAGAAGAATTTCTCTTTATTTTTATTTCACCGTTAATAACTTACAGCATAACAACATAAAGAAAGACCCCTTCCACCAAGCACTTACAAGTTTATTGGTTTATTTTCATGTAGGTGACATGAAAAGGAGTTGCAGGTGTAGAGGAAGAAAGGAGGATTTAAGAAAATAGGGGACATTGATACAGCCTGAACAGGGAGAGGCAGTGAGACAAGAACAGAGAGATGAGAAAACACAAGGCTACGATGAGCTGTAAAAACAAGAATAAAGAATGAGTGTAGACAAGACGTTATGGCAGATATGGAAGAATCTAAACAACAGTTCCCTTCACACATGGTGCTATGATATGACTTAGTCTGACCATGTTTGTTGAACAAGGCATAATAGCATGGTTCATACATAACATAAAACCATAAATCATGGTTTATAAATCATGGTGCATGAATTCATTTAGCATGTTAAACCAGGAGTTCTCAAGGTTTGTGGTACCATGATTCTTTAATACAATGAATTAATTTTTGCAACATCCTCACAATAAGAACATTATTCAAACTTACTCCCATCTGGGCAAGTCAGCTGCTGGTTTCCATGTGTGAAACAGGGAGCCCAGAGCAGGTATGACACTGCTCTCATTTTAATTGCACAAACCTGATTTTTTTTTAATGTGCAAACCCCTCTAAGTCACTTACAACCTTTCCTGTGCATGATTTGAGAACCCCTATTTTAAGCCAGAACCAAACAATCCTCTTTATTGCTTAGACAGCAGTTTGAAATCCCAGTTAAAGAGAAAAGTGGAAAAAGTGGAAAGAGGAGCTCTGTGTCAAGGGCCAAATTATGCTCACCCTGAACTGTAACTAGCATTACTGACTTCCTCAGGCAAGAAAGACAGATTAGGAGGGTCTGCTCCAGGCTCCTTATGAAACCAAACGGTTTTCAGACATCACTTGGGGAGTTTCCCAATGATCTGTTGGGCAGTTCCACTACACACCTGGTCAGATCAAATACATCTTTACTGCAGTCATAGACCAGCACAGGTACCTGGTCAACCTCTGGAATGCCTGGAACGCCAATGGTGGAAAAGGAAGAATGAATAAACCAAATATTAGTACAAGCCCAGATTTGGGTGTACATTATGGAGAGAAAGATAAAGCACTGCTAACTTCTCCACCCATATTACACTGTGGAATGTTGTCCAGCAGAACTGCTTCCTTTTAGGGAATGATGGAAGAGCTCTGTGGAGGCCAATTTGCATTGTTTGGAAGACATTTTAATGATAAAATCATACCATATATGCTCAGAACTGGACATACTGTGAACAAAATTCATTGAGGAGACTTTTGATCTCGTGAATTTGAGGAAGTGGACAGGGTCCTCTTTGGCAAAAGTCCAGCCATCTCTGGGCTGGATCCCTGCCCTGCCTGGCTGATTCAAGTTGCCAGGAAGGAAACAGGTGATTGGATTCAAGGAGTGGTAAATGCTTCTTTGAGGGAGGAAGTTATCCCTACTGCTTTGAAGTAGACTGTGGTGCACTCCCTCCTAAAAATGCCATCTTTGATCCACCAGTATTAGACAACTTTTGCCCCATTTTCAACCTTCCTTTTTGAAGGAGGTTGTGAAGAAGATAATAAGGGGTTGACTGTAGAGGATTTGGGAGGAAGTAGATTATCTGGACTTCTTGCAGTCAGGGTACAATCCTGGTCATGGAACTGAAATGGCATGGGTCATGCTTATGGATGATCTGTGGTGGGATTTGGAAAGAGGGAGTGCAATCTTTCTGGTCTTGTGACATTTGACCACGGTATTATGAATTACTTTCAAGGGCTAGAGGCATCATGCTCCTTCCTAAGTGAGCAAGTTCAGTTGAAGGGGAGATGAGAAGTTGAGCTCTTTGCCATTCTTATGTGAGGTGTTTCAAGGCTCCTCCATGTTATTTAATATTTACATGACACTGCTAGGAGAGGTCATGCACCAGTGATGATGCCCAGCTGTGCATTTCCACCCCTGAAAAAGCAGAAGATGCTGTGGAGGTCCTTATGTAGTAAAGGACTGAATGGGAAGAAACAGACTCAAATTCCAGCAAGATAAAATGTCTGTTTATCCAAAAATCATGTGTACCCAGGCTAATTCTAAGTGTGGCTCTCAATGAGGTTGCATTCCCCTAGAAGGAGCAGGGGCATAATCTGGGGGTTCCTCTGGATTCTAGAGTAGGAGGTGGAGGCCACAGCCAGGGGAGGCTTTGTCCAGCTTACGCTGGTTTGTCAGCTACAACTGTTCTTCAACTGAGATGCTTTGGCAAGACATTCATACCCTCATCTCCTCATGGTTGGATTACTGTAATGCATTCTACATGGAGCTGCCTTTGAAGACTACTCAGAAACTATAGCTGATGGGCCAGAGACACTTCAATAAAATAAACATCCATGCTGTGTGAACTACATTGGTTACTAGATATAATTCAAAGTGCTGGCCGTTAATTATAAAGCCCTTTATGGCTTGGGTCTTTGATATCTGTGCCTCCATTTTCCCCTACCAGAGTTCTATATGGTCTACCTAGAAGGGTATGGTCAGCCCCACTAGGTAGACCAGACCAAGAAATCAACTCCACAGGAAAGCTAAAACTACTTTTATTGAGAGTGGCTATAATAACAGAATCTTGCAGGTCTGATTATGTTGTACTCCTGCTACTTACAGTTTAGTGAATTAGGAAGCTGTCTGTCTGACTCACTACCTAATGTTATCTGGCTGCTGTAGACTTAAAAATGTTTTACTCATTGTCAACTTGGCAACAGAGCTGGCATTATCTCCATCAAGGTCATCTTCCTTACTTTCTACAGATTTGGATTCCCCTCTCCAAGAAGTTAGGTGGACAGGATTGTGGCAGCAGGCCTTTCCCATAAATGCCCTAATGTTATGGAATCGCTTCCCCCTTGAAGTTAGGATAGGTGTAGGAAAGAGGTGAAGACTGTCCTCTTCAATCAGGCTTATGGAGTTTAGCTGGAAGATTATGATGCTGCTATATGTTGTGCTAATGAATTAATGACTGTATGTTATGTTTTTATATGGCTTTATATTTTTATGATTGTTTTATCTGATATTGAGCCATCCATAGTTATGACCAGGGAAGCATATAAACTATGTACAATACATTAAATATAAAGAAATGAATAAATCATTCAGGAAAAAAAATGCAGGCAGTTGCTCAAACAAGGTGAGGGAGTGGAGGAAAAGGTAGTGTCATCCAAGGAGAAGTGACACGATGATTTGAAGCACTGGATATGGGGAACAAAAGATTTATGGTAAAGAGTTTAGTTTACGTTTGGTGATTGCTTTGCTTTCCATATAGCATGAATGCTATTATTGTTATTAATTCTATTTCTAAGGCCACCCAAATGCCAAGCAATTCAAGGCAGCATTCAAGGACATAATAATGAAGGGCTCTACCAATGGATCTATGAATAGCCTTTCCCAACATGGTGATCTCCAGATGTCCAGTGGCCATGGTAGTTGAGGAATACACATCCGGAGGGCAACACAGTGGGGATAGTCAATCTAAGATATCTTAGAAAGCATTAAACAGATATATCTTAGATTTACACATATTAACTAAGCAGATGGCTGTAAGGTAGGAGAAAACATAAACAATGTAAAACTCATGGGATTTGGCAACCGTATAGTTACCCTCTACCCAAGGGTCTTCCCATGCTCTCTTGGGATTCAGAAAGCCTGAAGCACAGAATTGTGCTTGAGCAAACAATTCATCTTGCCATTAGTGTTATTCACCTGATCTTAGATTCAGGTTTTGTTTTGTTTTAAACCATGCAATTCCAATGCAATATGTGTAACTAGTTTATAAGATCAGCCAAAATATCCCAATTTATCATATTTTGCAGTTAGGTCAAGCACAGATATGTGCCAAACAAAGAAAACAATCCCCCATTTTTGTGTCATAAATACGCTGTCTGAGGAGGAAGATTTCTTGCTGTGCACCAGATTTCCTTCTCCAATTCTCAACTATAATGTCAGTCTATGCCAATTAGATGTCCAATTTTTCCTGATATATTTGGGCTGCACTATTTCAAACTGCAGGCAAGGAATCACAGAATTCAATATTTCTTTATATAAAATCATTCCTACATGTAGGAAAATAAATGTCAAGGAAGCATGTTTTAATTGCTTTACGGATTTTGTTAAGTCACCCAGTCTTCTGGAGTGGGTGGCCATTAAAAATCTACTTTTTGACCAAGTTAAATCTCCCTTGGCTGCTGTGTATTTTAATTTTTGTATTTATGATGGAAATTGTTTTTAATTTATTTTAATATTATTTGCCACCCAGAGTCACTTGCCGAGATGGGCAGCCATACAAATTGAATAAACAAACAAACAAACAAATAATAACGGAGGACTTTTTTTAAAAGAAAAAATTAAAGTATTCAAATATATGAGGTCTACATACCTATCTGGAGTCTGAATTGGTAGAACTCAGACATGAATATATTACCTCAATCAGAAATGGATCTCCAGGTTTGTGCAAATCCCTCATGGAAACTATAATATCATATCATCCAATTTTGTTTCTATTATTTCCCTTTTTCCTAAATGTTACCATGGAATCAGATGGTGCCACAGTTTCAGCCTATATGAAAGGTTGGATTGAGATAGCTTTGAGTAAATATGATCTTAAATGATTTCAAAGAACTAGTGGCTGCCTCTGTTATGTTCATTTTAGAGCTGGTTATGTAAGACTGCTAAAGTTCCTGAACCATGAGTGAATTAGTAATGGAAAAACATAAACATGGGGAGAAACTACTGGGTTTATAACTTGCCTAGAAAACAGCGATTTGATTCAATAATTACTTTTAATTGCAACAAAATAAGCACCTTATTTATTTTATGGAAAATGTTCCATTTAACTGCAAAGACTCCCTCCCCCCTTTCTACTAGAACAGCTGAATCCAAACTCCTAATGTCCAAATGGGAATTGAAATTATTGGCTTCTCTTTCTAAAGGAGAAAGGTACTGTCCTTTGTAATTAGCCAACGCTCAAGTGTTTTCCTACTGCACTTTAACACAATCAGCTAGCAACAATTACATCAACCCAATCAGACATGAATCCCCAAGCTAAAATATCTCCCATTCATCTAGATTGCTTACAAACACAAGATAAGTGTTAGCCTCAGTTCCTTGGCTATTTCACAGTTATGGGTGTTCTGTACATGGAAAAAAGGGAAAAAGTATTCAAATAATATGGAAAATCCTTTGCAGGAGGGTAATACAGAGAATCCTTTGCAGGAGACAGTACATGTGCAGTATCTTCTCCAACTTGGTGTCCTGCAGATATATTGGACTTCTATCCTCTTCATATTCCACCAACATGGACAAAGAATATGGAAAGCCATTATGTTTGTGAATTATAGGCATTGTACTTCAAACAGATTGGAGATAGATATCTTTGTAGTCTACTTGCTAGATGGTTGCTATGTAAAAACAAACAAACTATAGTATATGAAATTTTCTCAGAGATCATGGCTTAACAGACAAGATAAAAATAGGGTAAAGGACCAAATTCTATTGTGCCAAAATTTTAGATATAATAACTCTTAATTATCTATATATTTTGAGATCTCTTTTTCACTTATATGAAAACCTAAACTTTTAGTTATAGATCTCATCCGGTCAGCCATTATTAGCAATGCTATGGCTAAAGAGCATTTCATTTTTTTCCCCTGAGTTGGCTGAGAGAATAGCTGAAGGCAATGTGTAATGGGAAAGGATGGGTAGAAGTTGTTTGCCTAAGCATTTATTGTTTCCTGCAGTAGCATCCTTAGATTAATGCACGTGAGAGTAGGAATCTTGGTCAGACTAAGGACCAAATTCTATGTGGCTGATCTATACAAACATTTCTGGTCTTTCTCTTATTCACATCCACTCATACCCATCAAAGGACTACTGCATGTGGCCTTTCAGAAGATTCCATTGTGCCAACAGAATGCTTCTTTTTTAACAATAAAAACCCAACTTCTAGGTAAGGAGGTGACTAACGACTCTGAGAGAAAGTTCCTGAGCTATTAGTCCTCTAGTCATCATTTAATGTATAAACACACTAGTAACATACTTGCCCCATATCTAATATTGGTACAATATTCTCTTAAACTTCCATTTGTGTAGCATGGAAAAATTACCCCTTTCTCCCTTTGAATATCTGATCCAGGGTAGGAATGTATCTGAATTATAATCTGGGGACTTTGAGATTCCCTGGTAGGCTGTCATAGTGCTGCAATGAGGTGTCTTGAAGCATTACTGATGAGAATACTTCAAGCCAATTTCATTTATACCCTAGTACAGTACTGTAGCCACTAGAGTAGTCATGTGTTTTCCTTTACAGAGGATAAGTCTCTTACTTCAGGACTGGAACAGGATTTGGTCCAAGGGCTGAATCCAGCTCTCTATTCACCCAGGGGCCAGATGACATGGGAAGGCCTTTCCTCTTCATCATTTTCATCCTCTACGCCTTATGTGACTCTGCCTGCGTGGAGAAGGACAAGCCCGTGACTTGCTCTTCTCCGTGCAGGAGAAATTGACAATGATTCCCTGTCTCCTCCTGCAGCAATAACAGCAGAGCATCTGTAACTATGGCTGTCTCCAGCTTGAGCACAACACACTTTTCCTAAAGGAAAAAAAGGCACAGAGTGTTTGATACTGCATAGAGTAACATTTGCAAAAGCCTCTGGATGTGCTGCTGAAGTTGGCAGAGTGGACTTTTGGGTTAGGGGCTTAGAGCCCTATGAGCTAGATAGAGTGGATTAATTTATGCCCAGGAGCCTCAAGTTTCTGTTCTATTTGAAGAGTTGTTCAGTTCAAGTGCAGTTCAAGGAGAAAGAAGGACGAGAATAGAGAGCAGAAGTGTCAACTTCTCAATCCATTGTTTCCAGCACAAAAATGAATTGAGCAGCAGACTGGTCCCTATGGCGAGAGGAATCTTATATTTATTTATATCATAGGCTTTATTTCTACATTTGGCATATGCAAATGCTATGCAATCAAAGCCATCGTTTATAGAATGTATTTCCATTTGGGGGCCAATGCAAGTGACTGCCTTAGTAATAATTTTCATCCTTTGTAAGCAGAAGATCTCAGGCACATTCCTTGATACATTTTCTTAGAAACAAATCCAGTATGTCTTCCTTCCAAGAACAGCAAATGGGAAAATGAAAGCCTGCTTCTTGGGCAAAGTCATTTTCAAGTTCTTGCCTCCTTCTTCTGAGGAACACAATGTCTAAGACAGAGGTGGGATTCTGGTAACCAAGGGTGGAATAGGGAGGGAAAGGGCTGGGGAACTTGGCAGGTTTTCTTTGTTTTTATCCTGGGATATGCTTATTTTAAAACTTATACTTCAGTTTTCACATTTTCCATCTCAGGATGGTGAGAACTATGTTGTTAGCTTTCAACAAAGATATTCAAAGAGATCTCTAGGGGCTACCAAAAGGGACTCATGAGCTGCTGTTTGCTCACCCTTGGCCTGAAAGAAGCTTTATGTGCTATATTAGTGAGACACTCCACGAAATGAGTATTATTTTGCTCTGAGGTATATGGTGTGCACTCCTCGGTGTCTCTCGTTATGAATGGTGGACATAATGCACTGAGACCTTCTAGTCTCATTAAAATGAATAGAATCTGCACATGAGCTTATATTGCTAATTTTTGATTGGCTCTGAAGAGGCTTTCAGGGAACAAGATCCTAACTAATCATGGCCTAAGACTGTGCCACTATCAAAAAGAAGCATCAGAAAAATAAGAAGTGAAATCGGCAACATCTGAATTACAAGTCACCTCAATTTCTTTTCTTCTTTCTTTGCTCCTAGCACACATTACATCGTTAACTTCTTTTTTAACCTCTTACACAGTACTGCTTAGTATTCAACAACTGATTGCCAACTTAAAACCTCTGCTGAAGGGGTCTTATTTGTGTATCTCCACAAAACTTGTTAAAATGTGTTTCAAACCATTAGAAACTCATTTTAACAAGATCCTTTACCATTGGATGATAGGCATTTAGGGCTACCATATTCAGGCTGCAAAAATCCAGATGATCAGTAAATAAGAGCAAGGGTTTAGAGTTTTCTATATCTAGCGGTTGCCTGGATTTTTGCAACCCAGATACTGCAGCCTTAACTTATGCTTTTCCTCTTACGTTAGCCTTAATACATTGTGAGACCAAGGATGCTAATAAATGCATTGCAATCTAGAGATGAATTAGATCAAAGCAGTTTTAGTGCATATGTTAAATAAGTGGCATAGCCCGCTTTTGAAGAATCAATAAAACATACTAAAATCATAACGCAACTCACTGCTCTGGCTTTGCAAATTTCTGGGTTTAATTTCCAGTGGACTTTGCTGACATAAGTAATACACAGAAGGGACCAGGAAGGGAGAGGAGCATAGCAAAGCATACACAAAGTGTGAGCCAATGTTACTTCTTGGTACCAGTTGCACAACTGAAGTAAAAATTTGAATCACAATGTATTAAAAAGCTGTCCTGCTGCTCCATGCAAGCTCAGTCCAGCCTGTTTATACCAAATTCTAATTATACTAGTAATTTTCCATTTGTGAAAGGGAGAAAGGTGAGGAAGAACCATACATCACAGTTATCTGATTGCTGCACTGCTTTGGGTTACAAGGAGCTGCCTGAGCTGAGATACAGGCACTCTTTGGCTCTTCCAAGCAGAATTGTGACCGTTCCAAATGCACCACGTATCAAAAATAGAGAAACAAAGCGGTGGCAACTCAGATAACGAACAGCTCCGAGAGTTGTCTCTTCGTATCCTAATTTTCAGTTAAAAGCCTTTCACTGACCTTCAGTGAAGCTGCTCCTAATGCAAGTAGATTTCTATGTTAACTAAAATACAGAACATTAGGACACTCCCCCCACCCCCCATTGAACGAGACACATTTAATAAGGTATGGCTGATAACACCTCCAATGTATTTTTGCTTGGCTTTGTGTTATGCCTCTTGACACTTCCCCCTTTCTTCCAGTTGCTGACTCAGACAAAATGAGAACAATTTCTTACCCTTATTTGAAACATTTTGTTTGCTTCTGACAAACACACGGAACAGCTCGGCTGACCTGTTTAAACCCTTCCAATTCCACTGACTTCTACTTGAACGTCCCCTTTGAATATTGCACTGTGTGCCAAAAAGAGAGCAGGGAAAGGTGTTGACAGCAGCCTGACAAAAGGTACTAGATTAATCCCAATAAGATTTCCACCAATAATTCTCCTCTTGTCCCAGGGTGGGTTGAAAACCAATTCAGTAGTACAGAGAGAATATCATATGAAATCGATCCCATAAAACAGGCTCCTAAACACTAGTAATTAACTTAGTCGAACTCATAATGCGGCATGTGGAAAGAGGAGGGGCAGAGGAAAAAGTTGATACGCCGCGGCTGAAAAAAGCAAATCGTGGCAATTAAAACAAACACTACTGAAAACCATTTCTGTGGCTGTTATAGACTGATTCCCTGGGAATGCTATAGACACAGACAAGTGAAGGTTAAAAAAAGAAGAAGAAGAAAAAGGCGGGCGTTTTGTTCTTTTGCTGTGCTTGTCATGCCAAGCAGCATGCCAAGACACTGAATTCCCTACCTACTCTTTCTCTCTTCCTGCAGTCCCTTCGAGCAGCAAGCGTAGCTTTCAAGAATTGGGAGAAGGCGCTGATGGACACTGCCACCCACCCCAGCAAGAAAACATTTATTCTCTCTCTTTCTTGCTCACAACAAGGCAGGGACTAAGATCGTTGCACTCACCATCACGGGCTTCCTTCCCGCAACTGCAGTTGCTGCATATGTGTTTGATCTCCTTGCCTATGTGACAGTGGATCACGAAAGACACGTTGTTGTTGTTGTTCATCACGGGCTCCTTCAGTGGCTTCATCCTCACTAGGTAGAAAGCTCTTTTTTTAGGCTTCTCCTCACCCCTGTCTGGAGAAGAGCCATCTCTGCGGGCTGAAGAGGATGAGCAAGAGAGCACCCCGGGCTGCCTGGTGTGTGTGGAGTCCGCCATGCGCGCGCTGTCTCTCTCTCTGTCTCTCTCTATCTCTCCCTAGCGTCTCTCTGCCACATTCACTCTCATCCCCTCTATACACACTAGGATTAAAAGGGGAGGGAGGACAGGATGGTGAAGAGAAGACGGAGAGCAAGGGAGGGAGAGGGAGAAAGCCAGCCTAAGCTTTGGGTGACCTCTGTGGCCCTGCTGTCTTAAGCAGAGCTGTAGGGAGCTTTCGGTCTCACACTCCTCGCTGGCCGTAACTCCGTTGCCTCGTTTCACCTTGGAGACACCATCAGGTACTGTCTCTGTTCCTATTGGCAGTACCACCCTGCTTTCTGATCGCGCTCCTGACCCTCAAGCACAGGGCAACTGCAAGGCTGCAACTTTGGGAAGAAGCTGCTATTCTTCAGCCTCTGAACAATAAAAGGACAGTCTCCCTCACGTTAAGATTGTTTTGGGGTGACTTCAGGGATGCATCTTTGCAGAGGTCATTTTCTACTTCAGACACTAGCCTACTGCCCTGGAATGCCTGGGAGGGATCTCATCCAAGTGCTAATGGGACCTGGCCCTGCTTAGCTTTGGAGCCCGAGCAAGGCGCTGCCACCCACTGAGGCCACTTAATCATAGGACAACATTATTTAGTGCCCTACCTCTGCAGCCTGGGATTCAGGGCCCTGAGGATTTGCCTCTGCCATGCAAACAAGCCTCGGCCGAGCATTCTTGCTCGCTTTCTTGATATTAGCTTTTTCGCTTTTATGGGAAACCTTGCCAGCTGCCTTGAAAGTGAAGGGTGGTAAGGGAAAATGAACAAGTAAGTTAATGTGTAGAAAAATAAACTGAAAACACAAATAAAATAAAATAAAATAAAATAAAATAAAATAAAATAAAAAGTTATTCCAGTTAAAAACCATGCTCTCTGTACAGATGGGAAATCCCAATCAGCGAGGTTATAATATGAATTGAGGAAAAAGTTGATGAGGCCAAGTAATACCGACTCCTTACTTTTTGATTTATTACTACACACAGCAAGCCTCAGGCAAAGAACTCTTTAACTGCTCTCCATATGAACAGCAACAGAGACTTTGGCATCTCTCTTCCCCAGTCCCTTTACAGATCTCAGCTACTTCTGTGAAAGAAACTGCATTGTTCTCCACAAATAGGAGAGGAGACTAAAATGGAACAGTATAAAAGAGATGCTCTGCAAAGCATCCGTTTACGTTCACACCAGCAAGGGATAGAGATGATTCAAGAGATCTTGCTTTGCCACAGACTCAATTTGCTTTGGGGGGAAAAAAAAAACGCTGAGAGGATACTAAGGAGAGAAAATGGTGCCATTCGTTGTCCCTGAGCATACCTGCTGTGTTAAGCCACCAAGTGGTTAGTTTGGCTTAGCCTGTTATGCAGAACTGGTCATTGTGCTTTATTTATGTATCCATGGCATAGCCCAATAGGCGCACAAGGGAGGATATCCAAAGGGAAGCCCTGCCACGTTGTGCTCAGCTTTTAAGGGTCTAGCTCACTGTTTCTCAACCTTGGCAACTTCAAGTTGAGTGGACTTCAACTCCCAGAATTCCCCAGCCAGCAAGGGGGAATTCTGGGAGTTGAAGTCCACTCATCTTGAAGTTGCCAAGGTTGAGAAATAGTGGTCTAGCTTTTGACATCCCTGCTCCATGTCTTTACAGCTGCTCTCTGTCAGCATCCCAGTCTCTGGGGGCATGTAGATTCCAAATTGCCTGGTGTCCATGGTAACCACTCAGGTTGTCTGAAAAACTCAATTTCCCCCTGGCCCCCAGCCCATTATTTTTTCACTCTGTCAAATACACAGGAAAGCTTTCCTGTTGCTACACGTCCACCTAGAAAAGTTATTTGGAGAAAAGACCCAGGCTTGGGGCAGTCACTTAGGGTCCACTTGTACTTCTGATGTCATGAGGTGCACCAGTTTGAATTTCAAAAGAGGATTAGAAAAGGAAAAGTTAAAAAAAAACAAATGGTTTTATTCGCTTTGCAATGAACCATGTATAACAAATAGCCATAAGTGGCGAGGTTCTAAATATTTAAATCCTTTCCCCTAGGTTGTAACCCTAATCAGAATCATACCTCCCCAATTTCGGTTGATAGATCCACATGTTGGTTTCAAACATGTCCAGCATTCCCCTCAAAATCTGAGACTATAGTGAAGGGTTGAATGGGAATATTCTCAGGGTGCTGTGCCAACTGATACCCTAAGATAAGATAATAAAAGGCTCTTCTGTTGCTTGTTTTCAATAAAACAAGTTTAATCTCACCTTTTAAACTGTTCTGTCGCAGTTATTCTTCTTTTTATGCCCTGCTTTTTAAAAAATATGGGAGGCTATAGCTGCCCTGCTTTTAACAATGATGCCCATTGTCAACAGCTGGCAGGGTCTGATGAGAACAGGGCAGGCAGTTTCTCCCCTGGGATCCTTCCCCTCTGGACAAAATTGTCAAGGGTCAACACGAAGAAGGGCAGATTCACTGAATCAGTTCAGACTGCTAATCTGAGGATGAATACCCTCCTTTTTCTCCCATCACCCCTTTTTCCAAAGTGCCACTGACCTGAAAAGCTATACTTATCACCCTTAAAAAAAAAACACCTGTTGATGGATTTTTTTTCTCTTCCACTAAAAGCCAATGAAAAGCTCAGTAAAGTTTAAACAAAACATGTATCCAACGTCAAACCTCGGCAACTGGCTGAGGAAGAAACATTGCCCTCCCACCTTGCTTAAGATCAGATGACACTGGGTCACTCTAAGAAAACTAGGCTTAAGTATGGCATGCAAATGGGATATGGAATACCAAGGGGTGGTCCAGTCTTTGAAGAAATGAGCAAAGGAATTGAAGGAGCTAGTAGGGGTCGAAAGAAATGAGAAAAATCATGCCTGATAATGAAGTTGTAGTGAATTATAAAGGCTAATAAGGCCAAAACAAGCAAGCAAAAATTAAAACAAAGCTTTACCCATATAAACAATCCTCTTTGCTCAGATAGTGTAGAGTAGCTACCCACACCTGGTAACCTCCAGATATATGTGACTCTTATAGCAGTGGGCACTGGCTGAAAATGTGAGAGCTGTACTTCTGCATCTGGAAGCCACCAGTTTGGAACAGGGATAGGCTTTGTGGAGAAAAACAGCATATGATCAAGCCAATGCATAATGTACTACATTTAAGAAAAATGGCCATCACGGGAGCTAGCGCAACATTACCCAAGTACTCTGTTGGGAAAATGTGGACTTTTCTCCCCCCTCCCCCCACCAGTTGTAAAGCCCCTACAAGAGGAAATCTGAAAAGTTGTAGGTAGACATTCCAGAAGGTCTGTGGAGGCACACAACCCAACCTGTGCTGGCAACCATCTCTAAGCTGGTGCTCTCCATAGGTGTTGGGCTACAACTCCTAAAATGAAATGGGCCAAATGTCAAACAATGGGCACTTTCACACTCCCATTGTTACCCCTTGCCAATCCCTCAAGAGGTGTTGGAAGCCAACCCATAGATTGTTTTCACTGTCACTGTCTTCAAAATGCTGAGAAGCCAGTTGTTTTCATTCCAGGCAAACAGAAGAGTGCAAAAATTGGTACCAATAACTGCCCTGCCTCCTGTCTATATTTTTATGCATTTGCCTAGTGATTTCCAGAGGAAAATGAATGTGTGCTAGGAGGGTGAGATGCAAACCATTCACCAGTAAGGCCAGTGAAATGACATTGTCTCAGCGTGATGCCACGGCAACTGAACTTCTATGGAGAATGGCTGACGAGCTCAGATGCCAGGTGGAATAAGGCAAACTCCTGCCAATGCAAAAATAGCCTACCTGCAAGCTCTGCAGAACTTCAGTGTTGCCAGTGGAATACCACCTTTTCAACATATCTAGATACATGGCAGTTGAGCAAGAAATATATTGGCTCAGCAGCCGAACACAGATGATGGTATGAGACTGCACAGGTGCTGAGTTACTTCTGGCACAGTGAAAAGGCCCCAGGTGGAAGTGACCTATCATAAATTTTCCCTGTGAACCTGTCCATTAAAGAGAATATGTTTGTAGGCCAACATGGAACAGAAAAAGTGCTGAAAATGAACTATAAAGTAGAGTTGTTGGAGAAGATGAGCCTTTACAGCATCTGCCTACATACTGCTCTGTTTAGTACCAATTGTCAATCATGTTCAGAGAAATCATATTTCTTCAAATTAGCAGTGAATAGGGAGGAGGTGGAAGAAAGAAGGACAAAATTGTTTCTATCTATTCTACAAATATCTTGCTATTTCTATTTGTAACCTTTGGATGGCTAGCAACCCAAAGCACTGAAACAAAGCAAAACGTTTTTTGACAACATAATTAACACATTCTGTGGATCTCATTCCCTTCTGCATAAATGTATGTTCCTCTGTTCAACAAAGAAATGCAAGTGCCAAAGGTTGAGGGAAATGAAGAAGCTTGTGGAAGGGGATCTAGAGCCATCTCCCATTTCTACCTGAAGGACCTTGCTTATAACTTCTAAATAAGTTTCTTTAAAATATTTGGCCTACAGATATTCAGTTTTTTTAATCCTGGAATTTAATTTTCAGCATAATTGGTTTTCATAGAATCATAGAATTGGGAGGGGTCATAGAGGTCAACTAATCCAGCTCCTGCTCAACAGAAGATCCAGTAAAGTATCCCTGACAGATGACCATCCAGCCTCTGTTTGAAGTTCTCTTGGAAAAGAGAACTCACATGTAGCAGTCTGTTTCTATGCCTGGCAGCTTGTATAGCCAAGAGGTTCCTCCTGATGAATCTGCTTCCTTGCAGTGGTTCTGGTGCTGCCTTCTGGATTAATAGAGAATGAATCCACTCCTTCTTTTCTGTGACATCCCTTCAAATGTTTGAAGATGGCTATCATATCTTCCCTTAGTTGTCATTTCTGCAACCTAAACCTATCAAGATCATTTAATCCCTCTTCATAGGACTTTGTAGCTATCCTCTGAACTTGCTCCACTGTCCTTGAACTTGTCACTGTCCTTTTTAAACTATGGTGCTCAGAACTGGACACAGTATTACAAATGAAGTCTGCTTGGGGCCAACTGGTTCCTGTGATCTGAACTCTATCTGTGCTCCTGTATTGTACTCCAAGGCAGCATTTGACTTTTCAGCAACTATATCACACTGGCTATTGCTGTTCCAGCTGGTAATCCCACCCTCATTCCTAATTATTACTACTTAATTCTATCTCATGAGTGTTTATATCATGAAAATATCACAACACTAAATAGCCAATAAGCATCTCCTCCTGCTTTCTTACTTCAGTGATTAACTGGAGATACAGAAAAGGAAACAAAATGAGATTTCAGTGTTGTTAGTAAGCTTCTGAGTGGTACAGAATTCCACACAATTGCCTTCTTATAATTAATTTCATTTCTATATTTTTCATATCTGCACAACAGTATAAAGATTAACATTCTGTGGATCTATATAGTATCTTTAGTTCTTAGTAAGACAACCACAGCTTGAAAGTCTGTTGAGAAACCTTGAGAATCAGGCATCAAATTTCCATTTAGTGCTGAACTCAATGGGAAGAAAGACTGTAGGGTTGAGAAATATTTGAATAAAATTCAGTGACCATACTCTACCTGAGCCATAAAGTTAGTGTCTATAGAAATATCTGAGTCAAATCCAGGGACCATAATCTACCTGAGCCATAAAATTAGCGTCTACAGGAAGTCTACAGAAGAGGCCTTCTGCCTTCAGCCTCTGATTTTTTCATCCTCTTGGACTCTCTTTCTCCTTTTTAGTAATGTTTTTAATTAAGGTTTTATGTATTTATATATTTTATGTTTTTAATATTTGTTGTGAATCACCCAGAGTTCCCCCATTGGGGGGAGATGGGCGGTTGAAAAATTTAATAAATAAATAAATAGGTCAATTACGTTCTACTTTGGGCTACAAAACTGTAGTCTGAGACACTCATTAAGCAAGCCAAACAGCTTTCCCATTGGATTCCCTTTCGTTATTTGCTTTCTTGCTGTTATACTTGCCCTCCATGTCTACCTTATCTTCATTGCTTCAGTTTTAGACTTTCTGCCTTTATTCCATGGACTTCACATTTTCTTTCACCTTCTAAGTTCCTAAAAACCTTATCTGATTGTAAAAGATCTGATCCTGCATTGAACGAGGTACCCAGGATGGTCAACATGCAGTTTCAGTGGGTGAGGTTTGACAATAATTTTTCAAACAAGGACACAATTCCTTTTGTGCTCAGAGAACAATACTGGTTCCAAGATGTTTTGCATCAGCATATTTGCCTCAATACTACAATAACACCATCTCCAAATATGATGGAGTGGGGATAATATGTATGTATGTATGTATGTATGTATGTATGTAATGATAATTAATGTAGTATATCAGAGGATGTAGTATATCAAAGGCAAGAGATCTGAAAGCAATAGCTATTATTTTTTGAGGGAATGATAATATATTGATCCATCCCTGTTTGCTTTGGGACTGTTTGATATACGTATGTATTGTAACATACTTGTTGCTGAAAAATTGACATAATGTTTGGAAAAGATTTTTATATGGGTTGGGCACTTCATGCCATAAATAGCCATGTCACAACTTTCTGTATGCTTTGGGTAACTCTTTAGGGAAGCAGATTCAGTGGAGGCTGAATGCAACTCAAACACATCACAATCAGCTTGATTTGCTGCTGAAAAAGCAGGCTTTGAGGCTGATTCCACACAAAGCAGCTTTTCACAACCTACAGTACTATTCACCAGATACACGGATGTCCCACAATTTCTAGCCAGCAGGGCCAAGGAAGTGTGGACTAGTCATGATCGGAGCTGAAGTCTGCTGCCGTAGGGAGACCCTAGGAAAACCTAGATAATCAGAAGATGATATGATTTTTGTACTGAAGTACTCCCAAACAGATAAAATTCTCTGTGCAACTGTTCTAATAATATCAGTCTCATGGGCAATGAAACAAATATAGAAGCGGAGAGAAAATTTAAATCTTTAAGAGTTTTTTTCACTTGGTTCTGCTGGCTGGTTGTAATGTAGTGGAAATCAGATCCACTATTTTAAAATAAAATCTATTACAAGCATTAACTGTGCTTCAGTGACAGTGTTGGAGCTTTTCAGTATTCCTTTCCCCTCCCTTTCCTTTCTTCCTCTTTAACTCATATAACTTATTTTAATTGCCACTTTGATGTATATTTTATGTAATATATATATAATATTTTATGTAATATATATGTATATGTTTGGTCTACCTGAGAAGGCTGACATCAATCTTGCAAGTCTGAAAGTACAAATCTCCCACTGTCTCTTTTTACAGCCTGATAAGTTAGGGAGGGTCCTTTCTGAGTTTCTTTCTCTTCCCATTATGCAGCTGCGGGCTCTCCCCCTCTTATCTGATTGTTCCCTAGGCAGCATCTCTCCCCCCCCCCCACCATCTCCCAAGGTCATTCCCACATACGATTACATCTGGAGTCATATGTGAGTGGGGGCCATATAAATGGAATGAATGAACAAATAAATTGTACTTGTTTATTATATTTCTATCTCACCTTTCTTCCAGAGCATAAGGTAGCAGGCATAGCACTCCCTTATCCAATTTTCCCCTATCACACCCTTGTGAAGTAGGATTAGCTGACACAAAGTGACTGGCCTGACATCACCCAGTGATCTTCTGTAGCTGAGGACAGAGAACCTGGGTCTCCCTGATCGCAATCCAGCACCTTAACCATTGTGCTACTCTAATCTTAAACCCCTTTTTAAATATTAGGGATGGACAAATTTTATCTAAATAGTGTGTTTTCAGGGGCTTGTCTAATAATTGCTAGTGTGGTATAGACTATGGAGATTGGTGTTCAAATCTATAGTCAGCTTTTAGGGTAACCTTCCATATATCATCTTCTTTTTGGTCTATTGTAGCTCTTACAGGACCGTTGCAAGAAAAAAAGAGAACTATATAACCCCAAGGTCATTGGTGGGAGGATAATATAAAATGTAATACATAGTGTTGATATTGATTTGATACAAGGCACATCTGAAACTAGTTTCACAAGGGAGGAAACAAAGGCTGCCTCAATTTGTTTTGGATTGAATCAACTGCACCATGTCTTAAAGCAAATTATGCCTTCCTGAATCTGCCCCTTTGGGACCAATAGCCTTGCATCCTGCTCTAATCTTATTTGTTTTCCTATCTGTTTTGTTTTTTCTTTTGCTTAAAATGAATTCTACTCCAATCCTGATGTGCAAAAAGCCGCTTGTGCCTCAATTAAGACTTCACTGTTCTAAATCAGCCTTCTCCAATCCACAAATGGGCTAATAATTCCCAGCTTTCTGGGAGTTGTCATCCCAACACAACTGGAGCATGCCAGGTTGAGAAAGGCTGTTACACACATTCGTGAGATGTCACATTTGTGACATGGGCAGCTATATAAATTTGATTAAATAAATAAATAAATAAATAAAATTAGATGAGAGTAAATATGATTACATACTGACTTATATGATTACATTCTTTTGTACAGACAATGCACTGTCATTCCGGTAGAACTGTACAATAAGACATTTTACTCTGAAATCATATCCTTTCATGAAAGATATGGGGATATAAACTACAAAGAAGGAAGGATTGAGGCATTTAAATACTGTAATTTTTAAAAGGCAGTTCTTGAAAAAAACTATTTCCAATCTGAAAGAGATGAGTGCCATGTTTTGGAGGATTATTGACATATTAGTATTTTTATCTGATACATCAGTTCATATCCCTGACACTTACTAAAGAACATCACCCCTGAAAGGTTTCTTTTACACCAATGGGCAGCTTCTGTTGGCATGGCAGCTACATCGGGCAAGGTAAGGACCACAATCCAAAAGTAGTCAGGACCAGAACTATTTATGGGGACGTATCATGAATTCCACAGGGTAAAATGAGACCTTGTGAGACTTAAGGTGCTAATTTTCCCTTTAACTGATCCAAAGCCTTCCAAACACAAGGGGAAAAAAAGTGCTGGGAATGCTGGCCGGGGCTCTAGGAGCTGTCAAAGGGATTTGGTGGCTGCATGTGATCCCCAAATGACTTCTTCTTCCTCTTCATCCTCCTCCTCCACTTTCTCCTTCTTCTATCATTACCTTACACATTACTTCTTGGAAGGGAGTCCAAATAAAAAGTTAATGACATCACCCCACCCGCCATCATTATTATTACATTCCCACCTGAATAGTGCTTACGCATTTATGAATTTCCAAGGCCCACAAACCAGGCTATATAGAAATACTGCAGATTCAAGAACAATTGCTTACTTAAAATAGATATTTCAGATGTCTATTGGCATGAGCAAAATTCTCATTAAATAGTTTAATTTGTGTATAGAAAGCTGTAAGATCGCAATGTATATATTTTAAGTATAGACACCGAACCTAGCATCTGGGTCTTAAAAACTATGATGAGATCTGAAGAAGAATGAGTGCTTCAGAAATAGTGGGGGCTAGTCAGTAATTCAAGCAAAAATCTAAGAATACTATAAAAGCTATTCTACTATTCTGCCTCTAAGGGTAGGGACTAGAAGTACATGGTAAGTAAAGTCTACAAAGGTTTGATACTGCAACCATCTTTATCCCCGCTTCCCTTAGCCAAGTCTTTGAAATGAAGTTGGATATAAAGACTGATAGATAAATATTTAGTTCTTAATAAAACTGATGTAAATATTCATTTTGGTATGGCATCCAGTCTTACAAACGCTGCTGCATGTTTTCAAAGCATATCAAGATTGCAGCTGATTGTTCGCGGTTTGGTAAGTCATAATCATAACTCAGTTCACAAAGCTAATCATTATGTTTTTTTTTTTAAATCAGCTCCTTTGAAGCACTATGAATAAGTAATTTGAATCTTATTTAGATCCCATCTAGTATGGCCTCGTGGAACTAAGAACGGTGAACAGATGATCATAGAAAGAGCTCAGCACTTACAGTGTTGTTCGCTGGATACAAATCCATATGCAAGTCAGCCCACAATTTAGTCTGCACTGCAGAAAATAAGAAATGTATCTGCAACACAGCTAATGTAGCTGGTATGTGGCCAGATGTTTCAAAAGGAATCGTCAGTGCTTCAATTGACTTAGAATCCAACTATTCATATTGCTAGAATCCTCAATTTCAAACCATCAGATTTCATAATGGACTAATAATTTAGGAAAAAGAACAATTGTTCATTTAAGCCATTCAGATTATTTTGTGCTTTGCTGAAAGGAAAAACCAGTACCCGAATGAAACAATCTGGACACTGGAATGCATATAATATGTTAATATATAATACTACTGTAGCTTCTTGTCTGAAACTAAGACTGGGCCTAGTGAAATTAAGCCCTAAACAGGAGATTGCCTAAGTGGCGAAGGGGTTGCTTACTTTAACATAAGAACATAAGCAGCACCCTGCTGGCTCGGATCCCAGACCCATCTAGTCCAGCAGTCTGTTCTCACAGCGGCCAACCAACTGCACAAGGAAGCTCACTAGTCTCTCAGCAGATGGCCTTCAGAGATAGTCACACTACTATCAAGGTTAATAGCCATTGACCCCGTGACTTTCATGTATTGGTCTAACCCTTTTTTGAAGCCAACCAAGTTGGTAGCCAGCACCACATGTTGTGGTAGTGAATTCCAAAGTCTGTCTGTCTCCTTCCTTCCTTCCTTCCTTCCTTCCTTCCTTCCTTCCTTCCTTCCTTCCTTCCTCCCTCCCTCCCTCCCTCTATCACAACTTTCCCCTTCTCTTCTTTGCTCCTGGCTGCTGGAGGACAGAAAACTGCTTTTGCCACAACCCAAATCCTGGAATGATTGCCAATGAGTCACATCCATTTTTTTTTTAATGCTCTGCTACCATTTTCAGAGTAATAAGGTAAGGATGCTGCAGAGCTAGGAAACCAGATTTCCCATGTTAAACTAGATCTCCTGGTTCTCCACAGACCTTTGAAAGACACCGCAATCCCAAACACAGTGTGGACCCACATTTCTGATTCACAGCCACATCCTCCAGCACCTGTTGTAATTAGACGCTGTGATTTGGCAACTGCAAAGTATATGGTTGCTCTCAGCAGGGAAAAGAGTAGAGACCCTGCCTGTGTATTTTAAATAATCAGGGACACCCACACAATGTATAACAGAGAGAAACAAAAGGCTAATGCAAATGTTATAAATAAAAAGTCAAAAGAAATATATTGTCATAATAGTTAACAATACTGTATTACACAAACTTGTAGACTGTGTAGGCTGAGGTTTTTTCATCTTCCTTCCTTTCCTTGCATGCTTCATCACATTTAACCTCTGGGGTTTTGTCAAACTGAAAGTTACCCTTTATAGAACAAGTAATTGAATCGGGATTTCAAAAGAACTTGCTTTTTAATGGATGTCAATGGTTTGTGATTAATTTTCTCTTTCAGCTCTGCTGTACTAGCTGTCCACCCTCATCTAAACTAATCTTGCTCAAAATTAGTAAATAAAGAGAGTTTTAGGTCTAACAAGACAGATTGAAAAGTACTGCTGCTGCAAAGGACAAATCTGTTTGAAAGGTATCAAAACTAAGCTATGGACTGATCTCTATATGTACAAAAAAATAGAAAATGTTGTTTCTAAGTGATGGACCTAATGTAGCCACATGTAATATGGAAGAAGCAATAAACCAAGCAGCTAAACAAATTACAGTAACCTTTTAAGCAACACTGCCTTCCAAAACAGAAGAAAATAAGATGCAAGAATGAAATGGAATATCCTGAAAAAGGGTTGATCTGGATGTCTGGAATACTGAAGGGGAACATTTCACATTACCACGTTTTGTTGCTGGCTTCACATATAGCACTTAAAATCCCTGCATTTGTTATTAGAGAAATGGAAATATTATTCAACCCCCCACCCCACCCAAAGATAGCTGTGTGAAAAACATTTCGGTGCCATTTTTACAGTACATGTCCAACTTAGGATATATTTAGTTCCAGCTTTGATGAAATAATGCAATAAATATATTTCCCCTATATGGATTCTGCCAATATAACTATCACTTTCAAAGCACAAAAATCCTTTTCAGAACATTAGATCAGATTTGCATATAGAAAGCAATTGAATAAAACTCTGCCCCAGTCAGATCCCCCTTAGAGCACTGTGTTGAGTTCTGGGCACCACAGTTCAAAAAAAGACAAACTGGAATAAGTTCAGAAGAGGGTTAGCGTGATGGTGATGGGTTTGGAAACCAAACCCTCTATGGAACAGTTAAAGGATCTGGGTATGCTTGGCCTACATAAGAGATGACTGATGGGAGATAAGATAGTAGCCTTCTAATTTCTGAATGAGAATGAACTTCAGAAGGGCGGGTAGATTTCTCTTCTGTTGCTGCAGAAGGGAGGACCAGAACTAATGGAGGTCCAGGCTAGACTTCAGGAAATATGTCCAGATTGTACAAACTGTCCATCAGTGGAACAGGCTGCCACATGAAGTAGTGAGTTCTTCTTTACTGGAAGTTTTCAAACAGAAGCTAAATAGTCATCAGTCAGAGATGTTTTTGTGCTTTGGTAAACTAGACCTCTAGGGTCACTTCCAACATGATGATTCTACTAAAAAGGCTCCATCTCCTGTTTTTTACATCTCAAAAAGTCAAAGAAACTCCATTTTCATTGCATTTTGAAAAAATATCTGAAAATTCAGGAAATGGACATAGATTATCTTTTAGAGGAGGGTCAAGTTCTTACAGGCCACTTATGATGCTGCTGCTGATCTTACAGGGGTCTTCCATAGGTGGTCAAACAATTATGCAGAAGGTAAATTGCCACTGACCTCTAGAAGCAGAACGCAATGATCTAATTCATTCTATTTGGTCATTCCTTCTGACATTGATGGAGGACAATTCCAAAATGTCCCAACAACATCAAATTCAACAACAGGGCAAGAAGCACAGAAAAAGTTTGAAACAATACCTCCCCCTTCCCCAAGAAATCCTAAAGCATCTACAAATGCCTGGCCTCAACCAGACCAAAAATGACAGAATGATATTAATGGTATTATTTCAGCAATTTGTATGGACTGACGTCAGTGTTTCCTCACTATATTCTGCCAAGACAAATTTATCTGTCTTACTGCTCCAAGGATACATACAGGGCTGGACTTACTGCTAGGCTGAATGAAGCAGCCACCTCTGGAGGCAGGTCTCTGTGTCACAAAAGGGCAGCAAATGGTTAGTTTACAATTTGCGTTATTCAGTCTTTATTGCCATGGATAGGAAGAAATGTTTGTGGAATGTTCTGCCTTATAGACCGAAATAACTGAATTAAGATAGAAACTTTGACATAAGATGGTGGGAACACCATCTGCCATTCTGTGCTAAGGGTCCAAATACTTTGGGCCAGTTGAGGCTCCATATACAGTATATTATTATGGGATGCAGATTGGTCAAAATAACTCCCTTCCTTTCCAACTCTATACTTTAATTAGGATTTCTGTGAGTAGATCTGTCAGTGTGGTTTCTCTGAGGCAGTATTTTTAAGAGTGTAAATGCAGCTGATATCAATAATATTCTTGCAGATCAGTTAGAATGGATGAGGGGATGGGTAGAGATAACTCAGTTGAATGGGTGAATGAGGTTATACCACATAGAGAAAGAAGGCAATTTATATTGGAACTTGATCTGAAAGAGAGGTCAAGCATTAACCTCATGTACTGCAAGCAATCTCATGATACTATGTGTTGAGCAGAAATCTCATGGGAAGCATCAGATTTTTGAGAGGTTAATTCTGTTAACCCATCATCTTATCCATAGTATATATATGCAAATAAACTTGATATCAGAAATGCTTCAACTCTCCACTGAGTTCCTTCTGAGGAAACCAAACCCTTGACATTGCTGGAAGTCCCTGTTGTTTATTTGATTGTATATATTTACACTGATGTGAAGAAACTATTCTATATTCAAAATATTCATTCCTTGCAACGGATAATGCCTACTATCTTTCAACCAATATTTGCATATCTTAATTTTTTTCCATTTTCCATATTTAGAAAGCATTCTACCAAGACATGAAGATTAATTGACTTGCTGTGGTTTTTCACCATTAATGTACAACTTACAGCTCACTCCATTTCTGTTGTTAAACACAACTAACCTGGTCTCTGATACATTTATTTTCAAGTCCATATTCCTATTTAACATTTTCAGCATATCATTTAGGTTCTCAGTCAACAACATAGCATAATCTCCATAGAAAAATACATGTACATTCACTTTCCCAGCAAATATACAGTACCTCTAAAGCCACCACACGTATTCCTTATATATTTATCCATAAATACATTAAACAAGTAAGGGGACATCACAGATCCTTGTCTTACTCTCTCCTCAGTTTTTAATCATTTGCTAAGCATTCCATTTATTCTCGCACATGCTTTACTTTCATCATCTACCACTCTTACCACATTGAGCAACTAACCTTCAACTCCCCATTTGTGCACACTGTTCCATAATTCAAGGCTAGTTAATTTATCATATGCTATTTCTAAATCAACAGACAATAAACATTTTCTCACATTCAAACATTTTTCAAACAAGTCACATTCATTTTCTTAATGTCCTGTTGATGAGCAAAAATCTACTTTGCACATTCCCTACCAGCCATAAAACTACACTGTACTTCCCAATTTTTGCTCATTGTCACAGATTCTTTGAAAGGGATGCCAATAAAGTTGCTACTACAGTACAGACATCTACATTTTTATCTTGGTTTCATCACTATAAAAAATATAAAAGGGTCTCCCAGTATCTGGTTAATATTACCAGCACCCCACTGAGAAAGGCTTTTACATCCCTTTGCTTGCAGACCATGCCTTTGGCACATCTTGAAGAGAGATTTTTTAAGTGCATCTTGGTCCCCATGATGCTAGTCAAAAGGAGAACATTATGCACCATGCCCTCCACTGTGCCATTTACAATGAGATTAGGACCAAATTATTGATGATAAGTGACTTCAAGGGCTTGGACCTCGAATGGTTGAGTTATCTTCTTGCAGATGTTTTTCCAACTGTTGGTAGTCAGGTTGCTATTTTGCTTTGTCATCATTTAAACTCAGAAATACATTTTTAAATTGTTAATTGTAGCCGTGGCTTTATCCTGTTTTGCCCTCTTTGTATTTAACACTCGTTTTATTCCTTTATTTTATTTTATTGCTATTTTGCTTTATTGTATCTTACCTTGTTACACTGTTACATTGTTATGACCTATGGTTACAATAATGAACCTTATTTACTTATTTACTCTATAAGCCAACCACATTCGTAACATTTCTCCAATAACACAATCTACACCTGCAGTCTTACATTATTAACATTCTCACTGTCTTTATTACTTCCTTTGCATTTTTTTGACACTAATATTTACAGCAGGCATCTCAATTCTGTTCTTTAATTTATTGCTAGCATTCTCATATAAATGGAGATGATCTCCAAATATTACAAATATTGCATGGGAATAATACCTATGCTGGCAAAAAAAATTAGACTCTGGAAGTGTGCTAAAGCAATAAAGACATGTGAAAGAAATACTGAACTTCTGGTGAGGATTCATGGTGAACTAGAAGTCTCCAAAGGAGTGGAAATGGTATTCTGTGAGATTGGTGGCCAGACGGCAATTTTTAGCTGACCAAGTCTCTCCGGATAAAGGAAAGATTTTGAGATTGTTCACTTGCACTCCGGACAGCTGCTCCTCATGAGTAAACTGCAGGAACTGAGGTTTCTGCAGTTAGCTTATGAGTTGAGCAGCTGGGAGTCGAGGATCTTGCAATGTAGCCTTATAGACTACATTGTCTATAAGGTGGGAGTCAAGGGATTTTGCAATGTAGTCGCGATGTAGCCTTATAGACACAAAGTTCTGCCGAGCCTTGTCTCTTAATCACTTTTGGAAATTGCTTCTTAATTGCTTTTCAGCTATGAAGAACCTTTCGATCGACAAGTTCTATAACACACACTGGGTGAGTTTCCTTTAATCCTTAGCGAAAGAAATTTTAGAGATAAGTTTAAGGACATTTAAAAAAAACCCCTCTTTTTTGGAATAAACAGCAAAAGGTTAATTAGAACACTGATTTTGGAAAGTTATAAATGGACTAAGGGTCCAGATGGATTTGAAAGGAGATTTTGAAATTAATCATAAGAATCCTTCCCGTGGGAAAATGCTGTTGCTTTGAATTCTTAAAAGAAAACATGATAGGATGGAAATTTGAATGTTGGACATTACAAGGAACCAGAAGGAATTAAATATTACAATTAAAGGAGAAGAACACTTAAACTTGACTTACTAACACAGAATGGAGCAAAATACTTTAACACTGGACATAGTGGAGGATATCTGTGAGCAATGGACCCAGAAATTAATCTTAAAAGTGTCTGCCATTATAGATAGACTGTGTTCAGATGTTAAGGAAGAGGAAGAAGTTTTACCAGACAAGACTGAGTCTGATCTGAACGTGCATTTAAAAATGATAAGCACATGTGTGAAATGGCAAATGAGACAAATTATTTGAGGGGTTCACAGAAAGATTATAGGAGCCTGGGGAGAACAACATGAGGCTCTCAACAAATTTGCCATGAAGTGGACATCTGATTTATTGCTACTGAAAGAATTTCTATCTACTTCAAATGATCTACTGACAACCCTTATCAAATTAGTCTCAAATGAGATTGGACCACAGAAAAACACAGTATTTGATGATAATTCACTAATGCAGAACCATTCCCAAACTCAGACTCATATTATAAATAAGAAGAGAAAAAACAAAGTAAAGCCCCAGGTGAAAATCAAGAAAAGGAAAAAAGACACAAGTGGAAAATCAAGAAAGGAAAAGTAAGAACTGGAAGAGCACTGCTATTGCCAAACAGGCTTCTAAACTGAAGTATAATACAGGTGGACCTCATTTAATGACCACAATTGGGACCAGAATTTAGGTTGCTAAGTGATATGATCATTAAGTGAATCATCATGTGACTGGACCCGATTTTATAACTTTTTTGCAGTGGTTGTTAGGCAAATCACCATGGTTGTTAAGTGAATCATGTGGTTCCCCATTGATTTTGCTTGCTGGAAGCTGGCTGGGAAGGTTGCAAATGGCAATCACATGACTCCAGGATGCTGCAACCGTCGTAAATGTGAGCTGGTTGCCAAGCACCCGGTTCACAATCATGTGACTGTGCGGGCACTGTGACATCATAACTTTGGGTGATGGTTGTAAGTCACTTTTTTTAGTGCTGTCATAATTTTGAACGGTTGCTAAATGAATAGTTGTTAAGTGAGGACTACCTGTAATCTATTTAAACTTTTGGGAACGGCTGATAAAAGAAACAACAGACCAACCAAAAATCCATCCAGGAAGAAGATGGAAGTAAATAAAGTACCCAATGAAGGAAGTAAGGCCTGTAATAAGATTGAAATTACCAATATGGGTCTTCTAATCCAGCAATATCCAATACCTGTTGAGGACTTCATTACTGAACAAAATCATCTAGCAAATAGCTCAACAAACTCCATTCTTCCGAGGACTAAGAGAAAAGTTCCATGCAGAAGGTGGTACTTGCAACTAATGAAAGCTAAGCTGGCATTTATCAACTTCCCAAAACCGAGAGGCTTCTTCTCATAGATGGAACGAAGATTGCATTTGGTGTATCTATTTCAAACCTTCACCCTATTTAGACTTGTTTCAGATGATATTTTAAAGGTGGAATACTTGTATTACAATGGTGTGACAGCAGGAGCATTGGTAACTTTTGACTCTGTTAATAAAGTACAAATTGTTCATCAGTTTAAAATACCTCCTTCAGGCAAGAGGGTTTGGAATAACTAGATGTTTTAAGAATATTTCTGTAACCCTTCCAGGTAAACCTAATTTACACAATCCAACATAGACAGAAATTTCTTACCTGAAGAAATAAAGCTTATAAATACTTTTAATGATTTCCCCCTATGGAACAAAATCATATCATAGTTAAATTATCCTGGTTAAAAGAAGAGTTGATTAATAAACAGGTACAGTCACCATCTATAACTTCAGCCCCTCCTAACCTTAAAAGCCCTTTCGGAATTGTGTCCATCTGGGTTTAGGGTTTGGCACCAGCTGAGACCCCAGGGCAGGAGAGGGGGTGTGGCAGTTGTCATCAGGAAATCTCTGCTGGCCTTCAGGGGCTCTGCTCCACAAGCTGCTTGATGTGAGACCCTGTTCCTGAGGTTTAGCACATGGGATCAGTTGGGAATGTTGCTATCGTACCAGCCTCCCTGCTGCATAGCATCCTCCCTGCCTGAGCTGCTGGAGGCCATCTCAGGGTTGGCAGTGGAGTTCCCCAGACTTATGGTCTTGAGGGACTTTAATCTGCCGTCCCTGGGGGTTGGCCTCAGAGGCAGCCCAGGAGTTCATGGCTACCATGGCAGCCATGGGCCTATCCCAGGTCATCTGTGGCCCGACTTGGGACAGTGGTCACACTCCAGACATGGTTTTCTTGTCAGAGCAGTGGCAGTGTGATCTGGTGGGGGATTTGCTGAACACCTGACGGATAAAATCACTCAGATCCGTTCTCAGTTGGAGACCAAGTGTGTGGTAGGTCCGGTGCAGTTGCCCAGGGAACGTTCTTACCCAGTTATCTGGGAACGGTTTGATCCTGTTGGCCCTGAGGAAGTGGACAGGGTCCTCGGGGCTGTTAGTGTGGCTACCTGTATTTTAGATCCTTGTCCCTCCTGGTTAGTTAAAGCCACCAAGGAGGTGACCTTAGGGTAGATACTGGCAGTGGTCAATTCATCCTTGCAGGAGGGGGTGTTCCCGAAGCCTTTCAAGGAGGCTTTGGTCTGCCCCCTCCTCAAGAAACCATCACTAGATCTCATCCTTCTGGACAATTTTCGTCCAGTCTCCCACCTTCCCTTTCTAGGAAAGGTGGTGGAAAAGGTGGTCATGCAACAGCTTCAGAGGATCCTGGAGGAAGCGGATTATCTGGACCCCTATCAGTCTGAGTTCAGGCCCGGTTACGGGACAGAAACAGCATTGGTTGCACTTTTGGATGATCTCTGGCGAGAGCGGGATGGGGATAGTGCATCCATCCTTGCTCTTCTTGACCTCTCGGTGGCTTTCAATACCATCGACCATGGTATCCTTTTGGGTCGGCTGCAGGAGTTGGGGCTGGGTGGCACAGTGTTGTGCTGGTTCAGCTCCTTTCTCCAAGGCCGAACCCAATCGGTGTTGATAGGGAGCGAGAGGTCCAACCCACGGCCCCTACTCTGTGGGGTGCCTCAGGGTTCAGTGCTTTCGCCACTCCTATTTAACATCTACATGAAACCGTTGGGTGAGATCATCCGGCACCATGGAATGATACCCAATTATACATCTCCATCCTGGGTGACCTAAGTGATGCTGTGACTACCCTCTCGTGGTGCCTGGAGGCTGTAGGGGCCTGGATGGGGGCCAACAGGCTTCAACTGAACCCTGGTAAGACAGAGTGGCTGTGGGTATGGGGAGCCTCAAGATCCAGGAGTTTATCATCTTTGGTTCTTGATGGGGTTGCACTACCCCAGACAGACCTGGTGTGTAATCTGGGGGTCCTCCTGGACCCCCGACTCCTGTTCGAAGAGCAGGTGGCTGTCATGGCTAGGAGGGCCTTTGCGCAACTTCATGTTGTGCGGCAGTTATGCCCCTTCCTCGATCAGGAGGCCCTCCGCACAATCACTCATGTCCTGGTCACCTCCCGGTTGGATTACTGTAACACGATCTATATGGGTCTACCCTTGAAGAGTATTCGGAAGCTACAGCTGCTGCAGAATGCGGCAGCGTGGACAGTTCTGAATGCCCCTAGAAGGGCACATATAACACCACTGTTACGTGAGTTGCATTAGTTGCCAGTTTGCTTCTGGGTCCAATTCAAGGTGTTGGTCATCACCTTTAAAGCCCTTCATGGCACAGGACCAGGTTATCTGAGGAGCTGTCTCGCCCCGGTTACTTCAGCCTGCCTTACTCAGTCCAACAGAAGAGGCATGCTGCAGACTCCACCAGTCAAGGAATTTCAACTGGTGGGGTCTAGGCAGAGGGCCTTTTCTGCTGTGGCCCCCACCCTATGGAACAATCTGCCTCCCGAGGTCTGGTGTGCCCTCTCTCTCATGGCCTTCAGGAAAGGGGTGAAATCCTGGCTGTGCCAGAAGGGCTGGGGGCTGGATGGGGGCTTGCACCAGTGGAGGTGGCTTGTGGGGTGATTGACCTTGCCCCCCCATCATCTTGAATGTTTTTAGTATTTATGTACAGGGTTTGTTGTTTCAGGTTGATTTTTAATGGGTTATTTATTTTAACTATTTATGGGGGATTTTTAATCGTTGATGGGGTTTCTGATTTTAACTGTGAGCCGCCCAGAGTCACACGTTGGGGGGAGATGGGCGGCATACAAATTGAAAAATAAATAGATAGATAGATAGATAGATAGATAGATAGATAGACAGACAGACAGACAGATAGATAGATAGATAGATAAATGAGGGATCGATCCACGAGTCAGTGGCAAATATAAAAGAAGGGGAGGAGAACAAAAGTAAGACCTGCAACATGGGACAATGCAGCCAAAAACATGATGAACATCCTTTTCAGAAAGTTAATATAGACCTTACAATCTCAACAGGGAAACAGATTCAGGTAATAGCGGAGATTAACCCCTTACGTGAAAACAATATACGTGCCTTCCCTTCCCAAGGGACAGCAAATCATATAGCCCCTTGCCATAGAGATCCAGGACTCTTGCATCCACCTGCATTTAATTTTTCAAGATCCAATCACAATGGTTTCCAGCAGGCAGGAGATCCAAACTTATCCCTTGGATTTAATAAGCAAACATACGTGGGCAGACTAAATATCTCAGATGAAATAACACCATGTTCAGATCCAATGGCTAACCTTACCCCAAGACATTAAATTACTGGTAGTGAAAGAATAAAAACAAACCTGCCCATGGGTTAAATCAAACTGACACTAATAATGTACAGGTTATAAATGAGGCATGTCCTTCTGGTTTTCTAAACAGCAAAAGGACTGAACATAATAAATGACAACTAGGTCAGGGAACTGTAAATAGCTTATCCATCGTAGTGTGGAATATAGCAGGATGGAATGCTCAAGCTACTGACAAAGGTTACTAAAATTATACAACGTAGTGTGTTTGCAAGACATGTGAATCCCAGAAAACCAGTCTGATACAATTTATCTGGTTGGTTTCAGATCATGGGTTATTCCAGCAGGGAAATTACATTCTATGGGCTGCCCTTTTGGGGGTTTGGCTATCTTGTTAAATAAGAAGTGGAATCTAGAGGCAGTGCAAATAAATCTGGACTGTAATCCCTCTTTCCTTACAGTGAGATTTATGATAACAAATAAGATTGCCCTAATAATATTAAATGCTTATATGCCTCCCAGAGGTGCTAAATCTCAAAATCAGGACCACCAGGCTACACTTGAAAATACTGTGCGGCCCGGTTCCTAACAGGCCATGGACCGGTACCGGTACGTGGCCCGGGGGTTGGGGACCCCTGCTATAAAGGACAAATTCCCACTAGATACTATTATCATAAAGGGTGATTTTAATGTAAGAACAGGGGGCAATGAGCACCAAATACATTTTGACATTTGACAATGATGAACTTTCCCTTACTTTCCCTTATACTTTGAAGGACTCTAAATTAAACCTGGCATGGCTTAACCTTCTAAATTTCCTTTACAAATTTTGAATGGCTCTTGCCCCAGAGATTCTCCTGGTAATTTTACATACATCAACAAATGGAATAACAATAATTGACTATGTATGTATCCCCTCTGCCGAAATAGGAAAATTTCAAAACGTGGAGGTTATTCCACGAGGCTGTAGTGATCACTATCACATTCCAGTATACTGGCTTTGAAGATAGTGGAATGCTGAAAATACATCATGATCACATGCCTGCACTAAAACTTTCAGGCCAAAAAGGAATTAAATGGTCTGTTAATTTAGCTGATAAAATCACTGCAATACTTCACTGTCTACTAAGGAAAGTTACCCGATCAAAAAAATGAGGTAATGTTAATCTGATAAGACTTGTTTTGTCATCAGCTCGTAAATGACCACATCATAACCGTGCTTTGTATTAATAAATAAGATTTAATGTTATCTAGCAATTAATTAAGTAAAGTGACAGGTAATTTCTATTAGGTGTAGCCGAGTTCTATAAATCTGCAAATACTTGTTTTATCACATTACGTATATTAAATTCTGGAAAGCTGGAATTGTACTTTCATTATAGATGCCACCTGAATCATTTAACACAATGATGGCAGAAATGATTTTGATTTCAGCCATGTAATGACTTGACACTCCAGTGCAGGTTGCCTGAATCACTCAGAAGCAAATGGACTATTATCATTTGTGACCTCTGAAAAATTTGCCTATGTTAACCATTGGAACAGTCTCCTTTGGAACTCCTGTGGTAGAGGACGAAGAAGTAACACATCAATATGCCAAAACCAAGAACAGCAGATCCTTTGGGAAAACAGAGCATCATGAAGCTGTGAGGAAAGTCCAATACTGCTGTTTCTAAGATTTTATGTGTCTATAGTTCTCTCCCATGTAGGAAGGGAAAAATACAAAGAGAAATAATCCTATTGTCTGCGAGGCTTTCGCTTTCAAGCTTTGAGGCATTCCATATTTGCTTGTTTTCCAAATGAAACGAAGCAGTGTTTTGATAGGAAAATCTTAAGCCGGCCTGTACTTTTTCAAAACAGAGCATGCAGAGACAGTTTGAAAGCAAACAGAACTTTTAAGATAATAAAACACCAAACCATGATCTGACTTGAATAATGTAGCTCTCCCTTGAACTGTATATCGGTCACTAGACTTTTTACAACAGAAATTCACGTAGCCAAACTTGCTTCCCCTTAGTTGGTCCCATGCCACTCTGCTAAGACATGGATGAAGGAATCAGAATGGGAAGGGTGCATGAATTTTCTCCTTTATGTTCATAATGCCCATCCAAAAGAAGAATGATGAGGAAGTACCACACCATTCATCTACCTGTGTTTTGCCTTCAAGGATCATAGACATGTTACAAGATTAATATGGGAATATGTGACTGTTGTGGTATCCCTTCAGCCTGTCAGCCCTTCAAGGTAGACCAGATTAGGATGCCAGAGTTATAAATGCTAATACTACTTTATTATAAGGTTACAGTTACAGAACCTTGCAAGTCTGAATGTGCTTCCCGCTTCCCTCCTTTTAACTTCATGAAAACTAGGGAGGGTCATATCTGAGACGCTTACTCAAATTACATTTCTGCCCCAGATTTATCTGACCATTGCCTTGGTTGTGGCTCTTCCTCCTGTTCCTCAAAGTTATTCCTACTTCCTATCAGACAGAATTGGATTACAACTCTGAAAAAATTATATACCCTCTAAGCTCATGAGAGCTGTGGCAGTGCTGAAAGTCAAAGTGTGAAAAGGCAAAGAGCTGAAAGTCAAAGGGCAAAGAGACTGAGGAGTGCCAAATTTCAAGGAAGGATGTGATGGGATGGATAGTCTATTTTGATGTCTAGGAGCTTAGTATAACTCACCCTGGCTGGGTGAGTGGGAATTAGCAAGTTTCCTGTATAAAAGACTAACTACAGGTACCTCGACTTATAATGGCAGTTAGGACTGGAATTTCCATTGCTAAGTGATGTGGTTGTAAGGCATGATCACATCACTTAGTAATGGCAATCCCTGCAGTCCTGGCTGCCGTTGTTAATCGAATCCCAGGGTCATTAGGCGAGGCAATTTCCTGCCAGCTTCCAACAACCAAAGTCAATGGGGAAGTTGGCAGGAAGTTGCAAGTCCCAGGCCAGCAGGCAGGTAAGTGGCTGCTGCTGGATGGGGGAGAGAGCGAGGGTGTGTGTGGTGGTGTGGGGGGAGGTCAAGGAGGGTGTGTGAGGGTGTGAGGGAGGGTTGGGGAGGGTGCATGAGGGTGCGACGGGGTGTGTGAGAGGCATGGCTCGGGTAGGGTTGGATGTGTGAGGGTGTGAGGCGGTGTGCGAGAGGTGCAGCAAGGTTTGGGGAGAGTGCATGAGGGTGTGAGGGGACGTGTGAGAGGCATGGTGCAGATATGGGAGGGTGCATGAGGGTGTGTGAGAAGTGTGGCATGGGTTGGGGAGGGTGTGCAAGGGGGTTTGAGGGGATGTGTGAAAGGCAAAGTGTGTGTTGGGGAGGGTGCATGGGGGTACGCAAGTGGCCAGCATGGTGTGAACGTGGAGGGGCTGGGAGAAGGTGAGCGGATAGGAACATTGACTTTCTGGGGAAGCTGGCGGGGAAGGTTGCAAATGGTGATCACGTATTGTAGGGTGCCACAACTGGTTGTAAGTGTGAACCAGTTGCCAAGCATCCATATCAAGATCACGTGACCGTGGGGGTGCTGGGATGGCTGGAACTCCGAGGATTGGTCATAACTATCATTTGTTCAGTGCCGTTGTAACTTTGAACAGTCACTAAATGAATGGTCATAGGTCAAGGACTACCTGTAAAATTAATTGGACACTGGAACAAGGTTAGCAATGGTCTTGCTTGTATCCCCAGAACTGTGAACCTTATAACTGGCTTCTAGATAAATTATTTTTATCTGCCTAAATCATATCTTGCTGCTCAGCTCTTGAAACTTGCTGTATATATCTTATCTTTTCCTGCTGATTCTGTTCCAAGTAAGCTTGAATATTTCTACCATAGATCTGTGCCCAAGGTTTAGTTTGAAAGCTAATGCAGGACAATAAGAACCAGTAAGATCTGGCTAAAGTTAGGGAATATTAGGGACTTGGTAAATTAACAAATATATATTCCTATTGGAGTATTTTCTACTCCTAAAAACTGCTCTTAGAATTTTTTTTCCCAAGCAATGCCTAGAAATTTAGTTATGCGTGCACGCATTCATATCCTGCCTTTCCTCCAGGAGCTCAGGGCAATGTACATAACATTCCCACCTCCAATTTTTCCCCACAGCAACAGTCCCTAAGGTATAAATACCATGCCTATTTTCTATCACTGCTTAATCTTGTTTGTGAACCCCTGTAATTTAGACAGTTTTGCAGGACCAGTGGTTTTTCCAAAACAAGGAAAAGTATTCCAGTTACAAAACAACTGCTCAACAACAAAAGTATGTTGTGTGCAGACTGTGAAAAGCCTTTGACTAGTTAAGGGATTCTTTAACTAGTTAAGTCCCACTTTGATCTTGAGAGAGACATATATATCCAAGGATTCTAATAAAACCACTACATATAATAGTAAGGGTTTCCTTAGTACAGATTACATGCTGTCAAGCCACCTCTTAGTCCCTCTCAGAAAAGTATAATTTTAAATTAGAACTGGAAGTTGGGGAAGACATTGGTACTCTTGAGTGGTTACTTTATTTTTCCATTTGAAACCAACAGCAAATTACCAAGAGTTTATGAAAAACAGTACACACGGTTATATTATACGGAAAACACTTGCTCAGCTGATTTAAGTAGGAACACATGCACATACAAAGGAATAAACAATGCTGCTGCTATACAGTATTGTTGTTGTTGTGGTAGCTGTCATTTAGTTTCATCCCTGCTCAGTGTGGAACAGCCAAAATGAATGAAGAAACATATAATTGCTGTTCAGCCTCAGATCTACCATGTACGAACTAAATTTTAGGTGAGTTGCTGGAGAAAATTGTTCATAATAAGCAAATGACTAAAAGTACATGTTCTAACACATTCAGAGATCAGTGTTAAAGCTTGGTATTTTTTGGTTAAGAAGAGCTTTCTTCTAAGTCAAAAAACAGTATTCTAACCAACACAGATCTGAGTTTTGTGGCCAGGAACTTCAGCTATTTTGAGGTGTTGACAATGGAAGAAAACCTAACCAAATATTGCAGTCATTCAATATGAAAGGCTCGATAAAGCAGTGCACTCACATTTATGATGTTCTGATGGTCAAATATAAATACATTATGGCTAATTGCAATGTGTGAACTGGTCCAGTGACTCTGGATGGGTTGAGATTGAACTCCTTAGAAGGCCAGACTGTTTCTTGTACTAAAAAATGCTAAGATAATGTTCAAATATCTAGACTCATTCTCAAATTCAGCTGAAATCATTTTGATCTTAGCAAATACATTCCTTCTGCTTTTAATATTTTAACTGTGTCTCACCCAAGGGTTCATGGAACTGTTGTTAGAACCCATCTGGTGATATCAGGTCCAGCGAGGCTGCTATAATTTTTTACTGCATTTTCCACCTCTGATATCTTGGACTACTATTCTTAGCCCAAGTAACAAACAAGACTAGACTTTATTAAAGTATGTCTACAGCACAATCTAATTTTTGGAAAAAATAACACATTGTTTGCATGAGGAATTCAGACTGAGTCTGGTCAGATGGGTAATAAAAGCAACATTGTTATTATTTTCTGCTTATTACATAATGGATGTAATGAATGACAATCAGATACAATATTTTTGGAAGGGAACAGAACTCAAATAGTTTGTGGTTAAGCTAACTCCAAGTTAATGGGAGACAAAGAAAGAACACTGTTCTGAGCTAAAGTCAAATACCTTATGATTTAAAGTGCTGAAGAGTGTGATATAAATTATGATTAATTTATCCTATTCCTAAAGTGTGCTTCATTTAGTTCCTCTCATTGTTGGCTTCCATGAATCAACTAGACAGGAGCCACATAAATATTAGAGACATAGCTGAGGAATTTCAGGTTGAGGACACCTGTCCTTATCTTTTCCCCTTTTGGGGACCATTCAAAAGGATATATTGGTATGAGATTTTATCTATTCTTGCTTTCCAACCCAATGGAATGTTGGAAAGAAAGTATGCAAAGAGGGTTGGGAATTGCTGTCAGTACCAGGATAACTCTCCAAAGACAGAATGGAAGAGGACCCAATTTGGTCCATCAAGGCCTGCAAAATAAAGTTAAAGTTCAGATATGGGCCAAATATAACTGGGGCTATAGAGAAAATGTTCTGGAAAAAAATCCCAAGTACATCCTTATGGGAGAGGCAGTTGGGCAGCTATTCAGAACGCTACCAACTGCTCCATTCTGAGCTCCTCAACCTCCTGGTCACATGACCCAGAGTCGAGCATATTTATTTACTCCATTTTTATTCTGTTGCAATCCAAGTAACTCTTGATGGCTTACATGATATAGAAGTATTAAACATCCATGGTAAGTTTTATTTATTTATTTATTTGGTGCCTTTGAGTCAGTGTTGACTCCTGGTGACTGCCTGGAACTAGTCCCTGCAGTTTTCTTGGCAAGATTTTGGAAGTGGTTTGCCATTGTCTGCTTTCTAGGGTTGAGAGAGAGTGACTGGCCCAAGGTTGCCCAGCTGGCTTTGTGCCTGAGGTGGGACTAAAATTCATGGTCTCCTGGTTTCTAGCCTGGTGCCTTAACCACTGCACCAAACTGGCTCTCTGAGTTTTAAAATACAACAATCAATTTAAAGCAAAATAAAATAAAGACCAAGTTAATCAAGATAAAAAATAGCAGTGAGAAATAACAATAAAGATAAGAGATGGCTAAAACTCCCTAGCTAATTAGTGTCCTCTCTGGAACAGTTCAGTTTTTAGCGCCCTCCTGAATGCCATCAAGAGATGTTCTAGAGAATCAGTGTAGCCACTGAAAACCAGCACTTTTTGGTTTTAGCTTCCTTCACTTTCCAAAATTGAGGAATTAAGAGACATTTCTCCCTAATAGGTCAGGCCAGTTCAAGTTGGAGAAAGAGGTCCTGAAACAGGCCATAAAGAATTGTATAGGTCAAAACCAACATTTTAAATTGTACCTGGAAACCAACTGGTAGCCTGTTCAAGGCCTGTAGCAGAAGTGTAACATGCTTCTAGCACTAGGTCCTGGTTTGCACACAGGCTTCTGGACTAACTGTAGTTACTGTACCAGGTTTCTTCAGAAGAGGGCACCACTACAGCCTCCTTCAGCAGTTCCCCTCCCATAAAAAGGTGTTGAAAATCCTGGGTCCAGGTGGTCTCGCCTGCCACCTCTCTTCACATATACACCACGCACGAACCCACAGACATGCAGAGATGCAACATGAGGGAAAGCAGAAACACACATACAGAGAGGCCACACATTACTTTGTTACACAAAAGAATCCAAATGGCTCCTATAGCCAGGGGGTGGAAATAATCCTTGAAGGCATGTTCTGCAACCTTCCCCTGCTTTATTTAAGAAAGGCAAAGGAGCTAGCAGATTCTTAGAACAATGCTTGACAGATGACAACTACCATGAACAATTTTTAGTGTCTTATGAGTTTCATAATAATACCTTTCCATTCTTCCTCTTCTACTGTCAGCCCTTTGAGGTGGGCCAGGTCAGGAAACAGACTTCAGAAAAATTATTGGAACTCTGCTTTGTATTGCAAGTTAGGATAACAGAATCCTGAAAGCCTGAGTTTCCTTCTCTCCCCTCTCTTATACCAAAGAGAATCAAACTGAGGCAATCTTAAATTTCTTTCTCACCTCCTCCTCTCTTTCAGGGCTAAGCTGATGTTTAGATAACTGCTCTTGCTTTCCTTCTTCAAGGCTATTTTGGTTCCCCATGTACCCCTAATCATCTTGTGTTACAGTTTCTCAGGAAATGCCTATTTGCAGAAAGGGCTATTATCAGTTGAAATTCATGAGTATGGCATCAAAACAGAATTGCAGCCTTGGCAGCCGAGCTATGATGCCAGAACTATATCAGCACTGGCAAATTTTCTAGCTGTAGGGAGGTTACGTCTAGCCTGTATCATGCTTCTAGATACACATGGGTACTCAGGAACCATGTAGCTCTGGGCGATATTGAAGCCGCAGTCCTTGCATCTCTGATGCTTTCTCATGGAAAGTACAAGATTTCAGGCCCCATTCAGTAGCATCTATTGGCAGATCAGTATGGGAACCAGAGTTCCACTGCATCCATTTAACAGAGTTAAAGTGGAAACCAAATTCACTTACAATAATAACTTTCTTTCCTTGGTGACTACATTGTTTACAGTGGTTTCTTGTATCTAAATCAGATTTTCCCACCCTTCCGTCCTTCAGATGTGTTGGACAACATGACCATGGGAATGCAGGAAGTCAGGGAAGGCATAGTCCTACAATATTTATACTTTTTTATCTTACCCTTCCTCTAAGTTGCTCAGAGTAGCCCATGTGGTTTCCTACTGTTTTATCATTCTTTAGGGTGAGAAAGGGAGAAAATCTCACAAAGGGTCACCTAGCCAGTTGGGGATGGGGATATGACGCAGATCTTTCCAGATTAGCCAGACATCAGGACTTCCATTCTTAGATTAACAGTAAAACTTCATATTCCAGCAGTGACATTTATTAGTTAGAAAATATCAAATCTTTTTTTTCTCTTTTCTTCTTACCAGCCTTGATTGTAACATTGGATGAAATTGAAGATACCCCTGGACTTCCTTTTCAACGTGTTTTCTCAACCGCTCCCTAAATATATTTGATGAGTCAGGTACCACAGATGGGTCAATCACCACATATCTCTATTTTGGTTAAAACTGTAGAAGATACTCCTGGTGTGTCTAACCTGGCCTTTCAGTTTCTGATCTCTGCTCACCCACGCATGCTGCATTTGGGAGAGATGTAGGCACCTGCTACCTCCAACCAACCTGCCCTACCAGAACAATCTGACAAGAAGCCTTCTGAAAACTTCAACACAACATTTGTGCTTGGAGTGTGCATGGATTAGGGGAGGAATTCATCTGCAGAACAAGATGCACCTACTTTATCATCTCAGTCATACCTACCTACCTGATCTGAGTCTCCAGAGCTTCTTTTACATCTTTTACATTGTAGCTGTGTTGCCTAAAAATAAACAACTGTCCCTTTAAGTGTCAGATCTGAAAATATACCTACACTTTCTCTCTCCATCCATAGTACAGTCAGAGTGACAGACATTCCCTTATTTTAGGTTCAACTGATATGGGGGAAGGAGGGAAGAGAGGCCCTAGTCTAAATTCTAACTTACAGCAAAGGGACCCAAAAGAGAATCAGGTAATCCAGTTAGCAGCCACTTAAATCACTGCAGCATTGAAGGGGGGGGGGGGGGGGAGAAGAGATGTCTGATTTTCAACTCCTTCTTCCCTCCCTCCCTCCCTCCCTCCCTCCCTCCCTCCTTCCTTCCTTCCTTCCTTCCTTCCTATAAATAAGACTTTTCATAGAAGAATATTTGTAGTCTCCAGACATACCAGCTAGTGCAGTCCTTCCCTGCATGTGTATGTGCGTCTCTGTCTAGCACATACAACCCTACACTGCACACAGTCCCTGGAAAAAGTCATCATGCAGCGGAAGTGTGGAAGGAGTAAAGAACCAGGTGCTCTTACCTCTACCAGTCAACAGTTCCTAACTCCGGGCTGAGGTCTCCAAGGAGCAATTCATTTCGTACCAGATAAGATGAAAGCAGGTTCAAAAGCATGGCATACTTGGGAAGAGATGGAGAAGCAAATCACGGGTCTAGTCTGTTTGCTTTGCCCAACTGCCCTTACCCCGTCCAACGCCAGAGCTTTGGATAATACTTCAAATCACCATGTGGCTGTCGCAGCACTCAGATCCTTCAGATGTATTTGCATGGAAACAGCAAGCTCCTTTTTTTTGGGGGGGGGGGAAGGGGAGAGAGTTGGATATTTTAAACACAATTTGTTCTGCTTTTTAATATGCAGTTTGTCTCCTTCTGCAGGGAATTACTCAGCCAGTCACATGACTCTGAGCAGTACAATTATATAATTCAAATGCTGCTAAGGCTGTGGTGGGGAGAGGGGTGTGTGTAATCGGGAAGCCACAGCTACGAGAAGGAAATCGAATAAAGCCAAGCCAACATGGGAATGTATGTTCAAGGAAAAGCAAATTGTTTGACAAACACTCTATTGACTTTGGGAGGCTTCCATTTTATACACTTTCTGTCTATGCCTGATTAAATTCAAACGAGCAAACAAAAGTAGTAGGAAAACTTTAAAAGGTTTACAAGGGAGGACCGTGATGACTCTATACAATTCCATGACTGTAGGATTAAAAACAACCCGTCATCTGGAAACCTTGTTTTCCTTGCACAAGCTCCAAATTAGAGAGGAACTTTATAGGAAGCCCTGAAGACGATGCCATTAGCTAACAATTTTTGGAAAAGAGGATCTTTTTCTCACCTTACTGGAGGGACCAGAGGCTAATCCTAAGGCCTTCTGCATCTCAAATGTGATTTTATCACAAGATGCTTACTATGCCATTGTGTGCATTTTGAGATTCTGCAAAACAAGACTGCAAATGTGTCACCCCAATAGATGGACCAGACCAGAAAATCAACTCCATAGGAGGACTAGCCATAGACTTTATTGAGATATACCTTAGTAACAGAATATTGCAAATCCTCCCCTTCTTATACCCCATGAATCGGGGAAGCATTTGACTGAGTCACTTCCAATATTTATTTTATTTCTCAGAACTTAAAGAAGATTTCAATCACCTTTGCCTAGGTAACAGTTCTTGCATATATCTGTTAAGGCCATCTCCCTCATTCTCTACAGAATACTTGCTGGAAAGAAAAAACAAGCAAAATTTTGTACACTTTGTATATGTGGAGATATAAATCCCAGCCAAGGGATGATTTTGATGGGATAGAAACTGTTTTGAGGAAGAGCTGGAATTTATATTTTCAAATATGAAGAGGACCAAATGTGTGCTTGCTTCTTCTTACTGGCAAGAATTAGGAGAACTCTTCTTACAAGCTCACCTATTTTGTACCTGCTAAGACCCAATTTGTATGTCCATAAACTTTCAATAACAGAGTCGGACATGTTGCCAAGAACAGCCATTTTTTCCTCCTGTGGTTCTTTTTCGAGCCCATTTACCTGATGAAGAATTCTGGAAACTTAAAAACTTGCTGTTCTGTAGAAGTTCAGCTGATCTAATAATTGCCTCTCTAGATATTGCAAAAGTACAATCCTCCTAGGACAAACGTCCTGACCACAAAGATGAACTTCAAGCAAAAGGAACAGAACAGAGTCCCCCTCAAGAGAAACATCATGACTGAAATTTTACACCACCAAATACATGGTCATTTATCACCTTTTCCTGCCCATTCTCTTAAAATGATTGCATACATTTTTATAACCATACCACATTACATCCATATATTATAGGTTTGTTTGAAAGAAATAATTTGCTTAATACGACTGGCATGAGTTAATCAGAATTTGAAACCTAGCTCTCCCAGAATCCAGTCCATGTCTCTTTCTTCTCTACCATGTCAGCTTTTAAAATAATTTAAATACTCTTGCATACCCAGAGAATGGGATTCAATATGGTGGCAACCAAACTTTGCAGTGGAAAGTCATCTTTGCTGACTGAAAAAGAATGCAAGATTTTTCCCTCCTACAGCTCATCGGGCAAAAATATTTAAATATGCCCAAAATACATTCGTCTCATCACTTAGTGCTCTATTTCATCTGACAGATTTCTGTAGCTCATACAGTTTTAAAGCCTCTAGCAAACTCTCAGCAGTATTTTATTTATACAGTGTTCTTTTATTAATTAGAGTCCTTTTATCCATTTTATCTGGCTAATGGATTTCTCTGTTCAGTTGGCATAATGGCCTCTCCACTTAAATTAATTGATTACTTTTGGTCTCCATATCCTTTTTTGGGAACATTGTTCTCCAAAAAGGGCTCACTATAAATCACTCAGCTGGTGGTGATACATAATTGACCTCTTTGTAATCTGGACCAATGTTGAGGAAAGTCTGGAACAGTTCACGAACTGTATCAACTCTCTCCACCCACAAAAAATATATGCCTACAAATGAAGCAGTGAAATGCCATATACAAGTTTCTCCTTTAACATTCCCAATATCAAGCAAAAGAAGATGGCCATAACATGAGGATTAGAGGATTCATTCATTTTTATTTAACAGGAATTCCTGTTATTCAGGATATAGCAAAACGTATGTGGAGGGGAAAAGAATAAAGGAGAATTTATTGCAGTCTATCCCAACATGCTGTCCTCAGTATGTCATGGACAACATCTCCCATGCCCTCAGAACTGTATTTGCAGCAAGAATCCAAACTATCTTAACAGAACCCACAAACTAAAAAAAGAGTAATGTCAGTTCTGACTGGAGAATATTTGGTTAGGTAAGGCTTGTCTGTCCTACTCCAAGAATCTGTTTTCCACAGTAGGAAAGAAGATAATAATATGGGAATGTAATGCCATCCCTTTCACAGTAGATTTTCATCCAGTATCTCCTACCTCTCAAGTTCAGAATTGGAGCCCCAAGCTGGTCTGAATGGGCAGCTCCTAAGAACCCAGGACTATCTCCTTGTCATTCCACATATTTTCCTCATATGGCTGCCATTTCTTCCAGATGCACCACTGCTGCCACCTCCTCCTCCTCTTCTCCCTGATATACAGAGGGAGTTCCAGATTACCTGCCTGCCTCTCAAACCCAAACATTAATGGAAGTGAAGGGTGGGATGAGAAAAGACAAGAGATGGGGCTATACATTGCCCCCTGTAAGCACTCCCATGAGACCAATCCCATGGGAGAGTGGTGATAGTCATACCCCATGTTTGTACAAATATGGAGCCATGATTAAGAAGAGATCTCTATTGCAACTTGTTAAGAATCTTCTTTTTAAAGGTCTCCCATGAAAAGAATTTTGATAGACTTCAACCAAGCTGGGGAATTCTAGACGTTCTGCTGGGAACCCCACCTCTCTCTTAGAGGATCACCTTGTGAGGAAGAGGAAGAAAGGCAAGGAAGAATTAGGCACTGGGAGGCTTCATTCTGGAGGATCATGGTTGAGTGGAGCCCCACAGGACCTAACCCTGCAACCTGTTTTCATGGATTCTTATCCTGTTACATAGATCTGGCCACCCAGCTTGTGGAAGCCTCACCATCATCACCATATAGCCACTCCAAGGGCAGAAGGTAGAAAAAGTACAGGGACATATGAAATAGCTATGGAACTGTTTGAAACTAAAGGAAAAGGGGGAGTTAAAGTGCAGCAGCTCTATGTCAACAAACATGGAAACAGGATTGTGTCCTAGAGATTGGAAAAGATGGGATGGATGTGTGCGCGCGCATGCACACACACACACACTGGAAACATATGCATGAGAATATTTAAAGTTTCAAATCATTGCACTAGTTTTCACGCAAGCAAACTTTTCCTTAAGAATTTACAAAGAAGAATAGAACCATCTGCACATGAGAGAAGTGCCAGATAAATAAATAGATTTCAGAAAAGGCAGATGGACACAAGATCAGCTAGCTAACGTAAAATGGATAATGAAGAGAGCATAATTATTGAAGAAGGAAGTTTACTTTCGCTTTATTGACCAGAGAAAGGCCTCTGATTGTGTAGTTCATACCATGCTGTGGAATACATGAAGGCTAATGGATTTGTCAGAACACTGTAAATCTTTATAATGAAGAAGCGGCTACTTTAAGAACTAAATTTGAGAAATGGAATGTTTCGGAATAGAAAGGGGGTAAGTCTGTTTAACTTAAACAGGAATATATTTATAAGAATGGCAGGACTGGAAAAGATAGCTGCTGGAATCAAGGATGCAGTCCAAAACATTTAACAACGTGAAATATGCAAATACAGGTAGTCCTCACTTACCAACCGCAATTGAGACTGGAAACTCCATCACTAAGTGACACAGTCATTAAGTGAAATGTCACATGACCGCGGTAGACTTACGTCAGTTCTGCTATGGTCATTAAGCGAATCACCACAGGTTGTTAAGCATGACATCACGTGACTGTGACTTGCAACTTCCTGCCGGCTTCCCCATTGACTTTGTTGGAAGCTGGCTGTGAAGGTTGCAAATGGCAATCATGTGACTATGGGACACTGAGATTGTTGTAAAAGAGCACTGGTTGCAATGGAGGCGAATATGTGTAGCTCAGGGTTGAACTGTGGAGTTCTTGTGGTTCTCTGAGCTTGGTTCTTGCAAACGTTTCATTACCTGGCTAGGTAATGAATCAATGAACTACCAGAAGAGCAAAACAGAACCCCCACCCCCACCAGCACTGGCAAAGCAGGCCACAGCAGATAAATAGAGAGCAAACCTCATCCCATTTTAGCACTGAAGATGTTACCTAGACAGGTAATGAAATGTTTGCAAGAAAAGAACCAAGCTCAGAGAACCACAAGGACTCCACAGAGCACTGGTTGCGAAGTGCCCAAATTGTAATCATGTGACACTGCGACAGCCACAAGTTCAAGGACTGGTGATAAACCTACTTCTTCAGCAGTATCATAACTTCAAATGGTTGCTGAATGAGGCAGTTGGTAAGTGAGGCCTACCTGTAAAAGCCCTGGTTAACTGAAAGTAGGTAAGAGATAGAAGAGCTCATTAGGAAAGTAAAACTGGAAAGTGAAGAACCTGGGCTAAAGTCACATACTAGGGCTGGGCAGCAAAAAGGGAAAAAGGTGCTTTGGAACATTGCCCCTGTTCTCTTCCAACTCTTTAAAGCAATGCCTCTTTTCCTTGGATAAGAAAAACGTCAAGCTTTTAAAGTACTTAAGATTCTCTATTGGTTTTGTTATAGATTAATATGGCTACCACGCTGGCATTTTTTAAAAAGGAAAATTTAATGCTCTTTTTTGTTATCTTGCATCCACCTGGAGCTGGGATGCTTCTTCTTCAGGTTCTACCTTCCACGTGTCTCCATTCTAGAAGCACCAAGGTGTTTGTTAACTGTCTATTGATTAAAGATTATAATCACAAAAGGCAATGAACCAGAGAGAAGACATACAAAATAATGAAGCTGCCAGCAATAAAAGGTATGCTTAATTGCGCCATCTATATTACTTGCTTTCCAGCATTTACATCCAGGCTGCTTGATCCAAATGCTGTGCACGGAGAACACGACCCCTTGAGTCTTTGGCAGTCAAAGCGTATCTCCAGTTTAAGATGCTGCTGAATAGCGTATAACACTGTCCCTCTTTTTCTAAGCTGCAGAGGAGTCAGATGCAATATGACTTTGGCAAAAGCCATACCCACTTGATGGTATCTTATGCTCACTAAATTCAAATGTCAAGTGCATGTTTAGGAATCTGATCCCAAATGCTTGGCAGTCCTGCCACTGTCGAAAAACACGGATTTATTTATTTGGAGGTTCAGTATTTGGATCAGCCATTGGTAAAGGAAGGACCTCTTTTCTTTTAACTGATGTATTTAACTCATTTTAATGGGGCATTTTATGCACTTTTTTCATGAAATGCCAAATCATTTTATTAATAAACCAGCACAATATTGCACATTTTGACATTGGTCAAAGTGTGGTTTTACAGTTCCCTTAGTTCCTAGCCAGCATGGCAGCCCAACAGATCTGAAGGGACCAGTTTGGGGAGAACTGACTTATCTGGACTAGTAGATCTCCAAGATCTATGGCAGGAATTTTTTAAACTATCAACCACACTGAGCCTCCAGTTTTCTAGTTGTAAATACATTTCTCTACTATACCCCTGCAGAACATTAATTCTATTCATATAAAAACACATGGAACCATCCATTGGACAAAACAGCTTACAAAATAAATAATGCATCAACGGTACAAAACTGAAATCCACTTTTCAACTAATAAAGGTGAATAATTAAACTGAAATCAAATGCAAACAGTAAAAGTGAAACAATCAACTGGTATCCATTAGGAAGAAAAAGCTCTTCTTAAAAATTGAAAAAATACTTAAGTATCTAATTTAAATCAATAATAAAGTATCCAGGCCAGAATAATAGACTGATTAATGGAACTAAATTAACCAATAGAAATGCTGCATTTACTACAGATGGGTTGCAGCTTGAGATACCAATTTTAGGCTCCTAAAATTAGCCCTCTGTAACTCAACTGATGATTCTGGATAAGGTATTAATTATGCAATTCTCCTGCTTCATTTAAGGAATTTCATGGGTGATGAAAATTCCTGATTTCCTTTCTTTGAGATTCATTCATTCATCCATTTTTTTGAACGAACAAAAATCCATTAAAGAAGGAAGAATTAACAGATACACAATCACAGGCAGTAATCCTTCACATGAATGAAAGAGTCTATCCATATGCACACATACATACCTGCATTCTGGCCCTCAAAATCATTGTTAAACTCTAAAAAAGATCAGGAAGAACCAAACATACAAGTCAGTGTATATATTTACATATATTTATGTAAGGTATTCCATTAAGCATCATAAGAAAAAAGTGGGAATGGACTGTGCATTATATCCTACATTTCGCTGGATTATGAATATAGCAACTTTCACAAAAAGGGCTATATACTTCTTTGAACTTAAGTGAGTCCTACAGGGTTTGTTGATTCATAAGGCTGCTACCATTTGGTACTCCTAGAACAAGATGTTTATGTGTTTCTTCCTTTTCTTGGCAAGGGAGCACAGTCTAAGTCTCTAGGGCAGTGTTTCTCAACCTTGGCGACTTGAAGATGTGTGGACTTCAACTCCCAGAATTCCCCAGCCAGCCATGCTGGCTGGGGAATTCTGGGAGTTGAAGTCTACACATCTTCAAGTCGCCAAGGTTGAGAAACACTGCTATAGGGACGGAGGCACCCCCAAGTATCCTGGGTTCAAATCCTAGATCCCCTTGGAAAGTTGGCACCAGATTCTAATTTTGAATGTATTAAAAGGACGAGGTTATTAAATACTGTATATGGGGGATCTGTATTCATTGTCACTGATGTAATTCTGATTTACTCTAAACAAGGCTAATTTTTGTTCTGGCTCCATCCATTTCTGTCTGTGCCAGTTTTTTGGCCTGGTATACCACTGCAAAGCTAAATACAATCTTGGCCTAAAAAAAATCTGTGCACCCTGCTTTATGGCTGTATTACATTAATCAAGAGGGAAATTATATAGTTTGCAATTATATCTGAATTTTAAAGATATATATAATTCCAGTTTGGAAATGAGTCCCAACTATGCTTTGATTGTTCAGTTTTAACAGCAATCTGTAATTTGTCAGACAAAATGTCCTTTAGGGAGGCATCATGATACAGCACTTAGCTACATGTCTGTCTGTCTTCAGTTTCACCCAGGATCCAGTGGCGGGCAATGCAAACATCTCTGCCTCCGATCTGGAGTAGCGCTATCAGGCTAAACGATATAGACTGCATTGCCACAAATGGTTTAAAAATGGCGTACACATAAAGTGTGACCTGGAATAAGGCCACTTCCACAAACGCAAGTGTTTTAACAGAGGTTAATCATATGGAGGAAATAATGTATATAAATAGGCACTAGATTGTTGCAGCAAGTTATGCTCCTGGCTTATCCATATTAGTTTCATAATGAGGTCACAACAGGTCAGGACTTATTCTAAACCAAACCCAGCTGTGCCTATGTCTATTCTTTCTCTGACTTACAAAGCCCCCAAGAAGTCATTTACTGTACAAACAAAGGGCTGAAGGAGACAAACACGATTCTCCCCAATTTTATCTTGGCAATAATCTATGTAGCAGGCTAAATTGGGAAATAGCAACTAATCCACGGGAATCCAATCAGTTTCACAGCTAAACAAGAATTTTAATCTTAGCCTTCCAGGTGTTAGTTCAACATAACTTCTACAGTAAAATCCTGAGTGTGTCAGAGGAAGAGAAGAGGCTCTTCACAAGCCTGTGATTTATCCATACATTCCTAATTTGTGCTTTGACTGTATAGCAGTATGAACTGACTCCTAGGCTGCATTCATACGACACACTTAACCTGGCTAACTGACTTAACTATTTGGATTGTAAAATACACTGAATCATCAGCTAACCCAACAGGATAGGTTTGCCCAGTATGCTAACCCAGAAAGAAACAAGCAAGGTTAATACTAAATCAAGCTTAGCTAGTTGTACAAAGGCATTGGTTAGATCTTCACCTGGCCTGGTCAAGCGTGTGCTGTTAATGGAGCCGATTAGCTGACTCCTTCAACAACTGCTGTGGAAATGCAACATGTGCTAATTTTAACAGCTTCTAAGAATGCATTTGTTCAGCAGACCTGAACAGGTGATGCAAAACTTGAGTTGAACTTCTTTGGGGAATAGCTGTGCACCATCCATTTTAGGCCTTCAGTCCACTCCTTGTTGTCAGGCAAGATGCTCAGGATACGTAGGTGGAGTTTTAATATAAGCCAGAATGTTCCTGTTCTTTTTCTTTCTTCATCTGCTTCAGCATTTATCAGAGAAGAATGGACCATACAGCTTCTTGGTTTTTTAATTTTTGTCAAGTGAAACCATTTATTTATGTATTTATTTATGTGTTTATTTTTATTTATTAAATTTCTCCCCCGTCCATCTCCCCCGAATGGGGGACTCTGGGTGACTCACACAAAACATTAAAACCATAAATACATATAAATACATAAAACATCAAAATTTAAAAAACATTACTAAAAAAGGAAAAGGAGAGTCCAAGAAGAGGAAGAATCTGTGGCTGAAGACTGCAGGCCTCTATGGGTCTAGCCATCCCCACGCTTGAAGTATTCCCTCCCCACCCCAGGCCAAGTGACAGAATCAAGTCTTCAGGAAGGCCAGGAGTGAGGGGGCCAATCGCACCTCCGGGGGCAGAATGTTCCAAAGAGTGGGGGCTACCGCAAAGAAGGCCTGCCTTCTGGACCCTGCTAGTCGGAGTTCTTTTGCCGAGGGGGTCCGGAGCATGCCCTCTCTGTGAGTTCGGGTGGGACGGGTTGAAATTGTGGGGGCGAGGCGTCCCCCAGGTAGGGGGCTTTAAAGGTGATAACCAATACCTTGAATTGGACCCGGAAGCAAACTGGTACCCAGTGCAGCTCACGGAGCAAAGGTGTTACATGGGCCCTCCCTGGGGCTCCAAAAATAGCCTGTGCGGCTGCATTCTGGACCCGCTGTAGCTTCTGGATACTCTTCAAGGGTAGCCCCATGTACAGCGAATTGCAGTAGCCTATCTGGGAGATAACAAGGGCATGAGTGACTGTTTGAAGGGCATCCCGATCCAGGAAAGGGCATAACTGATGCACAACCCAAAGTTGTGCAAAGGCCCTCCTTGCCACGGCTGGGGGAGTCTAGGAGGACCCCCAGATTATGCCTGGGTCTGTCTGGGGCAGTGCTACCCCATCCAGCACCAAAAATGGCAGAGTCCCGGATACGGAGGAGCCATTAACCCACAGCCACTCCTTCTTACCAGGGTTCAGCTGAAGCCTGTTGTTTCCCATCCAGACCCTTACAGCCACCAGGCACCGAGAAAGGGCGGTCACGGCATCACTTACTTCACCTGGGATGGAGATGTATAATTGCATATCATCAGCATACTGATGATACCTCATCCCATGATGGTGGATGATCTCACCCAGCGGTTTCATGTAGATGTTTGTACAGTAGATGTTTCAGTGATATGAATTTGTTTTACATTTCTAAAAAGTCAGGCATGAATGCAGATATTTTCAATAAGTGTATCCTGACTTAACATTAAAAAAAAATTATGTATGTCTATTCTTGTTGCTCTTCCCAAAGTCTAATGCGAAAGCCTTCCAAAAGTAAACAGAACAACACGAAGAAGTCAGTGGAGCCAGTACAAACAAATAAACAGCTTTCTGGGTTACACATAGACCCTCTATTGTGAACCTCTGGTATGACAATATAGCCTGCAGATATATTAAATACTGCTGCTTTAATGTGAGCAAGGCAATTTCAGGTAGAATTCTCTCCTTGCCTGAAACATTCCCCTCTTGTGCTAAATAGCACTATGTTTTATAGCTCTTTAATGCATCTGTAATGGATGGCACAAGTGGGAAGATTCTGGAATGGAACTTCAAGGTTGTCAGGAGGGGGGAGGGACATTCCAGGGCAAGCGCCTCCTCGGCCCGCAGCAAGAGTGTGGGAAGACGAAGAGGATGAGGCTGGCCCCTCCCTAGAGTCTCATGGGTTATAGCCACTAGTTGCTTTAGCATAGGTTGAGTCTGGCGAGATTGATGTCAGGTTCAGCCCAAGAACAGCAACAAGGCAATCCAGTACGGTTCAGTTTCTTTATTAGCTCACACCAAATAGACAAAATCTCGCCAGACTCAACCTGGACTGTCTCTCCCCCCTCCTGACAACCTTGAAGTTCCATTCCAGAATCTTGCCCGCTCACGCCATCCATTACAGCATCAGAGTGGGATGACCTAGTTTTTTTCTTTTTCCTGAAACATTCCTAAAAAGTGTAGGAGAGATATTCATAGTACATATTCCCACAAGCCTCATCCAAATATTTACTATAAGTTACTGGTTTGGGCTATGAGATCTGGGCTGCAAAACCCCAGATGAGCACTAGATGAAAGCAATGAGTAAGTTTTCTGCATTTCTCTGCTGCCATCTACTGGTCATATGATTTCTTGCAGCCTCGATCTGAGAGCTGTACTGTTTGGGATTTAAACAAACCACGTTTTCTTCTTCCATTTTCTATTTTTTTCCTCTCTCAGTAGGTATTTCACCATTTATATTTCATATTTTTGCAAAGCTTACAGGGCATTTTTGTTTTTTCCTATTTCCCTCTCTTTTTTATTTTACTATTGTACACATTTACACATAGGTAATCACCCTGTATGTAATCACTTACATACTATTATTATAACATTTTATTTTATTTGAGAGATTTATATGGTTGCCCAGCTTGAACAAATGTGACTCTAGATGGTGTATATAAATAAGAAGAAACAAAAATACAGTTACAATCAGAACAGCTACAGTTAGTAGGTGATTGGGAATCCACAATATGCACTACCTCTCTTCAGGTGGGAACTCCTCTCACCTTGGCCCCAACGCTCTGGGGAAGAACAAAGTTTTAATGTCTTCCTAAGGGCCAAACATGGTCATGGCCAACCACATGTTGTGGGAGGATATCACTGCAGAGGGCAGATGCTGCAACGGAAAAGGCATGTCTCCTAGGCCCCATCAGATGACGTTGTTTCAAGGGAGAGACCTGAAGTGTACCTATCCTATTAGAGGGTGTGGGACTGGCAGAAACAACCAGAGAAAGGCAGTCTTGCAGATAACCCAGTCCTGTGCCACCTAGGGCTTTATAGGTGATAACCAGCACCTTGATTTACACTCAGAAACCTATTGGCAGCCAATGCAACTCGCAAAGTTGTGATGTTACACGGGCATAATATTCCAATATTATTAAAGATAGCTTGTTTCTATTGGCCATTGTTAAGAGTACCTATGTGCTCTCCTTCTGACCACAAACCATAACTGGTTGTGATGTTATACGGGCATACTAAAGTTGTTAGCAAAATTTGAGCGTTTCTGACTCTCCCCAGTTAGGATTCAGTCCAGCAGAAGATTAGACACGAAAGTACCAGCTGAGATTTGTAACTATCTGCACTGATCGTATTTTGGGGCTGGAGCTATTTTACTTTCATAACCATGATAAAGTACAACAGATCTTTTCTTCAGAATACCATATGTGACGAGATACTTCCACTGAGAAATAGCAAGATTTTCCAGTGAGCTTTAAGGCTAGGTAGAGATTTGAGCCTGCCCATACTATAATCCAGCAGTCTGGCCCCCTAGATTGTATTGGATCTCTAACAAAGTCTGGTTTTCCTAAATGAATTATAACCTGAACAGTCCTACAAGAGGAGTTTCCCTAGTCAACACAGTCAGTGTGTCTCAGGTTTTGTTCCCAGCCAATGGAGTAGATCTTCATATGGTACAATGCTTTGTCATGCCATCATTCCCTCTTGAAAATCAGTAGTTTAACCTTTAATATACTTTAGCGTGTTTCATCTGAAATCAGTATTCCCTCTTCTCCAATACAATTAACAATGTTTGCCTCTGAACCCAGGAAGGTCTTGCAATATGAGATAGCATTTTTCACTGAAGACAAAACCAATGAAGGTAATTCTTGAGGGCTTTATAGGTGCATCAGTCATCATGTTTTCCTTCCCTGGGGGGCAAAAGATAAGTGTGGTGGTTTGAAAAAAAAAATTAAAACAAGAAAATTGCTGTCCCAAACAATTTTTCATAGAGTAGGCTGGTTTGGACATATTGCTAAACTAGAATTCAGCTTTGTGAGACCAAGCTTAGGCAAGTCTTATGCTCATTAGCTCATTGGCTTACTTTCTCATGTATGGTCTTGACGAATGATTTGGAAGCCTTTCCTTCTGTTTTACAGTAACCATAAAGTGGTTTGTGGTCAGAAGGAGAGCACATAGCTACTTTTAACAATGGCCAACAGAAACAAGCTACCTTTCATAATATTGGAATATTTCCTATGAATAGTTAAGATTCACCTGAGGTTGTCTAGTAACATATTACACCATGTTTAATGTAACATGGACTTAAATCTAAAGGGGGAGAGGGGAACATGTGAGGCTGAGGCTCACTTAGGTTTATTCTTACGTTTCTAAACTATGGTTTAATGTTTTGTTGGAATGCAGCTATGCTGCTTCACATAGCCCTTTTTAAAATGACTTCAGCCCAATGGCAAACAAAGAAACAAACAAGCAAACCTCCCAAGCCATTGGCTACAATTGACTCAACAGCTCAGGATTCATGGGACATAATAGAATCCATAATTTTAGAAAGTACTCAGTATCTTAAAGTGGCTACTCACACAAAGAGGGGGAATCTATAGTATGGAATTTGTACACTTTATTACCCTTCAGGATGAAAAATGGTATCTATTTAGCACATTTGTTTCAAGCTCTCAGTTTAAAAGGTATGATCAAACCAGTTACATCTATCTATCTATCTATCTATCTATCTATCTATCTATCTATCTATCTATCTATCTATCAATTTGTCACCGCCCATCTTGTTGAAAATGACTCTGGGCAGTCTACAAAGCAGTTAAGATTACCGTATTTTTCCGTCAATAAGACGCCCCCATGTACAAGACGACCCCCACTTTTCCAACCCAAAATTAAGAAATCAATATTTTAAAGATAGTGCAGAACACATTTTTATTTAGTAATTAGTTAACATTTACCTGATACACTCAGTGGGAGGAGGTCCAAACCGTCTCTCTGCAGCTCTATTTCCATGCTCTTTTGCTTAACTAATTCCATTCAAGCACGAGTGAAACTAGCTTCTCTCTGCAAAAGCCTTCCTCTAATTGGTTTGTTCAGCATCAGCTGATGTCAGTTACATAAGGCTCGTGATTGGAGGAAGTCTGTTTGGGAGACAAGCTATTTCACTCGTGATTGGAGCCTAGCAATAGGAGGAAGCCTGTCTGCAGAGACAAAGTATGCAGAGACAAAGTTCTCTCCTCGGCTGACTTCCTTGAATAAGACACCCTTCAATTTTTAGTGTAAGGATTTTAGAAAAAAGTATCATCTTATAGTCGGGAAAATATGGTAATTAAAATACAATATAAAATGATCCTGAATAAATAGAAAATAAATAAAATCCAAGAATAGATGGTAAATTAGCAGTAGTTCGGGGAGTGTCATCAAGGCACCAGCCACCCCCAGGACTGGGTAAGATTCTTGTCACCCCTACATCACCCCTACATACTGTATATAAACCCTACATTTTTGCTTCTCTAGGAATAGAGAGAATGAATATACTAAAGTTACATTCCAGAGCACAATTAAATAAATTGTGTTGGTATTCCATATTGTATTTTATTGCACTTTATTTTATTTTATATTTTATTTATTAAAATGATTAAGAACCTTGAAATGTGATTAGCCACACTATTGTTTTAAGGTGTTAACATGGATGGGGAAATCTGTATGTCATAATTGATACAAGGAAAACTATCAACATTCAGAACTAAAATTATACAGCATTGAAAAGCTAAAATGTGAAAGAGGCATCTCTGTTTTAGATTTGTATAAAGCATCTGCACAAGTGATTTAAAGCACCTTCTGGAGTCATCCAAATGTTGTGCCAAACTAACTTTATATCACTTCAGTGGTGACTGGGTGATGCTATGAAGATGCTTTCACTCATTAGTAGGAAAGAGAAATGGTCTCTGTAATGTGAAACTTTGCAAAACAAGGTTCCAGATGATTGGATTCATTTAGGAACAAAAAGATATGTATTTTATAGTGAGCCACAGAAAAATAAGTACAATATGCACTGAAAGTTGGTGCTGAATTGTCACTTTTAATGTGATTACTCAAGAGATGGGGAATAATAAGAGCAACACTTAACTAGTAAAATTTAAATTTGGTATATACATTAAATGAAATTTAGTTTTTGCTCTAGCCCTGCTTCTTTCTCTGTTCTGAACCCATCTGCTCTTTTGACTGTGGGCCCTGGCTAGGCTCTTGGCTTAGAAAAGGTAGGACCATTGCTATACATACATTCATACCTGGAAACAAGCTCTACTGAAGCCATCTCAGAAACTGCATATGAGTGTCCTGTTAATCCCCTTAAACAATCTTGCCCTAAGTTGATTTTCTAAATCGGAAACACTGGACTAAAATCTCAATGGAATGTTTAGTCGGATTTGCTCCCATTTTAAGAAGCTTTGAAACTTAGATACAGATGGCAGGGGCTCAATCACAAAACAGTATTTTATGAATGGCTCAGTGCCTAGTCTTCGGAATGCCAGTGGAATTCATGGAGTTGTCATGTGCTGAAATAATGCCCATCCACTCTGTATCAAGGCTCTCCTCATTCTGACCTCCAGCATTATTCATTATATGAGCTGCAGGAACAGCATCTTTTAAAACACAACCCTCGCACTTAGCCTAGCAAAGGTGCAGAGGAAGGAGAAGACAGCTGGTGGCTATCCACAGACATATGCAATTATTTGGGGGGAACCAGCCATGAATTCAGTATTTAATTAGTTAAATTATCCAAATGAGCCTGAGGCAGATAAATCCAGGAGACTTAAAATGGCAAAGCACAGCATCTAAACAATGCATTCTTATTATTTATGGAGCTGGCTGAGCTATCATGGAATTTTAAACGTACACTCTCATTTTCTGAGGGCATAAAATATCATGTTTATTGTAGACAGATCTCTGATTTATCAGTGCAACTGCTGTCTCTCCTCCTGCCTTGAGTTCGCATAGGCTTAACTCTTAGAAAGCTAGAAAAGAGATACTCTCAGTCCCAAACTTCAGGAGGTTTACTGTTTCAAGACTTCAATGGTTTTCATATTCCAATAATTCTAGGTATGATCTCTGTGCTTTTCATTAAGGTAACATGCTCCTGGTTGTTGCTGTTGCAATATTTTTAGACTGTTCTTCATCTGAGAATCACATGCCACTTTACAAAATAAAACAGATGCATATTTACAAAACCCAAAAATTGAAAGCAGAACCCAAACCTGTACCCATTCAATACTAGCTGCAGCAAAGACATCGAGTGAATGTGGAAGCCTGAGTGAAATGTTTTGCCTTGTTTATTTAACAAAAATGAGCCGCTGCTACTATTTCTCTTCCAATAATTACTGGGTAATGGTTTGCTGGATATTGGGCTTTATAAGTAGGGAGAGATATATGATGGGCAACCATCTTGTAAGATCTTGTCCAAAACCAGAGTGGAGTTGTCATCTTGTCTTCATTTGGCTTGCTGAAATAGCCAAATATTGGGCTAGCTAATAACAGGGCATCTCTTTTTCTTGGATCTTGGTATGCATGAGCCCACCATGGAGAATGCCATCCAAGAACTGGGTCATGACTTGGATAGAGCACCTTCTGGTCAGCCTAGGCCTGGCAGCGCATTCATCTTTCCTCAACTTGGATCACTTCTCCACTAAGGATGACCCTTTTGTGGACAAGATCTTTTCACCCTTGGACCATGCATACTGGCTTGTCACACGAGAGCTTCAGCTGTTGAATGACTCTACTATGGACCTGGAATAATCCTGGGCTGAAGTTGCCCAGGGTATTTTTAAAGGAAAAAAAAAATCAACAGCAGTCCATATCACTGAATCTGTCCCTGCACTTAAGAGATTTGTCACAAAGAACACTAATGCTGCCTTGACCACAAGTCTCTACGCTACCATAAGCCTTGCCATGTAAAACACAAGCAGCCTCTTGAACAGCCTAGAGATGCCCTCATGCTTGCAGTGTGCCTATTTCATTTGTCATGCACAATGCCCATGCTCAAAACTCCCAGAAAACATCTGTTTTGTTTCAAACAAAGATGCCTCTATTGGCTTTTTCAAGCTTGAAAGAGTTTTCGTTCAAACCACTTTGCAGAATCTTATCCCAGCCTGTGTCCTTTCAAACCTCTGAATAAACCATCGACAATATATTGTCTTGTCAGGATTCAGCCTGAATTTATCATCTCTCATGTAGCCCATGACTATCCCCAAGGACTGATTCTGCCCCTTCCCTGTCTCATCTGATTTAGATTTGGTCTGCTCATAACTCAAGGATTTCCTATCAGAGTATCAAGGCCTATTTATATTTAATTGCTAGAAACAGGGTTTTTTAAAAAAAATTATAACTAGTAGCTTTGTGTTTCTTGTTTAAAAATTATTCAAATCAGAATGCTTTCAGGCACTAAATCACTATATTGTTCAATTAATGTTAATCATAGAAATAGGTCTCAGTTGACAATCCCCACCTATTACAATTATAGGTTCTAAAGCTCAGTATATGCAAATAAAGGAAGACAAAACCATATTATTATGACAACATGTATTCTAATAGTCAAGAGCAGCAAATGTAATTGCAGATAAGGGTGGATAGTACAATTCTGTAATTAGTACCCAAAGTGTTATTTCTAGATAATTAAGCCATTGCATAGGCCTGAGAGATCACTTCAGAACATTTTTTTTTTTTTTTGCAAATTAGGATAAAAGCATTCCAGAAATGTTACAGAATATGTTGTGGTTTTATTCAGGAAAACATTGGGTTGATACAGTTGTAGGGCTGGATGTTGCTTCCGCTACAACATTCTCCAGTATGCTACATTCTGTTTTTTTAAAATTTAATAGTAATTTTATTAAAAATTACAACTACAATGCTAAAAAATTAATACAAACTTAAAAAAAAAAGAAAAAGAAAAGCAAAATAGAAAGTGTAGAAAAGAAAAAGAAAATTAAAAAAATAGAAAAGAAAGAAAAAATAAGAATATAGTAAAGAAAAGAAATATATAAAGAAATGACTTCCCTCTTCATCACAACAAGTAAAAATAATTTTAGTAACTTACCATCTTCTTTTAAAATACAACAAATGATCTCTTCTTCCCATATCCCATCTCTTATCTATAAACAAATCCTTAAAATCCTCATCATTTCAGTTCTGGTCAGCAAAAGTCCATTAAGGGTTACCAGAGATAACAACATACCTGTTTTAACCTTGATCAAATAAACCAACTTTATATTCCTTCCTTTTACTTTTAATAATCTTGATCTTTAGTCCATTCAAATAATGTCACAGAACTTGATTTCTTTTCATTTTTTCTTTGTCCCTTCTCACAAAATTCTTCAAAGCTTTAACAAGCCTCTTTTGTAAATCCAGTATAGGAAAATTATCCAGGTCAGTCTCTTGGTTTGTTATTTGTATATCCCTTTTAATTATTAAGATATCAGCCAGCTCTTTTGCATGTCCAAGGTAGCACCTTTTTCCATATCAATCTTGTAGTTTGTCATTTTTAAATCCACTTTCAGATCAGTCTCAGTCTTGTCCAGTAAAACTGGTTCCTCTTCTGTAACATCTTTTAAACACAATCTGTCTATAGAGGCAGACACTCTTAAAATTAACTTCTGGGTCCATTGTTCAAAAATATCCTTCAACATGTCCAGTTTAAAATATTTTGCTCCATTCTCTATTAGTAAGTCAAATTTAAATATTCTTCTCCTTTAATTGTAATCTTTAGCTCCTTCTGTTCCCTCTAGTGTCCAACCTTCAAAGTCCCATCTTACCATGTTTTTTTTAAAGAATTCAAAACAAAAGTATTTTCTCATGGGACAGATTCTTATAATTAATTCCAAAGTTTTATTTCAAATTTATCTGGACCCTTAGTCCATTTGTAACTTTCTAAAATCAAAAATTTAATCACCCTTTTTCTGTTTATTCCATAAAAAAAAAATTAAGTCCTTAAATTTGTATTTAAAATGTCTTTTGCTAAGGATTGAAGGAATCTCACCTGATGCTATAAAACCTGTTGATGCAAAGGTTCCTAATAGCTGAAAAATAGTTAAGAAGCAATTTTTGAAAGTGATTAGAAAAGGAAGTATGCGAACCCAGTGTCCTTAAAGGTGCCAACCATGGGTTGAGGAAGATAGCTATTCCCTCGTCTCCCAGAGCTCTAAACCTGCCAGAGACCACGGTCTTGCAATCTCCTCATGAGGAGCAACTGTCTGGAGCACTTGTGGGTGATCTCAAGTCCTCTCCTTGTCCAGAGAGGAATTATTGAACAGCCAGTCTACTCGCTCGTTCTTCATTCCACTGTAGTTGTCACCTCCACTTTTAGTGGAGCCATCTTCAGTTTGCCATTTCTTCCCTGATGTTCTCCAATATGCTATATTCTGGATGTGTTGGATATAATTCCTATGATCACTAGCCAGCCATGTATTATGGGATTTGAAGTGCAACACATCTGGAAAACACCAGCTACAGGAAAGCCATTCTCAAACATTTGTACAAATAGAATTAAGTTTCTTAGCATTGCTGGCACCATACTGCAAGGAGCACCCAATGAGATGTATTTGAATGGAATAAAGTTAATTACCACAGACAACCTAAACTAATGTATTTATTCATTTATTTGATTTATTACCCATTTTGCCTCCAGAACTCAAGATGACATCCCTAACATTCCCTTCTCCAATGTTCCCTCACAACACAAGACCTGTGAAATGGATTGAACTGAGAGAAGGTGATTGGTCTAAGGTCTCCTAGTAAGCTTTCATGGCTAAAGATAGACTAGCCCTTAAATCTTCATGGTCCATCATCTAAACCACTTTATCACAGTAAGCAAATAAAAAACTCTCCTTAGCCCAGATGCATGATATTTGGAACTTTAACTTGGGGGAAGTATTCATACCATAAACTTTCAATAAAATTTCCACTTTTGCAGGAAAAGTGAAAAAATTATGAAATATGAATATTATGAAAAAATGTTATTAAAATGTTAAACTAGAGGGACTAAAATAAAATTTCTATCACAGTGCTCTTAGCATGTTTTAAATTATGTTTTAATTGTGTTTTATGTACATTGCTATCTTTAGCTTTGTTGACCTTCTTGAGTCCCATCTGTTGGTGGAAAGATAGACATGAATCCCAGAAACAGATAAATAATAGATCAGAATGCCTACAAACAATTCATAAGAGAAATGCCTTATTCTGAAATTCCCCTTGTTTGGAATATGAATTGAGATTGTTATGAATTTATATGTTAGTACTGCATCTAGACTGCTTGCCCTGATATAGGTAAGTATTCAAAGCTAGTGGCTATATATGGTACATGCTCAGATGCAGTTTAATGGCTTGATACTAACATTTTTTGAAATAGGAGTATAATTTGTATAATTTTGCTTCACACCTGATAGTATACTTAATCTTAGTCCAAAGGCTAAGAAGTGATTATCTTGCTTGAGAGCTGATCCTTTGGCCAGGAATTCATTCATCCATAAATAAATAAAAATTAAAAAGTCAAGCATACTCCAGGATCCTACAAAATATAAATATAACCTTTTAAGCAGGGCATACGTTGTCACAGGGAAAATAAAAGTGGTGTCATATCAACAGGAAAATAATGAAGTAACGCATATTATTTGCAGTGCATACCATCTAAGGCATATAGATCACAGGAACTATAAAAAGTAAACTTATGGAAAAACAGAGAGAAAAAAGGAAGGAAGGAAGGAAGGAAGGAAGGAAGGAAGGAAGGAAGGAAGGAAGGAAGGAAGGAAGGAAGGAAGGGGTTGAGAACTTGCATACTGTGCTTGTCTTTTGAATGGTTATCTTTCAGGCTAAACAAGTGAAGCAGAGATCTTTCTTTCTACATACATAAACAGAGTGAACGGTGATTTAATAAATATGTCAAGAAATATTTATTTCCTTAAGAAATAAAACAAAGTTCTAGTGGTTAATTGCCAAGCTTACTGATACGTTCTTATTTTTATAGAAGTTGGAAAAATATTTTGAGCAAGCTTTCAGTGGAATAGATCACTGCATTGCAACCACTTCTCTGAACTGGGAGAGGTTAGACTTGATTTGAGACCAATGCAGGGGAGGCCTTATTCTAAACCAAAGGATTCCAACAAAATAAAAGCTGAAGTATAACTATAGTTGCACTAAATGTAAAGTTTGGCAGGCAGAATAATTCACATAGGCAAACACTTGTGACAGCTTTCCAAACAATGGAAACTGAGGATAGTCACAGTCCCAACATACAAAAAAGGAATAAAGCATATCCCTGAAATAACTCCCCAGCAAATATGTTGGATATGACTTCCAAATTATATATGCCTGGATTTTGGAAGAATAGCTCTTTCTAACAACATAATACAGGAATCGATTAACTGTAAAACTGAGGACTGGACAATCATCTGATAAATAAGTGTGCGAGAATCCCAAGCACCACAAATCCTTTACAGAACAACAGCTTTCAGTCCTATCAAACATAGGAAATGCACCCCAAGTTGTGACATACAAATAGTGATACAAGTTTTATTTTAAAAAGATTGTTCCGTGTGATTGGCCCCACTTTTCATGACAGCAAACTAGACGTGACATAGGAAGAGGCTTTTCTCCACCTGGCTGGAGAAAGCTATAAGGTGCCTAAAGCAAGGAAGTTGAAGGATACAGGAAAGAGATCCAATCAGTTCAAATCAAGACAGATTCCTAGATTAAAGCACTATCTTTGCAACCTTCTCTGGAATATTGTGCAGTTCAGGTGGTCAAAACATGATGCATATGCAGACCTTTGGGAACTGCAGGTGTTTAACACAATGTATATTTAAACTTGATGAAAGGGGAGAAAATGTTTAATGTTTTTTGTAGGGCAATGTGTGAGTACCTACTTTTCTGGCAGCCTTCCTTCCTGTTTGCTTCACTCCCATCTGGATACCTAGGTTGGGTGCAAAGTGCTTCTTTGGGAAATTTCAGATAATTGCAAAGCCTAAGTATAAGCAGGTAGCATGGGCAGGAAGCAAGCAATTTTGGGAATTTATATTAACATTGGGGTACTAGTTGGCTTCTGTGGTATTCCCTTGATGTTACACACCAGGACAATACTCCAGCTGAAGCCATTTATAATGTCTGGATTATAGGTGCCAGGCATCTGCCTGATATGAAATGATGGGTTTTTGACTTTCCTGTAGGGTGTAACTGTATTAGTCTCCTGCAGTCAAGCTACTGGGAAATGTTGTGCTTTTTCTACCACACTTTGGGGTGGTCTCACTTCCATGTCAACAAGGCTACTTATTTAGCATCACAGACAAGAATGCGACAGTGTTAACATACAGACTTGTATGTTTCCAAATTTGGATAAGCAATCTGTCTGATAATCAAATGAAAGTTTGGATTTAGGGCTTTTCTCGAGACTAAGCAGAGAACAAGATTTCTTGTCATATGAAGGAAAATGCTTTGTGCAGAATGAACCCTTTATCTGCTACGGAATGCATTTCTCCATGCACTAACAGGAAAGAACACACAGCTTCCTCTTGCTCCCATGTTGAGAACAGATGATGCCAGGAGTGAGACTTTTGCCCAGGTGTGTTGCCCTTGCAACTCTATTCTCTGGTCTCCTCTGATCCCTACTGGGTGCTAATATCTCACCTCTGTACTGGATGGAATTCTCCAGTCTTGACTTAGATTAGCTACTTCTCACTTAATAGTAAAATGAAACATAATAACATAATTTATGAAGTGATGAATGTCCTGCATATATCTTTAGCTTTGACCTAAGTGATTATCTAGTGAGAAAAATAAATATGCAGTAGGCCTTGCACATGGTTCTTCTCTCCTCCAAATATGAAATGGAAAGACCTTACAAGGCAGCAGACTCTAGGCTCAGATGAAGCCAGAGGGAACTGGTTTTAACTAATCTGGGCTGAAAGAAGCTAGGTGCCCCCACTACATTCTTGAGTAAATAATATTAATTGTAGGTATTTTTAAAAGTGCAAATTGATTTATTGATATTTATTACAAATTGATATTTATTATCAGACTCTTGCTAATTCACAGCAGTCTTCTAACAAGAAATGTAAAGTGTTCCAAACCTTTTGACAAATGGAAACAATTTCTTCTAGCTTGGAAATGAAAGAGCTGCAGTCCAGGGGCACTTTCAAAATGAGGATTTGTTAATGGAATCTCTCTACATCCAAATCTTACGCAGGACTTCGACCAAAATAACCTTCTGCTTGTCATGTTCCCCCATTTTTTTCCCAGTGCATGTTATTTCTGTTTTTAATAAAAACGTTCATTAAAATGGAAAAGATGGAATATCTCCATGGTATCTTTTGATTGATAGCAGAAAGAACTATTAGTCTAGATGAATTCCAGTTAAAAAAAGCTACAGGGAATAGTGTCTTATTACATTAGATATTTCCTTTTTATTATTTTATTGCCCTCTTGTGTTTTATGAATGTACTACAATTTCAAGGCTTAAATTGAGAGAGATAATAAGACACTATATTTTCACCACATGCATGCACTCTACAGGAACATCATTGTTTAGGAAAAAAATGAAAGTACTGTATGGTGAAATTGACAAATTTACTTCAAAAGAGTTTGACATTTATTCACACAGTCTTGATATGCTGGGAAGAACATTACATTCATTTGATAATCTAACTAGTGATCACCAAAATCATAACATTCCACCATGAAACACTGAAATTCTTCCCTAATCTTGCCTCTGATATGAACAGTTATCATTGTGGGTTATACTTTATGGACAATAGTCCCATTCTTGCAGCTGTTCCAGTAATTTTAAAACAAAGAATTGTAAGAAAGGAAAGTGGGGATCTTGATGTTGCCCATCAAGATTTAACAGTACCTTGATAGAAGATTAAGCAGGCAGTCAGACAGGCATACAGGTGAGATATATTGGATTTCTACTTAAATTACTATAACTACTACTAATTTTGCATCCCCCCCTCTCCCCCCTCTCAATTAATATTTATATACTTTAGGCAAAATGGGAACTCTGTTTTCATTAAATTAGGACATCAGCAGAAGGGATTTCTAAATTAATTGAGCCAGATGCACCTAGAATACTTTTTCTGTCCTTGATTTTATGTATTTATATTTCAAATTTTTCACCGCCCATCTCTGGGTGGATGGACTCTGGGTGGCGATGCTAAATTATATCTGTCTGAAGTAGTAGTTGGATTCCTATAAATATTCACTTAGGATGTACAAGGATTCTCTACACTTTGAGCTTCTTGTCTTTTAAGACTAATGCCTGAATATGGGTAGGAAAGCCACTGTGGTGTAGTGGTTAACATGTTGGACCGGCACTAGAAGGACCAAGGTCTACTCCATCTTCAGCCTCTGGGTGACTTTGAGCCAGTCATACTCTTTCTTGGCCCAATCTGCATCATGGGGTTATTGCTGCAAGGAAAATGGGAAGAGGGATTTCTATGGAGGTTGTCATGAGTTGCTGAATTAAAATATGGGATATAAATCTACCCCCACCCCCCACCCCCCAAAAAACCCTGTTGAGTCCCAGGTTGAGTTTTTCACTCAGCAAGAAAGCTTTCTGGCTTATCTTATGGAAGTTGCTGTACTATAGCCTAATTCATCACGTAGGTGCAGAGAGTACACTTATGCACAATGATTTCTTCAGAAAAGGAGTGGAAATACATTTTCTTCCACTAGTATTAAGCTCTCCCCAAGGACCTAGAAACTTGCAGCAAATGTAGGAAGACTACAATTAACCAAATATGAGATCCTGTCACAGATAGGTTGCCAGCTTTTGTGGCATTTTTTAATCAATGCAGAGAATATTCAGTCCTGAATTTATTAGAGCTTCCAACTTTGACTACCAGAAAAAAATCCAGCTTCAATCCTAGGACACATATCCTAGAAAATAAGACCCACTAAAATTTAATAAACAAACCAAGAGGTCTACCTACAGGCAGCACCTGACTAATCTTAGCTGGCCTTGAAAGCTAAGCAGGGTGAGGCCTGGTTATGACTTGGACGTGGGACTATTGTGTTATCCCAGAGATGTGGGAAGTTAAAAAAAATATTGGAAGAAGTTGAAAAAATATTGGAAGAAGGCACCACTTCTGTACTGTTGCTAAGAAAACTGTATGGCTAAGTCCCCTAAATCATCCGGACTCAACTTCAACTTGATGAACTTAAAACCTTCTCTAAGCCAGTAGACTTCTAAAACTTTGGGACTACAACTCTGATAATTTTTAGCATTGGCTAGAACAGCTGGGGATTCTGGAATTTGTCTAAACCCATTGAAAGGGAACCTTTTTGGAATGCTTCAAATAGTCTCAATGGAGAAAACAAACTACATTGCTTCTCCTTGTTTGGGGACTGTTTTATATACAAGGCTGACCATGTTCACTTCAACATTCACAGAGGGTTAGCAGTTTAAACTAATTTTGGATGGGGAGATAGCACATTCAAACTTACTTTGGGATGCCCCCAAAGTTATGGGAAGGGGGAGTGGTTTTCTGCTCAAACGTCCTTCATGATTACCCTGTTGAAATACCGGCACACTATTTTTGGCAAGGTTTCCTCCTTTTTACATTCCCTTAAAATTGGCTTGGAGCAAGAGGACGGGCTACTTCCTAGCTGACATGAGGGCAGGCAAGCAGGACCGTGCATATCCTGATGTTGGGAGCAATGGGATATTGCTTTGCTCCTGATATAAATGCTAGTTAATCCACATTTTGCTAATCAAGGTGTCCCTTGAGCTCAGCCAGAATACTGAATATGTATTTTAATTGTGGAATATGGAGAAGACAGCAGGGGCATTTCCCTGATTAGGGGATACGGGTGTGGCTTTGGATGACTTTGACTCCAGACTGAAATGCTACTAGTAGGAGTGACTGGGAACTTGTGGATCCAGCGAAGAGGAGGATCCCAGTCACTGAACGTGGATTTGTTACCACACAGGGCAGCTATTTCCAGTAGGAGTGAACTCTACCTTTTATTTTTTTATTTCTTATTTAATGTATGCTGTCCTTCCAAACTGAGTTTTCACAGGGTGGCTTACAACACATTACAATCACAATATAGCATTTTAAAAAACCAAAACAATAATCCAGTGCCTAAACAAGACAAGAATAATGGCAGATTTATTAATTACAAAGCTTTGATACAGAAAGGCAGAAAGTGGGAAGCTCACTGGGGAGGGCATTCCAAAACTGGATGTCTACTATTGAGAAGATCTGCTTCCAGATAGCCATAGGCCACAGGTAAGCAGGCAAGGGCCCTTGCACCATGCCTTTGAAGATGTCCTCAACGCAGGGTTTCTCAGAGCGTGGGTCGTGACCCTCTATGTGGGATCTGAGCAACCTAGAAGGTGTGCCACATTTTTTTTAACCTGATCAAGCTTGTATAGGTTAGCACTGTCAAAACTAGCAAGACCACAGTAGGCTCACACAGACAATGCAGGAAGCAAAGCCTAGACTGACTTTGGCAAAATGGCTAAACTGGTGGGCTAGTTTTCTGTCAAAACAGTTGCCAGTTATGGCAGTTTTATTTATCTATTTTCATGAATTAGGGTATCTATTTTCATGGATTAGGGTATGGGCATAAGAACATACAGGAAAAGAGGCCAATTGTGATTCCAAATCGTGAGGGGCTTTATATGTCAACTTAGCCTCCTGAATTGGATTTGGAAATGAACTGGGAACCAGTGAAGATAACACAGAACTGGTGCAATGTGGTCAGAGTGTTCAGTTCCAGTCAATATTCTTGCTGCATTACTTGTACAAACCTAACTTACTCACAAGGGTTGTCTTAGGAAGCAAAGCCAGACATGTGGGATTTGTGATGACAGTGAACTTTGGCACTTTCCAAAATGCACATTTGTTTTTTGTCAAGGATAATATCGCAATACTTGGAAAAGTGTGAAAACTGAAAGATAACTGAGTTCCAATCCACATATTAGCATGAGAAATGCAGATTAAGTTGGGTTCCTTAAAGATGTGAATAGAATTAAATTGTCAAGCATCAGTAGGAAAGAGTCAGTCTTCACCTTATCATATATGTGTTAGCAGGGTCAGGAAGCAGGCAGAGACTGTCAGTGAGACCAGCCAGCACGATCTGCTTCTTTCTTCATGTATTTACTCCGCATATGGAAGGGAAAGTGAGATGAGGATTTCTATGTGTATCTAAAAGGCTCTTACTCTATCTATCTGTCTATCAATCATACATCTATCTATCTGGATTGTTTTATTGTGCACACCACCCAGAATCACTACGTGAGATGGGCAGCTATATAAATGTGATGAATAAATAAATAATAATTTTTCAAAATCTAGAGTTTAATGGTTCAAATTGCAGTTGTTAATGTGGCCACAGGATGGAGCTCAAATTTAAACAAGGACAGCCAGGCAGTGAATTGCAGATTAACCAGTAATAAATACTATGACTCTAACTCGGGCAGATGACTGGGGGAAGCACAGAATGAGGCTTGGCCCCTGCTCACCCTAGCTGATTTTCTCAGATTGTCAGTGGCCATTAACTGCTTGGGTCACCTTGCCATCAACAACTATAATCCCTAACTGGCCACAGTCTATCACATACCCTCATCCCTGAGGCTGCAGTCCCAAGTGTCCAAAAACAGCTTTACTATGGTATCTGTTGCTCATGTGAACTAGGCTTGAAATGTATTTCCTCAAGCAGGCCACCTTCCATGTGTTAAAATAAGCCTTACATCGCCTGCTCACGGAAGAGTTCCTACCCAATTTACAGAATAAGTATTTGAGTAATTTCAAAATATGAGAGTAATACCTACCCTTTGAGTTCCCTCTTTAACTTTCTGATGCCTATTAATTTGGCTGGTAGGTGTTTTAGAAGAAGTCAGCCAGCTAACTACATTAATATAATACATGACTACAATTCTACAATAGAATTCTGACCTGTACAAACTACCTAGACTTATATAAAGTATCTTTTTTTTTCTGATATGAAGAATGTAAAGATAGCAGCAAAAGGTCATTATCCAGATACTGGCTAATACTGTGCTATGCAGATATGTATACTGGAGGGTAAAATCTGAAGAGCGTAAGATTATATAATTAAATGTTCAAAGATATAGCTATTGTACTACTACAACTAATAATAGTTTATGAAATTGTATACCCTCCAACTCTCGACAAGTCTGGGCGACTCTATTAAATACTATTAAATACTCCAACAGAGAATTTTAAAAATTGTCAAGAGAAGGATGGGAGAGCTGAATCCTGCACAGTGGGTCCTATCTGAATGTAAAAGGCAACCCCAGAGGGCTGCAGGTTACTCTGTGACACTCTTTGAGCAAGGGAGACTAATGAAAGAGGCACTGTTCTCAGCATAGTATTACAACCAACAAGTACCAGAACTGTAAACAATGGCTTTCTTTTGACTTACTAAAGAATCCACCATTCGAAAAGATATTAACCATCTCCGGTGTCTATTCCCAAATAAACCTATTCTATGGTCCATTGACACCTTTGCAAGTCTGCAAAGCAAAAGCATACAGGAGACGATAATATGGAGGGAGGGGAAGAAAATGACTTGAAGAATTTGATGATGTCTCCAGCAGTATAAAAGCTAGGAAAGTGAAAGCCATGCTTAAAAGCCAAAGGAAGCAAAATAGAGGGGATGTACACCACAAGACTGGAATGATGGAATCATTTATTTTTGTTCCAATATTAAGTGGCTCATGTAAAACAATTAAAGTACTTTTAAAATGTTAACATAGACACAGAAATAGAAACAGCTCAGTTATCAAAGGAAAAGCAACTGTAATTCAAAATAATGTAATAATAATCTTTACTGCCCTTTAATTTGATAGATCCTTAGAGGCCAGTCTTAATGCTTGGGCAGATTTGTATGAAATCCAATCCTAAGCTGTTTTAAAGGTCAAAGTCAATACTTTAAACTGGGCCTTTTTAGGAATAAATTGCTAGATGCATCCGGCCGTTACAAGGATTATGAGCCTGTGAGCACCCGGGCTGAGCTACCACCTCAGAAGCTACATTCAGTACCACAGAGCTTTCAAATACAGAGCATATTACAATAGTTCAGTGTGTCCAGGATGTGTGTTACAGCAACTAAGCCTATTTTCTCTAGAAAATGTCACAGCTAGCAAAAGCAACCTAAACTTGCAAAAGGTGCTCCTAGTCACTAGTGTTGTAGCGTGGAGGAGTATGGAGATGGCCTTGAAGAAGGAATGCAAGGGCAGTTACATAAATGCCAACTTAGCCCTGAAAGGGAGAAAGGGGTCAGAAAGAAGCCTATGATTGTCCCACCTTAATTCTCTTGGGTATAAGAGGGGGGAAGAGAGAAGCTCAGTCAGGCTTTCAAGATTCTGTTATTATATCCTGCAACAATAAAGGAGAGTTCCAGGAGTAATTGTGGAATCTGCTTCCTTACCTAGCCAACTATGAAGGGCTGACATTAGATAAGAAGTGGGAGAATAGAAGGGTGTTTTCATGAAATTCACAAGACACTAAAAATTGACCATGGTAGGCATGATCTACAAAGTATATTTCAAATATTGTTCTTAGAATCTGCTGGTTGCTTGCCTAGGGACATCTGCAAGGAAGGGTAAAAAAAGTCAAGATGGCAACCATGCAATCAAATTCCTTGAATTTTTTGATTCCCCCCAAGGATGCCCTTCCTCATAGACAACATTTATTACAAGAGGACCCTCAGGCTTCAAAGTTTGCATTTGGGTTAACTGCTCTCCTACCCCAAAACAGTTTCAAGCCTCCATCCAAGCTGATAGATTTCCTATCCCACAATACTTATCTGAATTAAAGTACAAATACCAGTGTTAGCTACAAAGCCTTAGCTTCAGTCTCCTAGAATGCATTATAAGATTTATAACAGGTACTTACCATATAGGATTCCAAAAGAAATACTGAAATAATTGTGAGATATTACAAAATGTGAAGAGTTAGCAAGTACAGACTGTCACAATCTGTAGCAAAAAGACAGATGTTTGGCCCCTGAATTTGTTGGACTCTTGTCATCTCCAGCCACTATAGCTATGGGTCAAGGATAAGAAGAGTTATAGGCTAATAACATTTAGGGGAATCCGATGTGGGAAGTATTGAGCAAAAGTATTTTGGGAATCAAAGCAGAGAATCACTTCTGCTTGAAGAATTACTACTATCCAGAGTAGATATCATAACTGACTAAACAGACCAATGATCTTTTGAGATATATTATAATACTTTTACATTATGGTTAAAAATGAGGACATTTTTTATAGGCAATAGTAACCTATGTCTACCCAATGCAACAGAGAAAGTCAAAATTCCTAAGGTAGCCCTCCAAACTGAGCAGGGAGAAAATCCTTTCCTTCTCTTAAATAATCACAGAAATCAATGACCCAGCTTTTGCTTTTTTTGAGATGAAATTCTTAACTCTATGGTATCTCTTTGTCTCAGATTGCCACTAGGACTGAATCACCAACCAGGATCACAGAGCACTGAAATCCAGCATAGAGGAGTATGTATGAATTTGAGCAGAAAAGGAGTGGCAGGTGTGAAATGAAAGCTGGTATAATTAGGACATCTAAGGTCAATATTGATTGATTGGTTTACTTACTTGTGTTATTTTTGGCCCTACTTTTAACATTACAGTGCTTCCTGAGAGGCTTACAATAAAAAAAAAAACAATTCAATATGGCAGCTAATAGCCCTTAAACCTCTAAAAGAATAGCAAGACAGATCAAATTCAGGGTGCAAAAAAATAATGAAATTCCTTGCAGCTATCAAGTAACAGAAGAAGAACCAACATTGCGTCCCTCCTCAATAAAATTCCAGGGCTATTTAAGCTGCTTTATAATAATGTAAACAGTCATAGGCCTAGGAAAAAGGTTTTGTTTTGTAGGTTTTACAATCTCTTCTCCTTATACTTATAGCTGCATATTATCATATTATACTGCATTCAGCTTTTCAGTATCTGTTGCTGGAACAAACATGTGATATCAGCTCTATCTTAAAGTTCTTCAACAATTCTTGGAATGTCCATGTAGAACTGTAAAGCTGTTTCTGATGCAGAAAAATCTAGTTACAACACAGCTTTCGGGAAAGCAAGGAGATCATGTTTTAGCCAGCATGAGCATAACCAAAAGGGTGTCCACAGGGAGATGTAAGGGTTGAATGGGGCATAAGCTTCTAGGGTTGAGGAGTATTCAGTGACTTAAAGGGCCATTGCTGGATCAGACACTGCTGAATCAAAAAGTTCTTTATGTGGCTATTCACAATATTTTATGGATTGGAGAACAACTCAGGAATAACTATTGAACTGGTTATGGGTAACTCTAGGCATTTCCACCCAGCAGCCTAAGCTGCTTCTCTCTCCCGTGGGGACGGATGAGGCAAGGCTGGTGTTACTGAAGGCTCCCTTCTGTTCCACAGTTGTTAATTGGGGTGTGAGACAATGGCTGCTTCAACAAAGGAAGACAAGAAGCACCAGTAGTGGCAGCTTCTCTCAGCAAACCTTGGTGAATTTGGCTGGGAGGGAAGCATGACTCCTAATGAGAACACCGTCCCTGCCAAGCATAAAAAAAAAAGGTGCACTCCTGACATGGCCTCTGCCAGCCACACGTTGCCCCTTAAGCTTGAGATGAAGAAGTTGTTGCATCTGCTGCAAACCTCTCCCTCCAAGGCACTTCCCCTTGGAGGTGTGGGGTCTGAAGGCAGCACTGTCCTCCCCTGTCCTAGCAATTGGTTATCCCCTTGCACCTCCCAGGGGGGTATTTTATCTTTGTTATGCTTGTATTTTATCTCATCAATTTGATTTTACTTTGGTACTGTATTTTTTCAAATTTTGCTTTTCATTGACCAAATAAACAATATTTCAATTATTTCAATGTATTTCAGGCTGCTTTCCACTAAAGATAATCTGAAATGGAGCTAAATTTGCCAGAATTATAGCTCCTTATGAGTGGGTGACACATGCCAAATTGAAAACAAAACATGGTATTTTTTTCTTTTGAGAACCAACAATATCAATTTTATTTCTTGGCAGAACTGGGAATCATTTTCAGGAATAGTTCCCTGTTCCTTTAACTTAATCATCGGAAACTTGGCAGGATTCTTCAAGGATTTTATGTTGTTTTTCAACAACTACCAAACCCAATATCAGTGTCCTGTTTAATTAAAACCACAGCCAAATAAGTGGCCCAAATGAAATGGCAAAACAGTAGCTCTATTTCACAGTGTTTTTATTTAATAAATTTATTTTAATGGCATGGTAGTCTTCATTTTGAGCTTATTAGAGACTTTTGTATCAATGTATAAAAAGGCCAGGATTTCAGTCCTTGGCCCTCCTGATGTTTTGAGTTTGCTTTAGTCTCTCAATACTAGTGGGTTTGAAATAGGCTTATATAGGATTATATTAGCTACTGAAATTGATTTAAATATATACATTCAGAACAGGGGTTAAAAACAAATAGGAAACTCAAAGGCCAAAGTATCAGGGAATGCTATTTTATCAGAAATGGTTAGGTGTCCTCATCAGAGACATCAACCTTCCCAGACATGGCTGGAGATTCCAAGAATTGCTGCTCCAATTGATCTGGAGGATGGGTGCCATAAGACCCAACCTTTCACCCCCTACACTAGGCTGCTCGCCCCAAATATGGTGGAAAATGTTATCTTCTCAACAATCTTGAAATACTGTAAGATTCAACTGCCAATCTAGTCAACATCTGTATGTACAATTAGTAGAAAGGGGGATATCACCTGTTCCTTTGTGGTACCTTGGGTTGTCTTCACATGTATTAACCCAAATGCTCCCAATAGATTAATTTACCAAGTACACCAATTGATTTACCAAGTACACCGATACAGCCTTTGCATAAAAATAATATCCATGATTAATATGTGTCAGAAAAATGATGAGCTAAGAAACAAGTTTTTAGTATTTTTATGGAGAAGGCTTGAAAGTTCTGTTGGTGGGAGAGGAAAGAAAATCACAAATGTTATCCTCAAAATAGTGTTCCCACTGAACCTGCTATTTTAGTATGTCCTTATGTTTGACATCATATTTAGCAAAGATCTCAAGCACAGAATAATTGTAGCTATATGAATGATGTTGAGTAGGAAGGTTGGAAAAAAATAAAGGGCATTCTGAGAAAATGCTATTCATTTGCCAGGTCAAATTAATAGCATTTAGCAAATAAATGCAGATAAAGCAAATAGCAACTAAGAAAGGAAAAATAGAGAACAAAATTAAAGTACAGAATTAGACCACTTCACATATTAAATCAGGAAAGGGCTAGTTTTGGTGGCCCAGGATTGCAGTTGGCAATTTGGAGTGGAAAATAACTACAAGCAGCAATTAAACAATTAATTAAACAAGCAAGGTTGGGAGTTTTACATTTTTCCTCTAAGTTCGGGGAAATTGGAATTTTTAATTAGAATTTTTCTTTGTTTTCAAATTTGTATGAAATCTTCTAGGGCTTAGATTAATTGTTTTCCTGACTTTCCTGGCAATGTCCCATGAAGATTTTTATTGTAAACTGCCCAGAGTCATTTTTAGTGAGATGGGTGGTGACCAAATTTGAAATACAAATGAATAAAACAAATAAAATGTAGTCTACTGAAGAAGCACCTCAGATTACTTCCTTTCCATACAAGGCATAGTGAAATGAATGGATGTTGCCCATCAATAGTGACTAATCTCTCTTATTTTAAAATTAATTAAATATTTATTCTCTTTCCCAGAGGAGGTTTTATGGCGCCTCTGCCTCAGCTTCCACTTTAATTGCAAAATAAATGCATGAATGTGAGGCTGAGAAAGCACTTGCACAAGTGAACTTACAGCTGACTGAGGACTTGAGCTTGGTCCAACAATAGTTACACTTTCTGCAATTAAAAATCCAACAAAGAAACATATTCACATCTCCATGTGTGAAAACCTTCTTATGTTTTCCATCTTCCATTTTATGCTATTAATTGGATGCTAAGATCAGTGGTTTTTAGTTGACAACCCATTAACAGACAGATTCCCATGGCTTGGTAATTGTAAAATGAAATTATTAATAGCATTTCCAGTGCAACATACATGAAAGGCAGACAGGAAAAAGAAAATGCCCAGATTATCTTTTGCTTTTGAAGAGTTAAGAATTACTTGATGGTACCTTTATAATTTATCAATTGAATTTAAACCCACGTGTCTACAATGGCAATCAAATAAGGAGCACACTAACATGAGAAATATTTAATGAACTAAAGTTGCATTATCTTATAAGATTCAGAGGAGCACTATCAACCCATTATCTATTTATAAAATAGAAGTTTACATTTTGGTTTTGGTGCAAGAATATATCCAAATGCAATTCAATCCAAAAGGCATGTCTGCTGCCTATTTCCAAATTCAAGCCATTTTTTTTTAAAATCCATACATGGTAATTTTGGGGGGTTGAAAAAACAAAGCAAAACCAAAATTTGTTACTACAGCTGCACACCAAAATCGCACAACAGGAAAGCATTATACAATACTTCACTTAGTACCTAATCTTTACAAGATATACTTATTCTTACATGATTCAGAGTATATCCACATGTCATATCCTGGCTATTCCTAGAGATACAGATGCAGTATAAAAGAGAAAATGTTTCCAAATACAGTTATGCTTTCCAAAAAGTCACTCCTGAAGTACAATGGTTTGGAAAAGTTTGACTTTGACTGTACACATTCCCCTCCAAATCTTTCCTGCAGGCAACTGTAGGTGACATTTATGTTGCCAACCCCAAAGATGGCTTTTCTTATTGTGTAAAACAAGAACATTTCAAAACAACACCAGGTGCTGCTTTAACAAGGTCTGAAAAAAATCAGCAAAGGCGGATGGACATTTGTCACCCCATAGGTGAGTAGTTAAGTAGTGGCATTTTGCAATTTGGGGCAGGTGATCTTAGATCTTTAGGGAGGGCCTCCTTTTGAACAGTCCTGTCTTCCTTCCTTAGGCTTAATTGCCAGGTTTTTGTAGAACACACACACACACCCATCATTTGAAGATGGGGCTTTGACTTCAGACTCCAAGGTTCAATTCTACTGTCTCAACTGTTGGAGCTGAAATTCACTTACCATTTTTTTTTCTCTCTCTCTCTTTCCTTCCTCCCTTCCTTTAGTTGCATGATAGTTCTGCACCTGCATTGGTGGGCACCTGCAGTTTCTGCACCCTCACTATAGGATATCTCAAAGACAACAATATTGGGGGCATTCTGGGATGGAGGACCGGTGCTGATGGTGGGCAATTGCTTATACAACATCTCTCAGCAAAGAAGAAAGAGCTAGCGCTGAAGAAGAGATGCGTATATCACTCTGCTCTGAGCTAGAATTCTCCTTCTTTGACAGAATAATTGGAATTTTCTGACCTACCAATGGTAAACATCCTTTCCTGGTTTTAAAATAACTTCTGCAAACATTGAAATCATTCCTCTGCTTGAGATCTTTTATTTGAGAACATCCAGTGTAATAATAATGCCCGGCCTTCTTTACTGCTATTTCCCTTTGTGGGTGTAACATGAAATATTACATTTATTCACCCTGTAGTGGAAACATGTGTCTCTTTTCAGCAGTATGGGTTCTCATGAGTTATAGCCCAGAAATGCAATTTGATTGGATGGGAAAGCCCAACAGGACTTTGAATTAAATTAGCTGTTTTCTGCTTAGGGAATAATTACTATCCCAGAGGGAAAAGCTTGTGCACTCAGATGACAGAGTGTCCTTTTTCAAATCTTACTTTATGTGAAAATATGTATCATCTTTCCTGCAGGGTTGGCGAACAAAATAAGCAACCTGTTAATTACAAAAAGGGATTGCACCAACTGCCTGTTTCTGAAAAAGCATGCAGTGACATAAGACAAAGCTGAACTATGAAGCATATTTAGAATAGGGGGACAGAGTGACCAAATCCTGAAAAATAAAGCAAGTTTATTCTAGTTTGGGGAGCGTTGATCCAAGACCATATAATATAATATTATATTAATGCCATTATATAATAGCAACGAACAAATCAGATGTAACACATTTAAGGAAGAAAAAAGAAAATGAGTCCAGCTATTCCTTAGCAATATTACCTTGAACTACCCTCAAATCCCAGAGTCCAACTTCTTATATTATTCCTACTGTATTCCATTCATGTTCTGGCAACTCTACTGTACTTTCCTAATACCTGTGTTTCTTAGCATTTCTCTGGGCCAGGTTTAATCTTGGATTGCATGAACAGAGATATAGTGTTAAGATCACCAGATATGATCATTCCTTTCTATGCTGTACTGGTCAGACTGCTCCTGGGGAACTGTGTCCTCATCCCTGCAGTGCCAGAAGGACATTGAGAAACTGAATGCAGAGAAGAGCAATTAAGATGGTGAGGGGCTTGGAGGCTAAATCCTATGAAGAATGGTTAAAGGAACTGAGCATGTTTAAAGAACAGAAGGCTAAGAGAAGACATGATAGCAGTCTTCCAATACTTGAGGGACTGTCACCAAGATGAGGATGTGGATTTGCTCTTCATTGCCCCTGAGGGTAGGACAAGAACCAGTCATGGAAGCTTTACAGAGGATGATCCAAACTTAAAATGAGGAGATGTTTCTGACTATGAGGTTTATTAAGCAGTGGAACAGACCGTCTCTTGAAGCATGGGTGTTCCATCAATGAAAGTTCTCAAGCAAAGGTTGGACAGCTATTTGCCTGGAGTGTTATGAGGATTCCTGGCCTGAGCAGTCAGTTGGACTAGAAAGTCTCTAAACTCCCTACCAACAACACATCTGCCTGCTATTGCGAGTCTATATTAAGGAGGAATAAAGAGTTATTCAGATACCAATTTGTTCTTTATTTACTCCTTTTTCAGAGGGCTGCCCAAAGCATGATGCTTCACCCTAGCAGGCTTACCCTGTGTCAGTGGCCAGATCTGACCAATCTTAGTTCTGAGAAGTTTGGACAAGGAAAGCAGGCTGTCTGAACCACAGCTCCCTCTGTTCTTAAGTTATATTTGGTATCCAAGTTAAACTAGAGTATATGTCAGCCTATGATCCTGATTTGCTGAAGAAATGCATCAGAGGGCACTATTCAAAGGTTTGCTGGGGGAAAAAAGCGAAATTTCCACACCAAAAGCATACAGTACAAATAAAAGTTCTTGCTCACAATCCCCAGAAATCCCACTGATTTTACTGGTATAGAAAATATGCTTATAGCCAGGTCTCTCTCATTACTGCAACCATTTCTGCCACAAACTTCTTCTCCAAGTTGCTCTTGACACACAGTAGTGCAATTTGAACTTCTCTGTTTTTTGCTAGTGAGTGATGGAGAAGCATTGCAAGTAAAATAATAATACCTCTGGAATGTAGCAAGCAACAGAGATCTGCGTGCATGGTAAGAAACTGTGTCAGAATTTCAAAACATTTAACTTTTCACCCAGCAGCAGAAGGCAGATTTTAGGAACGAATATGTTAATTCCAAAGGGGGAGGGAGAAAATACTGTTTACATTTTCCATGTGGGTGTCAGGCTTCATAAGTAATATGTGTTTATGTGTTACTCAACCCAACTGTATCCTGAGCTAGTAAAAACAGTCCTGCTTGCTTATTTACGTATTAATTTGGTTTATACTGCACCTCTCCTTGAAGAGTTCAAGGGTTATGTAGCCTTTCCTCTTCTAATTTTTCTCTATAATGTCTCTGTGCAATAGGCTGGCGTAAGAGATAATGACTGGCCCATTACCCTCCCATGAGTTTTCATGTCTGAAAGTGGACTTGAATCTGCATCTCCTTAGATCTAACCAAGCAGGTGTCCACTCATAAATACATATTTGCATGTGATTGAGTTGGGTCCAGCAAAGTTAGTCCTATCTAGTTGTTACCAAGTCTCAGGAATTTTAGTAGAAACTAAAGTTCAATCAAGAAACAAAGCAAGCCTAAGTGGGATTGTGGAGATGAAGCAGTAATAAAATTATGGTCATGATAGAAATTTTTGGCATCAGTGGGCCCATGGAGTTCACAGGGCCCTTACTGGCAGAACCTTTTTTCATCCACTGTCGTCTGGATCCAACTCATTTTCTTACAGAGTTAATCTAAGTAACAGCATATAAAACGCAGGATCTTTGCAAATTCAGGATGAACATGAGCATCTGCAAGGGGAGAAAATGATGACACATATATGATGATATCATCATGGAAATGATATGACTTATGTACTTGCTTCTTATGTTATAAAATAATCATGCCTTTTGCATGATAATTGCATCACACGCATGTTGTCATTTTGAAAGCCATTGTGGCTTGTTATGGATACCACTGATGATAAGCTTTGCATTTTAACTTTCAAACTTGGACTGACAGAGATAAATTCCCATATCCCCATTACATTGGCTATACAAAAAATAATTTTCAATTGTTTCTTGACGAATTAAAAAAAGTGCTCAATAAACAAAAGTTAGCTTCCATAATTGATATCTAACACTGAAAGGCATTTTAAGATTCACTGTTACCGCCAAATTTATCATAATTCAAACCAGGATTAGATAAGGTTTTAGCCCTTTCCAGGCAATATGCCTACATAGTGTGTGAAGAAGAGACATGTATATTGGCCTTGCCATTGGGATTCCTGACCTCCTTGTGCTGAGTAGGAAAGCTTATAGGAAATTTTATTTTTGTTTCTATGTGGACATCCAAATAAAACAGAATTTTCAGTTTCTTGGAAGCTTCCACTGATTCTCCAGCAGCCATGAATATAATGCCTGTGCAGATTTTCCTACCATGGATGGCATGGATCAGAAGTCTTAAGTATGTTGCCTTTAGGTCTCTGCACAGAGGAAAATTAGCTGTATAAAAACAGACAACCCACTACCTACCACTAATATCTTTAACATTTGAATCACAGAGTGGTTGTGGAGTCCTTGGGGTTCTCTGAGTTTGGTTATTTTCTTGCAAACGTTTCGTTACCTGGCTAGGTAATCACAGAGTGGTTGTCAGGCCAAAATAAAGTTCATCTACCAGCTTTTCTCTAACAAGGCACTTACTAAGTTTGTTGAGACTAGAACTTAGCATATACCATTTGAAAAAGATGACACTGCAATAAGCCAATAAAATGCTAGGATTAAAATGTATAATTGTTACATTAAAAAAGCACATCATAAGTCTTGCCAGCTCTCATTCATGTGCTAGTAACTTTCACCAACCACATAATAAATCTTTTATCAACTGTTGTGACGGCCTATGAGCTTTGCAAATGCCATTGTAATTATGTTTGCTTATGGGGCATAAATATGATTTAAAACCAACAAAATGCAGCTTTAAATACCACCATTTACTTGCTCTAATAGGGGTATTTCCAGGCTTAATTTAAAAAAAAAGTGTAAAGCTCATTATGTATACAAAGCCTATGGACATCAGCAGAAAAATAAATTGCTATTATAAAATGAATCTGCAAATTTTGTAATTATGAGACAAATTTAATCATCTATCTTAATCAACCATGTACTCTTTGCTTATTTGGCTGCAGTCTTTCTATTAAAAATATGTATGTATTTTTGCAGAGGACATAGTTTAATCAAATGAATATTTGTTTGAACCTTTTTTCTGCATGTTTTCAACCTTTCTTCTTTGACTGGATGAAAGAAAAAGGCTTTCAATTTTCTTTTTGGAAGGGAAATAAAATTTCAGCAACATTCTCATGAACAGAAAGTGAGATTCTGATATTTAGCTTAGTTATGAGGTGACTGAAAGCAGGACCAGTTCTAGATATGTTGGTGCCTAGGCAAAGTCATATTCTGGTGCCCCCATGATTATATTCAATCCTTGAGCAGTTGTGCTGGGGCACGGAGTGTGCCGTTACCACTTTTCCGGGTATAACTGATAAGCTGATAGTCACGCGACTCACTCTCTCAGGACCTTCCTATCAGACCTTTCTCTTGCTCCAGTAATATTATCAGCTTGCTGAGGTCCATAGCTGTAATAATAATTTCTTTTTCATGACTTGCAATGCCCGATTGGTGTACTGTTCACTACCACTTGACCAACTTTGCCGGTGTTTTTGAAAAGCATAGGGAAAAAAAGTTCTAAAGCAACGAGGAAAGATTCTAAGATTTTATACCCACATTATGTATTTTGGAAGTCTTTTCAATATTGGTGCCTCCTAAAATTTGACACCCTTGGCAACTGCCTAGATTGCCTAGGCCTAGAACTGGCCCTGCTGAAAGTACATTTGATTTTTCCGGATGCAATCGTCTCTCTAATGTCTGCTGCCCCCCACTTGCATGGTTTCAGTTACATATCATGGGAGAATACCTTCAGGAGACAAACCAGGAAGTGTAGACAATCGAAGAGGTGAGAGAGCTTTGTAAAGGGGTGCAACAGAAAACCAAAAGCAAGGTAGGAAAAGCATGCAGAGCATGGTTTCTGGAATCCTTTACAATCCCTTTACCAGCAGTGGCCAGATGTTTGTGAACGAGTAGAAGCAGGGTTGGACTGCAAATGCTCTGGGTCATGAGACCAGAAGGGAAGAGACAGAGAGGCCCAGATTGGATAACCAGCAACATTCCAAGGTATTGCAGAACTGCTTCGCACCTGGGGATGTGCTGGGGGAATTTTTTCCCCCTGTAGCCCCGGACCTGATCTGACCCAATTTTGAACTCCACCTTTCTTTTGCTGATTCCTCCCTGCACCAAAGTTGGTCCTGTTCTGTTTCTGAAGGCTTATCGTGCTGATGGACATAATTTCCTTTTCAACTTTCTGTGAGTTGGAAAGAATAAAAACCAAACCATCTTCCACATATTCAATTTTTTAAAGAAGAATCTTTCCTATTCCTACTGCACACATTGTGCTCATAAAATTCCAGGGTTTTCATAAAGAGGATTAGACTAGGCAGGCCTCCCATCTCCAACGTCAGTTGCACATGAGTTAATGGTTGCTCAAGAACTTAGGGCCATATGGCATAAAAGATAATATGCGATCTGTTATGCTCTGATTGATCAAGTGGAAAAGGCTTCAATTTATTCATTTTTCCCCTCATGTGTGTATTTAGGGGAGAACCTCAGTAAGCTTTTCTTTGGAGAGCAGTCGGATGTTAATTACAGACTTGAGCATATATTGTTTCAAAATGTTTTGCTATTTTAATAAACCACACAGTGTATGTAACTGCTGGCTGCATGTGTCACTGTTATTAATTACACTTGGGCTGCTATTTTATTATCAAAACATAATGCGTATGCTCTTTTGTTTTATTTCACCAAATGAAAGGTCCTTTCTGCTTTAGGCTGCCTGATTCAATCAAAGAGAGTTCTTCTGAACTGTGTGTATTCCTGTCCACCATGTTCTGTGAACGGGGACCTTACAGATCTCAACCATGGGAAAAATACATTTAGCAGCATTGTCACCTTGTGACAGGGCTTCCTAATATTTTTGGAATTGGTGAGCAGATTGGAATCCTAAGATGATGTTGAGTCATGCTTAGAAAATCGTATTCTAAGGCAAATGAGTTTTTCCAGGCAAACTACTGGGCTGCAGCTATACACTATTTCTATTTTACAACAGTGCATGTGGCATCCTTTTATTTTTAATTTTTCTTTATCACTGAATTTATACCTTGCCTTCTGTTTCTATCAAGACATAAGGCATCTTACAAGAATAAATAAAAATACAGAGAATAAAACCTAACAATAAAACTGAAACAGTTAAAATCAAGACCAAAATTTTAATCAATCATTACATCTTTAACAATGAAAAACCTGGCAAACGAGGTGCATCTTTGCCATCTTCCTAAATACTAGTAGAATAAAAACCAAATGTATCTCCTTGGGAATCACATTCCATAGACTGGGAGTCACCCAGAAAAAGGCATTTTCCTGCAGACCAGATAGCAGAGATTCTGGCAATAGGGGCACCTTCAAAAAGTCCTCTTCTGCTGATTTAATGGACCGGGAAGGTTCACAGCATGAGAGGTGATCCCTCAGATAGTCAGGTTCCAAACTCATTAGGAATTTAAAGGTCAACACCAACATCTTAAATTGTGCCAGCAGCCAACAGATAGCCAGGAAATGCCGATATTTCAACACATGATGTCTACACCTTGCAACAGTTTGTTGCTTGGCTGCCTTTTTGCAACAAGTGGAATTTCTGGACACTTTTTAATGGATATTCCACATAAAGTACATAATCAAAACTGGCATGATTTGCAGTATGCCACTTATCCATTATTACTATTTAATTAAAAGATACATAAGATCAGTAAGGCTGGGAACTTGGTGGGCACCAACGAAGGTATCTGTAGCCTAGGCCACCACACTGTGACTCACAGTCTTATAACGAGAACTTAAATTATTGCTCACAGAGTTAGCGTTGGCAAGCTTGAATTGTTATACTAGGTAGGGAACACGTGGGGGAAAATAAGCAAATGAGGCTGGGTAATTAAGATTAAGTCATTTTAAAAAAATCTATTTTCTTTGCACTTTTCTGTGCTGACATTGGCAACTATTTCATTTTAAAGATGCTCGAATTAACATTGAAAAGTAATTAATATTCAGTCTTAATATTTAATCCAAAATCTTTCTGGTGCCTTTGGGACTTCCAGACGGCAAAGCCAATAAGAACAGTTTGTGGGAGTGATCCAAAACATCTAATGGGCACCTGATCCATAGTTAAAATGGGATTCTTTAGGAAGTAATTGACTGAAAAGCAAATGGACCCAGAACCCATGGGATTTTTAAAAATCTTAATAGCCAGCAAACCTTGCAATAATATGTACTGATTATGTTCAGTGAATGTTAACATTGCTGCAGATAATTCTAGAATAAATTAGGATTAAGTGAGGGCATACATATTAGCAGAACCTATGATCTCTTTTTACAAGCACATTTTTCATTGAATAAATATCCTTACTCTCTTTTGTAATGATCTATTTTCTTCAGGCCAACGGAAAGCACCAGGACTGAAATTACTGAAGTTTTTTTCATGGAAGCAAACAATAAAATTGCAAATTAGAAAAGGCTATTTTAATTCCCATAGAGATTTGCAGCACAAACACACAAGCCCCCCTCAGGTACCATTTATTTCCCTTGTCATTGCTATAAACACACTGGGTTTCAAATGGCATAGAGAGTTGTTTAGGAGAAAATTAACAGACTTCTGTGTGTAATACAATGGCTACAGACGTGTCAAGTTGTCAGCTACGGAGAATGTGGTGCTGGGAATTAAATCATCTCACATCACAGCATTATTAACTGATAGGCCATTAGACTGAAAGATGATAAAACTGGACACCATCCAGTCTTTCTGAAAGGTCATTTCTTAGCAGTTCCAAGCAATGTTTGCCCCTTCCCTCATTTACACAAAATGTGACCATTAATAATTCGGCTGAGAATGGCATGGATATAAAGCAAAATGCTCTCTAGGGGATGGCACTCAGTGGTCCAGAGAGAGTTTCTCATTTTGGGAATTCATACAGGGTTATGTCTAATAAAGGGCTAAAATGAAGAATTTGGGAATCCAAAAGAAAAATTAAAAAAACAAACCCAGAACTCAATGATAAAAGCACAAAATAGCATAAGCAGACTAAAGCAAAAATTGAGAGGGAAAAAAACCTCACATACTCTTGAGAATATTTGTAAATGCATCTGAATCCTTATGGAGGTTTAAAAATGCATATTCAGTATCATGTTCTTATAACGTAAATCACATTTTCTGACTCATTGTTGCAAAATATTCCTGGATTAGCTCCATTTTATGGCCCTGAAACTGTCTCCGGAACTGTACCTTTTCAATCTTTCATTTAACATTTTTAAAAAGGTTTGAGCAGGCTCCGGAGTGAAGTTGCCATTGGAGCAAAGCGTATATACCCCATTAGTCACTATGGCAAAGTATACTAAATAATTATTGCTGAATTTGCAGCCATCCACAAAATAGCATGTGAACATGTTTTCCTTTTGTTCTTTGCAGTGATGTAGTTCTTCCTTTTGGCAAGGGGTAAGTGGTCAACCTGTGAGATATAAAGATATTTTCTGAGATTTCAAAAAGGGCATACATTGCTCAAATGGACTGTGTATAAAGGCAGCCGATATGATGATCACTGAAAATCAAGTGCCAAATTCCTTGCTCCACCTTTTATTTTTAAGGAGCCTTTTGATTTGAAAAACTGAGTTACAATAAATGGAAAATCAGCATTTCGTCTATTAATGAAATAGGAGCCCCCCATAGCAGCAAATTTTTGAGAGCATCCTCAAGTTCCTCTCAGAGTTCCGAATGAACCAGAGGGTATATTGTAACCTTATTGCAATATACCCTTGCAATAAGAATACTTACTATTTCAATATTTTAAATGTATTTAAAGCAAATAGACACCTACATATAAATAATACACATGCTGCATTTTTGAAGGATATCAAATAAACCATTCTGTTATCTACTTATTGTATGAAAAAGATACAAATTGAAAAGTAATAATAAGATGCAATTGTATGTCTATCAAGGAAATCAACTTCAATTAAAGGAGAAGTTACTGCTGAGCAAATATAAAGAGAACTGGGCTGTAACTATCACTACAGTGGATCAGACAGTCACCCTATGCTTAATTCCTACAGGAGCCTCAGCAGAACAGTAAAATAAATCAGTGTTTTAATGAGATCCTCTTTATCACTGTAATGAAAGCACAACTGCAGAAACAAGCTAGGTTTAATTAGGCTATGATGTGAAGTGGAATTGGACAAGGCTCCATAATAATGATTTCCCACTGAAAGAAAAAGTCAAGGAGACATCAACATGAGAATAAAAGCAAAAGTGAGACTGTTCTCCTTTTAAAATAAAGCACTAGATATTAATTTTGCTGCCTCTATTTTGACTAAAACATACATTTAACAGCTATGGGGGTGGGGAGTATCTTATAATTGATTAATGAGACCAGTGAGGTAATCTAACAGTCCCTGTGGCCCAGAACAAAGCTGGACATCTGATGATAAGCATAAGAAGTAGGAACTCCTATCATTGTAATCATCTAATGCTAAGGGAATATATTTATTTATTTATTTATTATACAGGTAGTCCTTGTTTAGTGACCGCCTCATACAGCAACCATTTGCAGTTACGACAGTGATGAAAAAGTAACTTGGCAACCAAACCTTGCATTTATGATCTTCACAGGTCTGTAAAGCAAAGGAAAGCTGAAGTAAGATCATAAGCACAGTTGCGGTTTCACTTAGTGACCGCTTCATTTAAAGACCAAGTTGCCAGTCCCAATTGTGGTTGCTGAACGAGGACTACCTGTATTTTTTTTTTTTCATTAATAGGATATTTAAGGCAACTTTTCACAACATGGCACACTCCAGAAGCACTGAGACTTCAGCTCCCAGAATTCCCAGCCAACATGGCCAAAGCCTGGAATTCTGGAAGTTGCAGTTCCTATAACCCTGGAAAGCACTTAAGTTACATAAGATGACTAAAGCCTCTAGATGTAGGGCACCTTTATTCTCTTTTGGCTATTCAAATGTTTTCTATTTCTGACCAGTCCAGTTTTTCTAGTTCTCATTTATCCTAGCCTTGAACACAGTCTATTTTTACCCTTCAAGCATGAGGCATCAGTGCCCAAATTTGAGGCACCTACAGGGTGGATATTGACCAGCTCAGCCTAGAGGAAGTAACTGGAGGGTAACAAATACGCCTATTAAGGAATACACCTTGGAGTAAATAAGACAGGAGAGGTTGGGGATCACCTCCAAGGGGCTATCTATATAAACAGGTTTCTTTTAATCCTTAACCATTTAAATTAGACATTTAAAAATCTAATCAATCTTAAGTGTAGTATTTTAAAATAAAAACCATTTATATAACATAGTCCCTTTGCATGCATACCAGGCACATATCTATATCTAAAACAGCCAGAAATATGCCTTTTCTTTCAGATGTAATTGTATTTCTTAAATGCAAAGTTAATTAGGAGGTCAAGCACTTCTAAATAATAATTCAACTAAAACTCATGGGAGTGATTGATTAAAAGTTCTTCAAACTAAGCTGCAGCCCTAATATGTACGTATTTGCAGGAGTCCCCACCTACTCTCTGAGAATTACATTCAGGCACTGCTCTTCCCAAATTAAATCTATCCCTTTTTCATCACAGTCACTTTCTACCTTTACTTTACCCCACCCTCAGCTGCTAGATCTGCCAGCAAGTCATATCTATATCCAGGGTACATTCTTGTTTATGAAGCTTTAGTGATATTTCCCATAAGGTTTCTCTGGTTAACTGAAGTAAAATGTGGAATGAAATTTAATGCAGAAATAATACCTAGAAGGAAATTGTTAATTATTTTATAAACTACAGATGTAAGAAGCCAGTTGGAATATTACATGATTAATTTTACAGCACTGTCTTTCAGTTTTACTAACAGGGTAGAAATGTAACAATAAATGACAAGATTTGCCTTCCTCCTCCTATCAAAACCAATTTGACTAGACTAAATTTTTCTTCTTAATTTTAGTTGTGTGTGTGTGTGCCTGGACAAGTCCCTGCAATTTTCGGAAACAGTTTGCCATTGCTGCTTCCTAGGGCCAAGACAGAGTGTCCTGGCCCAAGGTCACCCAGCTGGTTTTGTGCCTAAGGCAGGACTAGAATTCATGGTTTCTTGGTTTCTAGCCTGGTACTTTAACCATTACACCAAACTGGCTCATTTAATCTAACTCAGGGTTTCTCAACCTTGGCAACTTTCAGACGTATGGGCTTCAACTCCCAGAATTCCCCAGCCAGCCTTGGGGAAGTGGAAGTCCACATGTCTGAAAGTTGCTAAGGTTGAGAAATGCTGGTCTAACTACAAGAAAGTAAAAATATTACCACCACCACCCCCCATCCATTAGGAGAAAATCTTACTATGAATAATGTCTAAGAACTTCCTCATCAATCCGGCTTCGTAACAAAGGAAGTCACTCTAGGCTAAGCAAGAACCCAGATCTATCCAGTTCAGTATAATGTACACCTGTGATCTTCAACTAGTGAGTTGAAACATGACTGGCTGGGCTTGCCCAAATTAAGGCATTTCTTGATGAAAAAGCTGAATGTTATTAATACATTGATCAACAGCAGCTCCCAGGTTTCTGACCACCATCTTCCCTAGTCTTTCTTAGGGCTATCACGAGCCTTTTGCAAGGAAAGCAGATACTTAACCACAGAGCTGCAGCAGTTCCCCACCCTCATCAAAACCCACCTGTACTAAGTACTGTACAAAGTGCTCTAACTTGGCGAGCTAGAGGAATATTTAAGTTTTAAGCCTCCCACTGAAATCCACCCTTGTGTGCTATCTTTTACAAGGACAGTACAAGGATCATGAGTGGGTGTTGATCAAGAACCATCTCTCAAGAGTCTTGGCAGTGCTCCAAGGTTGCCAATCAGACTGTCACTCGGGTCTATTGCGTTCAAAACCCATATGGCCCATTTGAACCCATGTCCCTGCTTTGTGGGTTATGTTTTTACAGCTCTCCTCCAACCTAAGCTTGGCATGCTTTAGGAATTCCCCCACCATGGGGGAAACGTATGTGAAAACACGTATGAGTTGGATGGGTAGATTTTAGGCAAAATATATTTTGAGCAAACAGAGTAATCACCGTTTGTATTTTATACCAAATCACATTCAGGGTTTTTTTCCCCCTCATGAGGCAATTTTGAAGTATTTTAAATGGATAGGCAAGGGAGGGCAGAGAATTAATAGCTGCATTATGTTTATTTCCTGCTCTAAAAGCTTTCGGCTTCATTCAGGGAAGGGCAGAGGAGACTATTAGAATGTAAAAAATAATAATAATAAAGGAAAAATGTTGGAAAGAAAGTTTTGGCTGTTTACTTGCAGAAATTAAATACATTGTGCAATATGCATTTATCAATATTCATCTAGGTACCTTTAGATCAGATGCCAGAATCCAAAGGGGTGGACTGAAGTTAATAAGAACTTCTAGCAGTGCTTGCTCAGATTTGCTCACAACACATTAATTAAACCACTACTTGCTGCCCAGGCTTTGTGAATGATTATTTCCTACCTTCTTGAGTGGGTAGAGTCGCCACAATGACAGGCAATTACTTTAAAAACAAAACAAGCACAAGTTTTATGTGCCAAGGCACTAAATTGTTCTATCACTGTAAGAGGTAATCCCTTCCAGGTCAATTTATTTGGATGTCACAGCAGGTCTCCATTCGTTGCCAAACTGGTGTTGTTAGCTGTTTTGGAGATATGGCATTTTATGCCCAGGGCTGTCAAGCTTACTAAAAGAGCTTGAGCTTTCCTCTTCCATGAATATATAATTTTTCTTCCATTAAACCTAGACATCAATCAATGGTTTCTTGTTATTCTGGATTCTGTAAAAAAAATTCTTACGAACAAGGAAGCTATTGTGGAAAAAAAAATAAGGCACAGAATTATCTTTATTATTTCTTTCTTTCTTTATTAGTCACATTTATATAGCAGTCCATCTCACACAAAGTGACTCTGGGCGGCGTTATTGTTATCCTTCTAATATTCCATGTATAGTATACAATTATCATATTTCTGCCAAATCCAAAGGCCAGCCATTTTTGTAATTTGGAAATAGAGAATTTCTGAAGGTGTGCGCCCTGCAATTCACCTTTTTCCCTGTGTTTTTACTGAACAATGATTAACAAACAATATCAGGTAACTACATTAACATAAATCCAAGATGCATATAAAGAAAAAAAAAGATATAGAAAATACAAAAAAGAACTACTACAATGTAAATAAAGAGACAGGTACTACACATGCACAAATTTACCATATATGTAAAGTATACCATATTATAGTCTATTGCTAATGAGGTAACTCAAAAAATCCATTCAAATTTGATAATATTGTGGTTCCTGCCTCTGATGTCTCATTATTTTAACTTTATCTGTAATTTTTTCTAATGTGGCAACTGAGGAGACCTTGTTAATCCACATCTCAAATATTATCTAGTTTTTTCCGATGTTGTGTAATTATTATTTTGGCTGCTAAAATTAAATAGATAATAAATTCTTTATTTTTAAGCTTGAGGCTTGGTCCTGTAAATAAATGCAGTAAGCCTAACTCTGGGGAGCAATCAATTCTTGTTTAGTGATGTTAGTTATCTCCCCAAAAATGTTATGCCAAAAGTTTTATCATATGACCACCACAAATGAAAAAATGATCCTTTTTTTTTTTTTGGACAATTTCTCCAACATTTGGAAGAACAATTTTGATATATATGTGCCAATCTAATGGGAGTCAAATGCCAGGGATGTATAATCTTCCACTGCTTGAAGTAAATCCACCTGGTTTCCATCATTTCTGCCAATTTATCTCCTTTATGGGATTACTGAGATCAGTAATCCAAGCTTCCTTTAAGCCATATGGTGGATCTCCTATTTCAAATTGCAATAATAACCTATACATTTTTTGGATTGTTCCTTTTGGTTGTTCTAAATAGTGAAGTATTAAAGTCTCAAAACTGGTATAAGACCGTGTTGCTGAAGCTCTAATATTTCTATTGCCCAAAAGAGATTTGAGTTGAAACCAAAAGAGCCATGGTAATTTATCACCTATTTGTTGCTCTATCTGATCTTTTATTCTAAGATTTTTATAGCAATAGGGAATCTTCCTGCAATTCACTTTTTGATCTTAACTTCAAGCCACCACCAGAGCCTGCGTATATCGCATACAGCACTAGTTTTTGTCCAGACTAATTTAAGGACACACAAGCCATTAAATCCAAGCAGGCCAGAAATGGCTGACGCTTCGGCGGTTCGAGTCCAGCCTTCGCGTTAAACAGGGTGAGCTCCTGTTTCCTCCCCAGTTCCTGTCAACCCAACAGGTCGAAAACTCACGTGAGTAGATAAATGGGGACTCTCACTCCGGTGGGAGGAAAAATGCTGGCGGCGCCTGCAAAAGGAGTTGGGAGCAGTTGCCAGTAAGCGCGAAACCGCACTCGCCCGAAAAGGGCGCAAAGCAATGGAAACCCCGCCTCCTGCGCTCACCAGCTGGGTTCTGCTCTAGGAAGGAGGCTCTGGCAAACCACTTCCGAAAAACAATTGCCTTGAAAACTGCAAGGACTTGTCCAAGCAGTCACTGCAGAGTCAGTAATGACTGAGCGCAGACCAAAAAAAAAAAGAGAGAGAGAAATAGTAATCCAAAAGCAAACAGGAAAGCATCTGTCAAGATCACAAAAAAAGGAATGAGAAAAATCCCTAAATTTCAGTAGCCAATTATTTGCTTATGTATCAAACAGAAGAAACAAGTACAGTATATTTGTGCGTGACTACACTGTTACCTCTCACCAAAGTGGGAAAAAATGGGAATGGATCTATTGATCCCTTGTCTCTACTTGGTCCTTTTTGGTTTAATGATGCATAAAACTGGGTAGGAAATCAGGACATGTACATTAACTCATCTAAAAATCAATTAGAGGCTGTGCAGAAATAATATTTCTTACAGATGTAGTGCCAAGAAATGCAGCAGTTGTTGTGCCAGCCCTAAAACTAGCAATGAACTCAAATGTCATGAATTGTAAAAAAAAAAGTTAGCTTGTAGATCTGTAGTTCTTTGGTCAAAATATCTTTGGCTGGCAAAACTACATTCAGTGAAAGGCCAGGAGTGGTATTTTAGATGGGGTGGCGGGGTGGCAGAAGACCTCAACTTTGCCTCAGCCAAAGCAAAAAAAATGTTAGAGCTTGGATAAATGTAAGACAAAAAGCATACAGGATATGCTGTATTCCAATGAGAATTTATGGAGGATATTTTTATCTCAAAGTAATCCTACTAATGCTATCAGAACTTCCCTCCTTCCTTCCTTCCTTCCCTCCCTCCCTCTTTCCTTCCTTCCTTTTCTTCAAAAAAATGAAGTTGAATTCTTGAAATGTATATATTCATTTCAGCAGTAAAACAAACAACAAACAAAACCACCTCCTCTTTATTTCCCATGGGTGAGAAAGAGTTAATCATCCTTTCCCCATAATATTGCTACAATCAATTTTACATGCCACTAAAAAAAGGTAAATTCTCCTTCTAGTTGACCAGAGAATTTCATGGACACATTTCTGTAGTTATCTTGGCAACAATAGACAAGTACCTCATCATTGCCTTCTTCAAGAATGTTGAGGACTTCCCAGTCTCATTTATAACTCTGGGATATTCCAATGGTCTCTAACCCGATACGACCAGATTCTTAGCTTGTTCTTTTTTTGTGTGTGATCAGCCAATGTAGGTTAGGTACTGCCAATTATCTGGGCCCTCTTGAAATGCATTTCCTTAAAAAAAAAAAAAAAAAGCACGGGAGGGATCAAAAGCCTTGATAATAAAGGCTTTATTTCTTTTTAATATTTTTATTAAAGTTTATATGTATAAAAACTAATACTAAACTAAAAAACCTACAAAGAAAAAGAAAGAAAGAGAGAGAGAAAGAAATGTAAAAGATGACTTCCCCCTCCCTCCAAACAAGTATATGTATTAACCTTAACTTAACACCTCTATTATTACTAAAAAAAACCAACACAAAACAAAACCCTCTTTATCCCTTTTCTCATCCCTAAATAATAAGTGAATTATAAAAAATATTCAACAATCAATCTAATCAGCAAAAGGAATAAAGGCTTTATTTATGTTCTGGTTCTATAGAACGTTTTAATTGCTGGTTTATTGCACACTGCCCAGAGTCACTTTGTATGAGATCGGCAGCCATATAAATCTGACAAACAAACAAATAAATTGGTATATGCTGCTTCTGTCAAATATTTCTTTCTGCTCCACAATACCAAACGGGTATAAACGACCCTGAACTTTGCAGAGCTAATGTATCTCCTGTTCTCAGCTACATACTTGTCCCAGTAATGTGGTAATTTAACATTTACAAATCCAAGAAAAAGATAAGGGGCTTTTTGGCACAAAATGAATCCTGCATTAGGCCATAAGGTTCTCTCATTGATGCATTTTTTTCCCTTTTGGGTAGGCATCATCATTTTTCTTAGATTGCTTGACTGCTTTTCCTGAGAAGGGGAGAGGAAGGGAGAAAAGGATCAGACCGGGCAATGGCAGAGGCACGATTCTAGATTCCTATCTATAGCATAGCTCAGTTATAAACTGTGACTTCACCCATGGACTAAAACCCTGTCAGGCATAACAGGGTTATTTTTCACAAAATAATTGGTTAAATGAGGTCTGTACATGTTATTTTGTTTCTCTCATTTCAAGAGAGCTAGAAAATTGCTCCTATAAAAAAGAAGGGGGAAAAAAAAGCTGAGCACTCAGGCTGGATGTTAACAGATTCAGCATTTATCCCCCTTTCAGTAGACATGCACTTGTCCACAGTGTATGCAAGACCCACAAGAACACTTTTATACAATCATTTTTGTTGCCCAAATTCTCTAGAGCAGCTTAAAACAGAGCTGCTATTGCCTTCATTGCTGTCAACCTTAAAAGGTAGGAAAAAAGCTGAGATCAAACCAGAGATTTTCCTTTTAGGTATGATGGATAAGCAGATGGAAAGAAAACATGGGAATTTATTTCTTTATATGATAACAGAAGCAGGACTTTTATATGTGGAAAAATGGAAAGATTTACAAATACCTACAGCTGAGGAATGGATAGTGAAATTAATGAAATTGGCGGAGAGGGCAAAATTGACTCCTTGATTAGAGAAAAGACATTGTCTGGCTTTGTTTCTATTGGAAACTGCTCTTTTACTTGAGACTTGAAAAAATGAAACTTTGATCTTGGGGTTTGATGACTGATGTATTTTATAACTGTAGAAATATTTTGTATTAATCTTTTATATATTTTTTCTTGATACAGATTTATTTTGTAGTTTCTGAAATATTAGAGTAAGAGATGAATACATTTTATATCTGTGGCTGTACCAAAGAAAGTTGGAAGTTACTTTTCTTCTTTTGTATTTCTGTTCTGACTCTTTTGCTATTTTCTTCTTCTTTTAAAATTTTTTTCTATATTTTATTCTTTGCTGAAACTTAATAAAGTTCTTTTAAAAAAAAACTGAGATCACCATAAGCCAGTGTTGTCCAAACCTGGCCACTTTAAGATGAGTGGGCTTCAACTCCCAGAATTCCCCAGCCAGCATGGCTGGCTGGGGAATTCTGGGAGTTGAAGCCCACTCATCTTAAAGTGGCCAAGTTTGGACAACACTGCCATAAGCCAATAAGTGCTCCAGCCCTCCAAATGACCATTATGGGAGCAAAAACAACAACTACTACAAAACACGTAGTCCATGCCCACCCTCAAGGTACCATGAGTCCTGGACAAATAAAAATCCCCTCTCCCTCACTTTATGCAGAAAAGGAATAAAAATATACCACCATATGATGCTAAGTGGCCTTTGCTGTGATGGGACGGTGGGGTAAGGAAACATTCCATTTCATGGCATTATGGTATCGTTACAGAAGGAGTAAGGTTACCATAATGCCAGTTTTGCAACTAGATGTTTCCTTCCAGAGACTCTAAGCCTAGCTGCATACCGCTACAATCGTGGGAGTAGGGAAGAGAAGGATATTGGTCTTAAACAAGGCAGACAGGCTCCCAGAAGTCCCTTCTGAAACATATTTAGGGTTGATCTGCCTGTTTACAATCATTTCTCTCTGCCCTGAACCTAGGATAGCCAGCAAGAGTTCAGCTGGAGTGCAAAGCACTTGGCTGCTTGGTTTGGGGATTTTTCACCCAAGCAACTAATTGAATTGGCTTAACTGAGGTAGAGACCCAGGTGGACACCTGGGTCTCTACCTCAGTTAAGCCAATTCAGTGTAGTTGAGTAGGAGAGGCATTGGGAAAACAGCTTACCTAGAACATCCAGCATTGCAAAAGTCCAGCTTTCCTCTAGTTCCAAATAGTCACCAACCCAGAAGAAAAGTTGGCTCAGCTCTTGAAAACAGCCGACATCTTAGAATCAGACGGGTCTGGAGCTGATTTTGATCTGGCACAAATTCCTTGTTCAGAGGTGTTTTCATTCATGACAAATATGAAGAATCCATAATAATTTTACATTACATTTAGTTCAAATATTGCAAAGGAATCTGTTTTCAGTCTCTAGCTGAGCAGATCTAGCTATTGGTTGTGAACATTATTACTTACTACCTCAACCATATAACAGTTTCAGACAAGTGGGTTCCCCCCTCCTCTAAACAAGGGTAATTAGTGATCTCAAGCAGCTGTAGTGTTCATCATGCTTAGGAAACAGAAAAAGTTGCTTTATGCCAAGACGGACCCATAGTCTACTTCAAGGTTGCAGACAGAAGTTTTTCCCAGACCTTACCTGAGGATGCTGGAACTGGCCCTTTGCAAGGAAAAACTTTGTACCACTGAAATAAGAACTTGGTTATAGCCTGATTTTCTCAGTGATGTACTAATTAGTGCTTAAAGGATTAATCAATCTACTGCTCATTACATGTTGGGGAATGAAGTAGAAACTCTTATGGGTGAAAAGAAAAATGAATGCGAACAGGCAAACTTAATTGCTCCATGTTCTCTTGCAATAATGCTGCTGCTTTGTCAATAGGAATGGAGCCTCAGCTATAGTTAAAAGTTTGATCCTGGTGGAAGCAAAGGGAACTTTTGCTGTCCCCAAATTAAATCTAGTTTTCAGTAGCGGGTAAAAGGTTAAAGCCCCAAGAACCACACTTAGATTCCAATCTGAATCAGGCATCCACACTGGCATTTCTTCCCCAAATCCTGCTAAGGTTATCTAGACTTTTAAAAAGTTACAACTAGTTTGGCCCTGCATGTGAGATGAATGCAATGTGATTTTAGTAGCTCAGTGCACACTCACAAAAATATGTAAATGTGAACAAACAACATTCCTAATCTCATTTGGGAAATGTTGAAGGATATGCAGTCAAGCTCCAACTCTGAATTCTAGAACAGAATCTTCATTTTGTTGATGATTTCCTACATAGAGGTAAATACAACTGAAATGAATGGAACTTACTTCTGAATAGACTGCATCTGTTTGTGCTTGAACAATTTGAAATACTCCTTTAATGAGTGAATCAATGTCTGTCAGAACCCACATTGCTTGTAATGTGTGGCCAATGACTTGGGACCTTGACTTCATTGGGAACGAAGTCAAGGAATGAAGTCAAGTTCTCAGGTCATTGGGCCATACAGTACATTACAAGCAATCAAACAGCAATTAAATGGTATCACAAATACACTGAAGATGACTGAGATCTGATTTATGTCTTTTCAGACATTTGGATTCAGGAATACCCATTTACTTCCAGTTTTTTCAAACCGTACTGATCCAGATTGACCAATTTTATATATTCTTTATATATAAACATGCCCAGCCAGTTGCCAAGAGTCAACACTGATTCAAAGGCATAAATAAATAAATATTTTATTTAGGATCTTTAGTGAAAAAAAATGTTCAAGCTGCTTGCTTTGGACCATTACTTGCCTTTTCAGGGAAAAATGTAATTTGGCAAACAGCTACTAATAAGCTGTTCATGCTATGATGCAAGAGTTAAACAAAAGAAGTAACATGAGCCTAGCAGTAGATTCCCTTTCAGTTCATATTATTGTAATGTGAGAGCAGAATATACTACTTTCAAGCATAAATGCAGTTTAAAGTGACATTTTAAAAACCATTCACTTTTCAATCCTAAAGAATATATTTTTGTGTTCCATGACGCTGACATTTTAGAAAAGGAGGTATTATATTACCAATGATATATTCATACTTAGAAGCCTGCATTGAATTCTAAGATTGAAATTAAGCTGTCCTATGTGCTATTATTTCAATGGACGTCCTAAATGTAGGTACAGGGCTCTTTTCATTTAATAAATGTGACTTAAATGTGCTGGAATGAATGGGTGTATACAAGCACATTTTTTGCTACATTATACAAACCAAATTATACTTTTGTAATATGGTAAAATAATGGTTTGATTAGTATATGCCTTAAATCAGCAGACCTGGCTAAATCCCTTAAATTTTGCCATTCTTCCTGCTTCTCTCTGCAATACAGTTGAGGCAGTTTTAGCAGAATATGACTGGGTTTTATTCATTTTGGCAGAGGTGCATCTTGATTAACAAAATAATCCAATGTTCTCTTTGGAGAATAAAAAGGACTCATTAGCAACCATTCCTTAGGTTGCTGGGCCCTTCTGCTGTAATTTCTGTCACAATTATGCACAAAGAGGATGCTTCCAGTGGAAGTGTAAATCTCCTAAAATAATGGGATTCAGGCTTTATTGTAATAGTGCAAGCGTTAGTGTATTAATGTAAGTTATGTACAGTCCATTTAGAACTCAGATACGAAAAGGTTTTTTTTCCTGTGCTCCCTTCCCCAAAATAAGAAGTCTACACTTTGCTCATCTGTTACCACAATTTTAAACATTTGAAGAACTGTGTCACACATTCACATCTGGAATTTTATTCTTGCCTTTCCAGTCCATCTTTCATAGCTGTGATATGTACCAAGCAAGGCAGAAGAAAAGCAATAGAAAGAAAGTCTTAGTGAATCATCTCTTGCAGAACTGTGAGATTCTTCCTTTCCTGAAACATTTATAGACAGGGGTGGGGAAGGAGGAGGACACGAGAATTGTTTTAGTGTAGATTTTGGCATATGATTTGAGCCTAGTTTATTTTTCAGAAAATGGTCCTCTAATTGAAGAGCTGTCAAGAACGGTTGCTTCTTAAAGATAGATTTCAAGGACTTTCCTTTTCAGGTTCGATTTAAAGATTAAGAAGCCTAAGAAGGGGCAGCAGTAGACTTTGAAGTAGCCCATTGACAGATAACACCAGAATATAGGCACGTGGATCATTGGCTCACAGTCTTCTCTGCTATGGTGAAATATACTGTATTTCTACTTTAAAAAATTGTTTCCAAATTTTATAGACACTTAAAACAAACACTTCATATATGAATAAAATGAAAGTACATTTATGAACTTAAATTAGCACAGACATACTTTAAAATTTCTAGGTATTATAGGACTGTCTTTTCTCATATAAATTAGGCAGTTCTTTGAGATCTGTGTAACTTCTCTGCTCTCACCAAATTCAAGAAACTGAGTTGCATTTGGTTGGCACTTAGCAAAGGCAGAACTGACCCCCCCCCCCAAAATCTGGTCCACTAGGTAGAAGATCCACTACTCTTTCCTTCTTCCCATATGACCCTTCCACTGCTTCCCTAGGTGGTAGAGCAAGAAGGCAGCAAGTGGAGGCCCATAACATTCCTTCCTTTCCATTTTTTGATTTCTCCCATTCATGTGAAATAGCATCTTCTTTCTCAATTATCAAATTGTTAAATTTAATCTCCATAATTAATTTTATTGATGTCTCTTCTTTTGTGGGCTAGATGTTTGCTAACTAGCTAAAGTGTTAAACTAGAACCCGGAAGACTAAGGTATTAGTCCACCCTTAGCCTGGGTGACTTTTCTCCAATTGCTCTCTCTCAGCCCAGCTTCCCTCCCAGGGTTGTTGTTGATGGGAAAAATTGGAGCAGGCAGTGTTATCTACTCCACCTTCAGGTCCTGAAGTGAAGGTAGGCTATAAACCTAATGCTAAATAAATACATACATAATTTATCCTAAAAGCTCACTTACTCCACTTTTTTACCCTCCACATGAAAATGTCCTGTTGAAAAACAGATATACTTCATAAAAACACTGACTTGAGGTGATAAATAGGTTAATTCAGCTATAGGATTTTGGCAATTCGGAGTGCATAAGAGAAAAACCCCACCTATCATTAATGGGGGAGATGACAGATGACAGACAGACAGACAGACAGAATCAGTTGACCAACAGCCAACTGTCTTGTTTAACAGAGGACACTCAGTTACTCCCCTGTCAAAGGACAGATAGGAAAGCATCTGCTCTTTAATGTAAGGGTTAAGACAAGAGAGGCAACAACTAGCATTTTCTGGGCTGGAGATCAGCCATCAAGTAAACATGCCAGCAAGTGCTGTACCAAGTATTCAGCAGAGTAGGCAGAAAAAGCTATGAGTTTAAACCCAGAAAATAAATAGTTCCTTACATCAGGGCCCTGGTGGTGAGTAAGCAGCCACCCCCTGTGAAGTCCTTGCAATAAAGATTCTAATCTGAGACAATCTGTGAGTCTACTGGAAAATTAAGCTGAGGAGTCAACCTAAGCCATGAGGTGTCAGGAGATCAGTGATTTACTGCCCAGTCCAAGTCAGGAAAGCAGACATTTAAAGCCAATCCAATTCTGCTTTAAAGTTAGTAATACTTTAAGGAGGGAGAGGAATATTCCTGAAGTTACCTAATTCATTTATTAGTTAATGAGACTTTGTACTGCTTCAATCACAGTGAATTCTAAGAGTAGAATTAGTATTACTAAATTACTGAATTGATTACTAAATTAGAATTTAGTAGTTATTTCTAAATTAGCAGCTATACACATACAATAACTTTTACCAATTCTGTGTAAACCATTTTCTTTTTTCCTTTTTTAAACAATTATGCATTTAAGCCTTTTCCTATTAGTTTCCTATCAAGCACCTTGCCACATCTGAGTATTTGTGCTGTCCAACTTCTAGATGAAGCCAATGGTATGATGAAGTCTATCAATAAAGACGGTGTTGGTTGGGATGCATATATGAAATAGATATATCTTCTCTTCTAGTGGTAGGAAAACAGAACTGCTTCTCTAAAAATATAAACTGATGATCACTGGTATGATCAATGTACTGATCACTGCAATCAATGTACTGAAATCAATCATAAGAACTGTAAAAGACCTGGACATACACAGAAGTAAGGCTTCTTCTTTCAAACATACACTTTGCAGACTTCTAATTGACTTCCATAAGAAAACTTAAAGATGTCATCCCACACAAGTCTGTGAGCCAGCAAAGGAGTATTTACATCATTTGCTTTAAAAATGGAAAATTACTCATTGAGATACCTTCCCTATGGTTTCTTTCACAGGATCTCAATCTGTTTTCTTTAAATTGCATGTGTCACTGGGTTTATTTTATTTAAAGCGAAGTTACAGTTTCAAAAAAGATGTATTTGTCAGATTGACTTTTTAAAATCTTTTTGTATTATTGGGGATAATTAAAAAGGTGTGGATACTGAGATATTCAGGGCCAAACTAGACATTTTCTTCATCTGCAGTATTACAGCTATGTATTCAGTTTTCCTACAATGGCTGCAAGCTTGAAAGGGAGAATATTACTTATAATACATTCATGGAACTTATTGCCAAATATTCATGGAACTTTATGCCAAAACAATTTTCTTTGCTTTTCCTATTTGATTAGAGAAAAGACAATGTCTACATTTATGGATGACTGGAAACCCCTTATGGACTTTTTGCATAAAACAGAAAAAAATCAATTTATGATCTGTGGTTTTGATGATTAGATAGGATAGATTATAGAAAGAAGAGAGACATGTTGTAACTTTAGAGAAAGAGGTAAATTTATAATTATACTTATAACTGCTGTAAAGAAGGTTGGAAGCCATTTCTTTTTCTCTTTTCTCTTTCTTCTTTTTTCCTTTTTGCACTTTAGCTTTCTCTTTTATTTCTTTTTTTCCTTCTTACTCTATTTTAGTTTGTATTAATTTATACTCGTTTCTAAAACTTTCAATAAATTATATTAAAATGAAAGAAAAAAGACAATTTTCTTTGCTTTTATTAGCTTTACATAAATTGAAGCTTATAAAAATATATTTGAATGGACACAGAAGGACTATAAATACATACAGACAAAACGGTGAAACTGTTGGGAATGCCTGTCCATCACTGCCTGTAAAGCTGGTTCTCTCACTTTCAACAATCACTGCTTTTCCATAACTAGAGCGCTGAAAATTACTCCAGGCTTGGAGTCAGTTTGGTTTAATCAGATCTAGGTTTATAAACAGCCGCAGATGAAGTACAGGACTTTCTCCTGTCATCTAGTTAATTACATTTGCTTTCCGAATGTTCTGCTCAAATCAGTGACTGAAATTAGAGAATGTCTCCATGGCATATACTGTATTTTATTTAATCTGATTTATGCACTATCTATTATTTCTCATCAAAGCATTTTTCAATTTACATAAAATATTCTGTATTTACATAAAATACTTTGTATACTGTATTTTATGTCCCATGGATCTACACCAGAGAAAAATATTTGCCGTGTAGACACAGCAGTTAACACCTGCCCATATTACTTAAAGTACCCATGCTCTTTGCATTCCAACCTTGGGTGGGGGTGAGGATCTGTTATATAAGCAGGGCCTTGCCAAGTTTCCTGAACAGCATGCCAAATACTCTTAACTATGCAACATCAAATAAATATATCAATTCAATAAATAAATAAATAGGAAAATAAGGTACAAGACACTTTGACAAAACTTCTTAACAGCATTATATGGGGGACAGTGGGGGAAGGCTAGACCTTAGACCTATACATGACAAAGTAAGCAGGAATTTGTACATAGAAATCAAGAAACGAGCCCCATTTATGAGCAAATATACAGAGAGAAGTGATTTTTGTAGACTGAATTCAAAAAACCATGCTGTGATAATTATCCTCCAGCCACTGAAGATTACACCTGTTCATAAAATTGTGGCTTGATCATATGAAATCAAGGGCCCTTGATCAATATTTTATCTGAGCATTGATCAAACAAAGCAAAATTATTTTTTAAAAGCACTTAACATAGTGAATTAACGTCATGGTTTCATGACTGATAATTGTGGCATGGCGTTCATGAACTTTTTTGAAGAGACTGAAGTTTGGTTGTCTTATTACTATTTTACCCTTCCATTAAAGAAACATCCATCTCATATTTTTCAGTAGGTATATAAAGGTATTTGGTAAGGTGATAAGTTAGCTGGAAATGTCTACTTGTCTGGGCTTTGAGAATGAACCCACGAAATCTAATTGGAAACTAGACAAAACTAAATAACTACAGTTGGCAAACTCTATATTCAGATCTGACATATACATTTGGTTTCTATTTTATGTTAATTCAGAGTTCCACAGCGTGTTACCTGAAGTGTCAACATGCCTGCAGACACCTCTCCTGGGATCTACCATTTCACATCACTTCCCTTGTATATTAAAAGGATCATTTTAATTTTAAAAATTGACAACTTCCAGTGTGCTTTTTAATTCCAGGGATGCCTTATGTGCTTCAAATGGGCCTCATAAGCTTTCTTGGAAAGTAAAAATAGCTGGTGTATGCAGTCAAAAGCTTTGGAATATGCCTATTGAGCCTTTGGGATACTGACTTGACACTCTAAATAGCAGGTCTGGAAGGGCATGGGTCACTTTGCAAAACATCTCTTTGAACACTTTGCATAGCTTTTGTGTGTGTGCCCCACTCAAGGAAACTATTCCAAGTATTGTCTACATGACAGAAGAGAGAGGAGCATGGCTGCTAGTCACGCCTTATCCAGATTCTGAGATTGGGAATGCTGCTGAAATCAAGCATGGCCACTAATGACAGATGATGGAAACTGTGATCCAAAACATCTGGAAAGCCACATGTAATCTATCCCCACTTTAATTCCTAGGTGCCCAATTCCTAGGCAAGAACCTAATGATTTCGTATTTTCACCTGTTCTCTAGATTTAGTAATGTAAATACATGATACCCAAGACAATGAATGTTCTTATTGTTCATCAAATGGACCACAGAGTAACCTTTCCTGTAATGTATGTAAGAAGCTCTCATACAGATGAGGGGGAAACATTGAGCAATTTGACACTGGACATGTGTTCATGCCTAGATCCAAAGTAACATTTACATTCAGGTCCCAGCTAAATTTCATCCCAGTAAAATCAGTTCAGCCTCAAAGCCCTTCAAGGCAGGAGACCTTGGTCTATCCGTAGGAGTTTCCCAATGCCTGCAGAAAATAAATGCTACTTTGATTAATCATAATCAAAGGTGTTAAGTGAATAAATGGAAAAATGAAGAAACACAGAAACATTTCTGGACCCTAGAAAACTTCAACTAACCATGGCCAGTTGCTGATACCTAACGGATCAGATAGATCAGATCTAAAGGATATGGGCAAATGAGTAATCCTGTCCTTTCTAATAGCACAGTTTTACAGATAACTATTGAAAGCCATTTTGTTACGTTAGATGGTATGTTAGATTGTCTCTAGGGGCAATATCATTGCCTTCTCTTAATTGTATACTCCTGTTAGACCTGCCTAATGGATGTATACAGTGGAAGAAAAATTGTATACAGATAAGATTGCTATTGTGGTAGTAGTAATTTTTTGGTAACGCACAGATGAGCAACCTTTTCTGGGCCACATTCATACAACTCTAGTGTGCTGCAAGTTGCATACAAAACAATGAAGGAGGCCCAAAAGACCAACTGGAAGAAGTTAAACTCCCAAAGAGAGCCAGTTTGGTGTAGTGGTTGAGCCACGAGGCTAGAAACTGGGAGATCGTGAGTTCTAGTACCGCCAGAGGCCCAAAGCCAGCTGGGTGACCTTGGGCTCTCTCTCAGCCCTGGTGACGGCATTCCCCGCTGCCATCGTTAACTGAATCCCATCGGTCATTAGGCAAGGATCCACCCTGATCCAAGCCATCCCTGGCTGAGTCTCTCCCAGTCCTGAGCCTCAGTAAGGTAACAGACTGCCTCCTCTTGAACTCTCCCCCCCACCTATCTCCCCCCCCATCTCTGCCCTTTTGGCCGCCCTGCACAGCGGCACTTCTCAGTGGCAGTGGCAGTGCCAGCAGTGCTGGGCTGAAGTAGAGGCCTGGGACCTTCAAGAGTCTCAGCCGGCTGCCACCGCCCCTGGGCCTCAACTTCAGCACCACCACTACCGCTAAGGAGTGCTGCAGGAGCAGGCCCTGCCATGCCCAACTGTCCTTAGCTGTCGTCCTCCTGCTGCTGCTGATGTGTGCCTGGTCCAGCCCTATGGGAGGCAGCTGCTGGCCACGCCAGGCCTTCTTCCCAAGGCTGCTCATGCTGTTCTCCAAATAGTGCCCCCATTCTTGCATTGCTTTAAAAGGCCTCGGAAGCTTTCTGAAGGCTTTCTGTGCCCACCGTTCTCCAAATAGCATGCCCCATTCTCGTGATGCTTCAGAAAGCCTTTTGAAGCATTGCAAGAATAGGGCGTGCTATATGGAGAACAGTGCAAGCAGCCTCAGGAAGAAGGCCTGGCATGGCCAGCAGCTGCCTCGCATAGGGCTGGGCTGGGCACGCCTTGTCAGCAGCGGGAGGACGACAGCTCAGGTCAGCTGGGCACAGCAGGGCCTATGGAGTGCAGGACAATGGGGGCGGCAGGGGCTATGCATTGTGGCACTGGGGTGGTTGGCCACAGCATGGGGCTTGGGGCAGCACTCCTTGGCAGCAGCAGTGCTGGGGAAGTAAAGGCTTGGGGGCAATGGTGGCTGGCTGAGACTGCTAAAGGCCCCAGGATCTATTTCAGCCTCAGTGCTGCCGCTGAGGGGTGCTGCTGTGCAGGAAGCCAAAAGGACAGAGATGGGGGGGGGGAGATAGGTGGGTGAGGGAGGTAAATTGCCCCCGTTGTCATAAATGCAGGTGGGCTGCCAAGCACCTGAATTTTGATCATGTGATTGCGTTGGTGCTGCAATGGCCATAACTTTGGGGACAGGGCATAAGTACCATTTGTTCAGTGCCACTGTAACTTTGAATGGTCACTGAATGAATGGTCGTAACTCGAGGACTACCTGTACCCATCTATTAATGTATTTCAAAAATTTATACAATGTACTATCATCTAGGTAACCAGGTCAGCATGTATAAAATTATTAAAATAAAAATAAAATGGAAATAAAACAACTTTAAATAAGAAAAAAGTATTGAAAAGAAATGCCAAAATCCCAGTGGGTAAAGCTGTAGTTTCTAAAATAAAGGTAATGTGTCTTTAAGAAGTTGCTGATAGGCACAATGTGAATCCCCATGTGCACTCCAAATAATATTTTCCGCTTCAAATCTGGATTGCTGCACAGCACTAACACACCTAAAAACATATATGCATATGCACACATGTATATGGGGACAGAGCATTCATTAAACTTCAATTGAAATGACACTGTCAATGTGAGCAATTTATTTTTCATTCTGTTGGAATCACTGGATTTGCAACCTTCAGCAAGCACATTTTTTTCTGACTATAACATTCAGTTTAATTAACTTTGAGATATTTTACTTTGCCAGTAAGCAAAGGTAGCAGAGTAGAATATGGTGGAAAACAGTTGTTAAAGGGGCAGAATGACAAAAGGATTTTGGAATGAAATCTTCAGAAATTTCCTGGGATGACTAGAGGTACCTTGCCAGGTGTTATGGACAATGGGTAGACCATCTTGCTTCAAAGAGAATGTCCCATATTGCTTGAAAAATGGGAGAACATCTTCCAAATGTGATACAATAGAGAGTTAAAGGTGCAGGGCACAGGATCAGGGAGACCTAGGTTCATCCTCAGCCAGGAGAGCGCCTGAGTAACTTTGGACCAGCGATAGTCTGTCAGATCAACCTACCAACCTCAGAGGTGTTGTGGGCCTCCTCTGTGCCAAGCAGGTAGTTCTGGGAAGCTGCCATGGAAGCAGCTGACGTAGCACTACTCTTGGACCTTGTAGGAAATCTAAAATGGCAGCTTCTACCCTCTCCTTGTTGCTCTCTTCTCCCCTTTTCTGTTGGTCTAGTTTTGCTATCCCTACTTCTACTCACCAAAGAACTGCAGTTGTTGGTGTCTGGAAATACAACAAATAAAGAATAAATACAGGTGGTCCTCACTTAACGACCACTTCGATGGTGTTCAACAAGTGGTACTTACAACAAATCTTCGGAGTTCTGGCTATTGCAGCATCTCCACAGTCATGTGATTGCAATCTGGGCACTGGGCACCCAGCTCGCAATTATGATGTTGCAGCATCCCACAGTCACCATTTGCGATCTTCTTTGCCAGCTTCTGACAAGCAAAGTCAATGGGGAATCTGGCAGGAAGTCACAAACGGCGACCACGTAATGTGCTCATTTAATGACCCACAGGGATGGCAATTGGGGGTGCTGGAATTGTCACTGCTAAGTGGCGCTGTCACATGATGTTGTGTTTTACGACTGCGATGGCAAGTCCCAATTGCTGCTGTTAACCGAGGACTATCTTTATCGAGATGGAGTAAATTTTTAAAAGTTATGAAACAGTTGTCCAGCATTGTTATGTACTTTGGCTATACAGTGGTACCTTGGTTCATGAACGCTTCTGTTCACGACCAATTTGGGTCACGAACAGCACCGTTCGCAAAATTTTGCTTCCGTTCGCGAACGCCGCATCGGGTGACGAACAGGATCCGCGGCCATTTTCCATGCTGTGACATGTGGTCGTGGCTTCCTGTATGGAGGGGGACTCTCCCTCCAAACAATAACCGCCTCCCCACCCGCCTTCCTGTCCTCCACGCCAGAAGTCGCCTCGAGCAAGGTTAGCGTTCTCTCTCTTCGTACTGTACTGTACTGTACTTTGTTTCATATTTTTGTGGTTTAAAAAAAAAATACATATGGTTCAGAACAGATTAACCATATTTACATTGAACCTTATGGGAAAATTTGATTCGGGCCGTGACCAATTCGGGTCGCGACCAGAGTCGCGGAACGAATTAAGTTCGTGACCCGAGGTACCACTGTATATGAAAAAGAAGAAAAAAACCCTTCCTGACGCACTGGGGGAGTCAAGAGATGAGGGAAATGCCAACTTGCGGCTGCTCAATCTCATTCCTTCCCTTCTCCCAGCTTGCTAGGCACTCTTACTTGTATTGACCACCAGAAGGAAATACATGACCGGTTTCATCCTGTATTGGGACTCATCAGGTATGCGTAGCCAGATACTTCTATGGGGTTAAAACCCTATAATGGGACACAACACAGTATATACACAACACAGTAAAAATAGAGACCCTCCCCCCGCAAAAGGGGTGGAAATCATGGAAAACTTTGTACACAGAGACATGATATAATGCAACATCCATATCTGTCTTCTCTGACAGCTTAAGGGAAGGCAGACTGTATGTATATCTGTATGTATGTATTTAAAACATTTGTATAGCCGCCCATCTTAAGACCGACTCTGGGCTGCTTACAGCCAATAAAACAATATATACAATCATAAAACAAAAACAATAGGAACAAAAAAAACAAAACAGAAAAACCTGGTGCCACAACTGCACTCCCCTGATGCAACCCACATTCCCGTGCCATGTAAGGCTTTGAAGGTAATAGACGGCATCCTGAATTGCACTTGGAAGGAAGCTGGGAGCCAATGCAGCATGGCACGGTGTGGGCAAACTGAGGGGTACCCAACACCGCATGTGCTGCTGTGTCCTGGACCAGTTATAACTTCTGGGTGGTCTTCAGGGGCAGCCCCTTGCACCTACTATTCTGACAGGCACTGTCACAAAGCAACTGCATTTTCTTCTTTCAAAAACAGTTGTGTGACAGCTTGAAAAAGTCTGACTTTTTTTTAAAAAGAAAAGGGATCCTTTCTCTTCTAAAGGCTGCCTCATGAGTTGGAGGCAGGGCTGATGGTGGTGGAACTGGAGGCATTAGAAAACTTGCGCTCTCCCAAATTGTGCTCCATTTACCTGCTTTTTGTCACAGTTAAATGGTATCAGATGCTCAATCCCATGCCCAGTTTACTCTAGCAGTGCATATCGGCTTTCATTTTGGTTTCCCAAACTGCCTCACTCCTTAGCCCCATTTGCATGGATGTCTGCTGAGGGAGAAGGGGCGCAAATGGCATCATACACGCGATTGTACAAATTATGTTTGTGTGGCTTGTACTGGATGCCTACGCTCACATGGCAGCATCTCTCCTCTAAGGAAACAAAGGAGAAAATATGGGATCAAGGTAGGCAAAATACACTTCCCCAGGGAAAATAAATGGTCATAAAAGGATGCTGATTCAGATACTAAGCAGTAGCAGAAGTGCTAGGAAGCAAGGGCATTTGACAGCACTAAAGGAAAATTGACATCTTAACACATTCTTGGACCCTTTTGTTCAATCAAATACTTCATATTCTGATTAAAGGTATATTGTAATTTGGTGTGTGTGGGTGTGCCTTTGAGTCAGTCTTGACTCCTGGTGACTCCCTGGACAAGTCCCTACAGTTTTCTTGGCAAGGTTTTGGAAGTGGTTTGCCATTGCTTTCTTCCTAGGGCTGAGAGACAGTGACCGGCCCAAGGTCACCCAGCTGGCTTTGTGCCTAAGGTAGGACTAGAACTCACGGTCTCCTGGTGTCTAGCCCAGTGCCTTAACCACGACACCGAACTGGCTCACGTTGTAACCTGCATAAGTCTACACAGAGGGGTTCCATCCCCACCTGCTTTAAGGCTTGTCTTTCGCCTCCAGAACTGCAATAAACTAATTTGTGCTTCAGTGGAATTGTATGCTATCTCCGGTTTAAAATGAACTCTTCAACTTTCTCCTACATAAATAAGCATCTACTGCCGTTGGCCTGCAGGAAAAACCAAAGAAAGCTGCTGTCACTCTGAGTGATCTTGACTGCAGGAACCCCAGACCTCTGCCCTGAAGTGCAGGCAAAACAGTCCCACTGGAAATAAGAGTACAGTGGGACTTTCATCTGAACAGACGTGCTAGCCCAGCACGGCCGTTCAGTCAAAAGAAAATGTCAGCTATGTGCGTGCTTTGCATGACTGCTGCAACGTGAACAGCAGGAAAGTGATTTCTGGGAGGGGTGAAGGATGCCAGCCCAAAGCTGTTCTGCAGTGGAATATGGGACATTTAAATCCAGCTGGTTGGCTTGTATGATCAAGTTCCCTTCAGAGAAGCTGAGGCTTCATCAGCTTCATCCTGTGTTAAAAGAGACAGAGCTTGATAGAAACAGGCTCTTTTTAAAAAATTACTGCATCCCCTATCCAGGCCCAAGGATGCCAGTGAGGAAGACCGAATACTTACTTTAAGGCAGCAGTGCTCTGGGTAGAGCGAAGAAGACTTCCCTTATTGTTCCTGACACAGCAAATGCCATTTTAAATGACACTTCATCTGACTTTCTTGCTGCCACTGAGCAATCCGCAAAGGCAGTAGCTGTGGGGGGGCTTGTCACTAACACCTCCAGTGGAATTTCAAAGAACTGAATTGAGTCACTGGCTTCCTGGTGACTCATGGATGCCATTTGATATACATGTTTTTCCATTTTAAATTCAGTACAGTAATTGCTTATAAAGCCACCTAACAGACAGCTGGCAGCTACTTTGTACTTAATATCTTATCTCTGTACTTGGAAAGTTCTCTCTGCCTGTCAAATGTAGACAAAAACATATTTCTCTGAGGGTGGAGGGGAACTGTGTACCCTCTCAGCTCAAAAGTGCCATTCTACACCAGCCACAGTCACATCCAGTTTCCAGTTGTTGTCCCTTGACCAACTTTGCCGTTATATTTAATTACGAATTGCCAACACGGTATTGGGAAGAGTCCAGAAGAGATACACAAAAACGTTTAAAATGCATAAGAAAGCAAAGCTTTGGTAAATGGAAGAGGAGGACTTGCTGCTTGAAGACAGCATTTTACCGATGGTCATTCTCCATCCAATCCACTAGGCAATGCTGCCCAATATGGATTCTATATTTTTTAACCAAGTGTTCCACCCATGATTGACCTGAACTTCACTCATATAAACACTGCTAGTTTCTTGTTACTTTTGTTTTCTGCCTATCAAAAAATCTGGGTGTTTTGACTCCAATTGGAGAAAGACTATATTTTATATTTTTAAAAATGATGGAATTAGCTGTTACACGTTTGTTTGCCCAAACAGTCTTAACTGGTTCCTGAAATCTGCAGGGTGTTTAGAAGAGACTAATCCATTTAAGTCTGCATCTCTCCCCGCTATACACACTTATAGATTTGCAGCATTTTCCATGATGGAGAACTTAAAAGCTTCCTTACTGTTGTGTTCACATTTATGGTTACTAACATATATTTAATGGACATGGATATTTTTTCCTTATGGACCAGTGTGGCTTCCTTTATTATATATATCTTCATCATAATACTTTGAGGAGCAGATTTAGATGGGCACAATAACAGATTTTAATTAGCTAAAACACTGTTAGTTATTAATACATACCTTCAACACTAATAATGGTACTTCACAGCATAAGCAACAGCAACAAATAGCTAAATTCTTCTCTGGAGAAATTAGCAATGTAAAATACATTGCCTTGACTCCTTGGAGGAAAGAGGGATATAAAATATAGTAGATAAATAATAATGAGGGTAATAACAAATACAGTCCTGAGCAAAAACAGTTAATATGATTCTTCTCTAAACTGGAGCCTTCCAGGTGTATCAGCAGACAAATCTCATCATACCAGCCATTGGCCAAAGATGATGGATTTTTTATCTGGTATGTCTGGCTGGCACCAGACGGAGGAAGGCCAACTCAATACATTCAGCCTACTTGATTGAAATTATGAAGACTAAGAAGGAAGAAAGGTGAGCAAGGCTTTAATGTAAAGGATGGGATTTTAAAACGGCACATTAAACTAAAGACAAGATGTAAACAAATTGTTGTGGGAGTAAAATAGGTTTGGGCTGCAACAGTGGACTTCCTTTTACATTACACCATCTGAGAGTCTACTCAAAGTTTTCTCTTGAAAAAGCCATGTAGCCAAAATAATATGCATTTGGGCCTAAAACACTCAATTAAAAAGAATATAGTAACACAAACTCTGGATAAAATAACAAAATAATATAGCCTTTTCAAATGTTCCAAGTATTTAACAGTAAGTGGGTTCACACACCACACTAAGTCCAAAATATGGTTTCTTTCAGTGAACCCAGCCTCTGCAGAAAACTCTGGACTATGGATCAGGGTACTGTGAGTCATTGTGATATATTTCAAAATTATTATTAAAACAAGTCATAGTTTCCTGCAAGGTGTGAACCCAGCTGTAAGGTATGGCAACCCAATAATGATAGATGGGCATTACTTTTACTCCACTGAGTCAAAAGGAGGGAAGAGGGCATGATGGTGAAATGGAATGGATTATCTAAGGGTAGCTGATGCATTCATGGCAGAAGTGAGATTCAGACTGGGAATGTTTTCCTCCGTTGATTAAACTTCTTATCCAACTTTACTAAATTAAAACTAGATTTGCAGCATAATCTTTTGCATGGTTAATCTTAATGCTCACTCTGCATTCAGAAGGTTTAATTCTAAATAAATATGCATAGAACTACAGCCAAATGCTGGAATTCACTAGCTATAGCTCAGGGATGGAGAATATTTAACTGTTCAAATGTTGCTGAACTACCATTCCCAGAAATCATTGCAATTGACCATGCTAGCTAGGGATCTGGGAGTGAGTGTTCAGCAATATCGGGGAGCCTATAAGTTTTTCATCTTTAGTATAGCTGATTTTCAGGTAGGCAATTAAATTTTTGCTGAACTTCAGCTTAGGTGAGTTAAAAGTGTAAAGGCTGGTGGGCCTATGCATCGACTTATTTAGGGCTACTATATCTGTGCTGCAAAAGTCCAGATGACCACTAGATGCAGGCAAGATGTTAGTGTTTTCTTTATCTCATTTTGCTAGCTAGCTCAGATTTTTTGCAGCTCAGATATGGTAGCCCTAAATCCTGCTGAGACTCATTGAGTGAAAGAGCTATAGAGGTAAAAAGCAAAAGCAATTCATTTTTTTCTTGTTTTTTTTGAGCAAGAAGCAATGTTTTCAACATAGACAGACTTGAGCTGACATCCCATTTGACAGAAAGTGAATCACAAAGATGACAATTGTTGCTGTGATTTATTTAGCAAGGTATGATTAAATAACCCATGGCTTCATGACATGTGATCCAAGTAAATGAAGGAGAATTAAAAGTCCTGTAAAAACTGTGAGGTTGTCCAATGCCTGATCCTCAGTAATACAAACTGATCCCATTAGAAAAGGACAAGTAGCATGCATTCCGGCTTGATTCATTAAAAATTAAAATTGAATAAAAATGAACTGAATGGATAATTTAAAAAGGAGTTAATGCATTTGAATCAGTTGTTGCTGCCTCTAATAAGGCTTTATTGTGATCAGCTGCCAGATGATCCAGAAAGATATTGCAGTCAATGGTATCAAAAGCCACCAAGACATCCATAAGAACTAGTAGCACCTCATTCTCCCATCTAGTTTCTCAAATGGATCATTCACAAAGTCAACCCAAAAGTTCTCAGCCCGCTAATAGAAAGCAGGAAGGGTGTCCAATTACAAAACAAAGCAAGACTTCTGCATTTTTCAACTGGTATAGTTTGTTATTCAAAGTATTAGCCTTCTTTCAATGAACTCCTTTTCCATTGTGAAAAGAAAAGAAATCCTTGAATTAACATAGCATTCATATTTGTTTCTATTTTTTAGTTCTACTGAATAAATGTATAGTGTCTGGTAGGGAAAAAAGTATCTGGAACACACAAATGTTCATCCAGCTTCTTTGTTCTCTGGCTTATTAAGGTTTCAAGCAACTGTGGGTATTTCTATACCACCAGCACTTCCACCTCTCAATTTTCAGTCACCCTCACTATCTTCTGTTCTCTGCTGGCATTCTAAACCATATGCGCTGCAGAGGAATCTTGAGCCACTCATGCTCATCCTCTGCCTCTCCAGTGACCACAAAGAAAGTGCAAAGGGTATCACCCTCTCAGTGTCCTGCCCCCTAAGCTGCCTCCAGCCATAGAGTAACAAAAAATAAAAAATAAAATAAAATAAATAAATGGATTGTTTATACCTCTTCCACTTCACATACCCAATCTATTTTCCCCTATAGTTGCATTTGTCTACATTTGCTGGTGGTTTGCATAACAACAACAACAAAAGAAAATGAATAATAATAAACAGAAAAAAATTAATAAACTAAGCCAAAAAATACAAATGTCAGAATAGTACTAACAATGGTATTCCCTGAAACATTCTATGGAAATGAATATTAGACTTTGAAGAAGCAGGATAGAAAGAATATTGATGCTTTTGAATTTTTGTGTTGGAGAAGACTCCTGGGAATACTGTGGGCAGCCAAGAAAACAAATAAATGGATCATTGAACAAATCAATCTAGAGTTCTCACTTGAAGCACAAATAATCAGGCTCAAATAATCCTACTTCAGACACATTATGCAAACACCTAGCTCGCTGGAGAAAGCTTTAATGCTGGGAAAGATGGAAGGAAAGAGAAGAGGACATGAAGCAGCAAGGTGGGTGGAGTCAGTACAGTGGCAATGGCTGCACCATTGGAAGACCTGAAGGACCAGGTTGGGGACAGATCATCATTGAGAAAATCTATCTATGTGGTCACTGAAAGTTAACACTGATTTGATTGCACATAATCAATCCATCAATTAAAAAGGTTGACCTAAAACTATACTGTAAATCAAAAGCTAAAAACAAGTCTCTGTTGGACACTCTGCACATATTTAGTGAAGACATAGAATTGAAATATGGAGATAAGGTTATAGAAGAAGGGCTACAGCTAATGAATGGAAATGACATTAGACATCTGGTACCTGAAGAAGGGTACAGATATCTAGGATTCATGTAAACTTCTGATTTATTGCACAACTGGTTTAATAATACTATTCGTTCAAATGAGGCCAATTTTTAAAAAATCTAAACTAAATGGCAGAAATATTGTTAACATAATAAGCACTTGGGTAGTTCCTGTAATTAGATATACTGATATATACTGAGGGATAGTTGACTGGACCCGAGCTAGATTGGATAATCTTGATCAGAAAACAAGGAAACCAATGACCAAGCATCATGCACTTCATCCAAGAAATGACACTCTCAGATTATAAGTACCTAGAAACAAGTGTATTAGAGGACTATAGCAAATAAAGCAATTGTGGAAAAAAATATATAGTCTGAATTATTATATAAGGAAAAGAGGCTCTACTTATGGATGTTTGTAAGGAAAGGCTTCTGAAGACAACAAAACCTAAATCAGAATATAAGAAGGAAGCAATTCAAATTCGGAGTAACACCTGGGAAAGCATGGCCAGTATACATATAATATTGACGGAAAATCAAATCAGAATCTGACATGGTTGTGGATGAAATCTTTAAAAAAAACCTGAGGGAACAAATCATATCTTAGTAATAAGCCCTGTACTGTAAAGCCTATTCCATCAACGTTGAAATTTAACATATTTCTGACAATGTCAAATATTGATTCTGTAAAATTAAGGATGAAACTGTAGATCATCTCATTAGTGGCTGTAGTAAAATGACAGAGTTGTAAAAACTGTCCATTGGGATTTATACAGAAAATCTGTCTTTGCTGTTTGCAAAACCACTGGCATCACGTACCTGAAAAAATTTTGCAAAATGAGATCAACATTTTGTGGGATTTTAAAATTCAAACTGATAGGTACTTAGACCATAATATAACAGACATTACAATTATAGAAAAGAAGATGTGGTTTACTGATGTGGCAATACCTGAAGATAGTCAAATTGATGAAAAACTGGAGAAGATAACAAAAACTGAGGTCCAAAACTTATGGAGGAAAAAATGATTGTCATGCCAGTTGTAAATGAAGATCTTGATGCAGTACTAAAACGATTCAATAAATATTTAGACATTTTAAACTTTCTGAATTTAACACGACTAATTTTGCAAAAGATCACCTATTTGGAACAGCATACATTTTATGATGATACCTGCTTTGCTCTTAGGTCCTTGGCTGGGACCCAAATCATTGGAGTCAACACCAGTCTATTACATTGTGATATTCATTGGGGAGGAGGAGGAGGAGGAATCAGGGGATCTATGAAAAATGCAAGAAATGGTTAAAAAAAACTCTAAACAAACAAAAACAAACAAAAAATAAAATCTATCTTGCCAGCTATCTTGCCATTATTCTGCTGTTGCATTTAAAAGTCCCTGTAACTTGTCAGTAGGGTGAGATAATATGCCAGCAATTTCTACCTGGGTACATTTCCCAACAGATACAACTATAGTTGCATATTGTTACAGTGAATAAATCTGAAAAGTAGGAACTGACCAAAGATAAGTTCCAAATACCACATATGCAAATAGACAGGCTCCAGGAACAGGATGCTCAACCACCAGGGCTGGAGAAGAGAAGCGTCTTTGCAGCCTGGGTGAGACAATGTGAAAATGGACTGCCCCACCAAGATGCTTTCTGGGAACTTTACAGTTCAAAGGAGGAAAAACAAAAACAAAAAACTCAAAATCAACTTTGTTGCAGTTTCTGATCAATCAGAGCAGAATCAGAAATAGAGAGATTCAATTCTCCAAGCAAGCAATATTATGAGAGCAATTGGATGTACCACTGATTCCCAAGTGGTGCAGAATATCAGTCCAATAGGTTCTTAGTTAAAAAAAGGGCGCACACATGCAGATACAAACAAGCTTAAAGCTTCAAACCCTACATGGATTTCTTTGATATTCTGTGCATCTCTTCAATCACCTAGAGAGTAACAGATGGATGGATGGATGGATGGATGGATGGATGGATGGAGGGAGATAGATAGATAGATAGATAGATAGATAGATAGATAGATAGATAGATAGATAGATATAGATGGACGGACAGACAGACAGACCGACAGATGGCAAAAAACTCCATATGGATTGAGCATTTCTATGTCCAAGTGTGCAGGCCTTAGCTAGATACAACAATGTCAACATTCTAGTAATATTTCCTGAGGGAAAACAACTTAACACGTTGTTTTATTTGTGCACTTTACCTTGTTTTTCTAAACACCTATGGAAGCTGTGCTGAGCATAAGCATATATATCTTTTAAATAAAACAGAACGATAAGTTTTTCAACATAACCTTTTTACATGTCTTGTCTTTCTCTTCCTCATACAATCATAGAACAATCTCATCCTAAAACACTGTAATGGAATCTCCCGCCTTACAGGTAAAGTACAGGTGAAGACCAACCTGTTTTCAAACAATTGTTCCCCATTGCTGTATCACTAATGCTTCCTACTTCACTAGCAGAACCTAATGTTCAGTGACAAGTATTAGAACAGTATAAAAGGCAACTTGTGGGAGAAAGTCAACAAAAAGAAACAACCTTTCAATAGCGATTGCCTATCGTTTTAGATTTATATTTCCTATCTAAACTCAGGAGAATAATCATACATCTTGATTGAATAAAACAAATTCTCTCAAAGGGGACTGCTTTTGAATAGTAAAAATCTCCCTGTAGCAAAACTCAGCTTCTGGGGACTTCATGGATACATCCATGTAGTTTACTTAGCAATAATAGGCTTACAGCTGCCTTCTTCCAGAACATTTCCCAGTATAACTTCCATCTTGGTACTGCCTCATTGTCTCCCATACAAATGCTAACCACTTCAAACCTCTCTCTCTCTCTCTCTCTATCATCTGTCACAAGGAGCTGCCACTAAAATGCAATAATTCAGTCTGTTATATTCTCTTCCCCTCTCATTGAAACAATGCTTCCAGAATGAGTTGGTATTTCTTTGAGCTATGATTCAATTAATAAACTCAACATGTGCTAAATGCTTATCTGGAGTCTATCGTTTGCATTTTTTAATGCTGTCACTTTGCATTTCTCTCACTGAAAATGAAATATTCATCAGCCGCTTTGGATGGCAAGTAACCACCAATCAGGTCTGAATCCTGGCAACTCCCATGCATGCTTCCTTTGGTGTTGGCCCAGTAATATGTATTTCTTTTCTTTTTGTCTCCTATACCAGTGTTTCTCAACCTTAGCAACTTTTAAGATATTTGAACTTCAAGTCCCAGCCATGGCTGGCTGGGGAATTCTGGGAGCTGAAGTCCACATATCTTAAAGTTGCTAAGGCTGAGAAACACTATCCTATACAGCAGAGTTCCTCAACCTTGGCAACTTTAAGACGGGTGGACTTCAACTCCCAGAATTCCCCAGCCAGCCTTGTTGGCTGGGGAATTCTGGAAGTTGAAGTCCACCCGTCTTAAAGTTGCCAAGGTTGAGGAAACCTTCTATACAGTACTAAAAGCTTAAGTGTTGCATCAGCTCATACTTAAATCTGATCTAGAAAACTAAAAAAATTGCTGACAGTTCACTTCAAAATATAAGATGTGAAAAAAATTAAACCAAGCAAAGCAACTAGGGAAATGCACCTGCATTATTACCATCTTTTTCAAAAGAACAGTTTACTACAAAAAGAGCAATTGCTTCATTTTTAGAAGTCAGAAAATATAACTTTTATTAGCAAGTCAGTGATTGACTAATATTTAAACAATTACTTGATCAGTGTTACTCAACATTCTGCATATTGTTTACAGTATTTTTTCAAGGAAGACAAATAAGTATCACAATAGACAGAGAAAACATCATCAAGATGTAGTGATTATGGCCTACAATCCAACACTTAATTGTGAATAAGTCTTGCCAAATTTGGCAAGAATGTCTCCTAAAAATGCCTTCATTGGCTGAAGTCCCATAGCAGCAACAATATGTATGTTTCCCTGAACTGAAGGGGCTTAGTTTTGAGCACATAAGCATAGATCACTGTGTAAATTTGTTCCATTTCAAATTGTATGTGCACTCTGATTTGAATGCACACATAAATCAGAATAAAATGCTATGCTTCTGTGTCCCAGCAATGAAAACTCACGGGAACAAGAGTGAGCATTTAGTTGTTGGCTGTTCCATGAAAGGCACATCCGTATTGCTGTTGTAGTCCCTTGGGACTACAATAGAAAAACAATGACAAGACTTATACCTCCTTTTTTAAAAAAAAAAATAAATCTCTTTTTAAATATGAAAATAAAATAAAAGCAAGATCACCCCCTGAAACAACTCAGATGATCAAGGAAGGACAAACCTTCTAATCTGTTCCATTCATACAAATGAATCACTACTGGCAAATATCTATCAATTACTATGAGCATAATTTTCAAAAATCATAAATAAAACAATTCTAATTAGGGGATTTAAACAAGTGTTTGTTACCCTTTCCTTTGGGGTCACAAATTTGAAAAATAAATGTTGTGTTATATAAATACCTCAGTAGTTTGAAGGGGTTGTTTAATTATGTTTTTCTTCTTCCTGATAGCTCTAGAATCTATCACATAGTAGATCCCATAGCTATACATGGTAGATTCCATAGCTATAAAAATTATATGCTACCCAGTTGGATTATGGTGGAGCAAACAAGCATAATTTTCTACATCTGTTTGGAAATTGTTGCATTCAATAGCCTAATGTCATTAACTGATCAGCTTTAAAGTTCTCCACCAGTGCATTATTCCCCTGGCATATTTTTAATATTATAGTCTAATATCATTACTACTCATTTGCAAGTATTAATGTGTCAAATCAGCCAAAAAGTGGAAACATCCAATATTCAGCTGAAAAGAGTTCTTACTTTCTTATGGAGGCAGCAAATCTGTGCCGAAGCATAAAGGCGGCTATGATTCAGGGAGCCGAGTGACCTCTGGGACATCACGATGCACACGACTGAGATAGAGAAGTCAAGGTCATAAATCCTGAGGTGAAGCCTTTGAAAGCAGCAAATGAATATTTGACTGTTTTCCAGGATTCCTTTTTTAAAATCAGTTTCTTTCAGTTACATTCCTGCTAATACCTTGCTCTGACTGATTCAAGTACTTCTGTTAAAGGATGCAGCATACCAGAGTTCTGAAAAGGGCTCCTGAATCCCCTCTGACAAAGACTGTTAAAAATTCTGAAAACTGGCAGTACGGTTTTGTGCTATTCTGAGGGAAAAAACCCAGAAAAAATGTAATGAAAGCCTTAAAGTAGCCTTAGCGTAATTTTTAAAAGAAGCTTTTAGTGCTCCTTCCAGAAGCCTTCAGCAAATTGCAAATTCTGACCTAGCCCAAATATGTGATATGGGCTTATTATCTGCTTTGCACCATTTTTATATAGCCCTTGGCACTCCCTAAAATGTTACCTGCAGCATCACTCCTCTACTTAGCTATGTGGTTTGTTGCTTTTGGCTTGAGTAATGTGTGAAGCCAACCTCTGTAATTTGTAAACTCTATTTTGTATTTAACATGTTGTATAAACTAGCCAACTGTACCAGCAAACCATTATTAAACCAGTGTTTTGATTAAATTGTTGGGTTAGAACTAAGGATACCCAGGTTCAACCCTACCCTCAGCCATAGAAGCTCACTGGCTGATTTTAGATCAGTCATTCTCTCTTAGTTCAACCTACCCCATAGGGCTTATTGTTATGGGGGAAAATCAGAGGACACCACCTTTTGCTCTTAGAAGAAAAACAAGATAAAAATCAAACTTGAAGGCAATTCAGTCCAGTTCCCCGCTGAGTGCAGAAATTTAAATTAAGACATCCCTGTGATAGGTGGTTATCCAGCCTCCACTTGAACACATTTAGCAAAGGGGGTCCTATCACTTATCTGGTAATTAATACTACTATCCTGTTAGTTAATACCACTATACTCCTGTTATTGGGAAGTTGTAACATTCAGTTGTAATCTGCCTTCCTGAAACTTTAATCCACAGTTAAGTGTCCTGCATTTTGGAATAATAATTAATAACCTGTGTGGTATCTTTCAGGTATTTGAAAGTGCCTTCGTATCCCTGCTCAGTCTACTTCATGGTAAAATATTCTGAGTTCCTTCAATCTTTCTTCATGGGACTTAACTTTATAATCCTCTGATCATCCTTGTTGCTCTTTTCTGAACCTGTTCCAGTTTGTTTGAATCCTTTTTGAAATATGATACCCAGGTGCATAGGGAAGGAAGAGAAACAAAATGTAGATGTCTAAGTCAACAGTTTAGCAATGTTTTGGCTTTTATGTGCTGACACAAATTTAAATACACAAATCTACTGAAGGGGACTTGTAGCAATCAGTCAGAAAAGCAGAAGTGGTGCTTCAGCACAGCTCCCACGGGATGCTACCAGGCCGGCAGGGGATGTCAATGACATCACAATAGTGGGTGTGTCCATACATTGTTACATGTATGCCGTGTGTGTGACATATGTTAAAAAGGAACTGGGCTTTGACTGTCTAACAGCATTTGCCATTTTGCCATTGCTGACATCCCCGCCCCCTCAGACACCCCTGAAACTGTAAACTGTATAAATTCAACGTGGCACTACCTCTATAGCAACTTCCTCTACCCTGGTCACTGCACACATTCTTCTAGAATTTCCAACCTGTATGTTATTCCAACTCATCCAAGGGCTATGGACTGGGGAAGGCTTTAGGATTGGGTTGTTAAATTTATGTGCAAGCAATGATAAAACAACAATCATTAGAAACTGAGCCCAGCAGAAAAGATAGATTTCACAGAGGTGTAAAAGCATCAATGACAGTGTAGGAAGGAAATAGTTAAACCCTAGGGACAGGGCAGTTAAGTTTATAGACTAAAATAACTGCATTTATGGATACATATAAATATATCCAGACAACAGCTTTACAAGAATGGGCAAAAATAATGGCTTTGATTAAAAAGAAAAACCATTGGTGTATTTGATTCACATTCCCTAGCATTCAGCAAGGGAAATTAAAGAAGCATGAAGTAAAATAAACAGACCCCCCCCCAAACACCCTCCCACACCCAAAACCCTTGTTGACAACAGCAGCGCATTTGAAAAGTGAGTAGTGTGTTGAGCCTGTTGTTTCTGACTCCACCAAGCTTTTTAGGATCAGGGATCAAGACTTAATTACTTATTAAGCCAAGACACTGTGCGCCATATCTAGCAACTTAAAGATTTTAAGGGATATCTAGTTGGGGGAATGGGGGGGCAGCGGCAGCAGGAAAGCTTTACACACAATCAGTCAAAAGAAGACCCAGCTTTATTTATCTTTTGCAAGTCTCTTTTAAATGTGAACAGTTCCATGGAGAGAAAACTCATAATCACAGCTATTTCCAACTCATAATTCAAACCTAAGCTTTTCTTTCTGCCTAACTTCCAACAGGAAAGAAATGAACAGAGAAAATGAATGGAAGATGTATCAGACAAATTAAAAAATAAAGACTTGGCATCATTCCTCATAATGGAATTCTTTTGGCCTGGTAATAATAACACCAGGTTTCCCAAGTGCAGAAAACAAAAGCTCTGAGTATTTAACTCCAGCTCTGAGTTGAATTAAAATGTTCCTGCACCACTCTACCCTCAGCCTCTGCTAAAGGAGGAGCAGAAGAAATCCTTAGTCATGACCTCAGTGCTAGCTGATGCTAATCAGAGCTTAATGCAAGACTTCTGCACCTAATACAATGTAAATCTGTTCCTGAAATTCTACACAAAGCCAGAAAGGTGATAAAAGCATCTGATTACCCTTTGTAGCCAGCCAGAATAAGTTGCAATCAGCAATAGGTACGTCTGGTGTGCATGTTACTGAGCATTTGGGTAGAGGGAAGGGCTCAAACAAGGGTTTATTGATGCAATACTGCAGCTGGATTCATTCACAGTTTAGATTATCCAACCTCTCTAGCTGTTGCTGAGAATCCATTGCAGGACTGAATTCTTCCTTTTGTTCCCTTGAGCCATCTTCTTGCTTTTATCACTGTTTGATTGGGTGCCTTTATTTTTATCATCCTAGCAGAGAATGGGGACAAAATCTTCCTCAAGCTGACGTGTTGGGGAAGTAACCAAAAAGCAATGTAGACAAAGAAGTAAGAAAACAGATCTTGAAAGAACTGTACCTTATAATGGTATCCATATATGAAATATGTTAAGCTCCATGCAGAACCAGCAATAGTAGATGTTGTTCAACTAGCTTCAAATTACTATGGTCCAATAAGAATACAGGATGCTGCCATATAACCAAAGGTTTACTCAACCAGGAAAGGAAGTTAAGTGTATTTAGCCTCCTGACCTTTTGGAAGGCCACCAGATGCCATATGATGACATGGTGATGTCATGGAAAGGGCATGATTAATTTTTTGTGGCCCTTTGTGGGAGCAGTTTGAGAGTGGAAATGGAATCAGAAGGCCTGTGGGAGGAAAGCCACTACAATTCCCATCCTTCACCTTCTCAACCTCCAAGCATGAATTGAATATGCATTGTTAAGTTTGGTGAGATGCCTTGGCATTGGCTAGGAACTGCATGCAGTCCACTCATGATCAAACACAACATTGTCTGCTCTGATTGCCAAAGGTCACCACCCATTCCATCCTTTTTTAATTGACAGTATCAGGGTTTGGAACTGGGATCTGCTAAATGTAAAGTACCTGCCAGAAACATAGCTCTCAAACATGAAATCACTTATTCAAGTCATGAGAACTGTTTCAAGTTAATATAGTTAAACTATCCATTAAGGCTGGATGAACAATTTTTCATAGGTTAGTGCTGCACAATTAACATTGGGTGTGCTATTTTTTTTAGCACCTGCAGCACAGATATAAACTCATCAGAGGGAGGGGATTTTAAACCTAGTTTTCCACTTATGGGTGATTAAAAATTAGGTTAGATAAGCCTATCTAAAATGTAATGTATCATTTGGTTTTGTTTCCCACTGAAAATCGGTGGGAAATCATAATGACTTTATTTCACTATGTGCTACTGAATTTTGGCAATGTGGTCTTGGGTAGGGACAGGTTCTGCAAAAAAGTATTCTTAATACTTCCTGTAAAACAATTCCTACACACATTGTGATTCTACAGCCAAGAATAGTTTTAATAGATGACTCAGGGTTTTTTTTTTTAATAAATCCTTACTTTCTTTACATTTCTTTCTTTCTAAACTTGATTCCTCTAGCTGCGTTGAACCACGACTTACAGATTCTCTCCTTCCTCCACACCTCTCTTTCTCATTATTCTAACCTGATCAATAATAAAGTTATCTGGGTAGATGCAAAATAGGAATTCTGGGAATTGTATCCATTACCTCTAGAGAGCACCAGATCAGGGAAGACTATAGTCAACAGGAAGAAGTTAATTAGGGTACAGCCCTCTGGGGACCAGGAGACCTGTAAGCTTAAAGAAGCATCCAAAGAGCTAAGATCTGCAGAGACCTGCATGCATGCCCTCATCCCCACTATACTAGCATCCTCATATTTGCAAGACTTTTACACTAACCCCTAATAAATATTCTTTAATTGTGTTTGTTTATTATTGGTTATTCTTGAATGGTAAGTTGGGGTCCATTTCTGTTGTTAAAAATCATAAGCATTCTTTTACTGGCAATACATGCAGTTTTCAACCTCAGTCACTGATAAAAGTAAAGAGGAATATTCCTGTGTTTTTCCAAGAACTATACAGTAGCTTTCCCCCGCCTTCACTTTATTTTAGCACACACTAGCACAGAGGATTTCTATCTGATAAAGCATGAAACTAAACAATCATAATAAAGAAGTATAGCATGACGTTTAGCAGCCCTCTCTGGAATTGCCTGAAAACAGAATAGTTTTGCTTTGTCAACACTGTATCTAAAACCAGATCAAACATCTAATGATGCCAGAAAACTCTAATAAATTTTAAATTACAATATGTATAACTTGTATCAGCCAACTTCTATTATAATGACAATATCTTAATTTTGAGCAGAGATGGAATGTTGGGAGTTATTTAGGAATTATCCCTGCAGTCAGGTTAATCATGCATAAGTAACTATGGTGTTAGGAAAAATGAAATGTTTCATTACCTGGATTAACGTAACAGATAGCTTTAAGAAATGATAAGCTGGGCCCATTAAACCCAGTCTGACCATTGTTCCTTTCTTCTTCAACATTTTCACTGTACCATTTTCACAGATGCAGGTGAGGCATAATTCAGAGAATTAACATTATAGATGATCATTCAACTAGGCCACTCTGCATGTACTGCACATTCCTTAAATCCTGACAAAGTCAATGGAACTTGCTAACAATACTGACCTGGTTCAAGAAAGGGCTTCCTAGGTTACCCACCCTTTAATCAAAGTGATAATTTAGATCTAGGCATTCCTTTCATCAGCAAAGTTTTAAGATAATATTCCTCAAGCTGATGAGCCTCAGATGCATAGCAAGGCAGTTCTTATAATCCACAGCCAGCAGGGCCATAGCCTACCACAAGTCATTGGAGTTCCAATCCAATGCAACTGGAGGACACAAGATTGGGAAGTAAGGAACTCTGGTGTGTTTCTTACTTCCCAAACATCCTCTTGGTATCAGCAACGTGGCAGCCAGAGATGCCACAGTACTTGACATTTGGGAGACATTCACCAGGCAACGGAGCTATGTGGCCATTTGAAGGACCAGAGTCTTCAGGGGGGGTGGAGTCTCACTCCTCCCATCAATTTCAGGGGACTGGGTCACAAATGAAAATGCAAATATACTTTAAAGATGGAGGGGTAGAGTCAGGGGGAATCGTTTAAAAAATTATTTTAAAGTGAGAGGGAATTTAGATGGAAAATTAAGTATTTTAATTTATTGGCATCTGAAGGGCTACAGGGTGTTGAGCCAGATTTTCTTAAAAAGAGCAGGATATGCAAGTTTGGCAGGTCATACTTAAGCAAGTTGGTCCTGCTAAAGATTGTTTGATGGAGTCTAGTTGAACTTACATTCTGAAAAGTCTGACTGTGAAGAGTAACCAAGGCCATGTGCATGCAGTTTCATAAGTGAAAGTGATCAATAAGATGAGGAAGGGAAACAGATGAGGCCCTCCTCCAGCAGAATTGCTCAGTAATAGCTTTGGGGAAAGCCACATAGATGTAACACAGCGGTTGAAGAAGATCATAAGCACTGGTTTACATATATGCAATTCCTCATCCAGAAGGTTTCTTTCTGGGCATATATAGTTCCTTGATGAATCAGGAGAAAAGCTTCTGTGTTCCAGCAGAAATATAAATTAGTTTCTGTCCTGTTTAATAAGTGGGGCCAAGAAAATGAGCTATGCAGAAAGAGAGCTGCAATATAGGGAAGGGATTGTTATCTAACAAATCAAACCACATTTAAACACTGAATCCCCCATTCCCATTTTAACCCACCTATTTACAGAAAATATTTTTCAGCAAAGCACTGTTTGCGATGGAGGGAAGGAATAGAAAAGGAAGAAGGGATACAAAGAAACCCAGATTGCATTGGTCACTTTAACTAAAAAACAGAAAGTATCTCATAGGATTGGCCCCAGCTGATGAATATTATTAGTTCTAAGTGAATCAATATTTGTAGCCTCTATTAAGACAAACATTATTCTTATTTTTAGCCTTGCTAAGATACATTGTAGTTCAAGTGTCACTTTTACAGTTATAAAATAAATGGGCAAGCTATATTTCATTTCTCTGCCATTATACAGTATAAACCAAGATTATACCCGGATGGTATTTCTGGATCATCCTCATACTTCATCAGATTTTCAGTGCTGTTATATACTGTTTAACCCAAGTTGAAAATAAGTTTACAAAAATTAACTATCCTGCTTGTCTGTGCATTTCTGCAGAAATTATATGTGGCCCCACAGGGAAAAAACAACAAACAGTTATAAATATCCCAATCCAGTTGCCAAACGCAATGAATTCGTAGATGCCACAAGTAACCAAGAGGGTGGTTAAGTAAAAGCCCAATTAAACAGACTTCTCTTTATCAAGCTACAAGTTCATTATATTATAAATTATGCATAACAGCAGTCTAACAGCTGGATTAAACTTGATGGTTTGCATTTTATCATTCATCATGTTTATTATAATATAGGCATGCCTCTGAGATATTCTAGAACAAACAGACAGCCTTGTTCTTTGGGAAGGGGCAAGCTAAAATCAATGTAGGTTTCAAATAAGTTTTCTTGACGAATAATTCAATGTGCTTATCTTTAACATTCCTATGAACTTATAAAATAGAAGCATGGCATTATTTCATTGCAGTATGGATCAGAATGAAATTCCAATGGAAAACAAAAAATTGGAACACAATTACTGACTGTTACTACTATCCTCATTATTTATATTCCAATCTGTCTGAAAAATAGATTGTATTCTAGGAATAGACTTTGTCCTGTTCTGATCTGTCAGTAAGCCCAGCTGATTTCAGTGGATAGAGTTCAGGCTGAGAAGTTAAAACAAAGTTACGGCAAAGTTATAAACTCATTTTGTTAGCTTTGCAATCTCTTTTTCTGTTTAGATAGTTTTCTGCAAAGTATCACTTCAGTCATTCATAAGAAACTGGTAAAATTAAGGTGTTTTAAAAATGCTTTGTCATAAAGATTATCACATTATTGTTTATGGGCTCATTTTGAAGGCCTTCAATGACAAGTCAAAAATTTCCAAATATTACAAAATGTATATTACTTGACTTATTATCTGATAATATACCACTGTCTGGAACCAAAAATATATTAAGAGGAAAATTTGATGTTCTGTGGCTGACAATGGAAAGGTCCCCATTACACAATATATTCTCTCTTTAGAGCAGAGGTAAACCATGTTCCTCATGCATATTTTCCATCTGGGTAAGAAGGGGTTGTGGGACCTCTTACAGGGCTGCTATGAGGATTATGCAAAATAACTTTTGGATCAAGTCACTCAGATATGCTCAGAGTTAGATTCTGGCTGTTTTCAGAGTTAGTCTTCTGCCCTGGAGATGATGACCTTGTCCAGTTATCTGGGTTGAGTTCAATCCAGTTACTCTTGAGGAAGTGGACAAAGTCCTTGGATTGTTGAGTTCTGCCACCTATCTGTTAGATCCATGTCCCTCCTGGTTGGTCAGGCCGCCCAGGAGATGGCATATAGCTGGATCCAAGAGGTAGTAAATGCTTCTTTGCAGGAAGGAGGGGTTCCACATGCCTTGAATGAGGTGGCCATCACTGAACCCAGCAATACTGGACAATTTTTATCCACTTTCCAACCTTTCTTTTTGGAGGCAAGTTGTTGAACAAATGGTGGGCCTATAGCTTAAAAGGGCCCTGGAGGAAGCAGATTATGTGGACCCAATACATTCAGGTTTCAGGCCAGGATATAATATTGAGACAGTATTAATAGTACTTGTGGATGACCTCTGGCAGGCTCCTTGATTTCTTGTGGCTTTTAATACCAGTGATGATGGCATCCTTCTGGGCCACCTAAGAGAGTTGGGAGCGAGAGGCATAGTTCTTCATGGGTTCTCCTCCTTCCTCCAAAGCTGGTTCCAGTCAGTGTCAGTGGGGGGAGAGGTCTAGCTCTAGGCTTCTGTTCTGTGGATGCTGCAGGGCTTGACTCTGTCCCTGCTCCTATTTAGCATCTACATAAAACCTCTTGGTGGTATGCTGATGATACTCAGATCTTTGCCTCAGGCGTTCTTCCCTGGGCCATCCAAACAATGCTGTGGAGGTGCCTGGAGATTGGATGGGTCTGGATGGGGAAGAATTGACTTTGATTCAATCCTGACAAGATTGAATAGCTGTGGGTTTAGCCTCTCCCCCCCCGCCCCATCTAGCAAATTGCCATCTTTAATTCTGGCTGGGGTTACCCTGGTACATAATCTGGGGGTCCTTCTGGACTCACAATTCCTGCTTGAAGAGCAAAAGTCAGCCATGGCCAGGAGAACCTTTGCACAAATATATCTTGTATGCCAGCTGCACCCTTCCCTAGATTAGGAGGCATTGTTCACAGTCACTCATGCCTTAGTCGCCTCCCAATTGGACTAATGCAATTCACTCTACATGGGCTACCCTTGAAGAGTATTCAGAAGGTTTAGCTGGTACAGTGGCACGGTCAGTAGTGGGTATATTGTGGTATGCCAACATAATACCACTGCTGCTTGAGCTGCATTGGCTCCCAGTAGGCTTCCAGTTGCAAATCAAGGTGCTGACTGTCACCTTTAAAGGCCTTTATACCATGGAGTCATGTTACTTGTGGGACCACCTATCTCTGATGGTTTCTGCCTGCCCCACTAGATCTGGCAGGGTAGGTATGCTCTGGGTTTCCTTGGTGAAATAGCATCACCTTGCAGGGCTTTGGAAGTGTGTTTTTTCGTCATGGCGCCTGCCTTATGGAGCAGCTCCTACCCCCCAAGATACAGATAGCTCCAACACTACTGGCCTTCAGGAAAGAAGTGAAGATCTTACTTTCCCCCCAGGTGTGGGGGTCAGGATGTTCATGGACCTGGCATGATGTAGCTGATTTATGGATGTGAGTTTTATCAGGGCCTCAATGTTGTTTTTCATTTCCAATGTTTTCTTTTTTAAAAAAAAGTATTGTGTTTTTATTCCTGTTTACCACCTAAAATTTCTTCTGGTAGTCAGGCAGCTAAATAAATCTGTTTAAAAATAAATAAAATATTATGTAATTCATCCCTCCCCAAACTGGTGCCTTCAGAGGTATTGAGTCTAGAAGTCTAAGAATTCTCAGTCAGCGAGACCAACAAGGCTCAATGGGAATTCTGGAAGCTGGAGGAACCAAGTTAGGAAATGAGGGTAAAGGGTCACTTGGAGGACTGCAACAGAGTGACCCTTTTGGAAAAATTATTCTTTAACTACACCATTGAGCAAGAGTGTGCTGTACTCACATGCATCAAAAAGTTTCAGGCAACCTCAAAATATCTCAACACCACAATGGGATTTTAAAACATTATACTTGTTTATTGATAAGGTAATTGGCAATCTGTCTCACATGTCACCTGCATCTGCATAACCAAACTTTCCTCCCTTCCCCCATCTCAATTTAATTCCTACATCAGTCTAATCATTCTAGCCATCTGATAAAATGAGCTACAGTTCATATATATATATTTCTCTCTCACACACACACATATATATATAGAACTACAGCTCATTGTATCAGATGGTTAGAATGGCTAGCCCAATGTTGTCCAAACTTGGCCACTTTAAGATGAGTGGACTTCAACCCCCATGCTGGCTGGGGAATTCTGGGAGTTGAAGTCCACTCATCTTAAAGTGGCCAAGTTTGGACAATACTGGGCTAGAGCCTTTTAATAACATGTGTCAGTTGGAAAAGGTAATACCAAACTTTTTCTGATTTCTTGTATATGTGGGAATGTGTGGGTATGTAAGTATGTTTATGTGTATGTATGTATGTGTGTATGTATGTATATATATATATATATGGAAAAGAAATACATTTCCAAATGAGGAAAAGTTTTGATAGTGGTAGCCAAACCAAAAGATCCGTTAAAGAGCCCCTTAGATTATTAAGATTAGGCATGAATTCTGAAGAACAACAGATACAAAGAAAGGACACCCACAACAGTTTGGGTATACAACACGATAGTCTTTTTAAAATGTTTGGAAGCAATGATCAGGACTGGATCAGTTCACTGCCTCCAAACATTTTAATGGAACATGTGCAATTCTGTAAATGCCCAATCATTTTATTCTTAACCTGAATTATATTATCCTGGATAACAGATACACACTGTAAACCAGAAATGTCTCTAAAGTAGCTGCTTTTCTAGAAAGCCATAGGCCCTCCCTTTATATTAGACAACCTATAACTAATCCAGTTCCTTCAGCGGATATTACTTTACTCCAGTCTTAAGTCTATCGCTTTGCAGTGAAGCAGTTTTCCATCCTCAAACAGATTATTAAATGCAGTCGAAGTCTACAAAATGTGGGAGCCATCAGCCAAACGCAGCCAACCAGCTAGATACAACAGTACTCCAAAGATTAATATATGGTTTTTGTTACCTCTGGAGACATACAAGGGGAAAAGTGCAGCCAGACTGTCAAGATGCAATATAATGCTACTGGTCGTAGTTCATCTTGCTGGGTGACAAATCATGCAGGACTGTTGCAGTAAAAGAGTACTGTAAATAGCGTTATAAGTTCAGGCTGCCCTAAAGAAAGACAAATAAAAAGCTAAACCAATCTAAACTGGATCAGAGTTGCCTATGAGGTCATGGAGCAAGGTTTCAGATTTTAAAAAAAAAAGCCAATTTAAACTTGCTTAGCTGCATCCTATAATCCTGTCATGAATTGGACTTAGTTTTATTTCATCTTTATAGCTCCAAAACAAATAAAAAAGATTTTTCTCTCTTTTAATTGTTTATCTCTCCTTACCTGTTTCTTCTTTTGAAAAATTGTTCCCCTCTCCTTAAAAGGCAAGAACCAAGTGATTTTTAATTTGTTTTAATTATATGGCAAAAAACAAAAACTCTGAGTATATCCCATCCAGATAAGAATTCAAACAAACTCCACGAACTGGGGTTTGAAGTCAGTTTTCTTGCGAATCTGGCAAATGGCATCTAAAACTGTATTTCTAATCACCGGCATCTTAAAGAAACCCTGAGCAAGTACTCGTGACTATAATCTCTATACTGCAACTTGCTCTTGAAGGTTTCAGTCATCTTCTTCGTTCATTTTTCCTGCCTCTTCTACAGGAAAAAAACAACTCTAAAATAAATAGGCAACTATTCAGTCTGTAGATGCAACAGTTAAAAGGGCATTGGGACTGAAGATGCCTGTGCAAAAGCATCCTCAAAGATGTTGGCACGTGGAGCTCCCAAGTCTACCCGTTTCCCAATGAGTTCTAAAAATTCAAGGATTTATCAAGGGAAGCCCACTGCCGGGATGTTTATAAGCCTATTCAAAGCAGAAGGCATAGGAGCACCTTTTAAACAAGCCACATTCACAATTCTTCCACAGACTCTGCAAAGATCTGCAAGGGAATTAAGTGTAGAAATATTTTGCCAAGGCTTGTATACAGAAGTTTTGAAAATAAGTCAGAGTCAAGCATTTGGAGAAAATAACCACTGGTATTTAATAATTTAGTGAGAAAAAAAACTGTTTTTATAAATCTATTCACATTTCTTTTCAGAGAGCTATGTAGCTGAATTAATAAAATATTAATAATTTATAACAAGACCAATCTGACTTAAATGATCAGAGAGTAGAAAAATGCTTATAGGATTCACTTAAAATCACCAAAATCTGCCTACTTGTATGCTTGTTTCACACATAGCCAATTAATATTAGATAACTCTTACTTAAATTATTCAATTCCACGTTATTATTTTGATCACTTAAATTAAAAAGAGTAGAATTCCTCCTGGCATAAACTAAATAATATATTTTACTAGCATGCCTAGTTGTGGATGTTTTTTCATCACCCAGAGATCGACAGGCACACAGTCTTTAATGAAGTTGACAGAACCCTCAAATCATCTTGGCACATGGACCATCTAAACTTCTTTAATTTGCCTGGCAGATAATGATGACTAAAATCCAAAGATTATCCCAGCATATTTGCTGTACTACAATATTTGTGCCACAGAGTAATTGAAAGCTGACACATGGTTGTGTTATCAAAGACTACCCATTATAATTCATTAGAAAACAAAATAAGGAACTCATGTGTCTATCATCTAAAAAAGAGTATCAGGAAATAATTCCCATTGAGACTCTGGCTTCTGACTGTAATAAAGTTTTATCCTTTTTAATTCCCGTCAGAATCACTAAGTGTTAGCTATATTTTTTAGCCTTACAGAGAAAGAGGGGGTGGGGGAGAGACAGAGGTATAGTTCTTTTCAGGCATTTGAGAAATCTACATTTTGAAGGGAAATTAAAATGCACATCTTGGATCTGCTCCCTCCATTCCTGTGTTAATAGAGTAGATTTAGGAAACCATAACTGCACTCAGTTTAATGAGCTACAATACTCTGCAGAATTGGAAACTGAACTATCAATTTCATGAAATGCTGTCACCACATTCAACTGAATACAGTTATAGTTTTCCTGCAGACCATCTCTGTCATCTCAGGGAAGCTAGGGGTGGAGGGACCAGGGCTCCCAAACACTCCTCCAAGCGCTAGAACTACATAGTAATGGCCCACTAGATCCATATGTTTCTGGGAACGTGGAACAGAACTATCCTAGTTTTGGCTTAACTTGTTCAAGACTGTTGCAACAACAGTGGACAACAGATCTTGAAAAATTGAAAACATAATTCAGTATGTGTGTATAACTTCATAGTTTCTTTTTGCCCAAAGTAGTTATGTTGTACCGTGTGTGTGTGTGTGTGTGTGTGTGTGTGTGTGTTTTTAAGAGAAAGGTGTACAGAAGGGCTCCTCTTCACATGGACAATATTTTTCTCTTCAAATTTAGAAAAGCCAGCACAAGAGTTTGGGGAATTTGCAGAGGTTCTACAGCTGTACAATTCCATAGAGCCAATGGCACATATAATATATCCAGCTGGGTTGGGCTTCACTAGTACTTGAATGGGAGGCCTCCAGGGAATACCTGGATTGGATAGTGAAAACTACATGAATGTATCCATGAGGTCACCAAGAATTGAACTCAACCCAAAGGAGTTTTTTCTTTCATACATGCAATCAAAATATGTAAGCTAACACGATATTTTTTTAAATTGTAATTTAATGAAACAATGCAATCATTAATCTTATTTGATTAGAAGGGCAGTTAAAGTTTCTCTTATTTAATTGCTCTGGAGAAAAAGAGCAAATCCTGGTTATTCCTAAACTGCATACTTGGCTTTGCATGTTTAGCAATATAGATAACCAGAGTAATACTATAACTTTCAGCTCAAAGAGGTAACAAAACTGTTAGTTCCCAGCCATTCGTTTTCCAAAGAATGTGGGTAGACCTTTCGATAAGTTAGCCAATCAAATACAAATATAGGCAAGGACTCTTCCTTGATTCAGCTTATTCCACCTGCTATCTTAACACAAAACAGTGCCCAGATTCAGGAATCCTAGAAGCAGCAGCTGGCAGGCAAAACAGCAATGCAAGCAGCAGTTGAGCAGCAGGGATTGTAATCATAAATGCATTAAGTGAGAAGGGAGGTAGCCTTTCCAATGCCTCTAGAACTATTTTAGCTCTGTTTGCAATGTTGAATTGAAAAACAAATGATTTATTTTCTTCCTTCCAGGTGCATTTATACTCATCTAAAGGTAGCCATAAATGAAACCACAGTACATACATATGCAGCTCCTTAAAACAATTCTTCATTGGAAAGTATCTAATTCTTTTGTTGTTTTATATAAGGCATCATTTTCAGCACTATACTGGAATGAACAGCGCCTGCCGCTCCTACTACTGTTCCTGCCTTCACCTTTTACTCATAAGCCAGAGCCAAAATGGCACACCCCACATACAGGAGGTTTGAATGATTTCCAGGGTTTGCAGAAATATACAACACATCTTTAGGGGGGAAAAGCTCTTGAAGGGAACAGAATCCCAGCTCTATTCAATGGTCATGCAATACTGCTGAAGTGGAAATAGAGAAAAGAAATTGGGAAGGAGATGAAATGGAACATCTTGGGGGACATAGCTAACTATCTGAAAATCAACAGGACACTCCACACTGCAATATTTTATTACACTTCTTATTGGCATTTAAAGAATTGTCCAACTGACTTTTCAGAACTCAAAGATACTTGGTGTCTCTTAAAATATAGTACGTAAAAATGCCAATTTAATTCTGCAAATATTTTCATATTTGTATAAGAGGCCCTGCAGTTTTAGCATCAAATAACATTTCATATTTTTAAAAATATAAATAACCTGTGCAAATATTAATGACAATAGCAGGATTACTAGTATAGATTATAAGCAAAAACAATCTCTACTACTATCCAACCAAAAATATGTATTTCTTTTCTAGGGCCAAAGGGTATGTTGTATACCCCATCTATTAACAGTTAAAGTCTTAATAAAATTATTGTCCTTATGCAGTCTAGGAGCCCTTGCTTTATATTTTATGACCACTACAAGCATATTTTTCAGGCGGTTTGCACATTAACATAAACATTGCTTAGCAACGAATTGATACCATATTTTTAAACTCAAGGCATCAATGATTCTATGATTCTATGAAATGCAAGATGGGTTAATGAAAACAACCTCCGGTGTTCTATTGATAATTTATACCTCTGTGAATATAGATTCTTCCAAATGAGACCATTGAGAGAACTTACAAGATTTAGAAGAAGAAACCCATGTGTTTCATATACATATTAATGACTGAAATGTAGGTACTGCAGATTGTTCTTTAGTTAGAATTAAAAGCTGGGATCCTCTTGTAGGAATCCATTGGGTTTGATGGAAAAGGATTGGCAGAGTTTGTTTGTTTTTTGTTTATTTTAAAGTAAGGTAATGGCAGAAGATGACTTTTCTTCAACCAATATATTTATGCAAAATTATTCATCATGGACTCAACAATTTTGGAACCATGCAATATCTCCTTTTCAGCTACACATCTTATGCCTATCCCATCATGCTATCCAATATCCTTCATCCTCTGATTTTTCAATCATCAGTATTTGTCCTCAATAATCCAAAAGATCTTTTGGTTCCTGGGCTACTAAAAGAAGCCAGTAACTATATATAATATGACAAGAAAGAATGTCGCTCAGAACAAGAACTGATCAATGAATATACACAGTTGTTCATATTTCACATCTTACTTGATATGAAGTGTCAGCAAGGTCACAGTGATGCAGAAGCACATACCACGTTTCAAGAGAAACCACTATAAAACCACTGGCTCTGCTCCATGCAATCTTTTAAGGAGCTGAGAAACATCATTCCAGCAAGTATATATGCTGAGTTATCAGTATCCATATATTTAATTAAGGGAAATCATTGGGTTTTGCTAAACAATTGTTATGGGTTATTGGGTTTCTGTGGCTTCTTTATCAAGAAAGATGTGTATCTAACATTTTAAAAAAGCAGACTGGAGCACTGTATGGAAACATCAGCTTTCCCTTTCTCTACTCATCCTTCAGAACTGGGAAAAGAACAGGTTACAAGAGATTTATAATATGAATTGAAAAGTGCAGTATAAAGGACAAATGTGGGAAAACAGAAAGGCATAGCTTGGGATGCAAGTATTAAGGGAAAATCTTTCCATTGGGGAAAGATTCTAGACTAATCCAGGGCTAAATCTTGTACCAGACAATCAGTTCTGGACTAAAGTGTATCAGAAAGGACCAGAGAAAGGACCAGTCATATTTAAGGCAAAGGTCTGGGAGAGGCTCCTGGTGTGGAAGAAAAAAATTGATACATATTAAAGAGAAAGAAAAATATAAAGATAACAAGTGGAAATTGGTAATGAAATCAGTGAGCAAAATTAATTTGGGTCAGAGGAATATGGTGAGAAATAAATGGCTAGAGAATGACTTTGAGGTGGAGGAGAGCATGATCACTGGCCCAAAGTCTTTCATTGGCTCTGGTCCTGTGTCTTTAATATGAACTTAAAAAGATAGAGGTAAACCTTCATGTTTCATGTCTTCATGTGACAGAAAGCTTTACTGGTGTGATTTCAGTATGTTAGTCATGAACAATCATACAAACAAATAGCTAAATAACTAGCAACCATTTGAAATACCATACTGTGGTAGGAGGAGGACCAGCTTGAGAAGAGCAAAGGATCCTCACCGGGATGATGATTGGGAGAAAGTGGAAGGCAGGAATAGAAAAGATAGCCCTTCCCAACATGACAACCTTCAGATGCATGGGACCTGCCTGTCACCCCCAACCTCTTCCTCACTAGTTGGGAATGGTAGGAGCCACAAACCACTCTTCTGGGTTCATTTGGGAAGCCTGAGCTGGAAAATGCAAGCAAGACTGCAAGTAAATCTGGAAGCTAACAGGTTGTGAGTGGGAAGGAGAATGCAGACCTTTGAAGACCTGAAGAGGAAAAATGGCCCCAAGGGGGAGGGTGAAATTTGAGGGTGTGGGAAAGTATGTCAGCTGAAGGGAGGAGAGGAGGGGCGGAAGTGCATTTGGAAAGGGCAACTGGGGGAATAGGAGAGAAGCCCGCTGTGGAGGAGGAAACCAAGCACCTGGTGCTGCCAGGTATGGCTGCATGAGCCCCTGTGTGTGTTTCTTCACGTTTCGAAGTTTGAGATCACTTCCACTGGCCTCCAGTCCCTGGCAGGAAACGTAAGGCTGTCACTCAAGCACTTCTCATGCGCCTTGCCACTGGGGGGGCTTTTTACTACACCAGCATCCAGGAGAGGAGGAGGAGGAGAGAGAAAGGCCAGCCGCGTGCGTGTGTCTGTGTGTGACAGCCAGGACGTGTCAGGGATGCACATTCCTGCAGCAAGAGCAGCGCCCCCCCCCCCACACACACACGGCAGACACAAAGAGGGCGGGGGAGTGTAGAAAGAGCCGCCGCTTTAGGCTTGAAGAGGGAGGGCGAAGGGCTTTGCACTGGAGGCGGGGTAGGTGACACTCACCTGCTTCGAGATTGAAGGAGATCCTGGCCTCTGCTAGGTAAGGCGTGTCACTCTTGGACCGAACTCTCCGGATGGGTCTCCTGTCTATGTCCTCTTCGGAAGAAGCCGCCATTAATGTGGGTACAGTGAGCAGGGTCGCCCGGCGAGCTGGTGAAGAGGAAGCAGCGAGAGGGATGGGGGTGGAAAAGAGGAGGAGGGCGCACACGCATAGGAGGAGAAGGGGAAAGAGAGGAGCAGGGACACAGAGAGGGAGAGACACCGGGAGGGAGGAAAAAAAGAGAGAGGGGGAGAGAAAAGGAAAACCCGTTAAGGATTTCTGGACTGGAGCTGAGCTGGAAACCCTGCCCTGTCACCTTCTCCTTGCAGCCTTGAGCCAAGCGAGTGAGGCTCCACGTGGGACCCTACAGAATCTAACAAAGCCTGATCTTTTGCTTGGAAGCTGCAGATAAAACGGTCATTTGAGACGGGCTCATTCAAGTCCGTAGATCTGCAGATCAAGGTTGAGGAGCTTGATTGCTTCATTGTATTTCGGTATGAGAGAAAAGCACCAAGGAGAAACGAAAAAGCCGGCTGAGGAAGCACGTGAGATCGTTTGACATGGCAATGCATCAGGTGGACCAACCTACTTCGGTGGAGCCCCATTTACTGCAGTTCTGCTGTAGGATTCACAGATTGCAGTAAGGTCAAATGCAATCTTGGTTTTGTATAAGTATGAAGCCCGTTATTGTAGCTGGCAAACTGTGTTTTAAGGCATAGTGTTTGGTCATTATGGTGTTTTCAGCAAGTGATGCCTTAGTGATGTACGACCTGAGCAGTGCCTCTGAAAAAAATGAATGCAAAAATGGGAACATCACTCCAAAATAAAAGTATTTCTGATAATACTAATAGTTCATGCTTTCCAAAAGTTTTGGGTTATCTGTGCTAGTGGCTGGCTTTCTGGGAGCTGTTGTCCAAAAGCTAAGTATGTCCTCATTCTCAGTGTATGGTTATCAATTTTTCACATTGTTATTATATTAAAAAAATACTCAAAACCAATTTTGAGTATCATGAATGTCCAGAAGTGATTAATTATTGAATATATTATTGCATTTTCATTGTAGGACTTAGAAGAAGGACACAGATGACCTATCTGCTTCAGCCATCCAAGGTCTTGAACTAGCTCACCTCTATGTGTCACCAAGATTTTCATTTTCACAACTTCATATGGTGGACTAAAATTATCACTGAATTCCAGGGGCTGGACTGAGGCTGAGAGATAGTAGCTTATCCAGTCTTATGGCATGGGTTTGAAATTGATATATTGATCAACAAATTCTTATTTCACTATTTAGCCACTACTCAAATTCTTATTTCACAACTCATTTGACAGGGTGGCCATATGAGTTTAGCAGCAAAAACAACCAAGAGAATTGTGGTACCTTATAAAACTCCCACAAATATATCTTATTATTAAATAAGTCTCTGTCTACTAGCTACTACTGTAACTACTGCATTCTACCTCCAAAATGATGTATTGGAATTCTAATTCTTGGAGTTCCCATCAGGCAATGTCAATGAAGTTCTGGGAGTTGTAGTCCCAAACCCACCTTGAGGTCTACAGGTTGGGAACATCTACTTGGCAGCAGTGTCATAAAAACTTCCATCTATGTGAATTTCACTTCCCAGGATTCACAATAATGTCCATTCTGGTTGGGAAATTCTGGGAGTCGAAGTTCATAGGAGACTACTTCAAGAAAAAACTGCTTTATAATTTCAGATTATATATTTTTGGCTGAATGATGAGAATCTGTAAATATGATTAGATGATACAGCAGACACAGCAAAGTAAACACCAAAACTCTGTGGTAAAACGTGGAAGTGCTCCCAGAATTTGGACCAACAGTGGTAATTCAAAAGAAAAATGGTTGAATAGATGTCTATACAAACTACATTTGAGGAATCACTGTGTAGCCACTCAGTACCTACAGAAATGGGCACCATACAAATTAAATAATAAATACTTTTTACAGGACTTTGCTGGGGGGGGGGGCATATTAATTGCCTTGTGTGAGAAACTATTCTGAGAAATTATTTCAATAACTATATTAATCCTGGACAGATCTTTCTAGTTGAATTATAGAATCATAAACTGTAAAGGTTAGAAAGTACCTTGGAAATAATGTACTCAAACCCCCTGTCCAGTGCTGGAATCCACTATTAAGCACTCCAACTTCTGCTCAAACATCCCCAGCAATGGAGAATCCATTACCTCCTGTGGCAGTCTGTCCCATTATTGAACGTCTCTTACCATGAGAACATTTTTCCTGATATAGCGAATCAGGGAATGACCTTGAGGGAAATAGGCAAGAACTGCAATATTACATAAGCAAAGAGGGCTGAAAAATTCCTTAAGTGCTGGGAAAAGAAGATAGTATTCAGAAGAGAGGTAGGCTGGCTCCTCTTGATTCTCTGAGATATAAGAGAGAGGGGAGGTAAAATACAATCAGGCTTGCAAGATTCTGTTACTATAGCTTATCTCATAGAGTAAAGCTCTACTCTTCCTTTGGAGTTAGTTTCCTGATTGGGTCTACTTCACCGGACTGATACCTGGTGACCATTAAAAATCTACTTCCTGGATTCCTATTGCTTCTTGTCCTGTCTTCTGGAACAATACTGATCAGTTCTGCCTCATCTTCTACAACATAGCCTTTCAGATTCTTGAAAATGGCTATCATGTCTCCCCCACAGTTTTCTTTTTACCCAGTCCAAACATTTATTTATTCATTTCAATTTATATGGCTGCCCATCTCAACCTTGTGACTCAACATACCCAGTGCTGCTAACCATTCCTCATACTTTTTTCCTTTTGGGCTCCATTATTGGCACCCAACTTCTTTATCATGTTGGTTGTTCTCCTTTGGTCCTATTCTGGAGGATCCTTTTTCTAAAATATGGTGCCCAGGACTGGACACAATAGTGAAAGTGCAGTCTGACGAATGCAGAATAGAGAGGAACGATGAGAAATACATATTTTCACATTTCAGGTTCTGATACTAATTTTCTGCATCAGCAGTGCCCCAAAGAACATCTTCATGTTTCTTGAAGTAGCACATAAATAAAATCTAAATCTGATCATGACTTTTGCCCTCAGTCTTTCTCTAGGCTGAGCATACAAAAGTGTCAGGACAATGGAGGAGACGTTGCATCAAAAGTGTTGTCTTACCTGCAGTTTTGCAAAAGAAGATGTACAATTGAATGTCTAGCATAATGCATGTTATAGTCTTTATCTAGGGCCCAAGGAACTGATAGTTTGATATGCACATGCAGCTGAGACCACTATTGTATGTGGGCCCTTACAACAGATTCTTGATGCCTTCCATGAACGGTACTGATTAGGCTCAGAGACATTAAGTGCATTTATTCATTTTTGGTGCAGCAAGAAAGTGAAATGTAATGGATGTAGACACTTGCAGGCTCCTAAACCAATTTGCAAGAACAATACATTTCAACAAATAATGCCATGTGGGTATTTATCACATGCATAAAGACATTGGGGCAGATGGTACTGTGAAAATTGGAAAACTATTACCATTAAACATAAACAGCTGTTTTAATCAAGCAACCACAAGGAAATGGATGTATTAAGCACTTAACATTTCAAAATGTAAATGTTTAGGTATTTTATAAATGTGTAATTATACATATATTACAGAAGAATCCAAAAGGGCAAAGACATTGGATTATTACAGAAGGCCTGACACTCCAGCCTAATAGTCAAATATTCAGTATCAATATTCAATCTTATGCCTTTGTGTATCAGCCTAGAAATCCTTGATACCCGTATGCCAGAAATGGAGAAAAGCACATTAGAGGAGATACTTTCAGAACAAGGCCTCTGGATTAAAAATCTATTGTCAAAGGGCTATTGTTAATAATCAGCTGTTAATCCCTGGCCTCCGCAGTTTCTACTCTGCTATAATAATCCTAGGCCTAATCTTTCTCTCCCCTTTTGTCTCTTAATTTCTGTCTATTACACTTGGTGTTTAGCATCTCTGTTTTGTTGGCTCATAATTTCCATTTAATTCCTTTGCTTTTGCATGGTTTTCTGGATACAACTCTCTCTGAACAGCAAAAGCATTGGCAGCTAGAGACTATTCTCCCACCCATATGATAACTGGGCAGCATGTCCAAGATGTAATCCTTATCTGTATTCCTCATTATCTCCAAAAAAGTGGCTCACACAAGTGAGATAAGCCATCATCTATATAACGTGATATAATGCATTTGGAAGGAGGTAATGGTAAATCAGTTCAGTACTGTTGCCAAGAAAACTATGTGGATGTGTCCACCAGAAGTTGAGTTCAGTTCAAAGGAGCTTTTACCTTAATTTATTCAAGGGATTTGTGCTCCATTCTTCAACTAATGCCCCTACCTAGCTGGATCCATAGGAATTCACATTTGAAAAAGCTTGCTTGTTTCATAACTGATTAAGAGCAGTTATTCATCATTAGTCGGGTGGCATAGAAGTTTAATATATTATTACTACTACTACTGCTACGATTTTCTTCATGAATTCATTATATTTTGTTCAAGAACATTCCATGGGACCCACTTCTTGGTTGGGTTAGTGATTTGGGTTGTTGTTTCTTGGCTGCCTGTATTTTTAGTTTTTCTAATGTTTGTCACTGGTTTTTTTTCTATTTTAATTCTGATCACCGCCCAGAGTCACTTCTTGAGATGGGCAGCCATATAAACTGGAAAAATAAATAAATAAAACATACATTTATTTCCTCTTGGTAAGAATTGTAGCCTAATAAAGAGTTTATTTATTTTATGTCAAATTACATCTCTCCCAATAAGCCAGAAACCTTGACCTGTTTAGCTTCAGGAGAAATTTGTACTTGAAAGACATGTCAGCCCCGCAACCCCCCTCCCACAAATATGAGTATCTTTGCATTTATAATGTATAATTTTCTCAGAGCTTTGGAGAGGGGGCAGAGAAGGAGAAAAAACAGATGTCTTGAGGTGGACTTTAAATGAGCTATTTTCTGGGGAAATCTATATAAACTAATTTTAATTGGGATAGCCATGATGTTAATGAAGAGGCTTTCTTAAAAAAATTCTGTGACAGTAGGAGTACTCATTAAATAATCATCTTGCACTATAATTTATTGCCATTTTTCTTCTCAGAGCTTGCCCTTCCCTTAGTGAAGCTTTCTGTATAAACTCAAGTGACAGTGAATGGCTACCTCAAAGAACTCAGCTATAAGCACTGTGCTCTCCACAGGAGATAATGCGATTTTCTTCTGGGAAGGCATTCATAGAATAGCATGGTAAATCATTTTTTTTATGGGTAGGAACTTTTATAAAAATAAAAAAAAAATTGTGACCAGTCTGAGGCTTCTGGAAGTCAAAATATAATCCTTCCAATCTGATGCCCTCCAGGGATGTTGGAATTAAATACTGGCCACAGGGTTTGAATCTTACAAGTTTTACTCCAATATATTTTTGTGGCATTTGGTAAATTGGTAAATGACATATTCAGAAAGCAGAATAACAAAAATAATTGCTACAACTATTGCACTTTTCAACCAAATATATCTTAAAGTTTGGGAAAGTAATAGAACCTCCTCAAATTTAAACTAATCCTGAAATTTTAGGTTGAATTTGATGTTGCTATTCATCTATCAATTAGAATCAAATTCTACTTCTTGGTCTCAATTTATACATTTTTTATTTGAAGGGAAGAAACATATAACTGATCTAGTAGAAATATGCAACTGGCTGAACATATAGAAAATAAAACACAAATGGCTGCATTAATCCTTGGACAGTCTTTTTCAGCCAGAATGCTTTTGTTGTTGTTGTTTCTAAATAAATACAGGGACGGTTGAGCAAGGCTGTGAAGAATTAGACCACTTAGCAGGATAAAGCATCTGAAAAGTAGTGCTTTTACAGACAAGTTATTTAACTGAATAGCATGTGAGACCGGAAAATGGGAGTTGATGCTCTCAATTTAGCTCAGTGGTTATTGTGCAGTGCTGGGCAAGTTATTCTGTTTCTCAGCTGAAGTGCTCAATCTGTGAAAAAGGAATAACATATTTCAATGTTATGCCTACAGATGAGTTTCTTAATCTGGACAACATATGAATGGGACGGGAACTGAGTTAATTAGCTTTTCCCAACATGCCTTCCAAATGTGTTGGACTTCCATTTCCATCATCTCCAGCCAGTCTGCTTCATACCAATTTGTTTATAGTGGACAAGGAATCCTACTTGATATATGCTTTATAAAAGGAAAAGTGGAAGGCTGCACATAAATATTTGATAGGAAGAAATTAAAAAGGCTATTATCCACACAAATAGAAAAAAGCATGCATCTAAAAAAATCTAAAATAATATTAATATCTCTGAAATTGCTCCAGAAGTTTTTTAAAAAATGTATTTTATCCTGATTATCATGCCATATTGCAAAAACACTATCAGAATAGTGCCCAGATCAAACAATGTTCTGTGGAAATGGGTTTGCGAAAGCATCTATTCCTCCCCCCACCCACCCCCAATATCTGCCAAAATCTGGCAATTTCTTCAGGAGCATCAGGGACACTCTTGAGCCACTCCTTTCCCTTAGTAAAAATGACAAAATTATCAATGTTATTTCACAGAAGGATATTACAAAAGAAAGATGAACATGGTATACTACTTTGTATCGCGTGCATCTGTAGGGCCAGGCTTATCCCACTCTGCCTTTATCTTTAGCAATTCTATTATAATTATCATGTTCTAGCAATGATTCACATACACGGAGTGGCACTGCATTCTCACCTATCTCAATATTTTGTGAGATAATTTTAGCAAGGCGTGCCTGAATGAGAAAGGGATGTATTGGTTGTACAGTACAACAATACACTGTGCTGGATTTGATTTTAAAAAGGGGCTTCAGAGTGTGCAAGTGAAGGATGCAAAGGTTACACCAGCCTGCAGTTTTTTAAAGCAGTGGCATCTTTTCTTAGGATTGCACAATCCCCAAAATAAATATGCTGCTTTAAAGAGTTGCAGACAGATGCTAAGTCCATGCCTGAAGCACCTTTTGGACTTTAATCCAAAAAACTCAGTTTTAGGCAATAACTTTGAAGTAAAACATTTAAAATGTTGCACAGGCCCATATGCGTCTGGTCTTATGAACTATAATCTAGAATCAAATATCATTGTGATGAGAAATCACAATGCATTTAGTAATTAGTGGAACTTTCTTGTTGGCTTTAAGTCACTGAATGAACTAAACCGATTCTAACACTTTGGGAGAATAGAGATGTGATTACTTTTTTGTTCTACATGCATACAAGTGTGTGGATGCAGAAAGACATAAATATTTGAAAGAGGCTCCGATTAAACTTTAATTCTGCTAATTCCAATCCTTGTTTTCTGCAACTGCTCTACTTCCCACCCACTGGAATCACTTTAAATGTCTCCTCCCCTCCTGGCAAGGATTATTTCAGTTTTTAACAGAATCTTGTAACGGGAGCCGTGCATTAAACATCTTTGAATCTCCGGCAGATATGTGCCCATAATCCTTTTTCACGCTCAAGATTTGTTAGGAGCTCACTGATCATCGTTTATTGAACTCTCAAATGATGAAGGTAGTCCTGGACTGAAAGGTTTACATGGTTCTCAAGAGATGAAAATGTGCATGTAGGAAAATAGCCTCTATCCTCCAATTCTTTTAATACTGAGAAAAGGAATTCTTTTAGTCAGCTGCTCATTGTTTGTGTAAAACAAGAGGCTCAGTTAAGAATACTCTGATCAGTTATTGAGTCTGGTAGAAAATTCATGCGTCTTTTTCAATTGTAGTGCCACCTGCTGGGGGAACGTGAGAGAGACGAGACAGTACTGCTATTCCGGGGAGGGGGGGGGGGAGTCAGTGAAATCAGAAATGAATTTGTGTACTTTAAATCCAGTTATGTTAATATTATTCAATTAGTACAGTCTAACTTAAGGACAGAATAGGAATTTCAAATATAGCAACAATGACTTACTCTGGGAACATGGTTTTCTATTTTGGCAACCACACCAACATGCCGTGTATTAACAGTGCAATATTAATATCCTGCCTGTACTTGCGCAATTGATTCATAGCCTTATTTATGCCATTTTTGCTTATACTTGTTTATTCTGAATCATATGTATTTACTTATACAGCAGAATGAGGTGTGAATCCTACAAGAAGTCAATTCTTGTCCAACCAATTAGTAGCTGTATTTATTATATGATCCTATATCACATATAATACTACTGTAGAATTTGGGGGGTGAATATGTTAATCATGTAACTGTAGTAGAATCAGTTATCTCATGCTTTTTCTAAGAATGAGTCCCTTTGAAGCAATTTAAATTGAGTAGCAACCATGTACATTTTCCGGAGTAAAAATATTTGTGTATGTATGAAAACTTTTACTTTATAATCATTTTCTTTTAAAAGCACATACAGGAAGATACAAAATGAAAAAAAGCAAGATATCCAGATTATTCAAACTAAAAAAGATAACTCCATCTTACAGTTATTTTAACTTGCTTTTATTAAAAATGAATAGCAATACACTAATTTCTGTTATATGCACGTAGATCAAATTAACAAAATATCAACACCTCTCTCTCTTCCCAAAGCCTAAGTAGATGAGAGGTGATGTTCGTGTTACTTCTTCCAATAACCACAGAAGAAAGTAGTTATAAGATTTTGAATTAAACCATACAGAGATTTGAGAGTGTCCTTTGGGACACATGGAGTTAGACACTAAGAACAGAGGCCAAGAGTATGATCTGCTCAGTGCCAAGGAACTATTTTGTTCTGGCTGATCCTCTGTAGTTTCTTGCTCAGATTGATGAACATCCTGAATGGATTATAATCTGAATGTTATTTGAGAGGGACAGTAAGGAGGCTAAGCATGGTTTCTCAAAAGTAAATTCTACTGAATTAATTAAGGTTCAATTTTTGTTCAGAGCATGGTGCAGATGAAAGAGTTTAAATGATCTATTTCCCTTCCCCCTCCCATAGTTCCATTCATAAACTGCATATTTAGTGTAACACATAACTTAGCCCTTTCTTCTAGGATTAGTTGTTCACTTTGAACAATGGGTCCAATATTAAGGCAACAACAAAAGGCAAGACATTCTTAAGGCAAACCCGTCTTCCTCCACCTCTCCAAGATTGCATTACATTTCTTCTTTTCTAGCTATTGTGCAAGAGGATGGCAAAATACAGTGGGATGTCTTTAATATGTAAGGCGATCTCCCTTTCAATAAAAATTGCAAGTCCAAAATTTTAAATTAAAATGGACTGCTTGGTTACATGGCCCTTTAATTAATTCATTAATCTCTGATATAGCTGCATCTCCAATGTTTTTGCCCAAGACTCCAATGATTATGTTGTGGTGGTTGGTGGTGGGCTGAGATAAGTACATGACTTAACATTAGTAGAATCCACTGTACCTTTCTGTAAAAGCATAGTAGTGACTGGAAAATAAATATTTACCTCCATCAATCTTCTGGACATGTCTTTAGAGGTTTCCCTAGATATTTTCCTAAAGCCCTCTCTACTGCCTTAATTCTCCTGATGTGTTCCTTCTTCCTTTCACCTTTGATGAAAAATTGTGACCCCAACAGCATTCTGATGTACATACAAAAGAATTTTCAAGATTACTCCTTAGGATTGCCTAAATATTTCCCACAATGCCTTGGTAGTAAGGGAATACAGGACCAAACAACTGATGACACTGGGAGACTCAGGATTACATCTCCCATTTTTTGAAGGTTAAAAGCAGCTTATGCATGCATCAGACAATAGCTACATTTCTAATAAATGTGAGGCATATATGCTTGTTCATTCTTAGACATAGGTCAATTTCAAGTACACCATCAGGAACATAACAAACATGGTATGAAGACAAACATTATATGTGTCTGATTATACCAGCACTTCTGTCTGATATTCTCCACTCTCTTCTCTGCTATTAATCTTTAAAAACTGAATGGGAGAGCTGGTCCCAGAGAGAGTCATTGCAGTATATTGGTTAGACTGATAGATTAACACTGAGAGGCCAACATTCAATCCCCCACTTTTCTATGAACCTAGCAAGGTGACCTTGAATCTATCATATCTTTTTTACTTCATGTACTCCACATGTTTTCTGGAATACAGGTTGGATACGAATATAATATCCCCCAAATCCTGCTGTGCTACTCATCATGTTGGAATGGGGGCACTGGGAAGAGATGTTCCTGGGATGGATAAGCAAAGCGCATCATGAGTGTACACCTAAAGTGGGTACTTCCAGTAGAGTCACTCAAGGCTTAAAGGTCATCCCAGCTGTCCAGCTAAATTAAGCAGGCACCTATACTGGGCGGGAAGATCCTGGAGGGATATGATCACGTTAGTGATAACAACAAAGGCATCATTTCATACTCTCGGGGAGAAGGCAATGGTAAACCTGCATTTGACTGAGAAAATCACATGGATAAACAAGATAAAATGATTGTTGGTTCCCTTGAGAAATCCATAATGCTGGAAAAGTGGAAGGAAAGAGGAGAAGAAGATGTCTGGCAGCAAGTTGGATGGACTCAATTACAGCAGTGATGAAGACACTATTGAGAAACCTAAAAGGCCACACTGAGGACATTGTCATCCTAGAGAAAGTCTATTTATGTAGTTGCTAAGATTCAATATCAACCTGCCAGCATATAACAATATAATTATAATTATAATATAATATAATATGATCATGTATATTTAATCTTTAGCTATTAATTAAACTTTGAAACTGCATTAATATACATTGGCCTCAATCTGGGCCAGGAAAAGTCTATCAATGGTTGCCTTTCTGTTCAGTTCTGGCCCTTTGCCACTGCCATCTTGCTTCATTTCCCATTTGAGGGAAGGCCACCCATCCTTCTGTCTTAGGAAAACAGCTGATCTAAAACAGGTTGTGCTCACAACCTCTACAAATCTGTTTTACATAACATATTTCCTCAATTTTTTTTAAAAAATAACTTGCTTCATATAGGTGTGGACATCAAACAGCCTTATGTCTTCAGTTCTCAGCTCATTTTGGAGAAAGGAGCTTTAATTTTCCCTGGTGCCTCCTCCACCAGAGGGCCACAGCATTTTTACTTGATGCTGAGCAATAAATAAATAAATAACCATCTCAGAACAACAATACCTTGAGCTCCTTGACTGTAAAACAACCGGTAAGCAGCATCAACATCCAGGAGATAGTCCATCTTGAACGGACTATCCATCTTGGAGGATTTTGCAGTCAATTACTCTGTTGCACAAACTGATGTACTGTAGTCAGTTTCCTGAAAAAGAAGGGAATACCTTTAAACATTAAAAAAAAACCCCATGTTTATATGCAGTATTTAAAATAACATAATTTAGTGAACATATATGCAACCTAGTATAGTAATTGAGGAATTTTGTATCTTAGTTTTTCACATCACAGTATTTATCCAACATTCAATGCGATTAAACACACATGTATTTCATTCATGTATCATGAAGCTTTTTGATTTTAGGCATTTCTGTACCTATGACAGCACACATCCTTTAAAACATCTTTTGCAAGCTACTTTCCTCTTAAGAGTATCGACTGTGACTACATTATGCTAACTACACTGAAATTCTAAGCAACCCAGAAATCTATTAGCAATACAAATGTTAACAATTACAGCTAGGTGAGAAAAAAATATATGCTGGTTCTGGGAGGATTAGATTATTTGCTTGAAATGAGTCAGTCCATTTTAATTTTTTAAAGATTTCATGAAGGAGGATTAAGATGACCTCATGCTGGCAGTTTTTAAAACCCTTGAGAAAGTAATTAACCTTATCACATTGTCAGAGGTTTTTGGTAAAAGTTAGTTCTGAGATGTAGTGTTCTTCTTGACACACACATACACACACAGCATTTTTTAAAACAGTGATCCTGGATCTATCTTACCTTTCACTGGTTCCCAAGTTTTCTTCCTCTGGAAAATAGTTATGTTATGGGTTTAGGGTCCAGCATTTACCAAACATTATATATAAACCTACATTTTACCGAATACTTCTCTTTAAAAATATATCATGCTTGCTTTGAAAGAGATGGCTCCCCTTTCTTAACATTTCTAAGGATCTTTTAAAAGTATATTTCTCAAAAATCAGCATCATTAAACATACACATAATTTCTTTCACTAGTTAGCATAAACTGATTTCAGTATTTATATGCCTCTCGAATCAGACTACTTCTGCAATTCTTCAAGATAGTTTTCTACCAGTGTCTAAAACACATCAAAATGTAATTACTGCAAATAATGTTTGCATATGTGTGTGGGTGCATGGGTGTACACACACATACAGACATACATGGACACATACCAAAAGCTGCCTGCCAGTTGTGAAAATCCAGTGGTTTCTAGTCAAGATTCTTTTGATCTGGTTAAATGTTCCCCAGTGTAAGCAAATAATTTGGATTGTTTGATTGGAACTCAGATGAATAATGCATAGAGTTGACTGGACTTCTTTTATCTGATAGCAGAACACCAGGAGATGTTACTAGGCAACAGAAGGTGACACTACTTTCAAGATGAACAGACCACCAGCAACATCTACGAAACAAACTTTCTCAACAACATCATATGTGGTACGTGTAAGTGTGTGTGTGTGAATGAGAATATTTTTATGAGTGTGCAGATTTTGTTCTGCTCTTCATTCTTTTTTTTCTGCCTTTGTTGCACAAAATTGCTAAAAACACACACACACAATTATTAACTTATATCAATTTGTCTTGCCTAATCATTTACTTTTACTAGTCTGCACCCCCTTTTGATGATTTACCAAAAGAGTAATGGGGCTATAAAGTTACGTTACAGTAACATGCAAAGCAATAAAATGCTTCAGTGACCAGAATCGGTTCTTATCAAGAACTACCATCCTGGCATTGCTTGGTTTAAGCTTGCTTCTCTCTCCTTTGATAATGCAGAAAGTAAGGTATATGATAAATGTTACAGCAATGAAAAGGGAGCACAAAGGTTAAGCCCCTCAGTTTGCAAAAACATTCATTCAGATTTGGAAAGATGAACACCAAGACCTGCCACAATAGACTCACAAGAAATCTCTCCAAGGAAAAATAAAATACATGTCACAAGCTTCCCCCCCCCCCCGCCCCAAAACCCCCAGCAACCCTAATGCATTCAGAAGATATGGAGCAGGAGCAAACTATGCATTTAAAAAAAAAAAAAAAAAAAGCAAAACTCTGTTTCTAGGAAAAAGGTACTCACCAATATCACGTCCCTTTTTGTATTGTCCTCTGTACCATCAAGTAAAGCTAAGCAGTCTGTGTTGGGTGTTTTAAGCCTCTAAATTCTAGCAAGTTGCTTCTAAATCTGCTGCCTAGGATGGTGAATTTGGTACTCCTTTGCCCCGAGATGAGAAGAGCCCCTATTTTCAGAATACATTTGTCTGCTAATTAAAGAAAATTAAGGGGTGGGGGAATGGGAAGAGAAGCTTTCTACTACTGGCTCATTTGTTTCCTTCCTGCTATCCATTCGATTTCGTTTGCATTAAAAAAAAACCCAAACCCTCCTGTTTCTTTTCTCCACTGCTCCTGGAAAGGTATGAAGTATTTGCTAATCAGGACAAAATATGCTGGGTGATTTGAAGCAACACGACTCGTCTTCTGAGCCAAGAAACATGGTGAGCAATTATAAATGGCATTTTCTAGAATGAAATGCAGAGTGTCTCTCTCTCTCTCTCTCTCTCTCTCTCTCATACAGTTCCTGGTTTTTCCTCCTCCCTTTGGAAATGCATGGCAACAATTGCTCAGGCAAAGCCACAAGTGTGTGTGGTGTGTGGGTGTGCACGCGTGTAACAGTCCAATCCTAGTAGAACTATTCCGATCATCCCAGCTTGCACCAGCAAGAATCCTCAACCAAACATTGAACAGATGAGTTCAAATCACTATGTAAAGCCTGGAACTCTTTCCTCACCCCACTCCTTACCTGCCTTCCTGGCTAGCAGCTCCCAGCTCACCAGCTTGCGTGGCCTTTCCCCTGCCAAAAGAATGCCATCCCTCCTGTTCTTAGATCCTCTGCAGAATTTTCTTCCCATCCAATTCTTCCTGCAGTTTTCTGGCAGCCCCCTGCCTCCTTTCAGATCTCTTCTACCACTGGTTTTACATTGTATTCCTGCTTCTTGGGTTATTACTTACTGTTTCCTTTTCTTTAGCTAATGTCTATCTTCTTGCCTTAGTTACTCCTTTAATTATGTGGCTTTCCAGGAACCAAACTTTCTCTTCTCTTTCCCCTACACAAGGCACAGCTTTTCCTGTCCCAAGATTTTAAATCATGCTCCAGCCAAACAGTTTTTACTTCCGTTCTGGACGCTGCTCATATTTTGTGGTATGTTTATGAACGCTCCATATAATGTCACCATAAATAGGCTCCCAAGCCTGCCAAACCCAGTACTATTTTTAAACTTTTTTCTTTGAATTAATAGTTGTCCACTTCTAATAAATAAGCTTTCAAGAGTCTCTCAGTTACAAAGGTGGTTTTCTATGTAATATACACTCAAGAAATTAAATCCAGTATTCTATGGTTATGTATAAATCATTGCATAGGTTTTATATAATCTTTCTCCGTGTGTCCCCCAGCTACAGAATCCCTCTTCCACACTCGGAAGATAAACCAGCCAAAGTGCAACACTCCTAGATTTTACCTCCCTTGAGAAATTCTTGGGATAAAGGTTAGATTGTAAATCAGAAAGGAAAACAAATATCTTCACTTCATTAGAAGGACATGTGCACATGTGCACAAAGGTTCATTATGGGAAGAAACAGACAATATTATAATGTATTGTGTTCCCCATTTTTAGCCAATTTATGCTATATAAATCAATTCCACTGTCCATCAACAAAAGAGATGCTCAGAAATATGCAAGTATTGCCTAGAAAAGAACAACAGTATCAGCTAATTGTGTCAATTGTTCCAGGGGCATAAGCTGTTAAAGGTTTAAAAGCTTACAATAGAAACCTAGCATATTAAAAAATCTGTGAGCTTTAAATAATGCATCGTTCATCAGGTCTTTTCCCATCAAAAAGTATGAGAGGAAAGCAAAGCGAGATTAGCTGGATTGGCATCGGTAGTGATCACTGCATGAATGGGAAACCTTCCTGTCATAGATTACATTTGGAGGTGAAATCAATGTGTGGCCCTCTTATAAGGAAAGCAGGACATAAATGTAATGAATTAGACACCAAATAGTACAGAAAATTTGCCATTTGGATTTCAGTGTCATTGAATTCTGGAGTTAGCTGAACCTCATTTTGTTTTACCTATCGTATAAAATTCTCTCTTAAGGAATGTGTATGATTAAGAAGCAAGATTCCAATTTCATAAACCCTTTTTTGAATGCTTGGTATTTATGAAAGAGTAAAGCACACGATTATGTATTGGTAACAGATTTGCCTTACCTCCCTCTGATCCCTTGATTGTGCTTATAACTGTTGCTATAATGACTCAGATCCTGGAAGGAAAGGAAAAAGAGACGGAAAGCTGACAGACATTAATATGCTCTGCCTCCTGGGGCTTGGATCCATGCCCTTCCTGGCAGAATGGAAGCAGCTGGGTCAGGAAATTGCCAGCCCCTCTCTCAGGGAGGGAGAATGCCACCTACTTTAAAGGAGATGGCTCTGCATCTCCCATCTCCAACCTTCCTTTTGGGGGACAGGTTTTTTTTTTAGATTTTTTTAATCCTGCCTTCATTATTTTTTTTTTATAAATAACTCAAGGCGGTGAACGCACCTAATCTCCCTTCCTCCTCCTATTTTCCCCACAACAACAACCCTGTGAGGTGAGTTGGGCAGAAAGAGAGTGTCTGGCCCAAAGTCACCCAGCTGGTTTTTCATGCCTAAGGCAGGACTAGAACTCTCAGTCCCCTGGTTTCTAGCCTGGAGCCTTAACCACTAGACCAAACTGGGTCTCAGGTAAGGGTTGTTGAGAAAGTGGTGGCGACTCAACTTCAGAGAGTTCTAAAGAAACAGATTATCTAGCATCAGTCATGATTCTAGAATCACTTGTCCAGAGTCACTTGTCTGAGTTGGCTGGCCATAGAAATCGAATAAATAAATAAATAAAAATAAATAAGTAAATAAATAAATAAATAAATAAATAAATAAAATTCAGATCCACTTGTGGGATGGAATGACATTGACTGCTCTGGTGGATGGTCTTTGTTGAGGCGTGGATGAAGGGACTGCTCCCCTCCTGGTCCTATTGGATCTCTCAGCAGCTTCCAATACAATTGACCATGGTATCTTACTGGATTGCTTGCAAGGAATGGAATTAGTAGCATTATTTTGCAGTGAGTGGGTGGTTTCAGGTAGTAGTTATGGAGGGGCAGTACTTGAGGCCTTGTTTATTCCAATGTGATATACTGCAGGGCTCAGGGCTTTCCCCCATACAGACTCGGGGGGAGGTCATCCATCTGATGACACTCAGTTTATATTGCGTCCCTGGGCCAAGATAGAGATAGCATGAAAAGCTGGGGGCTGGAGGCCGTCAGGCTCTGGACGGGGCAACCTAAGATCAAAGTAGTTTCTGTATATCAGTAAACATCCAAAGAAATTGGTGCATGATTTAGAGATCCTTCTGGACTCACAGCTGTTACATCAAACAGGTGGAGAGGGGGGCTTGGGGGGGGGCTTGTGCCAAGCTTTGTTTGGTGCATCAGTTATGACCCTACCTAGGCCAGGTTGCTCTGGTGTCAGTAACTCATGACTTGATCAGCAGCTGGCTGGATTACTGTAATGTGTTGTATGTGGCTCAGCTTTTAGAGATGACCTAGAAGCTACAACTAGTCCATTATGCAGCAGTGAGATTACAGACAGATCGATCCTACCATTGCAGGGTAACACCTCTCCTCTACTTGCTGCACAGATTACCAATAGGCCCAATTCAAAGTGCTGGTAATGACCTATAAAGCTTGTTATGGAATAACACTGGGTTACATCAGACACCACCTAGCCCAAAATTACCATCTGGTCAGAAATTTTTGGAAGGCTTGTTAAGAATCCCACCCCCCTCTGAAGTGAGGAGTACGTGGACAAGATGACAGGCCTTCTCTGTGGTGGCCCCCATATTTAGGAACACCTTACCCCCAGAGGTTCCATAAAGCTCTCTCCCTCATTGTTTTTAGAAGATCTTTAAGCTTTATTTCATAAGCTTTCAACCCTAGCTAAATTTTATTGGTCCATCCTGAGGAGAGTTTGTTTATTCTTGTTGATGCATGTTATCATTGTTTTGACTGTTTTGATTTATTTTATTGTTGCATTTATAATTTTAACTTGCTGTAACCAGTGTTGTGCTGATAGATGTATATCAGCTGGCTCTGCCACCACCGCACCACACCACTAGCTACCAAACAGTTGATTGGCACGCTCGGTGTTGTGGCACAGTTCTACTCTCAAGAGGCTCACAAAATTCCAGAAAATTTAACAATCGACTTCTGCAAACCAGTACAAGCACTCCACTGATTGTACCCCACCCAGAGACTTTTGAGTTGGGTGGGTTATAAAAATTATAACATAAAAAAAATACTATAACCCCCTGCACCCCACCAAAGTAGGTGAGAACTGAATGGACTACTACACAAATACGTAGTCAAGGTGATGGTTATAAAATGGAGGTTTTGAGGAATATGTTCTAAAGAAAAGTGGAGAAGAGGCAGGAGAGTTAAAGTTCTAAGGCTTTTAGTTTATAGCCCACATTAATTGTCCCCTGGGGGGGGGGAGAAGTGGGGCAGAATGACAAAAGCAGTGTCATGTCATTGTGACATTGCCCACATGTACTAAAAGGGACAAGCTTTCAGCATGATGACATGACATTACCTTTATCATCTTGATAAAAGCAGCAAAACCCTATGGAAACCCATGTTCCCATCCAAGTATTAACCATTTCTGACCGTTCTTAGCTTTTTGAGATCAGAGATGATCAGCCAAGTGCCACTACTTAGCTGGGCAAGCATTTTATAAGGGAAGATTAAAAACTGCCAGTTTCTAAGGCATGGGAAATCCCTGCTTTCTAATCATCTGAATGATGTAGAGTATCATGCTAAGAAATAAAGTTACGAACTATAAACTGCTGTGGAAAGAGAAAAAAAAAATCTATTTATAAAACTGTTAAAAATATATCATAATTATGTATTATTGGAAAACCTACCGATGTAATGAAATGTTGACTTTGGATTTATCAAAGATGCCTTGGGTTGTTTTGTATGCATGCCTAAACATTACTGCATTTGGAAAATTATAAAACCATAATACAAAAACCAGTTAAATGGAAGAATTCTATTCTGTATTGCTTTGATGTCATCATGTATTCTACAAAATAGCCAGTAAAAGTTGGTGATGTCTTGTCTAACAATTCTAGAAATGACCTATCTCTACCCGTTTGATATATTTGGAGTAGTAAGATTGTCTTACACTTCTGCTGATTTTGAAATAATTCTTAAAACACTGTGTTCACAATTCATTTTCCCCTTAATTTTCTTTCTTTTGCTTAAGAGTATGGGGAAACAATAATATAAAATCAAGTTCTGGGTGTTTTTCTGTTACACATTGCAAGTTGTTGTTATTATATTAGCTAATTTAAATTTAATTTAAATTTAAAACACTGGTGTGTACAAAGGGCAAGGTATGAACAAACTGGATAGAACAATGACCTTTTCGCTAGAAGAGCAAATAAGTATAGATGCAAATGGCCGATTACATTGCTGCTAAAAAGGTAGGTCTTTGAAAGCTAATCATTGCTTGATTGACTGCTTGCCTGGTGGATTTAATCTTCTTTATAAATGCCTAAATAGGGTTTCTTTCTCTTTTCTTTCCTTCTCTGTCCAGTTAACTCTTTCCATTGCTTCACCCCCATCCAGTTTCCACCTCCTCCTCCTCCTCCTCCTCCTCCTCCTCCTCCTCCTCCTCCTCCACCTCTTCTTCTTCTTCTTCTTCTTCTTCTTCTTCTTCTTCTTCTTCTTCTTCTTCTTCTTCTTCTTCTTCTTCTTCTTCTTCTTCTTCTTCCTTTCTGCTGTTTCTGCTGGAAGACAGAAGGGAAACATGCTTGAGGCATGTTTCTGAATGTGAAAACTGGTTCTCACCATTTCTCAGCTCAATGTTGTGGGTGGAAATGGTGAAAAGAATACTTTGCACACCAACCTGAATACTTGGAGGAAAGGGGGGAATATAAATCTAACAAAAAAAAAAAAATTAATGCAGCTTGCATCTTTCAGTTTTGTTTCAGTTGGTCTGAGGGACGTACTTTCTATTTACAAAATAAACTTCCCTTCAGTGTTTTCCTCATCCTTCATGTAGGACATTTTTATAATAATAATAATAGTAATAATAATAATAAGTGCAACAATACAAGCAACCACAAGACTTCCTTTCTGAAATATTGTAGAGCATAAAGAAGCTGTCATTTAAATTGAACTTATGCCCATCTCTATGGCAACTAATAGTAACATTTAATGTGTTCTTTTGCTATAGACAAAAATGTAACGTGCTCCCCCGCTACACTTTTCTTTTTGTGCTAAAATCACTCAATGCCGCCTACACAATGGCGAGATTGCATATAAACTGAAATGCATCAGAGGGGCATTGGCATCACAAAATTATGCTTGAAATAGTGATGGAATACAGTTTCCTAAGTTGCATAGCTTGTGACCCATCAAGCTGAACACAGGTAACCATACATGTTTAGCGATCACGTCCTCTCTGCCCCTTGTTTTATTGCCTCCAATGGGCAACATAACTATACAAGCAATCATACAGGGTGGCAGTCTGCCTTTCATCTGTAGATCACTCATGCTATTCATAGTCTGTGCTATAGAATCTTAAAACTCAACTTAAAGGAAATTTCAAAACTGATTGATACGGCATGTCTTGTAGAAAAAAAATTAATGCTATTTAAAACAATAGCTACAAAGCAGTCAACATTTGCCTTCAATTGCATGCAAACTGATAATTCCAGGATTTCTGGGATAAATTAATTATATGGATTATATGAGTATGGGTTTGTGCTGGTCCTGATAAACAAGTTGTTGGACATTATTATGGATGATCCATGCCTAAAGGGAACATGGCCTGCTCTGATCACACTAACTTGCTGGTTCTTTGGGTTTGAAATCAGGTTATGTGGACATGATGGTTCTGATCCTACTTTCAGGTCAGCTTTTGAAAGTATGGGGAAATTAATCCTTGGCATCATGACTCCTTTCATGGAGTCTTGCCGGACAGCATTTCATTCTTTCCCAGCCCCACCAGCTATTGGATGTAGCCAATCTTTGTAACATTACCTGAAATGGATATGTATAGAGAGATCATCAATGTTTCAGCTAGCTTTTCTTGTTCCCATCCAAATTTTCTATGATTATAAAGTGTTAGAACTATATGAGATGTTGTAGAAACTCTGCAATCCATCTCTCATGTCTCTTCTGTTTTAACATGAAAAAATATGTGTGTTTTTTCTCTATTCGTATTTCCAAACTTCAACTCAAAAATAGAAACTAGAGTTTAGAAGAATTACATTAAGAAGAAAAAAATTATTCTTAATAATAAACTGTCTCTGAAGATACCTGAACAGTGTTCCTTATCAAGAAGGCATGAAATTCTAAATACATAATTAGGTGTTGTTAGTGATACTTCCTGAGCACAGAATATCTTAATTCAAATGTCTATCCTTTCCCTTCAAATATAGATAAAAGACTAACATAATTCTGATAGCACAAATGATCAAATGTTCAGTATAGTATAAACAAAATAAGTTAAGAAGTTTGAAGGAAATATATTGTGACACACTACATTATAGACACTATAGACAGTATCAGCATAGACAAATATGCTTGAATGAATGATGATGGTGGCTCATCCAGTCATGGATAAAAGTGATTATCTCAATAATGTCAGCTTTTGTCATCTTGGTGGGTGGTTTGCATAAGGAAATGGAGAAAATGAAATCTCTTGGTTTTCCCAACATCATTGGCCATGCTATTTTGGGTGGTCATTTTACTGACGTTGCTGACTTTGCTTAGGCAACACAATTTGGGGTTGGCTTTTGTCCTTTCTGGTGGTAGTACTAGGTTATGTTTTGTTTTGTTTTTTTTCAGGAAAGGAAGGGAAAATAAAGTCAGACTTTCAAAATTCTGTTACTATAGCTTATGTCAGTGTTTCCCAACCTTGGCAACTTTAAGATGTGTGGACTTCAATTCCTAGAATTCCCCAGCCAGCATGGGGGCTGTGGGAATTCTGGGAGTTGAAGTCCACACATCTTAAAGTTGCCAAGGTTGAGAGACACTGGCCTATATCAATAAAGCTGATTTCCAGTATTCTTGTGGAGTCTGTTTCCTGACTTGGTCTACCTAAACAGCTGACATCGGTCTTGAAATCCTGACTGTGTTTTCCCTTCCCTCCCTCTTATACCCACAGAATTAAGGCAGATTCAATCTGAGTTCCTAATTTTTTCTTTGTTTCTCGAGTTTAAAACATGTTTCTGTAACTGTCGCTGTACATAGAGTTTCTCCAAAGTTAGCTCTGTGGCTCACTACATTGCGCCAGCAGAATATCCCATTTTCACAAAGAAATTAAAATAGGAACTAGTGAGATGTTCCCTTCCTAACTCCTCTATCCACATATTCATTACCTCTAGTTTTAAATATGTTGGTAGAATAGGAAAAAAAGCATGAAAAGACAGGCATCTTCTGGCCAAGGATCCAATGCATGCTCCGCTTCACAGCATGTAAAAACCAACATGAGACTCAGATGCCATGTAGGGAGAAGATAGGTTTTATTCATGCAATCCTATGTTTAGGGTAATGGATTTCATTCAATGGTTCTATAGATCAAGTTCTCTTATCACAAAAGGTGAGTTCATATAGCTATTGTAAAGACAAGACCCTTACCTCGATTGATCGATTGATTGATTATGTGCCATCAAGGTTTTATTAATAGACCTTAAACTTTTCCATTCCATTGGGGCCTAAATAATTACAGGGCAGTCCTTCCTAGCACGTAATCCTCCACAGCCACCCTTCAGCCCAAAAAGCCTGGGAGAAAGATAAGACAGCAGAGAATCAGCCAAATAGTATGGTGAAATTCAGGGGAGCAAGATCAGCACATGTCAGGAAGAACAGCAACTGCCATGCTAGCTGAGGTGATAGAGGCTTCCCACCAGCTTGGGAAAGGCAGCTTTACGTTATGCTATTCAATACCAGAGTCCCAAGCATCCTGAGTACCGGGGCTGCATTTTAGAGCAATTTATACTAAATATCCATTACATATAACATACCGTATACAGGAAGTATCTCAGGCTTCTTCTATTTCCACAGCCATGTATATATCATGGCCTATCAATATCAATACTACCTATACATTCCCTCTTATGTATGGGTAATATGTTTAAAGAGAATTAAAATGGAAAAGAATGTAATATAAAGCAATAATAATAACAACATAATAACAACAATATATAACAAAGTGATATACAGAAAAAAATCAACTTAATGACTAATAAATGATTCACTAAGCAATACATGGAAATATAACTAAAGCTAAGATCAATTAAAATAATTCAACAGTAATTTATTTTTAACTGGCTAAGTAATATCCCATTCAGAGGAATTGCAAAAAGATTCAATGATGCATTACCAAATTCCTGAAGCTGAAAAATATGCTTAAATAATAACAAATTAATGTAGATACTATATCAGGGACAGCACTTAAGGGTTCAACTCTTCAGCACAAGTTCTTCTCAGCTTATTCCATATGTCCTTTTCCACACTGTCCCCAGATGTTCTCACAAAGGGAACAGAAACCAGACTAAATTTATGTTGATTTTTCATCTAGTAATTTCCTTAGTAGATTGGAGGAATGCTTTAGACCTAATTTATCTTGATTTCAGCAACATATTCAACAACATCCCCTATGACATTCTGATTAGCAAGCTAGATAAGTGTGGAATGAGTGCCATAGCTGATTTGAAAATGGTATTGATTTGAAAATTGTACCCAAACAGTTGCCTATAGTAGTGTTTCATCAAACTGGAGTGAGGTATTGAATGGGGTACTGTTACACACACTGCTCCCAGGTTCGGCTTATGGTCACTCACTCACACACTCTCAGCCTGTTGAGGCACGCGGATCTTGTCAGCCCCCCTTGCTTTCTACCTGGGTTTTCCAGATAGGTGCGGCTGGAGCAGACAGACACACAGCCCTGGTCAACAGTGGGGAAATAATTGGGGATACACACAAATCACTTCCAACCGAACACTGAGGCACAAGAGGTTCTTTGTAATACACGGAAACCCAGTGAATTTAAAGTAACAGCAAAACTTTACTGGTTGCAAGGTACATTTGCTCTTTCTCATACACACACACGCGCGCTCATCCACACTTACCCACGTCCTTCCCAACTAGGCTGCCAGGCACTAGCTAGAGGGACGGAAGCCACCAAGTCTGGATCCAAAGGTGACTCAGATGACTCAGCTCAGACAACTCAGACGACTCAGAGTGGGTGGGCCCTGGGACCCCTTTTATCCCCAAAAGTCCTTGCTTTGTTGATTCACAAGTCTGGCAGTTGTTGATGGGATTGGGGTTTCCATGTGCTCAGGCCCAACTTTTTTTTCTGGTCCTTTGTTTTTTTCCTTAATGACTTGCTTCCTTCTTATCTATCTCCCCGAAGGGATCCCATAGATAAGTTTCCTGGCTTTTGTCCTCTCTGCTAGTACATCAAGTTTCCATCCTGGACCCAATACTCTTCAACATTTCTTATTAATTACTTAGAAGAGGTAGAAGGAATACTTAGCAGCTTTCAGAAAATATAGTTTAGGTGCAATAGCTAGTTTCTGTGTTACCCCTCTTATTTATTTCTCCCCCCCCCCTTTGCTACTGTTTCTTTGCTTTGATATGTGTATAAAGGCAAAAATTAAAAAGGAAAACCAAAATAAAAACCAAAATAATCTTGATAAGTTAGAGAAGTGGGCTAAAAGAGCAAAGGAGATTTAACAGGAAAAAATGGTAAACTTCTTCACCTAAGAAACAGAAATCAAATGCACAGGTATATAATGGAGGATACCTGGGCTGATATAGTACATGTGAAAAGTATCTTGGAACAGGGGTGGAAATGAATATGAGCTACAAAATTCTAATCAAATGTTTGGAGTTGCAAAAAAGAGAAAAGCAATTTTAGATTGCCACAACAGAATGAGAATTTCTAAATCACAAGAAATAATTTTTTTCATTGTGTTCGGCATTTGGTCATATTCCACTTCAAGCATTTTGTCCAGTACTGGGTAATATTCTTTAAGAATTCACACAAACTGGAACACATTTAGAGAAGAGCAACGTGTATAATCAGTGCTTAGAAACTAAGTCACATTAAACCAGACTGAAATAAGTGGAAATGTTTAGCCTTGAAAACAGAGAACTGAATAGCACCCTCCAAATATCTAAAAGGATATAAAAAGAGGAAGGTCAAAACTTGTTCTCTGTTGTGCTAGATGTGGAATAATGCTTTTAAGCTACAGAAAGACAGATTCTGACTGAATGTTAGGGAAAAAAAACATCCTAACAGTAAGAACAGTTCAATAATAGAAAAGTTACTCAGAGAAATTGTGGGTTCCTCCTCACTGGATGGGTTCAAGGAGGAATTAGACAGGCATCTGTTGGGGTTGTTTTAATTTGATGTTTTGCAATGAGCAGAGGGTTACTGTGATGGCTTAAATAGCCCTTTCCAAAGATATACGAAAAAGGAACTTTGTGTTAGCTTCTCTCTCCAAACCTAATGCAAGCCAATAGATATAAAATATAGACCACAATGTATGGTAGACTGAAAGTGTTTAGTTTTGCTAGTCATCAGTTGTGTAGGCATACCTCCATTAGTAAGTGCCAAACCATCCTTAGCTGAGCCTTCTGCTCCATGCTATGATGCTTCTGTTTTCTAAAAAGCTGCTTAACCCTCTGATTAATTATATATAACTACACATCTGGGAACAAGAGTTCACCATATCCATTTTTCTGAAGTGCAGCTAATTTGGGCACCAATGAGTTTTATATTAAAATATTTTAGGCAAATGCTTCTTTGATATAACATCAAAAAACTGAAATCCTTTTGTGGAAGGGGGAGAACATGAACAAAGTCACTTTTATACAGCAGTTTTAATACTCTTCTTTCATTTGCATCCCTACTTATTTTCCATACATGATCACAGCTCATGTTCCCCACAGAAACACAGAATCACATGTCTTTCCATGGCCCTATGATGGGATCGGGGGAAAAACATTGACTATAGACACATTTAAAAGTCAGATGCAGGAAACGGAATTACCTTCTTGTAGACATGATTCCATTTGCTAGCAGTCAGGTCACTACTTTTGTTATGTTCATGTTCTTTTTTAAATGCCAAAAGAAATTTTTAAATTCCAAATTATACATTGATTTCAACTCATATTAATTTCTTTGTATATTGCACTTTTTATGCGTGTTGCATTTATTTTATTATTACTATTATTTTGTTTTTATGTCATGCTATGTTATGAATTGCAGTCACAACAACAAACTTGCTTATAGAGATGCTCAAATCCTGAAAGCATCAACCATGCAAAAAGGTTTATCCTTGCATGCATCTATGTGTGTATGGGACAGAATTTCCCCCTCTCCTCTCCTCCCCTCCCCTCCCCTCCCCTCCCCTCCCCTCCCCTCCCCTCCCCCCTCTCCTTCCCTTTAGTGGCAAGGCACAGCCAAAGAGATTTCCACATAGCTTCCATATCCTGCTTCAAGAGAGCTCTATCCAGTCCTCATTTCAATCAATGAAATAGAAGCCAGAAGAAGAAGAGCTAGAAGCAAGCATGAACTCAGTCTTGGCTTCAGTAGTATTTTGGTGGCAATGTCTGAAAAACCAAAAGGTCAGGGCATGCAAGATCCCAGAGGACCAGGCAATAGGGAGTTGCCTGGTTGAAGAACAACCCTAATTCTCAGGTCATCAGAGCTGCTCTTGAAGAGTCCCTGGGGAGGGCCTTAATCACGAACAGTTCTGTACATACCATGAGTTCTGTTTCGGGCCTCTTGGGCCCTTGTTTTCACCTGGCAGTCAACTGCGCACTGTGCTGCCTGCACGCCTTAGATTCACAGGACCAGATGGGCTCCTCTACATCTCAAGAAGGGCTTACCTAGTCAGACTCAGGAGCCTCAAAGCATTTTCAGAAACATGTGAATAAAAGCTTCACCTGAAAATTTGTCTTCCAGGGAAGATATGCTCCTTGGACAGGCACATATTTAGCATGGAACATTTAGTCTCTCTTATATTATATACAAAGAAAAAGGTGATGGGCACACTAGCCTTGATATGGGAAATTGTCTTCTGATAACTACTATACTAGGTATTCCCTATTCTTGTGTTTGTTTAATGTAGTGTTTAGATATTTAAATTGAACAATATGTACATCATCATACAATGTCTATAATGTGAACTGATGATATTTGTAATCAAGCAGTAGATTAAGGCTCGTTGGCTTATGAATCCTGCCTTTTTCGGGAGCCATAAATCAGAATCCCATATTCCAATGTCACAATAAACTATAATTTATGTTTGTTTTACCCATTCATGTGAAAGGGAAGATAAACATTTTTACATTTTTTGAAAGCACATTGGTGTTTTGTGCCCTACTTGGAGCAGATAGATGCACAATGTTTCTTTTTATCTTCTTTTCTTATTTTAAGCAGATAAATAGAAGTGCACACAGAAATATTACTTTTATTTCTAGCGTCTGGTTCACTAAGCAGTGTTAGGGGACAAAGATTTTCTGTATTCTGTTGAGGAGTGGGAAGGCATCTTTGTTCACTCAGCAAGCAGTAGATAATTTGAGGGAAACCCCTATCATACTGCGAATCACCCCAATGGATCCCATCTACCCACTTGAATTGAATATATTAAAAACCCATGTCCAATTTTAAAAAATGGAGCTGGAAAAAGCTGAAGGATTAAAACGATTGGAGCTGGAGAGAGAGGGAGAATAAGAAGGAGGAAGAGAGGACTGGCTTCATCAGTTACAAATGGACAGGGCAAAGGCAGAAGTGACTTCTATCACAACCAACCCCAACATTTCCAGTAGATCCTATGGAAATCTACATATTTTCAGACTACAGGAAGAATGAGGATCCTGGATAATCTTGAAAAGACTTCCCATGGCTAAAGCAATGGGGTAGATGCCGTTTTTGAGACCACATCTAATTGGTTCCTTCCTGTCAATGGCTTACAATATGTCTTGGGGTAGCAAGTCTTATTCAAGAGCACAGTAAAATTCTGGCTAAGATTGACCTCAGAAAGTATCAAAAGAAAATGTCAGATTTTATGGCAGAAGTTACCCAATTTATATCAGACTTTTGTCCATGGAACAAAAATGGTATATATATAGCACCTGGCACAAGCATGCTGGAGCCAAGATGGTTGAGGAAGTCATTAAGCTGATGCAACTTGAACAGTTCATGACCCACCAACCCAGTGTTTGTCAACCTTGGCGACTCAAAGATGTTTGGACTTCAACTCCCAGAATTCCCCAGCAAGCCATCAAACAGCTTGCCTGAATGTGTTGTTTTCGCCAGGGGGGTGGGGGGTGTAGTGGGTTTTGTATTTGGGGTCTGATTTCTGTAAGCCACCCGGAGTCAATGTGTGTGAGTTGAGTGGCCATATAAATTTACTAAATCAATCAATTGATCAATCAGGCTGGATAGAGGAGTGAATGAGCCAAGTTTCCTAGCTTATCATTATGTGTAAATATTGCTACAGTTTTTCCTGAATCTTGTGGTTCATTAAAATACTTCTGGAGAAAAGAAGGGATACTAATTAGCATAAAGCAAAATAAATCAATATGGAGAGTCAGAAACCAATTAATGTATTATCATATGTGAGTTTTAAGAAGTGATGACTCAGTTTGCAAGAGGATGTCTCTAATTTAAGGCAACAAACAAGGATGATTCATAAGCTACACAAAAGAGGAAACACTTTCTTTTCATAATCACTGGTCCTTGTAATGTGAAAAAATGTAATAACATGCTAATTCAAACCATGTTTACTTGGAAACCAATTTTCCTGGGATTTATTTGCAATAATATATGTTTGGGACTGAAGCATTTGAGTTCATGTGTTTATTTTTATTTTGTGATATGTAATTCTCCATATATCTACCATAAATGTTCTCCCTGCACATTCAATGATACTATATATCTATATAAATTATTTTACATATATCCTCCCTTTTGTATAATATTTCTAAGGCAGCTCACATCATTAAGCAAGCATTAAAACAACAACATGATAAAAGATCAATCAATATAGAAATAGAACAGATAAAAGAACAACATTAAAGCAGACATATAAGAGCAAAGGGTACATTAATCTGGCATGGAAAAAACATCCAGGTAAGCTCATATGGGGAAAAGCATTTCCTGAGCCAGAACATGGTTGGCACATACACACTGCCAAAACAGCAGAACTAAGATCCTTTGGGCGGAACTAAGGTTGGTCTATCATCTCTCCCCCCCCCCCCCGTTGCCTTTGATCTTTATGCAACTTTGGTGATTTGTTGGTTATGGGGAGTTGCATTAGCATCTTTGATCTCTAGAAACTCATATCTGAGTATATTTATATTCACAAGTGTTCTTAATGGATGGCTTCTGCTAGATAATTGACTTTTCTCTGAGGCACCATTTTGTACTTTGCATGAACCACAGGATTTTAGCAAATTATTGTACTAGCCTCATATGGATTTTGGAAAGCAAGTGCACCTGGCTATATAAAGGAAACTTCATCATTTGATGATTAAGCCAGTATTCACTGACAGAAAGCATCTACTGTTTGCCGCAACCATGCTTCTGCTTGAACAAGTAATTACATAGGCCCTTCCACCAAAGTATCCAGCACATACCTATGATTCTGTTAGGCTGGGTGCTGCACACCCTATCTTTGTGGCAGGGCAAGCATCAGCATTGGAAACACCAAGCTGGTACTTATGCAACATTAAACACGATGAAAAAACAAGAGGTATCCTATAAAGTCCAGTTATACTGATCATTTACTGATAAGAAAACTTGGGGGGAGGTGTTAGGAAGAGTTACAAAAGAATATGGAGAGGTAGTTGTCACCCCAAGATATTACTGAGGTTCTATGTACTTTAGCGGACATAGACTTGCTGGGAATGCAGCAAGGAAGACGGGGAAAATTCATCACGGTGGACAGAGCCAACGAGATGCTCCCTTCAGAAGCTGGAGGCACTTTGAGCAGATTATTTTCACTTCAAAGACCTTACAAGCAACTCACATGTTCTGTTTTTATATGCAGTTTGTTACTTAATCAAAAAGCCACAAAGTCATGGTTCCTTCTAAAGTATTATTAGTATGGAAAGTCTCTCCACACCCCAAAACAGCCTATATTTCTGCAACCTATCAATTAAATTCACCTTAGTTGGTAAATTATTGGCTTGGTTATTAGCTTGTACAGAATACATCTGTTCCTATTCTTTTTGAGCAGATTTCATTGTGTGTTCTAAGTTTCCTTGTAGAGTGACATTTTATGGGAGAATTATGAACAAAACCCTCCTAATTAAAAGCTTGACACAGTATTCTTCCCCTTTATTGCTATAACCACGCTGTGTCAATAGGCACCATTATACAACTGCATAAATAGAATTGTTGATTTGCTTTCAAATTTTAAGAGAGGCATAAAAGATGATTGATTGGTAAAGTATTTAAAAGCAAAGAGAGATCCCCAGTGAAGCTGGAATATTAATAAAATGTTTTGTTAATTAATCACTCTATATTCTGACATGTTACAGAAAATGATTAGGAGAAATCTTGCTATAATTTGTAACAATGCATTTTTCAAAAGCTTCTCGAGCACCAGTCTTGTTCAGGAAAGCTGCAGATACTAACCTCTTGACATAACCAACACAATGCTATGGCTCTGTACAATGCCAAGCTACGATGCTGGCCATCTTCTAACACACAACTTCCCATTCATGATACACATGGTCAGGAAAAAACTCACAGCCACAGTGATATCATGATGCCCCTTTCTTGCCCATATTGTGTGGCTTGATATTCATGACACTATGTGGTACAACCATCACTACATAGCAAGACAAAAAAGATCCATTTCAAAACCATTTTATCCATTCCTCCTTTGCACTAATATCTAGTTTTCAACCTCATTTTTGTTTAATCCCTCTGATTTCTTGATGCAGCAATGTGATCTGTGATTATACCCATGTTCTCGTTCATGACTTTCCCAGAAGACTTTCACACCTGCAAAGTACTTAATCATTTCTTGAAGCTCAGTGGCATGAGCGAGTCCTGCTTCACTGGGCTCCCAGGATTGAAATATATATTGGAGATGCAGATACCAACCCTGCTACAACACACAATGTTGCCAGGTTCTGCAACAGCACTCCACATTCATTGGATGATGACCTGTACTATAAACTAAATTTAATGAGCACCTAGTTCACCATAGAGGGCTTTGTAACTCAATAGACATAGTCTTCCACATACTAACCTTTTATGCTCTCCCACACCCATCTAATACTCCTATTCCTTCTTTTAGATTCTTGCTTTTTACATATACATTTAGTTTTTAATTCATGTATCTTTTAGAGCTTCCAGCTTTTCACAATTTTTTAGATTTTTATTTTTACTCTTGAAATATCCTTTATGCTTTTTTAATGACTATACCCCACCTTCCTTATACTGGTCTATAACCAAAATAAAGATTTGATTTGATTTGATATATTGGGAATAGGTCAGCATTTTGCATGTAGTGTTTTTCCTACAATTTTGAATCTGGCTATATTTTTTGTTTCATACTGAGATAGTGTATATCATTCAGTTCATTTGATTTCAGAGGATTTACTTCCAAGTAATCATGCCCAGGACTGTTCTGAGTTTTCCTCACTAGAAACTTTTTGATTATTACAATCTGTTTGAAATATGGACAATCATATTTAATTACTATCTGCTTTAATTCCTATCTACTTTGCTTGGGCATTTTAGATCCAAACAGTTCCAGAATGAATTCATTTTCCTTGAAAATACAGAAGGAATTAAATGGCACCTTACCAAAAATAAACACATTTGTCCCAGTTTTGATTTACAATTATTTGCACAAACATGAAGTTACAATCAATGAGGACAAAACAGGCAAATATCCATGGCAAGAGAAGTTACAAAGCAAAATGTGGAAATAATTGTGAAAATTTCACCCTGCCTTGGGCAGTGAAGGGAGAAGAAGAAAAAATAGATAATAATCCCACCTGCCTTTGGCATTGCAATGTTCAGAATATAGAAGGAAATAAATTTATTTCAGCATTTGTGTGGGTAGTTATTTTAGCAATATTTGTACTATACTGTTATGCTTCAACAGCCGGAGGACAGAGATAAATAGCTTCATCAAAACATTAACTACTGCATTTCTAAATTCACTCTCTCCTCAACTTTGTGGATTTCAGTAAAACATGGAAGCACGTGTACTTAAATCCGACCCCACCAGGTTAAACATATTTTCTGTTTTGAAACTGTGCACAATATTATGCTTTATAGATTATTGGCATAAACCCATCAGAGAGTTCAATTCTTTCTAGAAAACTAAAAGAGTATTTAAATTGTATTTATATGCCTGGAAGTTTAGCCAAACCTCTATGTTTTTTGCATCCCAACCCAACAAAACTGAATAGAGAATAGCAGTTACTATTTTTCACACTGCATTAGATTGCAGTTTTCCCTGGAGCAAATTCATGTGTATTGTGACTTTGTTCTGACAGATATTTGTAGCCTAGGATATGAGGAAATCCATCTGATTTGCCATGGAGAATGTCATCTGGAATCACAAAATCCTGGTGATTTTAAGAATAATACCTTAGGAAGGACAGAATAGTTGTAGGTACTTCAGCTTGTTACCTCCTCTATTACTGTATCTCCACATGTTTGCAGACATGTTACCTGGAACAGCATGGGGTGAAAAAGAGAACTGAAAAAGTAGAAGAGATTACCTTGTTGCCTCCAAATCACATCATTTCAAACTCCTTTTCCTTAGATGTTGCCAATGGGGTTTTGTTACATGCAACATGTAGTTTCAGTTCCTTCTTGCTTTTTCCTAATTTTCAGCTCAGCATTGCACTGAATGTTCAGAGAACCTTCATTATGGGATGGTATATAAGTAACATAAGAAACTAAATCCTCCCTTTTTTTTTTTTGTTTGTTTCACCTGACAATGAAATATGGTGATTCTGGGTTCCACATACCTCGCTCCACAAAGCAGAAGAAATGTTTACTTGCATGGGGAGTATTTTCAAGAATCTGCTAAAGTCCCTTGGGAATAACTGAGGAAGGAAGAATAATCTTTTCCATTTACTTTATCAAGTTACATTAATTGATCATAACTGTGATAATGCAGAAGCCTCAACAGAAGGCAATATCTAGCTGACCTTGTTTGAACTCAGAGGTTAAGCAGGGTTGGGACTGGCTGGAAATATCATAATATCATTTCCTGGAAAAGGCATTGGCAAACTTCTTCCTTATGGTTGTTAAGAAAACTGCACTGCACATGAAGTCACCAAGAGTTAAATTTGACTTGAAGGAGACAATCATGTAGGACAATGTAGACCAGGGTTCCCCAACCTGGTACCCTTCAGAAGTCTCAGAACATCAAGTCCACCATCATGCTAGCTTAGGAATTATCCATGCTGAACTTCTGGAGCATCAGTAAGGAGTGGCCAATGTTGAATTCTTAGGGCATTCTTAGGATAGATCAAAATGAGCATGTTTGCAGAAGTCCCTGCAATGTAAGATATGATCATCTCCATGGTTTCCTTGCTTGGAGCCTTAAAATATGATCCTGATGCCAAGCTTACACAAAGGGCATTTCAACTCATTATATGGGAAGAGCAACAGTTTCGACAATCTTTAGATGTGAACCAAAACAGGCCTTGCTGCTGGCTTAATAGTTGTGGAAATCTACCATGCAGCTTTAGGCTGTGTTGTGTATACACATACTTAGCTCTTCAGAGAGGGAAGAGTTTGCTGAATATCGTTTTGTTTTGCCCACCAGGGATCTGACCCCTATCAAAGGCTTGAGGCGCTACTGTTACCATAAGCACATCTGTCCTAGAAGTATGCACAGAAATGCCTAGATGGAGATCAAAGGTCACTCTCTGATGGGATCATCCAGACATTGCAGGAAAATAAGGATCCCGAGACTGCCGGAAAGTTAGTGGCCTCTTCAGTAAATAAACAAACGCAGATACTAGCTCCATAAGAGACTTTATTTCTGAGATTAGAAAACTCTATCCTCTCACCAAAAACATGTCTGCAAAGATAGAAATAAAAATGTCAAATGCATTCACAATAAGATAATTAGCATTGTTCTATATAATTATGCCAAAAAATACATTAACGATTTCAAATTTGATGTAAAAAAAAAAAGCTACATTAGATATCAACTGAAAATATCCTTAGAGTTGTGGAGAAAAAGGTTGTGTGTAAGGGACTCACTTTGTGTCCTGTGGCCATATCAGACTATACTGCTTCCTATAGCCATATTTAAAACATATTTGCCACACACAGATTCTCGTGCATAGCAGGAGCTTTCACCTGGAATCTCCATAGGTACACCTGGCCAGCTTTCCAAATGCTGATCAGTTATTGGGCTAATGCTGGCAAATCAGAACCATAGCAGCATTCTTAGAAGGATGGACACGGGCTGGGCTTGATCAAGCAACAAAAACCTGTTAAATGGCATAGGTACAAATGTATTATCTTCTTGTTCTCTGCCTTGTCCATGTAGGGATCTACCCCAGAATGTACCTTAACAGTGACCTAGGATTATTTGCTAGAGTGGGAGATCACCCAAATATTTCCCAATCCCCCTGTGCCCATGATTTCCTGTGTGCTGTGGCACCCCAGCAAACTTACAGGTGTCTAAGTGTCTTGAGGCACTGCGGTACACAGAACTGCTAGGGACACCGTGAAAAAATCACTAAGGCACTAAGGATGCCATGAATGGGTTTGAGTACCTCTGCCCTATGCAAGTTGAAACTTCTGGGACAAAATATTAAGAAACCACATGGTGAGGGTTTATTATCACTTTCACAGTCCCACGAGATTGCCAACTCTTCAGAAAGAGGAACGTAATACTATGCAGAGCCTAAGGTTGTGGCATAGTGAGAAAAGCACAGAGCTATAGATAGGAAAGCCTAGGAGAGAGGGCAGCTGTCTAATTTTTCTATCAGAAACATTTGTTATTAGGGGACTGTTTAGGAATACATTCTTCCTAAATGCTCCCAAATCATATCAGAAAATAAATCAACAGCCTTGCTGACTTCATGTGCACATCCATGTAGTTTTCTTGGCACAATATGGAACTGGTTTGCTAAGGTCTTCTGCCAGGATTCTTTCCAGTTTCCCAATCCAGCCTATAGCCCTGGTATTCTCTGGTAGTCTCCTGTCCAAGCACTAACTAGACCAAACCCTGCTTCTTAAGCCCAAACAAAATCAGCCAGATGGTCATCAGACCCCTTGCTGAGACTCAGAAGGTAACACGCCATGTAGAATGTCAACCTAATAAATGCATTACATCTGCAGGAGATACATGGAATTTGGTCACTCCATCCTTCCTACAAGCACATTACTTGTCCTTAGCAATGAAACCTTGAAGCAGTCCAGCTTACCTGTGAGGAATTTTGAGAATAGGGTTCCTAGTGGATACTGAACTGAAGTCAGATGTCAAAGAATGGAAGGACACAACTCTGTGTTTTCAAAATCTAGAGAAATATGAACATTTATATTCAAGTTCCTTACCTTTATGAGGGCTCAATTACAAAACCAGCCTCAAGACATTAACACTCCATCAGAATTACAACTTTGTCAGTGCAGGTATAGCAGGAGGAGTTGTCTTTTGCAGTGTGGTGGAACAGACCAGCCCTTGTAGCTAGACTTAGCAGACAAGAGCTTTATAGATAAATGCGAATCAGGATCAGAGTTTTGCAGATAATTTTGACTTGGGACAGGATGGCTAATGCCATCTGCTTCATCTTGGTGCCTAACAGTGTCTTGAACTGCTATAATTTACTCTGAATTTGGCCTCTGTCCCCCCCCCCCCGCCCCCCAAATCAGAATACAGCCTTAATAGTTAGATATGAACTCACTCTTTTTATGACTCAGCTTCCTTATCTTGCTTGGCCAACAGTGTAGCCTTCTGCCTAAAGCATCTGCTCTGGACACCACCAAAATTATATGGAGCATTGTATTTTATAAAGTGTGACAGTTCTTGAGTTGTTAAACTGACAATTAGTTTTCCAGCCATCTGCTCCACTCTCAGTCACTTCCTATTATTAAGTTTTTATGAGAGAATTAAATATGAACGGGGGACGGGGAAGCAATGAACTTTAGAACAGTATGTATGAAATCAGATATTTTTAGTAGCAACTTTGAATAAATTTTTCTTTAATCATGACTGTTTTTCAGCCTACACTGGAGCAGCATAAAGGTAAAGGCTGCTCTGAGTCCAGCTTGACTTCTGGCGACTTCAAGCGTGTGTAATGTTCTTGCCAAGGATAGAGGAGTGGTTTCCCAGGGCCTTCTTTCCAGTTTAGCCCATAGCCCTAGTATTCATGGCTATCTCCTATGCAAGTATTAATCAGCCCCAACCTTACTTATTTTCTGAGCCCTGACAAGATCAGCCAGATGCTGCCACTTGCTGAGGCTATACCATCCATTTGTTTCTGTTACAAACACCTGCTTGTCAGCAATGACCAGATTCTGCTTCTTGGATTGTGAAGCTTGTCTAAATGTATAAGTGAAAGCAGAAGAATTGCATTCCCTAATTTTTATTTGAATGAATTTGATTTAATGCCACTGGAGCTCAAAAGCATTTGGGTTTATTAGACTGGGCCTGCAGGAATGAAACTGCTCCTAGTTTTCCACTGAAAAGATCCTTAACTTATGAAAGGTTCAAGGCAGCAGTTACAAGCTGAAAACTGAGAACTTGAAATGGGCCACAATTATCGTTAAGGGAAAATTCCTTGCTTAAGGATACAGGAGTAGATCTTTGGCAAAGCTGTCAACCATAATTGGTGGCCAAATTCTACTGAGCGTTCTGCCTCCCTTTCTGCTCCTGGGTATCACATTCTTATAGTTCATGTTTCTCCCCCCCCCCCCCCCGCCCAAAAAGGCAAATGAAATGCTGTCCTGCACCAACAGAAGAACTTCCAAATCAAGGGAGTAAGAGTTCCACTTTATTCTTTGCTGGTCAAATCCACATAAAACACTGTCTGCAGATTATCCCTGTACCAAAGGACAAACGAGACCAGATGACAGTATGATTCCATATGGTCTAGGTTTAATCCATTGCTTAAAAATTGAATCACAACGTTAAAACTGAAAGAAATCATACAATTTTAAAAGCCTGATGTTTTTTATTTATTTATTTATTTATATTTATTTTTCAAATTTGTCACCGCCCATCTCACTGTGGGGTGATTCTGGGCAGTTTACAGTAAAAATAGAATAAATATTGATTAAAATAGATAAATATTAATTAATTAATTAAAATATGTTAAAAACACACTTCCTTTATAATACTTCCAGGAGGCAGATGTTAATTAGGTGTTAATAAACTCAGGGAGCATCGTCAAGGTGCCAGCCATCCCCAGGGTCGATTGTATCTTTCCTCACCCCAGACAAATTGGCAGAGCCAAGTCTTCAATTCCCTCTGAAAAATTGGGAGGGTAGGGGCCCGCCTCACCTCTGGGGGGAGAGTATTCCATAGGGCGGGGGCAATGGCAGAGAAAACTCTCCTCCTAGGACCTGCCAGTCGACATTCTCTCACTGACGGGATCTGCAACATGCCTTCTCTGCCCGATTGGGTGGGATGGGTTGTTGTAATGTAATGGGGGTGAGATGGTCCCTCAGGTAACCATTTTTCTTTAAATGGGCTTTTTGAGAGAGAAAATTAGATAATAATTTAGGGATTTTTTCTTTTTTTTTTTAGTTTTGTCTGGTTTTGTTTTTAAGCTGTTTTGTTTTATTTTCTATGGATTTTGTCTTTTTTCCTCACTATACAGTTACATAATTGGCTAGTTGATGCACTGAATTCTTCAAATGTAAATTCTTGTGATGCTTAGAGGGAGATTGCTCTAAAACTTCCTGATGACTGGTCTCCTATAGTTCTTCAGCCAATGATTTATAGACATCCTGGATGTGTAACTCCTTGCTATGGTAATTGTTACGCTGGGGAAAATTTCAAATTCATGATTCTAATTTAGAAGACTTTGGGTGACTGATGGTGAAGATACAGAGTTCAAACTTTACAGCCATCCTTTAGCAATTCTTCACATCTTCTGTCCTCACTTAAGGAACTTTGCAGAGGAAGTTAAGTCCTAATGGACAATCTCAGTGGACTGGATATTGGCAATTCATCTATCTTGATGGTGTTACCTACCAGGTTCTCCTGTAGACTTTTTGGGTTTAATTTCATATCATCCATCTTTTTGCCCAATTAATGTATTGTTCTCAAAGAAGCTTGACAATGATTCTCTTATAAGAAGGGTTTGCTTGTAAGAATGCGTAGTATATTCCTGTACCTTCTCAATGCCATTAGCATTCCCTATTGTCTCACACAGTTCAACTGACTTCAAACAAGAAGCTGTGGTCAATTTCTCCTTTATTCCATAACTTGGACTCACAGTTTGTTGTTTCAAAGCAGAGTATCTGTTTCTAGTAGGAAATGAAGCAGTAATTTTCTTTCAGTAGAAATTTATCTAACTGGATCTGTTTAGGGCTATAGTATTTTGACAAAGTCCACTATCATTACTTAGGTAGATCCCATTCTTGCTTTTTCAGATATTATTGTTAAATAAAATAACAAAAATAAGATATAATAAATTATCCCAACTATCTAAGAGCACTTCAGAACATTGACTGTTGCTTGGATGCCATCTTCCCTTAATTCAGGGACTTGAGACATAGATTTTGAAAAATCAGTACAGCCAATGGAAGAGGCACCAGAGCCAAGCACAACTGGAGCCACTTAAGCCTGAGGCACTGAAGGCCCTTGAGTCTAAGTCACTTAAGCCACCTTTAACTCCCGAGTTCATCTGGAGTTAAACTTAGAACAGATATCCTGAGATAATGATGCAAAAATCCTTCAGAACCATTGTCCCAATTTTTATTATCTGACATCTTCCATGCTAAGTTGCACCAGCCGTAAGTCCTCTTCTGCACAATCCATATATTGAGGTCATGTGCAGTAGTCATTGTTAATACTCATGCAATTTAATACACATGTGTGCTCCATGTATATGTTGATATTGTATCCAAGCTGCAGGAGAACACATTTTAATCTAAAATAAATAAATGCTTTTAAACTTTAATAATTAAAACTCGGTCCACTTCATATCATACCAAGTGACCAATATACAGACTTGTCAGCATGAAGCAGTTTCTACTGTATTGGTAATACCACAAGAAATAGAGTTTGCTATAAGCGCTATCAACTCTATTCTGCTTCCTCTCTCTCTTTCTCTTTCTCTTTCTCTTTCTCTGTGTATAAATAAGGATTGTACAACACTTCAGATTCAGTACTTCAGGATACACAGTAAGACAAATGTAGCTCTTGTCTTGCACAGCTGACTAGAGCTACGTGTTTCTTAGGATCACACAGGACAGCTGCTTTCAGATGTTGCAATCAGATGCTGTGTTTGTGTCTCCATTACACTCACTATGATCTTCCTTGTTTCAAACTGTTTAAACTACATTGCATTGGACAGTCCTTCTCTGTCCTATCTACAGTTTGATAGGTGCATGGAATCTATTTTGCCAACACTTCTGCCCCACCAACATAATATTTTCTCTAGCCAAATAGCTTAGGTCTGAAGTAAAAGTTTTGGACTCCTGAAAGAGATTCAGGAAAATTTGGTCCCTACCTTGATAAAGAACCCAGAACTCCTGGGTGCAAGATCACTTTCAATCTGCTTTTCATCTTTCTGCTCTGCTGCAGCTGCTCCTTTTTTCAGCAACTCTCCATTTGTGCAATCATTTTATCTCCCATGTTCCCACTACAAAAGGCAATTCATGTAAGTCATTTTCAAAATTGTAGTAATTAAACTAATTAATACGAAGCAAATGGAAGAAGAAAGACTTTTTGTTTTCAAAGAAGGAATAATAATTGCTATCATGTATAAAACATTTCTGAATAATAAGGGAAAAGTGGGGGTAAAACTGGTTTTCTTCAGTTCCAACTCTTAACTAGCATCAGGCATGAACTGCAGCAGTTGGCTTTATTATCAGGAAGAATTGGCGACCAGGTCAGATAATTCACCTAGGTATTCATGTGAACTCAAAATGATGTGAAAGTATTCACCTAGGATTCATGTGAACTCATAATGATATAGAGGAAGATTATCACAGTTTATTAAGGTAAAGTAAATTTGATCACTCAGGGAGATTCATTGAGGATTAAAGTGCTGGAACCCAAGGATTCTGATCTTAATCCAACACCCAAGCTTCAACCCAACAGAAAGTTAAAGACATTTAAAAGCCAATCAGATCAATGGATTTAAGTGTGGAAACTCCCCAGATGGGTTTGGATTGCTATCTAAACCAGTGCTTCCCAAACTTTTTCCTTCATTACTGTGATGGAATGGAATTATGAAGGCCAAGCTCAGGGAGATAAGCATTTTCTTAGCTCACCAGAACTGCGTGGGAGGAACAAAAGGATGAGACTGGCACCTCCCTGAGGAATTCACAGTGTTGTGGCTGGAGGACTTTGGGAACTGGGGTTTTAGTCTGGGAAGATTCTTGCTAGAGGTTGTAGCTAATAAACATAGCTGGACTGAATTTGCATGGTCTCTTGGAGTTCCTTGGGCTAGGCCTGACAGTTACCCAAAACCTGGGTAGTGTGTGTGGGTGATCAAAGGGGGGAAGGAGGGCACTGGTGGGTGTGTGGCATGAGTGAAGGGAGAAGGAGGGTGTGATGCATGTGAGCAAAGAAAGGCTGGAGTGGGTGGGGAAGGCTTACTCGAGCAACGTGCGACCTCCCCTGCCGGCTTCCCCATTGACTTTGCTTGTGGGAAGCTGGCAGGGAAGGTTTCAAATGGTGATTACGTGTCCACAGGATGCTGCAATGAATCATAAGTGTGAACTGGTTGCCAAGCACCCGAATTTTGTTCATGTGACTGCAGGAGTGCTGCAACAGCCAGAACTTTGAGGACTGGTTATAAGTCCCTTCCTTCAGCACTGTCGTAACTTTGAATGATCGCTGAACAAATAGTCATAATTCGAGGACTACCTGCCTTATAAAAACAATATCATTGAATGATCTTTATGTCATTTCAACAAATTATCATTGGTAATTTAATTGATTTTCATCTTAATGGGAATACTTTGGAAGATTTTTGAATATATTTCAGTATATGTGACAATCTTTAAGTCAATTTAAATGTCCCTGTTGTGAAGAAAAAACACTTTTACCCAAATATGGGTAATTTACCCAAGTTTGGGAAGCACTGATCTAAATCATACTAGCTTTTTAAAATGTTCAGCTTAATATTTTAGTGGCTTGAAAGAGGCCTACACTTGATATAAACTCTACAAGATTTATTTCAATTACTAAAGATCAAATAAAGTAAATTCTTTTTCAAAGACTGTTCAGCATATAGCCACTTAATTCCAAATGTGGATGGTATAGATATATACTCTTCTTTAAAATAACCCCTACATTAAAATTGTGTCTAAGAACTCTGGAAATGGCTTAACCGTAGGCAAAAATACCCAACATGGCATGTATACCAGCAGTGATAAAGGCACAGTAGTAATTGTGGCTGGACCTTTGACAAGAGTGATAAGTATAAATAGATAAATCGGGGTTCGATTGAATTAGAATTATTTAATGCTTGTTGCCAGAGAAAACATTTATGCTCTTGAATAAGGTTTATTTATTTATTTTTATTTATATTTCAAATTTAGTCAGTGCCCATCTCATTCAGAGAGCGACTGAAGAAGGTTGTGTTGCTCTTATGTGTACCTCTCCCACATAAAATATTTCTTAAAAATGAAAATTGATTACAACATTATTCTTGCTAAGGATGGATTTGCCCAGGGACCCAAAGAAAGGTGGAACATAGCCCTCTGCCTGTAATCTGAGATTCTGTATAGATGTTTTTTTATAATTATGATTAGAAGGAAGGCTCATCAAAACACTGATATCCAAAGACATTTCTGAGTATGGCTGTATGCAATTTATACAATGACTCAGGATGATGAAAGCATTTCACAATTTCTGTAGGGATTAACTCTTCTTTAGAGTTAGTATTTAATACACACAAAGTAGCACCAGAGGCAGGCTTGGATATGGTACATCTGAAGTGCCACTATTAATGCAACTATAATAAGCTTCTTTCCAATTATTATTTGGTTGGCTTGTGGAGGCACAGAGGGTGGCACAGGGAGCTGTAGGAAGCAGTTGGCAATGAACGAGTCCCATCCCTGACAAGTATTACAAGAAAATGGCACTGCTGGCAGCAAATGTGCAAGGAGTCCAGTTTTGACCTCATTGCCAAAAGCACCTGGAACTAGTGTCTGGATAGCCATAGAGAACACATATGCTATATTGGACTTTTCACACAGTTATGATTGGCCCACACATAATAACAACATTCTTCACCATGGCACCAGATGCTGCCAAGGCCAGAATAGAATAGGACACAGGATGCCTGCCTTACCAATAAATGGGACGTAAGTAACTGTGGTGTAGCCAAAACAACCATAGAAACTGCACTGGGAAAGCTGCCTCATCAGACTGATAGCTGTAGCATTCTTGTGTAATCCTTAGAACTAACAAAAATAATGAAAATCTCTCACCCTTATGGGTGGTATGTGTCTTCCTCAATCTCAGGTCCACTACCAGAGGCCTGGGAGTTCGAGGGTTCTGAGCGGTATCTTAGCTGTTCCTAGCACTGTACAGTACTCTTCTGGACAGAGAGTTCTGATGTTGTTCCTGGGATCTGTTGGAGCCACTCTCCCAGCTTAGGAGTCACAGCCCTGGGTCCTCCTACCACCACTGGGAGCACTTTGGCCTTTACTTTCCACATCCTCTCTAGTTCCTCCTTCAGGCCCTGTACTTCTCCAGCTTCTCATACTCTTTTTTCCTGATGTTGCTGTCACATGGCAAAACTACATCTGTCACCACCACTGTCTTCTGGTCCTTGTCTACTACCACAATGCCTGGTTGACTGACCAGTACCTGCCTGTCCATCTGAATCTGGAAGTCCCACAGGATCTTAGTCCTGTTATTCTCCATGACCTTCTGTGGAATCTCCCATCTGGACTTGGAAGGGTCTAGCCCATACACTGTGCAGATGTTCCTGTACATAATACTAGCTACTTGGTTGTGCCATTCAGTGTATGCTGCTCCTGCCTGCATCTTACACCCTGCTACTATGTGTTGGACTGTCTCTGAGGCCTCTCTGCACAGTCTGCACCTTGGGTCTTGTCTAGTGTGGTAGACCCCTGCTTCTATGGATCTGGTGCTTAGTGCCTGTTCTTTACCGCTATGACCAGTGTGTCAGTGCTTAGTCCAGCCCTTTCCAGCCACTGATAGGATTTCCCAATGTCAGCCACCTCAGCTATCTGTTGATGGTACATCCCATGCATGTCTTGTCTTGCCATGGCACTTCTTCTGCTTGAACTTCCTCCCATGCCTGCTGCTTGCTCAGGCATTCTCTCACCAGCTTATCTTTGGGTGCCATTTTACTAATGTACTCCTGGATGCTCTGGGTTTCATCCAGGACAGTAGCTTTGACACTCATCAGACCCCAACCACCCTCTTTCCAGCTGGTGTACAGTCTCTGGATGTTGGACTTGGGGTGGAAACCTCCATACATTGTAAGGAGCTTCTGAGTCTTTACATCGGCAGCCTCCATGTCCTCCTTTCGCCAGCTCACTATACCAGCAGGGTATCTGATGACTGGCAGGGTGTATGTGTTGATGGCATGGATCTTGTTCTTCCTGTTGAGCTGGTTCTTCAGGACCTGTCTTATCCTTTGGTGGTACTTGGATGGTGCTGTCTTCCTTGGTTCCCATGTGACTGTGGGATACCAAGGCACTTGTGGCTGGTCTGTATGTCTGCTATATGGCCCACTGGTAGTTCCACCCCATCAGTCTTAACTTACTTCCCTCTCTTTTCTATTACCTGGCCACACTTCTCCAGTCTGAATGACATCCCAGTGTTCTCACTGTAGATCTGTGTCAGGAAGATCAGCGAGTCGATAGGTCTTGTTCATTCTTAGCATACAGCTTGACGTCGTCCATGTAGAGGAGGTGGCTGATGGTAGTTCCACTCTTGAACTTGTATCTGTATCCAGTGCTTGTGATTATCTGGCTGAGAGAATTCAAGTCTATGCAGAACAACAGTGGGGGACAGTGCATCACCTTGGTATATGCCACACTTGATGGCCACTTGTATGAGCTGTCTTGAGTTGGCTTCCAGTGTTGTCCTCCACAGTCTCACTGAGTTCTTGAAGAAGGTTCTTAGTGTCCTGTTGACTTTGTATAATGCCAGGCATTCACAGATCCATGTGTGTGACATTGTGTTGTAGGCTTTTCTGTAGTCAACCCAGGCTGTGCTCAGATTGGTATGTCTAGACCTTGAGTCTCAGGTGGCTGCTCTGTCTATGAGCTTCTGGTGTTGTTCCCAATGCCCTTCTGAGCTGTGCTCATGTAGTGGCCCATATGGTCCTGTAGCTTGGTGGTTATGATGCCTGATAGGACTTTCCATGTTGTGGGGAGGCAGATTATTGGCCGGTAGTTGGATGGTGATGTTCCCTTGTTGGACAGTCTTTCATGATCAGCACTGTCCTTCCTTGTATTAGCCAGTCTGGGTGGGAGCCTACTGCTAGCAGCTGGTTCATCTGCGCTGCTAGGTGTTCATGCACTGCTGTTAGTTTCTTTAGCAGTAAGTGTAGATCATGTCCAGGCCAGGTGCTGTCCAGGTTTATGTTCTTGACCTGCTGTTGGATATCTGCTACTGTGATGGTGACTGGTTCCTGTTCTGGGAGATTGCTGTGGTCTGCTCTCAAGGTCCTGCAACCACTTTGCACTGGTGTTATGTGTTTTCTCTTTCTCCCATATGTTCTTCCAGTACTGTTCAGTTTCTGCAGTTGGTGGCTCTGCTGTTACTGTGTTGTTGCACTGCAGTTGGGAATACACTTTGGATGATTCATTGGAGAACAGGGCATTTATCTTCTTGGCCTTTGCTTCTCTAGTGTATCTCCTTAGCATGGTAGCCAGTGCTGTGAGCCTTTGTTTAGCAGTGTCTAGGACTTCAGATGGAGTCAGCCCCTTGTATTTTTTCAGTAGCTATGTCTTATCCTTAATCTCCACACCCTTTTGTAGTTCCACCAGCTGACTAACCTCTCTCCGAGTTGCCTTGATCTTAGCCTCCAACCTCATTTTCCGGGGGGGGGGGGGGAGGGTATGTACTGCTGTTCTTCTTGATTGTGTAGCCAAGCATCTCCAGGATTACAGTGGCTGTAGCATATACCAGTTCATTGGTTTGACTTATGGTGGTAGTAGGGATTGTTGTGAGGGTCTGTTGGCATCTTCTAGCATACTATCTGATGGTACTTCTGCATTAAGCAGAATGTGGCGCAGGGCTTAATGATGCTGGAGTTTGCCGGTCAGAAATGGTCGGCACTCCAGCGGTCCGGGCCCGGCTCCACGGGACGGGGTGAGCTCCTGTCCCTTCTCCTAGCTTCTGCTCACCCAGCAGTTCGAAAGCTATTCCATCTGCGAGTAGATAAATGGGGACTCCTGTTTAGATGGGAGGAACTGGCGGTGCTGTGCGGGGGAGCAAAATACCGGTGCTGGTCGAACTCCGAATGCAACCAGCACAAGCGATGATCGATGGGAGTGGCGAGAAAGATCTTTGGAGGAGGAAAAAGCCCAGGTGACCCCCTAGCGGCCACTGCTGGTCACATAGTGTAATATATATAGCACTGTAGGATTTGTAATTGTAAGATTTGTCACTGTTAGGACTATATTTACTTTGTGAGCTGCCCAGAGTTCCTCATTGGGGGGAGATGGGCAGAGAATAAATTGAATTTATAAATAAATAAATAAAGCAAGCAAGCAAGCAAGCCTTGGTATTCAGTCTCAAGGGTTGACTGTAGCTAGTTAACCCATGATCTTATGCCTCATATCAGCTGCTATGCTCTATAATGGAAGGGGTGGCAATGACGCTCCAGCTTCAGGTGTTGGCTGCACATCCAGTTGTTCTTCTGGGTCTTCTTGAGTCTGGGATGTAATGTGTGGTTGGTCTATCTCAAGTTGTGAGAGCAGCTTCCTCTTCACTATGTTGAAGCGTTGGGTAACTAGCTGTTTCTCAGTGTGGATGTAGGACTTCTGTCCATCCATAGTTTCCTCATATGTTTCATATATCCCCTCTCAGGTCTACTGTTGTAATAGCATTCCATCAATTCCAGGTTCTCTTGTCTTGTCCATGTATGGTTTGTATATATACATAAAACCATGCAAAACCCTTGCTGGCAGAAGCAGTGGAAAGTCTGAACAAGCAACAAATTGCTGGCCGAATCCAGCTCTCTTTCTTGGTTTAAATCAACCTGTGAAGCACAGAACCAGCACTCTTTCAACAGACCACTAAATTGTGTTTATAAGGTTCCTGTGTGAAACCTGACAAGTACTTCAGAAAGTGCCAGTCAGGCATTTTGTAGACAGATGCCTCTGCAGAAGTCAGGTGGCCAGTCTCTCCTGCAGTCCAAGCCAAAATGGCTATGGAGGGCAGTGCCCAAGATTTGGAGGGGTGGGTCATGCTCCTAGCAACCTAAAGAGACCAGTAGAATTTGGGCAGGACCCAGTCCCTGACCATGCCAGCTGCCAAATGGTCAGAGACATGGGCCAGTTGTATCCATGGCAAAAACTAGGTTGAGAACAGAGGAAAACCACTACTTTAAAATTGATAGAATAAAGGGTACTTTTCTTCCTTCCTCAAGTGTGGCCTAAGGTTAGGACAAAGGCAATACCATGAATACCATGTCAGAAAAAAACAGTTAATGCAGTTATTAGAGGTAAGTGAGAAAGAATCCTAAGACTCCACAGATGAGTTTTGTTCCAAGACTATTTCAGTGGAAGATGTGTCAGCCTTACCAGGTAGACCAGACAGGAAACACAATCAGATGAGCTAATTCTTTATTGTAATGCTACATTAACAGAATCTTGCAAGTCTGAAAGTACAATTTTCCCCCTGTCTCTTTTACACCCTGAGAAATTAGGGAGGGTCTCTTCTGAGCCTCTTGCTCTTCCCACTATCCAGTTGTGGGCTACACTGTCTCTTATCTGACTGTTCCCTAGGGAGCGTCTCTGGGCCCAGTCTCCCAAGGTCATTCCCACATACCATTACAGATGCTTAAGTACACCCATGAAAGGAGATAACTTTATTGAGCAGATAATTGTTTTCAGTATCCACCCACATGCCAATTCCATGTCTTGAGGCTTGTAATTGTTAAAAACACATCTTCAATTATAAACAGAGTAAAAATGCTTAGAAAGAATTGGCAGCTAGAACAAAAAAAGCCAAGTGACTCCATGAATAGTGAAAGTTGTTGATGTAGTTAGGCAGCTGGTAGGTTTCCTGAAATAAAATCTTACCAGTTCTTTAGGATTTATTCAGATAATACCAAGCAGGCTCCAACAACATATAGGAGAGGTTTTTTTAACCCTTGGTCCCCCCCACCCCCAGCAAGAATGTGGGAGCACTGAACCAGTTCCAGAATCACATGTTGATCTAGGGAAGCTGAGCATGAAAAACCAACAAATATACGCTTTGTTGCCTTAAGAACAAATCCACAATTCATATGGATTAAAGCACGTTTTCCAGCTAGTGCTTATGTTTTATGATCCCATCCTTCCAGTTTTGGATCCCTTGGACTGGACCCTATGGAGAATATCAACAATTTGTATCCAGTCTAGTTCTTTAGGATGGTTTTTGAGGCTAACCTTGCCTCTTTAGATTGTCTTGATGGCCAATGGAGGGAACAGTAGAAAAACTACGTGGAAGACATGTAGTATGTAGCATATCCGTTACTTTAGTATTCACTTTTCCCTGAAAAACACAATTCCATCAATTCCAGTTTTTCAAGAGATTTATTTTCCTAGTTCTCTTCTATGATTTGAACCTTAATTTTACAAACAAATTATGCTGAATTTGTGCCTCTAAATCTGAACTTCTATTTATTATATTTCTTGGGGTTCTGTGTCAAGGAAACTGGCCTGATGCTGGCCTCCTGAAACCCATTATTCTCCATACTTGCATCTTCTTAAATATATAGTTTATACACATTTTAGACAGAAGTTGGTTTAAGTTTGCACATTTCCATATCATTTCTCCACAGCAGATTGAGGTGAACACTGCAGTAAAAGTAACATTTTTCATATTGCCAGGATGGTGCAAAGCATTATTACAACCCAGTAGAAAGGTCAGTCACCTCAATGGCAGCCATAGAAAGCCCAAATCATCCTCAGAGGACCATGTAACATCTATAAAGGAGTCTTCCCTGATGGCCTCTGGCAAAAGGAGAGCCATAATCAAAAACAAATGCTCCCACAGGTTACATGGATTCAACGGTGCAGGCTTTAAACTTAATGACCTGTGCTTCTTATTTCAGCCAGAAAAGAAGCAGTAGCCAGAGTGATGCTTTCAGCACAGGTGTATGGTGGGGTCTTTAGTCATTCTAGAACTTGGCTGAATTCTATACCATCTGAAAGTTCCAGACTAGGTACAAAGGCAGCCCAGCATAGTTGGGAGAGAGAGAGAGAGAGAGAGAGAGAGAGAGAGAGAAAATAAAATATATATAAAATATAATATAATATACACACACACACTGTATATCAATCATACATTGCAGTAGTCAGCCTGGAGAATGCCAATGCATGCCAAAGCGGATACAAAGCAATTTTGCCCCTTGTTCAGTCTGAGAAACCAGAGAGAAATCCAGATCTTGAAGCACCCCAAACTGTGTACTGTATATATTTATTTCTGGGACAATGTAACTCTGTCCAGGACAGGAAGATCTATTGCTTCCTTAGAATTATGATCCTCCAAATGAGTGCTCCCATCTTCTTTAGATTCAGTTTATTCTGTAGTCATTATAGTGTTACTGACATGATAGCCACCATATTTGGGCTGCAAAAATCCAATAGTAATCCAGATTCTAGCAGCCCAGACATGGTAGCCCTACTGAAGATGTTAAAGAGGAATAAATGTGGGTATCATCACCATGCTCACATAGATTATCATATACTGTTGGGACATTTGTCAAGCTTTTAGCTAGTGACCAACATGGATTGACCTAAAGTTGCTATGAACTCCTGAGCTGCTCCAGACAAACCAATCCAAAATGGATATTGAAATCAGTTAGTACTATAAGCCGAGCAATGCCAACATGAACTTAGGAATCGATTCCACCAGTTCCATTAGCTATTCTGTTAAGACAGCAAGGCAATTGATGCATCAGCAAAATTCTCATGATCCCAAGTCTACAGTATATATACATATGAAATATGATCCTACTAAAATATAAACTGGTTTTAAGGATCATAGTCACACCGCTCCCCTGCCTGTTCCTCTGACTTGTTCAAGTATCATACATAACAGCTCCTTGTTTTAAAGAGCAAAGCAAAGCTGCCACTTTCCTCTGTTTCATGTTGTTCTGACTGCCTTTTTTGCAATATCATCTTATAGCTCCTAGATGTACCAGAGGAAGCAGCTGAAGTGACTCAGAATGCCTAGATGCAGTGAATAAAGCCATCTCCATGGTTTAAAACAACTCTTTGCAGCATACAAACTCAAACATATTCTACGTATACCAGCATTTTTTTGCTAAACACACAAGCAGAAGCAGAAATGAACATCACTGTCAAAACTGCTCTCTTCCTCCTCTCTCTCTCTCTTCTGCAAAGCAGCTTCCATCTTGCCTTCATATTTGCTCAGTTAACAAACTGGGCTGATACCGTAAATGTACATGCTTGGAAGTAAGTTTCAAGCAATGAACTTTCAGGCTCGTCTCAGTTAAGATTACCTATGCATTTTTTTTTTCTTATAAAAGCCAATGCAATTATTTTGTTCTAGCTCTTTTTGTTTGAAGTCAGACAGTGCACAATGATAAAGACATGAAGGAATTATAATAAACCAGTAACTTTTCATTCTCGAGTTTTTCTTTAAGTTCGTACCTCTCTTAGGATCCAAATGCAATAACATCTCCTGCTCATTGTCTTTGTCGTACAATTTTCCATTTGATTAAATAAATTGCCATTAAACTGCTATTTTTGAGACACTCTTCTAAATGAATTTCCAATGGGAGATCTAATCAATGGAATGACAGAAACATTTTTTTTAGCAAATGATCTGAACTCTTACCGGAAAAAGTATTTCACCTTGTTTTAAGATTATATGATTTATACAGTAATTGTTTTACCCAAATTTATGCTGTCATATGTACTAAACTTCAATGTCCCTAACTTCAAGCAAAGCATGAGTTTTTACTGGGCTGGCTGAGCATTATGGGTGTTGCACTGACATATCTGGCGGGCATCATGGTGGGGAATGCTGGGTAGCCCAGCAACTCAGGGGCTCCTTCATGTGGGAATGAGGGTTGGCAAGAAGGGAACCCATATTACCCTTTGCATTTTTTTTCTACCAAAATGCTAGCTCAGTGCAATACTCTCTGGCAATCAGAGTGCCAGGCCAGCCTTTCTGCATGCAGCTTCCTAAGATCGGCTATAGAGGAACCATCTTGAGACACACCTGCTCAGCTGCCACCAGCCAGCTCCACGTCATAGTGCTTTTCCTTACCGGTTGTCATCAGGAGGGTGTAAATCAGTCCTGCTCTGAGGCAAAGGGAATGGCGGAATCAGATTTCTTGATTTACAACACTTAAATGCTCCCCTTCCAAAAGGCAGCATGTGGGACACCCTCGGGAGCTTCTGGCTTCTGTGCTGATCATCTTCTACGTGCCCCACTCACAGATATCTTGGGCTGATCAGACTCTTTTTCTACAATACAGTAGCACTTTTCATCACTGCTTCTGGTGCTGGTGGATTGCTTCCCGTGCAACCTTTCATGCTGCCCCAGACAATTTCCTATATTACTTTTCGACCTGGAAGTCTTTGATTGCTGCTGCTCATTCCAGCTGCCACTCTTGGTGCTGCTGCTGCCACCCACAGGTTCTACCATCGCTTCTATGGATGATTTTCTCTGCTGCCACTCTGACGACCAGCCAGCGCAATCGCACATTAAAATAAAATGAGCCTCTTCAGAATAATGGCACTGTTAGAATTGGGGGAGGGGGGAACCAGATGTGCCAGCTCACAGGTTTGCCAGGGTTGTTTCTAGGTGCAATGATGTGACAGTCAACATGCATCGGGGTGGAGGGAGAGGGGAGGAAACATTGCAAAGAAAAAAAACCACAATGACTTTGTTGAATGTTGCACCACTGCCGTCTCTGGCCTGAAAATGCTGGCTCTGCCCTTAATGATCTGAACACAAATGAGTAACACATCACAGTACCAGAATTAAATCCTAGGGTAGATTGATTGTGTATTTCCATAGACCCGCTTTGACAAAGGGCTGAGCTCTGTCCAAATGCAGAGATGGCCTGCCAAACCTATGTACCCATGAAATAAAAGGTTCTGAAGATATTATTATTCTTGTGGCATGTCATGATATGGAATTCCTGCCAGCTTTTGATCTGAAAGCACAAAGTGATCAATAGAAGGAAAACTTATTTTTCTTTTAAAAGAAAAATAGTGGGAGGTGATACTGGAATATATTACAAGGTTGCTACTGGCTTAGATATGAAAACAATATCATTCTGATAATTACACTGATAATCTGGTTTGTGTAGTTGGGGTGGTTATATAATTCATGCTTCATATTTGCACATTTGGGTTAAACATCACCAGTGTCAAAGAATCACAGGCTCAGAACTGTAACTGGATTAAATTAATTTGCGTTGTTGCATACTAAAAATGCTATCTAAGAAAAGAAATGCAAGTATTGTGAACAATGTAATGGCAACCTAATTTTATTCATTCATTCATTCATTCATTCATTCATTCATTCATTCATTCATTCAATATAGCTGCCCATCTCAGACCAGTGACTCTGGGCAGTTAACAGTAATAAAATAATCACGTAGAAGTAGCATGCATGCTTTAAGAAACACATCAATGAAATAAGAATTAGAACATTTGTTTTCAAAATACATTTTAAAGTTTCTGGCAATTTTATGTCAAATTAATATTCACCCAGCCAAAATAAAGCATTATAACTGAAGGAGACAGTATCACTCCACATTCTAATACATCTTTCCAACTCCAGGAATCACTACATTGTAAGGCACTGTAGTAGAGTCCATGTTAGAGCAGGTCTCCTGTTCTGGAGAATTAGAAGTCCATCCTGTTTTCTTTAAAGCAGAGACAGAGAACCTGTGAACTCTCTGGAAACTGCTGAATAGGACTCCCATCATCCCTTATCACAGTAGACACAGTTGCTTGGAACTGTACTTCAGAAACATTGAGAGAGCACAAGATTTCTATTCCAGCTCTAAACTAACTTTCTTTATATCCACAGGAAAAACAGGTGCTGAGGGTGAAATCTGAAGCAGTGAAATAATGTGATTGGATGCAGCATAATCAATACACTGGGGCAATAAAACAGAGTCTTTATTTAAAGAGTCTAGTCCAAAGTACAAGTTAATAGAGAAATCAATTCATCAAACTCGTTAAAGGACCACACAGAATCCCTTCTCCTCAACCACACAACTTTGTAGTCAGTATAAAAGGCAGTACTTAGATCTGTCTCCATAAGCCAAGTGGCCTGCAGGATGTATTGGACTGGAGTTCCTATTATCCTTATTTAGGATGCAATCATGCTGGCTGGAGATGATGCAGAATTGTGCTGTAATATCCCTGGACAGTTTCAGGTTAAGAACTGCCCATGACTGAACGATTCTCACCTGAGTTTGAAGGATATGTTCAAGCTGTTGCTGCCTTAAAAAAAAAAAATCATGTCCCTCAAGTTGAGTTTTGACTCCTGGTGACTACATGGAGATGCCAGTGCATTTTTCTTAGCAACAATACAAAAGAGGTTTGCCACTGCCTTCTTTAAGAAGTTCTTCAATTTCCCAGCCTAGTCTACAGCCCAGAGATTTCCTGATGGTCTCCCATCTAAGTACTAACCAGGTTGATCCTATTTACCTTTTTCAAGATCAGCCAAGGTCAGCTATGTTATATACCTCCAGGTGCACTTTCACAACTACTCAAAAATGCATACCATTTTTCAGAAACAATATTTAAGGATTCTACCTATAAAACATGTTACACTAGAAAATTCATGCCAAAATATGTACATCAGAATAAACATGCACAAAAATTACTTTATGCCAACTTGAAAAGAATCTCCTTACTCTGACATGGAATTGGAATGGAATGGAGTGGAATGGATTTGAGGCTGGAAAAATGAAGAATTGAGCTAAAGTGTAACTCATGCTTGAAATACTACCCAAAAATGTAACCAATAAAACTGTTTCAAAAGTGGGGTTAGACATATGTTCATGATAACAGGCCTTTATCAGCAACCTAGCCACAGCATTCTCAAACAGCTGACGTTTCTGAACACTTTCCAGAGATAACTTTACGTAGAGGATACTACAAGAGTTAAGATATTTTAAAATCCATGTCCTTGGGGCCAGATCAAATGTCCCAAGGGTTCCTTCAGCTAAGCAAAATTGCTAGTTACACCATCTGGCATCCATGACCTGAGCTGTGACCAGGAATATGCATCAACCCAAGGTGGGAAGCAACTCTTTCTTAATGCCAGACCACCACCCCAACCATCTGTCAAATTCCCACTAGTCTCAATCAAATGATCAGTTCTAAGTGTAGCTAAGTGTCCTACGATTGCCTGGCTGAAGACTAAAATGATGGGCAGAAAGATTCCAAGAAACCAGAATGAGCAACTGTAGCCTTCTAGATCAGTGTTTCTCAACCTTGGCAACTTTAAGATGTGTGGACTTCAACTCCCAGAATTCCCTAGCCAGATGCTGGCTGGGGAATTCTGGGAGTTGAAGTCCACACATCTTAAAGTTGCCAAGGTTGAGAAACACTGACCTAGATATTGCCGAACTACAGCTCCCAGCCAGCACAGCCAACACAGATTAGATGTTACTGGTTCCCCAATTCTTCAATTAATCCTCCTCAGTTATCTTGAAGTATATGAGCCTCACCTTCTCCCATCTTCATTTCATCGCTGGCATTTCTGATCTCCCACTGATTAAAACAAAAATACTTCTCTTTCACACCACTGATGTCAGATTTTGACAAACACTTTTTTTTCCTGCCCACCTTAAGTTCGTATAAATCAGGCTTTTATGTAACAAGGTTTTATTTTCCAGAAATAAGACCTGTTCTTCAAAAGAGCTATTAGTGGTAGCAAGACTGAATCAGAAGAGGTTTGATGAATATTCTTTGTGATGCCATTGCAATTACTGGAATTTAATGAACAACAATTACAGAGCCTATAATCTAGGCAGGACTGACAAATGAGTGAACAATAAAGTTAGTTGATTGCAGCCATAGTAGAAAGATTATGTAGGCTGAATATTATTTCGCAGGGATTGAGTTCTTAAATCCCATCTCTACAGAAGAAAGGATGTCTCATCCAAGAAGAGCTTGGATGTTCTCTCCATATTAGGTCTAGGAAAGTTGTAGCTATGCACTGTAGTACTAAAATATTAAATTACTGGAAAAAGTTTGCAAGATGCTTAGGCTATAATTCATCCGTTACACACTTACCCAGGGGTAAATGCCTTTGAACCACTTGGATTTATTTCTGAGTAGACATGAGCTGAATTTGCAGTATTAAACAGTTGTCTGCTCTTTCAGGGGACAGTTCAGAATGCAAAAACATGCTGTAGGCTGCTACATCCAGTTTATACACAATGAATTCAAGGTCTGAAAGACTTGAACACAAATGGTATAAGGTGTAAGATGCTCTGTTATTTTAATATAGCCTTCCCCAATCTGGGTCCTTCCACATGTGCTGGAATGACAGCTCCAAAATTCCCAACCAACATGGTCAATGCCTGGGAATTCTGGGAGACAGATATAGATACAGATTCATCATGTTGCTTGGCCTTGCCACCATCTAAAGTACACCATTCATGTAATTCAAGGAAGCTTCATTTCCATCTACAAAACTGCTAAGCAGATAACACAGAAAAACTGGACAGTGTCATACACCGGCTATCTTTTTGGAGAGATGGAATATCTTAATCTCAGAATCTAAAGAGATGAAAACTCTATAGATATATGCAGCTGCATTATTCTTTCCCATAGCATAGTTAAAGGACAATGTGATTTTTGTTTTAAAATTTAGCCAAAGGAAATAGCCCCTTTCATCTAAAGAGAAGAAAACTCCCATCCCTTTAGAATTTTTCTTCAGGTACCTAACCGACCCTGTTGGATTTCAGAGGGAGCTTCGGGTTTTTCCTGAGGTTTTGATACATGGCTCGATTGAGACCTTGGTTGCTGACTGGAATGAGGTGGGGACAGCAGCTTTGGATTGCATTGTGCCTGTGCAGATTCTGTGCGCAGACTCTGGTATGTCCCCTGGTTTTCAGAGGATGAAGTGACCAAAGTGATGCCTAAAGCATGCTGACAGAAAACTAGGAGTGAATCCGACCAGATACAGATGAGGCCTTTTGTTAGAACCTACCTTGCAGTGATAAGGGCAGTGAAAAAGGCTTTTTCTTTGCCCTTATTGTCAGCCCTTTGAGGTAGTCCAGCGAAGAAGCATAAACTGTGAGTAACACGACCTTTATTGTAAGGTTACAGTAACAGAATCTTGCAAGCCTAAAAGCACTTCTCCCCTCTTTTATTTTCCAGAAAACTAGGGAGGGTGTCATCTGAGATGCTTCCCATACCCCTTTTGCTTCTGTGGGCTGAGATACCTTTTGCATGACAGTTGTCTAGGCTGCAGCTCTTCCTCCTGTCTCCCAAAGCCATTCCCACATACCATTATACTTATTGTGTTCTCTGAGTGTCAGCCGACACCCTGATCAGGGTGTCTCAGTTCCTTCTGGTCAGGAGGGATTCATTAGAGCATCTACAGGGTCACTTTGAGGACTATACTCAAGACCTTGTGGATAAAATCACTCAGATTTGCTCTGAGCTGGACTCCAGCTGGGCAAATCCTATGGAGGTGATTGAGACACAGTCCTGTGATGTTATCAGTCTTGTGATAAGTTCAAGTCTGTTAGTCCTGAGGAATTTGAAAGGATCCTCAGAATTGTGGATGTGGCCACCTGTATATTAGATCCATGTCCCCTTGATTGGTCAAGGTCTCCAGGGAAGGAGCATGTGGCTTGATCCATGTGGTGATAAATGCCTCCTTGAGAGAGAACGTGTTCTACCAACTCTGAGTCAGTGTTGAGTCCCCTCCTCAAGAGACTATCCTTGGATACAGCCTATTGGGACAATTTTTAGGGAAGGCTGTTGAAAAAGTGGTCAGCCTCCAGCTTCAGAGGGTCCTGGAGGAAATGGATTATCTGGACCCTTTCCAGTCAGTATTCAGACCAAGGTAGAGTACTGAGATGGCTTTGGTTGCACTTGTCAATGACCTGTGATGCCCTCGGGATGATGGTGGTGCATTGATCCTATCTCTCCTTGATCTCAGTGCTCTCAATACCATCCTTCTGGACCAGCTAAGTGAGTTGGAGATGGGGGCACTTTTTGCAGAAGTTCTCCTCCTTCCTCCAAGGCTGGTTGCAGTTGGTGTTGGTGTTGGTGGGAGGAGAGCGGTCAAGCCCTAGGTCCCTGCTTTGTGAGGTGCCTCAGGGCTTTATCCTCTCCCTCCTCCTTTTCAATATCTGAATGAAACTGCTGGGTGAGGTCATCTGTCAATATAAAGTGAGGTATTATCAATATGCATATGATACCCAGTTATGCATCTCTGCTCCCAGCTGTCCAAGTGAGGCTGTCAAGATTATGACCTAGTGTCTGGAGGCTGTGGGGGTCTGGATAGGGAACAACAGGTTGCAGCTCAACCCTGCCAAGATTGAGTGGTTATGGGTTATGGGTCCTCTGGATCTGGGAATTGGAGTATTTCCATCTTTGATTCTGGGTGGGGTGGTACTGTCCTGTTCAGACTCAGTGTGCAATCTGGGCATTCTCCTGGACCCACAGCTCCTCATCAAAGTGCAGGTAGCAGCTGTGGCCAGGGGGTCCTTTGCACAACTGTGTCTTGTGCACCAGTTGCTCCCAATAGGTTTCCAGGTACAATTAAAGGTGCTGGATATCACCTTTAAAGACCTACGTGGCATAGGACCAGATTACTTGTGAGACTGCCTTCTCCCAAGAATATCTGCCTGCCCCACCTGCTTCCACAGAGAGGACATGTTCCAGGTTCCTTCTTTTAAACTTTGCTGTCTTTTCAGTGGCTGGCCTGTGCACTCTGGAATTATCTCTCTGCCTGATATATGACAGGCCCCATCTCTGCTTGCTTTTAGAAAAGCCATTAAGACCTGGCTTGTTCTCCAGGTATTTATGTCCAGTTGAGTGGAGTCCCCTTCTGGTTGTTTTATTATTGTGTTTAGTCACCATTTTATATTTGTATATATTGGGTGGGTGGGTGGGGGTTAATGGAGGGGAGGAAAATTGGCTTATTGTTTGTTTTTTGCTATGTGCCAGCCAGACTCACATTGTTTAATTTGAGCGGTTCTTTAATCTATTACATAAAATAAAAATAAATAAATATTCTGTTCATGTTAATCTTAGGAATGACATGAAAGCCTGTCAGGAATATCTGGTGGATTTGCACTCTTATTTAGGAATTATCAAGAAGTTAAATTGTCAAATGTTGGCACCGAGACTTAGGGAACTAAAACACAGATCCAGACTGGAATTAGATATGGATCAATATCTGAAATATTCCATGTGTATTCAGTCTGGGGAATTCTGGGAATTGAAATCCACACATCTTAAAGTTGCTAAGTTTGAAAAACACTGATTTAGAAGGGATATAGGAGAAATGATGTTTCTAGAAGAAATAATGTTTCTAGGATATAGAAACCCACAAGAAATGATAGAATCTGGCCTGATATCAAGTATCTTCACTCAAGGCAAGCAAGGGTGGGAAGAATTAATGAGCTGTGTCAAAGGTGATCCTCATAAGAACCTGGGGGAACCATTATTTCCCCTTCTTCTTCCACGTTGAGGCCTGGTCATATTTGTCTCCATGTACAGACAAGAAGGTTCCTATTTGGAATCTGGCTGATCCCAATATGATTGTAATTCTGTGCATGGCATCTCACAACATCTATGTTTCTGTTACAATAAAATCCCATTGAATCTAGGTATAATAATCACCCTTGAATGAAAGCATTATAATTGTATTTTACAAGAGTGTTCTCTAACCTTCTTCAGTGATCCAAGATTAAGCTTCAAGGTTCACACTGCAATGTTCACAAACAATAGTTACTATAGCAAAGAAATGTTTTTCTGCTGCGCACCTGTGAATTTCATCAATGGCAACCATCAATAGGAAAATAGAATTATGGGATGAATGACATTGTTCTTAAGTTATTTTTCCCATATTGACAGTAGAAATTGTCCTTGTGTTATTTGTTGAATCTTAATTATGGAATTCAGGCTGTGGCAGCATGAATAATTAATGGAATTATAATGTTTGGTAGGACTCTAAACAGACTGGTGGCAGAGTTCATTTATCCCAATAGAAGAAAAGGAGGGATAGATTGTAGATTGGACTTGCTTAAGGCAGAATTACACACCCCTTGAGTACAAGCCCCAGAGCAAATTCATGTTTGCTGATTTATAATTTTTAATTTGAAACAAGAGGAAAATCATTAAATACACGAGTAGTAATCATACTAAATGTATATAATTAAATTTAACATAAATTACATTTATATTTAAATTAAATCAAATACAGCTTCTGTCCTGGCTACAAATTATTCATCATGGACCTGCTTAATTTTTAGATTGTGGCTGTTGACAAGACCCTCAAAGCTGGAATGCAACCCTTAGTCTGAAATGGGTTGGATATATCTAACTTGGGACAGTATCCCATTCACATACTGTGCAAGTATAACAATATGAAGGCATTTTTTAATTGATTTACAATTCTTGCCATAGAGGTTATTTGGAATTGTGACTGTTAATAGATAATGTGGGGAGGTACCCTGTTGCTTCTGCTCTAACACAGCTGACTATTTCCTTTCACCAAGTGCACCTTATGAAGCTAGCAGTTGAGGTATAGCTTACTTCCCATAGCTAGGTAGGCCAGTGATGAAGTCAGTAGTAATATGAATTGGCACAAGAGACATCCCTTTCCTACAGTTCATTAGATCTTCCTAACCTGGTTTTGATTTTACTTATTTGTGCAGGATATTTATATCTATTTTTTTCAATTTTTTAGATTAGGCATTATTTTTCTTTAGGCTATACCTCTTAGATAATCAGGACTAAGCTGTAATTTTTTAAAAAAAATTAAGGATATTATTATGTATTGTAATAACTGTAAGCCCTGTTCAGCTATTATACCATTCACAAGGATTGTCAAAGAAAGGAGAATCCAGAGAACAATTTCTGGCTCTAAAGTCTAGCAGATCTAGGTCAGATCTTCTTTCGCTTTTTTCTTACAACCCAACAAGATCGTTTCCATTTTGAAAGGGTAAAAACTTAAAAAAAAAAAAAAAAACTAACAAAAATGCTGAGTTTCAATAACATGAACACTATTGCAGACTCTCAAAAGGCTATGGATATGTTATGATACTCTGTGCTAGTTGGATAGTTTCACCCCTAGGTTTAGCCGTCTCTGAAAATGTGCTCAAGGACTGTTTTCCCAGCTTGGCCTGAAGAAGCTCCCTGCAGGGTTCTGCATGCCGAGTGGAAACACTGTCAAACTTCATTCTGAGCTTTGTTCACCGTTTTGACTGCCCAAGTCTGGTAAATGTAATCTAGATGGAGAGGTTGAGATTAAAGCTGATGGTCAAGGCAAAACAGGAACAAGTTTTGACAACTGCCCCACTTTGCCTGGGAAAGCCTGATCAACTTTTTTTTCTTTAAAATAAAACAGCAATCTCCCCCACAAGTTGCTTGCAATTGTCTAAGGGGGGAGAGTCACAGTTTAAGAAACTTGGATTATTCCTATACAGGTAGTCCTCGTTTAGCAACCACAATTGGGATTGGCAACTTGGTCATTAAGTGAAACAGTCGCTAAGTGAAACCGTGACTGTGCTTATGATCTTACTTCAGCTTTCCTTTGCTTTACAGACCTGCGAAGGTCGTAATATAGCTGAAGATCTTTCTTGGTTGGGGAAAGATTAAGGCTGCAATTGCTGCTGATACCGTAAATGTACATTCCCTAATATGTGGCTGCTAGTCTGGATGTGACTTACTAGAAAGGCTACATGGGAGTATCTATGATGGGATGGGCAACATGTGGCTCCCGTGATTTTGAATCCAAATTTACACACCTCAACCAGCATGGCCAGTGGAGACAGATACATGGAGTTGTGGCTGCACAACAGCTGGTAGGACCAGAAGTTGTTTGTTCTGGCACCTGATATATGCCTTTGGTAGTAGTCAGGTCATGGAAATATGTTACCAAGACATGAGGCGTTCCCTGTTATGGGCTGAGTCACAAAAGAAGTAAAATCAGCAGTCACAAATCCAGAAAGTTACCCTGTTCAATTAGGTGGTTTCCACTGTAATGTTTATGTCTGGTGCTGCAGAATTAGCTCTAATGACTTTTGCTACAGCAATTAAATATTATTGTTAATATAATTTATTTCTTTTAAAAGTGGTCTATACTTTTTTTTATTACAGAATCAATTCAAAGCAGCTTATAAAGCGACTCAGAAAATACACGAGGCCTTGCAGGTCACAGGGTACACAAATCTGATAAGTAACAAGGAGGTCAAACTATATGCTGTTCTGGAAAGCTAAAACAAAACTAGGAAGTGCTCACTAAAAAATTAAAAGTTCATGAGATGGAAAGAGTTGATAGTCACTAGAGGGCACTAACAGTTCAGTTTCAGAATTATGAGACTTTTTTTTTTTTTAAAGCAAATTGCAAGTAATTGTGTGGGCTCCTGGGGGGGGAAAAAACCCCAAAAGCAACAATAACATAAGAAATGCCTTTAATAAGGAGCAACTAAATTATCACAAGGAGCAGCACAATGCTTGAGTTCATGCTAACTCTTCTTCAGTACAAATATTAGGAAAAGACAGCAAACAGTAGCCTGAAGCTGAGGAAAGATGGAGCTGAAGCATTCCCCTCCCCTTCCCTCCCTCCCCTCCCCTGCTCTATCTGTAACATGCAATAATCTTCAAACAAATGGAAAGGAACAGAGAATGTATTTTGCCAGCTTAATTCGTTTGACCCTGCTAAGATCTCAGCTTGCATCTAAGGCGCTTAAACAATGAAACAATCGCAGCTTTTCCTTGGAAAATATAAAAGCCAGCAGTTATTCAGTTGGGTCTGTAGCACTGTGCAGGCCCTCTGTCATGCAGAGTAGAAGGTAAGGCACTTGCAGCCGATCTAACTAGAAAATAGGTGGTGTGCACCCCACTGGATCTTAGGCAGTGCACCTAAATTGGCCATTGCTGTCAAGGGCGATTTTTCTATATTTATTCAACAGGTGTACATAAGAGGCCATCTCTGTCTAAGGTATATTTATATGTGATAGAAAGCTTGGAGTTTGTATTATCCTGTGACCTAGCTACAAAGTAGTGACTGTTCTAAGTATCTGATGCTCAGAGAAGTAGCTGCCTTAACCCATCCATGTGCCTGTGCTGCCTGCAGGCCTGGGAAAATGCACATGGGCTCCACAGGCCAAGATATTTCATTTAATTTCTTGGGAGGACAATTAATTGATATTGGATGGGATTCTTAAAGTATTTAAGTTCTCTCTTCGCCAGATTGCCTTGTCCATATAGCCTTTTAAACCACATCCTCGCTTGGAAGGACCTGCAATTTCTTACATAAATTCTTTGCTTTCTTTGGCTTTATCTCCTTTGTTTCACAGATTAAGACTACAAACTCCTTAAAAGTGGAAATCTATCTTTTTTGTTTAAGGAAATCACCAGAGTGCCTTGTTCATTGATCTTCTCTCCTTCCTGTATTTTATTTCTGACTGGCCACAGTGTACATGTATCACTATAATATACATTTGACAAAGTGGTCTATGAAACCGGATGCCACAATGCATTTGTTAGATTTCTTAGTGCCGTAATAGTTGGTATGAATTGATGACGGTATGCACCACTTGCATAGACGCAAGCTGAGAGCGAACTAAAGATAGAAAACATTGCTTGGATCTATTGGGGATTGTGTTCCAGTTCAAGTGGCATTTTCAGAGGAAAGATTCCCCCCCCCCCCCCCCTCAGCTCTGGAAGGAAAAATCAGCCTTTTTGGTACGCTCTAATCCCTCTGTCCTGTGCTGGGAGAACTGTTCTGTTTCCTGCCCACCCGCAAGCATGCCTCATCAAGCATCACTTTGCAAAAGGCACAAAAACTGGAGAATGAAAAGATTGCCTGTGCTCATTCTCACCTACTAAAGTAAACTCTAACAATAATTGCCCATGGATAGCGATTCTCTTGCCTCAGGATACCATTGCCCATTGGACGGAAGAAGGAGACTTCAACTAAAGTCAACTCATTTGAATAGCATCATGCAGAATCCAGGACAATTTGTTCTTGTTCTTGCGAACCTGCTTATTGTCAGAAGCCAAACCCTAAAACATTGTAGGAAGACAGCCATGGTAGTCTATGGTAGCCAAAAATCAGGAGAACCTTTTCTGACTGACAACTTTTATTAAAAGGTGTACGGCTCATGTCATCACACATGCCTTTGATAAAGAAGCGTATGCCTTTTAATAAAAATGGGTTAGTTGGAAAAGGTGCTACAGACTCCTCAGCTGAATCTGAGACCAGCCTGTGAGATACTGTGGAATCAGGACCTTGAGTAAGTCTATTGGCCTAGAATAGTTGACTTAGTATTTAGACATATCTAGACTACCTTCATTAAAATTGTTTGTTTATTTATGGTTGTGGACTTTGCCCACTTTTCCACTGTCCTTTCATAAAATCATAGAGTTGAAAGGAAGCACACAAGTCCAACCTTCTCAGTGCAAGATCCACTACAGCAATGTTTCTCAACCTTGGGAACTTTAAGATGTGTGGACTTCAACTCTCAGAATTCCCCAGCCAGCCATGTTCTTAAAGTTCCCAAGGTTGAGAAACACTGTACTACAGCATCTTTGAGAGATGACCTTCCAGGTTTTGTTTGAAGACTTCTCACAAAGGATAGCTCACAGCTTCTTGTGGCAAGCTGTTCCATTGACTGACTGCTCATGCAGTCAGGAACTCTCTTTTAAATAAATCTTTACTTAAAGCTGGACCAAAGAGCTACGTGGATGATCTTTGCACCTTTAAAGACTTGCTTCTTCAACATTTCTAGTCTGTATTTATATCATTCTGCCTAAGGAAAGGTGAGTAGGATGAGGCTTGATAGCTCTCTTTTAGGCAGATTACAATGTTGTTGTCTTGCAGACTTCCCATTATATACAAAAAACTTTTCAGCTTACATATGGCTCTTCTGTGACTAAACGTATCCGACTACTTGGCTGGCTGAACAGTTCCACACTGCTGTGCAACACTGCAGGGTTGTAGTGATATGTGGCAGCAGTCATGAGCTACTATTCTTCAAGCATCAGTATTGGGGAATTGTTCGACAGCTTTGATTAGAGAAAAAACATTGATGAACTTTAATGCCAACCAAAAGCTCCTTTTGGACTTTTTACAGAAAACAGAAAAAAAATGACATTATGATATATGGATTTGATGATTACTTAAATTAATAGATCATACAAAATATGTACGTTAAGATGTAGTTTTTGAGTAAGAGGTTATGATATGATTCATTTATATCTGCTGCACCCTAAGTTGGAAGTCATTCTTTTTGTATTTCTTTTTTCCTCTTTTTCTTCTCTATTTTCTGCTACTTTTGTTTTTTTTTTCTTTATTTCTAGCTTTCTACTCTTCTTGATTATTAGTTCTTGTTAGTTTTTATTCTTTTGCTTTTTAAAAACTTAATAAAGTTTTTAAAAAAATATTGGAGAATTGTTCTGAGGGCAAAGAAAGCTCCAGGGCTTGTCTGCCCAAGTTGGAAAATATAGAAGAAGGTCTTATTCCTGTTCTTGCCTATTGCTATTAGGTATGTTGTACGCATCTGCTGACGTGTCTGCGGCATAAAATTTCTTCAGCAGATAAAAATAGGAAAGCTGCCAATGCTCGGCCTCACTGAAGGCTGCGACTGGCCCCTGCTGGCCAAACGGTTGCCTTACATTTTGTTTTCCTTGGCTGGAGTTGTACTTGGGCCACGGTTTTCACAAAATAAGCCAAATGTGTTTAACTTTAAAAAATAATCTTGCTTTCATACTGCTGAGAAGGAATTCTCTTTCAGACTGTTGGATGAAAATTTCTGTATAACTCAAGAGCAGGCAGTACATCAATTGAAACTGGTCCATAAAAGCAGTATGTTCCAATATTTTGTGTTATCATCCAGGGAGTAACAAGGGAGTAAAACTTTTCTTTTTCTGAAAATGCTGGAGTCTCAGAACTATCTGAAAAATCAGGTATCAAACTGACATGTGGGGAGGGACAGAAAAGCTGGCATGTGTATAGAAATTACTGCATTGCATTTATATCTCAATTTTCTTTTGAGAGCTCAAAGTAGCGTTCATGGGCTATATGAAGTAGCCCTTCATTCCATCTTCCATCCTCCTAATGACCTTGTGAGATAGGGTGACAAGAGAGAGTGACTAAGCTAAAGTCATTTAATCTGGGTTAGATGAGAATTGGAACCTGGTTCTTCCCATTCTCATTCTTAACACCTTAACTGCTATACCACAATATCTAATAAATGAAATTCTCTAACACAGGGTTCCTCAACCTTGGCGACTTGAAGATGTGTGGACTTCAACTCCCAGAATCCCCCAGCCATCATGGCTGGCTGGGGAATTCTGGAAGTTGAAGTCTACACATCTTCAAGTCGCCAAGGTTGAGGAACCCTGCTCTACCAGATAAAATTGGCATAACAGGAAAAAGAAATTCTCATCCAATCTTTTCTTAAGCATTCATGAAGGTGTGGGAGGGTTTTTCCTTTCCCATTCTGTGTGGCTAGATGAGCAAGATCACCTTATGGGTTTGTATGCCTCTCTTCATCCTTGAGTACCAGCTTACTTTTCCTTTAATTTCCAGTTAACCATGGTGTAGGATTATACCTATGGCAGCAATTGTCCTAACCTGATGGAACAGTGGGACAATATGTGGTTAAAAGGATTTAAATTTACATTATGCTATAACCTAAAATAGATTTTTTAATAAAGTGATGTACCGTTGGCATATGACTCCAGAAAAATTGTCTAGAATGGATAAAGGTGCTTCAAATTTATGTTGGAAATGTGGACAACATGAAGGGTCATTTTATCATGCCTAGTGGACTTATAAAAAAGCCAGAAATTTCTGGGTTCAAATACATATAATGATACAAAAAACTATAAAGATTAACATTCAACTGAACCAGAACTTTTCTCGCTGGGATTAGTGGATAGTCAATTAGAAATGAGCCATGGAAGATTATTTTTATAGATGATTACTGCTGCAAGACTATTATATGCACAAAAATGGAAAGACTCTGAAATACCCCCAACGAGGAATGGTTGGAGAAGATGACAGAACTAGCAGAGATGGCAAAATTAACTTGTTTGATTAGAGAAAGATCAGTAACTACATTTATCAGTGACTGGGAATCCCTTACGGACTTTTTGCTGAAAAAAGAGAAAAATGAAGTTGTGATTTATGGGTTTGAAGATTAGAAAGGGTAGCTTATGGAAAGAAGGAAATTATGATGTAACCTTAGAGAGAAAGGGTAAATTATAAATGCATTTATAACCACTGTCAAAAAGATAGGAAGCTGCTTCTTTCTTTCTTTCTTTCTTTCTTTCTTTCTTTCTTTCTTTCTTTCTTTCTTTCTTTCTTTCTCTCTCTCTCTCTCTCTCTCTCTCTCTCTCTCTCTCTCTCTCTCTCTCTCTCACTTTCCCATTCTCTTTTCTCATTCACTATATTTTCTTATTTTTTTTGTTTCTTTTCTAATATTTGTATTCTTTTTATCTTGTTAAAAATTTCTTCAATATAAATTATATTTTTAAAAAAAGAACTAGATTTGCAAACTATGGCTTGAAATCACTATTGGTAGTGAACCTGCTTGTGCTGATGAAATGGGGAACCATGCTTAATTTCAAGAATGAATGAACAGGGGGAAGTTGTGCCCAGGCACCAAAGGAGAAAACTGTATGTCAACCAGACCAAACCTCGTAAACACAGAAAGGAAATCGAGGGTCCTGTTAATTGTCCACCTCAACATTGTGCCGCTCCAGTTAAGTGAGTCTACCAATCGTGCTACTTACATCTAAACTTATATTTTCATGATATGCCAGTGCAATACACATTCACATTTTCCCCTTTGCATTAAGGGAAAAAACTTCAAAAGAGCAGACAGATAAGAGCTAATAGAAAATGGCCACAGGAAAATATACCACAAATTATAATGCTGTCAAAAATCTAAGAATGCACATTGAGAAATAACAGGAATTAAGGGGCCCACAGCTGTGTGATGTGAAACGATAAGGAACTGCCATCCTAACCTTAAGGCATTCTTTCCTCCTAGCCAAATAAACAGCATCTGCAGGATAATTTTTTTTTTTTTTACTGTAGTTGCCTTTTGTTGCCTTTGATTGTAAGAGAAAAATGCAGGTGAATCCATGCGCAGTTAGGTCTGTTAGCAGAGTCTGTTGGTAGAATCGGAACAGGAAGCAAAGGGTGCTAACAGAATATTAAATTGCAGTTGCTGGCAGTCTGTCAACAACACACACTTTAGGGCTTTTCTCTTGAACCCAACAGATGCAGGGGGTGGTAGTAGGTTATTAATCTCTGATGTAGTTGCAAACTCTACACTCTGAAGGGTAAAGATATACAAATAATTCTTCCTAAGGTGTGCCCCACATTGAAAGAATCTTATCTAAATGTGCATTTTAGAAGCAATCTGTCTAGCAATTTTCCTGAACACACACACACACACACACACACACACACACTTTTCCTAGCAAAGGCAAGGAAGTTACTTTCAGTCCTGTTGGGATAGAAACACGTTTGGGCTATTTTTCCTTCCAGACTGTAGCTTTGATGGTCTGTTTGCATGCAATTCCCTGAGCAGTTTATATGCATGTGATACTTTGCACGCCCTATTCATTAGATAGAACGTTTTATTTAAAGAAGGTTTCGTGTAGCAAGCCAAATGTAATCAAACCAGCAAAGATGCATTCTTATTTGGAGTGTCATCTGTATATAGGAGTGGGCCAGAAAGATAAAACTCAGAAGGGGGCATGACAGAAAGAATATAGAAGTTCAGTTACATTAAGAAGGGAGGCAGGGCATAAAACGTGGAATGGTGGTGTATAGTTTTAAACAAGAAGCTAGTTTGTAACCTTCAACAAAGGGCATTTTGGGAAGAATAATATAAAAACTGGGCTGTGCAATTCATAGCCAACATGCTTGTGTGTCAAGATTGGAAATGCAGAAAAGCCAATGAAGAGGAAGTGGCATTTACTACTTATTTATATCTAAAATGTTGTATTCACCCTACAACTGTTTTCAAGGCAACATGCAATGAAACTGATATCAATCAACAAAAAGCAATGCAATAAAAATTAGGACAGGACATTAAAGGCACTATTAAAAAAGGTTAAAAATAGGCATCACTAAAAAAAAAAAAATTAAAAATGCCAAAGTGCAGAAAAAAAATATGAGGATTAAAAAAACAAGAACAAAAATAGCTTCTTCTTTGTTGGGGCTACCACCAAGATGTTCTGCAACCAAGCAGCACTCTGTCAAATTGCAGCATGCAAGAGGCAGTTGGGGTTGCAAAAAATGTGGTCCAAGAACATCATGCAGTCTGCTAAGATGCTTTTTGTGATCCTCAGATCCAGAATGGGTGGCTGCAAAATTGTCCTTATACTTTTGCATTTGGAAGAGCTTGGGGAGGAAATTAATTCTTTAAAGATCAGAGTCTTGGCCCTGCCCATATTTCAAATGGGTGCCTTGGCAATCATGCAAAGCCTGGTGCTTTTCTTTTACAGACTGAAGTTGGATGTCCCTGATTGGAGGGAACAGGTGCTCCTTCAGAGACTGGCTTGGCTTTTTAAATTGCAGACAGTCCTCTACTTACAAACTTTTGAGTTACATACTTTTGCTGATATGAACAAATCTGTTCGGGACTCCAACTCCAACTCCAACCTCCAATCTCCTGGAAGGTGGGAGGTGGTGAGAAAGGGTTAGCTTACAGCATACCACTTATGTATGCTTGGCAGCACCTATTGCATGTTTGGAGGCTGAGCATGCACCATTTTGGATGCTACTGTCCGCTGGTGTGTGCTGTAGTGTGCAGTGTGACTGTGAATTACTGTACTGTACTGTATGTTTGCAATGAAGTGGAAGAGTGATAATGGGGAAAGGGGTACTGTTAAGAAGCATCAATCCATCATGATGGAAATGAAGGGGGAGATATTAAACAAAATTGATCAGGGAGGAGAAGATGGCCAATGTGGCAGTGCATACAGCATGAATCGTTCCACCATTGGAATGATCATTAAGAACAAAGATTATGGGGCGTGTGAAAAGTTCAGTGCCTATGCAATTGATGATAATAAGCAAGAGGAAAGGAAAAGTGACGGAAGAGATGGAGACACTGCTTAGCATGTGGATTGAAGATCAGCATCAGTGGTTAGCCTAATGCTGATCCAGGAAAGGCTAAGAGCTTATTCCGTGACTTGCAACAGAAGGCTTGTGAAGGAGTTGCTGAGGAGACATTCATGGGTGGTTCATGCCCTTTAAGGCTCATGTGAAATTTCATGATGTGAAAGTGCATGGCGAGACGGTGAGTGCAGACAAGGATAAAGCCAAGGAGTTCCAAGAAACCCTCAAGGACATCATAGAGGAAGGTGGCTATTTGCCCCAGTAAATATTCAGTGTAGATGAAATGGGGCTTTATTGGAAGAAAATGATGGACAGAACATACATCAGCAAGGAGAAGACCATGCCAGGCGTCAAAGCTGCAAAGGATAGAATAACTGTCCTACTCGTGGCAACATTTCTGGTGACCTGAGCCTAAAACTGCTGGTAGTCTACCATTCTGAGATCTAGCAAGCTCTCAAGAACATCACAAAAAATTGTTGTGTGGAAGGCTAACCTGAAAGTTTGGGTCACCCTTCTCATCTTTGAAGACTGGTTCTTCCACCATTTCATCCTGGAAATGGAGAGGTATTACCATGACAAAAACATCCCCTTCAAGGTGATGCTAATTTTGGATAATGCCCCAAGTCACCCACCTTACTTGGACGATTTCCATCTGGACATGAAGGTTGTGTATCTGCCTCCAAACATCACCTCCAAACCTCACCTCCCTTCTTCAGCCTATGGATCAGGGGCTGATAGCAAACTTCAAGAAATACTATCTTCACTGCATGTTTAGACAGGCAGTTCAGGCAACCAAAAGGGACTTCCAGATGACCTTGCACCAGTTTTGGAAGTCCTATGATATTTATAAGGCTATCAAGAACATTGATGCAGCCTGGCGTGAGGTTACCCCTCGGAGTGTGGAAAAACATCTATGCCCTCAGTTCATGACTTTCGAGGGTTTGAGGTGGTGGAAAAGGAGTCACAGGGCATTATCAGCAACTTGCTTGCCCTCAGCAAGGAGCTTCAGCTCGACCTGGAGGAAGAGGACTTTGATGACCTGTTAACTACACACACGGAAGACCTCATCAAGTTGGAAAACCAATGAAAACAAGAGGAAGAGGAAGAGGAAATGATCAAACCACCAAAGAGGTTCCAGACCAAGCTGATGGTGGAGGGGTTCAGCTTGATCGAGAAAGTGCTGTCATTGTTTGAGACACAAGACCCTAACATTGAGCACTTCTCCAAGGTGTCTGCAGCTGTCCATGATGCAGTCCACTGCTACAGCATCATCTATGGGGACAAGAGGAAGGCCACCTCCCAAACTTCGCTGAACTACTTCTTCAGGAAGGTAGAGAAATGTGCCGAAATTCCGGAAGGTAAGCCTGTGCCATCGCCGTAAGGTAAGAACCGTATGTACTGTGCATGGTTTTTTTTACTGTATTTGGTTGTTTGGACTTACGAACAAAATGGACTTATGATCAGCCTCTTGGAACGTAACCTTTTCATAAGTAGAGGACTGCCTGTATGCAAACAGTGCAATTCTGCCTGAACTCCAATTGTTCAGAAGAGGCATACAAATCAGTTGAGGTCATTCATACAACTCAAAGATCAACAGGCTCATAGGATGCATGTTTAAGAGCATGTGTTAATAGGATTTATTGCAAGCTGTATTTGGTAAGTGTAAGGAACCACTGGTGACACAAACGAATAGGTATATTAATATCATGCTGTGTTGACTTGAGTTTAAAGATTTTGAAGCTGAATTTTGAGCGAGTAAAACGGTCTTAATATGGATATTATTGAATACAGAAATTAATTTTGTTGAGATAAGCTTGGTTGAAATGCTCTAACCCTTCCTGATAAGAAATGGGGGAAAAAATAGTACAAGGCAGTTGACTTAAAGCAGGAAACTTAGATTTCAATCTTTCTTCCTAAAGTACATGGTTAATTTGCCCTTACTGCCAAGTGTGATTATAGTACCTCCTGTTCACAAACACTTGTATGATGGTCCTCTTGATGACACCAGTTCTGAATCAGGGAGTTCCTGTGTGGATAAAGCACATTTGTCCATACTGTACATCATGTTTCAGAAATTCAGAAGGTTGCAGCAGAGTCAGCAGCAGTTGAAGACAGCAAAGAAATGTCAAGAGATTTACCAGTTAACACTACAGATGATACATTTAGTAGTTTAATAAATAAATTAATCAGGGAAGAAAGTAAAAATGAAAAATGTACTCGTTGTGGAAAATGACCATAGATCACACCATTCCTCTGAAAGTCTATGGCACCTTAAAAACTTACATGTTTCTTATGGAACAAGCCTTTACAACGGAAGTGTCACAATAAGGGTACAACAAACTAGGGCGGGGGTGGGGAGGACTGAAGAAATTGAAAGCTTACAGTTGCATTCTTTCCCCATTATAATAATAGCAATCCTATTTATTTATTTTATTTATTTAATAAATTTATATGGCTGCCCATCTCAGTGAATGTGACTCTGGGCGGCATACAACCAACAATGAAAACAATAGCACAGCTGTTTAAAAAACCTTAAAAATATAAATAAAAGTAAGATTGCAGGAGAAGAACATTCATCTAAACACAATGTAACCATCATACAGGCTCCCCATGGGATCCCCAAGACTGCTGGAAAAGCCACATTTGTACAGATCTTTCTGTACAAAATTCATTCAGTTGTGTTATTATATTATTGCTTATTAAGGATCAATTAGGATTTAACAGAGAATTGGAATAAGCAAGATGGCAATGATGTTCTTAAGATTCTCTATACGAAGTGCATAAATGAAGGACAGTAATTTCAGGCTTAATAATAGTTCAAGTGGAAGAGTTTCCAAAACAAGTACACTTGTTCAAAGAAAATACGTCCTGGACAGGATTTGCAGCTATGATATGAGGGTGTAAGAGTTAAGAACTTCTCCGTCCCACCTGCTGATTCTAACAGATCCCCATTCATAAAGATCACCCACTGACTGTTCTGTGTATATGGTCTAGTTAGCAGGTGGGTAGGGTAACAGGCAATTGGAGGTCTTTCTTCCCTTGCGTAGTGGAAAACTCAAGCAGTCTTGAGAAATGTAGCTTTCCCAAAGACAAAAGCAATAGGACTGGGCCTTATGGTGAGCTGAGATGTTATTGGGGATTGAGAAATCCTGCTTTCCAGGTTAGTGCAGCCAGCTGAGCCCCTTGCGGTAGGGGAGAGGAAGGAAATAGCAGCGAGGACAAGCTGAAGTTCTGTTGGGGCCAGAAATAATATAAATTTTCCGAGTTAGGGGAAATATCTGGGCTAATTTCCAGTCCTAATCTGATATGATCTGGAGGGGTGGGGTTTACTCGTCATAGGGTTTACTGGATGATCCTTTGCCAGTTTTAGTGTTAGTGATTTGATTTGTGTATGTTTATTGTATTAATTTAAATATTTTCTGCATTGACTTTTAGAGTTATGTTTTATATTCTTTATCAGTTGTTCCTTTTTAACCCCATTAGAATTACAAATAAAATTTCCAACTGGCATGACCAACAACTTTGAGAGTAAGTGATAGGAGCACAAGGGAACAGGGCAACCGCTAACTGTGGGAAGTGATGGCTGTAGGGTGAAGATCGGGGCAGTTCAGCTCTCCTCCAGTTGTGAGCAGAGGTGGTGTGGGAATAGGCACCATCTCAGATCCCCCCCTCTTTGTAAGGCAAAGAACAACTCTGTCTCACATGGATCTTGGGAGCTGAATGGGCTTTCTCTGCTTCTCTTTCAGTTGCAAGGGCAGGTGGCTGGTTTTTAGAAGGTGCAAACAAGGCAGAAAAGGTCTGGCTTGGCAGCTGCCAGAGTTCAACTAGGCCATAAGAAATATTTCAGGAGTAACTAAATTTTCTTTCCTCCGTATAGGATTGTATAATCATTGGCACACTTAGAGTAATCGTCAACTTAATGGACTTACAGGGGGAACAATCCCAAAGGGAATTTTACACATGAATATTTTATGCACGTGCAGAAACAAAGAGCGTATGTGCAGATTTTGTTTATTGTGTCTGTAATCTTCTAAACACAGCTCCATGAAATGAAGAGTTTACTGTATTATTTATTTGTATATTGCATGTATGTGCTGTTTTTCCTCTGGGAACTCAAGGTAGCAGGACTTTGACTTTGCACAGGAAGGCCTTACAGGGCTCTCTCTAAATGGCCAGAGAGATCGGTTCTCAGCAGGTGACAGCACTTTGGCCAACCTTGTCTAGACTTAGAATTAAGCAGGGTTGGGCCTGGTTAGTAGTGGATGAGAGATCATCAAGGAATTCCTGGGTTGTTGATTAGAATGGGAAGTTAAAAAAAACAACAACCCAAAACATTGAAGGAAGTGGCAAGTTGTATCCATACTTGTACCATCAGTATTTCAGTTCTTGGTTCCAGAGTATCTTTAGTTTTTTTTTAACCACAGTATCTTAAAAAGCAGAGTAAAGCAGTATAGTTGCTACATTCTGAATTTCCTGAGCATTCTGCTGAGTGAGACCCTGGACTCCTAGGTTCTCTTAGGATGACACCACTGCACTGAAGAAGCTGTTCCTTTCAGGCACCGAAATCCCTAGAACAGTGTTTCTCAACCTTAGCAACTTTAAGATATGTGGACTTCAACTCCCAGAATTCCCCAGCCAGCATGGCTGGCTGGGGAATTCTGGGAGTTGAAGTCCACATATCTTAAAGTTGCTAAGGTTAAGAAACACTGTCCTAGAATAAAAAGAAAATGAAAGGTACTCCTTTTCCTGTCTCTTGTTTTTTCTGTTTCTCTCTGAGCCCAGGCTACCATTATAGAGCAGCACAAGGTAGGCACAGAAAGTCTGTTTGTATTGTTATGCTTGTCATCTTTTTTCTCTCCAGAGTTGTTTCTGCACCTCCTGATTTTTCCCCCACCGTGCAGAGACATCAGTCTTGTCAATGGATGGTCTCCATTTGGGATGGGTGATCACTGAAATTCAAATAATATTTGACACTGAGAAGAAATCAGACGTCCATTGTTGTGTTGTGTTGTTTTTCATATGACAGAAATGGGAAAATCATTTGAGGAATTTCCTCTCCTTTTCTCATCAAAGGGTCTTTTTTTTAACGAACTTTATCAGTTCCACTCTTCTTATCAAAAAGCACCGAAAAAAATTAGAGGGAACTATCAGGCATTTTCATAGAATGGCATGAGAAGAGACATGAAAGAAGGAGGGTCCTGCTGTATCTTCACCCCACTCCATCACTCCACCACAGAATTAGATCAGAGATGCACTAAATGAAGAACATAACATGGAACCCCACATGCTGAAAATTATGCTAGAGAAAAGTCAGAAGCCTGCTGCTGAAGTTGTATTGTCCCTGTTCTTCAAAAATAATTGCTTCTACCCAAGGAACCCCTGGTGGTGTGATTGCTTCTTGCAAGCATCTCTGCTCTCCTTTTTCCTCAAAATGGGAACGCAGTCCTTGGCAGGGCACACACCTTCCATGCTTGAAATAGTCAGTGCCACAGGAAACAGACAATCCAAACAGGGCATGTCCAATGACTCTCTTCTCATCTGAGCCTCGCATCATGCAGCAGGACTTCGTGACTTTCTCCACGCACTGCCCTGTTTCAAGTGACACGATGGACATTTCTCATTTGAACGCAGCCCAAGCTCCAGTCAGACAGGCCCATGATAGATTCTTCATGCCATTCTGTAAAAGAGACTCCAACACAGGACCTTCCGAACCGAATAGCAGGGAAAACAATACAGCCTGTACTTGGATTCATAAACATTCTTCGTTACACAAAGGGCATTTCGAGCGCAGCGTGATACGGGGTGACCTTAAAAAGCTATAGACAATCTAGCAGAGCACAGACGGTTTCATAAAGTATAATCACTTCCTGGAATTCTTGGGGCAGCAGAGTCGGAGCCATGCAAATCCTGTTTTCTTTGCGTTGTTTCCTGCGTGTGAATATCATCAGTTTAGGGAGGCCTGTAACCATGGCACTTGTTAAACAAGAGACTCTTCTGATAAAAGCCATCCTGTATGAGGCTTTCAACGATTTTCTGGAGGGCAACAACCTGACTCTGCCAGCCATTACTTCACAATGAAGTGTGCACGCATAACAGCTCATGATCATTTAAAAACTGCCCATATGGGCCACACAAAGAAGCCGTGTTTGAATTCCTGCTGACAAACTCTTTGGGCTGTACGGAATGCAGAACATTTGATATCCCAATGCACATTTGTTCTAAACATAAAGCAGCCATGTGGGGCACACTGTTTCCAAAACAAAAATTACTCATGAGCCTGCTGGTAGTCCCATAGATTAAAAAAAAGACAGGTTATTAGACTGTTTCTGTCACTTTCTCCTAGTGACATTTATAGCCTTGGGGGATGTAGGGGTGGGAATTGCAGTAAATAGAGAAGCCAAAATAAACACTGGGAGATCTCAGAACTGTCTCATAATGTACAGCTTGCTCTTCAATTATGAATCCATTTAGGTGAATAGACAAGCCACTCTCTTAATTTGAAAACTCTGTTTCTGTAACAGAAAACCAGTAAGGAGCATACTTGGAATTTAGATATCCTTCTAGTAAATCTGCTCTCACCTAAGCCTTCAAGAGCTCATTAGGGTATCCTATGTATGATTGTATTTCCCATATTTCTCAGTCAAAGTGGCCAGTAGTCCCTTTGGCTTAGGAGGTCACTTGTAGCTCCACGTCTGCTAACCTCAGTCTGAAAAGGGTAACCTAATTCTCTCTTGCTGACTCAGTGAGGAGAGATGTGTAGAACAGTCATCTAGATAACTAGCTTGTCCCACCCACCCTCTTTTTTTGTCCAGCAGGTACACAATCTTGGTTTTTTGTGCAGTAGTTCAAGTTCTCTCTCTATTTTTTCCCTAGAAATCTTGCCACGCAACATTTTTTCATCCCTGCAGAGTTCTCCATGACCTGGTTCTCACATCACTTCAAACCATAGTTTGTTTAACCAATTCACTGAATAAAACGCAGTTGGCTGGGTGCAGTCAACATGTTAAACCAAAACAAAGTCAAATCAAATTATGACTTAATGGGTGAATTCGGACAATGGACACCTTATAGCCTCTTATTCCAATGCAGCAGGGACAGTAGTGTAAGATAGCATGCAATAAAGAGACTGCCCCTGTATTTGACAATGAAACTCAAAGAGAAAAGGGACCAGACAGCTCGGCGTTAGAGCACAGGCCTGGCATATCTGAACCAGAAAATTACACAATGCTTTTTTGGAGAGTAAGAGATCATAGCTTGCTTTTTAGAGGCAACAGCAAACCATGCTTTGCCACAACAAACTAACTGCATCTGTATAAATACACACATACATACCATCACATCCTGCAACATTGGTGTGTTACCTCTCTCTGTGCCTACCAGACTCCTTTCTCTGATGCATTTGATTCTTTTCTAGGGTCTTTAAATAAATAATAATTATTGGAAAGCTGCAAAACAAAGTAAACCTCTCATCATCTGTACACAGGCCCAGCATGTCTTACAAAATATAAACACTGGGTGACTGTGGTCTAATGCTTTCTTGAAGACATTTCACTCATCTGCCCAGAAAAATGTCAAATAGAGAGCATCTCTCTCTGTCTCTCTGTCTCTGTCTCTCTCTCTGTATGTGTGTGTCTGGCAAATTGTCTTCTTTTAAATGAATACTTTGTAACTGGTCACACCCACCATGGCAGATGTATTACAAATGCCCCCATGTCATACTATGAACCTTTCAAAGATGTTCCCCAGCCCATAAAAAATTGCCTTATCCTAGAGTTGGCAATGCAAGGCCAGGCAGATTAATAATATAAAGGTGCAAAATAGCTCCCTATTATGAATTACGGAAGCATGATAATAATAAATCCTACCCTAAGACTAGCATCAAGCATTACACTCAGCCCTTATCTGGTTTACTTAATGCATGGCATAGGGTATTGCAGTAAGTTTAGCAAACCATAATTAAACACAAGTCATGGCTTAGCAAGATATGTGAATCCAGCCTCTGTCTAGGAGGAACTAGAAACCAAAGGATTAAGCAGTACAAAAATGAGGAAGAATATGGGCTTAGGGAACCAGCCCTACTATTGGTACAAGCAATAAAAACTAAAGAAGAAAATGGTAGGCGTCAGTGAGAGATAATCAGGGCTGGGAATGGATTATACAGAAAAAGTGTACTTTGTTATGTGGTTACTTCCTGAACTTGGTCCACATTCATCTATTTCAGAGTTAGGGTGAATGGCTTAGAACAGTGTTGTCCAAACTTGGCCACTTTAAGATGAGTGGACTTCAACTCCCCAACTATAGTTGCTGGCTGGGGAATTCTGGGAGTTGAAGTCCACTCATCTTAAAGTGGCCAAGTTTGGACAACACTGGCTTAGAAGAAACTGCTTTACCACTACTCTAGTTTGGACTCTTTCTCCTCTAGAGGTGGGGAGTATGGAAGGCCTTTGGATGTCACTGAGTAAGAGGAATAGCATACTGTTGACTATGCTGGTGAGAGCTCCAGATAATGCAAGCTCCATAACCCTATTCTCCTTTTCAGTTTCCAGCAAACCACTCATCCTAGATAGAAAGAAATTTAATTCTATCACAGCTATAGATAAGTGATGTGGACATTTTTAAAAAATCAAATTTTAAAAAATGTGAAGTGTCTATTGTTTAATGCTTAATTGTACAATAGATTTCCTTCAACAGAGGGATAACACACTCCCAAAAGTAAGAAAGTTGGAAACAAACAACCTAAAATATTTCCTTTCTCGCAAAATCAGCTGCCACATTTACTGGGCACATGCAGTACCCCTGTTAAAAAAACAAAACTAAGTTGAGCTGACATACTTTAATTTTTAAACCTATTATGTTTTATTGACATCAAGCTGTTGTTGGTACTGACGTCAATTGAGTTGAACGGGCCAAAATTCCAGCCTTTGACTGGATAGTGTTGTGGACCAAGCTGTTTAATTGTTCCATTTCACATCTTAATTGTATCAACACTGACCTTTGTATACAGCAGTGTACAGTAGGAGCATTTTGCTGATATAGCAGGTTTTTGTAACCAGCTACTGTTATTTATAGTTGCAGCCAAGACAATTGTGATACTGGTATAGCTTAGTATCTAAGAGACTCCAGCAGAAGCCCTTATCTGATTAAGTCCAGTTATATTCAGTGGGAGTTATTTCTGATATACCCAGGAGTAGCTGTAGGCTTGGAACTGAACTGCATAATTTGAATCTTGCCTAGAAATTCCCTAAATGTTCTTAGGCAACTCATTCTCTGGCATAAGAGGAATAATAGCATTTTGGGGTTCTCCTAAGGCAGTGTTTCTTAAAGTGTGGTCCTAGGACCCCTAGGGGCCCCCCAAGACCCTCCCAGGGGTCCAGAAAACAAAATTATTTGCCAGTCTATGTTGAAAAATAATATAGTATTAAAATCCCATCAAACAATTGTGAGAAGCAGTAGTGGCAGCAAATGCATCCATTTTAATTTTTAATAAGGTAAATATTAATAAATATAACCCATGCAAACAAAAGCTCTTTTGGGTTCCTCCATCATTTTTAAAAGTGGGAAGGAGTCCTGAGAGAAAAAAGTTTAAGAAACACTGTCCTAAGGAATAATGCAGCTAAAGGGTTACACAAAAGATATTAAGTTTAATGTGGTATATTAAAAACATGCATATCTCTGCAGATATACTAGTATTTTTCAGTTGTATCTTCAACTATTTATTAACATTCTTTAAGTGGTTGGCTGAGATCCACGATCCAGACCAGCCTACTGGAAGGGTACTCTTGATATACAGAAACTAAGGGCTAACTGAACCACAGAGAATCCATGTTTGAACAGAATGTAACCTCTTTCTAAGCTAACCCGGCAAATTATCTTTTCCCGGGATAACAATGGATGATGAACTTCATGAATTACATGATGAATACTCAAGTCCAATGAAGCTCATGCAGTATATCTGAATGCACAGCTGCATAATAATGAAAAACATGCTAGAGAAGACTAAAACAATGATGTGCTAAAACCCAGGAGAAGATCATTCTATAACTGATGGATAAAACTACCAAGAATCAGGACGTGAACTGCCCAAACCCCTCCCCGAATTGTCTTCTAAATTGTAACAAAATTCCATGGAAGTCAAGATTGATGAAAACCAGCAGGTTAGAGTCCAACACTTTTAGGTTATAAAACAGAAGACAAATAGGAGCTATGTGTGTAAGCTATGAGAAGTGTGTAAAGGATGTAAGGATGTGTGTGCAGAGTGTAAGAACTTCTCTGTTTTATAGCTTATTATTTTATTTGTTGTTGTTTGCCCACCACTTCTCTCACTATCTTTTCCACACTGGGAAATTATTCTGGGATTAAGGAGCTACAAGACAACTTTGTGTAACTATCTGATTACCAATTACCAATATGGGACAGAAACTGCATTGGTCACACTCATGGATGATCTCTGGTGGGAGCGGGATGGGGGTAGTGCATCCATCCTTGCTCTTCTTGACCTCTCAGCAGCTTTTGATACCATCAACCATGGTATCCTTTTGGGTCGACTTGGGGAGTTGGGAATGAGCGGCACAGTTTTGCGCTGGTTCTCTTCCTTCCTCCAAGGTCGATTCCAATTGGTGTTGATTGGGGGCAAAAGGTCCAGCTTGTGGCCCCTCCTTTGTGGGGTGCCCCAGGGTTCAGTACTCTCTCTGCTCCTTTTTAACATCTACATGAAACCACTGGGTGAGATCATCTGCCACCATGGGATGAGGTATGCAGATGATACCCAGTTATACATCTCCATCCTGGGTGACGTGAGTAATACTGTAACCACCCTTTCACAGTGCCTGGAGGCTGTGGGGGTCTGGATGGGGTGCAACAGGCTTCACCTGAACCCTGGTAAAATGGAGTGGCTATGGATTGGAGGCCCCTCAGTATCCAAGGATTTACCATCTTTGGTTTTGGACTGGGTTGCACTGCGCCTGGACAGACCTGGTGCATAATCTGGGGGTCCTCCTGGACTCATGACTCCTGCTCGAGGAGCAGGTGGCAGTCGTGGCCAGGAAGGCCTTTGCCCACCTTCGTGTGGTATGCCAGTTACACCCTTTCCTGGATCAGGAGGCTGTCCGGTCAGTCACTCACGCCCTGGTCATCTCTCAGCTAGACTATTACAATGCGCTCTACATGGGGCTACCTTTGAAGAGTATCTGGAAGCTACAGCTGGTTCAAGATGCGGCCGTATGGACAATCTTGGGTGCCGCAAGAATGGCATATATAAGACCTTTACTGCGCGAGCTGCATTGGGCCCCAGTCTGCTTCCGGGTCCAATTCAAAGTGTTGGTTATTACCTTTAAAGCCCTACATACTGTCCACCCAGTTAGGCAGAGAGGGCATATTGCAGACCCTATCAGCGAGAGAATGTCATTGCCCCCGCCCTTTGGAATATCCCTCCCCCCCCAGTGGTGTGGCAGGCCCCTACCCTCCTGGCTTTCCAGAAAGGATTAAAAACCAGGCTCTGCCAGCTTGTGTGGGGTGATAACAATCTTACCCAATCCTGGGGATGGCTGGCGCCTTGATGACGCTCCCTGAGTGACTGCCAATTTTATATCTATTCTTGGATCTATTTATTTTCTATTTATTAAGAATATTGTATATTGTAATTTTAATTGATTTTAACTGTTTTGTAAACTGCCCAGAGTCGTTTCAATGAGATGGGCGGTGACAAATTTGATATATAAATAAATATAAATAAAATAAATACATTTAGATAACCTCCCTGCTTACATTAGCTGGGAAAGTCATGTTGACCAGCAATGTGTACCTCTAATTCATTGAGATTGAACTGAGAAATGTGTTAAAGCACAACTGTTTTGAAGCTTTGATTCAATAAAACTATTACAATTACACTGTGTGCTGTTGTCTTCTGTATGATTGTGTCCACTGGGAACAAAAATCTGGGGGTGGGGGTATATGTGTGAAGTAAGTTGTTTCCAAGGCAGCCAAAGACTGAGATTTGGGCCTCTTTAGTCCAACTGTCAGGGAGAAAGCCTTTTAATTTTCCCAAGCCTTTAAATTATCTTACGATTTTATTGAGATTTAGCTCTGGGACTTCCTTTCTGTCTTTAGTTTTAAATTGTGCTGTTACTGCAAAGTTTTTCCTCCTTTTTTCCCTCCCCCACTTCTTTCTGATTTTTATCAGTGAATCTTGTTACTCTGGTGTAACATCATTTTCAGTTCCAAAGAACTTCACTTATAGGGTGGCCTTACATGTTGAATAAAACATATGGAAATAAAATATAAGTAAGACATTGCTGGTGTTTAGTGAACATTAAATAGTAGGAACAATTATTTCTTTTCATGGGTGCTTTAAAACATGACAGATAATCAAAGTTATGTGAATAAAATAGTGAGATCAACTTTCTTTGCTGTCTTGAAGACCTGTGGAATGCATAGTGGGGTCCTCATCTATCTTTCCATGATGGTGACTTGAGCAACAGGGCCTGAGTTCAGGGGGATCTGAGCAAGATATTCTAACATCTTAACATAACATCCCTTCTTCCCAGCCCTGATTGCTCTCCCGGTTTAAGGAGAACTAAAAAGAAAACATTCCTTTCCTGCACCCAGCTGAATCATGGAATGAACTGGTCTTTTTTCTTTCTGTCTTTCTCCTTGTCATTTGGGTTGTTAGAAGCAGTGGTAGGAAGGAATGCTTTCCCGAATCAAAACCCTCATGCTTTCATGAATCAGAGAAGCGTCCCTCGGTTGAAGGCTGTTCTCTCTGGCTTGCAGAATGCTTAAATAGAGCATAAAAGTGTCCCTTGGAGACATTTTTTTTGAACGAGGCTTTTATTGTCAGTATGGAAGAACTTAAACTTGCCTTGACTGACCTGGTGTGTGACACTTTCCCACCTTTTCAGATAAGGATCAGCTCGGCAACCTCAACCTCATTGCTCCAGAGAAACTGGAAAGGAATTTGGCAATGAGGCGGCCAGCCCAGAACACAAGACTGCTGATTTCTTTTTTTCTCTGCATTCCTCGGACCCACCAATGACGTCTGGCCGATTAATCACCGAGTGGATGTCTGTCATTCAAAAGCTGCGGGTGTCCCCTGCAGCAAGGTATCGCCTTAGTTTCAGCATAAGAGAAACATGCTCAGAGAGATCCCTCAGAAAGTTGTCAATAAATATGCAATTCGCCTCCTCGGGCAGTGAAGGAAGAAAATGATTGAAAAAAGGCTGCTTGCTGGGGCTGTGTCTGTTGTTACAGTGCTTTAAAGGCTTTACAGAAGAAAGGGACAATCACATAGACCAGTGTTTCTCAACCATGCTGGCTGGGGCATTCTGGGAGTTGGAGTCCACACGTCTTAAAGTCGCTGAGGTTGAGAAACACTGACATAGACAATCACTTTCGCCAGAAACCTAAGCCTGAAAAATCTTTTCTAGGGAGAGATATATACGGTGGCAGCTACAGTGGAGAGTTATTTTCCTCTGCATTAATCTTTTGGCATTTACCTGTTGTTGAATGTCGCAGATTCTCCAATGGGCAAAACATTTCAAGGCAGCCTTTTAAAGGACTGGTTTCCTTGGAAAGAGAAATTACTCTCAGACTTTTTATGAGTCTACACAGTATTCCTTCCCCAAAATCTGAACTGAACTGGGAGGAACGGCATGGATCTCCAACCCAGCACTTCAAAGTGGTAACAAGCTTCCCCAATGAAGCAGCATGCGGTCAACCAAACAGGGGAGGTCAAAAAGTCAGAATGGCAGCCACCGATGCCCAATTGAAACCTTGTCCCTTTTTATGTGTGTTGTGCATACAATGCACATTAAAAAGCAGGCTTGGATCACATCGTTGTGGCTGCCATCTCTTCTTTTTAAAACTCTCCTTGCAGATGCCCCCTGCATCTACAAGGTTTCTCATCGTCATCCAACTGCAAACTCAGATCACAAAATTCCTCTCCCTCTACATTCAAGCAAGGGTCAGTTGTTAGGCATCTGACAGTTCAAGTCATGAATATCCATTTAGAAGTATCTTCTGCTAGTGATGTATAAAAAAGACGATTGCACCATTTCTGTGCAACAGAATACTTTCTCTGGAAAGGCTTCAAATTGATCAATGGTTTAATACATTTTATTTACTTAATCTCTGAAAAGGGCCTTCATTGCTTTCCTTTTAAATCTCCATGACTAAGGTGGCAGAGTGGATTAAACACTACCAAGAAAAGTGCCAGTATTTCCAACTTACTATAGTTAGTTATGCTGAACTATGATATAGATTTCCAAAATCACAGTATGACAGGAAGAAAGATGGAGATAAGATTTTCTTCTATCATCACTGAGGGCTGCAATACTCTGGCATACCACTAGGTGGCAGCAGAGAGAAACAGAATCTCTGTTTGCTGTTACCTAGTAGAAATTTAGATTTTGCTGCCCGGATCCAGTAACCATACTCATAACTTTAAAACAGAATAGAAAGGTTGGCAGCGGAGCAAGTGCTTCTGGAGACAATATTCCAAGGCCAGAACAATAGCACTGAAAAGGGCTTACCTTAACCGATATCCATGATTCTTTTATAGATCTTTTAAACTTAGATCAGTAACCAGCAGCCTGTAAGCCATATGTGCATATCAACTACAAGTGCAGTCCCTGAAGCTACCCATTTTTCCTGTTGGTCAGATGAGTACTATGATGTCCTGCCTTTTGGAACAATTTATAAAGGAGATCATCAGAGAGAGAGGAGCGGGCTTTTGTCTCTCTGCTCAGCTGTGTGATTTATTTATTTTCTACAGCAGAACAAAAAGCGTGGGCTCTCTGGCAGAAAGGGAAAAAAATTTTCTGGGATGAAGGAGGTGGGTATATGAGGTGTACAAGGAAGAAAGCATGTGTGTTCATCAAAGGAGGCAAATGTGGAGTCTCAGTCTGCAACTAATGTGGCTGTTAGAAAGTTTTCAAAGTCTGTTTTCAGAGACTGAGTTTTTCATTTGTAGTGGTAGAATCAAGATGATCTCCAGCAACACTTCACCTCTTCTATTTATAAAGCTCGACTTGTCAAACTCAAAAAAGAAATACAAACCTGAATATTTAACCACTTTGCTGAATTCACCACAGAAAGTAAATTTAAATGGCTGAACTAATAAATAGCACGTAGGGCTCCACTTGGTTTTCTAAAGTCTGCTTCACTACTCAAACTCTCCTATACAGTTTTCAAAACTTAGCCTATTGCCACCTACTGACTGAGTGAGGAATTAAGATTTCTAATTTTAAGACATTTTTGTTAAGGCAGAATCTTTATTAAGGTATCAGATGAATACATAGCCTTTTTAATTTCAAAGAGCTCCTCATCAGGTAAAATGACAAAGCACAAAATGAACATTAAGATGGGAGGAGTGGCTAATGCCTACTTTTAATCAATTTTAGATTGAATATGGGCTCAAATGGCAGATATGGAAATTGGGTGATATGGGATCAGCTACATTTAGGATTCTCCCCAGGGCTCTTGGATTTTTTTTTTTTAAAGAAATACTGATGGCCTGGATTTGGAAACATGCATTTTCTTTTTAAACTCAAGCATGTCTCTATCCTTAGCTAAAACACAAGCATTTCTTAATGGATGTATAATTGAAGCAGGGAAAATGTGAACAGTTTTTGTATTACTAAAGCTGGAAATGATTTTTGTATTGAATTGCTCCTAAAATGTTTTACCAACTTGTCATTACAACAGAATCTTAAAGTGGTAGGCCATTTAATTAATTAATTAATTAATTAATTAATGTTTTAAATGAACAAAATGCAAATCTGGCGGTATTATTCTAACCTAGTGAAATAAAGATCTAGGACTGGATAGCTTAAAATGTTTTAGAGCAGGTTCTCATTTTCCATGGTTATTTTCCAGACCATGTAAAAAGCCTAGGTAATTGGGTTGGCCATAAGGGGAAAAACAATATTAAGGAAATATATTTGGGGGGCCATATGTGACTTATGAGATATAAGAAAAGATCCCTGTTGCATTCTAAGTGGAATAACTAGAATTATTCAGCATACAATGGAATAGGGTTTTTTTCTCATATCCAGCATGGCTATCTTTATTTGTGTGACTTGAATTAAAACTCCCAAATATTGCAAACATTCTTGATTTTGCCATGATTAAATATTTGGTCATCTTATGGGCAAATTCTCAAATGTAAAAAAGTAATATTGAAACATGTTTTTGAAGAACAGTTGAAAGCCCTTTGAGGAATTCTTTTTCCATTCATTGAAGCCTGCATTATCAGATTCCAGGTGCAAAGTTTATTACACCAGTGGGGCCTTCCTGGAATTAATTTATAGCATAAGTCATGTTCCTTTTTTTTTTTTTTTTCCTGTCTGAAGACCACAACTTAAACCTCCTGGCTAGCATTTATTTGCGCAATGAACATACAGTTTTTCCATACAAGGACAATGGTAGTCTAGGCCAACACAAAACCTCCGAAACTGAAGAGATTTTCAGCCGTTTGTAATGCACCCAAAAAAAAGGGGTTGGGAAAATGCAGAAATTCCATGCATATTTATCCAATGAGCCACTCTACAAAGACAAAGAATAGGGAATATGTTCATTGTATGATTTTTACGTCTATTCAATTGCTGTTTCCTTTTGAATGGGGTTATTTTGTTTATATTTGCTAAATACCGAGGTTAATGTTATAGCAGAGGATGATCATTCTGAGTTTAAAGTTTGGGAGGGTTTTTTAGTGTTAATTTTATAAAATTACCCTCAAATCACAATACATGCCCTGATTCATTCCTTTGAGACAGAAGCAGAAATATGCTGTCCTCCACATTCCAGGGCTTGATTGAAAAGGCATCAACATCTTAACATTTATAAGAAAATAATTTCATGGTGTTTTCTGAGTGTTTTGTAATGCATTTTATTTGCAAATGAGCTGCCCTGAAAAAAAATGGAATTTACTCTCTGAAAAGTAAAATATACTTTTCTATTGTGTTTATTCCATGATAAATCATTTATGATGTTCTCCAAGATAAATTGGTATAGATTATAGCCTAAAGCACTTCACTTAATCCTTCCAACAGCCAGAGAAAAGGGCCCAATAGTTTTATTTAGGGATATGAAAAGCCACCAAGAAAAATGTTACTAGCTAGCATAAAACTCTCTTGACTACTTCCAAAAATCTTCTACTCTTAGCTAAGAACCGTTTTCCAATTTCTTTACAAATTAACATCTATCTTACATTTTGGTGACAATCCTTTTACTGGATGTCACAGTGAGGGGAGGGGGAGCAATCTTAACTTATTTTGTCAGTGCTTTTCCAGCTGTGTCTACCTGAACCCATTGCACCATTGTGTTTTTTCTCCTTCCAGGTACACTTTCTCACCATGTCAACAGCCTATTATTGCTATTTTCGGCCCCTAGGAGAGTGACTTGCCTCCATCTCAAACTCTGTTCATATTCATACTATCTATGTAAGTCTACGTTAACGTTAAAACTGAAAAATAAATGTAAGCCTGCTTAGTATTAACTACTGATGTGATGTTCTGCTATAGACTGGGAAGTGGATCCCAAAAGATTGGGAGTATTTCGGTAAATCCCCTATTACACATGGACTGACGATAAAGATGGTAAGGGGCAAGAGATATGAAGGTAGAAGGATCCCTGAAACCCTGCTGCGCTTGCACTGGCAGAGTAGAAGAGAGGAGAGAGGGAAAGGAATGACATTTTTTCTCATTTTAATTGTACCATTTCATTTCCCCAGTTTGGAGGCATGGCAGGGAAATGGGGAAGCTATGGGTTATGTGGATCTAAGTCTTCCCCCAATCTCTCCTTTTTGGATCTGTGAGTATTGATGAGGTAAAAGCCATAGAAATTTCTGAAGTGGCTTGGAGAAGATTTAAAGGCTGCGCCTCTCCTTTAAAGTCTGGCTTCTGTCCATCTGTCCATCTGTCTGTCTGTCTCTCTTTCTCTTTATCCCTCCCTCCCTCCCTCAGGGACAAAAATCCTGAATCATGATCCAGTGCGGCATCTTCCAAGGAACTTCCAAACAGATTTATGCTTTTTATATATTGTAGCTGAGATTTAAATCAGGAAAAACTCACAATAAGGATACTTTTTACAATATGCCAATTTGAAATGCAAAATATTCTGCCATTTTCGAACCCCCAAAGTTATTTGAAACAGCAACAAGCTGCCTGTACACCTGTACTCCTCTTGCTTCCAGCTATTAAGTCCTTTGCAAGAAATTAATGATTTGCCAACAATAGACCACAATATTTTATTTTCTTCTTACAGACTTTTTCTAAAAAATTAACCTGTATTAAAAAAAAAAAAACAGTTCTGTGCACTTACAACAGAATGGAAAAAAATGTATTTATAAGAAACTCATATAAGACCCAACAAATGCTTCAGAAAGCACTAGTCAAACTTTACACAGGCAAATGCCTCTGCAGAAGCCAGGTGTTCAGTCTCTCTTACACCCAGCACAGTGGCAGCTAAGCAAATAAGTGGTAAGGATGGGGAAAACACTGAGATGCACTTAAGAGACAGGAAACATGCTCCCAGCAGCCTAATGTAGCCAATAAGAGCTATGCAGATCTCAGCCCTGGCTGTCAATGAAGTATGCTACACCAGTGTTCCTCAACCTTGGCCACTTGAAGATGTGTGGACTTCAACTCCCAGAATTCCCCAGCCAGCATGGGTTGAAGTCCACACATCTTCAAGTGGCCAAGGTTGAGGAACCCTGTGCTAGACCATATTTATGGGAAAAACTGTTGGGAGAAGAGCGAAAACACTGCTTTAAACCTGGAATAACTAAAGACTATTTTAAGATGCCTCAGGCATAGAACGGGGATAAGACAAAGGCAACATCATAAGAATGTGGCATGAAAAATGTTACCATGGCACATCTGAGGATGAGCTTCTCCAGCTGTGCTTCCTGCAGTCATCAAATTATTCCCTTTTCATTTGTGAAGCCATCATCTTCCTAAGACATAGTTTCTTGATGGAAAGTGTAGTCAGACACATGTGAAGGAAACTACATTGGGAAAAGTTTTTCTAGACTGAGAGATAGGGATGGGGGAAAAGAAATGCACCAAAGCCACCTATTCCAGACTTCTGTATCGCAGCGATAGTGTCCCTCTGCTATTTCTTCTATCTTTTCCTGTTGTGTACACAAACGACATTGTCTCACTTACCCCTTTGATGGCTCATGCCAAAGCCTAATCACCCAAAGAACAAGGAATTTCCCTCCTTCCCCCAACGTCTGTTCAAAATTCTTTCCATTCTTAATTTTAGCCTTTGGTCACATTTCTCTTTGATAACCAAAATAATCCTTGGCAAGTCTTTTCTTTAATGCACTGATACAGCTATTAGCTTGTCTCCACAGTTCCACATTTTCCCCCAAATGGTGCTGAATCACTTAAAAGCCTTTTTCCAGCATCAGTCAGACTCACTGAATTTAACTCCAGGGCTTTTAGTTATATTATTATATTAGGTACTTCTAGTTTTTATACAGTATTATCAATGAACCTTTTATTTTGTAAAGGAGGAGGAGGAGGAGGAGGAGGAGGAGGAGACAACAGCAGCTGAGACTGAACCTGCAGTTTCATGCAACTTTCTCCCATTTTTTCAAGTAAAAGCAGTCTGAGAAGTCTGCAGGTTTAAACAGAGGAACAAGGAGAAGCATCTGGGTACCCTCCAGATATGAAGCAAGAATTCCGAGAATGCTCATCAATGGCCACGCATGCAGGGGAACTCCGGGAATTGAAATCTACATTTCTGGAGTGGGTTCCTGGATTGGGGAAGTTTGGCTTAATTCTTTTTTGTGGAGTCCTTGGTGCTTGGTGCTCTCTGAGCATGGTTGTTTGCTTGCAGACAGTTCATTACCTGACTAGGTAACATCATCAGTGCTAGTGAGTGTGGGGTTTTCTCCCTGTTTATATACAGTAGCTTGCCCTGCCACTGTTGGTGGGGTGTGGTTTTCTTCTTGGTAGTTCCTTAATTGGGGTATTGTTTTCTGCTTGTTTGTTTGTCTGGTGTTAATCCCTGTTTATGTGGGTGTTGTGGAGATGATGTGTTCTGGTCTTATTGTTTCTTTCTTAGCTTTTTGTTGTTTCTTTTGAATGGTGTGTAAATATGGTTTATTTCTATGTGTAAACAGGGAGCTGTTTAACATCAAAACTGATGATTTTACCTAGATGGGTACTGAAACATCTGCAAGCAAACAACCAAGCTCAGAGAGCACCAAGGACTCCACAGTTCAACCCTGAGCTACGGATATTCTCTTCTAATTCTTTTTTCCTCCAACCATTTTTTCCTTCAACCCATCACAAGCTGTTTTCTTGCATACCTTCTGGTGCAGGGGAATGATTCTGAATATGAGCATTTGCCAGTGAGAAAAGGGTTAAGCATCCCCTTCCCTGCTTTCTCTTTAAATTAAAACAAATGTGGGGAAACATCAAAATTACTGCATGCCTAATCACAGTTCTGACTAGCCAAAACAGATGAGAGAGGAGAAACCAAAATAACAAACAGTAGAAAGAGAAGAATGGGAGAACTTGGCTCATAAGGAATTCATCTGCATCAATGCACAAGGATCGACTCCTGTATTGTTTCTGCCTAAGCTACAGAAGTCACACTTTTCCAAATGAGAGTGAAGGAAACTATAGGAAAAATCGTTAGATACCATCAGCTTTTCTCTTACAAGTCCAAGATCAGATATGACCAAACGTCAGTTTTGCAGTAGGCACAAGATCATTTTCCAGACTAAACCCCCTATCCTCAGTGATGTATTATTTAAACCAGCATTTTTAAAAAGTATAATCAGTAGGAGCTAACAGCGCTTATTAATTAATTATGTAATAGTTCCTTTTTTATGTAATGACACTATAATCCTGATAAATGGATTAGGCCACTGAATTTCCTGGTTCAGATTATTCGCTCTAGTGCCTCTCAGAATTTACCTGTAATGAGTTTTGCATTCTTTGCATGTGAGCTTGAAGTGACAGAAGTAGTATAACAAACAAAAAAAGTAGTATAAAAACCATTATAAAGAAGTAGTATAACCCCCCCCCCCCCAGCAAGTCCTGTTGTGCATGGCAGGGGGTATTCCTGGAGGGATGAGTGAAGAATGCCAGGAATAAGTGCCAAGATTATATAATCCCAGCAGGATCATCCAAGGCATGAAGGCTAAAGCAAGCAGGCATCTATATTGGGTAGCAGCAATATAGGTTGGAGGTGGACGATCACTTTAGCGACAATGGCAAAGGCATCCATTCATCCTGCACAGGAGAAGGCAGTGGTAAACCACTCCTGCATTTTACCAAGAAAATAACACAGATGAAAAATATAAAATGATTGAAGATATAGATATAGTACAGGTTGATGCCCACCCCCCCAGATCAGATGGCACTCACCCTGCTATTAAGGAAGGGCTGAGGATCTTTCAGACTACTAACGTGCTATGCCAGCAAGTGGCCAACAGATTGGAAGAGATCAATTTACATTTCAATTCTTTTTTGAAGAAAAAGGATAGAAAGAATAGTGATGCTTTTGAACTTTGGTATTGGAGAAGATTCCTGTGAAAACCATAGATAGCCAAGAAAACAAACAAATGGATGATCAAATAAATCAAACTTGCCTTCTTACTCAAGGCACAAATGACCAGGTTCAAATTCCTACTTTGGATTCATTATGCAAAGACCTAGCTCTCTGGAGAAGTCTATAATGCTGGGAAAAGTGGAAAGAAAGAGAAGAAGAGGACTAACCACAAGGTAGATAACATTCAGTTATAGCAGCGATAGGTGCACTGTTTTAAGACCTGGAGGACCAGGTTGGGGACAGATCCTCCTGGAGAAAATCTATCCATGTGATCCCTAAGAGTCAACACCAACCTGCTGGCACATAATTAATCGATCGTATAAAAAGTAGCAGTATAACAGCACTCACAATGGAAGGATGGAAGGACCAGTGAGATTTATGATTCTTGAGTTCTTCTCTGACCAAGGTTTTACTCTGAGACAGAAGAATCCTTACTGTCATCTACAATCCCCTATCTTCTTATCTGAGCCCTGTTTTGGCAATGGTCATGGGGAAGAATTTCCACCTCCCTCACTCCTCAGTACTTGAAGCATTCTGTGGCAATGGGAAGTAGCGGTCACCCAGGAGAAACCTTAGCAGCAAAAAAAAAAAAAAAAAAAGTGGGAAGAAAAACCTTTGATTTCTCTGCCAATTGTCAGCACAGTGGCAGCTAATCAAATAAATAGTAAGGATGGGGAAAAAACGGTAAGATGCTCTTAAGAGGCAGGAGATGTCAACCTGCACACACATTCCTGTGTCATCAGACAAGGAAGAAGTAAGGAAGCTTCTGTCCTGGCTAGATTCAGAATAATCCAAACTATGTTATAATTCTGAGAAAATATTTTTGTTTGCCTAGCACATTCATAGTTCAGAGGGAGGATAAAATAATGAACATATGTGAATAAATTAAGATGATGTTAACAATAGAATGGAATAGAATCTGATGACTGGCCTTATGAAAACTTCTTCTCCAAAAGAAACTTTCTTTACAACTTCAAAAAACTTCAGAAAATAAACATTTGGTAGCCATATGTTTTGTTCTGGAAATATTTTATAGACATTTTATAGTGATGCCACCACCAGCTAACTACATTCAGTTGGCAGATCCTCCAAATTCTACAATAACAAATGGAAAGGAAATAAAAGAAAATCTTGGTGTTCTGTAAACAAATTATTGCACAATTATAGATATGAAGCATTAAAAAGAGCAACATTTCCCTGATCCTCTCAAGTTAACTTGTGATTATTAAAGGCTCAGCTATAGCAGACTTTTTGAGCAAGCAGGGTCACCATTGAAAACAGTACTTCCAAGGTTATACAGTAAAAGGTTTATCTGCCTTCTCACCTATTTTTAACAATTTGGGGGTTTTAGTTAAGTTTCATTTTTTTCTTCTTTTTTCTTCGTATGTTGATGGATGCTGGGATGGATGGATGGATGCTATAATTAATACTTGTTTTTTTTAATTATCAAGTGAGAGAAACTAGCTGTCTCCTAGGAGATCATTGCTTTAATAAAAGTGATGAACCTTCCCAATATTATTTTATGATAGTTCTCTAAGGATTTTAGGACAATGGTAGAAAGCATTAAACCAAAGTGGGCACAAAAAGACGCTAGTGTTAGTTTATGAACTCACATGTAATTAATTTGAAAATGGATCTTAAAGTTCCAAACATATTATTAAGCTGCAACATTACTTCAAATATTTATTTAGTTCAGCAGGAGTTCCCACCAAACTGTGTGCAAACTGAATATTGAAGTTAACCTGGAATGTTTGTCTTGTGCAAAGAGGGATGAAAAAAAATTAGATTCCACAAGGAATCATGTTTCAAAAAAGGCAATGGGCAGGACATTGGAAATGGTTTCCTAAGTTTTGAGATTTTTTTTTTTTAATGTTGATAGCTCCACACACACTTAAGTAACATTTCACTCAAAACGAATACTGTAATTGCATGGAATCATATTTTCTAAAGATATAGATCAAGAAACTACGAATGTGAGTAGCAGAATGGTATATTTTCCAAGGGAAAATTAATTATATGAGAAATTAATTGTCTCTTTTCTAGCCTAGTGCCAATTTCATAGGAAAACTCTAGGTTCTAATATGCAAGAGGGAGAAATATCATCTATTTTTCTCTCTCAGCGTGATTTTATAACTCTAGGTAATCATGTTGTTTTTTAAAAAGATTTTCCTAAAGTCTTGAACTCCTTGACTTTTGTGATTACTCTGGATCTCAAGGAACTCTGCCACCTGCTCTAATGGTAATTACTGCTTTATTTTTCCTTACCTCACCTGTTAAGATATTGGACCAAGAAGGATGAATCTTTTCTCTCAGCCATATTTCTCTAGGCAATCATAATAGCAAAGATTACAGAATCCTGCGGGCTCCTAAGCAGGTAGGAGCTACACTTCATCATTCTTTTAGGAGATTCACTAAAATCAGTGAGATTTAAATTACCCCTTATTGGTTAAAACTCCACTAATTTCAATGAGTATAATCTAAGTATGCCTAAGTCAAGATCAATACGCTATTCTGTGCCTTTTCTTTAAAAAAAGCCCAGGCATAAAACTTGTGAGTGAAGATCCTGGAGATTAGAGGAAAAACAAGGAAGAGATCATAACATAATCATAGAGTTGGAAGGAACATCTAGTTCACACACACACACACACAAACACACACACCACAGGATCAATTAGAGCATCTCACACAGATTACCATACAGTGAAGGAAAACTCATCTTTTTATGTGGCAGTCTGTTCCACTAATGGCTCATGCAGTCAGAAAGTTCCTTCTGATGTCTAGCCTGAATCTAGTTCCTCATAGTTTTAACCCACTGGTTCTTGTCCTGCCCTCTGAGGCATCAGAGAATAAGTCCTCTTCTATCTCTGTATGACAGTGTTTTAGATATTGGAAGACTGCTATCATATTTCCCCCTCAATCATCTATTTTGTAAGCTAAACATACCCATATCCTTTAGCTATTCCTCATAGGGCTTGATTTTTAGATCTAATTTAGATCTAGTTTGAACCCAGCACAGTATACAAAGTGATGTCTGTCTAGGACAGAACAGAGACAAAGAATTATAGTGAATACAGCCCATACGTAGCTGCCCAATAGTGAGCATAACTGTCTGATGATCCAGCTCAATATAAGTCAGATTCCACTGGCCCCAGAGATGTCCCCCTGAGACTTCATCCTGGCTGCCTAGTAATAGCAAACATCTCACCAGGAATTGTCTATCATTTCATACCAGTATCACCATTTAAGCTTTTTACTAAAGAGTGAAATGTAGCCATTTATTTGCAAAGATAGCCTTTGAACACCTAGAGAAAGAGTGGGGGGAAGTGACATTCTACAGCAGCTTTAGGTCTTTGATGATAGATTAAAATGGAGCTTCTTAAAGCCTGTAGTCAGAAAAGTGATAAGGGTCAGTGAAAAGAGTGGCAGATAATGAGCAGAGGTTTATAGAGTATGACTTCCAGCGGTATTGTCTTGCTAAAGCTAGCATGTCCAAGGAATGGACCACACACATCAGGTATATTCCAAAAACAGCCAATAGGAAAATTATTTCAAGGATAACTCAATGTTCTAAGAAGGCTCCCACTGAAATGAGTGTCTAAAACCTAATGTGTTTAGCATACAGTGGAAAAAGAAGAATATTTCAGAATAATTCATAATACTTTCCTTACTCCCATTGCTGGTAGACACCTGACACATTTTTACATAGGAAACCAGAAAGTTTATCTTCACTTTCTTCTGAAAAACAGATTTCATTAGAGAGGAAAAATATACCCACAAAGGGACAGCTCAAGACCTTCTGTTATCTGAGGCCAAGGATAAAATATCTACCTCTTCTTCATTCCACATTCAGAAGAACTAGATTGCTAGATTCACTGCAGTTCAGTTCTGATGATAGAAAAGCCAGTATGCTTCACTATGCCTGAAGGAAGTTTGGGTGGTGTAGAACAAACCATGTAACCAATTCTATCCTGAACAAGAGTGAAACATCCCAGAGGGGTGGGCTAAGGAGAAACAGCAGAGACTCTTCCACTGCGATCCTCCAACACCTGCCATTTGAGGCAGCCCATTCATTCCACCTAATGTTTGGGCTGACCCGGAGTTGATAGCCAATGACTGAGCCATTCCTGTCACCAAGGATATGCTAGGTGGGGTTGTCCAAAATGAACAAGTCAACCACAGCTTATCAAGGGTTGCCAGCATCCCTTTTCATCCGACTGCCATACCTCCTGTCTTGTCTTGTGTTTTGAAAATAGAACAAAAACAATAAAGCCAACTATACTTGTGATATAGAGCCCTGGGCCTGCGTGACATTTTATTTCTGAGGATCTCTGTTTGTTACCTCTGATACGCTGAGAACATTCCTGCATGCCTTTCCACATGGAAGCACAAAATATTCTGCATTTTCAGTTCAGACCATACAATGTTATCTACTTCTGCTGTCTTATGTAACTCCGCAGGAATGTTGAAAGACTTTCCGGACTCTTGGAGGTTTAGAAGGTGAGGAAGGCAGGCGGGGGGTGGGGGGTGGCTGGAGACTGGAATCTGATTTGACATATATCACTGCATTCAGTTTTTGGGCCATGAAGTTATTGCAATTAAGATACTGGCCGGATGTGTGGTCTCGAGTTTTGCTGATACTGCAGGAATGTATTGATAGTGCAAACTCACAAGAAGAGATCTGGGAATTGGTTACATTCTATGTGTCCTTAAACAAATGAAGCAATCATATGCAAGTATTAATTCAATGTATCCAATAATCTCAAGTAGAGTTTGGGTTTCTATTTCCTTGTAAACCATCATTTTTACTTTGGATGCTTTTTCCCAACTGTTCTATGTACTTTATAATGCTCCTTTCTATGGAAAATGTTTTGAAATATCCCTTTGCCTAGTCATTATGCAAGAAACTTGGTCAGGGTAAACTTTGAAGAGCCTAGAAAGCAGGCATACTTTCTAGCATGCTGACCGTGCAAAACTATATATATCTGTTAAGAATTAAGAGCCTTGAACTGTGAGTCTTTCTTCCAGGTAAGTATGATGCAATTGGTGCTTCTCCCCAGGTTGTTCCCAGAATGTTTTCTGTACATCAAAATCTAGTTCCTTGAAAAAATGGCACAAGAAAAGGCTTTTAATTTAGCTTTTCCCCGATGTGTTTGTTTGCTACATGCAGGAAGATAATTATTTTCACACACATACACATTCATTCACTCAATATATAGACCACTTCACTCCAAAGCTCTAGGTGGTATACATAATAAAGTGACAGTAAAATATAATGTGCAAGAGAAAATCACAATAATGACAGCATCCCTCTGTGCAAATCTTATGCCTGCTATTCATCTGCAAAGACCTTCTGGAAGAGCCAGGCCTTAACCTTTCTCCAGAATGCCATGTGAGTGAAGACATTCTTGCCTTGGGGGAATACGCTGTTCCAGAGGAAGGGAGCATCCACCAAGAATGTCTGCTTCCATGCTTCCTGGTAGGAGTAGATCTTCAACATTAGCTCTCTATTCACCCAGGTTGGGCAAGCATAATTTACACAGGAAAGCAGTTTTTGAAGATATCCAGGCCCCAAGCCACATAGGTAGTAACCAGCACCTTGAACTGTTCTCAGTAATCAAATGTAGTCATTGCCATGGCAATTACTGTACTTGTCCAGTAAGCATTCGGGCAGCTATACCGTACTTCGTACCAGCTGAAGTTTCTGGATGGTTTTCAAGGGCAGCCCCATAGAGAAAAAAAATTGCAGTAACCGAAATGGATGAAGCATGTAATTCCTTGTTTCCATTTGATTTCCAAAGAGGTATTGTGTCTTGTTATGCTTCTGAACATACAAAGCAACATTCTGAGTGAAAATGGGAATATGTTTTCCAAAGAAGAAACACATTTAAGGGAGCTACTCTGGATGTAGTTGGTATTTGAAAGAGAAGCATTTTATGGGAATATTCTACTGTTGCTTGGATTCCATTTTAATGTCTTCATCCCTACCCCCTCTCCTTTTACTTAGTCTAAATCGAACATCTCATTATTTATGGATAACTCCAAATGGCAATAAATTTAGCCCATCTTTTTTCACATTGTTCCCCACATTGTGAGATTTCCATCAGAACCAAAAGAGTAGTACAATTTAGTCATTCCTTCTATGCTTCTTTTTCAGTAAAGATTGTAGCATTTTTAGTACAGGAACTAACTTTTTTTTTTTTAAATGTTTCACTAACAACATTTTCTTTATTTCTTTTTTCCCCTTTTGGCATAATTTGCACTTGAGTCTATGAAAAAAAAATGCAAGACTTTATTTAACCTGATTTTTTTTTTTGTTTCCTTTTTATAAATAGCCTCTGGCACATTGTCTTTTATTTAGACCACACTGACCTTGAGCAGATAAGAAATGTGAATTAAAATGTTAAGTTTTGCTGGGTGTAGATAACAGAGTTTCATACTTAAATTCCACAAGGTTTGATAGCATATTTTTACAGCCCTATGAGTAGTGCTTAAAAGCCAAAAGTAGGAACTGAATCAGCATTCTGTACATGCACAGCAAGCAGCATCACAACTGTTGATATATATTATCTTATCGCAGTGGTGCATATTTTGTACACAAAACAGTTCCCTCAAATTAAATCAATTAATCTACAGTAAATAATACTCAAGGTGGGAAAGGCAACACAGCCTTCTGTAAAGTACAGTTTTAAAATTATACACAGCTCTAAGTAAACTTGCTTTAAATTGGTTTATTTATTGCACAGCGAAGATAACATTACATTGAATATGATAAGGCACATTAAGTCTCTGAAAATAATTATGGCATCTATTCCTAAGGGCTGATTCTCATATCACAGTTTTATTTATATATATATATATATCACATTTGTCACTGCCCATCTTGTTAAAAATGGTTCTGGGCAGTTTACAGAAAAAATAAAGGCAATTAAAATACAATATAAAAACAATTTTAAGCTACATTTTCTCGGGTATCAATCAAGAAGCATACGATAGGTTTGTAATGGGAGCAAATATATATCACAAATGTAATTAGACTATTTCACAACTGTCTCATGAGTAAATAATGTTGCCTTATTTCAATAGTGTACAACTTCCATCAGCTGGAGGGTTGTATCAAACTTTGTGCAGCGTGTGAAAGGCTGCAGTCCAAATGTGGGCAGGGTCAGAGCCTGCACGGGCATACGTTTCAGGAGTTTTTAGAGAGGAATTGGGTCTCTGAACTAATTGCAAGGCTTAAGACATTCATTCTGTTCCTTAAATCTACAACCCAGGAAATGCTTTAAAAAAAAAAAGTCGCGAAACAAATTCTGGACGGCCCCAAGTTCTGATGGCTGCATACGGTATACAGAGAGAGGTCCTGCGAGCCATCTGACAATGATTCCCTGACTAACATCTGAGATCTGTTCAGTATTCCTTGGTGCAAATATTTTTTGATACAAATAAAACAGAGGAAAATATGGCTTGGAAAGGCAACATACAACAAAATGAAATGAAATAAGTCTCAGCTATGCTCTTAAGAACGTGATACCACAGGTTGGTCTCTGCTAAAATAACTGACTGCTGATGAAAACGAATAAGGCGTATATGATGGAGTGAAAAGTTCATCATAATCATTGTAGAAGGGTTAAACCCACCCCCTATCCCTGCTGACCGACATGGCTCTTTGCATATTAATTGTGCATGTTCATATTTTATTTGGTCCTGAGCAACATACCTAAGTCAGAATTTGAACTGGAAAGTTCTAGTTCCATTTGGCGTCATGGTCAACCCTTACCAGGCTTTCTAAGAACCTGTTATGTTACGGAGAGATATATGCTCATTATGAAATGTCCAGAGCTGAAGGAGCTACTGTATTTTTATATTATGCATATTATCTGCCTGTTAATCTGCCAGTTAAAAGTACATCTATGTCCTGAGAGCCAGTCTGGTGTAGTGGTTAAGGCATCAGGCTAGAGGTCTAGTCCCACCTTTGGCACAAAGCCAGCTGGGTGACCTTGGGCCAGTCCCTCTCTCTCAACCTTAGGAAACAGGCCATGGCAAACCCCTGCCAAAAATCCAGCCAAGAAAACTGTAGTGACTTGTCCAGGCAGTCGCCAAAAGTCAACACTGACTCAAAGGCACAAAAACAAAACAGCTGTATCCTAGACCTTCATATTTTGTGACAAATACATAAAATTCCTTATTCATCTCCCACTGTTAATCTAAACCAAATACTATTAATTCCACATAATAAACTTCAGGAAAACTATTATATGGCTACTTTAAAAATATAAACACCAAAGAGTCAACACAAAGGAACAATGGGTTCTGGTAAGTGTTTGAGGGAAAGAATTCTTGTTAACGGATGATGGCTGTTGTACAATAAACATTTTATAGACAAACATGGTCTCCAGTCATAAAGGTGACATCCTGGCTCTAGCAAGAGACTCTATAACATTGGCCGCATGCTTCACAAATGAGTAGAAGCCATTTTGGCACGATACATAATAGCTGCACCGATGCTGCCCTTTCTTCAAAGAAAAGATGGCATATTTAAAATTGGAAAAAGCCCAAATACAAATTTTATACATTCTGTTCACCTGGTACCATAATCTGCTGATATTAATTAGAAGACATTTTAAAATGAAAAAAAAAAGTCCCAACTAATCAGAGTATCTTGATTCCATTCATTTTACAAGGAGCAGTACATATGATCTAGCCATTTTTTAAAGATAATCCTAAATGTACCATTAGAAATGCTTCCCACGGAATTCAGCAGGTCTTACTTTGGACTAAAAAATGGTTTCAGTGTGTTGAGGATTACTGTGACTTAAACATATGAACTTTGATCAAAGTCACCATAAGGCTTAGAGTTCACAGCAGCTGTATAGACCCCCTTCCATACTTGAGATGATGGTATCCCCCGTGTTTCCACAACTTCATGTGGCTTCTATGGGACTTGGGAAGCTGAGCCTGCTCCAGAGGAAATGCTGTGAGGGCAGCTTTGTAGCATTTCCTCTGAAGTGTGGGGCAGGACCTTCCCATTGGTAGGAATTTCCAACTCACCCACCCATCCCAGGTAGTACCTGAACCCCAGTGCAGTGACATGAAAGTGCTACAGAAGATCCAATGGACAGGGCTGCTGGCTGTGCACATACCTCTACATGAATATCAATAATAAGTATGCAAGCATAATTCCCATGTTCTGGGGGACCCTGCAATCATAAACATGATATATTCATCAAGGACTAACAGGCTTTGTTTCATTCATGCTTAATTAAACAAGCATCTCCATCCCAGACAGGGCTTCTCTAAGCTGGGATCCTCAACTCAATAGAGATCGCCAGATGGAAGGATTCTGGTTTAAGAGAACAGACTTGTAAGTGGCATTTAGCATGATCAGTCTTAATCCTTCATGCTTCTGTATCACAAATCAATATATAAACTGTACTGGAACATATATTTTTATACCTTAGCTACAAAGCAATTGCAGTAATTACTAACTTCACTGGTTTTTCAGCAGGATTTCAGTCTCATCTAAGGTCTAGCTCTACACATGTGAAAAGCTGTTTCTGAACCACTTTGTTGCAGAAAACAGAGTTTAAACCAGTGTTTCTCAACCTTGGCAACTTTAAGATGTATGGACTTCAACTCCCAGAATTCTGGGAGTTGAAGTCCACACATCTTAAAGTTATCAAGGTTGAGAAACACTGGTTGAAACTAATGAACTGAATGTTCCCTGCATCAGAAATATTTCATATTGAAACCTAGTACTTGTTGATCAATGAAATGTGTGTGTGTGTGTGTACTAGGTCTGTGTGAGGCTTTGCAGCCTCCTCTTACTTTGTCTGGCAATTGAGGAAGCCTATTCCAGCTGTTACAAGCACGGGAGATGAGGAGATGGCAGAGAAGAGCAAAGCCATACGGCCACTTTTCTTCACTCAGAGAAGCAGGAGGGCACCTAGCTTTGCAACGTAGCACTGAGGGGCCGCTTCACTCAAACCTTCATCAAATAAGGCTCCCCCCTTGAAATCTGCATGGCCATACAGTAATGTGTATACAGTGAGGAAGTAAAACCTCCCCAAAGTCCTTCTTTTAAACAAAACCATTCTGTCTCCCCAATTAAGTCCAGACTCACAATGATTCAGTCAGTCTACTAGATTGCTAAACAGACAATATAATCACAAAAATCCCACCAGAGCTTGCTGCGTCCAAGTATTATTTCTCTCTTTTTTTCTCCTAGCCTGGTGTGCCATCAGACATTAGCATACTTTGCAGCTGGCAGCCACAGCCACCTCTGCAGTATGGGACTAGATCATTTTCCAAGGCTGTGAGGACAATGACAAAATACAGTCCATGTCCGGGGACTGGAGCCGGGGGGGGGGGGGGGGAGGGCTTGTCTGCACCATCCTAAACTGGCTGGGCTGATCCCATCCCTTGGAGTCTCCTGACAGAGCTTTTGATAGGATGGTTGGTAAAAACGGTCAGATTATATGTATGACAAAATCTGTGTTGGAATAAACAACTATGTTGTTCCTGTGTTGGAAAACATTACTTTAACACAGGTACTTAAGTCTGCTTGAGGACTTAGCAGGAAGGAAAAACAACAACAACAGGATGCCAGAGCATTTTGTACCTCAGATAAGTAAGAAAAGGCTCATCGGTGCTTTATTTTATAAATGTATACTTTTCTGCAGGGGCATCAGAAATGACAGCCACTGGCTTCAAGATGGCAGGCCTAACCAGGCAACTGACGCCCCATCTCTTTTTACACACGTAGGAGGCATGCAAGGCATATTAAAAGGGACAGGGCTTTGCTCAGCCACACCTTTCATTTTGAAGCCAGCAACTGTTGCTTTGGACACCCCAGCTTTTCTGATGAGAGGCCACCATAAAGATGCCCTGTTCTGTTTATTCCATAAATCAAAACGGATGCTGCTAACAAATATTCTCACAGCATTTATTTTATCTTCCTTGGATAATTATAGGAAATACAGAGGAATCCCCAAGAAAGATGCAGAGGAAGAAAAATGTCTATTGAAGACAGCCAAACCACAATTCAAGCAGAATTTTTATGACACCTGAGTAGCATTATTCTGGCAGCTCTTGGGATATTACAGCAGCAGCAGCAACAACAACCCCTCCATGGATACCCCCTTGTGATGGGGGAGGGGCTTGTGATGCTGTGATGTGGTTGAGAGTTATGCTGGTGGTACTGTATTCTACCAGAAGGGTCACCCAAACCAGACAGGTCTCAGCAGAAGAGCCAGACTAAGTGTATCCATCAACCCATTCACTATGGTGAGAAAACAGAAAATGAATCCTATACTGGATCGGTTGTCGCCCAGGTCAACAAGGATCGTGTCAGGTGTTAGAGTTTCTGGACATCTGTCGACAAGTGGGCAACAGGACTCAGGAGCTATGGTTGGGCAACCAGGGCTTAGCACTGTAGGATGACTGGAAGAACAACAACCACAGAAAAGACAAAAGAATACTGTGTTTGAAAATCACGCCATTATGACCTGCTATTATAAATTGGAACCTACAAAGCGGGTTACTTAAAGCAAATGTTTGAAATGTGGAAAGGAATTTATTCAGACTCAAATATCACTGAACAACGAGTAGCAGATTAAAGGAGATTCAGGATCAGAAATAAAATATTCAGGGACGCAGAACTGGAAGAAATTCAGAAAAATTGTGAAAATGGAAGACCTAAAAACAATAGTAGAACAGTAGAAGAAATTCAGATAACAACAATTGGAAATACAGAGAAAACACCTTATATGAACTACAGAAATGATAGCTTAGAAGAAGAAATAACAACAGAACCAATACAGGTCAGCACTGAAACAACCTATGAACTGACCCCCTGACAAGAAGAATTAAAAGAGAAAATTATGGTGTATGCAGAATTACCAGTAGAAAGACAAAGACTGCCAGCACTGAAAGTAATGCCCTAAAAAGACCTGGCACCTATAATGAAGGATGTGAATAAGGTGTTGGCAAGGATTCAAATAACATCTATTGAACAGATCAATCAGCTTGCCTACAGTACAGCAGTGGTGGTTACAGAAGAACTGGATATTGAAATTAAAAAACCCAAAGCAAAATCATATTTAATCCCAAAGTGGAAGATCAGACTGGAGGCCAAGATAAAGAAATTAAGAGCAAATGCAAGTAATTTAAAGAACATGAAAGAGCAAACACTCAAGAATGCAAGGATCAAGAGAAGCCTAATAAAAGAATATTGGCTCAGTATCAGAAAAATTTGGAATAAGTAACAGCAATAGCTGGAACAATTGAATGCTCTAAGGCACAAATCATCCAATTTAAGCAAAATCAGTTATTTCAATCAGACCAGAGGTGATTCTACTAAAGTAAAAATGGTAATCGAAATTCTGAAAATGGAAAACCAAACAAAAATGAAGCAATCCGGTTTTGAAAAGATCTATGGGAAACTCAAAAAGATTATAATAAAAATGCTGGAGGGATAAAAGAATTTGAAGATGAATTTATTAAAATCAAATAGAAGAACTAATAATAACAGCAGAAATGGTTCAAAGTTGAGTGACAAGGATTAAAAACTGGACATCTCCTGGAAATGATCAATTGCATGGCTTTTGGCTCAAATATCTGACTAGTTTACATCCAATTATAGCTAAACAGCTTAATGAAATATTGTATAAAGGAGACATCAGTGACTGGTTAATAATTGGCAAAACTTATCTGATTCAAAAAGACCCAGCAAAAGGCCCAACACCAGGAAACTACAGGCCAATAACATGCTTGCCTACAATATTTAAATTAGTCACCAGCATAATAGCAGACAACACCCAAGATTATTTGGAAGAAAATAACATTCTTTCAGTAGAACAGAAAGCAAATAAAAGGAAAAGCAGAGGTACAAAAGATCAATTTCTGATTGATAAAATGGTTTTGGAGAATTGCAAAAGCTGAAAAACCAATTTACATATGGTCTGGAGTGGTTATAAAAAGGCATTTGATTCATTACCACATAGTTGGATCATCAAATGTTTAGAAACAACTGGTGTCATCAAAAACATCAGAATCTTTATCAATAATAATAATAATAATAATAATAATAATAATAAAGCAGTGGAAGACAGGATTGGTGTTTGGAAATGAAAAATATGGGTTTGTCAACATTAAGAGAGGCATCTTCCAGGGTGACTCATTATCACTCTTACTATTTGTCATTGCTATGATCCCAGTGATTTTGAAAAAAACAAATCTTGGCTACCAAACAGCAAAAAATGCTAATAAAATCTCACATTTGCTTTATATGGATCATCTGAAGCTTTATGGAAAATCAGAAATCAAAATTCAGTCATTGACAAATACTGGAAGAATTTTTAGTACAGATATAGCAATGGAATTTGGCCTAGAGAAATGTGCTACAGTAGCAATAAATCAGGGTAAAATCACAAACAGTAATGGAATTGAAATGCCAAATGGCCAAACCATCAGAAGCCATCAAGATGAAGCCTAAAAGTATCTGCGCATTTTACAGTTGGATAACATCAAACATGGACAAGTTAAAAACAAGATCAGTAAAGAATACATCCAACAAGTGAGAAAATTGTTAAAGACAAAATTGAATGGTGGAAACACCATCAAAGCCATCAAAACCCAGGCCATATGTGTTATACAATACACTGCTGGAATTATTAACTGGACACAAGCTGAACTGGACAGTTTGGACTGAAAAACAAGAAAACTCATGACTATTCACTATGCATTGCATCCCCATAGTGATATTGATAGATTATACCTGCCCCACAGAAATGGAGGCAGAGGTTTACTTCAAGTCAACCAAACTGTCAAAGAAGAAAGCATGCATTGGCTGATTATGTAAAAGGCAATCAAGAACCAGCATTGATGCAAGTTAAAAATTGGAACTTGCTGAATATACCAATGTTCCTCAACCTTAGCAACTTTAAGATATGTGGACTTCAATTCCCAGAATTCCCCAGCCAGCATGGCTGGCTGGGGAATTCTGGGAGTTGAAGTCCACATATCTTAAAGTTGCTAAGGTTGAGGAACACTGGAATATACAGAAAACAAAATGCAAATATCGAAATAATGTAATAAAAACACGAACAGAATGCTGGCAAGGAAAAGCATTATGTGATCAATTTCTACAAAAGATCAAGGGTAAAGTAGATAAAGATAAAACCTGGCAATGGCTTATAACTGGAACACTGAAAAAAGAAAGTGAAGGCTTGATTTTGGCTGTTCAAGAGCAAGTTATTTGAACCAATGCAATCAAGACCAGAATTGAAAAATCATCAAATGATTCAAAGTGCAGATTGTGCAAAGAAGCAGAAGAAACAGTAGATCATATATTCAGCTCGTGCAAGAAGATCACACAAACTGACTATGAACAATGACATAACACGGTTGCCAAAATGATTCACTGGAACATCTGTAAAAATTATCATCTGCCAGTAATGAAAAATTGGTGGGAACATATAGTTGAAAATGAGCAGGTTAAAATACTGTGGGATTTCCAAATACGAACTGATAAAGTTTTGGTGCACACACCAGATGTGGATGAAAAGAAGAAAGTGTGGATAATTGATGTGGCAATACCAGGGGATAGTAGAATAGAAGTCAAAGAATTGGAGAAGATCACAAAGTATCAAGATCTGAAAACCAAAATTGAAATATTATGGCGTAAACCAGCCCTGGTGGTCCCAGTGGTTATCAGCACACGGGGTGCCATACCAAACAACCTTGGACAGCACTTAGAAAATGTGCACATTGACAAAATTTCCATCTGTCAATTACAAAAGGCCACACGACTTGCATCTGCACATATACTACGCCGATACATTACGACATCCCAGATTCTTGGGAAGAATTTGATGCGAATAAAGGCCAACACCAGCTAAAAAACTAGCAGTTGTGATTTCGCGTTGTTGTGTATTTAATAATAATAATAATAATAATAATAATAATAATAATAATTTGAATTTATACCCAACTCCCAGCGACTCTGAATGGTTTACAAATGGTTAAAAACATTTTTTTTAAAAAGGAAACTACTGTACTGTAAAAAACAAATAAAAAAATTAAAATGGCAGAAATGAGAAAACTGAATAGGAACTAAGAAAAACGGGGGCTTTGGTCATCCTTGCCAAAGGCCTGGGCAAAGAGCCAGGACTTCAGGGCCCTTCGAAACAACCGGAGGATGGGGGCCGTTCGAATCTCAGGGGAACCTTGTTCCAGAGGGCAGCATTAATTAAGAATTATTGGATTATAAAGGGCTGTACTTTCCCCAGCCAGCAGATAGGTTGCGTGGAAGTACAATGTAATGGACAAACAGGTTGTGAGGGTTTTATCAGTGTCCTTAATCAGATTCAGTGTTCAGTAGCCATCCTAATCTTTTTTTTTTTTTAAATGTCCCTGATCTGACACGTAGTAATTAACAGGACTGCAGGAGGAGATTGGACGCGTCGTGCCAGAAGTGCTAGGATAGCTTTCTGAACATTTCCAACAGGAAGTACTTCTATGAGTCAATCCCGTTTGGCCTCCAGGACTGCTGACTGGGGGAACACTTGGAAGACTCCTAAGCCAGGAGCCTCGAGTGGATCACAACTGTTCTTGCACTGCGAATGTTCCGTCCCCAACATCCTCTAATCGAACACAAAACTGTAAGACCACGCCACGCTGTTTCAAGGCAGGAAAAGAATTTAAAATGCTTCCCTTCAAAACAACTCACTGAGCTCATTTTTCACATCCCCCATGGACTTGTTGTTGTCTGAGGCTAATAGGCCAACTTTGTACACTTCCGTCTCTCCAGAATTTTCTGCATAGCTACTACATCATTATTACAACAACACTTTCTTTGGGCAGTGAAAAAAAATGAACTTGTTTGTTTGCTTTGGCACCACCTTGACGGCCATGTAATTTAAAAGAATGCTGTAGGAGGAATCTCTCTTGATACAGTAATTTCAAACTGATATCCTGAAACAAAATGCTAGTCAGTGTTTTCCAGAGGCTTTTTTTTTGGCACAGATCCATGTTGTTTATATATTACTGACAGAAAATGGGGCAGTGTTTCACAGCATTATGGCATGGAAGGGGGAGTGATCTCTCACTTCCTCAGAAATGTTTTTAATTTGCCCTGTCTTTGCTTCAAAACTCTCCATGGACCACCATCTCAAATAGACAGAAAGGGTGGCAGAGGGTATTCAAAGCAGGGCACTCAGCATTTACTCTTGGAACCCCTTGGTGGAAAGGAGAGGAGAAGATGGGGATGGATTAGATGAAGAAATTGACAGGTTCATCCTCAAATCAGAGGTTTTCCTAGGTTGGAGTTAAGGAATGGGAGGAGCAAAACCTAGATGTACAATCTGAGATCTAAGGCAGAAGAGTAGCTACAGGCAGAGACATACACTGAAGCTTCCCACACAGAGTGGCCACCCAATACAAAAAGTATTGGTCACCAAGATATGCCAATGCCATCCGTGGTGTTAAAGGTTGTTATTGTTTTCTGACAGAAAACCACCACATTTCCAGCATCATTCAAACTTACAGACATTTCATGCTCCTTCTCCATTCCTGAAGCACTGTCTTGGAGCTTAGCTGCACTGCCCAGTTGCCAGAATGGGGAGGAAACTGTTTCTGGCAGACAGAAAGAGACTTTACCCTCTATTAATATCTTACTCACCTTCAACCTTAGGGCACGTATCTCTGCTGCCCCACTTTCAAAGCACACTCTTCCCCATTATGATGCCTCAAGTGCTTCTGTCTGTTTGGGCTGGAGTGCTTCTTTTAGGTCAGTGTTTTTGAAACTTGGCAACTTTAAGATGTGTGGACTTCAACTCCCAGAATTCCTCAGCCAGCGTTGAAGTCCACACATCTTAAAGTTGCCAAGTTTCAAAAACACTGATTTAAGTGCAGGCTAACCACAGCAGTTCATTGGTTACTCAGCAGAAAAAGGACCGCCCCTTTAACTGAGCCAAGGTTATCGTGCATTCTAATAGGTTCTATGCCTCCATTTACTAGCACCCCAGAAATTGCATCATGATTAAGATCTTCATTTAGACTGGAGACTTCACAAAAACTTCACAAAAACTTTTTTTTAATTAAAAAATATATATTTCCCAGGCTTTTTTAATAAGAAGAATAAGAAGTTCAGAAGTTTACTGTTCTACCATTTTCCCATTCTGTGGTAGAAGACTTTTGGAAGAAAACTTCCAGATAGCTCATGATTTAGTGAAGCTAAATTGCTTTTGTACTTTACTCTTTCTGTATTGCTTTCTCCAGATATTAGCTACTTTCGGTACACCTACTTAATGATTACACATGTCTTCCATTTCCTGCACATATTCCTATTAGCTCTTAGCCCAATCCATTTTCTAAGCCACTATTTCACCACCGCCACCATTTTTTTCTCATTGAAATGGCATGCAGTTGTACTTCAACTATTTCATTTTTCGGGAGTTTTTGACAAATACTCCTTCACGCTGAGGATTTCTGCCCATGTGATCTTGCCTAGTTGAAGTCTCCCATTATTACTATATTTCTCCTTCATGATCATTCTATAAAATAATGCAAGAAGGTTCAGATCTTCTGCCTGGCTTGGTAGTCTAACGCACATTGTAGAATGATTTCTTTTTTCCCCTTCTATTCTTACTCATGCTCTTGAGTGGACTGTTCAGATCTTGGACCTCAATACATGTGTGATCGTCCTTCACAAATAATGTCACTCCTCCTCTTGTGTCTGTCCTATTCTTTTTGAATACATTATACCCTTGCATTCCACTCCACTCATTAGTTTTATTCCACTAGGTTTCAGTAATGCCTACTAAATCATATTCAACTTCCTGGATTAAAATTTCTAATTCATCTTGTTTTATTCCATATATTCTATATAAGACATTGGAATCCTTGAATTACATAACTTGACCTATTCCTTCCTGAATCTGTGTGCTTATTATTGGGTGTTCTGCATTCTGCATGTATTTCCCAGTTCCATACCCAATACTTGGCATAATATTGTTTTGTGGGCAATCTTTTTCCTCCCACATAGGACTCACTTTAAAACCCTCCAGATCAGGTTCACAAGTTGCCTTCAAAACACATTCTTGTGTTTCATCATCATGAAGTGCAGTTCATTCTTTACCACGAGTTCCTGAAGATGTGTCCTATTATCAAAGAATCCATTGGTATTCTGCATATCCAATTGTCCACCATTGTTCATCCATTGATACTATCTGCATATCCAATTGTTCACTTCCAAAATTTTGCTTTTTCTTCCTAGGGGTCTTACTTCGGCAGGAAAGAGTGAAGAATACACCACCTATGCCTGTAGCTCCTTCACTCTCATTCCCAGTGCTTGCAGTATTTTCTGGCTGTATCTGAGTGTGACATTTTTTCTCGTGTGGATCACTAGAAAGGGATATTTGTCAATGAGCCTAAAGAAATTTGGGAGTCTTCTTTCACATCCTGAATGTATGCCCCAGGAAGGCAACATGCTTCCCTTTATAGGTTGTCTAGCCAACAGACTTTTGCTCTGGTCCCTCTGTTAGGAAGTCTCTAATTGCTACCATCCATTGCTTCCTCCTCTTCCAGGCAGAATTAGGAATCCTTCCCTTTGCAGAGCTAGAATGCTCTTTTACATCTCCTGAGGCTTGCAGCAGCTATTCTTTGCCAAGGGATCTAGAAACATTATCAGCAATGAAGCTCTAGACTCTATTTTGAAGCTCCAGAGTGTTAAAGCTTTTTTTGACAGACTTGAGCCTTTGTCCCACATTCTTCCATCCCTCCATCCCTTCCAGTAAAAAAGTGCCAACCTCGTTACATCCTTGTCTAAATTCCTGCTTGTTTTCCCTGTTCCCTTTTGAGTGAGCGTGATCTCTGGAGAGCAGACTTCCTTATATGTCCCCTGAAGTTGCCTCACTGCTCCAATCATATACAATGCAGAGCATCAGCAGCACTCTTTCCCCACTTTCTCTGTCTTCAACTGAATTCCCCTGCCAAATTCCCATTTGTTATCCCTCTTTGCCCACATGCTTATTTCAAGTTTAGAAGCTCAGTTTATATTGAAAAACAAGATGTTTTTATCTGCTTTCACACCTTCTTTTCTATATTTCCTTTTTCTATGGAATATTCTTAATATTCTTTTAAATTCTTATTAAGATTAACCAATCAAGATAGAAACAAATACCCATGAATATAACTGAAAAGCACTAGACTTCAAGTGCTGAAGAGAGGGGATGCATAAACCTTCCTTGATTAGTTGTGCTGCCAACCAAGCTATGTGGGTATTCAGAAAGAGCTTTCTGTCAGCCCCACTAGGTAGACCAGATCATGAAATCAACTCTACCAAAAGGCTAAAACTACTTTTATTGAGATTGGCTATAATAGCAGAATCTTGCAAATCTGATTTACTTCCTCCTTCAGTGACTCAGGGAGGTGTTTGTTTGAGCCATTTTTGAATGTTATCTGGATGTTCTGGACTTAAAGCATGCTTTAACCTCTTTTGCCTAGTTAACAGCACCTGCGTATCTCCATCAAGGTCATCTTCCTTACTTTCTACACTTATTCTTTAGGAATTCTTTAATTCCCATGGACTATAGTTTTAAGTAGCCAAAAACCTTGTAGGGAGGATCTGCAGTTCAGTTATAGAGCAGATACTTGCTTGCATTAGGTTCCAACCTCAATCCCTGACATCTGCAGGCAGGGCTGGGAGAGTACCATCAGAGCAGACAAAACTAAATGAGATGAGCCAATGGTCTCAAACATTATAAATCAGCTTCCCAAGTTCCAATATTCACTGCACTTTGGTGCTGAGCAAAATACAGGCAATTTCATACTACATGGTTGATGTCTTTAATCTTGCTTCTCTTCTCTGCTCTACCCTCAACTGTCATTGTGCCCAAAGAATTTATTTCTGGGTGGAGCTGTGAAGCTATTGTCAAGCCAAGACTTTCCTATAAAGCTTAAGAATCTCCTGACTGTTTGGTCTCTTTAAGATTACTCAGTGTCCTGCAAATACCCATTATATTAACTGGGGGAGCTTCCATTTCAGTACTGGGATGTATGTGCATAGTAAGACTGGTGATTATATGCCACCAGTTATCTTTGCAAATCCTACTATCATATGTAAGGCAATCATTCATTTTATAGAACTGCAGTAGATTGCCCCAAAGTGGGAAAGAAGGAAGAAATGAAGACAATCTACTAGAAATATCAAGGAAGACAGTCTTAGATTTATAATGCTCCCTCATTCAAAAGGAAGCTCAGATAGGAAAAAAAAGTCATTTGCCTTCTTTGTCTTATTCTCAGCAAATCGAAGAGGAGTTACCTTCTTAACTTTATCTTATTCTTAGCAAATCTAAAAGAACTTTCCTTTTTAAAGGAAAATTATTGTGGGGATAGGGGAAGAACCTAGTCTTCCTTTCAGTAAATACACTATTTGACATATGCTAGCTCCTGATGCAGAGAACATTCCAACATAATTCTATTGTGAAAAAGGTAGTTTATGTGTTTCTTTCAGAACCTGTTAATAGGTATTCATTTGTGTCAAAATCTCCTGCAGCTAACCAGAAAACATTTTTTAAATAAAGTTCCTAAAAAGTACCATAAAATATAACATCACAAAAAAGAGAGCATAACAAATGTCATTAAAAGTAACACTAAAGCCTTTTTTCTCTATATGATATTTTTTTGTATTTGAAATACTTACTGTAGCCAAAAAGGCACATCCTATATGATCATTCATTCCCAGTGATTCATATGTAGTAATAGTTAAAGGGCATGCATTTTACTTCTGTAGCATACACTTCACATCCATAATTGGATTTTAAAAAATGATTTGGCAAGTTGCCTTTTTGGCTTGCATTACTTGGAATCTCCATTGGTTCAACTGGAAGTACTTCCAAGCAAATAATATTAAGATCAGAGGCTAGAAAGACAATTTAAATTTGTTCTTATAGTGTCATTTGCTCTCAAAAGCATATTACAATCCAGCTCTTATCTTGTGAGTTCCATAGATGTGAATTTGCTTCCTGTTTTTGCAGAAATGTTAAGGATGGTGAAATGTTCTCAATTTCCTTTGGGGGGCAAGTTTTCTTTCTAAACAATTAGCATCAGAATATACAACATGCACCAAAAACATATTTCACAAGCTTCCAGTAATGCTGAAGTCATATGTATTATGCTGGCCTTTATTGAGACCAATTATTATTCATTTGAAATGTTGCTTACACAGTTCCTACAAGGGCACTCCGAACGTAAGCTATTTGTCTCTTGTACCTTGTTGTCATAGCAATATTGCTTTCCGTTTCCTGAACTTCAGAAGACAAGCAAATAGTTGTATGCATTCAGTATTATGCTTACTAACACCTCTAGAAATATTTATGGATTATCTGGAAACAAATATACTACCAGTGTTTCTCAACCTGAGCAACTTTAAAATGTGTGGAGTCCAACTCTCAGAATTCCCCAGCCAGCAATGCTGAGAAACATTGAAATATACTAACACTGACAGTCAAGACAGCCTCTCCAAACCAGACATAACACTGAAATGTATTGTATAACTACCAGTTGTACCTATATTATTAAAAGCAGCACTAACTGTTTATTTCCATGTAAATAGGACCTTTCTTCATGGTATTGTTTCTCCCTCCTTCTACTTTCAATTTTCAATAGCCAACCAACACAGAAAAGGCAGCCATTATGATACAAATACCTTGTCCACATTTCCTGCAATAGGTCTGCAAGTACTGAAACATATTGCAACACCAGTCTCTAACTAGGTCTAAAAGAGCTATACAGTTAGTCCTCATTTAGCGACTGCCTCATTTAGTGACCATTTGCACTTACAATAGTGATGAAAAAATAACTTTGCAACCAATCCTTGCATTTATGACCTTTGCAGGTCTGTAAAGCAAAGGAAAGCTGAGGTAAGATCATAAGCACAGTTGTGGTTTCACTTAGCAACCGCTTTGCATAACAACTAAGTTGCCGATCCTAATTGTGGTCACTAAATGAGGACTACCTGTACCCAAACTGATGGGATAAATAATTTCACCCAAGAAAAGTGAAAGTAGGTGATTTGTTTTATTATCTATTTTCCACTGTGTAAAAAGAAAAAAAGTGTTTCAGCTCCACTGCTATCAATTCCACCTGACAAACTTCACAGCGAAGCCCTAAAGCAGGTGCCTTCAGTTACTTTCAAAGCAGAGCTAAATTGGCCTCCTCAGACATTTTATGTAATGCTTACTTTGCTTTATTATCTAATCCTCCTCTTTTTACTTTAAAATTGCATCATGGCAGGAAGAATTAAACATTGTGAACCAGTCTGAATGTTTCTATCAAAGCCTACCATTTAATAGGACAGTAGCTTGGATAATATACTATACCCTGGCATAGGGCAAGGATACTTGAAGGACAGCCACTCCCCAGTTGTTTCTGCCCATCCTATAAGATCTGACAGAGCTGGCATACTCCAGGTCCCATCGATCAAGCAGGGCCATCTTATGAATGTTTGCCTTCTGTATTGCAGCACTGGCTTTGGACAAGCATTTCCCCCAAGTCTGAATGGTCCTGCCCTCAAGAGAGCCCTGAAGGCCTCACTGTTTCTCCAGGCCCTAGGCTAGGACAGGGTGTGCATCTACCAGCAAAGACAAAGGAGTTGTATTCTTAATTAAGAATTTTCCCTCCCTCGGTTTAGTGATCTTAATGTATTGTCTTTGTTTTTAATCATTATAAGTTACCCAGAGTTCCAATAGAAGAGAATATATGTAGCTCAAGGTTGAACTGAGCAGTGATGTTACCAAGCCAGCTAATGAAACCCCTGCAAGCAAACAGCCGAGCTCAGGGAGCAACAAGGACTCCTCACTCAGAGTTGTCAACAAAGCAGTAGCCACAGACATTTAAATAATAAATTTAAAAATATATGATCAAACACGTCAAACCATTTATCCATTTATTTCTGTAATGTCTTCTTTTATAAACTGGTGATGAAGATTGCCTTTTCAGTTTTCAATTTCAGCTTGGCTACAATTGGCAAAATAAAAGCCTCTCCATGGCCATTTTTATATCAGCTTCTATTGTCTAGAATAGTGCTATAAATATCAGCATCATATAATCTGGTGTTTTGCACTGATGGCCAGCCCAGCCCACTGAGTAACAATTGCAGCTTCTGAACATACTTTAAAGGTAGCCTTTACACTGCAATCTAATAATAATGTGATTAAAGCATAGATAGCTTCTGCCAAGTCCTATTAGCTCAGGAATGTTTCTGTATGTTCCTTGTTACCCACACTAGCTGGCAATCTAGAAACAGATGAGGATTAAGGCATACAGAACAGACTAGGGTCTGTTCTTTCAGGAGAAGGCAACCCATTGAAATGAGAATGGACCTTATATCTGAGTCTGGTACCATATTGACCTGTAGGCCTTGAATCTTGTCTGGATATCATTTCAGCTTGTTTGCCATGAACAATGCATCAAAAGCTGCAGAGAGGTCCAAGAGAATTAGTGAGGCTGCATATCTCCATTGAGTTTGTAGGGTAGGTTATCTACCAAGAAAACCAAAGCAATCTCAGTCCCATATCCCATTTAAACCCCAATGAGAGGAATCAAAATAGCCAACACTTAGAAGTGATATATTTGAGACAGCCCTCGGGTTTCCAAGTCAAGGCAGGTTTCTTTAATATAGGTTGGGCACATCACCTAATAGTGGGGCAGTCCCATCTTAACTGATTTCATCAGCCAGAAGGTCAAGGGTCAAGTAAAGAGGTGGAAGAGCTCATCTTTTCATACTCCTTGTCAGAAATCTTGACATATCCCAGTTGACATTCATCAGATCATGGAGGCATGGATATCCTACAATTTTTTTTCAAAAGATTATAGGATATCCAAAAGTAAAAAAAAGAAGAAGTATATAAGCTTTTGGATAAGCTTAACACACCTCTTTTTAAACATGCACACTCCATTAAACAAAGACAAAAATCTTGGTCTGCATATTCACTAGTACATTGGGGCATCACCACTCTGCCTACTGCAATTCTGAGGTACCAGCAGGGGGACATATACATTCATTTCCACCAAAAAGTTGTTGAGCTGAATATTTTCATTCAGATATTTAAATTCCTAAGAAAAACATTGTTTCCAGCCCTTCTTGAGCCATGCTGGCTGTACATGATGTGCTTCTGGATTCAGCTATGTATCTGGAAACACAGCTAGTTAAGACAGCTTTTGGCCAAATAAATAATAGACCCATTATGACTGTTCCTTTTGAAAGCAGACCTGGCCATTGTGACACATGCTTTAGCAACGCAAACACCGGATTACAGCAATTAACTCTACTCAGGGCTACCACTGAAGAATCTTAGGATAAGATTGGTACAGAATGCATCACTGATAATATTGGCAAGTATGTACAGGCAGAACCAACCATCTAAAGTCTGCAGTAACGGTGCATTTTCCTGGCAACAGTATGGAAGTGGTTTACCTATCCCTGTATTTCCTGATAATCTCCCATCCAAACCAGGTCTGACCCTGCTTAGTTTCCAAGCCTAGATAAGATCAACCAGGTACTGCCATCTGCTGTGACATGCAAGAATTGCCCTGGCTACTCATTTATTTCTGGGCACAATTCAAATGTTGGGCGATCACCATTAAAACCTGAAAGGTCCTATGGCCAAGATAACTGAAGGACAACTTGTAATGATTGAATATAAGAACTGTAACTCAAAGCTTGATATTCTAGTGAGATGGAAGAACTGAGAGAAAGGAATTTGGAAGGTTTGAGGAAAAGGAGAGATCTAAAAACAGCTCTTACTCCAATGAAATCCTCCAAGTGTCAGTTGGTTAAAAATAAAGATTTATTACCTGGGAATAAACCAAAATAAATAGAAGTCATCTTGCTGTGTGGTCTAAGAAAAAACTTAAGAAGTCAACCAAAATTATAAACGTAAGAAATCTGTTTACAACACAGTGTAAGTTATATAATAATAGTGAATTCAATTCTTGTTTTTAAAAGTGACTATTGATCTGAGATAACTTGACTTTATATATCTATTTAAAGAAATCAGGAAAAGGTTTGGTGGTGGTAGCAAAACCAATAGTTCACTTAAAGATCTCCTTGAATTAATGGGATTATGCTTTGATTCTAAAGAACGAAAGGAAAGAAGAAAAGTAGACCACAACAGTTAGTGCACAATATTGCTTCCTCCAAAACCAACTCTCTAAAAACTGAGGAAGAAGAAGCTGTCCTGTATGTCCCAACTGGGGCCATGGTGTGCTTAGTTGGGAAAAAAGAGGAAGGGCTGGGTCTAGACCAGTGTTTCTCAACCTCAGTAACTTTAAGATGTGTGAACTTCAACTCCCAGAATTCCTCAGTCAGCATGCTGGCTGAGGAATTCTGGGAGTGGAAGTCCATACATCTTAAAGTTGCCGAGGTTGAGAAACACTGGTCTAGACTATGGAACTCCCTGTCCCAGGTAGCTACATTGGCATTTCTCTGTGACGTTTTGCTGAGGAGTCAAGACATTCTATTTTAGGAAGACATTCACTCAATAGACAACATACATTTTTGAAGATGAAATTGCATGCCTTTGCCTGCTTTATACTTTTCATTAAATATTTTTGTTATTATTTTTAGGCTGTTTTTTTTAAAAAAATGCCTTTCACTGTTTTTAATTGATTTTAAATGTTGTACGTCATTCCTCTCAATAAAGAGGAAAGAATTCCAGCCCTCTTTTTTTTTCATTTTTGTCCATAGTTACATCTGGTTAAATAGGCCTCATAAAGTTTCCAAAAATGGAATTCAAGTAATTAATAAGCAGGGTTGCCATTCTCTTGCCATGTGAAGTTGAGGCCTCAAAAAATGGTCTTTCTACATGACATTTGGATTTTTGATTCTTATCCATTTGCTATTTTCAGTTCATTATGAACAGATCTCAGAATTATACAAATGATTGCATTGACTTTTGAGATCCATACAAAAAAAAAATGTCATTGCAGATCCACATTGATATTTTCATAGACTTCTTGAATCTCTGAACAGGTGAATGTGAAAATTAAACTTGGAATTATCCAACCAGTTAGACTCAGGTTAAACAGCCTCACTATAGGCAGGATAGTGAGGTTGTTTTGAATAAACAGGATAGAAGCATGGAAGGAAACAGTAAACTATTGCAAAACAAAACCCCAACTCAAAATAGGAATATAATATTCAATTTTCCATTTTACTACCTGCAAATTGGGGTGATATTTATCTGTGGAAAGTTAAAGAGAAAAAAATTATTCAGAAACAAATGTAAAAGAAAATGGAATATTAACAGAATGCAGACAGTGAAACTCACTGATTTTTTTTAACACACTTCGTTTTTACTGATTACATACAAGAGGCAAATGATCTTCTCTGTCAACAGTAAAGATTAAAATCTTATCACTCTCCTTTTCACTGATTACATCTTGCTGCAGCCTGCAGCACGCAAGCTGCTTTTGACGTGTCTAGCATGGATCAGACTTAAGGAGCATAAAGAGTCAAAATGAGGATTTGCACATTATTCAGCAAGGGATTCATTTGTCAGAATCCGGCAATAGAGTTTAAGAAATTCTTTCTTAAACAAATACAGCATACTTATCCCACCTCACTATTTTATTTTTTTTTTTAAAAGCACACCTGTAACATCAGATGTGTCTATGCATGGGTGTGTATCTGTTCCTATTACAGAAACCAAAGCAATTTTAATCACCTTGCAATTTATATTTCCTTGGTGTGTCTATGTTTTGTTATCAAATAGTGGAATTGTACAAAATAATTAAACTAGAACTACAATGAATTGGTCTGTGTGTTTCTTATGTAAGTCCCCTAGGTCAAATTTGTTTGCAAGAATCAACAAGAAAAACAAGGATTGCGATACAGCCAAAAAAATTCATAAATTCTGAATAACTATTCAGCAGAAGAACAAAGTACATGCTTCAATCATTCCCATTGAAAATGAGGAGGCTTTGGACACTTAATATATCAGACTGATATTCTCCTCTGCCTTTCCTCCTAGATTCCTAATTATGGATTCTGTGTAGAGATTTATCAAATAAGTAAAATAAAATGTAAGCATTGATTGAGTAAGTCTATTTCCTTAACAGTCACTACTGAAAGTAACAACCATGCATTCCTGAAACTGAATTTCAAAAGCAAGTATTTCAGATTTGAGGTAAACCCTAAGCTCTGAATAGAAGCAACTTCGTCACAGATCAGTTTTAAGAAAGAGAACTAATAAACAGTTCTTGGGATAAAATAACTTCTTATTTCCCCAGAGATCAATATGTTATTTACATGCTGTATCTGAGAAATTAAATAATTCTCATACATTTATTTTAAAAATACTAAAATAAACTGCGATGCGCATATGAGAAGGCAACTTGCTAAGCATGATGATAATCAGCTGAACAATCAAAAAGCAAATATAAATCATGGTTGATAAGACAAGTAAACAGAACCACAATCCAAGAGCCATTCCATACATTAGGTGGCAGCAAATCCAAGTGAAAACTCTGTAGGAAGTCAAAAGCAATGCTGACTCTCTGCAGGATGTGCAGATATGATATGTATATGTTCAAACATTTGAGTTTCACACCTATAGTACCCAATTAAATACACAGATAACTATAAAGCATGCGTATAATGTGTGTGTATGTATATGTATATGTGTGCATGTGTGTATACACACACGCACACACGCACATATATATATTCACACATTCCTAGGTAATGTACAAGTGCCAAACTAATCCTACTTGCAGTTGTGTTCCAGATGATCGGCTACTCTATAGAATGTACACCATGCAGTCCAAAATGATCCAGCTGCTTTGCCAAGAGAAAAGAAAGGGGGGAGGGGAGCATTTAGAAATTGTTTAGAAGACTCAAGGGCTTATGTGGATTATATATGTCTTGAGCTTGCATTGTTTATAATTAGGAGGCCCATTTTCTGCTGTGTGTTACTTCAATTTTATTACAATTTTTAATATTGGCTGCCTGGATGAAGAGCAGGGTACACACACGTCCCCAATAGTTTGCCTTCTAAATGAACTTAATTCAAATGTAATGGTGTAGGTACAGAGATGTCCTCAGGGAAAGGGTAAAAAATGTCACAATGGTGGACACAACCAAGCCCTACATTTTTTATGTATATCATGACACATGTAAAAAGGCAGCAGGGATTTAATCCCACGGTTGTGATCACCAGCTTGACTTTTTTGATCCCTCCCTGTGGACATCCTCATATCAGTAGGCTAACAAGGTTATGGGAGCAGTGTTCTTCCAGAAGTGTGAGTTTCTGGTATGATACTAATGAACTGTATATAGTTACATTGGACCACATAAAGATGGCAGAACACAGCCTCTTAATCAAAACAGAGAAGCCTGGGAACAATGAAGAACATTCCTTTCTGATGTTTATGGCTTTTTTTACAACTACAAATGGAAATTTAAAACACATCAAAACACATGCACAGAATTCAAACTAAATAGAAAAAATGTAATAAAGAGGAGAAAAGAGAGAGAGAAAAACTACTCGAATGATTCCACATTACTGCAATCCAGCTATAATAAGTTCATCTATATAAAAATTACTGTTACTCAATTTTTAAACAAGTTAAATCTTGGCCACATGGAATCATATTGTCCTCTCCTTCCTTTCTGCTGATAAGGACACAACCCAAACTGAAGGTTAGGTCAGCAGAAGCAGTCCTTCCTCGGCCTGTGAAGAGCATTCCTTGCATATTTCCAAGAAAGACAGGGCCAAGCTAAGTGAATCCCAAAGCCAGGAGTCATGTGGTGCAAGCATTGTTCCTAGTTTGGGTCTTGCATGAGTCAGGCTGATGCTCATGACAATCTTAAGGTGAGAGGAAATGATTCAGGCCGGTATACAGAGTTAGGAATGAACAAGGAGGGAATCCCTGCCATAAGAAGATGAGATTCCCAGCTGCTAGCTGGTCTTAGGAAGAAAGAGGAAGCCTAGAGCAGTGAGCATAAGGTGATATTAGGTCAGTGAAGTAGTGCAAAATGAATCACGAGGGTCTTGTCAAACTACATGGTCAGTTAGACATTCCAGAGGGACAGCTGTCTTAGTCTATTACAACAGATGGGAAAAGAAAGCCCTATGGCCCATCAGAGTAATGAAGGTTAAGGAAAGCTGCAAATCGAAATCAAAATTGCCTCCCCCAGCCTCAAATAACTTTACTTACTGTGTCCTAATAGCAATGCATGAGTGTTCTTTTAATAAATGTTTTTCCAACCTGCTGCCCTAGATGTGTAGGGATTTTAACTCCCCCAATTCCATTGATTACAGGTAGTCCTCACTTAATGACCATTCATTCAGCAACCGTTCAAACTTATGATGGAGCTGAACAAGTGGTACTTACGACCCATTCTTGAAGTTCCAGCTTTTGCAGCACTCCTGCAGTCATGTTATCGCTATCCAGGCACTTGGTAACCGGCCCGCATTTCCGACCATTGCAGTGTCCCCATGTCACATTATTGCAATTTGTGATCTTCATTGCTGGCTTCCCACAAGCAAAGTCAATGGGGAAGCTAGCAGTAAGTCAGATGTCCCTGTCACGTGAGGTCCTCACTTAATGACCTGTGGTTATTTGCTCAATGACAACAACCAGGAACTGCCGGAATTGTAGTCACTAAGGAGCATGGTCATGTGACATTGTGCTCTATGACTGCATTGCTTAGTGATGGAAATTCCAGTCCCAGTTACTAAGGACTACTGTATATAGGCTGGGAATTGCTAATATATTTGGAAGACTACATTAGTGCACCTGAGCTATTTGCCTTTCCATAGTTACCTAGAAGTAGCCTTACAATAAAAGTGTTTTATATTTTTCCACCATTAACTTTTTCTATTGCCAGTTGCCTCTATGAAATCTTCGCACAAGCACGTTCCATTCAGCAAAGTAAATTGCTACCCTTACGTTGTCCCACATTAAAGCTGTAAGGACGCCTGAGTGTCACTGAGGCAGAATAGAGTTCAGCCATCTGGGCAACACAATTTATGTCAGTATACTTTCCTTTCCACTCAGGAGTGGAGGAATATACAGCTGAGCTCTCAAAAACCAAGACAATTTTAAGGCTGGATTTGAAGAGAGAAACAGCCTTTTGAGACTCTTGGTGTTCCAAGCACCTCCAGGCGCCTCTTTCTTAATGGGAAGGAATTTCCTCTGGGGTAAGAATGACAGAAAAGGTGGAGAAAGACAGGAAGGGTTCAAATGGAGAAGGAGACTTGTAAAATGTGTTTATTTTATTTATATCTTGCTTTTATTCAGGAGCTCAGGCAGTATACATTGCATACACTCCTCCTATTTTTTCATATAACAAACACCTTGTGAAGTATGTTGTGTTGAGAGAGATGATTGGGCCAAAGCCACGCAGGGAGCTTTTCTGGCTGAGGGTGGGTCTCCCTGCTCCTAATCCAACAAATAACCACTACATCACACTTAAAACACCCATTTGGAACCCTTTGTCTAAAATTAGGAATAATAATAAGATAGCTGTGCAAGACGAGAAATCAGCTATCCAAACTACAAACTGGGGAAGAATTCCGACCATTTCAAAACAGCACCAATAAAGTCTAATTAATTTTGCAGAAAAAAACCAGAGTATGTTTGCCAAATAGTTTAATGATGCTGTCAATTCTAATAATTATTCCCCAAAGGGAAGTGAATGCTGAATTTTGTTAGGAAAAAAAATGTTCCAGTTGCAACATAGACATATCAAAGCCAACTTAAAATTGAATTAATATCACTGTTGGGTGTTCAAAAAAGCATATAGCTTTCTTATAATTAGATAGGTGCCTCATATCAGCCTTGAATGTGAAGTTAATACAATCATGTAAACAGATTCATTTATAAGTCCTATAAAACATCTTAGCCAATACCTGCAGCTATAGTGAAGCAATTATCTGTGGCTATTATACAGAGTCAACCAATCTTCACATAGCAAAGGAAAAGAGTTCTAATGCTGGGAAAGGTAGAAGGAAAGAAAAGAAGAGGATGACCAGTAGCAAGGTGGATGGACTCAGTTAGAGTGGCTATGGGAGTGCCATCAGAAGAGTTGAAGGACCAGGTTAGGGACAGATTATCATGAAGAAAATCTATTTATGTGGTCACTAGGCATTGACAATGACTTCATGGCAGTAATCAATCAGTTATCCTCTGTCACTGTGATGGCAGCTGGCTTCAACAGAAGTAAGTCATTCTGAAGGTCTGAGGATCCAACCTCAATGCAGAATGAAATTTATCTTAAATGTCAAGGGTATCTTCACTGGACATTTTTAATTTTTTCCTCAATTTTATGTTTCAGGTAAAATTCAAGTAAAAGGGTCAATTATATTTTTATAATGTCTTTCGTTAAAATAGAGTCTCCCTGCAGAAGATGTTTTGTTTCTTGCAGATGTCTTGCAGATGTCTAGAGGCTATTTCTGGTACTGCATCAGCAGGCTTCAACATTTCATGAGCCCTACAATGCTCTGAGAAATCATCATCACCGTCATCCCAAAAGAAGGCAATGGCAATACTTCCGCATTGCTGCCAAGAAAACTACATGCCATGGATCCACCATGAGCTGAGCTTACCGTCTTCTATTAATGACTCCCCAGATTCTTTCATCATTCCAAAGCCAGAAGTCCAAAATACTTCTTCCCGATTCTTTTCAAAGAGTGCACAGCCCCATTTGATATACCAAAGACCCCTTCTTACAGCTAATACATCTTGCTAAAGCCTTTTTTCTGCTTCAATGCATTTTACAGGTAGTCCTCACTTGCCTACTGCCTTGTGCAGTCACTGCTTGAAGTTACGATAGTGCTAAAAAAAACATTGTGAACAATCCTTGCATTTACAACTGTCGCAGTGTCCCGCGGTCAGGTGATCGCCATTCGCATGCTTTGCAACCGGCACACATTTTTGCTTGCAACAAGCAGAGTTCATCCTGCACTATAATGAAGGCAGAAGTAAAATCATAAGTCGTGGTCATATGATTTTCTGTTTAGCAGCCACATCATTTAATGACCAAGTTGCTGGTCCCAATTGTGGCCACTAAGCGAGGACTACCTATATTATTTACTCAGCAACAGCCTGTCTTTCACTGGTTTCTGGAGCAATATTCATTAATAAAGTTAGCTTTAAAAACTAGACAACCCTGTGACCCATTGGGTCATCATTTGAGAGAAAGATAGTGCAGTCTGATGTGACCAAAATGAACATTAAATTTTAGACTGACCATATTTTTTTTATCCCAATGCTGGACAGTCCCATGATCATCTAAGAAGAGTATATGTCATAAATAGAAAAATAATTGTAGTGCCAAATGAACTTCAGTAATAAGTCAATATTTACTTACCTAAACAGATAAACAAAATGACCATGGGTGGGCAAAAAAGCAGTGGGAGCAGGAGTGACTTCTGACTTCCTGCTGACTTCCCCATTGACTTTGCTTGTGGGAATCTGAAGGTAGCATTGGAAATTGTGATCACATGACTGCAGGGACGCTTCAACAGCCACAACTTTACAAATAAAATTAGTCTGAACATTGTGGAAATTTAAATTCTACAGGAGTAATGGGTCCCAGATTTTTTATGCATTCTTTAAGTTAGTGGATTTTAGATACCTTGATTCAAAAATTGTTGTGGTATAATGCACCATTCGGGCTAACTTGAGAGTACAGATAGACAGATAAACACAATGAGAGTTTTAGTAGTGTATAGATGGTTTCTTCAAAAAATTGCAGTGGCAACAACAAACAACAAATATGACTAATAACATGTTTTGTTTGCTCTGATCTTCTTATGTTGAACAACATTCCCCAATACTACTGCTCAGTAAAATCATGTCATTGTACAGTCTTAATAGAAAGGTCAGCGGAGCTCAGCTGGAACCTATTTTGAATGCCAAGGTCCAGCTAACTACCGATATGGAAAACGTAATCCAACCAATCTAGAAAGCACTATACCTTTCCCACTCAGCTGGGAATAGGGTGGGCAATTAAGGTCAGGTGGTGTATTCTGCAGGCAGGATTGAGTCTGAGCCCTTCTTCCTTTAGAAAGCATGCCCTGGAGTAGTTTGCTGTTGTCTTTCAAGTTCCACAAAAAAATACTGGTGTTGGATCTATAAAACTCTAAAACAAGTCACATCTAATCTATTCAACAGATTGATTCCACCCCTACATACTCTGAGATGGACCATAAACATTTTCTTACACCTCTTAGTGGCTTTCCCTGAATCTTAGATTGTTGAGGCTATCCCAACTTCTGCTTCTCAGCCTTTCAGAAATAATATGAAGTATTTATTCTATTGCTCAGGAATACTTAATATATTTTATTCTTGGTCACAGTAGGCTATGTGCAGTTAATTAATTCTTTACAGGAAAATGTTGTGCCTCTTATACAATAAAACTTGCAACATGTCCACATGTGCTCACAGCAGTCACATCCGCCAATTGGCATTAAGAATAGATTGTATTTGTAATCTGAACAAACCAGCCCCATTATTGTACAATGTTCTTCCCATTTCTCCATCAATATAGAACGTGGACATTCCAAAGTGACCCAATGGATTTCAACAGTTGTTCTTAGCATAGTTTATGAAACTTCTGGCTGAATTGTGCTCTATACAGGAAACTCCTCCAAAAGACTTTGTTACCGAATACTGTGATAATATCAGCAAAAAGGCTGTGCAGCATATGCTCCATCCTCACGCCATCCCCTGGAGTGGAAACCAACAAACGTGGCTGCATTCTTTTACTCTCATTGAGACTATTGAAGCCCAGGCAGAATAACAATAGCGACACACGTTTCAGCAGTTAGACTAGCAGCAGGACAGGCATCAGCTTCTTCAGATGTCGCCTTATCAAACATACCTGCCACAAAGCATCAGCTGTTTGCCAAGCAAATATGTACAATATCTGAATCAGCATTCCTCACAGTAAATATGGGATCAATGTCATTGTTTTCCAAGTGTCAGTTGACTCCAGTGTAGGAATTTCCCACTGTCCTAGACTTTTTGGCAGGTTCTCCTTCCCAGCCCATTCTCAATTACTGGCACTTAACAATGGAGCAGACACTGATACCATTAGTTATAACTCTTTACTGAGATCATCAAGGAATATGGAAAAAAGAATTTGTAGTCTAAGTGGAGCCATGCAAAGGAAACGACCACCTCAATGGGCTAGTAACACTAGGCTGGTTTCAGTTAAACCACAAGATGGCTTCCATCATATTGGGCTGACTGTAATAAAGGCAGTTATCTGCAGATCAGTTTTATTGATTAAATGCCAACGTTCCAAGATTTTGAGAAGGCTAATATTTCAAATAGTAATTATTAATAAGATACAGCTCCAATCAATAAAAGAAGCAATTCTAAATTACTGCATCTCATCCTGCTGTTTTTAGATCTTGGGAATTGTCAGATCTACGCTGTTGGTTTCACTTGAATATTCTTCAGTAAAATGTATTCTTCTAGGTAAGTATTACAATACCTGATCATTTTACGATATGTTAGAGTGATAGGCTACTTAATTCCTTTGAAGTCCTTTTATATTTTTAGCATCACGTGCACTCACACCCATTTTTAGAATTGGGTAGAAAGGCTTTTCTGGTTCAATTTTTGAATCATATGTGGGCTAACATGCTTAATCATGGTAGCCCACTTTTTTTTTTTTTTTTAGAAAGAGGAACAATATGAAGCATGAATGCAGAAGCCACAGATCTGTTCCTAAAATTAATTATGTTCCTAGAGTTAAGGACTAGTCCGCACTAACTGCATTTTAACTAATGCAGACGTAGCAGCACATAGCATTATCACCATGCCCTGTCAGAAGGCATCTAGAAATATGCCATTTTTAAATAGATATACTTTAATTTAATATTGTTAATGCTGCTTGTAAACTATTTTCAGTAAATTTTTCATTTTATCCTGAAATATGCAAGATATTTGTAATAAATACATTCTAAATAAGGATCAAAAGCAAGACTGATGACTGTATCTTGCTAAGAGAGACAAAACTGGGGAATCCTGGTTCACATGCCATACTAGACAGACCATGGATTAAGCCATCCTGGTCTGTCTTTCTGCTAGCAGGAGAAATTACTGACATTTGAGAATAAGTTGGTCAGCATGTACAAGCCTGTTTGCTGGTCCTGATAAATCACAATGCTGAAGGATTTGAACTTATCTAACTGTGTGGACACGTAGCCAGAGAAAATTAGGTGAGCAAGGGGAAGACAAAAATGACTGACTGGGTGTGATTGACTGGCATGGCCAACAGGAAAGGGCAAGAATGGCTTCAGAAAGTGTCAGCCCTAGACCAGACCAAGAAATAGATTTGTTCAGATTGGCTACAGTAACAGAATCTTGCAAATCTGAATGTTTTTCCCCTCTACCCTCTTGTACTGATCCTGTGAATTGCGGGGGGGGGGGGGGGGGGGGGGGGGGGGGGGGGCTGCCTGAGACATTTTGTATCCCTTCCCCCTTGTCTGGGCTTCTGCTTATCTCCTTGTTGCCTTGGTAACAGATCTTCCCTCTCTCCATCAAGGTCATCCTCTTTACTCTCTACATCATGGAAGGTTGAATGAGTGCCAAGAACCTCTTGACACATTCATGCACATTTACCAATAAATATAGTTCCATAACATTTAAGAACAATTGTCCTGATAACAAATGCAGTATTTCCCATTGTTAAGATTTGTAACATAATTCAAATAATTATATAAACTGAGCTCCTAAGGCTGGCTTACATGACCCTTTATTAGGAAAAAAATGTTGGTTAAAGGCCAAGCTTTTGACTGATTTTTGAAGTATGGGGATGTATTCCAAACGTATCACGTAAAGGAGTAAACGTTCCTTTATATACATGAGGAATCAGAGCCAACCATTAGCAGAGGTATATGGACATACCTAAATAGCCATCACTTTTTTCCTTTTCTGTTCTATTCTGAATGGAAGAAAAAATGGTGTGGGAAGCCTAGTCAAAGCAAAATGAGAAAAACTACATATCTATTTTAGCCTTAGAATACAAAATAGTGTAATTAACAACAAGAATTTTGATATCAAAAGGGAAGCTTTTTCTCTTAACACATTTTCTTTCTTTCTTTCTTTCTTTCTTTCTTTCTTTCTTTCTTTCTTTCTTTCTTTCTTTCTCTTTCTTTCTTTCCTTCCTTCCTTCCTTCCTTTTCTTTTTCTTTCTTTCTTTCTTTCTTTCTTTCTTTCTTTCTTTCTTTCTTTCTTTCTTTCTTTCTTTCTTTCTCAAGGCAACTCCTGTCTCAAGTGATGTAACCCCTTCAAATTATTCTTTGGAAAAGGCTTCACCCCACTTCCATGAGACAAGCCACAGCAAGATGGTCTTGTGCTCCTCCTCTCACTCCCTACCCTGAGGCTTGTTGCCACTGTCATATCTATCCAACACAAATATTTCCAGCTGCTTTCCACTAGCTAAATCTAGTGGGAGATTACTGTTCTTTGGTTAAAATTATGTAGCCATGATGGAGGGACAGCAGATGACAGGAGTCCTTCTCTAGGATAGCCAGGTTGTGACATGGGGCAGAAAACAATTCGGATCAGCTCACTCTCTATTTGGCCTCCTAATTCTCTGCATCTTTCTGGAAACGGAAAGGAAAAAGACTTATGGTAACTTGTTGGAATGAGAAAATCTCCAGACCCAAATAGAAGTCAATTTCTGCTCAATTCTTGTTCAAGAGCCATTTCAAGGATAGAGTGCCATGTAGTGCCATGTAGCAGAAAGAGCGAAAGTGGGGAGAGGTGAGAGAGATAGGTGTACTCTTGGATCTCCTACAACACGTAAGTATTGGGAGTATTATCTGAAGGGTAGGAAAGTAGAGAAAGCAGAGAAGCAGTGGAGAGAGACCATATCTTAATTTATTCCAGGAGATGAGTCAGCCTAATCTCCAAAAGCTTGGTATAAAGTTGCTAACCAAGATGGCGACCGCCAGCAAATGCCGGGCACGGCCACTGCATTAAGGGGGAAGATTGTGAGATTACTCCCCCCCCCCCGGGATTCTTTCCATCTCCTAGGGCTGAACTGGGTGCGGGGGGAGACCTGGGAGGGGTTTTCCCCTCGGATGGGTCCCCCAGGTGCAAGCCCTGGGATGGGTAGCGGAGCAGCGGAGCGCAGCGGAGAGCGAGCGCGGCGGACAGCAGCAACACCCGGCAAGCAACGGGCAACAGACCTGGCTATCTCCGGTGTGGTGTTGGTGTGGGACAACGGGCCCCATCGATCCCTAGAGCAGGGTGGGGTCTATGCGGTGGGCCCTGGGAAGTGCCGATGTGTTGTGGCAGGCCCATTGAGTTCTGGAGCGGCGCAGAGAGTTTGGCCAGGCGGCGACCAGCGGCAAGCCTTTAGACTATTCGCCCCCTGTGGGGCGCAGCGAGCGGCAGGGAGCCCAGATGAACCGCAGCGCAGCGTGGCAAGCTCCAGCAACCAACAGCAGAACACGACGAACTCTGGCAGGGCCCGACACGGCATTTCCAACCCCAGGCCCAGGGGGCCCAACGACCCAATGGACTCCAGGCCTAGTAGGATCAGTAGGCCCCAACGAGCCTCGGACGGTGCGGCGAATTCCAGCAAGCCCCGATGCAAGGCAGCTGCCCAACTGTGGAGGAAGATCCCTTGGTTTGGAGGAACAGTGGGGCAGCAGGGGGGGTGCCGGACGGCATCCCAATTGACTTTTGTTTCAAGAGGGGCGAATTGGGGCTCCAGGATCTAGCCACCCCTACTCAATCCCGCCCAGTGCCAGTGCAGAGCCGTGGGGTCCCTCCAGTGGGTATTTGGGACTCCCTCCTGGTGGTGAGAGTCTGGGGGGAGTCTAGGAGCGTATGGGGATGTGAGGCTCCACCTGCTGGGTGAGAGCCAGGAGGTGTGAGTGTGTGTATGGGATGCCCATCCTGCCGACTAGTGAGAGAGGTCGTGCAGGGGGGCAGAGTGTGATTGTGGTGTGAGGTTGGTGGGGGTGGGTCTCAGCCTGCGCCAAGAGTGTGAGCTGGTGCATGGGCAAGATCTCCCCTCACCTGGGAGTGTCTGGTTTTGAATGGAGATGTTTGATTGGATGGAGGGATCTTTGCCCCCGATTGGGAACTCCGAGGGCCTGGGATTGGAGGTACTTGGGCCTGGCACCCCCGGAGATAATGGGGGGGGGGCTACATTATCGAGGTGGTGATGGGTAGGGGACGTTATGGCGGGAGCAGGGGGGCGGGCCATCTTCGGGGAAGAAACCCCTGGTGTGTGCTACAGGTGGCCAGCAGGTTCATAGGGGCCCTGGCCTCCGGCTGCTGCTGCTTAATGCCAGGTCAGTTAAAAACAAGGCCCCCATCATAGGTGACTTGATCACTGAGGAGGGGGCAGACCTGGCATGTATCACTGAGACCTGGCTGGGGCCCAAGGGGGGGGGTGCCCCTCTCGGAAATGTGCCCAGCTGGGTTTACGGTGTGGCACCAGCTGAGATACCAGGGCAGGGGAGGAGGGGTGGCTGTTGTCATCCGAGACTCTCTAGTGGCCTTCGGGGGCATTGCTCCACAAGTTTCTGGCTGTGAGACACTGTTTCTTAGGTTGGGCACCCGTGAACAGTTGGGAGTCCTGCTACTGTACCAGCCTCCTTGCTGTGTGGCAGCCTCCCTGCCTGAGCTGCTGGAGGCCATCTCGGGGCTGGCGGTGGAGTTCCCCAGGCTTATGGTTCTCGGAGGCAGCTCAGGAGTTCATGGCTACCATGGCAGCCATGGGCCTGTCTCAAATTGTGCGGGACCCCAACCCGAGATAGTGGCCTACATGCCGGATATAGTTTTCTTGTCTGAGCAATGGCAAAGTGATCTGAGGGGAGATGTACAGCTTTCCCCGTTGTCATGGTCAGATCACGTCCTGGTGACCCTGATTTTCTCCTATGCCACCCCCCTCCGCAGGGAGGCAGGACCCATGCGATTGGTCCACCCCCAGCGCCTGATGGACCCGTCAGGGTTTCAGAGGGAGCTGAGGGATATTCCCGTGGACCTGCTGCATGGTCCAGCGGAGGCCCTGGCTGCTGCCTGGAATAGAGAAGCGGCCGGGGCCTTGGACAGGATCGCGCCTTTGCGGCCTCTCTTGCCACGTCGGCCCCGACACTCCCCATGGTTTACGGAGGAGCTGAGGGTGCTGAAAAGGGTTAAGAGATGTCTAGAGCGCCGCTGGAGGAAGACACAGACTGAATCCGACTGAACACATGTTAGAGCCGCTATTAAGGCCTACATCGTGGCAATAAGGGTGGCGAAGCGTCAATACTTCTCCACCCTTATGGCATCTGCAGAATGCCGCCCGGCGATCCTGTTTGGGATCGCCAGGTCCCTCCTTGGTAAGGGGGATGTGGTGGTTCATTTGCAGGGCCGCATGGAGGAATTTGCAGAGCACCTGCAGGATAAAATCGCTCGGATTCATTCCAAGTTGGACTCCAAGTGTGGTGCAGGGTCTGGGGAGATACCAGGGAATCATTCTTGCTAGTTATCTGGGAACGGTTTGATCCTGCGGTTTCTGAGGAAGTGGACAGGATCCTCCGGACTGTGAGGGCCACCTCTTGTCATCTGGACCCATGCCCCTCCAGGCTGGTGAAAGCAACTCGGGAGGTGACATGTGGTTGGATCCAGGTGATGGTTAATGCATCCTTGCAGGAGGGAGTGTTTCCAGCGCCCTTTAAAGAGGCATTGGTGTACCCCCTCCTCAAAAAGCCCTCCCTGGATCCTACTGTACTGGACAACTTTCGTCCAGTCTCCCACCTCCCCTTCTTGGTGGTTGAGAAAGTGGTGGCTTCGCAGCTCCAAAGGGTCCTGGAGGAAATGGATTATCTGGACCCTTATCAGTCAGGTTGCAGGCCCAGCTATGGAACGGAAATGGCATTGGTCGCACTTATGGATGATCTCTGGCGGGAGCGGGATGGTGGAAGTGCAACCATCCTTGCTCTCCTTGATCTCTCAGCGGCGTTCGATACCGTCGACCACGGTATCCTATTGGGACGGCTCAGGGATATGGGGGTGGGCGGCACAGTTTTGTGCTGGTTCACCTCCTTTCTCCGGGGCCGATCCCAATTGGTGTGATAGGGAGTGAGAGGTCCCATCCTCGGCCCCTCCATTGTGGGGTGCCACAGGGTTCGGTTCTCTCTCCGCTCCTTTTCAACATCTATATGAAACCGCTGGGTGAGATCATCTGTCATCATGGGATGAGGTATCATCAGGATGCTGATGATACTCAACTATATATCTCCATTCCTGGTGAGGTAAGTGATGCCGTGACCGCCCTCTCGCGGTGCCTGGAGGCTATGAGGGTCTGGATGGGGAACAACAGGCTCCGGCTGAACCCTGGCAAGACGGAGTGGCTGTGGGTTAATGGCTCCTCTGTGTCCGGAACGTTGTCATCGTTGGTCCTGGATGGGGTAGCACTGCCCCAGACAAACCCAGTGCATAATTTGGGGGTCCTCCTGGACTCACGGCTCCTGCTCGAAGAGCAGGTGGCAGCCGTGGCCAGGAGGGCTTTTGCACAGCTTCGGGTTGTGCACCAGTTATGCCCTTTCCTGGATCGGGATGCCCTGCGAACAGTCACTCGTGCCCTTGTTATCTCCCAGATAGACTACTGCAATGTGCTCTACATGGGGCTACCCTTGAAGAGTATCTGGAAGCTCCAGCTGGTCCAGAATGCGGCCGTGTGAGCAATTTTTGGGACCCGAAGAAGGACCCATATAACACCTTTGCTCCGTGAGCTGCATTGGGTACCAGTTTGCTTCCGGGTCCAATTCAAGGTGTTGGTTATCACCTTTAAAGCCCTACATGCATGGGGCCAGGCCAGCTGAGGGACCGCCTCGCCCCCACGATTTCAACCGTCCCACCCGATCTCACAGAGAGGGCATGCTCCGGATCCCTGCGGTAAGAGAACTTCGATTAGTGGGGTCCAGAAGGCGGGCCTTCTCTGCTGTAGCCCCTGCCCTTTGAAACATCTTGCCCCCAGGGGTGAGACAGGCCCCCTCACTCCAGGCCTTTCGGAGGGATTTGAAGACCTGGCTCTGCCATCTGGCCTGGGGCGGGGAGGGAGGATACCAGAAATGGGGTTGGCTGGCCCCTTAGCGGCCTGGTGTGGCCTCTATCGGCCTCTTGGATTTTTTAGCCTTTTTATCTTTATCTTTGTAACTCTGGTTTTTATAACTTTTAATTATGTATTTCCGATTTTAGTTTGTTGTAAGCCACCCAGAGTCCCCCGTTGTGGGGAGATGGGCGGGGACAAGTCAAATAAATAAATAAATAAAATAAAATAAATAAATAAAACTGCTGCTGTAACTGTAGGGAGAGGCAGAATGCAGAAAACTGTATGAACTGTGAAAGTCTTTACTTATAAAACACATTTGGAAACCTAAGTAATATTGACAACTTTTAATTTTATATGTATATTTTTATGCCAAACTAACAAAAGGAAAGGATAAATGCATACCACAAGAGTAATGAAATAATATAATTTCAAAACTTAATCAGTTATAATTAAAAAGGGAGAAGGGAGAAAAAGACCCGGAAAATCATACTGCAAACAGAATACTTCTGAAAACACTGACTGTATTGCACAAAACATTTCTTCCTTGTCTCTTTGTAAAAAAAAATCTCCTGCAAATGATGACAGATAACAAATATGAGCAATCCACTGGTGTTTATCAGGTGTGTATTTCTCCTTCCAGGGCTATATGAATACTGATCCTTTAAAGCAGTGTGTCTCAACCTTGGCAACTTTAAGATGTGTGGACTTCAACTCCCAGAATTTCCCATGGCTGGCTAGGGAATTCCGGGAGTTGAAGTCCACACATCTTAAAGTTGCCAAGGTTGAGACACACTGCTTTAAAGTATAGGGATTCACAACCTTTCTGTTAGACAAAGAATTTATCCTGCAAAATGGCTTTTTATCTGCAATAGGTTAAAATTAAATTAAAATTAAATACTGAATAAAACCAGTGGGAATACTTCCATACTTTTTGTTAAGCAAACATCATGGATGTGTCCATGTAGTCACCAGGAATCTCAGCTCAAGAATGTTTTCATATTTTGCCCAATACTTTTCTCATTAACATTCATAAGCCAAGTAAAGATTCCAAATAGTTTAGGTCCATTGGAGAATACAGAGGTTTCAATATTTTATCTGGCTAATATAGGGCCAGTTGGTGATGGTATTAGTAACAACTTATTGTAATATTCATTTTGTGCCATCTACTCATTTTTTTTAACTGACCAATAACAAAACTGATTTTTTATTATCCCCCCCCCCTTTTTTTTTTTTAAGTGTTGAATATAAACCAGTTTTTTCAACTTTGGCTGGAAATTCTTAGAATTCTATGTCCAAACTACTGGAGAGAACTTGCCTGCAGAAGGCAGCTCTTTAAAAAAAAAAGGTTGTGATATGGATTTCTTTTTCCAGAAGCCATGCAGGATGTTCCTCACCAATATGGCTTTTTGGAACATGGGTTTGACAATTTTCTGCCAAGTGATTTGTGCCTTCACGCCTCTTTTAAAAGTTGCTATTCTACTGGTTCTTTTACTATTCTATAGTAAGGCCAATGCTGGTGACCCATTCAGTACTTTCATTAGGAAATCAGCAATAAACCATTTGACTTCATTTTCCTGAAGTTTTTTCACTAGTGAACCATAGATAGAATCTCTCTTTCACGGGTAACATTTTATATTTGTCAATTTTAGAAACTTTGTTGTACTCCAGCCCCAGACTGCTTGACTAGCAGATAGATTTGGGAATGGTGTATCAAAAGATTTTAGAGGCATTCTACTATTGGATACAACAAAATATCCCTATTTAAAAAACAGTTCTCAACATTGCACGCTTTGTTCTGACTTGCAAAGTATTTTAAAATCCCTGTCTCTGTGTCTGAATTCTTGAAACTGTTTCAAAAGAACTACATGTATTTTCTCCAGTCCATTGCAGCTTTTGTATTCAATCTTCCAAGTCTGAATTATCATGTTGTCATCATATCAATTAGACCACAGATCATGTCATAACTGTAGCAATGCTGCAATTCGACACAATCTAACGTTACATTCCTATTATATAGCTCATAGGTTTCAGGAGAGTGTTTAATTTTTATACCACTAACGCAGAGTCCAAACAGATAACTACCAAAGATCACAATTCTATCCGTGGTTCAAGAAAGACTCTGCTGGTTGTATTTGATTTACTATAAACTGGCTTTCTTCCTAGTATACCATAAGGTAGTTCTGTAAGACCTGCCTCTCCATCTTCCAGCTCATATATGGAAGCAATTGCCCCAGTGCGATTTTGATTTATTAAATCTTCCCGTTCTCCTTTTCTCATCAAATACATTCTTAGCTAAGAACTCAGGCTCCAAGTAAGAAATCACAAAGCCAAACGGCAAATGCCAAAGTAGTGACTACTGTTCCATTGGCTCAGAATGTTTGTGAAGTTTTGTTTCATTTCATCCAAGACGGTACCTCAGTTGCACCTTAAATTTTTAGATTTCATGTACTTTGGCACTGTTTCTCTATGGACATTTATTTATTTATTTATTTATTTATGTTATTTGATGCCACCTAACTCCAAATAACTCTGAGCAGCTCACAATATACAAAACAATAGAAAAACAAAATCACAAAAACAGACAAAGAAAAGGAAAGGAAAGCAAAATGGCGAACCCAGGCAAAACCCAAAATGTCCCACCAGCAACCCATGGCCAGCCAAGGAGGCACCAGCCACCCTCGCCCAAGGCCTGGGAGAACAAGCAGGTCCTTAAGACCCTTTAGAACACCAACAGGGTGGGAACTCTCAGGGAGAACCCCACTCCAGAGGGCAGGGGCTGCAACAAAGAAGGTGTGCTTCCTGGGTCCTGATGGGTGGCATTGTTTAATTGTTTATTACAGCAAATAAGAAAGAAAACATCCTCTAAGATATTAAAATACACACGATAAGGAGGAGTACACCATATTACTATAATATAATCCATGGGAGATTACAATACAAGGAGTGGGCTAAAATTATAACTTTATGACACCACTGGAGAAGGTGGGGGTAAACTTTTCAGTTCCTTTTTTTCAGGCTTTTCAGAGACAAAATGGGTACCGCCGCAAATTTTAGCCCTTAACCCTCCCTCTGCCCAGTGGGCTTTTTAAGGCTTGCTTAAGCCTCTGCAGAATTTAAGGCGCTCAATTTGTCCCTTCGATTCTTCTGTGGGCAGAAAAGTTCAGCCTGTTTCTCTCAGAGGCTCCCAAGTGCTATCTGTGGGGTGCTGGAGTTGCTCTTCCCTACTTACATTAGATTGGCTTTTAATCATATCTAGAATTTCAGTGCAAATCCATGTTCAACACGTATTCCAAGTAAAGTAATTACTTTTATCCTAATTATTTGTTCACTGACCAATTTTGTATTTGGTCAACAAAACAGCATTTATTAAGAACATAACATATTGCAGGAGAACATTTCATGTTAACCACCCTTGTCAAGAAAAATGTGGAAAAAACCAGCCTGAAAAGAAGCAGAAATTCAAGTGTTTCACAGATTTATGAACCTTGTTATTATCCTTGCAAGACAAACAATTTTTGACGTCATATTTTAGTCTCAGTATATATTATGGAGGTGCACCTGGGCTAGAAAGCAGGTTATTGGGAATAGAAGGTAAGTGTCCTGAGGGGAAGAAAAGAAACAACGGGAAGTTTTTCAGAGTTTTAGAATCTGTAGGCCAGTCCTCCAAAGGGCAACTCTAAAACCTGATTGGCTGATAACATTCCCATTGGTGGAGTGGGATTCTCTTTAAAGCAAGGACAATGGGGAATGGGTCTGTGTGCTTTTAATAGAAAATTATGCTGACTGCATTGAGACTTTACTTTTAATAGGCAATCATACCATTATTGAATAGGGTTGTGCAGTGATCTAGATTCAAAGGGCAAAATATGGAGTGTACATGGGCATATATGCTAGAAAAACTCAAGCCAAGTGCATCTTTTCTTGGGCTTACGTGGTAGCTAAGGAAGGCGCTGTGCAAGCTGCTTTAAGATGTTCCTCCCCACATGCACTCAGAAGGAAATGCTGTCCTTTGAATCCAGATCACTGCATAGCTCTATCCCTGAGCTTAGGATACTTGAGTTTTTAATCTACCTCACCTCAGATGTTCAAAGAATCTTTACAAAGCATGATGACTACTTCCTATCTGTCACTTGATGTGTTCATTTAAATGGCAATATGTTAGAGCAATTTTCTGCATCCTGATCAGGCCAGCAACATGGTGGACAATTCTATAGTGCCCCCTTATGTGCATAGTTCAGGTAGATTGAGGCAGATCAAACAAACAATCAGAAAATATCCAAGACAGTGCCTGTCCAATAAGCATTAATAAACATTATTTTCCACTTTTATAATCAAAGGAGTCCACAAAAAGCCATAAGCCACTGTTTTGAGTCTCAGCGTGAAACAGGTACTACAAAAACACCTTTGTGACTTTTTCAAAGAATTGGCATAATGAAAAACCCCTTAACACCAATCTGTTTTAAGCACATTTTGGGGAATTGGATTCATAGCTGAAACAGAAGTTTGTTAAGTTTTTTTCTCTGTTTCTAGAAGTGGCCATGTGATACTACAACTGAAGAAAGAATTTGCAATCTGTTGTTGTTGTTTGCTAATGATGATCCACACAATTCTTTATGCATGATGGTTTATAATTATTGGTTCTTCCTGCAGTCATACTGCACTTTTTTGTAACCTTGTTAACCTAATCTTGTCTCTGTTTTAAAGGGTTTGGGTTTTTTTGCTTGTTTGTCTGTTTTTGTCTTTTGTTGTTATTGTTAATGAAGAAAGGAAAAGAAAATAGTTGCCTAATTAAGGTAACCAAACTCACTTGCCTTCAAAGACATTTTAAGATTTTTTCCTCCCCCCAATAAAAAAGTGGCAATCACAAACATTTTTGTCTTTAGTTTCTCAAAGAAATGGGAAACTATTTACTTTACTAGAGAGTAAATCATAATTTAATTGCCTTTTTTAAAAAAGATGATTGGGAATTAGGTAGTGTAGGGATATTGGGGTTGGTTCACAAATGTGAAGTACTTAGCAATTAGAAGTGAATGTGTGAACAGGCTGAAAACCATTATGTTTGAAATTAAAATTACCTGTGATTTGCAGGGATTAGGTATGCAAATCCCTTGATGCTGTAAATGATATATGCACTTTGCTTCATATAAAATGGCCAAGCCTTTGAGTACCTTTCTGTTACTTTTACTACCTCTCAGCTAAGCTGCAAAGCTAATTTGGCAGTTGTGCCTGGAATGGGGGGGGGGGGGGAACACCCCACATTCTATTAAAGCAGTGTTGTCCAAACTTGGCCACTTTAAGATGAGTGGACTTCAACTCCCAGAATTCCCCAGCCAGCCATGCTGGCTGGGGAATTCTGGGAGTTGAAGTCCACTCATCTTAAAGTGGCCAAGTTTGGACAACACTGTACTAAAGAGTAGGTGTGCAACAGAAGTGTTGAGACTCCAAATGTTGAGAGAAAACATTTGGACAGCTTTTATCTTCAAATCCATAATGACAACTTTTTAAAGACTCCCTCTTTCTCCCCAGAAAAGCTTCTTACAGTATACTATAAAATCAAAAATGGATTACACTACATTCAGTCTTCTGAAAATCTGGTTAGGACTGAAGAATGGATCCATGTGTTTCAATGTGCATCCCAGGGGTATGGGGAGGATTTATTGTTGCATCTAAACTAGGGAGACCGTCATGCCAGGTTTAGTTCTCAGAATATCGCTAGCTACTCCTCCCAGTTGCCAATGTTGGCTACATCAGTGAAACTTGAGGTCACTCTTATCTTCACTTCAAGTGATGTGTGTTAATCTAGTCAATGACCAGAAGAAATGTAAAATATTATATGGCATTTCTTCAAGTTCTGCTTCTGGTTTGATCAGATGTTCAGGGTAGAAGGTACTTATAACAAATCCCCAAAGAAAATACATAGAGCCTTTTTGGATGGATATAAACTTGCCTTTTCATCTTATATAAGTTGCAGTGTAACATGGAAACCAATTAAAATTTGCCCAAGAGCAGAGGCTCTGCCCCTGAAAATCCAGATACGATACATTTATTATCAATGAGCTGGTTAGGGAAGAGCCACGGGTCTGTTTAGGAAGAGCGAAGGTAAGTCAACCAGTAGCTCCAATCCACCGAGGTTTGATCCAAATATTTCTGCAACTCATATCTAGGGATTCCCAATGACCAACCCTCCCTTTCAACCTTTCAGTTGCCTCACCTGTTTATTTGTTTGGGTTTTAAAAACCTTTTAGCTATTTACAGTGTATTTCTGGTTCAAGAAATCTGCAAAGGTGGCAGCATTAGTTCTGCTGAAAGAAATCCACAGCTGATGTTTTCTTCTGTTCCTTATACAATGTAATTGTTTGGTTCATTAAAGCCAAAAGACTGACAGATGAAAGGGTGATAGATTAACTAAAGGAGACCATTCAAGGTTGGGCAGTTTTGAGTGTTCTTTGTGCACTGTAATTATTTCTTCCTTCCCCCCTCCCCCCTCCAAAGTCAGGAAGAAAAATGTCAAACATGAGAAACAAGGAGCGGGTTTGCAAACAAGTTGTATAAACAGATGAATTACCTTCTTAGATCAGACTGCTGGTCCATCCCGTTTAACATGATGTTTGTCTCCAAGTGAAGCCAGTCTTATCCTCCTGGGAAGCTCAAAATGAGTTTGTGAAATGGATAGCCATTCACAGTTTTGTTTTCCTCCCCGCTTTGGGTAATGAAATGGGTATGGCTCCTAAATTGAGTTTCCATTGCTGGCTCTCATATCTAAACGGATACGGATGCCTTCTAAGAATCTGCCTGCATTCTAAACATCCAAGGCTCCCCAAGAGAAATGTTAATGCATTTTTAGAGCTAATGCCATAGATGTGGCTAATAGGTGTATCAATGAGAATAACTTTGGGGAAACTGCTGCAGTGCCCAAAAATGCTTTCCGGTCTTAACCACCATTGTTTAAGCCATGCTGTGTGGCAGAATTCCATTAAATACAATGACACTGTTCGCTATGTGGGATGACGCAGTGGTTTGACATCTATTAACAGCTTAAGCTACTAAGAGCCTTTGGACTGTGGCATACTGTAAATGGGATAAATAAGGTCATTGCAACTGAGGTTTTTTTATTAAAACAGCTTGCTATTGAAGTGGCAAAAAGGTTTTTCAAATATCAGCAAGACTCTCAAGTGTGAACATAGATCTTGTAAAAATGCTCATATTTAAATAAGATGTCATCTAAACATCAATAAGATATCCTCTCCTCTATACATGTATAGAAGTAAGAATATGGTTCTTTAAAAATTATGCATACAGGTCGTCCTCATTAAGCAACTGCCTTGGATAGCGACTGTTTGGAAATATGACACTAATAAACAGTAGTAAATGGTAGTAAAAAAATCATTTTCGGACCAATGAGTGCACTTATGCCCAAATTTCTGTGCCTGGCAACAATGCACACCAGAGTGAGAGTAACGCTGGCGTTGCTGCACAAGAGAACTTTATCTGAACAAGACGGAAGCAACTAGCAGTCTTTGCAGCCTCTCTGTCTCTTTCTCTTTCTCTCTCGTTTAGTGACATGGTTCACTTAGTGACCATTTTGCCTGACTGCAGTTGCTAAACAAGGATTACCTGTGTAAGGCAGCCATAGGTAAAAGCTTTGCAGCTGGAAACTAGTAAAATGCATATGTAGACACAACAGTTATTACTGTTCTGTAACATCTATTACTACAACTAATTACAGGACCTTCCAATATTCTGCAGAAGAAGAAGCAAGGGTTGTTTGTCGTTGGCCATCAAGTTAAAGATAATAATCATAATCATAATCATAATCTGGTGTAATGTAGTAGTGAATACATCAGAAGAGTAAAGAAGATTTTAAAGTCCAAACTCAGTGGTGGAAATGCCATCAAGGCAATTAATACCTGGGCAATTCCAGTCATTAGCTATACAGCTGGAATAGTGGACTGGACTCAAGCTGAACTAAATGCCCTGGGCAGGAAGACCAGAAAAATAATGACATCATGCGCTTCATCCACCAGCGATGTTGACAGACTCTACTTACCAGGGAGCACAGGTGGGCATGGAATGTTACAAGTACACCAGACAGTTGAAGAAGAAGAAAGGGCATTGGAAGAATATCTGAAGGATAGTGAAGAAGATGCACTGAGGCTAGTACATCATGGAGGCTTACTGAATACCAAAGAAACCAAACTGGCCTATAAGAAAGACCAAAGGAAGAATAGAAAAGAGACATGGCAAGGCAAAGTATTACATGGCCAGTACACAAAAAAATTAGCAGACAAAGCAGATAACCACAAGACCTGCAAATAGAAATAGAACATCTATGGCAAAAGAAAGCAAAGATAGTACCAATAGTTATAGGCGTCTTGGGTGCAATCCCAAAACAACTGGAGCACCACTTGAAGACCATCAGCATTGACAAAATCACCATCAGTCAATTGCAAAAGGAGCTTCACTTGGAACAGCTCACATCCTGCAACGATACCTTTAACACCATCAAACAACGACATCTGCCTAACCTAGGTCCTTGGGAAGGACTCAATAGGTAGATAAAAATGCCAAATCCAGTCCAAAAACGTGTGGTGGCAGGGGCCATACCTAAAATTTATTTTGATGGGTTGAAGGCCACAGTAGAGAGATTCAAAGGTGTCCATGGGTGCTTGTGTTTGTAAAAAAAGTCAAGATTGCATTCAAAACTCCAGCTCCTTTTCATGGGTATCATTCATTCCCATCTCCAGTAGGTTTCATCAGTTGAGTGTAACTCCGCCATTAGCATTTCTGTCTTTCCCCATCCCTTATTTAGCCCACAAGGCATTCATACAAGAACACCCCTTAATAAATTAAGGCACACGTGTCCTGGGCCCTGTCTCACAGGGAACTCAGGATGGTATATTGCAGTACAGTATTGACTCATTTTTTTTTTACCACACTCCTGTGGGTCAGGTGAGATTAAAACCTAGGAAAGTGCAAGGGGGAGGGAACAAGATAGGCCTAGGATATGTATGCATTTGACCTCCATATCTGGAAAAAAAAAAGCTTGCCATATGCCCAGTTGTACACATATAGAACTTAACTGCAGCAGGCCTCGCTTTAATCCAGACTCTTTTGTGAATGTATGACAGTCATCCACAACCCCTCCTCAATCCATTCATTCATAGAAATCTGAACCAAGTGATTGGGAGCACCGTGGTCAAGGCTATTCAGTGAAATCCTTCAAATGAAATTGCATAGATGATGTTTGCCCTCTCAATCTCTTGTTATAACAGTGGACTTGAAACTTGAAACAGCTGTGTGTCTATTACGTCTTTGACTTTAATTCTTACAATCTCAAGCCAGTATTCTAGCTAGAATGATAAAAACTGTAGCCCAGAAATCTAGAGAGAGCTAAGTGATCCCACATCAGTCAGCTAATGTGAACTAACCAATTAAAGTACAAATAAGATGAAACATAAACAGAGAGCTACACATAAATGTAGGGAAATGCTTTATGATAGAAATGATGCCAGATAGCCATTGATTCCATGTCTCAAACAACAAAGAAAAGTCTGAACTGATTGCTGCTTTTCACAAGATATCTTTTGCATTGTTTCAAATGCTATCTATGTTCATTATTGCAGGAGTTATTTAACTTGATTACCAAAGACATATTTCTTCTCTGGCTTCACATTTGCTAATTAAAGGCATTCAGGTCTCTCTATTTTATCCAAGCAAAAGGTCAGACAAAATTCATAGTAGGTATGTGTGAGAAAGATAGATAACAGTGTTCTTTAAAAAAAAAAAAAGGAAACAAAACAGTTGCTGCAAAGGAACAGGGGTACATTGTGTTACTGTCTCAGTACTGCCAGTTCCAAGGAGATCTGTGACTAAAAATCTCAAGGGGCCATGCAATTCTACAGGTACTCATTTCCAACTCAAAAGTGTGAACATGCTCTTTTTATGTTTCTGATTGGTAAGGATAGCTCCAGTCCCAACTCCAAATGTTAAACCAAGAAGACATTTGCTGTTGGACTGCATCACCAACTCTACGTGTGCCAGTAGCTTCTTCCTCCCTCCCCATGCCCTGAACTTTCCCTAGTTTTGTTCTGTTACAGTGTTGTTTAGGTTGACACAACTAGTGTGCAATGGATTTAATTCATTAGTAATGCCAGCAACTTCCAGTATCTCAAAGGAGAACGGTTTGTAATTTCACTATGAACTGAGTTTGAGCCTTGAATTATGGAGAAGATGGTAAAGGAGGGCCTTAATAAACTAATGAGCTCTTTTTCAAGACCTATTCAAATAGACAGTGCATATTCAAATGCCCAGATATAGCCTACAAGCAGTAAAGTAATATCTTCTTGTTATTACTGGTGACTTCACAAAAAACATCCACACAGGGTTTTGTGCTTTTATTTTACAATAGTACGGAAGTGGTTTGCCAGTGATTTCCAGGATGTTTTTGTTTTGACTTCTCAGTATAGTCTACCGCCCTGGTATTTCCTGGTGTTCTCCCACTGAAGAGTTAAGCAGGCCTGACCACACTTAGCTTTTTGAAATCAGCCAAGGTCAGCTAGGTGCTGCCAATCCTTAATAAAGGCACAAAGGCCCTTTACATTTCTTTCAAGGCCAATCCAGACAAAAATGAACATTTAAGAATGCTCCTTAAAGGATTTGGATTGAAAAAAATCATGTGCAAAACAAAACAGAAAATTCCACCAGTTTCCACAAAATTCCATCATTTTGTATATTTGCTCAGGAAATACTTTTTTGTGAGTACTTACTACTTCGGAGCTTGCCATGTTGGTCATGTATGGTCCTACCAGTTTTTCCAGCTTTGGTCAATTTTTGGACAAAGAACCTAGTGAGATAATTTTAAAACATCTTCTTCTACCCCATGCATGTTACACAGTTTTATGTCTAGGAATGCTCCATTGCTGTTAGCAGGTAGCCTGTCCAATACTGAGATATGACTCCTGTACTATTTGTTCAATAGGAGCAACAACATTTGTTTCTTAACAACCAAGGCAAGGCCACCCAGGTGACCTTTTGCCCATCAGTTTCCAAATGACCCTTTCATTCAGAATCCACTGGAAGAAATCCTTCCACAATTTTGCTCAGTGTGTCAAGACATTGTACTATATGAAGGCAACATGCAAAGCAGTGGGGATCTTTTTGCTCACCTCCCTGTTATTTAAGTATTGGTCCTGACACTATCTTTGACATGCCAAAAGCTCAAGCTGGAAGCAACCACAATGGCATGACTAGATGCCAGAAAAAGTTGACCTCTCCTGGATACAATTTGTCATGAGCTGTGGGAGGGGCGTCATTTGCTCCTTTGCCTCAGGCAGCATTTAGGCCCTAGTGATCTCCCCCTCCGCTCAGTAAAGTCACTCTTGGTTCTTTTCACTCAGCCTAATTTTTCTAAGTGCAACACAAGCAGTGCACGCCCAGAGGAAAAAAATGTACTCATTTTTTTATGAGCCCATACCCAACTCATTATTGCCCGGTACTTCACCCTATTTGGAACAGATGCCCTTTGAGCCATGACTAACTCAGTCCTAAGACCTGAATCAGTCTGAATACACACAACAAGCTATTCTTCTCTTTCTCTGTCATCCAAGTTTCTCACTGTCTATTCATAAAGATACCAACCATCGAAACTCATGTTAGTTTCACTGTTGAACCACACATGAAGTAGGATTGAATTCATTATGAAAAGCTGATCTCATGGGCTGGCAACAGCTCTTCTGTATAGCTTCTCTTCCCATTTGAAGAGTTTTAACTCAGTGGATTATGATAATTTTCTTGCTCTCTGCTAACTCTGCTCACTTTAAATCTCATGGTAGAGGTTCAAAACATCATCTCATAATTTAGAAATGCCCTATCACTACTAATTACTCTGTTATGGTTTTGACATCCTAATCTGTTCCCAGCTGTTTCTCCACTACGTTGAGTGACATCAACAAGAAGAAAGCCAAATTACATTTATTTTTCCATAGCTATCACCCATTATTTTGTACACAGGACTTAATCCAGAGCTGAAAGAAAGGGAGTTCTAATTGTCCTATTGATTTCAAGGGCCATTAATTCAATTCACGTGTAACCACTAAATCATAGTTTTGGAATGAAAGCTAAATAAATTAGTGTAGCCTTACTCAACCTGTAGATGTATTGGATTTTAACTCCCTGAATTCTTGAACTAATGAATATCAAAACATTTGGAGAGTGCCAAGTTGGAGAAGGCTGAATTAAGATTTAATTTCTACATTAATTATATGTGACTATATTAATTTCTATACTAATTATATGTTTCAAGTCAAGCTAACAGAAGAAAGTCTTTGCCTAGTTTAGGAGAGAGGTGTATAACCTAAGACTCCACAGATGATGATGATAATGATGATAACGATTTATTAAACTTATATGCCACCCAACTCCCAATAACTCTGGGAAGCTCACATCAACAAAGAAATTACAATAAAATCAATAAAAAATAAAAATAAAAAATGGCAAGCATGATGAATCAAGGGGTCTCACTCTGCCTTGCTGAAGGCCTGGGTGAAGACCCAGTTCTTCACGGCTCTTCTAAACAACAATAGAGCAGGGGCCATCCGGAACAGGGGGAGCCTCTTTCCAGATGGCAGATGTTGCTAGAGGGAAGGCACACTTCTGAAGTCCCAATAGATAACATAGATGTGGCCTTTGCAAGTCTTGTGTTCAAGAGTCCTTCCACCACTATTTAGGGATATTCTGCTCTTTGAGTCTGCAGTGAAAAAGGTGTTTTGGAGTCAGGGTAGGCACACATGCTGCACTTGTTAGTGGCTCCTTATAAAAGCTGCACCTTTTTCTAGTTTCTCATGATAGCTACAGGAAAGTACAAATGTGAGTTAGAGAAGGGCTGGCAGGGGCAACAATGTGCTTTACAGCAGGCAAGGATGCATGGTTGTGTGTGTTCAGCATTTCTGTGTTGTATTTCACAAAGGCATATACTTCTTCCCTTGAAATATGAGCCTGTTGGTGTAAAATATTACCCGCCAACCTATTGATCCCTACTAGCACATCAAGATTATCTCTGCCATTTATACACAGAGAAAGGCATAATCCAACTTTCAACAGCATGGGTAGAAATACCTGTATTTTGTCAATGTATGAAAGGCCGACTATAATGCTGGCACCTGGTCTTTCCTTGAGGGCTTAACTTACAGCCCGTGGCCTCTTGTCTTTATTCTGTTCCTCTGTAGTGGCCTAGGCTATGATGCCATGGCTAACCCCACATGAGCAATACACCTCAACCGGAAATTGAGGGTGGTCTACTCTGGCTTAAGGCTAGCAATTTTTATTCATTAGGCAACCTTGTCACTCTCTGTTTCATTTTAAATGTTTTGCTTTGTTTGTTTTCTTTCCAAGTATCTCAATATCAAAATTTGAGGTCATATATCAATATATAAGGGTGACTTATTTATTTAAGGTCATACACTGCTTCTATTGTATACAACTCTTATAGCAATTATGTCTGTATAGTTCTTTAAGTTTAATCATGGCCTTTGAAAGAGCTGAGGGTAGCATTCAATGAATCTCTCCTGCCCATCTGCTTTCTTCAAAGGTAAAGAACAGGACTAATCCAATAAAATCTAATCACTGTCATGGTTGAGTGAAGAGCTGACTTGGATTCCCTAGCATCTGGCCCAATCTTACCAACCAGTACTGCTTCTCTAGGGCCTGACACTGGCAACTTCCTGCTCTGCCAGTTGAGATCCTTTCGTTGAAGATTCCTGGGACTCAGCTTGCGACTTGAACCATGATTCTTCCCCTGCTGTGAAAGTCCCTATTAAAGCATCATGAAATTGATAACTGCATAGGATTTGGTCAGTAGTAGAGTAAAATGGAAATTTATCTAAATTGAATGGCTTACATCTAAGAGATCATCGTAACAAATTATCAACGGGCAATTTGAATGTGAAACTCATAAAAAGGAATTGTTTGGTTGCAAGGGCTTGTCTATATTTTGATGTACTGTTCACTCAGCAGTCTGGAATGTAGGACTGCCACGCTGTATTTGCCACCTGAGTTCAAGCTAGACTTCGCACCTGTCTGGTAGGATTTTAGGTAGTAACATTTGGAGTTCAAGGAAGAGAATTGGGGACAATCAAAAGGGCAATTGGGAAAAAAAAACAACAACCAGGAGAGAATCAGCAGTAGCAAACATCTAGTCCCACCTTAAGTCCCACTCCCAAAGCCAGCTGGGTGACTTTGGGCCAATCACTCTCTCCAGCCCAACTCACCTCACAAGGTGGTTGTTGTGGGGAAAATAGGAGGAGGGAGTATTAGGTATGTTCACCACCTTGAGTTACTTATAAAAATAAAAAAGGTGGGATAAAAAAAATCTAAAAATAAAAAACTTGCATTTCATTTAAGCTCTCTAATATGTCCTTTAAATGTGTACTCTTTGTCCAATGGGAAAATATGTGGTCTAAAGGATTAAATTTTACTTTATCTTATAATTTGAAAGAAAATTTTTATAAAATGTTGTATCGATGGTACATGACACCCCAAAGACTATCAAAGATGTATGAGACAATTTCCAACGTTTGTTGGAAATGTAACCAACAAGGGTTGTTTTACCATATGTGGTGGACATGTACAATTGCAAAGAAATTCTGGACTCAAATATAAACCTTGATGCAGAGCATACTACAAATACAGATTCCATTTAAACCAGAATTATTCCCGTTGGGGATAATGGATTTTCAAATAGGAAAACATTAGAATTACTCAATACATGATTATCGCAGCAAGACTTCTTTATGCACAATTTTGGAAAACCCAGACACTACCAACAATACAAGAATGGTTGTTAAAACTGATGGAAATGGCAGAAAATGATAAACTGACTTGTTTATTAAAAGAAAATTCAAATAATTATTACCTTAAAGAATGGAAACCATTGATGGACTATTTGCAAAATGCAGGTGGGGTGAAGCTTACATGGGGATTTGAAGATTAGATTATAAATGTAATGGGATATCTTTTGACAAAGAATTATTCCTATTTAATGCATTAAAAACTAGCACTTATGACACTCATATTATTCGTAAGACCAGAGATAGATTGGAAGCTATCTATTTTTCATGTCTTTTTTCTTTTTCTTTTACTTTATCTCACTTTTTCTTTTCTTTTCCTTTATAATTTGTATTTTCAATTTTCTTTTTCATTTCTAACTTTTAACTTTGTAATCTTAAAATTTCAATAAAATACTATTAAAAAAAAAAGTGTACTCTTTGTCCTGCAATACAATTCTCTTTTCCCCAACGCTATAGGATTCTTTCTCAGGATGCCCTTCCCCAATACCGATGCCATCCAAGTGTGCTCAACTACTATCCCAACACCCCTGTCCAGCATAGCTAATAGCTGGGGAAGTCACTGTAAACATGTTGCATACAATGGCTTCTAGTCAGTCTTTCGTACGCTTTTTATATACCAGAAAGTAGTGGGTGGGGCCAGGACAAAATTTAAAACCATTTTCATTTCATTGTATTAAATACAGTTATTATTTAGGACACGGGTGGAAAGTCAAGGATGTGCAAAAATATTACTTTACACCAGTGTTTCTCAACCTTGGGAACTTTAAGATGTGTGGACTTCAACTCATGGCTGGCTGGGGAACGCATGGCTGGCTGGGGAATTCTGGGAGTTGAAGTCCACACATCTTAAAGTTCCCAAGGTTGAGAAACACTGCTTTACATTGTTCATTTCTTGCCACCATTGCAATTCCTGTTCCACACCTCTCAGTGTTTTCTTTTAATATCCCATTCCCACTATGATATCATGGCTTCTGTATAGCACCATAGTTCAATGGTTCAGTTGAACACTTCCTAGCAGAGGTGTCTGCAGGGTATGGTCAAATAGTCAAGATGGTGGCCGCCATAGTGCAATCGAAGTTCCTCCTGGGGTTTTTTTTTTTTACGTGTATCATGTATGCTTTGAAGCTTTGATCACACTGTTGAGGCCACTGCCTTGACTTTTTTGAGCACACCCTGCAGACACTCCTGTTTCCTAGTCAGAGTAATTCCAAGGTTCAGCAAGAACACAATCTTGCTCTTGCTGAGATAGGAATGACAAAAGACCCCTTCTCCCAGTGAGTTCAGAGTCATATTTTGATTACTTCATTGTTGTCCAGTTGTTCAGTCACTTCGGACTCTTTGTGTCCCAGCTAATATCATTGTGCTAGGACTCACTGTGTCACTCACTGTATGCATCAGTAAAATAGGTCTTTTCACATAGGAGTGGGGTTTTTTTAGCTTAAATCCCCCTTTTGAAAATTTAATGCATATTTGGTTTTAAGAGCTATCCAGTCCCCATTAATCTGTTAAATCAAGGCTTTCCTGTATCAGTATATTTTATTGGCAGTATATTGGCACCATTATATAATGCCATGTTGTGCATATCATATTGTTAATGCTATGTTAATATGTAGCTTTGTGTTATGCATTTTTGTGAAGGTATTAATGGTCATGTATGAAAGATGAAGTACATGAGATCCACCCACACTGGATAATAGATAAACTGTCTTTAATTTCTTAAGACAGCGAGTGTGGTATAGTGGTTAAGCTGTTGGACCAGGAGCCAGGAAACCCACTCTCAACCACAGAAGCTCACTGACTTTGGGCCAGTCACTCTCTCTCAGCCCAACCTGCCACACAGGAACTAAAAGAAGGAGAAAGCATTGTGTACATTGCCTTGACCTCTTTACAAAAGGTGGGATAGAAATCTATTAATTTCTAATTAAAGAAAGACCGAAAGGTGTGTTCTGGTAGATATCACCTTCTGCAGCATGTAGAAAAATACCTGAATGAAGACTTCAAAGACAACAAGAAACAGTTATTGATACAACAGACAGTTCCCATGTGAGCTGGATGAAGGGATGGCATTCAGATGAAAAAGTACCAAGAGGCATGAGAAGAGTGCCAAGAGAAGACTAATCAGGCTTTGTTGGAAGTTATACAAGTAGATGGAAACTGCAGTTATTTCAGAGCCACCACAGACAATAATGAACTACCCACAGCGGATGACTTAGTTCTGGACTTTCAGAACTCAAATTCAGCCTAGCTTGCCAGACTTCAAGAGGGACAGTTATGGATGGGTGTGTTACATGTGAGTAAAGCTTTTGATTCAGAAAGTGAATAATAATCCTGCATTTGCTTCTATGTGCCCTGCATCTCTGCATTAATAAGAAATCATATTGGAGATGTTATTAAACAGGTTAAAATTCCATCTGACAACAGTGGGATGAAGTGTGCAGCCTTTTAACTTACAGAGGTACTCAGCAGGTAACTTGGAAGGCATTCAAGCAGCTGATGAGTTTGCTAGAGGGTAGAACCATGCCTTATACTGTGCCAGTCCTTTGTAGCTATAGCCAACTGTAGCCTATCCACCCATTGTCTACATTCCCACCCATTATCTAAATTCCTATCCATCATCTAAATTTCAAGAAAAAGTGTAATGTCTCTTTCCTTTGTGCTTCCTTTGACCCCCCCCCCAGTGACCCCTAGCATCACCCTAAAGCTGTTAGCAGAAAGAGTAACAAATAAGACACGATCTTAATCACAGAATTTTCCTTTGTGTGTTTGTTTTTTGTTTCCTAAAAAACTGCCACTGGTGGTGGTGATGGCCATCTGGATCAGGAACATAGCATGAAGGGGAGCATATTTCTTCTACATCGCAATTCCAATTTACATTTTTCTCTTTCCTAATGACATCTGTAGAAAAGGAAACCAAATACAGAAGCCCTTAATCATGTGATTATCATCATATCCTATTTGATGTCAGTTATTTTGAAACTAGTATGTGAGAGTCCCTAATGTTAGGCATTTCATGGACAATGCACTTTCTGAAAGAAAGTTTAACCAATGAGTTGCATTTAATGGATCCCATTCAGGCCTCATCCATGATGTCAGTTTGCCCTGTCAACAACAGGAGCCAGCAACTATTTTTTTTTTTGGTGGGGGGGGAAATGGACAACATTGTCTTGAATTCATCCCACTCGCTGCAAATGTGACTTTGGGCTGTGTTTTCCTGCTGTACTTTCAAATAATGTTCTCCTGCTTTTGTGGCCCGAGCACTGCAGTTTGGTTTGCCTGCTGTGCTTTACTTTCTCCTGGGCCGGCCCTTGCACAGTGATTGACTTTTTCACAGGAAGGAATGCCCCCTCATGAAGAAAGGTGCACTGGTAGACTTATTAAAAAATAAACAAACAGCCCAGGAGAAAACTAGGAAGCTCAGAGAAAGAAAAATAGCAATTTGAAAAAATATAGTAAAAATATAATAAAACTAAAATAAAGTTGGCTTCAGTATTAATCTCAATGACATAGAAGGGTTAAATCTCATCAATTTTAATGGGACCTTGAAGTGTTTACCTATGCAAGATTGCAGACACAGACGTCTGTTCAGAATATGACAGCTCATCTATCAGAAACTGTATTTTCCCAGAATCAGAAAAGCAGTTATCTCTCTTTTTTTAAAAAAACTATATTTCCATACTGCAAACATTCTTCCATAACTATTCTGTCATTCATCGTTATAATAAAAACATTCTGACCCTGGCGGGTTTGTCAGGTTGCCCTAATCTTATCTAGCAGTAATCATAAGAAATTATGACAAACATTTTTCTGACATATTTTCTAGAATTCAGGAGTCCAAAAATGGAGCAACAGCTTGATATAAAGAATGTACTCCTTAAAAAAAAATCCAATTTACTCCCTTCAGTCTCAGAGCCAAACCAATGACAATCAAAGGATAAGACCACCCAAAAGAGTAGAAAAGAATATGCAAGTGTGAGTTATCCCAAACTCTTTATCATATCATGGCCCAAAGCACAGTTAATTAAATAGCTGCTGCTGCAAGTCATTTGCATAGGCTTTGTCCAGGTGCATGTCTCCTTCTGCACTATGCCGATACTTTGCTGGTTTTGATTGTTTGCAGAATTGCAACATATAGTCAACACAACTCATTCTTTCTGTGTTATTTCAAAGGAACCATGGTTTCCTGTCTAGATCAGTGAGTGTATCATGACAGGATGTACGGGACGTATTTGTAGTTATACTTGTTTGTCCCACTATCAGCCACTCTTCCCTCCCCTATCTATCTCCCACCATAGAGGTAGTTATGACTGTGCACACACTTTTTAAAAAAAAAGTAATTCTGCAATTCCAGAAGAACAACGCACCAATCTATTGTTAATTATATAAACACATTATCACTACCCAATATCAATACTGAGTTTGCTGATGCAATGGAACATTTACCTCCTTTCTGTCCTTCAGATGCTGTCAACATCCATTCAAAAGGGTTGAAAAATGACCCAGAACAGATTCTGAAGACTCACAGCTACAATGAGAAGGAAGAATCACTGTCCTTTTTCTTTATTTTTCTTCCTCTACTTCCTTTACTTTTTTTCTTCCTCTATTTTTGTGCTGCCAAAAAACAAAAGAGAGAAAAAAAAGAAACATTCCTTAAACTTTGAACATGAACAGTGAATAAAGAAGTACAGTAGAAGTGAGGTAATAAACTAGCTTCCAACCTGCAGCTGAAGTATTTTGAAATTTTGGAATTCCAATATATATGTCTTTAATATAAATGTGTGCACAACTAGGTAAAATACTTACACGTGTGTTTAGAGTAACTTCCCATCTTTAAGGGAGAAAACTGGGGAAGGGTAAGCAAGTGCCACTGTTGACATCAAAGTCATATAAAGTTACCCAAACACCTTCAGGAAAAAATGCTATGAGCATTCACATATTTCTACTAAACATATTATTCTCCTTGATAGGAAGGAAAATAGATGGAAGGAAGATATCATAGGGGCTCATAAAAGATGACAAATGTCATCTGATATTCTTTGAGACTGCTGAAATAAACCTTGCACCATGTGCATGAAAAGGTGCCTCTCTAGAATCAAGCACAGCCGGCTTATTTGCTTTACTGTCTTGTTACTTAGACATTTTATATCAGCCTTACTGTACTCCATTAGAGGTTGGAGTACAGTAACTTCAATTCTCATCACCTCTCTCAGACAGAATAGTGATGTTGCCTACAAAAAGACAGGAGCTAAATCTCTGGGGGAAGGTAATTTTAAATCTATTCCATTTTTTTAAGGAATCATGGTATCCTTGCTATAGTACACTCGATACTAATAACCATAAGATTTGATCTACAGCACAAGAGCTTCAGGCTAGCTTTGCACAAGCAAAATCCATGAGCAACAACAAAACACAATCAGATAAAGTTAAAGCTGTGGAACTTCAGTGCCAAAAATGTGTGCCACACAGAGGCGGAGCCATATCAGATCTCAGTAGCAACACCTGGGACTGGGACTGTCCGTATAGTTTCAGCGCAGGACAACTTAAGGATAGTAATTGGTGGGCACCTCCTTCTCTTTTAACTATAGCCACCCCATCTTGGAGCAAGGATATTTATTTGAAAATGTAGACAAAGCACAACTGCAGGCTCAAAAAGAGAAAAAAGTCAGGAGTCATCTTAGGAGACCTCTTATAGCAATGCTTCTTAAACTGGGAGTAATTTGGGCCTACCCCGGGGGGAATGGAGCAATTTATAATTGCTTGTTTGTGAGCCAAGGATCCAGTTTGGGACTGCTGCTGCTGCTGCTGCTGCTGCTGCTGAGACCCTTGTGGAAAACAGCAGAGTCTGGGTTTTTGTGGGGGTAAGGACATTATTCCAGACCAGGAAAAGGGCTAATTGGGTCAAACAGTTTAAGAACCATTGCCTTCTAGAGAGGTGTATTTTGCTAAACAGAATTTTGCACAATTTACAGTGGAAATAGAACTTTTGGCCTTTCCTCATTCGTGCTTAGATTCTGTTCCTGCTTTTGTTTTATTATGCTAATAATTTTGATGATTTGACAGCCGTGCAAAGTAATTCTGGGATGGAGATCCAAATCAGATAAAACTGCGCTTAAGTTCTTGAAATTGCCCCCACCCCCAACCTTGTTTCAAGTTTCCTGACTTGGCAGGAATATTAAGTGTTTCAGATCATGTTCAGAGGTTTTAAGAAATGTTACTAATTTTCCTCTTGAGTTACAGACATCCACAAATTCTTTATTGGAGCTTGTCCTAATCACAATTCACACATGCATATAAATCATTCCATTGATATACATTTTCATTTGCTATTGAAAGAGACTGTGTTTGAAGTTATATGAAATGTCTCTGGGCCTTTTCCCACTCTTTCAGGTCTTGAGTTGGCAGAAAACAAAACTGACTTGAAACTTGTCCCTATTGTCAAACCCTATCCTGTCTCTATTTCCAGTCATTACAGTCACCTGAACTCCCTCCAAAATAATGGGTGACAAAGCCTAGCAGATTTTATAGACACATTTTTAGTTGGGATTCTCCACATTTAGGGAGATCAATACTGAAATAGAGATCATGGTTTCTGCAGATGTTTCACCTTGCGTTCCAGGGAGGGTCCTCAGCACAACGGTCCAGAAGTAGAGGTCGCCCTGTAGACCTTACAAACAGGACACTTCATTCAGTGTTGAAATAAGGAATAAATATTATTTTAACACTGGTACAGCTGAATATGACTTAAGCCTGACTTACATATGGGCTGGGGATGAAATGAAGGTAATATGATGGGGACAGAAAAAAGATTCTGCCAGGGCATGTTTGTTCCACATGGGGAAAGGAATACAGTGAATCCATGTAGTTATGACTTGCTTAACAAATGGTAAAGCAAAATATGGCTTAATGTGATCTGTAAATTAAGTCTTGGTCTTGTAATCAGAGGTGAACATGCATGGTAGAAACTACCCCATAGCTAGATTCAAGGTAAAGTTGCCCTTTAATCAGTCTCAATTCTTAGTGACTATATGGATTTAGGCACCCAAATTTTTACTATTATAGCATTATTTGATCCCAGATTTGCAAAACGTTGAACAGCCTGATCCTTTATTTGTATTTAGCCATTCATCTGTTGATTACTGAGAAGTATACCATATATTCAATATACTATATATTCAGTTAAAAAAATAATTCAGACAAATCCAATGATGAGATTACATTATGTTATAATAAAAATGAAAAGAAATTCAAGATCCTCTTTGCAGTGACTCATTAACATTGTAAAGGGAAGTATGCTGATAAAACCTGTATAAATACATTTACTAAGATATTTTTTGACTCAAGCATAGCTTTTATATACCAGTACCATCATCAACCTCTTTATTTCAGCATAAAGTTAATCGTTATTGTTATAGCTATCCAGTTTTCAGTTGCTTCTGACTCTTCAAGACCTAATAAACCTAATTTCACCAGCATTGTTTGTCAATAACTACTTCTTTGAGTTCTTGGAAGTTCATACTGGGGTCATTGGTGATAATAACTAGCCACTTTGTCTTTTATCAGCCCCTATTTCAATTGCCTTAAATTTTTCATCAGGATCTTCTCAAATGATTCTTACCTTCACATTATGTGTCCAAAATATTTAAGCTTCAGCTTCATTATTAGAGTTTTCAGGGAGCAGCCTAGTTTTACTACATCTAGTACTGAATGAGTTGTTCTTCTTATGGTCCAAAGTATTTTCAACAATCTTCTCCAGCATCACAAATCAATAGCATTCATCTGTCTTCTTTTCACCATGGCCTTGACAATAAATACTTTTGGAATCATATGCACTTTAAAGTTTTGTCTAAACGCAACTTAGTATTTCTCCCAAGTAGTTGACCTCTCTTTATTGCATCACTGTGAACTTTTGAGCCTAGGAAGATGAAGATCCCAAAAGTCAAGCTCAACTTGAAGGACACTTCAGTTTTTCCTGCAATGGTGTCAGTTAATAGTCATGGCTTTAACATAGTAAATGAGTTTGTTGTTGGCTTTCTCACTGATTGTAACAGTGGCTTAGTGTTACATGCAAAAACAGTATATTGTTTGTAGTTTACTGGACTTATTCTTTAGCGGGGATTATCGCCCCCCCCCCAACATCTAACCAATTCACAGAGATGAAGCCAACAATAACTAAAAATGGAAATGAAACAAATAAGAAATTAGTTGAAGAATCAATTATTATTCTACTTGCCCACAAGACTGACTTGGTCTATAAGCAATAGTTGAAACAAACCATGGCTTGATAAGATGTCCAAACACAACCCATTTATGCACTTAAACTTTCTCTGGCACGTGTGTCTTTTTACCCAACTTGTGTGTGCAGTGCAGTGGCCTTCTAAAAAATCCAGTAGCAATATTGTATTAGTTAGAAGCTTACCTTATAGTATGGCCAGAATACAAATGTTCATATGAATTGAGGATTAACTATTGAATAAAATTAATTGCCTGCAAAATAAGGTATCCCATTTGGAAAATTAATCGATCCCTTTCTGTATATATCAGTGATTATCTCTTTTATATACAAGCATCTTTAACACACACACAAACTCACATATATAGATAGAATTGAGATGGAATTGGGGAAAGTCCTGCACTTGGAAGGGAAGGGAAGGGAAGAAGAAAGGACTGAACAAAAGTGGATGACGTTGCAGTAAAGGATAGTTAACTGGACATGGAAGGGAAAAAAGGAAGGAGAGAGAAGATCTGTTTAGGCATTTATTTTAGTTTAGGCCACAAAATTGGTTAAATTTAACTGATGTATTTAACCAAGGAAGCAAGGAACAATTGGGTGGGCTGCCTAATCATATTTTCAAAGGGATCTGTACTAGGGCTGTCTGTAATTGTTTATTCTTTTTCTACAGCATCCTCCATTTTCAGCAAATGTGAGACTACCTCAATTCACAAGTAAATGATTGGGGGGAGAGGGGAAATGCCGTTCTTCCAAGCAAATATGGTATAAGTGCATGCACATATATTTTGTAGGGAAAAAATATACATCTGAAGCACTATTCACAAAATGTAAGGAATAAAACTGTGTTTAGGATCTTTCTAATGACAGACAAGCATTCCATCTGGCATAATATGTTTTCATATTTACCAACAGAAGTAGAAGAGCAGAATCATAAAACTCTGCAATATCTGGGGCCAGCAATGAAAAATCTTCTCCCAACACGTAGTTATGCACCAAGTAAGTCATGCATTTGAAAGAACTTCACTTCAGCACATAACAGTGTCAGAGGCTGGCAATAAGAGAGTGGTTTTTACAAGCACCTTTCACCAACTGTTTGCATTTTAACCTAGAATTACAACACAGGGACATCTCAGTGTTGCCAAACAAACATCTGTTTTTTTCAGTTTGCTTGCCCCCGCATTTAACTCTTGTCATTTCACTTTCAAGAAACTATTTCTGGCATGCTGGGGAATGTGGTTAATGTTACCTTTGATTAACTGAGTTGTTCAGCCAGTTGCATTAAGACCAAGGGTTTCCTACTTTTTAGGATGAGGAGGGTGTGCTTTTAATAATTCTAAAGAAAAGGAAACTTTGACACGTATAACTTTTCATTCTCCTGCAAGAAAATCTACATGCTCTAAAACCTAACACTGTATGAACTAAACAGAATTAATGCCAGAAAATCTTGAATTGCAATGAGATACTCTCAGCAAAACAGATTCTTCTTTTAGGAGTTCCAGCTGATTGTTGGAATGCCTACTTTGCACACTGAGTCCATGTTCAATCCCTGACATTTTCCGGTAGGGCTGAAAAAAAGCCTACGTTAAACCTTGGACACCTAATGCCACTGAGCCAGGGATATTACAATTCAATTTATGAGACTGATTGTTAAATCATTGCATGCATTATGATTAGCCCCAAACCCATTTTTCCTGCTTTGCCTGGACAAACTGGCTTATCCAGGTAGAGTAGGAAGGAAGGCCTAGAGCTCATTTGAGAGGGATCAGGCTTTGCATGCACAGGCAGAGTCACGAGGCTCTCTGGACAGGTGGCTTGTCCAGGCAGAGTGGGAAAAATGTGCGTTTGTAATTCAGCTCTAACTACATTGAAAATATTGGGACTTGCACATCTAATGAAAAAAACAACAACTTCTATTGGTTCATTTCTAATAGAACTTGATATGTATAGTTGTGGCTTATGGATGAAAATTTCTCCCAAAGTTTCATACGTACACAGGACTATTTAGTTCAATAAGATTTGGAGCACAAATTTATATTATATCAACCTATTTCTAAGCAGAATGTAGTCAGTGAGTTTAGGATGGCAGCTGATGTCTCTTAACTAGTAAAACCTTTAAAATTGTTTTGATTATTTAACTGGGTATCATATCAGCAATATGAAAAGGGAGGGGAGGGGAGTTAAATCAAGAAAAGAATTATCTCTAAGCACACATACTTTTGTCATCGATATTCAAGTGGAATATCAAGCTATTTCTCCTTATGTCTTCAGTTCTTTGATTATCAGCAAATTTCTCCATAGTTTCTTCACTTAGCTTATTTTTATCACCACTATTAATAAATTGCTCATCTTTTAATTTATACGGGGGGGGGGGAATCAAAACATGCAAAAAAGAATTGTGAGAAAAAAGGGAAAAGGAAAAAAATGAAGGGAGTAAGGCTAGAAATTTGTAATTACAGATAAAAGTACTGAACTTCACTAACATATACACTTCTACAAATATTCCAAAGATAATGCTTGCCAGGCTGGAAGTCACCAATCAACGGCGAAACTAAAATTATCCATCAATCATTGTACTGGTGTGATTGGCAGATGCTCTGACAGATGACTGGAACCATGTGTTTAGATATTTCTCATAATTTGCCCTGTGCTTTGCTCCATTAGTGGCTTGCCCAAAGTGGAAGCAAGTTTTGACAGCACTCCCATTTTGTCTGCTGTCCTGAAAAAGAATTTCACAACCTCCTTCTACATTACCTGTGACTCCCCAGGGTCATGACCTGGGAAGTAAGAGTATCTTTCCCCAACTTGATGCCCTCCCAAAATGCTGAGATTACAAATTCCACAATTCCCATCCAATGTAGGAGTAATTATATTGGTTCTTTCTATCTTTCTGGGGTGAAAATTATTAAAATAATGTACATGAAGCACACTGAACATTTGGTAGCAATATATAAATATTGTTGCTATTAAAATAGGGGCAGCTTCTGCAATCAATTAAAAATTCTTTTATCCTTGCCTGCTGCTGCTTCTCAAAATAAAGTGTTTGACAGATGGTGAAAATGTCACTCAGGGTTAACAGAAAAACATGCCTGGCAGGGCACGTGCCCCGGAGGGCATCACCAAGGGGAGGCTCTGCAGGTAAGTGTGAGTGTCACTGTTCGTGCTGCACATCCTGCAGTGTGTTATTGTCTTGCCTTTCCTAGGGCAGCTGCAGGTGAACAAGTTCGGGGCAGCTTGGAAAGAAGGAGAAGACTCTTGATCTTTGGAGACAAGGACTCAGTCTGTTAAAATGTGACCTCTGGACCCATTAGCTGCCCTTAGCTATTTTGTTAACCTTGGATATTTGGGGCACTGATGAAATACGGAAATATGACTTCTTCTCCATTTCCAGTTCCTTAATACCTGGTAGCTCTTTTCATCATTTCTGACCAAAACAGCTGGAACACATCATTTCATTTTGTTCCTTTCACTTAATTAACAACAACAACAACAACAACAACAGTAAAGTCACTTTCAAGTCACATTCATCTCTTGGTAACTTACACGGACCCAACCATACAGTTTTCCTGGCATGGTACAAAACAAGATTTTCCTTTCTAAAAGTGAATCCTTTAATTCCATTTAATGGTTTTATTCCTGAAATCTACCATTCAGTGAAAAGAATAAGCTGCAACATTCCCCTGGACCTCTTGAAAGCCCAAAATTGATCAAAAGCAACACTACCTTCCAACTACAATAAGTACACAGTTGCGTTGAAAGAACAGGAAACAATATGTAATTCAACAGTAAATAATTTAGCCTCTTAATTTTGGGGGGAAGGACCTGGGTCATACTAATAAATACAGTTTATAATATCTGTTTTAATGCATTTTTAAGGGGATTATGTTGAATTATGGCTGTGTTCCCACCCATCTCTAGGTTAGGATCTTTTAAACTCCCTGATTAAAAAAACAAATGTTTGTTCATGGTATGTTGATCAAGCATCAAGAATGTAGTTTACACATAATGTTAAGTAACACTGTGTGGGTTCACTTGTCATGTTAAAAGCAGTAGCAGATAAACCACATTATGGTTTAGTATGATGTGACTTATATGAGAAAGTTTAAAAATAATTACCTACTAATAAGTTTCACACATCAGCCCCCTAGCATTACTCACTTGATATAAAGACTTATTTCCCTAAATTATTTTAGCCTATTGTGAAGAATTGGTTTTATGAAAAGTTGAACCTACCTATATTATAGGGAGTAATGGTAAGTTCCTTGCAATATGTTAAGTACCTTTTCATTCCATGTCAGAGATAAGCCCAAGCTGATTTTAAATACCTCCTCATAAATGAAAACACACCTTAGCTTCCAAACTAAAGCCCCTAAGAGTAAAAAAAAAAAGTTACTTTTTTATCCTCATCCCTAATAAGTGAGCCAACCATCTGTTTGTTTAGACTTTAGTTACCAAAAAAGGTATTTCAAAGACACTTCTTCAAGGCCTCAAATTACAAGAAATGTCATTGGAAATAAAATTCTATTAATAAATAGAAAATGTTATGAACAATTTTGCAAAACCTTTTCTCATTGTCATCTGATTTATTACCTGTTAGTTCACAAATGCTTTAGATTTTAAGCATCTGCTAGCTTTACATTTATGTTTATATAGAGACTGACTATTGTGTGACACAACTAATGGAAAAAATAATGTCAATCCTAATTTTCTGTACATTACCAATGGAAATTGATGTCTTGCAGATATTTTGAGAGATCATTTGTCTAAATTGGCTTGCCTCCTAGCAGCCCACAACCAAATGCAACCCCAAAGGATATCGGGATTACAACAGATTAAACCAAATAAACCTTCATTTTAGCGTTATAAATGTAGCATCTACTATTGTTATGTCACTGGCCCACCCTCTCTGCCCCTGACTTTGCTGATATGTTATTTCTGCTGATTCAAAAAGTGTATACCCTCCCAAGTTGCTTATTTGAATGGTAATGAAACATCATTCATCTTAAAGTACAGGCATTTTATGTAAGTGTAAAATAAAAGAGAGTACCCGTCTTGTACAAGGTAGGCAGGGCATTTAATCCTTCCATTTCCTCTGGAGACCAAGTTCTTTAACACTCTTCTTTTTGAAAGAAGTGCCTGCCCCAGTTTCAAAACAGCAAGCCTTAGTTTTTGATAGCTTGTTGTTGAAGAGGTTGTTATATTATTATTATAACTAGTTCATATTTATAATGCTGTAATGACTCTGAGCAGCTCACAGTAAGAAGGAATAATAAAATGCAGTTAAAACCCAAATGTTCAGAAGAAGAAGAAACTGTTAAAAAACAAATGCACCCACTTTGACTCAAGACCGTGGGAAAAATCCACATTGTCAGGTCTCTTATAAACACAGCCAGGGTAGGGGCCAGACACATCTCAGGGGAGATGGTGTTCCAAAGGGCAGGTGCTGCAATAGAAAAGGCATGCTTCCTAGGTCCCATCAGGTAACACTGCTTAATGGGTGGGACCTGGAGCATGTCAACTCTCCTGATCATACATGCCAGACGAAAACCACAGAAAACAGATGGTCCTTTAGATAACCAGGTCCTATGCTATTATAGGTTATAGGAAAAGGGAAGGGGGAGGGGAACTATGCACAAACAGAGAAGTTAGAGGAACACTAGATATTTTATAAGCACCTTTCCTCTAATAATAACATTTAAGATGGCCTAGATGCTCTGTCTCCATTGTAGAAAAGGATCTTCACAAGAAATATCACCTGTTTTCTTACAGCAGAGCAAGGCATTCAGTAGTAGGATACACTACATATCTACACAGACTCACTGGCTTGGCTATATTTTGGATGACATTTGATGCCCAAAAAGAAGTACATTGTGTTGTACTGTCAAATGATGCTTCCACAAAGGCATAATTATTTAATTTGTAGGGCTTGATGAGATGGATGACCATGTTACCATCTTGCAAAATAGTAAGAGGTTATTTCAGACATGTGGTGCATAAAGGTGCAAAAGAGGGGTGTATCAGTGTCTTGAAAAGCAGGTGTGGGTCTCACAAAAGGAAGTAATGGATGGATGGTGGTTTAAGTACAGAAGTTCACCTTGGAAATCTTTTGACATGAAGATGGACCAAAACCAAGAACAGCACTGTTAACTGACTGTGAAGGGTGCTGAGATACAATCTGATGTCCAATCCTGTCTGTATGAAAGCTAGGACTTGGGGTCTTGAGACTACTATAAGTGACTCAGCTTTTTCTTGCTTGACCTGCAGAACACTCTCCAAATATCAGACTTCACATAAGTCATGGCAATAAATCTTGGCTCTCCAGAACATCAGTCATATATTCAATAACTAGCTAATAGCAAAATCTTCATAGACTTCACACACCTAGATTTAATACAGACAAGAATCATATATATGCAGAAAATATGCATACTGAAAAAACACACAGAGAGAAAAAAAATCAAAACAAATGTCAGCTCTGAGGTTTAAACCTTATGCCTTTTCCTGAGTCAATGAATTTTTGGACATTCTTGTCCTGGCCTTAACAGTTGGCAACACCTGTTCCATGTTTGCATAATGGTTCTGTCTAGCATGAGAATCATTGGCTTCTAACTTGCCAGCTTCAGCCCTTACACCAAATCAACTTGAAGATGCAGTTCATGAGATCTCTGCATGAGATTATTATGACAACTGATTCTCACATTGACAAGAACTCTAGGAGCTGTTTCTGAAACAACCAACAGGTGCTGACTGTCCTGCTTTCACACACACATACACACTACCAACAACAACAATAACCCACAACAAGCTGTCTCCCTTTTCTGCTGAAAAGGACAAGAAAAGTAACTAGAATCTTGCTGCCTTAATTTGCTTATATATAGGATTTTCATTTGAAAGTAGAAAACACACTGGAATTCTTAACCCTCTTTCTAATAAATATTACTAATACTAATATTACTAATTAGCTGGGATAGTTGGAAGCTATCAGAATCTGTTTTGGAACTGTTACAGGAATCAAAAGGAAGGGAAGGAAGACATACAGACTCCCTCATCCCCCACCCCAAGCATTCTGCAATGAGGATATTTTCAATTCCACTCTCTCCAGTGGGAAGCATAACACAAAGACTTTACTTTGCACTGGCTGCTTACTAGCAGGTCCATCAGGGGCCTCCTGAAGAGCATTGTGAATTGTTTGAATACACTTGAGTCCAAGCTCCATTTGCCTGTGTCTAGGTCCTTGAGGCTGAGTCAGTCCAAAGTTAAATTGTGGATTCCCCAGACTCATTCAGCCAAGAGGCAGACTGCATGTGCTTTTGTTCAGAATAGGAGCCTTACTGCCTTATTCATGAGTAAACACAATCTGTTTCCTTCTTCATAGTTTACAAGGGGTTGTAATTTCAAGAGACTGTTTAGGTTGCCAGTGGTTCTAGATAGCTGATGCTATGTTTTACTTCCTTGGCTGTCCAGGCTCTCTGAGTTACTTTGCCCAAGCAATGCACTCCTCAACCCCTGAGGATGGTGTTTATATCCCACTAGATGTAGTATAAGGTCTGCATATGTTCATCCGTGAATCAACTTAAGCTTTGATTGATAAATCTACCAATTAATTAATGACTGCAGTTCCAGGATGTCCCAAAAAAACAATGTTATTGTACAATAGCAAGGGAATATTCAAAAAACAAAAAACAGTCATAATATTACAGTGGATTTCATGAAATATGAATGATTTACAGAAGGTTTTTCAAATCAAATATAATTAACACTAATCCTAACTTGTTTCAGAGACTACTTAACACTGTCAGTTAAGAAAAATGGCTATTTAGACTATTTTTCTGTTTTATTGGGCTCATTCTAATGTTGCATTTTTGGAAGAGGAATGTTCTAAATTAAAGACATCCTTCATTTGCAAACAGAAAACATATTGATGATTTTTAACCAGGAGTCAACAAGCATTCAGGCAGTACTGTAACGTTTTATAATCCCACCATTGCTGTGTTAATATTAATGAAAAAAGTTTAATAATAATAATAATTCCCTTAGTGGAAATGCTCAATATGGACAGACACATACACACACACACAGTGGCTACTAAAAATCATTCAGGAGAAAACAATGACAAAAGTGATGGTTCAAGAGAACAATTTTCCATCATACAATACCTGTAAGTACATAAACATTTCTTAATAGCATGTATCTTGCCCACTTGCTCATTACTGAAAAACCAAAACTACCCAGGGGTTTTGCTGGGCTGAACCAAAGATCGATTAGAATAGTTATGAGACACATTTGCATGAGCTTGTGGTAAGGCTGCATAGTTTAGATTCCAAGAATGTCTGGAAAAACTAAACTAGAATCTTGTCAAAGTAATTCATATAATTCCAACAATAGTGCTCATTAAATGAAATGTTAAATACCTCTCAAACCCCATCTGAATCTCAAAGGTTATTTTCACAGAGGTCCAGCATGTCGTCTATCACAGCCTCCAGTCAGCTGGTCAGACCAGACCCTGCTTGTCACCTTGGTCCCCACCTGCCTGCATTCACCACCAGTCAGCTGGTTAACAAGAATGGAATGGTTCAAAAGTAGCTCATCAAAGCGTACAGGTGATCATACAAGTAGTAGCCATGCTGAGTACTAAAGTTCAGTAAACTGACCATAGTGAGTAGGACTCAAGTGCAAGTGTACATGTGCTGAGGCAAGTGATCTTACACAAACAATTCAAAAAGAAAAGTGTGAATAGGATATACAATGATAAATATCTAAAGATTATATTGGGTTGGAGATTCACTTGCCTCTAGCTCCTTAGCATTCAGTACTTTCTACTTAAGGACATTCTTGACCAGCAAGTTTGCGCTAAGACTTGTTTATAACATAATTATCTAAAATAATGCGAGTGATAAATTTAGGGAAGAGGTTCCCCCACCCCCCAACATTTATTTCACAGTCTACAATCGCAGGGAATTTGAGAAACACTGCTCTAGGCTAAAGTGAAGATTTGCCTAGCCTATAGGCATATTGATGGGAAAGTCCTGACATGCTGACTTTCTGATCCTCAGTTGGAAATCGGAAAATTACTGATTTAAAATAAAAAAAGTATTAATTTATAATGTATTTTAAAACCCTCTTTGCTAGTGCAATAATAAAATAAACTCTGCTTTCCATCAATCTTCCTAATGGTGCCATCTAAGTGGGTTGGGACTGTAAGTCTTAGAATTCTCAGCAAACACGCTGAAGAAACCAGATTGGGAAAAGCTGTTTTATAAGAAAGTTATTTCTTTTAACAATTAAATTCTGTATTAGACTAAAGTTGCATGACACACTAAATCACTAAGTAGCCAACCACATGCAGGCTAGAAATAACCTCATCTGTTGTGTAAACCTAGCCCATGCAATTTATTTCTACCTCTATATACTATTTAAGTAAACTGAAGTTAATTAATTTATTTAATTGGGTTTAAATAAACTATGGTTTCATTAAGTATGGGTAAGTAGGGCATGCCAATACAGCCATGTATTGTTTTTCTCAGCTCCAATTTAGCTTAACACTATGAAGGACTATTATTTTTCTGGGATTAGGACACAATCCATGTTCATGGGTCAACCTAAAACGTAAGGACAGATTGACTAATATTTCTGATTTCCAATTAACTGAATAACTAGTAATTGATGAAGACTGCAATATATGTGAAATCATTCCACTGAGCAACATGAGTTTTTAATCTTATGGTGACCTTGGGGCAATGATTAACATACTTGTGTAACCCAACATATTATTTTTATTATAGATTTCTAATTGTGTTGATTTATAGAGTGAGTTCACAAAGCACACTAAGGCAATAAGTTTAGTTAATATACATGTATTGCTCTTTAAGCCAAGCTTTGTAGCTTATTGTGTCATCCAAACCTTACATAGATACCATTTTGCATTTCTGGAGGTTGAGATTTGTAACCTCTGATACACCAAAATGATCCTGAAGGCACAAGAACAGGAACAGAGTATCTCAGAAACAGAAAAAATAGTACAGTAATAACAACTCAATGAAGTTTAATAATGTATCACTTGGATGGTTTTTGGAAGTTATGCATGAACACCAATTTACACCAGGAGATTGCCAGGAATCATTAACCCAAAAGATATGTATTTGTTTTATGAATGTGCATATTAAAGCTAATTCTAAGCCTGTTATACCATTGATTAATACCTGACATATGGTAACCATCTGTGTCTGAAGTACTTATAAGGAACATTAAGAAACGCAGTTTTGATGGTCCAATAGTATGGAATAAAACATTTTGTTTCCTAAGACTCAGTTCAAATTAGGTATCTGTGAGAAGGGTATGACACGTGGACCATATATGAGTATGAAATCTTGTAGCACTGAAAAATGCTAGGTTGAGACCTTGTCCCAGTGAGTCCTATACAAGCATACATTTAGAGAAGTCTTATCAATCAATATGCAAAATATTTTCTAAAATGAGTCCTAACTTCAATTTGCCATATTATGCCCAATGAAAGTGAAGAAGCAACATGAAAGAGAGTATAAAAAGTAATAATACAAGCACTATAAAAGAAACCGAGTAGTTCAAAATATTTATTTCTAGTATATTTACCTTAACAGGCATAAAAACTTTCCAATTTCATACAGAAATTTATAAGACATATAGACCAATATGGCCTGTTTCAATGTACATTCAACATAGTAAATATAATTGACAATTGCTTGAATATAAATATAATATATAATGGTAAAGAGCACATCATACAAAATATGATCCAGAAACATTATACAGCAAATTCATCATATAGATAAATCCATTGCTATTAATGTTTGCTCAGGATAAGTCTTTGATCTTAGTTTTAAACTAGTGTTGCCTTCAAATTTTATCTATAGGGAACAAGGCTAGGCAGCACAACCTCTTAGTACAACTTTGGTCATTCAAATCATGTTTTACTCAACGGCACTAGATTTCAGTTTTTTCAGACATACTGAAGTTCACTTATTAACAATCCTTTATCACTCTGATTCTGGTAACACTCTTTTAAAAGATGATCCACTGAAAAACTGTGAGATTTACTTTCCCAAGTATCACTGTATCTTTGGGATGGTGGCAATTTACTTCATTCCCTCACCACTAGAGCATAGACAAGTTTGATCTGCAGTCCTGAAAATCTAAAACTAAATTAACTGAACTATAGGCAATTATGCTTAAAGATAAGAGGATGAAGCCAACACTCAAAACTCACAAAATAGTTGTAATGTTAGTTTGGCAAGAGTGCAACTTATAGCATATGAGGTAGACCTGTAACTTGGGAGATGTGCATTGATCAAAATAGCACAGTCACTTGGCCTTTAATCATGGTCAGAACTAAGGCGTCTTCTCTTTCAAATCTTGATCTTTCCATTGCTGATCTTGCCCACAACATAGCTTGGGTTATATTGTGGCTGAACCCTGACAAATCAAAGGAGCTGATGCTTTAAATGCTACTCTCTTTTTGGAGCTGGGACCCAAACACATCTATTCTTGATCTGACAGTCTGTAAAGGAGTTGGTTAAAAAGTCGTTCTTTGCCCTGCTCAGACCAAGTGAATTCTGAAGAGATGCCAGTATTTATCTGCTTTGTCATCAGTCTGAATGGAACATTTATCTGGGCTCTCCTTTACTTTTAGAGAGTTAATATTTAGATCAACACTCCTTGATCTTTTCCTGAAGTGGAATGTTAAGAAGCCAAAACAGAGCTTCGGCAAAGCTTTGTCAGAAATTCTTGATGACTTGAGGATTAGGACTGGTGATCTTTCCACTACGATGTCATTTTCAGACTTTGCCAAATGTTTTGCTTTTTATATATTCGGTTATTCTTCAGCTGCTGCGGTTTGCGCAGCTTGTTTACCAGTTTGGCAATATTGAAAGAAGCTTTGATACTGTTTTGAAGAGTATCCAATCTGCAGAAAAAGAAAAAAAGAGAACTCATTGAGTTAAATGATCAAGTATGTTGATGTATGTATAGATAGATATAGGCATCACACATTCTAGCTGTCTTAGTCACATGTGTATTTAATTAATCAACATTTTCTGGTACTACAAATCCTCCAATCTCTATAACCCAGAGTTACATGTGAATAGCTATAGCTGTATTATTTTTTTCCCTATTACTTCTTGAGATGTTATGCAAGGCTTATAAGTTCACATACTCTTACAGCATTCAAATTTATCTCACTTTAGTGCAGGAGATAAATAAAATGCTAATATAATATTTGCAAGGTATATGGACTCAGTTACACAGCAATGGGTGCACTTTTGGAAAACCTGAAGGATCAGGTTGGGGACAGATGGTCCAGAGAAAATCTATTTATGGAATGGCTAAGAGTTGACACATGATGGCATATAATCAATATAATCTACCAAGAAGGGATAAAAGTATCTACTTGCTAAACTCCCTTGTATTTGACTTCTGTTAAAGCTAGAGCGGAAAGGAGATTTTTTTTTTTTTTTACAAAACAGTGGCAACTCTGTTAGCACCATACTTTGTCTATAAACTAAATTGCATCCAAGTGCATTAAATAAGGCAACACTGCTAATAACTGTATTTTTGCACCCACATGCTGAACTTGGGGGCATTCATTCCTGCCATAATTCCATTTTTTTCCTAAAGAGGCTGAGCTTCTTTGCAGAAAACCAATGCTACTGAAAAGCATTCAAGTGCAAAATTCTGATGTAACTTTTATTACAAAAAGTTTGACACAAATGGTAGTGTGTTGCACATGGAAAGTTAAAAGAAGCCTCTGGGAAGAATGACATTATCATCTATACGAAAAGACAACGAAATCTCATTTTAATGCAGCAGTTGGAGGAGAGGGTTTGGTTATTAACAAACATTCATTAAATTAGGAGTACCCTCCTTGGGTGATTTGCATGCAGATGATCTTAATTGATGCAGAAAATTTGTCAGTTTCCTGCAGAGTCTGTTGGCTCAAGGTCTGGTACACTGAGCATACAGACAGCAGTATACTGATGGCTTAACTGAACACTGCACATTGGGAAAAAGCCTTTTTCCAAGTCAGTCTAAAGGAAATTCAACTGAACACAACTCATAAACGACCATTTACAAGAACTGAAATCAGCTACATACACCAGTTAAGAAAACGTAGAGTCCGCTTAGCTCCTACTGAAACAAAAGGCTAACTTTTCACTTGCTTGAGATTTTATGCATTCCACTGATGGTACGCATTTATTGGAATCAATTCTTTTCCAGAAGTTGCAAAGGACAATTTTACCTTTTCATTTTCCTGATGTCAGCCAGCTGATGAAATGTACATTTCAGTCCAAGCCCTTTGCAATCTCTCTCTTTAAGAAGATGCTTCCATCCCTTCTCTGTAGTGGACTGAGATCTGTTCATATCAACAACAACAAAAAGGTGCAGCTGTGAGAAACATTCACATTTCTTGCACATACTGTAGCACGTTTATTAAACATTCATCTTGTTCTTCCTCTATAACTAGTTAATGTCGCTTTACAATAAAGTTGAATTAGCTCATCTTGTTGTGTTTCCTGTCCGGTCTACCTGGGCGGCTGACCCTGGGAATGATGAGATTTGAAGTTCAAAAGATGCAGAGGGCATCAGTTGCCTGTCCCTGCTCAAAATCATTCACTGGATGTTGTGTCTGAATAGAGACTAGGACCCTAATGCTAGTCTAACACTCTGTCTCTAATGCCACCCTGTTTGTTTAGATGCTTCAGAACCTGTAGCCTTCGGTCACTTCACTGATATCAACACAAATGTTCAGGCGATGGCAGCTCAAATACTTAGAAGCTAAGAATGTGTATTGAAATCCAGATCTCCATTCAGCAAGCAAAGAGAAAACTTACCTGTGCTCGGTTCCTGCCTGGCAAAAGCTCATACACTTCTTGTCCTTCAGGCTGGCACAGTGGCATCTGCTGGGAGATGGCTGAAGCTTCCCAAGTGGTAAGTCTTTAAGGGACCGTCTGGTTCGAGAAAGACTTCCAAGCCCATATGGCACAGTCCGCCTATAATAAAACAAACAAACAAACAAACATTTAATGAGCAGAATGTGATCTCCCAGTTATTCTTAGACTGCAACTTCCATCATCCCTCACCACTGACCATGCTTGTAGAATCAGACTAGAACTACAGTTTGGTGTGAAATGACTGTGTGTATGAAGCTTGGCAAAAGCAGACATCTATGAGGCCTATCTCAGTTCAAACTTCTAATAATTTGGCAGCATTAATATCCACTGAGCAAAGACGCACCCTCACTCGCCTCACACACTATGGGTACAGCTCTATTAAGCCCAATCATTAAAGCAGGATTGGTGTGTGCTAGCAGCAGATACATTTCAGCACGCTCATCAAGGATTACACAACATGATTTGTCTGATAGCAACCTGTCTTTGGTTTCCCTTTGCTAATTTGATTAACTGCAATCCTGCCTTACACGATGCTGATCCGGCAGAGCCCCAGAGGAGAACTTTGTGGCCAGGTTTTGTCTTAACAAACTTTGCTAATAGTGTGTCAAGCCAATTTCAGTCTAACACCACAAATGGGCCCATTGAAATCAGATTTCATGCAGGAGAGCAAATAGCTGAGCTTCCTTGAACTGCTGTACTGTCAAATACACACACAATCCAAAAGAACCGAAATTAAACCTTAGGACTATGCTTTTAGGCTAAAAAAGTCAGGCTTTGTCAATTTAATAAAAACAGCCCATGGAAATAGATTGCAAACTTAAGAAATACATCCAAACAAATGTAGGTAAGAGCTTTCACTCTTCTTTTGCTGTTATTAATAACCCTTTCTTCCCAGGCTGCAGTGTTGCATGCTTAAATTCATAGCTACAAAGGTCAAGGTTGCAAATCTACAAACTGCTTGGAAGCAAGTAGAATGCAGCTGTGTTAGATTTAGATGCCGATCCAACAGAATCGTTCCAGAAAACAGCTTCCTGATGTGCACTTCTGTTACACTCACACAGTAATCTTTAGACCAGCCTGCCCTAACCTGGTTCCCTCCATTTCACTGAACTACAACACCCCTCACCACCATCAGTGTGATGGAAATTGTAATCCAACGTATCTGGAAAATACCAGGTTTTCATTTTTGTTTCTTTGAAGTGCTAGGAGCAAACACCTCTGCCTGAACAAACAGGGCTTATCCCCAGATTATCCTAAGTCTGAAGTGCAATTAGACTTCCCATTTGTGTTCCTTTGGATCTGGCTGATGGGGGCAGATAGCCCTGGCCAGAAAAAGGAGGGATGTGCTGAGCCTGCCTTAACAGAGGAATCCCAGGCTAATTAAACCGCAATCGCAGCGCGATAAAAACTACATTAATGGCTTAGTGCCAAAGAGGAGGCAGTACTTACTCTGGAGTGTTAATCCAGATGATGTCCAGGTGGCAGAAGTAGACGCACTCTTTATCCATCAGGGAAGAGCAGGAGCAGCGCTTGGCTCTGCGCGGCGGCGAGGGGGCGCCCGCGGGCTGCTTGGCGGCTCCCGCCCAGGCACCGAGCGCGGCGTCTGAGAAAGGCAAGGAAGAGGCGTTCGCTGAGCGGCGCCGGTGCCAGAAGCGGCCCGAAGCAGGAGGCGAGCGCGGCGCCGGACTGCGTTCGACCGAGACCGGGGGGAAGCGCACGGCTCGGAGAGGAAAGCAGAACATCTCGACCGGCGTCGGACGAACAGCGGACACTTGGGGAAGCCTGACGTGCCCGCCGCTCCCGTGGAGCAGCTTCCCCGCCCCGCTTCAAGAACTGCACGTGGCTCCGCGCTGGGCGACCCGCGTCGCTAAGAAGCGCAAGGACGAGACCGGGAAATACAAACCGGTCAGTCCGCAGCGCTGCCGCGGAGCCGAAGCGCGCAGCGCATCTTAAAACCAACCAAGTCCTCTCTGGGGTTGACGGGCCCTCGAGCGACAAAGGCGAGCGAGGCCCCGGTTCTCATCGGGCGGCTCTGACGAGCGCTTCCGAGCCCCTGGGCAACGCGGCTCATGGGAAGCGCGGTCCTAAATAGCTGCAGGAAACTGGACTGACTACCTCTACGAACAAAAGCAAAGGGAGGGGGAAAGATCCTTTCCTGTCAGTTTTCGGAGACCGTGGGCTTTAGCGGGGTTGCCCGAACAGAGGTTCGCCCTCAAGATAAACTGGGACTGCAACTCCCCAAATGCACAACCAGCACGCGTAAATGATGCGGGGTTGGGGTAGCCTGTTCAACGTCCGAAGTTGCGCTCGATTGCCGGGAGGGGGGTTGCTTGTGATGGGGAAGGCATGGGAGTTAATAACCTCTACCTGGCACAACACGATAAACTATAAATCATGGTTAATATCACGGTGGCTAAGGTTAAGCCAAACAAAACACATTCTGCTTCGAGGAGGTACGAACCATCACCCTAACCCATGAGTGTTTTGGTTTAGCGTATCATACGAACACAACCGTAGTGGCTTGTTCACTGCGGTTTCTGGTTCAGCGCGTTGTGCGAACGCAGCTGAGGACTGCCAGCTTTATACCCCTTTACAAGAAGCCTCGCCTCCTTTAAATCAGTGGGTTTGTGCTCCCTTAATTCTGCTCAGGGTCCGTCCCAGCAGCCGCAGCTCGCAGTCGGCTGCTCAAGTGACCCAAGTTTGCTGCCTGAATCTCTACCTTCCAACTCTTGGATCATTCGCCTGAAGCCCCATCCCTCTGGCTAATCACCTCGGGCTAGTGAATCCAGGAGGCAGAAGGGTCCCTACAGCTGCTCTCACAGGAGAAAGGAAATATTTTTAAAAAAGAATCCTATTGATAAAACTTGCCCGATCCCCGCCAGTTAAGCCAAATTTGCGAACGGCCACCGCTAAAACGATGCACAGTAGTAGATTCTATCGCCTCTCAGAGCGGACTTCGCCTGGAGGATCGAATATGGGACAAACTAATTCTTTCGGATTAAGTGTCTTAAGGACCGTAATCCTGGAGTGCCCTTTAGCGAGGCTAACGAAGCAAGCGCTTGGCCAGGCTGTGGAAACGTTTTAGAGCACAGAGCATCGCCGTTCTTCCTTGGTCGGATGCAGTCTATCGGCACAGCACAGCCTGGACTGAGTACCTTTGCAGAGGAACTTAGAAGACAAAAGGGTTCCTCGACTTACCCGCGTGCTGAGCTCCCTGGCTGATCACAAAAAGCAGGGGAAGGATCAACCGCTTGTAATCCATCCCGACGGTTGCTCCAGCAAACCCAGGAGCAGGCAGCGCAATTACGCCTTTAACCCGCTTTACTCCTGCGGCAGGTTGCAGGCAGTCACGAAGCGGATCGACCGACCGACCCCCGAGCCAGGTCCCTCGCCGCAGTCCGCCGGGCAGCAGGGAGGCAAGCTGCGCGCAAGAAGGAGGGGGGCGGAGCAGGTGGGCTGGCGCTCCTTCTTCCAGCGAGGCTCGGCGAGCGCTTCTGGCTTGGTTGCCTCTCGGCGGCTCCTTTTATACGCACCCCTGGAGAGCGGAGTAAACAAATCCGACTTTATTATGTTATTGTGTTATTAGTCACCGAGAGTCAACGTGCAGAAGAAGATAAGGGCAGGCTGGAAAGGAAATCGCTGCAAGCTTCAGAGAGGCAGACGCCGTCTGGCAGGGTTACACAGGAAAATAAATACTCGGCGCAGACTTTTAGGAAAGGAAGACTCCCGAGAGCGAAGGGCGCCTTCGGCACTCCGCCCGCAGGAGGCGCACTGCTGGCCGGAGCCGCGGCAGGCCTCCCCCCTCCCTGCCCCGTTTGTACGGTGAATTCTTTCTGACGCAGCGTTGAACAATAAGGAGAATAATTATATCTTTCCCCTTGTTAAGCATGTGCACCCATATATTTTTTTTTAAAAGGTGTTGAATCTTAGTGCTCTCAGCCCAGATCACAAACCCATCTAGGCTAGCTAGCTGAGTAGAACCGTGTTCCAACATGTGGGCTGGGGTGGGCTGGGGGCACAAGGTTGGGAAGATTGAATTATTATGGTGTTATTTTTAAAAACTATCCAAATATTTGGTTTCATGGACTGCAGATTTCTATTATGATCTGCTCATATAACCAGTCCTGTAAAATAACAGTCACATGATAGCTGCAGTGTTTCCATTATCCCTCTAAGACAGTAATCATGGCCTATTGCCCTGTATTGCAAAGGAGCTCCTTGAAATGGAGGTTTGTTGCAATGTCCATCTAAAGTAATAGTCATTCCAGATAAACGTTCTTCCAATTTTGTAACACTGCAAATGTGCTTTCCTAGATTTAGGCCTGGCTTTAAGTAACTTTGGGGTTTCCCTTCATTGTTCAACCCTTTTCTCATTTAAGCAGCTTTTCAGAGCTGATTGACACCTGGGAGAAAGAGGACTTCTGTCCATGATGATTTCCAAAAACAAAAGAAAAGAAAAAGAAAAACAAAACTACACGTGCTCCGTTCAGAAGTCCAAAGGTGTCTTGATTGTTATGGGGGTATCAACATCCATGCAACAGGGCTGAACTGTGTGTGTATCTACAACAGAAATAATAGAACCAAACCATCATGCAAGAATGACTGTTGGGGTTATATTCCAGAAGAACAAGAGGAACTGGCAAAATGCTGTGACAAGATATCATTTGCATCCATTACCCTACTTAGTTCTAGAACAGTGTTTTTCAAACTTGGCAACTTTAAGATAAGTGGACTTCAACTCCCAGAATTCCCCAGCTAGCCATGCTGGCTGGGGAATTCTGGGAGTTGAAGTCCACTCATCTTAAAGTGGCCAACTCTGAAAAACAGTATTCTAGAAGGCTTGGACTTGGGACTCACTAGCAGTTCCAGCAGGAAAGGGTCCCTTGCAGACTTAGTTTTGCAGCCTGCAATGCACTCTCAGATTACACTGCCAACATTCAGCAGCAACAGCCTATTTTTGATGATATGGATGCATTTTATTCCCATTTCTCTTGCAAAAACGAGAGATAAAATACTACAGGAGCCCTCACATACATATACATACAGCAGGCCAGGAATCTGAAAGGTATCCCTCTGTGGATGTTACACAATTACAGGCCAGGCTCCCAGTGGCCCTTAGAGGTCAAAAAAAGTGCACACTTGGCCCAGAAGAAATGCCTACAATACTTCTGCAGAGAGAGAGAAAGGGAACAGGTGTAATTTTCCTCTTTCTTTCAACCTGGGCCTCTGCCAAGTGCGCTTCCTCTACGTGTGCCCCTCTGGGCTTTGAGCAAAATCAGTCCTTTTTCTTCTGGTTCTTATTTTCATTTTCCACCCTTCAGCAGTCATCTTGACATTCCATATATCCTACATGTTCACAGGTCCTGGTTGGGCTGACTTTTTTTTTTAATATGTATGCTTATATAGTTCAGAATAATAATAACAATAAGTCCCCCAGTGAGGGACTACCTTGATGTAGTTGTGGGGCTTGTGTACTCCGAGGAAGATGAGAGCTATGCCAGAAATTCAGCCATACTGGATAGGTCTCATCAGAGGAGCCAGACGAACAGTGCCTCTCCCATAAACAATATGAGCTGTAATTTACAGAAAAATACAAGATTGGTCATTGCCCATGTCAACAAGGACTGTGCTAGGTGTTCTAATTCCTGGACATCTGGGGACAAGTGGGCTACAGGACTCAGGATTGTGGCTGAGCAACCAGGGCCAGCAGCTGCAGGACTACTGGAAGAAAAGTTGTTTACCCATCACAAATATACAAAGACTGAAAACAAAGAAATAATGATCTGCTATTACAAATCAAGTCCAACGAGAAGAGGACATCTGAAAAGAATACACCAGTTCTGGAAAGAACAACATCCAAAATCAGAAATAACAGAACAGAGGCTAGCAGATGAATGTCAATTTATAATACGAAATAAAGTATTCACAGAAGTAGAAGAATTGCAAGGCTCTATCCAGGGCAAAGAAATCGAATCAGTATCTGAGCCAGTATCTCAGACTATAGAGGCAAACCAGGGGGAGTCATCAGTAGAGGAAGCCAGCATAACTACTGAATTGTTTTCATTCCCAAACCAGGCACCCTCTCCTCTGCCTTCTCCTCAGAAAGAACAAAGTCTTCTAACTAAAAGACAAGAGGAATTGAAACAAAGAATAACTGAGCATCTAGAATAGCACAAAAACAACAGAATAAGGTTACCTGCATTGAAGCTTGTTAAAAAGAAATAGCACAAGTATTAAAAGATGCCAATACTGTAATATCAAATATAAGTACCAGCTCATTGCAAGAAACAAACCAACTAATGTACAGTGCAGCTGCAGTGATACTTAATACCTTGGGTGCAAAATCAACAAACAAGAAAAAAAGCCAAACAGTGCACCACCAAAATGGAAGATTAGGTAGGAGAATAAGATCAGCATGCTAAGATCAGATGAAAGCAAGCCAGAACGGATGAAAGAAACGAAGCTGAAGAGCAAGAAAACCAAAGAATACCTGATAAAGAAATATCACCTAGAAACAAGGAAGATCAAAGAAGCATTAGAAATAATAAAGCAGCAAATAATAGCCATAGCCAAAAATATTGGCAGATACAAAGCTCGAATTTCATACTATAGGCAGAATCTTCTATTTCAATCGAATCAGAAACCTTTCTATCAATCCATCAACGGACAGACTGCAATGAACCAGTCAACACCTGACAAAGAAGAAACAGTGCAATCCTGGGCGCAGCTATGGGACAACCCAAAGAAATACAAGAATGTAGTTTGGATAAAGGAGGTGGATAAGAATAAAAAAGAAGCTGAAATGAAAGAACTTGTAATAACAGCAGAAATGATGGAGAAAAGGGCAAGGAAGATTAAGAATTGGTCAGCACCAGGTGAAGATGAACTGCATAGTTTTTGGTTGAAACATCTGACTGGTCTGAACCCACTCATTGCCAAGCAGTTTAACAACATACTGCAAGGAGGTGAAACTGACGATTGGTCAACATCTGAGAAAACTTACCTGATAATGAGAGACCCAACAAAAGGGGCAGCACCAGGCAATTACAGGCCAATTACCTGTTTACCAACAACTTTCAAGAGCCAGAATTGAGAAGATGGCAACAGACAGCAAATGCCGCCTCTGCAAAGAAGCTGAAGAAACAGTTGACCACCTAGTTAGCTGCTGCGAAAAGATCACATAGACTGACTACAAACAACAGCATGACAAGGTAGCAACATGGGCGCACTGAAATATCTGCAAGAAATACCATTTGGCTGCAAGCAAGAACTGGTGGGGCCACAAAACCGACAAAGTAATAGAAAATGAAGAAGCTAAAGTGCTCTGGGACTTTAGAATTCAAACAGACAAGCAGCTGCCACATATATACCCCTGACTTAACAATTGTTGATAAGAAGGACAAAAAAGTCTGGATAGTTGACATTGTAATACCTGGAGACAGCAGAATAGAAGAGAAAGAACTGGAGAAGTCACAAAATATAAAGACCTGCAAACAGAAGTAGAACGACTATAGTAAAAGAAAGCAAAGATAGTACCAATAACTATAGGTGCCTTGAGTGCAATCCCAAAACATCTGGATTACAATTTGAACACTATCAGCACTGACCAAATCACCATCAGTCAATTGCAAAAGGCAGCTTTACTTGGAACAGCTTATATCCTGCAACAATACCTCTAACACCATCAAACAACAATATCTAGCTATCCCAAATCCTTGGAAAAGCCTCGATAGGTAGATAAAAATGCCAAATCCAGTCTAAACATCTGGCTGACTGTGCAACCAACCATAATAATGTAATAATTTATTGAATTTATATGCTGCTTGACTCTCAACAACTCTTACAAATGTTAAAACATTTAAAAAACAGAGAACAATACAGAAAACACAAAAACAGCAGAAGACAAAGGGACAACGATGGCAGAGGGGAACAGAAAAGAAGAAAGGGCTATCAATCGCCTTCTCCAAAGGCCTCCTCCCTTTGAAATCCCACTTTGCCCATAGAACTCTCTATGCTTTGGTATGCTGGTAGGCCATCAACCACACAAGCTTGCTTTTAGGAGGAATGATCATACAGCCGTCATCAGACTGATATGGACATCACTGTGGGAACTGACATTTCCTAGTTCCAAATGTCATGCCAAAATGAAGAATATGATTCAGTGTATTGAGGAACATAATTTCCTTAAACCTGGAGGAGTTTTAAAACTGTAGGTAGAGCACATCTGTTAATGAATGCTTAAAAGTAGGGGATAAAAAATTGGGGTGATCAAAAATCATGAATTCAGGCTTTTGAAGAATATATGGGTTGGGTCCTAGGCAGGTAGTTGGTAAACTATCCCAAGTAAATTCTACCTGTCCAATGTGGGTGAATAAATTTAATAAATAAATAAATAGCACTTGTGGACGGTCCCCTTCTATCAGGAGGTACAACAAGAGGGAGAATGGAGGTAGGCCTTCTTGGTGGCTGCTCTCCTGATGTCAGCCTTGTGAGGTAGTCCAGACAGAAAGCATGCGCAGATGAACTAATTCTACTTTATTGTAAGGTTACATTAACAGATTCTTGCAGGTCTGGAAGTATTTCTCCCCCAGCCCAAGAAGCTAGGGAAGGTCCCTTCTGAGATGTTTGCCATGCCTACATTCCTTTGGCAGGCTAAACTGCCTCTTATCCAGCCATAGCCCTGGCTACAGCTCTTCCCCCGTCTCTCAATGTCATTCCCATATACATATTGTGTTATGATTATATCTGTATACCACTTGGAAACCCTAGAGTGAAGTGGCTTATTAATCTAATAAAATAAATAAATGGACAAGCTAAACATGTGTTCATGAAATCACTTTTCCTGCATTAACAACTTGTGTGCACCAAGATAGTAGAAGACTAGATTATATTAATGCTTACTTTATGATAGCAAAACTTTGGTTAAAAAAATACAGTATTTCAATTAAAAATCTATACTCTGCCTTTAAAAAATAAGGCCATCTCAGCAGATGATAGCACCTGGCCATGCTTATCAAAGCAATGAAGCTAAGCAAGGTCAGGACTGTTTAATATTTGGATGGGGGACCAAAGCTGCAGTCTAGACTGGGAAGTTGGAAAAAATATCCCAGAAAAAGTCAAAGACAATCTAGTTCCATACTGTTGCCAAGGAAATTACAGTCCAGGAAGTCACCAAGCCTGACTTGGAGGAGATACTATCTTTTTATAATGGTTGGTGTCTACTATTTCACTTGTAACATACAGTTCATTTGGGGAATATCTTATGCTTGCTAGAGCCCTTTTATTTCAGAGAGTTCCTTAACATCTTTTTGACAGTTTTCAGAACTTTTGAAGACAGAACCACTGAATTAGAAGGAACCTTATTGACCATCAGGTTCAAACCCTGCTCAGAATAGGATTTGAAATTAAGCATCCTGTGACCAGCCCCTGTTTGAATGCTCCTAGCAAAGGGGGTCCCACCACCTTCATAGATAACTGGTTCCAGTCTTAAACTGTTCTGATTGTTAGGAAGATTTTCCAAACTTTCATCTGAAATCTGCCTTCCGGTAACTCGGGTGTTACCCAGCACTCTGGAATTACAGAGAATAGGTTATCATAATTCCAGTATTTCACAGAACAATCACTAATCATAGAATTGCTAATTTGTTTTGCTGCCCTCAGCTCTGTGGCCCAATGAAATAGCCAATTAACAACTATGAGAAAAGATGATTCTTTGCTCTGATTTAATTATCAGAGCTGTTATATTTCTGACACTTGACAAGTCGCAGTTAACACGTGATATCTTGTACCTCCCTGTGGAATAGCAAGTGCAGTTAAAGGCAAAGATAAACAGACAAAGGGACGAAAATACAACCCTTACTACCCTGGAGTGTCTGTTATTTTAAAAGAGCTGTCTCACCCCCCAAAGATTTGGACTTTTCATAGGAAGCCTTTTTCTTGACCATTTCTGTGCTTTGAGCAACAGCTCAATTAACAGTCAACCGAAATATATTCTCCGTACCCTGAAAAGCTTTCTCCGCCCACTAAGCTTTTGTTCAAGATAGAGGCCACTTAATACCTCTCACCCCTCCAGTATTAATCCTAAAAATGCCATCAACTTTTTTGGGGGGGTGGGGGGAATGCAGATATTTAGTGCGGAAATTCACATTGGCCATGTTTTCCATTCTATTATTTTATTTTTCAGTATTAGATATACAACCTATTATTTAAGAAGTTTTGGGGAATATGCATCTATTTTTGTCTAATGTCTTCTATTTTTATCCCCACAACAATCCTATAAATAGTTTAGATAGAAAGAGAGTGGTCGTTCACAGTCATCTTGCAAGCCATATTATAAAAGAGGACAAAGGTCCTTCTTTAATAAGCACAATTGTGTACACATGTGTACACGTGTTTGGGGCATAATGACTTTTGTGATTTTGGAAGATCTTTGAATATCTATCTATTGTTTGTGTTATAGATTTCTCTCTGTCCTTCTGTGACCTGGACTCAAAAAGTTCCAACCTGCATGTGAAGGTTTAATCTCTCTGATTCTTTCATTCTGTTGAGCCAGGGGACATTATAGTCCCATAATTAGAAGCCTAATCGTTCAGAACTGGTGTCAGAGATAAGGGCTCTGCATCATTCAGTCCTTCATTGAAGCGCCACACACCTTTTGTCCCTGGGAGCCACCTCTGTGAGGGATTAGTAGACCTTTCAAGTCCTTTCTCCAGCCCCTGTTTGTCCTTTGTTGCAGGCCACAAAACATATATTCTTAAACATCAAACATCTGCAGGCCTTAACAGTTAATTAGCATTGCAATTTGCTTTCTACAGACAGGCAATTTTAACTGGGAAGCACCATTGTAAGGCTGGGTTTGAGATATTTGGCCTAGCCTTCCAAAGGTGGGCATCGTTTGGGAAGTGATTCGAACTGACAGCCTGGAAGCTGTGGCACTTTGGAATTGCAACCTTGCTTTGGCGATTGAGGAATTGAGTTGCCTGCTGGAAAGGGATGTGGTAAAGCTCACTAAATCTGGGCACTCACCCACATCAGGGAACTTCCATGTCATGCCCTCCCTTCCCACTGCATTCTTCCCATGTTGATTAAGTCATAATTTAAAAGATGCAGCCGGGGGGGGGGGGGTGGTCTCTTATTCCAGGCATATTTGTGGACATGCACACTTGTCTAATAAATCACTGAAATATCACAGTCTCAGTGCTTAGTTATCTAATTTACACCTGCCTTTCTACTAGCTGATTACGCTCAAGGCAGTTCATAGTTGTACAGAAAAGTTCAAAGCAAATTATAACAAAGCTGAAGCATCACTAAAGTATATTAATAAAACAGCAGCTTACATAGAGTGACAAACCAGCTTCTAAATCGAAGGGAATCTTGTAATTATAACTCTGTTTGCACAACACACTTTTCCATGGATAATTTAACCACAGTTTATTCAACCCAATTTTCTGGTTTTGCAAAACATAAGGAACTATATGTTTATGGCACAGTTTGGGTTGACACAATGCTCTAGGCTAAAATGTGGCAGGCCATTTTGTGTTTCAGTGTGTCACACAAAGGCAGGCTATGGATTGTGAAGAAGGGGGAAATTATCTGCTCTTTATATCTGCTGAAATCCCCCTGTTAAAAGTGCAGGGTTAAGGTCACACAAAGTATAAACATTTTCATTAATGTGGCATTGCTGTTCAATTGATGTGGTAAATTATTTGATACTCAATGGAGCAAAAAACCACTAATACGTTTTAAAAATGTGTTTAGTAAGTATGTAATTTATTATGATCATTCATCAGTACAAAAAGCCAGAGAAATAGCAGATACTTACAGAATTTGTGTGTGTGACACACATACACATGCACACACACCCATACAAAGAGAGCACACAGAGAGAGCTCACATTAAGTATATTTTGGCACAACATTTCTTCAATTTTCCTGTTTTTCTGGGTATGGATTTCTTAATAAGAACAGTATATAATACTTTTAGGTCTTTTCTAGAAATAAAGAAGTGTGATACTTTCTAACCTTATAAACAGTGCAGTAATATATGAGCTGTGGGTTCATCATGGGCACATAGAATCTGAATAGGATAGACATTGAAACCCACCTACCTAAAGGACTGGTGGAAGTTTCTTAAAACGCATACATGTAACTGGTCTCTGACTTTCTGTCGTAAGCCTAGTGAGATAATTGACTGCAGTAAAACCTTCCCTAGAATCATTCATCTGAATACAGAATGCATTTCTTTGAATATTTCCCAATAGCAAGGGTTCTTTGTATTTACATGTACAATTTTGATCCCACGTCTTCATTGTTAAAAATTAAGTTAACAGGTAGGCGTGCTAAAGGGCTAACAATGTGATCCTAGATATGTCTACTAAGAAGTAAGTTTCCTTCTGCTCCATGGTATAATAGCTACTGGTTTGCAGCCTAAGGCAGTTACATAACTGCTGGCTGGGGAATTCTGGGAAGTCCAGACATCTTAAAGTTGCCAAGGTTGAGAAACCCTGGTCTACTGTCTGAAGGGCTGTTCTGGCCAAGTCCAATTTAAAGATTCAGAGCTATAAAAAGGAAAAATGGGAGCCGGGCTGTTCACCACCACCACAGTGACCACTTAGGTACTGACTGGGGTGCTCACCTCTAACAATCTTAGTCCAACTGACTATGGACAGCTAGATTACAGTTCTGTTTAGATTACAGGAATTGTGTCCACCTGTCCATGTACACCGATAAATTAGCATATATTGCTTTTATGCAATGTTTGCCCTAGTTTCTGCTGATGCTCTTCTGGTGATGCTTAAACGGTCACTTGATACAAATTGTGTGGCAAAAAGCAATATAAGAAAAAAAGGAAGCTCATTTTCAAGGGCTCCCCACCCCTGCACCCCCAAGACATATGAATGCACTGATAAAACATGTTCTTGTGAATGTATCTGCTCAGCCTTTTTAAAAAATCCAGATATAATATTGTGTTTGCTTGCCAGTGAGGATGTTTCTTCCCACACATACATTCCAGGATGATATCTCCAAACCCAGGCTGCATTCCTTTAGGACCACAGAGGAGAGAGAGAAAAAGAGACTGATAGAGCTCTTGAGCAGTTCCACCCGTGGGGGAGGATGGGAAATGTGGTGCACATATTTTGTTGGTCCATTTCCGACCTGCTTTTGGAAATAAAATTACTGACATTTCTAGTACTGCTGAATCAGTGCCTAGCAGATAAAAGGTCGATACATGTAATTTCCCCATCATTGCTGGAGAAAGCTGTTCATCCTGGTGAAGATGGGCCTATGAAAGCAGAAGGATAGGCTACGTTCAAGCAAGATGCTTAGCCTGGCGATGTTTTCTGGGTTCCCTCAAAGCACTCACAATTGCTTAAAATTGCTCAATTAACCAACTAAACAGACTGCATTCACGCAAGAGGCAAAGAGACAAGCGAACTAGAGTCAACGCTATCCAAACTTTGCCTGCGGTATTGTGCAAATGCAGCGGCTAGGTCTTTCAACTTGTTTGGTGAAACATGTTATACAAACTCATGCAAAAATGATGAATCCAGGGTGTAAGCCATAAGACAGTAACCCTGAGCATTTCACTCTTGTACGGTCATGTTGGATTCATTTACGTGGCACACAACACATTCCCCAACTTGTCCTAGTTACTTTCTTTATTACTTTGCTCCTGCCAGTTGCTTTAATAAGGTTCATTTGGAAAGGAGCTTGAATGAGTTTCAGCTCTACCAGATGTTTCAAATTCATTGCCATATATTAGAACAGTGTTTTTCAACCTTGGCAGCTTGAAGATGTATGGACTTCAACTACCAGAATTCCCCAGCCAGCACGGCTGGCTGGGGAATTCTGGGAGTTGAAGTCCACAGATTTTCAAGTTGCCAAGGTTGAGAAACACTTTATTAGAGGGATTGGCTACAAAGCTCATATGGATGGACAGAGAGGCTGTAAAGGGCCTGGGCAACTACTTCATCTAGGGCTGTGATTAAACATGTGATACCGTTGAAAAAGGAAGATGTTCAGCCAGAAGAATCAAACCAGCAAAGAATGAATGCCTAGATTCTGCTCCTAGCTATCCTAAGGGGAAAGGTTTTGTAGATATTCATTAGCTTTTAAGAGTATCTTCCTACAAAACTCTGAAGTGGTAAACAATCACACAATTCCTGAACATGCATGGTCGGCATGCAGTAATGAATTTGGGAGAAAATGCAAACTAATACAGTAGGCAGTTTCTGGAGCCCTTAGTGCGATAGGATCTTTCAAAGACCTATTCCTTTTTCTACATTTAAAATACTATGAACAGAGGGTTGACTCATGGCCATATTGAAAACAGAATATTCTGTTCTAACAGCAACTGCATTCGAATCTACTGCTGCCACATGGGTGCTCACTGATCAGTTGGCATCCAGTGTGGAGTCTATCCATGATGGACAGTAATGTATTTCTCTCTTGAAGCACTTGATTATTATTATGGGCTCCAGGCAAGGCCAGCACCACAGCATCATTTTTTCATGACATATGATGTACCTTTCCCATAGTTCTTAAAGGCCAGATATTAAATTATAAACCCAAATCACCGATTGTTAGCCACCCAAAGGTGTATATCAATGTTGTCCAAACTTGGCCACTTTAAGATGAGTGGACTTCAACTCCCAGAATTCCCCAGACAGCCAGTTGAAGTCCACTCATCTTAAAGTGGCCAAGTTTGGACAACACTGGTGTATATTGTATGGGCGGCCTTATAAATTTAAACAATAAATAAATAAATATCCCAAATCTAGATCTACTTAGCAACAGAATGGTAGTTATGCACACTTCTTCAGTTCCTGCCTTGATGACAAGCCTTTGCTAGGTTCTTCAAAATGTAGGAGTCAAGAAAAAAAGGTAGAAAATGGATATAATTGTTGTCTTGTAAGAGGCAGAAGATACATCCCCTGGGAAGCCGTAGTCCAACACTTCTGGGGAGTGTCACACTGGGGAAGACTACTTACTTATCTGGGAATGAATGCTACTGAACTCAGTAGATCTTCCTTCTAAATGGGTAGATAGGATTATACTAGTGGTGCATAATCCCTACATATCTTGTTCCACATTTTTCTAAAGCTGACCCCAGGTATGTGCTGTTTTAAAGCCATGGTTGTTAGCATGGTTCTCCTCATGCTAAGCTTAAGAAGAATGATATTCTTCTCCAGCGTGATATTCATATGATGTTGCTTTAGTAGAAGTATCAAGCCACAAGGTGGTGCTGTATTCTACATGTTTATAATAGAAAACAGAATGGAGTAAATACAAGCTAGAATTTAGTAGTACACCAGTAGTAATGGGTTTGGTTTTTTTTTTTGCAGCGCTTTTAGTAGTGGGATAAAAACTCAGCCTTCCTGCTTTCTCTGTTTGAAAGTAAATAGTGGGCAGGATAATTAAGCCAAAGGAATCTACAACAAGTTGAAGGCACAAAATCAATCAATCAATTTTTGAGAACCAGGAATAGAGCATTGGAGACATTCTTTTAAATTCCCACTCAGTAATGAGGTTCATTAGGAGATTTTTAAGCTAATCAATGGTACCACTGTGTTGTATCAAGTCAGGACTTTTTAAAACAGGTTTGTTGAATAAGGCATAGTGGCTTGGTTTGCACATAATGCTAAAAAATAATGGGTGAGTTCATCCAAAGTTGAAAGCAAACAAACCACACTAGGCTTAATGACTTCATGTTGTGTGAACCAGACAACAATCTTTCAGCCTATCTCAAAGGATTGTTCTAAAAATAGAATAGAAAAAAGTTATACAGCCCTCTTGAGCTTTGTGTGGCAGGAAGGAGGTGATACTATTATTACTATTAGAACTAGGAGAATGATTTTATAAAAAGTGTTACTAAGACAGCAAAGAGTAGAATGAAATAGTTTGTTTCAGGGATCCTCCAAGACAACATATTTTCCCTTCCAACAATACTGACCACCAGAGGTATCTGTCACTGTGCAGAAATTTCCACTGATTTATTGATTATAGATGTACCTCACCTTTCCTTCAAGGAGTTCAGGTCATCATACATGATTCTGTACTCTTTCCATTTTATGCTTATACCAGTTTTACCCTGAGATGTGGGTTAGATTGAAAATGAACGATTACATAGAAGTTGCCCAGTAAGTTCCATGGCTTGATTAGAATTCATCCAGACCAGTGATTTCCACTTTGCTAAGATTGATCCGAAACTCCAACTTGCAGTTGGGGATCTACTTCCAAGAACCCATGCACTGAGGAATGGAGTTTAACCAGTAGAAAAAAAATGTATCAAAATATATACCTGCTTAGCAGTTTCCTGTTATTGTATATTTTGGTTCACAGATTATACTAAGCTTGAGTTTGACTTAAAAATTATGGCTCAAATAAGGCATAAGCCATAAGTCATAGTTTAAGAATCACAATATCAGTATCCACACATTGCACTAAGCTAAATACAAACTGCCATGTTATGGTTTAGCATGATGTGTAAATCCATCTGAACATGATATAAAATAAAGTACTGATCTCAATAAGTCAGTGAAAATGTAAGAGGATTTATACAATATACAATAACAGGAAACTGCTAAGCAGGTATATATTTTGATACATTTTTTTTCTACTGGTTAAACTCCGTTCCTCAGTGCATGGGTTCTTGGAAGTAGATCTCCAATTGCAAGTTGGAGTTTCGGATCAATCTTAGCAAAGTGGAAATCACTGGTCTGGCCAACCTGTCTAATGACTTTCACTGCATCTGAAATGTACCAACACTCCTTTCTTTTAGGCTTAATATAAATCTATTGGAAAGCAGGTTTCTCCAACAAATATATTGCAGTATCAGCCTGGCTGTTTGTAACACCATACCCCCAGTGTCCGGTTTGCGGAATAAACACACCAAATCTTTTGATCATGCAGCTCATGTAGAGGACAACCAGCCCAAAGAACACTAGTGTCATTTTTTCCCCTTTATTGTTCTCATAAGCAAGATAAATGATAAGTATCATCAGCTAGAACATTTTGGCAACTACAAAGATGCCTCCCTTGTCTCCTGGTCACTTACAGTTAATCCTGTATAATTTGGTATTCTTGTAATATTCCTACATATTTCTAGAATTACATGAATTAGAGACAAAATAGCCCTACTTCCTCTGGAACCAGAAGTTGCAAAATTTCCCTAAGAGTCCATACAACATAAGCATCTAAAGAAGAAGCACACTTACTGGCTTCCATAGGAGTAAGAACTAAGCGTCGTCATGAATTTCTGAATAATTTTCTGAATAATTGTCCTCACAAAGCTCTTTCTCTCAGTGTAGATGCCCACATTGTATGGACAGCATGTGTGTGTTTGTATGTGGGAGAGCTATCACGCATACAATATTGGAGGTAGATGTGTTGCGTGTGTAAATAAAACCTTTTGGGTAAGACCTTTTTCTGAAATCAGTTGAGCTTTTTTCTCTGAGGGACATCTTGCAAGAGATGGAAATAAATGGAAGATATTGCCACGTTAAGATTCATGTTGTCCCTTGAATTGTGCTCCTTAATGACTTCTTAGATCTGCTGTGAAGTAAATAGATTTTTTTAAAGGGAATGAGCCAGGTGGATTATTAGCATATATACTAAATAACGACATGCTCTGTTACTTAGAAACAACTCTCCTGCTTGTGAGCATTCAAATCAGCCATATGATCACAAATTATTTGAGATTCAAGCTCTTAGTGAAAGTATCTCCTTATTGCTACTGATTAGCATTTGCAAAGAAGATAAAGTTGCAAATTAAGCTGCAATCCTATATTCCACTCACCTGGGAGTAATTCCCATTGAATTTAATGGATCTACATCTGAATAGATGTATATAGGATTATGCTAACACTACCAGAGGAGGAACTCTGTCTTCTTCAGGATATAAAATGTAGGTTCGTTGGGTTAAAATAATTAAAAAAAAACATTCTGGAAGGATTCCAACCCTTCAGCTTTTCTGTTTAGTGGCTTACAGTTTGATTGCTTAGGGAGCAATCTTGTGCTGCCCAATAAAAGGCACAGTGCCGTTCAGGAAGAGATCTGCAAAATGAAAGCAGATCATTAAGTAAATTTTAAAGTGCAGACTTTTGGGTATGGTGGACCATTGATGTCCATTTCTGCTGAGCGTCCCCCAGCAGAAAACCGGAGCCAGGGGAGCTACCCCAAAATTACTAGATCACAATAAAAAGTTGTCAGCCTGCAAGTAATTCAGAGGGTCACAACGTAGTGTAAGAACAGGCACTGTCGACTAAGGGAGATCTCAAGAGAGGTATCAGGCAAGGTGTATTCTGTACTGGGGGGGGCGGGTGGCAGCTAAGCGTTCTTCCCTCTCCTTTTCTAAGCAGGCCTGGAGAGGACCCTCTGCTGTGGTTGTTTGGCTGGTCTTGCAGTAAGGGATTTGTGTGGGATATTGCCCTGCTTTTTTGCACCAGGCCTTTGACCTTTTAATCCCTCTGAAATAATCCGGTCTTTCCTTGTCTCTGTTTTTTGACCTCGGTATGTTTTAAGAAGCTTCTGAAGTAGTCTTCGGTGTTTCAGGCCCTGTTTTGGCTCTCTTGCTCTTTGCGAGTAATAATGACATGCAAGCAGTTGTAGTGAGTCTGATGAAATGAAACCAAAATGTTTACTACTACAGTATGCTATTAAGACAGCATGTAGCTGAAGTTCTTCATATGCTTTTCAAGGGATTGATGGCTCATGCTTGTTCTGATTAGCAGAGTATCTGATATAGCCAATTGTGTGTTTGTCAGAAGGCAGAAACAGCCTCTCAAAAACTTTGTGTATTTAAATGTTTATGATGATGATGATGATGATGTATCTTGGATAATCTCTTATGAAGAAATACTAAGTGTAATTCAAGTGAATTAATTAATGGTGCATTGAATGGAGTCAGTAGAACACAGGTTTCAGATCCAAAGGCAGCATCCCCAAAATTGGCACCTTCCAGATGTGTAAACATCACAGTTCTAAACATTCTGTCTCAGCACATCTGGAAGGTGCCAGTTGGGAAAGGCAGTCCTACACACATAGAAACCTTATGCACACTGGTTTGTAATCAGTGGACCTGGTTTTGAATGGAAGTTTTTTTGAAATGCTACTGTGCATGGAAAGGAGCGTCATCTGGTGGAGTTGCAATATTAGGGAAGGGTGGGTGAATCTTTCTGTCCCAGCTGGAATGATATCCCTTCTCCTAATATGGTATGAAAAAGCCAGGGCATGGGATGCTTGCAGACTTTGATACTTTTTTCTCTTCATATTGTATGATTATATTCCCATTAAATCACTATGAAAGGCACAAGGGCATGGAAGCTGGGCTTGCCAGTATACACTACTTCCAGCTCAGTCAGTTCATCATCCCAGCTGAAAATGAATGGCTGTATTCATTCTCAGTGTTTAATATGGAAAGCTCTCCTAAAATGTTCTTTAGGGCATTTCCATGCTGCCACATTATCTCTTCAAACTCAGAGAAATGTTTTAAAGCAGACTTACAAGTGTCCACTCCATCACCAACCTCATCTTGCTGAAAACATCCAGCTGATGAGTTGAAGAGTATAAACAAGGATGGTCCAACCAATTCTCTGCTCTAGTCTTTAGAAAAGTGCCTTGTTTGAGGCTTTTAATAAACCTCAATACTTGCAATAAGGAAAAGCTGGTAAGAAACTCCCCTCTGCTCTACTAAAATCAGCTGGGATGGAACTTCATGCTTATGGTGAAACAGGAGAGATGAGTCACTGGGATGAGGGGAGAATTCTAACCCCTACTAACCTCTATATTTTAAAAGTAGAAGTAAATTGGCTCAGCAGTATAAGAACACAGGAGTATGGTGCTGATTTGGGAATGGCATAAAAAACCATGTGGAAGCATCTTTAATTAAAAAGAAATGGAGTTGGACTTATATAAACATTAAGTTTCTATACACTCCACAATAAATCCAATCTTATTTGGGAATCCCCTATAGCTTAGATAATCATTGGTTGAGATTGGAAAATCTTGGCACTTCTGTTGGTTTCCAAATAATTCCTGATGGAAAATCTCCTAATCATACTTAAGAAAATGGATCCCCTGCTTGAATTTTCATGTACATATACATATGAAAGTATCTCCTTTGTACAAACTCAGAACTCTGGAGTCCTACTTCTGTAACCAAAAAGTTAGGTCCCTCCAGAAGTTTCTGAAGTACAATATCCTACAGCACCAGGAAGCATGATGCAGTTCAACTGGAGGGTCACAGTTCTCCTCCTCCTACATATTCTGTATGGTACTGTATGTATAATGTAGCAGGTTTACTGCATCTATTGGCTAGAGCCAAAAGTGAGGAGAATCAAAAGCATCTCCCTATAATTGTTCTATAAGAACAATTTATTGCTGCCACAGTAGTATAGGTATTAAATGTTGGGAAATATAGCATTGAGATAATATATATAACTATGTTTAGGGATAATTGTGTTTAATTTCTAAATTGTGCTGCAAGAAATGGACTGACAAAGCAATAATGTCCTTAAATCCATTGGTTTTACAGTCTCCAAAGAGAGAGAAATAACTTTAATTTGCCCAACATCATTTCCAGTTTTATATCACACCATTGTTTCTGGCTTGGATGTCTTCTTGTGCTTTGAGAATTAAAAAAAAAAATGTAATTGCATTTCCAAAAATTTAAATGCCTCAACTTGCAATTCAGTGAATTCATAGTGGGGTTCTGGGTTCATTTGTTTGTGAAGTTTGCAGAGAACTTTATTAAAAAGAATAAATTTCCATAAAAACTGCTACTATAGCACTCATTTAGTTAGCATTTGCTGGGGAGAAAGGTTTGTTGAGGCATTTGGGTGACATCAGATGGTTTGGACAACTGAGGGTCAAGAAACATGTTGATCAGCCCTGAGCAGAGATTATCTGTGCTCCTGCAAGCATGCTGATACTTCCCTGTTTTGCGTGGATGTTCCCATTTTGGCTGAGCCAATACATTACTACGGTAATAATGCAAATGGATGTGCTAGCATATATCTGTTGTGTAACAGTAGGGAGGATGTTGGGCTAGGAAGGTCTAGTTTCAATTTCCCATTCAGCCATTGAACTCACTGGGGACATAACAGCAGTGATAGAAAAGGGGATGGACAAACCTGAATTTTTTGTGGCAATGCTGAATTACTGTAATTTTAATTTCAGTATATGTCATTGTAAACCTTGCAGCTAATATATTCAGTATGAAATCATCCCAAAACTCAGCAGGCATATAAACGGATCTCGACTTTGATAACCATTTTCATAAAATCGCTAGCCACAGAGCTTATGTCAGATGTTATGTCAAGAGCAGCTTCTTCCTGGATGCAAAAAACTTCACATAAATCTTCTTAAGAGTTTGGTGGCAAATCAAACAAGGCTGTTTTAACATTTGACCTCTTTGGGCAAAATAAACCTTGTCTTACAAAATAAAGCTAAGCATGCTTGGTTAATTAACTCATCTCAATGCAAGGTTTTGCTTCACTGAGTGAACTTCAGGAATGCAGCTTCAGGGGAATCTTGAAGTGGGTAGAATAGTATTCTATAGGGCTAAACCAGAGCGATCTGAGGTTCCTTGCTAACTAAGACTTCTTTCATACTGTTAAATATAGATTTATCTCAAGTATTAAATGTCTTGGTCTCCAACATTATTTCCCCACAGCTTCTATTTAACATTAGATCTCTGCTGCCTAGATGACCTTCAGCAATATTTCAAGAAAGTCTGGCAAGGAATTCAAATGACTTTATGCTCGATCTCTTGCATGATTTTGGAAGTCTGCTCAATATTATGAAAGGTAATACAAATTTTCATATAATCCATTGACATCATATAAAATAGAAGATTAGGTTGAGTTTTCCACTGAAACTTTAGTATTTGTTATTGCTATGTATTTCTTCCTCTAGTCAAAACTTATTCTACCATTTTAAGAATGTACAGTGTTAATCAATGCTTATGAAACTTCCAGTGGTTTTTTTACTATGCATATAATCCACTTCTTGTCATCTTAACTATAATGCAATAAAATTATTTTCAGCAAGCAGTGCTGAAGTTTTCTTTTCTTTTCCAGGATATGTGACCAGAAATTATGCATTCTAAGGCAAGTGAAGTCTAGAGATGGGTGGAAAATTTTCCATTCTTTACCCCTCCGTCCTTTAGTATTAAGAGTCTCACCTTTAAATATTAACTTCTACTCCTCATATCTAGCTATGGATTAGGATCGTATGGGATGTGGTTCCCCAAGGCTTTTTTCTATACACTGTCCAGTCCTTCAAAGACAAAAGAGATAGGAGGTACCCATGTTCACTAATATCTTGCCTCACTGAATGAAACAAATCTGTTTCTAAAACATTCATTCTATGCAAAAAAAAGCTACCAAGTTGTAACCGAAATGAATGGCTTCTGTAGCACTTAAATCTGAATTTTGTTAAAAAATGGAGACAACAGAAGTAGTTTTTTTTCAATGACATTACTATTTAATATAACAAAGCTTTATGCTTGTTTTTCAGTAAAAATAAAAAATAGCCTGAAGAGTTTTCATCATTGGCACAAAGGTAACTACATTTTCTTGTGTGACAGTCTGGCTTTAATAAAATAACCAGACTTAAAAGAAATAGTATGAGCCTTCCTTCCTTCATTTTTTTTTTAAATAAAGGACTTATTACAAAAAAGAGAAGTTGTTTATTGGCAACTCAATTAATAAAAAAATTCCATTGAAACAAACAAACAAAAATCCTCCCTATTCTGTAAGTTCTCTTTACTGATAAACAAAGAAATATCACTTTTTCAGTGTATCTCCTAAGAAACTAATGGGGGGGGGGGGCAGAGAGGGCCAAGTGAGAAGTTATTAGCAATATATTTATAATTTTAATGTTCTTTTTATAATAATAATAATAATTCCAGAACAGAGTTGTTCTTTCTTGTTGGTTCATTTAGAAAGAGGTACAACTTGAGCCAGTAGTAAAGTCAGTAAACAAAAATTTTACTGAAATAGTTCAATAACACAGATACGGGATTTTTGTCTTAAGTGTAAAGCTAATGTCATACATGAGAAAAATGGACAGAACTTTTCCCCTCCCCCCAGACTAATATGGATACAATAAATATGAAGTTGTACATAACTGAATCTGTACATACAAACTTCGCCCCACAGCCATAAAAATTTACATTTAACAGTGCAACATATAATTTAATCATTTCATTTGACATAAGATTTTGTTTTACTTACGAAACAAAACTACTCAGGTTTAATATACATATAATATATAATTTTGACAATCTGTACAGTTTCCTAAACATAAAACACAAAAAAGGCACAATTGTCTATACAACATGTACAAAAAATGGCTGGAGCTGACAAGAAACAACAATTATTGGTCAAGAGTTCATGATTGCACGAAGATTAGTAATGAGTTTGTGTCAGAAAATATGTGCTTTAAGTAAAAGGGAGGTTTGCAAAGAAACCCAGTAAGTGTTACTTTAAAAAAACATACACACAAAACAAAACACGCGCGCCCCCATACACAACCCAACATGAAACCAAAACACCCTAGGTTGCAATTACTAGTCTATCCTCATCATCACTGCTCCCATCACTAAGGTCCACTTTTGGCAGCCTTTTTGGCCAATGGAATTCTTTATCCTGAGGGACTGTCTGATGTCCGGGGGAACTGGATAAAATGTCTGAATTCACCTTTGCAGGAGGCTCTGACCCAGATGCCTGTCCCACCTGAACAGAACTAATATTGCACTTTGGTTTTATGGGACTCTCTGAGTCAGGATTTTCAGAGTCCGGGTTATCCGGGCTGTCGTGCTGTCGATATTCCTTTGCAGGAGCCACTTCCAGTAGATTTTCGATGCTGTACCGCTTGTCAGCAGGCGCCTTCTGAGGAGATAGAGCACTGGCAATCTGAGCAGGGTCCGGAGTAGCTAAGCTCCCAGAACCCTGATCTGGGAACGTTTCACAAGTGTTATTCCTGGAGGCTGGTGGTTCTACGATCCCCTGATCATCTGCAGTCCTAGGGCTCACCGGAGGAACTAAAGTTGGCAGTGCTATGTTTAAAATTTGCAGGCCTGGAATGTGTGCCTGAGGGCTAGAGTTGCTCTGAGAGGAAGGGTTTGCAGTCAGCACTTGTAACCCTACGGCATTGAGCGTTAATCCCGAATGATGTATCTGTGGTGCAATGCTGGTGCCGGCCAGGCCTAAGATATTCACCGTTTCCATGCTCAGGGATGGAAGAGGCTGCAGGGCTGGTGCACTTAGACTCTGGATGCCTGGCACATTAATTTGGCCTATAGGGATACAGGGAACCACACTGTTCACTTCTGCAACACCAAGGTGATTTGCAGTGCCAGAGACTGCACAGGCTGGATCGCCAAGAGCGCTTGTAGTTCGGTGGATCACGCTAACAGCAGGAATAGTGAGCTGTACTGGCCCAGCTGGAATGGGTAGAAAAGTAGAGTATGTGGCCAAGCCAGCAGGTACCACATGGATTCCCCCCACTGGAACCACTCCATAGGGACTTTTAGTTTGTTGTTGAGAATGCAAGGGGAGGTGGCTAAACAGATGAGTCTGGGGAGGTGCCAATTTCATGGTTTGTTGATGTTCCCCATGCTTTTGCTCTTGGATCTCTGCAAAAGGGGATGCCATTGAAGGAACGACAACTGTAGTTTGTGTACTCCGGTCTATGGGCACAGAAGGAAGTCTTGTAGAAACTGTGCTCTGCACAAGAAAAGAGAAAGCAAGAGAAAGGTAATTATGTTAATAATTGTTAAGTATGCATCTGCTAGGCTGAAATGTATGGAATTTGATTCAGTTGAGAAACCTGGGTTTTAGTTTTTCAATGTTTTAGACTAAAAACATGGGTGGAGTTCTTGGTCATTTTCTTTCAAATTAATTTTGAGAAGCCCAGAATATCTTTTCTGTTTCTATACTTGACACATGTCAAGAATTCTATTTAGAGCGCTAAATATTCTAATTTCTTAGTGAAAATGTTACAGCATTAACTAGGACATATTATTTCATCTGAAGAATTATCAAGGCCATATGGCCTTGTGGTGGTGTTAAACATAATCTTATGATATTTTCTACTGGTACCACTGGCAACATCTGTCCAGATTCCAGCACTGTTTAGGCATTCAAAAACCAAAGCAATCACAACATGAACACTTCAATTAAATCCCTCTCTCTGCTGATGAATGAAGTTGGCTTCTCTACAGGCAGCTGCACATCCAACGTAGAAAGTGCCATGGAACTGAACAGAACAACTGCCCAATGCTATCTGAACCTGAAAATAAGATTTTAACACTTTAATATTAAAATCAGGCCAAACGTGGATTTAAAATGGGCCTGATAATTAATTTAATCAATAACAACAACAAGAAGTTTTATTTATTAAATTTAGAAGCTGTCCGACTTCAGAACAACTCTGGGCAGCTTACACTTAAAAAAAAACAGAGAACAGTAAGAAAAAGGATCATATGCGTCCAGGCAAACCACATTCCATAAACATAACTGAAGGTGCTTTGCAACCACCCTACCCTAAGGCCTTGGAGAGCAGCCAAGTTACAGAACGTCATCAGGGTGGGAACCACGTGGATCTCTGGAGGAATATCATTCCAGAGGGCACGCACAGTGACAGTGAAGGCATGTTTTGTGGGTCCCAATAGATGGCATTGTTTGATTGAGGGGACTTGGAATGCACTAATTCTGACTGATATTCTCAGATGGGTAAAAACCATGGGAGACAGATGGTCCCTCAAATAAAGTGGCCCTGTGCCATGAAGGGCATTATAGGTGATAACCAGCACCTTGAATTGCACCCAAATAGCCTTGTTTTAAAGCATCTTGCTAAATAGGGGTCATTAGCAACTGGGTGACAGATTTTTTTGTATTCAGTCCAAAGAAGGCTGAAGGACCTTAAGAAGGACCTGCAAAATTTGTTACCTTGAAGAGGGCAGCAAAGTACACATCTAGGTGAGTTGAAGAAGTGCTTAATCTCTTTCAAAACACTGTTAAAACCCAAAATGGACCAAAGTCAAGAAAACAAGGTTCCTCCAACACAGTGGCCAGATCCTCAGTTCACAATAACTGAATCTGATGTAAAACCAGACTAGATGGTGTTCTAGACAACCTAACATGGAAGCTTGCTATTATTATCACTGTCACAAAAGAAGCAAAGTAACCAACTTCTGTAACTGTTATGAGTCTTACAGCAACTGCTTTTCAGATCCTTCTGAAAACCAGGGAGCTAACCAGGTTTATGTTGCAGGAGAAAATGTTTGGCAAATATGTCTTTAGTCCTATCTTATACACCATTCCATAGACTAAAGTTTAGACATAAACACCAGTGATGCTCAAAGCATTCAGAATTCTTCAGATTGGTCTTAATTGGTCCACTAGCTCTGCAGAAAAAACCAATTTCTACTATGAACCATAACAGAAATGAAGGCACCTCCCTTGGTTCCCCATTTTAAAATCATTCACATCCAGGCAGTAGAATATACCAAGTCCAGAATATCATATACAAAGACCTCAGTTGGACCCACAAAGCAACTCTAATGTGAATATGGAAACTGTAGGATTCTCCAGTCCTATGTATCCAAATTCCTCAACTAGGTTTGACAGAGAAACTGGAAACAAGATTTTCTGTACTCCTGGTGAATATAACTTGATAACTTCCATTCTCAATTCAGCTATTAGAGTAATGATGCAAATCAGTGCATATCAGTGAAACATTTTCAAAAATAAATCCCATGCATTGCACCAAAGACCCATAACATGTAATCTAATCCTCCAATTTTGTTGTGATGAATTTTCAAATACTGGAAGTGTTTTTTTAAATGCCCAGGTCAGCAACGTCCAAGAAAAGCAAAATTTTGCCAATAAAACAATAAGCACTGTCTGCTTTCCCTGCAATAAAATTCTGGAATTAAAAAACCCTTCCTCTCACCTTCAAAGTTGGTGTCGTGCTAATAGGAGTGGCGCTTCTTAATATTTCTTCTGTACTTGGGAAGTCCACATACATCTGATGACACGGTGACCTATGAAGTGTTTCTGAAGGGACAGTAGGCTCTGTGCTCGTTGCTCTGTCTTGCATGCTCTCTTTTTTTGCTTCTCTGGAAATAGCTGCTCCCAGTGGCCCTGAGTTCCTGCAGTCTGACTGCACTGTACTAAGTACTGTCATTTTTGTGAGAAGTGCTTTTGGCAGGCCATCCACAGAATCTGTGTGAACCCCAGCAAAACAGTCTGCAGCTCTAATTTCTTCATCAGCACTTGAAATCTCATGAGAAGCATTTCTTGAGGGGTGATGCTGTGGACTGGCTGAAACAGAGGGAGTAGCAGATAAAACTGATTCAGCTTGGCTATCTTCATCATCATCTTCATTATCATTGTCTTCATCCTCTGGCCCATCTGAATCCTCTGCATCAAATCCAGACCGTTCATAATTTAGCCGTTGCTTTTCACCTATGAAAGAGAACAAAATTAAATTCCCATCTAACAGCCCAGCAATTCAAAGGAGACTCTTTGCATTGCGTTTACTTTCCTTTTCTGAACCTTTACTTCGTGCAAATAGAATGGAAGTACATGCAGAAATCCTTGGAAAATATGAAACCTCCCCCTGTCCCACCCAAAAGGTAACACCTTGAACAGAAGGACTTTAGAATGGCCGATTCCATAACTGGTGGAAGGTGTGGTTATGCATTCATGGGAGAAGCATTCAAACTTGTTTACAAGGGGAGCAGTCAAACATGCAATATGCCCCTCTCAGATACGGCACATCACATTTCAGTTTTAATCAACCAACCGTTTTGTAGGCTCACTAAGCATTACTAAGATTCTAACAAAGCCCTATGAAAGGAAAGTTTAAACAATGTAACTAGCCTTTTTAACGGTTTCCAGAGGGGTGGCCATGGTAGTCTTTTTCAGTAGAAAAAGAAAGAAACGTGCTATTTTTAAAAATCCAGCAAATTTACTCCTTCATTGGCTTTATACTTACTTATTTTATTTTTACGCTACTTTTTCACTCAAAGATTATGGTCTGTTTTCATCAGATTTATAGAGAATGTTCCTGTGAGAGAGTTGATGAGGTATTATACAATACTTGGAAGCTTTTTATTAGAGCAATGCAGGGCTTCACATACAGAGACCAAAAGATGCTTTAGAACACACAAGGGCATGAATGCAGGCCTCTCTGCAATTTCTTAAACTACAGGGGTCTTTTCCTGGGATTGGGCAAGCAATCATAACATAGCATACCTAGCTCACTGTTGGTGTTAAATTAACATCAGCAGTATAAGAAGAGAACAGGCTGTATTAGTTAAGAATTTGTACAATAATTTAATAATTATTATAGTAGTGCTGGAGGAGGAGGAGGAGGAGGAGGAGGAGAAATAATAACAACTAATAATAATGGAAGTTGGCATGAGACAATCTAAAAGCACCAGCTTCCAGCCAAATCTATTTTCCAAGAATGCCTCTAGATCTCACTTTGCCTCATATACAATTTCTGGCAATTAAAAATGATGGGTGCCTACCTGTCCAGGAAAAAAAAAAAAAAGTAAGATAGAGTGGTAGGGGGCATTTCCTGAGATTAGAGAAGATGCTGGAGCGTAACCTTTGTGTACAGCTTCAGATTAGTAGTATTCTGCAAGTGTTAGGTTCACTGCACAATCTTTCTTCCCCATAGCAGTTATTTTGTTAGCATCCCTCTATGCTCTCAAAATTCCTAATAGTTTTATCACTTAAAAATACATTTAAAAAAAGAGAAGTAAGCAAGCTCTTAACATTTGTTCTTCCTTACAGCTATGAAGTTTTGGTCATACAACAGAAAACAGTTAGCTTGCTCTCTAATAGAAAGAGATCATAAATATCAACACAATCAAGTCATAGTTCAATAATTTTTCAACTAGAATTTAAGAAATTTAATAGCAATTCACTTTGCCTGGTACATTGGTGGAGGGAAACTAACAAAATGTTATCACTATTAATATGAGAACTCAAGTCTAGTTAGTGTGTTGTTTAGCCTTTATTATCAATTATAGAAATCACACATTTTTATATCCCCCCCAAAATCAAAATCTTGCTTTATCAATTGGGAAAGGGAACCTGAAGAACTTTGTCTTCTTCTAAACCATCAACCCTGCAGCACATATTACTACTGTTTTTTTTCTTCCCCTCTTTCCTCCTCAAGGTCACTCCTGTAACAAGACTTGGGTAGAGTATATGAGATGAGCAAAGGGAAACTTCTATAGCATAAATGAAATTTACTTGTATGATGCTGGATACAGCAGTTAATTAAATATATAGATTCAGTTACAGATTGATTGATTGATTGATTTATCATATTTGCATAGCCACCCATCTCACAAGAGAGCAACTCTGGGTGGCATACAACACTCAATTAAAAAGAACCAATAAATACATATAAAAAGGATTAAATTGTTTAGATGTTTAGTAGATACCATCTAATATACATGTAGGCATTAGGTCTGGATTGGATCCTGTACCAGATCAGGTTGATATTGAGGGATTTCAGAGATGTCCAAATCAATGTTGGATTCCTAGAAATTAACTCAATTTGCTAGTGACTCAGAATTCAGAATGATGACATGAGTATATTTCTGCCCAATTTCTCCACGTGAGTGGGAAAAGAAAATGTAGTTTTGCAGCTAACGTGCTAGCTTTTAATCACCCTGCATAGTTTTACCAGGAGTATCTAATCCTGGAGGTAAGGGGGGGGGGGAGGAATATTCAAGTCATATATTACTGAACATTTCAAGTTTTCAGGACTGTTTGTTAATGTGCTCTCCTGGAAGCAAGAATATGATGAGGTTCACTGAAGGGTATTAATTCATTCGTTCGTTCGTTTATTCATTTAGCATGGCCACCCATCTCACAAAAAAGTGACTCTGGGTGGCATACAACACTTAATTAAAGAATCAATAAATATATAAAAACATTCATTATAAAAACTATAAAAGCACAAGAACAAGAGAGGTTGATGTTAGCCACAGTAAGGGAGCTTATCGCAAGATCTCCCTGGTTCTCTGGGATCCTCAAGCCTGATGATATTGCCAGGTCTTGTGGGACTTGTGGAATGTTAAGAAGGATGGAGCTAACCTCGCTTCCCAGGGTGGGGGGTGGGGTGGGGTGGGGACAAGATTCCATAAGGCGGGCACCATGGCAGAGAAGGCCTGCCTCCTGAGACCCGCAGCATGCCTTCTCTGCCAGACCTGATTGGACAGGCAGATGGAATTGGGGAGAGGCGATCCCTCAGATAGCCCGGCCCCATGCCATAAAGGGCTTTAAAGGTTAAAACCAGCACCCTGAATTGGATCCAGAAGCAAACTGACAACCAGTGCAGCTTAAGGAGCAGAGGTATAATGTGTGCCATTCTAGGGGCACACATAACCGCCCATGCCACTGCATTTGCACCAGTTGGAGCTTCTGGATATTCTTCAAGGGCAGCCCCATGTATAGCACATTATAGAAGTCCAATCAGGAGGTGACTGAGCAGAGCCCCCCAAACCAGGAACAGGCACAACTGGCTCACAACACGAAGCTGTGCAACAGTCCTCCTAGCCACAACTGCCAGCTACTCTTTGAGCTGGAGTCTTCAGTCCAAGAGGACCCCCAGATTGTGCACAGGGTCTGTCTGAGGCAGTGCTACCCTGTCCAGAACCGAAAATGGCATAGCCCTAAAACCAAAGGCCTCAAAACCAAAAGCCACTTAGTCTTGCCAGGGTTCAGCTGAAGCCTGTTGTTCTCCATCCAGAGCTTCACAGCTCCACAAGCCCTAAATTGTCCATCAAATCAAATAAAACTTTTGGTAATTTGACTTGAGTGATTTTAATATTTTTCTCAGAAATTCTATCCAGTTGTGGGGAGATCACACCATCCCAATCCCCCCTCAAACATCAATTTTCATAAGAGAAACCTATTAGTCTCTTCATAAGTTCTTTATAAAACAGTACTTTATCCTCATTTGGGGCATAAATTCCCAATATCAGAGTCCTAACCCCATGCAAATTAACTTCCACCCCAACAAATCCAACATGCTCATCAGTCAATACAAGTTCTGGTTTTAGTTGGGGATTTAATTAAAAAACAATTATTTTGAAAAGAGTTCCTTTTTTTTTTTTTAGCTCCTGCTGAAATAAATTCTTCACCCAAATTTTTATAAATCAAATAGTTTATGTCCTTTTTTCTAATATGTGTCTCCTGTAGGCAAATTATATCTTATTTTAATTTTTTCAAATAATGATTTTCTTTCTCTTTTGAGGAGCATTTGATCCATTTATATTCCACGTTAAACATTTGTAATCCATAATCACATGACTGTGGCTCACTGCACCAAGTGACCATGGGAATGGTGCAACAGCCAGAACTCCGAGGACCAGTCATAAGTCCCCCTCGTTCAGTGCCATCGTAACTTTGAATGGCCACTGAACAAGTGGTCATAACCTGAGGACTACCTGTAATAAACAATGCCATTTGTTAAATTCTCAGTGATCAAGCTGGGAGAAAAAGTATAGATTCCATACAGCTGAGGAACTGCTATTGATTGTTCTCAAATTCATTCTGAAACTCTGAATCATATGAAATTATATTAATACAAACATTTAACAATACAAATAATCAATAAACAGTTACTTTTGAGAATAAAGATTATTCTCTGCATGCTCCAGTACTGAGTAACAACAAATGGGAGATGCTTACCTTGCTAAAGATATAATCACTAAGGTCTGTAAGCAGCTGCTAATAATGTGGTTAGAAGCCTTTTCTTCCCTTTTCCCTAATAAAATAGTTTTTAGGAGTTGCACTAAAAGGCTTTCTTAATACCATCAACACTAACTTTAAACATTAGAGTTGGTGGAAGTGATAAATGTTGAAGAAATGATATAAAATGGGACAAAGCAACTGTTATTTCTATACTGTACCTTACCTAATATTTTTCTATTTGGAATTGGAACTGTAATTCTATTCTACCAAGTTATTTCCATAACCTCCCCAAATTGTACTCTCTTATCATTTTGAAAATACCTAATATAACAGAAATGAACTTTCAGTTTGATTACTTTAATCATAAATTACTATTAAATAAAAAAACTTTATGAATAATTGAAAATAAGATTTACAACAATCAAGGACATTTCAGCTATATTTTGATAAAATATAGTTATTTAAAGTAACAGTGAATCTATGTGCAAAGATCCAAATATTTTATTTTTATTTATGTGTAGAATACCATATGCACAACACATTAATGATGATGAAGGCACTTTCAGAACTGCAACTTACCACCTACAGTAGTGATAGCAAATACGAACACTTTCCTTATTATGGGACATAAAGTTACAGAGAAAGTACAGTAATACCAAATTTAAATAAATGTAAATAACATAGTATGTCTGTGCATGGACTGGTATATGAAAACCTTTGTGATGGGAAGGTTTTCTTATAGAACATATTAGGTTTTCACAATAAGAATCCTTCTCCGTGCAAAAAAGATGTTTTTATACCAATAGGCATTTGTATCTATCACAATTTTAGTTTCACGTTTCCTTATGTAAATTTTAAAAGTCTGCAAATTTGAATTATATTTACATCTGTTTTGTTTTTATTCTTTCTTCCTAATACTGACATCTACTGGGGAAGCTCATATTGGAGCAACTTAAAAGCACCAGAGATTAAAAAGGCTTTGATGTTTATCCTGAAATGATACGGCTTACTAACTGTCAAGCTCCTTTTCATAAAAGTAGTTTAAAGTATTATTCAATGGCTCCCTACTATTGGAGGATCTCTTGTCATCAACCATAAGCTAGAAAATCTATGGATTTTGCCATATTAGTATCTAGGTGGGAAACTGCTTGATAAAATATGCTGCAACTTTCTACAGAAGTTAAAATAGTATGAATTTTTGCTAGGTATTCACAAATATATTTGTATAAAATCAACATCTTGGAGAAGAGTCACATTTTAAATGTTTCTGAGGATCAGAAATGGAAAGTGACCTGAAACTAGTCCTGAACGTGCTTTTATGGAAATTCCATGTAATTCAACACAACCTTTTTCCAAACAAATGAATTTGGGAATGGGCATTTGTTATCTAAATGGAATGTGCAATGAAAACTTGGGCAAGCACTGTGAAAAATGATATGCCTCAGTTGTACTATATCACGCTGAATGGTTCACCTGGTCTGACAGCTTAGCTCAGAAGCCAGCATTCCAAACATATTAACCTTATATTTTGGGTGGGAAGAACATTCTTTAGATCAAGAGATGAAAGATGCAAGGGTGATTTGGAACATAAAAGGGAAACTAAGTGGTATTCACTAATACCCAAATGATAGTGAATCTGAAACCAGAAAACACTGCCACAATTTACCAACCCTCCTGTTGTAAATCCTCCAATCATTTACGAGCAAGTCTCACAAAACCAAATTGAAACTATATAATAACTTTGATAGAAACTCCACACATTTTTACTGACCAATAATGGCTTTTCTAACAAAAACATTCTGGTTCTTCCTTTCACTCAAAAACTGTCCAACCTCATTAAAATTATTATCCTCCTTTAAGATATACCAAGCAAGAGACATTCAAGGATGAAGATGATCCTGAAGATTCACAGGATGGTTTAGATTTCTGTCTGGGCATTAACCTTAATATTTTCCTGTCAATTCTTATGCAACAGATAACAAATAATGAAAAAGGGCTAGGAAAAAAAATCCGTATATTTAACAGAATTAACACTATTAACAAATTCATAATCTATGCTGAGGAAGGACTGTAGAAGGCTAAATTGCAATTATGTTCACTAAAAATACAGGCTACAATCCAGATATCAATCTGTTGGCTGCAGACAAAAAGCCAAAAGCCATTCCTTGGCATATTATGGGAAGGCACTACCTATGATTGAAAGTTTCACTGGCCAGGTTGAGGCCATCATGTTCTGTTGTCATGCTTATCAATTTTCTAAAACGCTTGAAATATTTTAGCTCATCAACCTGAGCAGCTTCAGGGGTTAGACCTGGAACCAAAATATGAATTCTAAACTGTATCTTCCTTAATATATATTCAAAAACTATCCTTAGGTATTCTGGGAGGAGGCTTACTCCACAAGCAGTGCATTTTATTGAACAGAATACTCTCCAGTTTTCACAAGATTGCCTGATTTTCAATACATTGCACAATCTTATATTTTTAAATCTCGGAATTCAGGGGTCATCCCAGTTCCAAACATAACAGCTAAATGGCATATATACATACATCCTATTACACTTACTATAGATAATAAATACTTACACATGAAGTAGTACAATAAGGAAAGAATATCATATAGTGGGGTGGGGGGTGCAGTTTTCTAACATACTATTCTCCTGCTAGGTTAGTTCTATATTAAAAGTTACTTTTTTTAAAAAAGAAAAGAAAAGAGGATATTCAAAACTTTTAACTAATTAATTAAAACAGTTCAGCCTAGTGACTCTGGGTGGCTAACAATACATAAAAATATAAAATAGAACAGAGATGAAATTTGGTTTATTATTGCATCTTTGAACATCCAAAATAATGGAAAGGAAGAGATAGGGTAGAATTCATCATGCCTGTAACAATGGTTTGGGCCTTTTCACTGATTTTCGGATTCTTCAATTTGACAGGTAGCAATTTGAATTTGAGTGTTATGAGCATTCTCAGCTGCTATTTCTGTTGTTTTTAATTTTTATGGTTTTTATTGTTTTTACTCTGTTTTAATTGTTAGCTGTCCGGAGTCATGTTTATCAGATAGGCAGCCATGTACATTTATTAATTAAATAAATAAATCTCAAGCTCTAGCTTTGCAGCTGCATATTTCATTATTTTCCATTGAATCACAATCCGGTCACCTCTGTCTAATATGCTCTATCCTCTGATTCAGATTAGGATCGCAAAATAGTCATCTTATTGTCAGTCACAATTAAGCTGGAATTAAATTCCATTTTAAGTGGACTTAATTTATTCAAGTTTGATTAAATGGAGGCTTGTGAGATTTCAAAACCATTTTCCAATCTTATCACTTAGAAAAATTTGGTGAGTGAACAGAATTTCAGAAGTGTACCACTTGAGGTGCACTGAATGGCTTGGATATGGCCCCCAGAGACTCTGCAAAGTATCTGAAATGCTTCTTTCATGAAAGTAGCTGAATTAAAGGTTTAGCAGAAAAAGGGAAATATTTAAGGGGGAAAATACCACAACCACAAATATATGATTAAAATTTTAAGAATTATGAAAACCTTTACCGTAGTCTTCTATATCTTGATCATCTATTAATCCCACTGAGACTCCCAAATCCATACACTTCTTGCTATGTGCTTTGGACTTCATATGCTTTGTCAAGTTTCCTAAAAGAAAAATCAAAACAAAACTAATAATGCAATGTTTTACTCTTAAAAACGAATACATAGCAGCACAGGATCATGACAATAAGCATGCCAGTCATCACATGTTTCATGTGGGACATGATGTTACGGTATGTGATAGCCTTACAATAAATTTGAGAAATATAGGAAGTCAATACATTACCTTTGCTCCCAAATTTTAACATCATTTTTTTGATACTCCTAGACTAAGCAAAATAATGTTGGGCTTACTAAATATAAAAGTAGATAAGAAGGCAATGGCAAACTATCTCTATCTTGTTGCCAAGAAAACTATATATCTGTGAAATCATCAGGTGTTGAGCTTGGTTTGAAGGAGACTGTTGCTGATTTTATGAAATTTGCCATTCCATTCACATTTTTGCAGTACTTCCTCTTCTGCACAATAATTAGATTTATCCAAAGTTGCAGCAAGCCTTGTCATAATTAAAAGAACCAATCTTATAATAGCATGCAATAGTTTTTCTTCTATAGTTACATAAAATTTGAACTTTATATTTGCATTGCCCTTAATTAAAATAAGCAATAAAATAAACCAATTTGTTAATGCTATGAGGAAGCAGAATTATACCAAACTTTGATGTGAATGTCATCTTACTTTTATATAAATTATAAAAAGTTAATTTATTTTTTAAATATCTAGACTTACAATGGAACAAACAGACACTAGCATGCCCCTAACACAGTGCTTGTTAAATTTGTTCAGAGATTATTCAGACTAAGAACAATGAGATTTAATTCAGTATTTTGGGCGCACAAATGGAATCAAAATGTTCTGTCATTTTTCTTATAAACCCTTTACTATAGTAACTCCTTATAAAAAGCAAAAGAAACAATAGCTTACCCAAATTAGCACAATTATGTTTTCAATTCTGAGCTAACCCTGGATTAACTGCAAGAATTAAAATTGCAAAATCAATATCATTCTAGGGAATGTCTGCCTGATAAATGCCTGTACCACCAATTATATACAGGATGTGTTCTCAAAAGAAGCAAATACCTTCTGCACCCAAAATTCCTCCTAGGTGTTTTGGCAGGCAAGGAGATTACTATTCTTACTTAAGTAACAGACATGGCACATTACAAATTCTTTTGAATTTATCATAGCTTTATAACAACTTTCCAAATCTTGATTTGAAGCAACAACTTTAAAAATTATGAAAATCTTCAAAGTCTATATAGTTTATCATTTATATAGTCTATACAGTTTATAGAAAGTCTTCTATACCTTGATCATCTATTAACGTAAGTCTGATGTGTCAAGCCAGAAAAGCATCTGCTAATAGTCTGGGGATGGAGGGGACTCAAAACAATTATCCATGAACAACTGAACTACCTTTAGTCTTGAAGGAGAAATTGCAGTAATTGCAATGATATGGACGGACATCTGTGTGTGTGCGAATATGTTTCTTCAACATACTGGGCTTTTTACAGCGTATCCCACATTCTTCACATATATATTTTCCTCTTCCTCTCCCACGAACATAGACATATTCTTCATTTGATTTATATCTAATTTAGATGAGACAGAAAAATAATCTAATATGAGCAATAGAATTATGGGCATAAATGTTATGCAAGGAATTTGGAAAGCACTTGAAATAGACATCAGTTCATCAATTCTGCTGTTTTAATGTTTCAAAAATTCATTTTTTAAATTACAGTTTGAAAACGTGAGAATTGCAGCCCAGCACTACAGTCGGGTAAGAAAATGATAAACTTGGAGTGTCAGGAAACATCCTAGAGCAGCGTTTTTCAAACTTGGCAACTTTAAGATGTGTGGACTTCAACTCCCAGAATTCACCAGTCTGCATACTAGGAGTTAAACTCCACACAACTAAAAGTTGCCAAGTTTAAAAAACACTGTTCTAGACTATTTGAGGGGAAAGCATAGGGTGGTATTTTGCTAGCAAATTCTGTGTGTGTATGTGTTTTTCCTGGACATCAGAGTTTATTTTTAATGAAATGAATAGTTTGTTATAGGATTCTGAACATTGGAATCAGACTTCTCTACTGCCCAGTTACCCATTTCTGAATTTCATCAGTCTTGCCTTCTGTGAGACTGATATTGAAGTAGAAAACTGTGGTATCAGAAGTATGGTTTTGAATGTGGTTAAGGGTTTACCATGGGATTACCAACCCATTTTATGGGTTACATAAGATGTGATTTATGTAATTTCAACCTTCTGCAAAGGTTTCCATATGCTACATCTAAAGTGCACAAAAACAGATATTATGTGCACAGTGCGATGTCATATAGCGCATGGGTGAATACCTGATTTAATGCAAAAATTGCATTATGCAAGCTTTCTGGAATGAAACAGTTATTTAAATTTGGAAGGTCTGTGTTTATACTGAACTCAGTTTGAAGAATTAAGCAAGAAAATACAATAGAAAAAGGGAAAACAGAGTTAAGATTAAGTGCTGAGCCAACTGAGAAAAAAGATAGCAAATAATTTAGAAAAACAGGATGCTAGACCAACCAAATTACCAAAACCATTAAAATTTAGCGATAACCCCTCAGTCTAATCATAATCCCCACAATGCATACAAATTCTATTTCACAAAACATGGTGGAATAATCAGATTTCAGTTCAAAATAATCAATAAAAAGTTACAGCACTCCAAGGAAAAAAATAATACTCACCCTCCATCAAATATTTTAACTCTTCTTGGCTCACTTTTGGCTGTGTTCTCAATATCTTGATCAGTACTTAGTTCAGAGTTTTCTTTATTGCTGAATTTCCTTGCTGCCTTTTGTTTAACTAATGCCTGCTGAAATAAATGTAAATCAACACTTATAAATTTAATTAGCAGATTAGTAATATTTGTTAATATAGAAATCAAATCTTACCACTTCAGGCAAAATTATTCGATCAGTAGGGCATAACTTAGTTTCATTTGTGCAGCTATTATTAACCAATTCAAAATGCATATAGACTTGTACAAATAAGCTGCTTTTACATTTTGATTTTAAGATGCCTTGTTGATGTGACTGACAGATCCATCAATGTCAGCTATCAGACTGCTTTCCTAAGCAACACACAATTTCTATATAAAACTGGAAATAATTATGTTTAATTCAAATTATAGGATTAACTAGGTGGAAGCACCACTGATTACAATGGGACTGATCATTCATACAATTAGGCACAGAATTATGTCATTACAAGCATGGCTTTTTACGATAATAGAATCTTATGTATATGTGTTATACTCTTTCTATAAGCCTCTGTTGCTATATGTCAGATTTATCACAAAGAAATATGTTACTGAAATTCATCTTCAAGTCTTTCCTATGTACATACAAATTATAAATTTCTATATACAGTTCAAGGCAGGGATGTATCCCATAATTACACATTGTAAAATAGATGTAAAATGTGGGTGTGGAATTCAGTATACTGGAAAATTATTCTTCACATTTCTGGTATTAAAGACTGTCAGAAAAAAACATAAAATTTGTATGGGCTATACCTAGTGATGCTGGATGGGGTAAGTGGAGGATTTCCTCTCCAGAAATCAAAAGATACAACTTCTAGAATTATTTGCCACATTACTAGTAGTGGCCCAATAAATTATGTCAAATATTTTGATCAACTTTTATAACATTCATAGAGATAGGGCAATTCAACTTTTCTTGCAGCAAAACCTATGTATGTATGTATTACTCCTCTTCCTCAGTGCAGTATTTGTGTGTCTGTGTGTCTGTGTGTCTGTGCATGTGTGTACACACACATACATGCACACACATATACTGATTATCATACTGAAGAAAAGAGAAGAAAACCAAATTGTACTTTACCTTCTCTTCCTTCCACAACCCATTTTCCTTCTCTATGATGTCTTTGGTGTATATTTATGCTACTCTTGGAGGATTTTTGATTTAAGAGCTGGATAAAAATGCTACTTAGATATAATGAGTAAAACATATTTAGCTATATCCTTATTCCTAATGATTGTCTATATTGCAGATGGTGTAACACCCACTTCCACTAGGTGCCATGTCTTGGAAACTGAACTCATCCATGCAGCACTTCCAATTCATGTCTCACCCATACATGAATAATGTATTAGTTTTATTAACAACAGGAAAACACCCAGAAATCCTAGCCAGTATAGCCCATGGTGGCTGAGAATTCAGGGAGTTGTATTCCCAACATATCTGGAATATGTTAGATGTTAAATAATACATATTTTTATTTATTGTGCAATTCATCCACAAATATTTACAGTTATACTACCGATAGGAAATTCTGCTGTTCAGTGAAACAATCATTGGCCTAAATATGGAACAGAAGTAAATTTTTACTTGATTCACTACTTTGCTCCGTATTAACTAGATAAAAAAAACCTGAGACTACTGTACTCATAAAATCTTTTGGCTCCTGTATGCAAATCACTGTTGTTAATTATAATACTCATGTGCAGGCATTAAATGAAAACATGTTTTCAAACTAGGCTAATCACATATTAAATATAATTTTTTTGAATTCTGATTTTTTGACAATAACCACATGTGTTCTACCCTGTGCCATTGTATTTATTCATTGTATTTATCCCAACACCTTACAGAGAAACTATTATTGTGTCCATTGTGTCCATTTTAGAAATATCAACTAGAGTACTGGAGCTAGGAAAGAATGCAGTTCAGAAACATGTTAATTCAGGTCTTAATAAGATGCCCATCTGTTCTACTTAAAAGGATAATTCTCTGTTTGATCTGCCATCCTTGTTTCCTCCATCTTGGGTCCATCCAGATATGTGGATTTTAACTTCTAGAATTCCCAGAAATGACCATGCCCAAACTTATAGGGCAACTAGCTTTTGGAAAACCGAGTTATCCAGGCTAGGCTAGCTGAAAGAATGAACCATCAGAAAATGCAGCATATGCAATGAAAATGCATTACAACTAAGACTAAGCTGGAAGCACTCACATTTTAGATAATAATTTTTGTAGTCAGAACAAATCCATTTCTACAGACTTGAGCAGAACTTTTAAAATGGATATTATTTTAATTTATATTGATTTCTTCTTTCTTCTTTTCAGTTTTCTACTGAAATCTTCTAGCCCTCACTGATATCATCATGTACATAATCCTGATAGACTGTAAATTTCACATCTTCGAATTATTCACCACTTAATCCTAATGTGTTTTGATCAGCACAAGGACAGTTCAGGGAAAAGAGAAGCAGCAGTAGTTGACATATGGAAACTGTAACACCAAATATAATCTTTAGAAGACCAATATTCTGGTAGGTAATGTTCTCCTTTTTTTGAAAATACTATACCAGCTCCCTAAAAACAGCCCCAAAATGAAAATGAGAAAATATTTGATACAATTCCTTATTTTTTGGCACTTGAAAGAAGACATCAGCCATAAGAAGGACTGTGTGTTCTTTGCATTACAGGTCAAATGTTTATGTCAAGGAAAACTAAATTCTGCAATCTACATAAACTATGCAATAAACCAGACTGTGTATTCCATTTATTTTATAATTTATTGAGCCAAGAAGCCACATGTTGCTGATGACCTTACCAATGAATCCTTTACATAATCCTATGGAATTACTGTGAAGTAAATCTCACTGAGGAAACTTAGTATTTTTTTTCGCATAATATGCCATCCTGTGCTGGCATAGAGTTCACATACACCAACAACCACATAGTATAGCAAATATAAAGGCAACCCAAAGAATGTTGGTACTGTAGTAACAGAAAAGAACAAAAATTCAAGGATGTATGTGAATGACAAACTTGCCTCGTGTAGATGTTTTTAAATCCAGAATCACAAAGCAATGAAAAAACATGTCACTAGATATTCTATTAACAATATAGATAACTACCATCTATACTTCCAATAATTCTGAGAGTGAGATCTCAAATTACTTAGTTTAGGTGGTCAAAAAGTTCCTTTTCCATAAACCTGAGCCAAGCTTTTTAAAATAAATATTTTATTAATTTATACTGATACTTTCTTCTGTTCTTTTCAATCTTCCACTGAATCCTCTAATCTTACAAAACTAAGGAACATAAATCAATTAACAAGATGAAATGAACAGCTTTGTAATAAATGAAAAAACAACAAATTCCCAGCATGGATATACTTGGACCTGAATACTATTAAAAAGAATTGATACATCTATGTCATTTATATAACTATATATTTTTTAAAAACATACCTTCTTTAAAGTCAGTTGCTTTAAAAGTTGTTATTGCAAATTAATCCTTCAATCAATTATATTTACCTGCACAAACAGTAATTAGCATGTACAGAATTTTTCCAAATAAGGATATCAAACAATGATGCTCACGTCACCCATTTTGTGTAATCTTACTACAGAAATGTTATCGTGGAACAGAAAGAAAAATGAACATATTCAAGTTCTTAATAACAAAATAAAATACCATGTTAACTAAATTGGCAATTAAATTCTTATTTTTCTTTAAAATCCAATTAGATATATATCTCAACTGCACGTGAATTAATCAAGTTTCATGCAGTTAATTTAATCAAGTTTAGAAATTAATTCTGATAAATTATCTGCCCTAAGTATTATTAATAAAAATCACAAAAACTGCTCCAAAAAAGTATGTAACTTCATAATTAGCCCAGGTGGATTTAGATATTTATAAGTAATTATTACCGAAGATTGATGTCTATTACAAAATGTAATTGTAATCCTCTTCTGCATAAAATTAAAATGAAATTGAAGTTATGACAATATTTTTCATTAGAACTGCTTCGTAGAAGAGCTGCAATTAAAAATTCCTATTATTCCTCAAGGGATTTTGTTTCATTTTAATTTTGATTTCAAACCTTTCAGATTTATTATCTGCTATCTTGTTTCATATATAGCAAATAAATATTTTATTTTTATTTTATTTATATATCAAATTTGTCACCACCCATCTCATCAAAAAACAACTCTGGGTGGTTTACAGAAAAGTTAAAATCAATTAAAAGTACAATATAAAATGGTCCTGAATAAATAGAAAATAAATATAATCCAGGAATAGATGTTAATTGGCAAGTAGCTCAGGGAGGGTCATCAGGGTGCCAGCCACCCCCAGAATTGGGTAAGATTCTTGTTGCCCTAGGCAAGCTGGCAGAGCCAGATCTTTAATCCTTTCTGGGAAGCGAGAAGGGTAGGGCCCCATTGCACCTCTGGGGGGAGAATATTCCAAAGGGTGGGGGCAACAGCAGAGAAGGCTCTCCTCCTGGGTCCTGCCAGCCAACGTTCTCTCGCTGACAGGGTCCGTAACATGCCCTCTCTGCCTGACTGGGTGGGATGGGTTGATGTGATGGGGGTGAAACAGTCCCTCAGGTAGAAGAAATATGTCTTCATTTATAGATAATTATAAAAAACTAGGGATAGACAAGGAATGCAAGATAAAAGAATCATGATGGATATTTATGTACACCAAATTTGAAACATTATTTCACTGATACAAAATTAAATTAGACTTCATATCAATTAGGCTAATACCATGCCTCTTTGACACTAAGAAACCAATAGCCAGCATCTCAGTCAATTTTCTCCAGAAATTTGGAAAAAAGTTGGAAACAATTTTTGGCTCCTGATCTACCTCCCTTTTTCCAATTCTTAGATCCCTCACCTCACTTTTTAATGCTGAGAATAAATTTGTTCAATTCAAGGAATAAAGAGAGTTTTGTAGAATTTGGCATTTACTAATGGATAATAATCCTGTGACTAATTATATTATTCAAAAGGAATCACACTTACTGATAATGAGATTCAATAATTTCTTTGAAAAAGGACAGACCATTAGTAATATTTGAAAATGTTAGTTATCTTCAAATAATAGCAAGGGAATCTCATCAAGTTATGTTAAATTTTCACACTAAGCACAATTGAATCTCTCGAAAGTCTTCAAAAAACTCTCTGGAGTAATAATCTGGGTTTCAAATTTGATGAACTTTGCAGAATTCTCTGTTGCATTCTTTGTAAATCTATTTCAACAGGCCATCAAGAATTAAGATAATCCATCGAAGGCATTACACTCTATAAACATTACATTTCTAGATTAGGCTAGCAGGGGTATAAACAAATGGATACATAGCGGCAACTCTGATGGCAACAACCAAAAAATAGGTATGTACATAAAATGGAAAATGTGTTCTGTTTGAAATCTGAAACAAGCACATCACATTCTAAGAATTCTGCTGGATAATTCCAGACTGGATGCAGTTTAGCAGAAACTTGGGAACTTTTTGCTGTTCCAGGTTTTGGTCAAAATAAAAACCACAGAGATCCTAAAGTAAACTTACGGGGTAAGTAGGGAAAGGTTCTCTTTTCCTCCTATCCGTAGCTCCCAGTGTAGCATATCCCATCAGCCTACCCACTCCCATCCTCCCAATGACTTCCATTCCTTCTGCCACTGCTAATGTCCCTGCACAGCATATCTAACCTGTTCTTCTCAGTCCCCTCCCAAATCTCCCTCACCTGACTCCCCTCACTTACCACTGACAAAATATTGGTCCTCCCTATTCTTTCTAGCACCTTCCCTCTTCCCCACAGAATGACAGAATGCCACATTCCAATTATTAATGGGCAGGTTTTTCTCTACTGAGGTTCCTACATTCTGGAGTGTTCTCACACCAGTAGTTCATGTACTGCTATATCTTTAGATACCTGTTGAAGAGCTTCTTCTTTATCCAGGCCTCCCCTGTATGAACATCAAATTAATGTTTTTAAATGTCTGCCCTTGTGTCTCCTTTTCACTGCATTGTTGCTTTTATTTTATAGTTTTTAATGTATATTTTGTAAACTCGTTTAAGATGCCTTTGTACCTCTCTTCCTCTCACATACAACACTCACAAACTTTAGTTGTCATTGTCATGGCATTATCTAAGAAAGATTCCTTAGATCAACAAAGCTAGTCAAGCAATCCCATATCAAGCCATCTAAACCATATGGACCTGGACAAAATCAGTCCACATTAGCCTAAGATTGTCTGCTCAAGACCTGACCCAGACTCCCAGTACAGTTACTCAACCCACATGAATGGTAGTTGAAGTACTCAGTTACAAAAGGGAGCCCCTTTGAAATACAGGTATCCAGGCAGTCCCTGGGTTAAGAACGCCCAGATTACAAAGACCCATAGTTAAAGACGGATCCTATTGTAGCAAAATTTGAGTTGAATACACAATGGTTCAAGTTAATTACACAATACTACTTATACAGTATTATATAATAATACTGTTCTGGCGTACATACAAATTTGACTTAAGGACAGACCTTGGGAATGGAATTCATTCTTAAACTGAGGACTACCTGTACTATTCCTTGACTACAAATTAATAATGAATTTGTACCATATCCAACAGTTGGGTTTCTCTATGGAGAGAGTCCATATTTCAGTTTTACAGATACCTAAATTAGAACTCTTAGCAACATGGATTACGTTTACTATAGTGCATAATCTTACCAGTGATTTATACTGTGTTGACCATGGTTCCTAATATTCATGTTTAGCTTAGAGCTTAATAGCAATTTTTAATCTTTTAAAACAATATAATATATTGTTTGTATCTACAGTGCATTTGGAAAGTATTCAGACCCCCTTCACTTTTTTCAATTTTGTTATGTTGCAGCCTGATACAATCGTTCAAATTAATTTTTTTCCCATTAATCTACACTCAGTGCCCCATAATGACAAAGTGAAAGCAGAATTTTAGAAGTGTCTGCAAATTTATTAAAAAGGAAAAACTGAAATATAACATGTACTTAAGTATTCAGACCCTTTGCTCAGTACTTTGTTGAAGCACCTTTGGCAGCAATTACAGCCTCGAGTCTTTTTCGGTATGACACGACAAGCTTTGCACACCCGGATTGGGGGATTTTCTGCCATTCTTCTTTACAAATCCTCTCAAGCCCAATCAGGTTGGATGGGGACCGTCAGTAGACAACCATTTTCAGGTCTCTCCAGAGATGTTCAATAGGGTTCAAGTCAGAGCTCTGGCTGGGCCACTCTAGGACATTCACAGAGTTGTCCCTAAGCCATTCCTGTGTTGTCTTGGCTGTGTGCTTAGGATTGTTGTCACGTTGGAAGGTGAACCTTTGGCCCAGTCTGAGGTCCTGAGCACTGTGGAACAGGTTTTCATTGAGGATATCTCTGTACTTTGCTCCATTCAGCTTTCCTTCAACCCTGACCAGTCTCCCAGTCCCTGTTGCTGAAAAACACCCCCACAGCATGATGCTGCCACCACCATGCTTCACTGTTGGGATGGTATTGGGCAGGTGATGAGCAGTGCCTGGTTTCCTCCAGACATAACATTTACAATTGAGGCCAAACAGTTCAATCTTGATTTCATCAGAGCAGAGAATCTTGTTCCTCACAGTCTGAGAGTCCTTCAGGTGCTTTTCTGCAAACTCCAAGCGGGCTTTCATGTGTTTTGCACTGAGGAGAGGCTTCTGTCTAGCCACTCTGCCAGAAAGCCTAGATTGGTAGAGGGCTGCCGTGATGGTTGTCCTTCTGGAACTTTGTCCCATCTCCACACAGGATCTCTGGAGCTTAGTCAGAGCAACCATTGGGTTCTTGGTCACCTCTCTTACTGAGGCTTTTCTCCCCCGATTGCTCAGTTTGGCCAGGCAACCAGCTCTTGGAAGAGTCCTGGTTGTGCCAAACTTCTTCCATTTGAAAATTCTGGAGGCTACTGTGCTCTTGGGAACCTTCAGTGCAGCAGAAATTTTTTTATAGCCTTCCCCAGATCTGTGCCTTGCAATAATCCTGTTCCTGAGCTCTGCAGGCAGTTCCTTTGATCTCATGGCTTTTGCTCTGATACAATAAGCATTGTCAGCTGTGAGGCCTTCTATAGAGAGGTGTGTGCCTTTCCAAATCATGTCCAATCAATTTAATTTACCACAGGTGGACTCCAATCAAGGGGTAGAAACAGCTCAGCAACGATCAAGAGAAATGGGAGGCACCTGAGCTAAATTTCAAGTGTTGTTGCAAAGGGTCTGAATACTTATGCTAATGTGATATTTCAGTTTTTTCTTTTTAATAAATTTACAGACATTTCTAAAATTCTGTTTTCACTTTGTCATTATGGGGTACTGAGTGTAGATTAACGAGAAAAAAAATGAATTCAAGCGATTGTACTATCAGGCTGCAACATAACAAAATTGAAGAAAGTGAAGGGGGTCTGAATACTTTCCAAATGCACTGTAACTAGTGATATATTTGAAAACTATAACCTCTATGACTTTTTAAAATTTTTGTTTATTCATTTGTATTTTATTCCATTATCTTTTTCCTTCTTCATTTATTTATATTATTTTTCTTTACATATTTCTTTCAAATGTCGCATAATAGTAAAAAATAAATGAATATAGATATACTACAGAGTAACTCAACTGAATGACTTCAGTATATAATATAAAGTATACTCATTGGGCCCCAGTATAAAGCTCCAGTAATGTCTAGTACTTGTGACCCTGTATGATCAAATACCCTTTCAGCTTGAATATCTGGTATACATTTACTTTTGTGTATCACGTTTTCTCTAGCTGAATGATGGACACTCTCTACAACTTTGACAGGCTTGGTACTGACTCCTTGACTGACTTACTACTCTCTGTGTATCTATCTCACCACAAGTATCATTGTTGGAATCAGAATTTGGGTTATGTACTATGCTTTTGCCTTTCCCAATTCCTATTCCTGACCCAGAACAGTCATGTAATAATTCATATTATATATTCTCATGGTACTAATTATCACTTTTATTAAAAACCAGTATAATATCTTCAATTTGTCCAAAAGGACAAGCCTGGATTTAAGATATTCCTCCAAAAGATAATTACATTAAACAGACACAAAACTCTTATATAATGCCCAGTTCCCCTACATCTCCAGCTGAAACCAATCCTGAAGATAATTTGTGCTGAATAAAATGAACATTAACTAAATAACAACATATTAAAATAATTTGCTCATAAACTAGGACATCCTATTTGTAAAATTAAAGGATTCCTTATTTGTATGCATTAATATCTACATACATACATACATACATACATATATACTTGCACACATACACATCCAACAGAAACAAGAAGAAGAAACAGTGGAGACAGGACGAGGGGAAAGGCTAGCCAGAAAGGGAGGAAAGAAACAGTATGTGCACAAAACAGAACCGAATAGAGATGAAACCAAAGGAAGTGGCAGCTGGACAAAGGAGGAAAGAAAAGAGACAGCTTGTGGAATGCCTAATAGCCAATGCATTCTAGTAAATTCCACTGAATACAATGACTTTTACTCAAGATATATATGCTTCAAAAGATAAAAATGTTCTCAAGTCAAGCTTGATTCCTGGTAACTACGTAAGCCTACCCATAATGTTTTCTTGACAACAATAAGTTCACTACAGCCAACTCCCCAGGAATTTCCTAGTGGTTTTCCATCCAAATACTAAGCAGGCTTAACCAACCTAGACAAAGTTGGCCAGGATGCTTACTTCAATCATTATGAAATCTGCAATAGTCTAATCCAAGGGAGAGTGACAAGAAAGCAAGCTAACCCCACCTGCCTTTTACTGAAGAAGGAAAAGCCAGAGTCACTGCTTCTTCCTCACTGGGAGTGAGGAATCTGAGAGAAAAAAAATATATGTGTAGTGTCCACTGACAGAAGCAACTTTCAGTCTGTTAGGCACCATGCACTTTTCCAGAGTCTTAAATTGTGCCCCCACATAACCCATTCCCCCTCTCACATTCCTTTCATGTAAATATTTGGCAGGCTATGAAGAAAAAAGGTGAAGAGCACACTAAACAAGACTGTATAATGGCAATAATTCATCAGCCCACTATATAAACTTCTGCAATTATGCCAAAAAAAATTAATTACATAAAGAAAGATGAGCCTCATTAAATACAGAATATTTCTATGTTTGGGCTCTCATTAACACTGGCTATACATATGGCATTTCAAAAATAAGCATAAACTTATAAGAACACTTCATGTAATTTCTGAAGATGACATTTATATATACAAATAATTATTCTTTGTTTTATACTTCTTCCAGATTTAATTTGAACATACCTAATAAAAATTACATAACCCGCGTTATAAATCTGCTACATTTTTAGTGCGCTATTCAATAAATCCAGTATCTATGACTTGAGATTTACTAGCTTTGAACTGGGCACATTGCTACAGAAGTAATGTTGGAGTAAGGAGGGGCAATTAATAAAAAAGATGAGTGTATGCTGTTTCCAACAAATTAAGTAACTTTACTTTTGGTCAAACTAGTAACAAATCAAGTCAGAATTCTTATATAATCTGAAATATTAACACAAAATAAAATTGGGTAACAATCCAGGTTAAAAGGGGAACCTATTAAATCTTTACTACAGTTAATACTAATCCTATGTTTAAGACACCAGAGGCAGGTGTGGGGTGGAAATGGGACAATTTCATTTAGAGGAGATGACTGCACACCACTCCTGATCTCTTAATCAAAGAATTGATGAGTTAATATCTGCACAAACCTTGTATATATTTATTTTTCAGATTCAGTTTCCTTATGTTGCCATAGCTAGTTTTAGTGCAACCGCTTTATAGAAATATCTATGCTTTGTCATTTCATTAAAATATTGATTCTATGAAGTACCTACCATTTCCTAAAGGAACGTTTCAAAGATGCTAATAAATCTATAAATTGAACTGAATATTGGATATTTCATTTGACATTTCTAAGATTCCACTATCATGATTATTGCTGCTATGAGCACATAAATGTCCACGCAGGCAGCCCCTGGGTTAGGAACATCCAAGTTACAGACAACTCATATTTATGAATGGGCTGCCTGTTACTAAAAATGGCGGACTGTGTTCTCCTTTCTAGAGCCGACAGACCACTGAAGCAGCATGTTTTAAATATACAGCCTGTTTTCAGCAGTTCATGAAAACATCATGTGGCTTCAGCAGTTTGTCAGCTCCAGGAAGGAGAACACCGTCTGCCATTTTTAGTAACACGCAGCCACGTCCATAAGTATGATTCCGACTTACATACATACAAATTCAAGTTAAAGACAGGCTTAGTAATGGAACTCATTCTTAACCCGGAGACTACTTGTATTGCATTATGTTCCATAAGAATAGATAGGAGTGGGCATGCTGTGGGTCCCATCACTTAAGCAATGTCATCTTGTGAGACCCAGGAAATGTGCCTTCTGTGTCATGATGCCTGCCTTCTGGAATGATATTTCCTCAGATATCCAAATGGCTCCCACCTTGATGATGTTCAGGAAGCTATTAAAGACCTGGTTATTCTCCCAGGCTCTGGAGCACAGCAAAGTTTGAGCCTCTGTTGGATGGGTTTACTTTGGTTATTGGTTATATGTTGTTTCTGGGACCATTCATGATTCTTCTTATATTTTTTTTAATTGTGAGCTGCCCAGGGTCATTGGGAGCTGGGGGCCCAATAAATTGTATGAAGTAAATAACTAGGTAAGCAAGCAAGCAAGCAAGCAAATCAATCAATCTTCCTTATATGGTTTTTTCAGCTTGAGAGAATATCTATTTGTTCATGCAAATATGATCCAGATACTGCACACCTCTAGTATAGTTAACCTTGATTTGGGGAAGCTGTACTGTAAAGTAACACAAAAGGCCTTAATATTTCATATCACTTTTTTAAAAAATTCAAATTCAAATGGGGAATTTAAGAGGAATTATATATCCCATTCTGCAAATTTTAAATGTTTAAAGAATATATAGCTTTTTCCAGAATCAGCTGGCTTTTTTTCCTGCAAAACTTATGCTTCTCATGAAATTTGATCATCCTTCTTAATCAGCAATGTAATTAAACAATACTAGTAATACCCTAATATACAGAGCACTACAAGTTCTTCCCAAATGCAAATCTGTTGTCTTTTTTTTTTAAAGCCACTTAAATATTTTAAACCTAGAATTTCCCCATTTAAGATAAGTGTAGCCAATGCAGTTATTAAATACCTTAAGTAAGTTGTCCTCCCATTTGCTTGAGTAGACCAATGTATCAGATTTGAAGTTGGTGCTTATTGCTTGAGTATAAGATGATTTTTCAACTTTCTGTTTTGAATTCAAGAGGGAAAGCGCAACCTTTGTTGGCAAACCAAGTGGGTTGGGATTGTTGGGACTGATAGACCAGGAAGAATAAGCTGAAGACTGTTGGTCATGTTGTAATAAATGTACTGGTTTCCTTTTTAACAGGTAACACCATGTAAAGTTTGTTGCTGTCTTTAGGCTTGGAAAAGATAATCTTTGTATATCACCTGCATTTACAGCAGAAAAAGTAGCTCCAGAGTTTGCTTGGCTGTGGATACTGGGTTTCTTGCTTTCATTAAACCCCGGGGACATCCTTTCTTGACTGTCATCTAGAATTTTTACAAATGAAGGAGTGTTCAGTGGAACAGACTGATGAGGCCTTCTGTCTGCAAAGTCTGTGGTTCTAGAAGTTGGTAGGTTATCTTGTTCTAAGGATTCTTTTACAAATGAATAAACTTTAGACTGAGCAGATTCAGGTGAATCAGACAACAGGACATCTGATGAATTATTGGCTCCACCACTTTCATCATCCTGATCCAATGGGAAACTTTCAAGGGGCTCGGTGGTACAGCTCTGCCGTACTAAAAGTGGCTTCTTTTGCTTATTAGGTTCATTTGGTTTAATGTTCAATGGATACAATGATACAGCACCCGTGAAAGAAATAGCTCCACTTTCATCTTTAACACGTTTCTGATGTTTTTCCATGGCAATGTCTAAACTGTTGGCTGGGGAAAGCATGCGTTTACTTGAAGCTGTGGCTTCCTGTTGAGGGAAAAGTCCACCAACTGGCACTTTCTGAATCATATTTAAAGATCTTAATGAAACTGAAGTTTTGCTTTCTGTCTCATAAATCAAGTTTTCAAATAAAGGTGCTGGCTGAGAACACGGCAAACACCTCAAATTATCTTTGTGGGATTTTGGCATCAAAGTCTGGTCTTTAGCTACTGTCACTGATGCAGCATTTAGTTTGCAAAGAGACTGGCTCACCTGATCCTGGGTGACTAGAATTTGAGGAATGGGTGCAACAGAAGCTAAGCCATAAGATGGAATATTACTGTGACTACGCACAGGAACAGCAAAAGGTTCAGCCTGGTAGACTGGGCCGCTGTTGTTATTAGGAACAGTTTGTTGCAAAGGCTGGGCTGCATATGGCTTGCTCATATTATTATTTAATTTAGTAAATATTTCTAATGAAGCCCCAGCCTGTTCTATGCCAGCTATTCCTGGAAGACCTGAAGGGTATTGCTGTTCTACATGCAAGGCTTTAATCTGAAGTTGATATTTAGGTGCAAAACAATCCTCTTGCTTACAATGCTGGCTAGCAATCATGCTTAGATTTTTCTGAGTTTCTAGTGCTGATCCTGTAAGAGATGCTTGGGAATTCCGACACAGTGAAGATTGTTGATCATGATGATTTAGACTAGATCCTGCAGACTGTTCAGTGGAGGGAAGGTTAAGAAAGTTGTTGCTCTTTACTGACTCCTGCAAAGTCTTGGTATAATTTTGTGGGTGCTGAGAACCTGAAGAAATGTCCTCAAAAGGTATCTCAGAACTTTGCAACCTATGAAAAGACACTGTTGAAGTATCTGCTGCAGGAGCTGTTTGCAAGGAAGCATGTGATACAATGTCAGGCAGATTCTTTTCTGGAGCAATATTTAAAGAGATTTGTCTTACAAGCGGTCCCCTCCTCCTTTCTAAAAGAGGTACATGTCCAGTGCCACCACTACTAGTAGTCAATTTGGAAGAGGATATCTCTTTAAGTGAGGCAGGTTTTGATGCAGTCACACTTCCATAATCAAAGCTCTTGCTTCTATAGTCAGGTACTTCCATGGAAGATTGGGTGCAATTAATTTGTTCAGAAGCAGCACGTCGCATTTCTCTGTAATGAGGACCAGGCACACTAAGTGTATTTGAACAGGGAGGAATTGTAAGGAATTCCAAAGTTTTATTAACAGGATCTGCTTTGGAAGCATTCTCATTCTTAGAGACTTCATCTTTATCAAAAGATACTGAGAAGCTAGATGCACGTGATAAACTACTTTCCCGACTCAAACTTCTAGAAAGTGTAGATTCAAAGCTTGAATCAGCAGACGAATGCTCAATTTCAGCCAAGCGAATTCTTTTCTTTTTTGGTGGAAGCTTTTCTGTGGGTAGCTTTGATAGTGTTTCACTTCGTTGAGGCCAGTTAAATTTTTCTGTCTTTTCAAGATCACCGCATTGGCATTCCTGGTCTCTATCTGGCTCTTCTGTAACCAGTATTTCAGGAACTTGTATGTTATGTTGGCGAACAAGTCTTAGTGGTTGTACTGATGCATTCCTTTCATTAGGAGAAACTCTACATTCATGATGAATTTGAATTCTTGTTGCTCCTGCTGCCTGAAGACTTTGGGAAGCACTCAAGAGCTGATGTTTCTCTTCTTTAATTACATTATTCAAGGAATGGAACTTTTCAGGTTTGTTAGCTGGGAAAGAAATAGGTGATATTCTTTCAAAAGAATCTGATTTTTCAAATGAACTAGGTCTGCTTAGGGAATTTGTGTGCTGAATCACAGAAATTCCAGCTCCTTGCCTTTTCAGCTCATTTTTTTCATGCACAATCGGAACACTGTGATTCTTTCCATGCAGCAACATTTTTGGCTCTGTGGCTTGCTCTGCAGTTTGAATCTCTGGCTCATCTTGTACCAGTTTGTGAACTGAAGTGTTGTGTGAATCTAGGATAACAGCATGTTTAGAGACAGAGTTTCCTAGTTTATTTTGGCTCTCTACTTCTGCTATATTTTTTGCCAGGCTACTAGTATCATTTGTTGGTGCTTCATCATCCTCATCTCCAACACTTTTCATTTTCCTTCTTTTTCTTATCTGAGATGTCTGCTCCCACACACCAGTTGATGTTGCTACTCGGTAATGAAGGATTTGTGGTTGTGTACTGTTCACAATAGTTTTATGTTCAGAATCTCGAATAGCTGCTTTGGTTTTTGGTCCATGCAACTCTGAACAATAAAACTTTTTATGGTTCTCAAAATTCTCCAGTTTTCTATATCTATTTCTGCAAGTCTCACACTCAAACATTATCCCTCGGCCTTGATGTGACTTTTTGATTTTATCCAAATTTGAGCCTTGCACAAATGACTTGCTTCTTGCCATTAAGAATTCATTTGATACACTGCATCCGTAACTTTCATCTACAGATCGTGCTGGTCCAAATGTGTGCCCTTCGCTGGATGAAGAATCTTCTATTGCTGTTTGCCGAACAAGTGTGCGAGTGTGTCCAGCTTGGAGCTGTGGAGTGGCAGGTCCTGGCACAAAGACATCATCATACAAAGAGGCAATTTTATCATCAAAAGACTGACTTCCACGAAGAGGATGTGGGGGAGGTATTACATTCGTAGGTATAGTTGAATAACTGGTAGTAGGCATAGAATTACTTCTGGTTATAGGTAAACAGTCAAGGGTTGGTACAGACAAGAGAAAAACTTGCTTTGACTTTTCAGTTGGTGTAAAAGGAGACTTTGGTATATCAGAGCTTGAGCTAGTTCTTCTACCCATTGGTTTTAGGTCAAACTGGAAGGAATCTTTAAAAATATAGGACTTTGGAGAGTCAATGCTGCCTCTTCTAGAAAGGGATGTTCTTCGTGGTTTCACACTATCCAATTGTTTGTCATCCACTACTGCCTCATTGTCAGATATTAATTTTGAAATGCGTTCTTCAAGGGTTTTTGTGGCCAAAGGTGGTCTCATTTGACCAGATGATAGAAAAGACTTATCTCCACAAGTAGTCTGTGCAACAGTTACCACTGTGGTGCTCATTCGTGGCCCACAAATTTTACTTAGGTCCTTTTCAGTTGTGGGGGGTCCCTTCAAAAATGGAGCTGGTGGACTCATGGTCTGGTCTGCACTTTCTGAACGTGAGAAATAGCCTGAATCAGTGCTACCCAAGCTTCTAGGACTCAGGAGACATTTTCCTTGTTGTTCCTGAGAACAATCTGTTGCCTGCTGTCTCTGTAACTGTGCATGTATTGCTGCCCCCATAGGGGTCCCAGGCTGTTCCTCAGAAATATCTACTTGTTTTTGCTGATGTTGGCTTATATCAAACTCTTTTATCAAGTCACTGTAAATTATATCTGATTTCACATTTGTGACTGTAGAGTTTGGGACTGTTACTTTGGGACAATCGCACTGTACAGGAGACATATTTATAGGGTAAACAATTACCTTAGGTAAAGCTGTCCTTGCTTGAATAGCTGATTCCTGAAATGAGGAATTGCCTACCATATATTCTGGGTTGCTTAATGAGATGGGATTACCTTTGTGTAATGATTCAGAATTAGAAGGGGTTTTCACTGCATGAGTAGGTTCCAGTTCTAATGATCCAGGGTCATCTTGTCTCTCATCAGCCGTGCCTTCATCATCACTGTCACCACTTTCTTCTACATCTGAATGAATGCTAAGTGCTTTATCTGATTCATGGGAGAGAAACAGCCCAGAAGAGTCTGGTTGGAGGACAAGTCCAAGTTTGATAGCGTGGGCGTGGGATTTCTTGTGCTTGTACAAGTTGCTTTTAGTCTTAAAAGAAAATCCACAAGTCTCACAAGGATATGGTCGTTCTCCTGTGTGGGAGCGAATGTGCTTTAGGAGAACACTGGGCTTAGCACATGCCCTGTTACAATACTCACAGACATATTTCCCCATTTTTTTAGGCTTCTGAACTTTTAGAAGGTTACATATTTGTTCTGCACCATGGTTGACAACTGAGGCTATCTGGGCTGAATTGTACAAGGGAGCTATAGGTATCTGGGCAGTGGAGCTGGGTAGTGGAGCTGGATTAATTGACAAAGGAGAAGATGATTTTGCTACTAGGTGATTTTGACAAAAAGCCTGAGTAACAGAAGACTGGGGGGTTATTGAAGACGTTACTGCTGTGCTGTATATATGTTGGAGTTTGAGATTTTCTTGATTCTGTTGATGTACCACAGAACTAGTGAAGTTTGAGCATGCAGTTACTTGTTGATTGTGTTGTCCAGCTTTTTCAGGAATTCCTTCTTTTAAGTGAGCAGCTGAGTGCATCTGTGCTTGTGAAGTCTTCCCTGATGTTGTTACATGCACAGTCTGCGAAGTGCAAGGATAAAACTGAGATCCAGCTACATTTTTTTGCTGTAATGAAGCATCATGACTTTGGGCACTCAGTGTATTGGATGCAAGAGAGGAAGAGGTGTTTATAGTTCTGTTTGGTCTCAGTTTATCAATCTGCATTCCACTAGAAGGGCACTCTTGTGCTAAAGTGTTCAGTTCAGGCTCCATAGCTTTCAGTAAGACATCAAATGCAGTATTGGTACAGGAGGATGAATTATTACAATCAACAAAACTAATACATTCATTATTGTCTACCTTGGATGTACTTGAACAGCTAGTGGAACCTTTCTTCACTGGTAAATTTAGCTGAGTCGAACTGTATTCTTCTACTGACCATTTATTTAAGTCCAAGGATTGAGGTAACAGAGATGGTTTTGTGTGTAGTATAGTCTCAGCTGTGGATATTTTAATAGCTACCTCACTATTAAATGTCCCCACATTTTGTTTATTTTGTTTCCCATTTTGTGAAGCCAAACTATGAGGTTCTTTTAATATCTCTGAAGTATCAGGGAGAATTTTAGATGATGATGAAAGGTCTTCTACTTTTTCTTTAGATTTTGCCTGAGCTGGAGTTCTCAAAGGTGATTTTGGTATTTTTGTCTGATGATTCTCAGTTACAATCTTTTTACGCTTCACACCTTTAACTGTGTCTGTGCTCCCTCTTGTAATAGCCTCGGAGATGTCTGCCCAAATACAAAGAAATAAAATCATATGTTGATTGTGCAAAATTTAGCAGTTTAATTTACAAACCAGTTTCAATACACACAATGTTGAGCCCTTTTTAATCCCTACTTTTTGGAATTGGCAACTACTAAATGCAGTAATGAAAAAACTCACAGTAACTTGCCCAGGTTCACCTGAATTATACATGCTTCAGCAATATGAGTCCAACTTAACATTTCAGGAATTTGGACAATTTTAGAGTCTTCACTTTCATATAATCTGTTTAAATTCTAGAAAATATTAAACTTCTTTTATATATGATACTGAATAAAGACAAGAAATGTATAAATAGCTGTTATTCCACTTTTATAACATTCATCATATACAGTAGTATATGTATGCAAACTCCTCCTTTGCAACCCGCTTGCATAACTAATTAACAAACATGCAGATAAATGAAAATGGTATAAGTGTTTATGCACAGTTAATTGTGGTCCACTAAAGTTTTATGTTTTGGGGCAATGGACTAATAATGCTACCTCTCTGGATACTGAATTTATTATGAATATAATTAAAATGAAGTTTGACTCAACATTATTCCATAACATGTTCTGTATTTATTTATATAACTCTGGGTGACTCACAATCCAAAATAATAAAAAGCAGCATAAATACAACTACAACACACACACATATATAACAAACACAGAATGCAAAATACAAAGCTGAGGCCCCCTCAGTCAACAACATTGACCAGTATTGGGTTCCCTAAAAACCCGGTCCTAATGCCTGTGCGAAAAGCCACGGTCTTATAGCCTTCCAAAACGCCACTATGGTCAACACCATCCAGATTCTGGGGGGAGGATGTTCCAGAGGTCCAGGCTTGGGACCTACTAGATGGCAGTGTTTCACTGAGGGGACCCAGAGACATAAACCCATAAGTAATCTGGCCCTGTGCATGAATGGCTTTAAAGGGTGAAAACCAACACCCTGAATTGTACTCAGAAGCATACTGGAACCAATCAGCTCATGCTGCAGAGGTATTATATTGGTAAATCTTGGTGTACCCAATACTGCATGACACTGCATTCTGGACAAGTTGAAGCTTCCAAATGCTTTTCAAGGACAGCCCCATGTGGAGCATACTGCAGTACAGTAGTACAGATGGAAAATGACCAAGGCATTAGAGCATCTCAGTCCACAAATGGACGTAACTGGTGCACATGATGATTTGTGCACAGGTCCTCCTAGCCACAGCTCCTAGCCTCTCAATCCACAAATGGATGCAACTGGTGCACACAATGATTTATGCAAAGGTCCTTCTAGCCACAGCTAATGCTTTTCAAGGACAGCCCCATGTAGAGCATACTGCGGTACAGCAGTACATATGGGAAATGGCTAAGGCATGAGAGCCTCTCAAACTACAAATGGATGCCACTGGTGCACATGATGATTTGTACAAAGGTCCTCCTAGCCACAGCTACCACCTGCTCCTCAAGCAGGAGTTGTGAGTCCCAGATTGGATACCAATTCTGTCTGGTGGAATGCTACCCCATCCAGAGTTATAGATGGAATAGTTGTAGAACTAGGAGGCCTCAAAACCCAGAGACATTCAGTCTTGCTGGGGTTCAGTTGCAACTTGTTTCTCCCAATCCCCCAGCACTGAGGTACTGCGTAAGCACTTCTATAGCATCACTTGCACAACCTGGGGTGGAGATGTACAACTGGATATCATCCACATACTGATATCTCACCCCATGCCAAAAGGTGACCTTGCCCAGTGGCTTCATCCACAAGCATGACCAATGCTGTTTCAGTGCTTAAACCTGGCCTGAAACTAGATTGAAAAGGGTCCAGATGATCCACTTCATCCAGGGCCCTTTGAAGGTGGGAGCTAACCACCCTCTCACCAATCTTCCTCCAAAAGGAAAGGGTGGAGGCTGGACAAAAATTGTTCCAGTAATTTTGGGTCCAAGGATGGCTCTTCAGGAGAGGATGGACCACTGCCTCTTTCAAAACAAGTGTAACCATTCCTTCCAGCAAAGAAGCATTCACCACAGCTTGGATCCAATTACAGGTCACCTCCCAGGTGGTCTTAACCAGCCAGAAGGTGCCCAAAATTACAGTCCCAAGGACTTTGTCCGCTTCCTCAGGACCAACAGGTTGGAACTCTTTCCAGATAACTAAGACTGCACCTCAGTCAATTTTGTATGTCCTACCCAGCTAGAATCCAACTCCAAGCAAATCTGAATGACTTTATCCAACAGATGCTTAGAATAGTCTTCACAGAAGCCCTGGTGAAGTTCCTCTGGCCCCTTCTTAGAGGGACCTGGTTGCTTGAAACATGGTTGCCAAATAGCTATCTGTGGACGCAATAACAGCAGATCTTATTACTTTTGCTGCTCTTATCACCACACGGTAAGCTTTAATAGATATTTTTATCTATGCTCATATTTGCTAATTGTCTTCCTTCAGTGGCACTCTAGGCATCTTGTGTCATTTCATCTCACAGAATCTCTCTGAAAACCAGGGGGATTCTGGGATTCACAGATGCAAAGAATCTGCATAGGCAGGATCAGATCCATGTCTGTTGCTGCCTGTTCGTTCCAACCTGCTCATTCTTCAGGCCTTGGACAAGCCATGCAACAGAGTTTCAGGAACAACTCCAAGCTCCCTCTGGAATCAATTGGGTCCATCAGTCACCTGGGGTAGACTGATCAAATAGGCCCTTCCTCCCTGCAGAAGGTATAGCTAAGAACTCTAAGGCTACAAGGTAGTCATTTGCCCATGACAAGGGACTGGTGGAAATATTCCTCAACACCAGAACATGTCACCATTGCCCCAAACAAAGACCAGATCTAGTGTATGCTCCCTTCCCCCCATGAATAGGGGCCCTAATAATCTGGATCAGGTCCCATGGCTGCCATGAACTCCCAAGCCACCTCTGACTCTGGGCTCAGAGGAGTCAGGTTGAAGTCTCTCAGAATCATAAGCCTGGGGAAGTCCACCACCAACTGAATCAGAGTTGAGGAGCACAGGCAGGAAAGCTTCTACCCAGCAGGAAAGCTGGCACAGTAGCAGTAATCCCAACTAATCCCTCCAGCCCAGTTTCACAAACAGGACTTACATCTGGCTTTGCCCATCACAGCACCCCTGAAATCCACCAGAGATTTCCACATGACAACAGCCACACTACCTTCCCTATCCCAGGATCATGGCTGATGCCATACTCAAAACCAGAAGGGCACATTTCTGAGAGCGAAACCTCCCCATGTTCAACTAGATTTCAGTAATGCAAAGTAGGTTGGACCTCTCAATTAAGTCATGAATGAGTCTTATTACAGGCAACTTTGTATTAAATAGTAGTAGATGGAAGGTGGGATCACTGAAGCTCTGAAGATCAGGTCTTAGGACTAAGTGCAGAGGGCTAGAACATGTCATCAATATTAAACACTGAAGCCGCCTTTCCCGAGAATGGCCCATCCTGTCTTTTGTCATTATCTCCCCATGATGTCTTTGCCCTCCTCCTGCTCAATCACCAGACCACTTCTATCCAATCTTCTCACACTATATCCAATCCCCTGGACCCTTGGGGCATCTGTTCATATCCCACTCCACATCCAACTCCTCTATGCACACCATTCCCCAGCCATTCCACTCTCACCTGGGCAGCGAAGAGAAAAAACAATTATACTCTTAACCATCTGGGTTGGCTAGATATGCCCCCCCCCCCATCTCTCATACATGCAGAGGAAAGAGTTCCAATCCTCCACAGGCCCCCTTTCCACAGCCAGCCTAATCAGATATGGTCAGTCCAGTCCTTCCTTCTCAGTCTTTTGGGTTTCTGAAAGATGTAACCAACAAAGTAGTCCCCAGCCACTCTGGGTTCATAGTCCAGAAAGTGAAGCAAATGAGACAGTCAAAATGGCTGCTAAGCCACATGGCTGACTGAACAGTAGCTAAATTCAGATAATACCTGAATTATCTGTAACTATAGATAATCAATTATATGAATTATCTGTAACTATAGATAATTAGGTTTTTCTAATTTGCAAGAACAGAAAGGAAGAATAACTCTATATGGCTTATTTGTAAAGTTAGAAGCAGGAAGTATCAAATATTGTTGCCAATTCTGTAATATCTCCATCCAGGGAACTGTTGCGTGAATTATTCTGTATAGGTGATAAAAGAATTATGCAGTTAAGTAACCTCTACAAGTTGCGCTTATAGACTACTACAAACCAGATTAATACTTGGCTATAATCAACAAGTAACCCTTGTTCCACAGATACTTTTCAGCAGCATTAATATTTCATTATGTTTTCAATAACATTTTTTGTTTTACCAGCCTTCAACTGATGGGCTAGTTCTGAGCAAGCTGTAGGTTTTTCTATTCAAATTGAATATTTCCCAACCATGAAAACCATCACAGAACATTATGCTGCAACTATTATCTCTAGCTGGAAATATAGTCAGTATCTTTGTGGAAATTACTATACTTGGCAAAAAAAAAAAAGCATTCAATTTTTCCTACATAATAAAGATAGAATAGCTTTAAAAGTTGAATAACTAAATCAACACACACAGTGTGCTTCCTTCTTTATTGTCAAAACAATCCCTGCTCTGATGATTCTGGCACCTACAAATTATTTCAGCAGTAAAAGATGTAAAAAACATATGCAATTACAAATGCTACTATTCTTTGAAATTCTGCATCAGAAATGAGTTTTCTAGTCAGTTATCGAATCAGAATCCAATGTCTTATACTGTATAATATAGTGACTTATTAAGACACAGATTTCAAAGGTCCTTCTGGACCCATAATAAATAGATCAGGATAGCTTGATCCTTATGGACTATTCCTCAATCTGTCACTAGTGTTCCCAATTTCTTTCCCAAAATTAACTCAGCACATTGAGCAGGGCAAGTACTTAAAGGATGCAAATCCATAATTTAATGAATTCATAATATATATTTTACATATGTATTTTATATACATGTATGTGCACTCATGAAGAAAATAAATTGATAGCCTAAAGAAGTATGTGCAATGAACGATAACAACATAATAATTACTTTCTGTGGTATGATAGAGCATTAATTTTTCCCATTGGAAAAAATATTCTTTACACTAGTATAATTCAAGCAAAAAAACTTTATTGCTTTATTTTAAGAATTTATTTTCTGCTTTTTCTTCATTAAAAATTATTCCAAATCAGAGTAAATTATTTTTTTCACATCTGGAACTACCCAGTCTTAAAATATATTATGAGGTTGATGGGGGAAGAAGAAGAAGGAATATGACTTACCTTTCTTAGAATCTTCCGTTTCATTTAGTTCTTTTTGTGCTTCTTCAATTTTATCTAGAAGAAAAAAATATCAAAACTAAAAAAAAGCAAATTTATTTTAAACATGAATAGTTTATTACCTAACAGTTGTTGAATAACCATTTGTAGAATACTCCTGATATTACTGAATAGAATGCAAAGGCTGCCCACCACAGAAACTTAGGGCAAAACCTCATTTCAGCAATAAAAACTGTTAAGAGTTAATTAGTACAACCTATTATTGCTTTTTCTTCTGAATAAAAATGATAGTACAAAGAAATATGACTTAATATTGTCCCAAGGAAAATGCTCAGTCTATAATAAAAATCTAGGAGCTCCGGTTTAACAAACAGACACCAAGATTAATGTTTTTCAAATATACTGGGATCAAAGAATGCTTTAAGATAATGATAAAGATCAAATATGGCAAAAGAAAAGTGAAAGAATGCTTTAAGATGATGAAGATCAGAATATGGCAACAGAAAGGTGATGAGATATGCTATAATTCAACCAGTTTAAACAGAAACAAATTATTTTTGTAAAAATACAATATACCAAATACAGATCTTCAGGAAAATGTCATCAAATGTCAAAGTTGTAAGATGTATACAATGGATATAACTGGTCATCTTAGCTGGAAAGCTAAATCTCATTTGAGAGTCTGATTGACTTCCCAACATATTCCAATAGGCCAGGAATGTCAAAGTTAGTGCTTCAGGGGAGGAAAGCTCCAGCTCTAGGGTAAAGCCATGCCCATTAAAACAACTCAATTTCTTCTGGAGGAGGAGGAGAGCAAGGTGTACATGAAACAGTATTTATCCATCTAACTATCTGAACTGGAACAAAACATCTCTCCCCCTCCCCATTTTATTCCAACAGAACAAAATACAAAATATTTGAAGTATTCAACCATAGAGAACAATAGGAACACAAAATAAATCTTTGCTATAAAGATTGGTAGAGTGTTAGTACATGCTAAGTACTATCTACTACCTGAATTACAGAAAAATTGGCCAATAGTTCATTTCTTGACATTTTATAACATGGAAAACAATGGAGGCAAATTTAGGTACATGTATTGCAGCCTACATGAACAACTATAGAATTGAGCCCAGCAAAGAAGCGATAGCAATGGATTCACTTTACATCTCATGAGTACCAGTATAATACAAAAGATATAGCTTTCAAGTTATTAAGTTGAGGCTTCTTCCTCCTGGTGGCCTCCAAACTAAGGATTAATGAGATCTGACCCTGCTTAAACTTTTTTATATTTGATAATTTTCATGCAAACACAGAAAAATAATATAGAAACTCACAAAGTAGCATCATTTTTTGCATTTTGCAACTTGAAAAGTAAACACCATAGCAACTCATTTGCATTTAGCAACTTCCCCCCCTCAAAAAAGCACAACACAATGAAAATTATTTTAAATAAAAATCACAGAAACAGAATACACATGTGCTAACTTGCACAGTGAAAAATTTAAAAACAGCAAGAAACATACCTATTAGGCATACCTACTACTAATTCTTACTTTGGGCTGTCTGTTACCTTCCCTGAATGAGATAGCCTGGCATGCCAGCAGCTTTCCCATCCCTGATCTAAATTAACATGAGGATTATATTAATGCTTTTTTCCCCTCTTAGCTCCAAAAGAGTGCAATCTCTACAGTATTCCCCAGAAGACTGACCTTGTCCAGCTTGGCACCCTCCAACTGTCTTGGACAGAAAAAGAAGCATATTTGAACATGAAACTCAACTCCTAAGAACTTCATAGACATGGCCATGTAGTTTTAATGGAAAAAAAAATACAGGAACAGTTTGTACTGCCTTCTTCCAGGATGCTTTATAAGCTTCTTGGTCAACCTTTATCCTGGGATTCTGGTGGCCTCCAAACCAAGGATTAATGAGATCTGACCCTGCTTAAATTTTTGGGATCAACCAAGGTTAGCTATATGCTGAGAGGCATTGGACAATAATTTCCATAATTCCATAATTCCCCATTTCAGCTGTATTTCATTGGAATTATGGAGGCCTGTAGGCTAAAATATTCAAAGAGCACCAGATTGGTTAAGGCTGCAGTAGATAATCAAGCATGCTTTCATTGGGCTCAGTGATCAACAGCAATATATAAAAATTACAATAAACCTATCCAGAATGTCCTGCTTAATTTATTGTATAAAGTCCAAAGTATTTAAAACTTTTTCTCTCTATGTATGTGCTTGTGTATATATAAATTAAAAAAAAACTGGGACTATTATTCTTTATTGCTGAATTTGCCAAATTGATTTACAGTCTCTGTTTCAACTTATTGCCATGACGACCACGGAGACAGGTTGCTATCATTTTCACATCACCTTGCTGAGGCAAAATGAGATTTATTCAGGGCCATCCAATGAATCCCTATCTGAACTAGGATTTGATTCATGATTGGGGTCCAACAATCTTTCATAAAATAATTATTTTATTATGCATTTGCCTGTCATAAATGTGTGTGTGTGTGTGTGTGTGTGTATTTCCTGATGCTCCAAAATGTATGATTTCTATTCATTTAAACATTAAGATATTGTGAGGGTGGATGAATGAAAATTTTATTTTAACAATGAGTGTGTGTGTGTGTGTGTAATAAACATGGAAAATAGGCATTGCCTACAGAGCAAATGTTTATGATAATCAATTCCACCTCCTCATCTAGCTGATGAAATCTGAAATCTCCATCAACAGAAAACATGTTTCAAATATTGATGTCCACAGTAATCCAGTATTTCTGAAAGCGTGGAAAGCAGATGCAGTGTCTGGTCAGAATTCCCCATACACTGCAAATCATTATAATAGCTGCTGAATGGTATAATCAGTCTCAAGTGTTCTGAGGTAAGAAGTGGGTGATAGGTATCCCTTGTGACTTAAAATATGAAACAAAAACTCAAAATAAAATAAAACCTCTAACACTTTGAAGTATTTGCATCCCACATTTCATTTTTATATTATCTAACAATCCTTAGTTTATAGACCCCTAAGGGCTGGCATGCTTTTTCATAGCTAGGCTCCTATGTGCCTGTGAGTCTGTATTGTTTGAACAGATTATTCTAATTCCAGTAATATAATTCTATTCCTTGCTATCAGTTCTCCAAAGCAACCAAACTCAAGTAAGTGAATAGCTCCAATACCATGCAAGGAACAATTTTCTTCATTTATCATTTTGATGATGCTGATGATGCTGATGTATTTTTATCCCACCTTTGTGGCAAACTTCACAGACCATTATTTGTCACATACCCGTAGCCAGAATTTTCAGACAACAGAAATTCACAGCAGCTTTACAGACTGCTGAAAGCGAAAAGGAAATGAAAGAAGAAATTACAATGCTTCTATGCCTTGCCCTTGTTATTTCTGACACTTTTTCTATTTCAGTTACATTCCCACCTCCACCCCCAAGCTATGTATTCCCAGATCCTTCTTCATGGTTCTATACAGCGCAATAGCTCTTTTTAGCATTCAGCATAAAATATAGAGAGCTCAAACTGAGTAAAAAATAAGGCTGCAATGCAGCCCCTCCATGCATTCAGCTGGCAGCTCCAAATGAAATTTGTAGTTGTGTTTACTTGAACATGAGCACAGTTTCCTATGCAATCCAGGACCCTGTCCTATAAGGGTCCCAGACTGCAAGAAGACTTAACATTTGTGATTATGCAAATGTCTATAACACTTCTTCAGACCTCTTGGCTGAATGAATGGAGATTGGAAAGAATAGGGGGTTGGGTGGCATGTGCGGCCCCATTTTTTTTTTTACATTTTCAAACTCTCATGCTTACAAGTGACCACATGAAATTAATTTATGTTTTTCTTTTCATTAGCATTTCTGCAGCATGCTGGCTGAGATAGGGTAATCCTTGCTCTTGTTACTTCTTCATTAGAAGAAGTACAGTATTATAATGCACGCTTGACAGAATTGCTACTGAAAAAAATTCAGAACTGTCTGGAAAAAATGGTGGGAAAAGTTCTAAATGGGCTAAGAGAACAGAACATATAACACTTATTCTAGCTGCACTGGTTATGAACTTGTTTTTATATATAATTTAAGTTCTATTCAAGAAGAAAGCTAGAGAGGCCTTTCTCAAGTGTTCCCTTGCCAAGAAAGACTTTCTACTGTGTGGAAGTTGGTCTTTTTGCTGGTTGCTATCAAATTGTAGAATTCTTTCCATTGTGAAAACTAGGCTTTTAAAAAATTGTTTTTGTTAGTTGGATTTCTGATGATCCTGACATTTTAGAGACTTTTTGGATACTGTATTTGTTTACTTTGCTTTTACTGGTTGGCTTCTTGCTTGTCTTTTGAAAAAAAAGCAGAGAGACTATTTTAAATAGATCTGATACTGTCAGCCTTACACATGCCAGTGGTGCTGATGGGTATACCTGTACCTTATCTGGACAGATGATACTTATCGAATCAGTTTCACTTTGTCAGTAAGCCTTATGCCTGTAACAGGTAAGGACTCTCTAACAGTAAAAGAACTGGTTCTTTATTTTTCAAGTCTTAAGACTGATGTTGTTGTTGAAATGCGGCTCTTTATATCTCAGCATCATGAACTGTGCATATAGTTTTTCTTTATTCCTTTGTGGATTTACTACATTGTCCACTATTTCCCATCCTACTTTTTCAGTCTCAACTGCAAACATTCAAAGGAGTGCAAGTATGTGCACAGCATTCTAGCTTATCAATATTATTAATTTCTGGTCTTTACATAACATAGTATAAAACAATAAAATAATACAGCATATCAATAAAGTAAAAAAGAACAGTAGTTTTAAATGCATAGCCAGCCATGCAATAATAAATTGGAAGCCATAAGATTCATGCTTCTTCCTTCTTTTAGCGGAGATTTCCTGTTTCAGCCTCAACAAAGAGATTGAAATCAGGACATTAGACTGTTTCCATACTTAAGACAGAACTAGTGGTTTCACTCTGTTGCTACCTCCACAAGTCTTCCTGAACAAAAACAAGTTATTTTTCTGAGCCTGTGCAGCTATTGAGTGAGCCAAGGAAAAGACATGGCTCCTTTAAAGGACTGCCAATAGGTATAACAAATTGCCCATGATGGAACTGAAACATTTTGCCCACTTTGGATCTGACTATTGCAAACCTTTCATTGATATATATATATCTGTTATGTTGCCTTGTAGAACTGCAAGATCAAAGAGTTATTGGTTTATTACTGTTATGCTTCTTATTATGGTTTGTTCTTTTGTTAGGTTTCACCCAGAAGGGATATGCAAATTAAATATTTTTTAAAAAGGTATAATAATGCACTTTATTGAAGAGTGTGTGACAAGATATATACTTGCATGGACTTGTCCCAGAAGCCGATACAATAAAATCATTGGGATTTTTTAAAATATTGCACTCTTCTATCTGTTTGCAACCTATATACAAGTTTTTTTTAAAAAAACTTGTATATAGGTTGCAAACAGATAGAAGAGTGCAATATTTTTTTAAAAAAAACTTTCATTACAGGTTTTGTTTTTTTAAAACGTCTCCTCAGATTGTAAGAAAGAGGCAAAATCACACAATTATAAAGTTGGGAAGGGGTAATTTTAAGCCATAATATCTAACCTTTGGTTCAGTGCAAGTATCCCAACAGAAGCATCCCTGATAAATGTTTATCCAGCTTTGGTTTGAAGACATCCAGTAAAAAGGTGCCCATAGCCTCCCTAGATAACTGATTCCACAGTTGAACTGCTCTATTAAAAGTCTTATCCTAACATTCAATTGAACTAAGTCTTCCTATAACTTAAAATCATTATTCATGTCCTGTAATCTGGGATGCTAGAGAATATATCGTGAACTTTCTGCTTTAAGGAACCTGAAGCTTCCAAAAAAGACATATTACTAATGTGTGACATTACTAAATACAATCCCAATAAAACTGATGAAAAAGCAACTATATGCTCACTCAGTTATATTTCTATCATGCATATTTTATTCAATGAATAGTGAACTGGTCCTGAACCACCCTTGTTATTAAAGATTTCTGGATGTGCAGTAAAGGTTAATTGGTTTATGGTGATGCAACTTTAAAAAAAATGTATTCTGAAAAATATAAGCTTTTATTCATTTAGATTAACAGTGATTCCTCTCAGCAATCTGTGTGGGGGGCAGTATAGGAAGGGGAGGAAGATGGCAAGTAGCCTTCTCCAATCTGATGCTATCCGGATGCTCTGGACTTCAATTTCGATAAATCAGCACATTTGAAAAGCAACCAACTGAATTAAGTAAACCATATGACAGCAATAAAGGCAAAAGGTCAACAGCTGAATTTACATCTATTTACAGTACAAGAAAAAAAAATAACAGGTTTACTTTCATACTGATAAACACTGTCCCATTTGTGCCTTATACTTGGGTAAAATTCTCTCTGAGAGAGTCTTTGTTGATAGTTTCTTTCAGTGTAACAGCTCTAGGCTGTTATCACAAGCATTTCAGGATAAAAAAAAAAGTGCTAATGTTTTACTATAACTCCTATAACTCCTGTCCTAGTTACAGGGAACAATGGCACCAACATTATTTTTAGACTATGATTCTGATTCCATCAGTCAGTGGATATTCTGGCTCTGACTTCTACCCAAGGCAGATTAATTTAGTGGTGGTGGGGCATTTAAGACTGCAAAATGTCTAGACTCTTCTGAAATCCTGAATGCCAGAGAATTATCTCTAGATCATTCCAATATCTAGAATGAATACATTACGCTAATGAAGCACTACCAGGATAAACACATTCACTTATTATAACAGAAATCTATACTCTACTTTATCTCAAACTTATTTGAGAGAAATATCTTACTGTAGTCAGAGATGTAGAAGGAAAAGATACAGGATAAGCTCTGTAGTGTACAAGCTAAAAGTGAAAACTGCCTTGAGTTAAGCTCAACTCCTAGTGAATGCATTCATGCAATTATTTTTGGAAGATTTACAAAAGTGGATTGCTTTTTTCTGGGATTTTTTTCATTCAATTTCCCAGCCTATCCCTAAGAATTACCTGGCAGTCTCCTGTTCAAATGGTAACCAGGACTGAGTTTGTTTAGTTTCTAAGATTAGTTAAAGTAAGCTAGAAGCTGTCACCTGCTGAGACACAGTAGAAACTAAAGATTAAATATCAGAGGCCTTTATGATTGCAAGCCTACTACTTTATTATCTGAAGTACTGATTAATACTTGAGAAATAAAATGTTGATAAGACTGTCATGTTTGATAGAAAAAGTACCAAGAACAGTTTTACACAGAGCCAACTTACCGTTTAAGATACAACACTTACATTAAGTACTAACCACTAAGCTTTAAAACACACACACACACACTTATTTTACACTCTAATCGTTCTCAAAAAGAATTGTCTTGTATTTTATATGGACTTAAAGAGTTATGCGGGAACAGACCAAAAGTTAGAGAATGCTCTTTTTCTCATTAGTCAATTCAGAGGCCCATGCAAAACTCACAAGTAAGGCATATGTACAATTGGACACCGCCAGTCATGTTCCCCAAGAATTGGTATTCCAAGAAACTATGATCATTATAATCTAATCCCTGTTAAAGCTGTCTGCCAGCACTTACAGTACTTCCTTTAACTGTCCTCAAACTCATTGCTTAACTCACTAGCTACTAATATTCAAAAGAAGCACTTCACATTATATATCTCTTCCAGCTATGCTAATCTTATATATCCCTAACCCACCTTTTTTTAGGTTTAAAAAAAAACCTGATGGATACAATATTCTAAGTGTGCCTTGCATCACTGATTTGTACAACAGCATAATTGCATTTGCCTTTTGCAGAAGCCAAATATTAAATCAAATTTTTCATTGAGCACATCTATCTAACCCCAGCAGATGATTGCCACTCACTGACCTTGTTTGGGCTCTGTAATTAAGCAGGACTGGGTCTGGCTACTACTTAAACATTGTTAGAAAACACCTGGATTAGGCACAGACTAGAAAGTTGAAAAAGTTCTGGAAGAAGGCTATGATCTGCACTACTGTCAAGTAAACTGCATGGATGTGTCCACAAAATTAGCAAGAATCAAGTTTGACTTGAATGAGACTCTTACTTTTAACCCCAACCCCACCCTGAAAAAATCATATTGAGTAATTGCACTGAAACTTCTACCATACAGACTGAATTAGTTTTAGAAGGCATAGATATGAACAGTAATATCAATGTATTTCTTTCTACCTCACCTCCCATTTGTAAAGTCCTAACCCTAATCCTCTAGAAATGGTACTCTATTTCATGGCTTAATCTTTTTTAAGCAGTTTTATAAAATGTTTAATACCCAGCAAAATATTCACTGACATTGGTTTTGACATTTATCATTTTTAATCTTGGCCCCAGTTTGTTTCTTGAAATTTAGATGTATTTCTTCATTTCTGATTTGCAAACTCTGGCATTGTTAATAAATGTAAAACTGGATACTGTAGACCAGTAGAGATTCTTACAAGCAGCTTCAGTCTTGCCCTATATGCTTCCCTGATGAATTTCCTTGAAACATTATGGAGATTCTAAACCAGGAATACAGACAGGTGTGAATACTAGAGATTTATCACTATTTCATTGTCATTTATAACATATAAAGTAATTAGCTATTACTTACTGATCATGAAAAAAACACCTTCTCCGGTGAATTTCATTAAGATGCTCTATTTAGCCTTGTGTTTCTTGAGTGTTTGTTCCTTCTGCTGAAAGGAAGGTAACTTTTTATCATTCTTGCCTCTAACTATTTACTTTTCATATCCCCATCTATCACTTACTCTTTGTCTTTCTAACCGAAAAAGCCCCAGCTATTGTTAGCTTTCATTACAGGGGAGTGTCTCTAGCCCTTTGATCATCTTACTTTCCTTTCTTGCTTTACAGTATTCTTTATGAGGTGCAATGACTAGAATAGAATATACTAATATGCTGGAGGTATACAACATTCATCAAAGAAGGAACCCAGAATAATCAGGTCAGAATACAGTTGCCGGGCTGGTAAATAAAAGCACTTTATAATGTGCGTGCATGTGTGTGTGTGTATCTGTAGTTCGTTGCCAGTGGTTTCATACATCGAGGGTTGGCAAGTTCAAACCAGCCCTCCTTATTTGTGATAAAAAGTTTTATGTGTCTTTTGTTTTTGTTTTGGGGGTTTTTTTGGCACACAGTTTAGTTTGGAAGATGGTTTTTGGAGTATTTTTTTAGCATTATATGCAAGTGCAAAAAAAGTGGAAAGGCTTTTGCACATGGATAAAATACATTTTTCAATATCCCCTTATCCACAGTTATTAGGCTGAAACAACTTCTGTGAATAAAGTCCACTTAAATGTAATGTTTTGGAGGTAAGAAAATAAAACAAACATCATGAAACAAGTCTAAAATGATTAGGATTTAGGTGTAGTGGTTAAGGCAGTAGGCTAGAAACCAGGAGACCGTGAGTTCTAGTCCCACCTTAGGCACAAACCACTTGGGTAACCTTGGGCCAGTCCCTCTCTCTCAGCCCTATGAAGGAGACAATGGCAATCCACTTCCAAAAAACCTTGCCAAAAAAACTGACTTGACGGCAAAAAATCCCTCAAGGTGGAAGGATTACTTTTCAGTTCACAAAACTAATGTTTTTTACTTGAATGGTCCCTAAAATAACTAAGCAGGTGAGCCAAAATTATAAATCATAGTTCTTGGATAGCACTGATTTCTGTATCCTCAGATCCAGAAACATTTTTCTAGCCTTGAAAATCTGCTATTTCCTACAAAATCAATAATTGCAGTTTAACCTGTTTGTGTACAATTTTTGCTTTAAAAAGTACACATTCCTAATTACCTGCATAAGAATGCTATTTTTTTTTAATTACACAGGACCCCAGAAGCTTAACTTTGAAACATGAATTGGATTCTACTGACAATACAGCTTACCTCTTAATAAATGGCACCTACATAAAAATTTATCTGAAGGACTAGGTTAGAGATAGATTGTCATGGAGAAAATTTACCTATGTGGTTGTTAACAGTCAACACAGCCTTGATGGCACACAATCAGCATGAATATTCAGGGAGAAGTCATAATGAGGTTTTGAAGTACAATACAGGCAATCCTTGGGTTATGGCAGCAACTGTGACGTCCTGTGATCACATTGCTTAGTGACGGCAATCTCGGTTGCTGTCGTAACCCCAGGATGCACAGGTTATTAAGTGGGAAGAGGCGGGAGTCCCAGGTAAGGAGTACAGGGGAGTGCCATGGGTGGGTGCTAGGGAGTGCAGAAGGGTTGGCAGGGGCCATGGGAGGAGTCCTCGGGAGAAAAAGTGGCAGGAGCAACTTGTGACCTTCCCTGCTGGCTTCCCCACTGACTTTGTTTGTGGGAAGCCAGCAGGTAAGGTTGCAAATGGCGATCACATGACACTACTTGCTGCAATGTCATAATCACAAGCCAGGCACCCAAGTGCCCAGATCACAATCACGTGACTGTGGGGATACTCAATGGCCAGAACTTCAAGGCCTAGTCGTAAATCCATTTTTTCAGTCTTCAGCTTATGTCCATTGGTTCAGCAACTGTTCAAAGTTATGGCAGCGCTGAACAAGTGGTATTTATTACCAGTCCTCAAAGTTCCTGTCGTCGCAGCATCCCCATGGTCACGTGATCGCAATTTGGGCACTTAGCAACTGGCTCACACTTACAACAGTTGCAGTGTCCCACAGTCATGTGATCGCCATTTGCAACCTTCCCTGCTGGCTTCCCACAAGCAAAGTCAATGGGGAAGCCAGTAAGGAAGGTCGTAAATCGCTTCCATAAGTCATTTCCGCTTCCACCACCTGCCTGCATTCACGCCATGCCGCAGCACCCCCCAGTTGCACTTGTGCCATGCCACAGAATCCACCCACATTATGCAGCACCCCCTGCCCAGTCGCACTCAAATTGGGCTGCAGCACCCACCCACCCACCTGGTTGTGCTTGCACCAAGCTGCAGCACCCACCTGTGCACCTGCCCACACTCTGTAGTACTCACCCACCCTCCGGCCTGCTTGTAAGCTGCCTATGGAAAGGCTTGTAGTGACCGGGACTTGTAACTTCCTACCACCTTCCCCATTGACTTTGCTTGTTGGAAGCTGGCAGGAAATCGCAAGTCCCAGTCATGTGAAGTCCTTGTTTAATACCCCATGATCCTCACTTAATGACGGCAACAGGGACTACCAGGATTTCCGTCACTAGGTGATGCAGTCACGTCATTGTACTTTATGACTGTATCACTTAGCAACGGAAATTTCAGTCCCAATTACTGTTGTTAAGCAAGGACTACCTGTACAGAAGTAGAAACCCTAGAAAGTAAGTAACGTAAAGAAAGTAAGGTTGTACAAGGTGTTATAAACTAAATTATACTGATAGCAAGCAAATGTACATACATCTAAGCATTCCTCTACTGAGCCATTACTGAGCAACTGGTGACAATCGCATGGAAACTGATAATCTCTTGATTTCAACCCATTCTCTACTGGGCTGCCTCTGAAGACTGAAAACTTTCATTAATTCCTAATAATGTGATTGGCAGAAAATATTCATATGCAATATATTAAACACAGATCCTAAAAGAAATTTCACTGGTTACCTCTTCAAAAGTCTACCCATTACTTGAAATATCTAGAGATCCTTATGCTGCCAACCTTATTTCACAGAGTACTTTTCTACAATAGGCCACTAGGAAACCATTCTGGTTTAGTACTACACCTACAACTATATGGGCATGCACTAGCCAATATGATATTATGTTATTAAAACATGGAAGAATTTCACATCACTGGGTACATTTTATATTTTCCCATACTGGTTCATTGCAATCTAAACAGTGTATTTAGCACTGCATGTCTAATTATTTGTTGCAAAGAAACAGATGGGGACAAGCAGATGGTATTTCAAGAATATCTTGGAACTCACAGGCTATGAAGCCACATGGATTCTTTATTTGCAGCGACTATTTCCCATTTAGGACCACAAGGCTATATAACCATGGTAACAGACTGACTGACGAGGTATGACCCACAGCTTTCCTTTTGAGAATTCACTGAAGAGCTTTTTCCTCTCTTCAGCCCTTACACAATGAGCCTCTCCTTTTCTCCCATTCATCATAATTGGTACATGCAATTCACTCCAAACATATTTCAAATTCTCAAATATTTCTTGAAAGAATAGAGAACATTGACATTATTAAGTATAGCAATTATAAAAACCTACTGGAATTCTCCTGCTGATTGAATGAATGGTGTCCAGACACTGACTTCTCTAATGACCTGTATTATACACTCCAAAATATTATTTTGTTTCTAACAAAATTAGACCTTTCTCATTCCCATCTGTTTGAAGAACCTGTAACTGGATTCCATATGTTTCTCAAATCCAGGATTTAAATGATATAATTTAGTACAATATAAAGATTAAAGATAGTATCAAAAACTGACCTGGCTCCTACAAAACAAAAGATCTATGAAAGCTTGAATAATCTTAGACTTACCACTAGGAGTCAGCTTTGTATAAGTCATTATCAGAATTAGATATTCTCCAGTGTACAAAAAAAGTTAGTGCTAATGAGAATTGATCACTTTTTGCACATGTATGATAGGAAGAGCATTAATAATATTACTATCTTTCTAGCAATCAGATAGTGTAAGTAACTCTTAAAACTATTGTTGTAGCAGCAGCAATTACATAAACATACTATGGAAGTTTTTCTATAACGTTAAATAGTCCCAGTCAGGATGCAGTATATTAATCCACCATTTGTTAAATATATAAATGGACGTACGATATTACCATGCCACAAGCTACATCTGAAGGCATCACCAGAGTGGTAGCCATAGCTGGATGTTTTTTCATTGATGTGTTGTAACTTATACAGGTAGATGTCAAATTTCAAAGATTCGCGTATGCATGTACAAGCAATAAAGTGTTTGAAGATCTGGAGAATTTATGTATAGGCAGCTGGGACAACCACATTTTTCTTCCAAACATCATTAAGTTGAGTAGTTTCATCATACCAATAATGTTACACAAGTTGATACTACAAGGTAAATATGTAATTCAAAACTATGTAGTGAGTAGATCTGAAAGTTTGAGAGCATGTCAGATAGTAAGAGCTGCCAATGGGGTACTCTTCTCAAAATGATGCTATGGTGGGCATACATTTACCAGAAAACAAACTTCTTGCACTTCATGAGCACTTCTGAATACAATATACAATATCACTGATTATGCCTGAATTATTTCACCTTCTCTTCCTTAATTCAAACAGCAGGTTTGCAACAGCCATCTTATAAGTCCTTTCACATCAACCTATCTAAGCCTTCAGGTAATTCTATACCCACTCCCTGCCTGCATCCAAGTTTTCTTACCTTAATTCAAAAACAAGGTTTTAGGCAAACTCATTACAGAGTTTTCAAAGTCCACTTTTCACTCATGATTAGCTGCCCATAGTGTCTTGTCTCCTTCAATAAGAACTAACTACCCCATGAATTAGACCTTTCTATGAGACTTAACATACCCTCTAGAAATCTAGCTTTCCATTTTAGATCTCTGTAATGAGATTGCAATGATTTGGGACACAGAAGTACTTAAAAGTCTTTTCATCAGCAGTTGAAAGCACTGCCTTGTTGACAGTCTTTATTATGTAATAAATCAGTGCCACATTATAATTAAATTTTATCATCATTTTAACAGCCAAAAGATTGTCGCAGTGCTGAGTCTGTTCACTGATCCTGAAGTTTACTACTCAGGACAAGAGAAATAACAGCTCAGAATAGTAAATCAATATAGCTTGCAAAATGGTACTTTAAAAAAGGGGGGGAAGAGCTCTTATGGCAGCTTAAAGATTAACAGATTTATTATGGTATGAGGTTTTGTGAACTAGCATTTCCTAAATAAAATATGCTTATTATAGTATCAGCAAACAAAAATGGGGAAATGTCATACTACTTTTTGCATTTGCCTTCTTTTCTTTGTGTTTTCATGTTTCCCACTGAGGGTAACCATTTAATAAAATAGATTTTAGGCCACTGAAGAGGACAGTGGTTCTATAAATCACACTAAGCTATAATATGGTTTCTTTCTGATGTACATAAGATGCACAAATTGATGTACATGCATCAGTAAATAATACATTGTTCATTTTAGAGCACTAAACTAGTGTTAAACTAGGGTTTGTTAACAATTGTTGCAACTGAGACTTAATGTGATATATGAACAGGGATACATGAGATACAATTCTGACTTCCTGGATTATTTATAGATATTTGTTTGTGCAGTGCCTGAGCCTTTAACCAGTCCTGAGACATGCAAGGCAAACCATCTAAAACAGAAAGAAAAATGAATCAGAAATTGCCCCAATAATCATTACGTTGCTCATCTACAGAACTAACCCTGGCTTGTTTAATAAATCATGCTTTAAACAAACTTAGGCTTACTATGATGTGTGAATGTAAGGTGCTACAATTCAAGTACAAGGTGGAGTATCAAAGTTATGAAAAGCAAAAGAGTTTTTATAAAATAGAATAGATTTATATGAGTCAAGAGACACAGAACAAAAAAGTTTCAAATATTGGTATACTTTATATATCACAGTAGATGGCAGCATTAAGCTGACCTTAGCAGATCTAGAAAAAGCTAAGCAAGATTAGATTCATTAGTATTAGATGGGAAACCCCAGTACTTATATACTAGGTAGGGCAATTGAAAAACATTCCAGAAGGTGTTAAAAGTAAGCCAGTTTGATATTGTTTCTAAGAATACTCCATGCAAGTGGCCATGAGGTCACTAGAACATGAGCTTGAGGAAGTCTTTAACTGAACTATCTCATTACAGAAAAACAACACATTTTTTATTGTTGGGGTCACAAGAATGTTACAAGAGGATGCCACTTGTCTACATAGCTCATTCTCTCTCTTCCTCCCCCTATTTTTTTTTGGAGGGGGGTTATTTTGGCTAGTTTTCTCTGGGCCACCATCAGAAACAGAACCACAAATTTTTATATCCGAATGTACTGATGCAACAGACTGATTCATAATTTTCAGAAATATTTAGCATTTCTTCATGTCCCACAAAGTAGAAATATATTGCTCACATTTATACTCCAATCCACAGATCAATACTTATTCTGAAAATATATTCCATACTTTTTCACCCTGGATAACTTAGACAGGTGAGGCCTATGGCATCCTTTGAAAATATGGAATGCTGGGATCAAGAATTGGTAGAGAATAGCAGCTGCATTAGCCCAGAAGTGAAGGTAAGATTTATGTGGTACAATTATTCCAGCCTACAGCACTGGAACCATTACTGAGACACTTTTTAAAAGCTGTCTAACAAGGAAGTTTCTCATATTTATCTTACATAGGTAATAATGTTTGTATGTGCATATGTATGTATGTATGTATGTATGTAAACATACATACATACAACTGGAGTTTTGAGATTTTGTGCTGGATGTTGTCACAACTCACTATGTAATTCTAATCAGAATTTCAACACTATCCACTTCAAGTACTCAACATAATACAGATGAAGACATTCCATCACTCAATTCAATTTTAAGGGAATTTTGGAATAAAATCAGGAGATGTGTCATGCTTTACTTCCGTTCCACAAGAAGTATTTACTGAAATCCTGTGCTGTAAAAGGTCACAGTCAAACAGTTTATTCTTTGCTTTCAGTTGCATATGTCCAATGCAGCTAAAAATAATTGTAAGGTCAAGTAACAGAGTTTTGATTTTAATCTATTTGCCAAATAACTCTTACTACTCAAATTAACAATCAGAAAAAAATACTTCAGAAATACATTCCAAGAAAAGCAAATTATTTTAGATCCTCAAGCCCTTAAGAAGCTTAACAGTAAAACAACTGAGTGACTCCTTAAGGAAAAAAAAATACTATCTGAAAGCTATAAGCAGCAATTGTACAGTTATTTATGAAGCTGGAGAAAGACATACCAGAACTGCAGCATAAAGCTAGTACATAAATATAAAGCAGCATTATAGTTTGCAGAACTACAGCACAGTATTCCCCAACCCATTGCTAAAAAAGAATATCCAGAAAGTTATACAAACACAGACATACTTTGAATAGTTAACAAAAGGGTGAGCAATACTGATCACTAGCTTGCACTCATATAAATCAGTAAATTGAACAGATAGTTTTTAAGCCGATTCAATTACAGCTCTTATTTTAAAAGGCAACATTTTGATACAAATATTATTACCTATTAATACATTCAAGCTTCCTTTATATAATATACCATCATAACCAAAGTTTCCTTCTATTGTATTACCTATGAATTACTGCACTATATGACTGGATCATCTTTTTGCTGATATTCATACATTTTGAATATTTATTTCGTCTTTTTTTTTAAGTCTATCAAAATCTTCAATATGGCTAGAATACTGGAACAAATGTATGTATGTATGTGAACAGGCATTCAAAAATCAATGGTTGTTACTCTCGCCCAGTGTTTTAAACATATACTGCACAAAAGACAAACATCAGTAAGCAGCATGATAACTAATAACTATTTCACATGGTAATTTTAGTACATTCAAGCCCTATCAGTGACTACTTGCATAACAGTGAGATAATTTCCACCACACAATCCACAAATACCTACCCACAGTGCTACTTTATGTCTCAAGATTTGAAGCAAGAAGGAAAGTTAGGACTATTTAAATTTAGGGCACTTGGTCTTTCAAAATCCAATATGCTTAGCCTGCAAATTCAGTTGCCCAGAAAAAAAGTCAGCCCATTAATTGCAGCCACTGTTATCCAATAATGCACTGTGAATTGCTCTTTACCTATAATGCAAACTTGTTTTCTACTAATGATCCCTCTTCCATATCTACTTCCAACTACAATAGGATCATTTTAATATTGGCATTTACTCAAAGTTGTTACCAGAACATTTGCAAGCTATCAAATATGAAAAATATGAATATTAAAGGCAAAATAATGTTAACATTCTTTTAATTTTAGACATAAATATTCATTCACATTTTTCAAAAAAATTATACTGAAATTTAAGATTACATGGAAAGAAATCATGATTTATGACTGAAAGAAAAATTATTCCCAATTGTAGTTTCCACCGCTTTTAAAAAATAAAAGTAGCAATATCTACTTTTGTTCAAATGCCCACTTAGAGCAGTAGAAATTGATGGAGAAAATGAAAAGAAGAAAAACCCTAGAAGAACTTACCAAAGCAGACAAAGCCTTCTTCTATACAGTAATTTCTTCCATTCATGCTAAAAATCTCTCAGTGACTAACTCTTGGGCTGGTAAAATATTTACTGCACTGAGACAGTGTTTACTGTTACTGCAGATACGCATATTTCTGTTTACATACTGCTACATTGCAATATAACACTTGGATTACATGCAAAATATACTGTATTCTGAGACTAACAGAAATTAATCTTACAGATCTAGGTATTTAAAGTTTGTTCACATGACAACCCAAACTGCAACAGAGGCTTCATATAGATATCACTCACAAATTCTTTCTAATTATAGCTGTCCTAATATTGCAAACTTCTTTATATGAAAGGAAATGCAACACTGTTTAAAACACCACAGAAATAATTGCTATTCCTAGAACCTTCCTTCCAACTAATTCATATGCACTGCTTTATACCTTTTCTTGTAGTCTAGGATAATTAGAGAGCTTTTTAATAGTCACATTACCGGAGAGCTGACAGGTCATCCCCCATTATAAGTGCCACAATACACCTGAATTGCCCTGCCACATCATGCTATATTCAAAGCACAATTCTCAGACGTAATCTCTTGCAGGCTTAGGGATCCTAGGAATCCTCCCCCGCTATCTCTCCATGGCAACAGTAGCTACAGTAAAGACAGTCCACCTCTTACGCAAGCAAAGGGAATATGAAACACTGCCAAGAAAGAGGCCACAAATGCCAGCAGTCAAAACATCACTCTTACTCCTCCCTGTTTAATTGTTGTCTTAAAGAAACAGCAATCAATCTGGTTTAATATTCTTCATATTAGAAAGGCGGGCACACACTGATCTGCACTGGGGCAGCTGGGAGAAAAAAACCCTGCCCCAGAGAATGGCGAATTAGGATGGCAAGGGCTTTCCAAGTAGAAAAAGCATGTGGAGGGAGAGAACCCCTTTCTCACACATTTCCAGAAAGGCTTTGCCTTCCCCTCCTTGATTACCAGTGTTTTAAGGACCGCATCTGTTCATCCTTCCGTGTGAGTAAAATTCTAAGTCCAAGCCTTACAACAATATCCTGTCTTTGAAAAGTTTTTCAAACTAAACGCCTTGTTTGTTTTCTTGATACAAGACCCAACAAAGAATATGCCACTGGATTGCTTTTACAGACTCTTGGGATGTTTTAATATCTTGCTTTAAAAAGTGAACCTAGACTTAGAAGTAAGTTCGTTTTAAACAATTAAAAAAAAATAGAATAATAAGCATAAGAAGAAAACCTCATTCATCTTTGGGTAGGGCCCTGACATTAGATCAGCTTCAGCATCAAGGTGTAGCCCAGGGGTCGGCAACCTTCTTCCACAGAGGGGCTGGTGGCCATGTCTTGTGAGTGGATGGTGGGCCGCTCTCTCCCGCTCTCTCAGGCAAATACACTGGCACTTGGGAGGACTCTTCGGGGTGAACCATAGAGATGGGTTTCCCTCTTAGGGGAAAACAAAGGCGTGCTGCTCTGCAGAGTACCTCTTATGGTTGGGGAAAGAAATGCTTATGGAGGGAGGAGGAAGGGACCTCAGTAACTGAAGTTATACTATAAACACATATCTATAAATATATGTGGGCTCATAACTCAGTCCAAATCATTACAATTTATTGAAATAGTGTGGTTCTACATCAGGTCTGAGATAGAATTACCAACCTGAATTCTTTTTTAGCCAGATGATTAACTTTTGAGCCAGATCATTTTGGGTGGTGGGCCAGATCTGGCCTGCAGGCCCGAGGTTGCCGACATCTGGTATAACCATTCCTCTTGGAGATTTTCTCCTACGTATGGTGTTTTTTTTTTCCACTAAGCAGGCATAGAGATAGAATGATAACAAAAATTTTAAAATGAGTATTAGGCAGACATAAATAAGCCTTTGGTAAGCTTCCTAGGTCCCAGCTCTGGAAAGGCCTCACACACGGCATGAGAATTAATCATGCTTAGCACGAACCTACTGAAATCAATGGGACAAATTAATCAAGGCATACCAGGAACTCTCTTGTCCACTTCCCAGGACAGATACACATTAATGGAGGTATTAAAGCATTTTGGGGTAGCACAAACTCTGTAAGCAATGTTGTTAAACAGAGATGCCACTCTACTGATCATATGAATCACATGAAGAACTTCCACAGCATCAGACAATTGCAGCAAAAGAAGGGCAACTTTGCATGATGAATTAATACACTTCAGAAGACCCCACAATTAGAAACATTTTATAGTGGTCCTATGACTTTAATGGCTCAGTTTGCATTCAGAATATTTCTAGGATCCAAGTTTCAATACAGTCAAGATATTCAAGTTAAGATATTCAGTCAAGTTAAGAAATAGTAGCTAATCTAGAACAAGCAACAGTGGCCACTCAATAATCCAATTTAGACTGGGGTCATGGATAATGTTGGTCAAACAATTGGGGGCATGGATAATGTTGGTCAAACTGTCTCTGCCCAGAAAGAGATAGTCTTTATATAGAAGTATCAACTAATTGATGATTCTTTATGCTCCAAAGCTACTCAAGACTCATCATAAAAGAAAAATAATAGAGTTTGCAGGTTATACACCTGATACGTTAGGAATCATCTGACTCCTTAGAAGCACTGTCAAGCAAAAGAGCCCTCCAGAAAAGAAACTGGTAACTGCTCCCTGCTACCACAGCCCCAGTTTCCTTCCTTCATGTCACTGCCATCATCCTTGGTTATACTGCTCTGTCTCCTATTTGCTTTTAGCATAATCTTTTATGGCCAAAATCCACAGGCATCCATATCAAACCACAATGGCAAAAAAATTATGAAAAGTACATTGTAAACTGTTTTTGACATTTCTGTCCCAACATCAGATGCCAATATGTTAGTTACAAGATTTATGTTATGACATCATGACTCATAGTCCATCACTTGCCCCCCTTCCCCATAAATGCTATCCCTGTCTTCACCGCTGTTCTCTTATGCACGTTTTCCAGGTTATGAATCTGAATGCCTATGGAAAGAGTCTGGGTCACTCTTTTCCCTCCTTATTTCCCTACATCAAAATACTATATCCAAAGCGATCACAAACACCTACAATAAGTCATTTTGACAGCACCAAGTGGAAAACTGGATATAAAATTCCTATAAACTTGAAACCAACTGTACCATTACATCATATAAACTAAAAATCTATTCCTACCTTCATATTGGCAGTACTTGCACAACAGGCTAAACCATGATTTAATTCAGTAAATTAAACCCATGAAAATGTAATTGGTGAGTGTGTGATATGCAAACCCAGCTATTCAGTTCTCTACTTGCTGCTATCAAGTGAAAAAAAGCAAATAGCTGACAAACATCTGTTTTTTCTTTCATGCAACAGGAATGGAATCAGCTATGTGTAAAAAGAACATACAAGTCATTTTTAAGTCAGCTTTTGAAGATTTAAGAATACAATGACTAAGATGTGTCATTTTCCATAGTGACATTTTTTGAAAAGTGGAAGAGGCCAATTCACTTTTGAGAAGAAATGTAGAAACAAATTCTTTCAACCTCAATTCTTGCACAATGAAACTCTTTAAACTAAGAACAACAATTGGACATGTTTTTAGGCTCCTCTTCTCCAGGGATAAAGTTTATATGTTATTCTTCCACTAGTAGAAGACAAAGAGTGAATATGACTAGACAGAGATTTCCAGCTCAGATTCAATCATACACCACAGTGAAAATGGCAGCAAACCTTTTCTATCCATGTTGCATACATGGAATGCAATCTAGCTGCACCATTTAAAGTGTCCTAGAACTCTTAAAGGAACTTTGGCCTGGAAGTTCCATTGAAAGGCCATTGTGACTTTTTAGCTGCACCTTTTAACTGGGCAATGATAAAATTGCTTACATTTACTCCAAGCTAAAAGCCTGATGATCAGAATCTGATCAGTTGATAGCAGTGATGCATTACAATGTTAATCGGGAGATTTCTGAACATGTGGATTTCAAGCAACTGGACAGGGTGTTTATGATGCCAGTTCTGTTATGTGTAAACTCATTCCATGCCCACCTAGCTGGTTCAGATTGTCAGGGGCGGGATAAGGAACTGGAACTGGGAAGTAGTCAACATCTCACTGCAGGAGGAACAAGTATGGACTACCTTGAAAGAGGCATTATGGGCCTCCTCTTCAAGAGGGCGACTATTATCCTATTGTAAATGCTCCATTTTTGTGGAAGGTTGGTGATATGTAATAGTTATCCAAATCTGCTTCCCATTCTTGAGGAAAGTTATAAAGATGGTGAACCAGCAATTACAGAGGACCCTGGAAATTGTGGATTATCTGGATTCTCGTCCAGCAGGATTCAGGGTTGAGTATGGAGCCAAAAGACATATTAATAGATGACTTGTGACAGGAGTGGGATAAAGTGAGAGTGACATCCTTGTCCTACTGTATCTCTTAATGGCCTTCAATACTGTCTATAGTATCTTTTTGGGTCCCCAGAAAAGGGTGGAAGTAGGTAGTACCTACTGTACTGTAGTGCTGTAGTGACTATTCCTTCCTAAGTGGACAGTTCTAGTCAGTGCCTATGGTGGGAAAGAGAGGTCTTCGGCTCTCTAGTATGGGGTGCCCCAGGTCTCAACTCTCTCTTCCAACCCATGGGGGAGGTCATTCATAGACATTTGGTAAGGTATCAATGTGCAGATGATACCCAGTTCTGTATCTCTATCCAGATTCAAACGGGAGATGTGGCTGAGGTCCTGACCTGGTGTTTGGAGGCTTCTAGAGTTTGGTTGAGGAGAAACAGGCTAAGACTCAATGCAAGCAATTTTAGGGCTATTCTAGTTTTGATTCTGGACAGGTTATGATCTCCCTGAGAGTGCAGACTTACAATCTGGAGTCAAATTCCCAATGGAGGCCACAGCCTAGAAGGTCTTTGCCCACATTCACTTGGTATGCCAGTTTCATTTATTTATCAATTCAATTTGTATAGCTATCACTCACTATTGGTCTTCCCTATCTAAGGAGTCTAAATGGCATGTTTCATGATGCAGCACTAGAGAAACTAAACCACATTGCTACTGCAGCTCTGGTATCCATAATTACTAAGTTAGGTGAATCACTCAAAATAAATGATCAATATATTGTTTCTTTCTCATCCCCACTTTACTCCTACTACCACTGTACTATTACTGACACCTGGCTGTTCTTATTACAATATTAATCGTTCTTGCATTAATTTTGCTGTTTTTTTTATAAGCAACCTTGTAGATTTTTTAGATCAGAAAAATATATTTTTAATAAATTCATATTACAGCTGTTACAGAAAATAAAGGAAAATGGTGCATATTTCTTTCATATTTTATTATTATTCAGCTACTATTTTTCAAAAAAATTAGTAAAACCTAGAATACAGTAGGAAGATAGCTGCATATTTTTCAATTCAATATATGTATGCTTGGACCAATCAACAGCTGTTTAAATGGAAAGTTACTACATAGTAGTTAATAATGCAAGATTTCATACTTTATTAATTTGGAAAGTATTCATGCACCAAGCCTAGGTTCATTTCAGTACATGAAGTCATCTCCCCTTGCCCCTAAAAAATGAAGTTTGAGAAGGAACACTTTCAGAACAACCCCAAAAAACCCATGTTTTATTCTTAAAAAAGAAAAAATTCAAAATGTTATTTATTCATAAAATGTATTTTTGCTCTGTAACAATATAACAATCCCAAAGCATGGATTATGTCGGCCTACAATATTTGAAAGAACTTTATATCCCAAGTTCTCATCCCTCTGAAAGAAAGGAAACAGTGGTACAAAGGAAAAAAGAAAGAGGGGTAATTCCACCCACTATCAGGTGTGATCCCTGATTTATTTTTCTCTAGGGCAAGAGCCAATCATAGGGGAAAAAAAATAGTTTTGAAGTCCTTTAGACAAGTAGGTAATTCTCTACTCATTAGATCCCAACTTTACATATAAACTAGACAAACTAACAATTAAACAGATATGCCCACCCCCAGGCCAAATTTAAGAACAGAGATAGGCATAAAGGACTTGATGTTTAATTTCTAGTTTTCCAGTTATTAAGCATCCACAAGGGAGAAGTATACAAAACAGAAACTATTTGGATTCTTACATTTGTTTCCTATTGTGTTATTCCAAATTGCATATTTTACATAGTGAATCTTTTAAATATTGTTTTCTTGAAAAACATATTTGCTGTATTTCTTACAATAAGCACACTAACCCCCACAAGAATTTTAATCTCATTAAGGCAAGCCTTGTTCTTGGAACTCTAGCTTATTTTTTTCATAATATAAATTCTGTTATATATAATAATGTTTTTAAATGGCACAGCACTGGACATGAACAAAACATGTCAGATTGCATTTGGATGGCTGGAACAGTATTGAAAACCTACTTTAGTGCTTACTTCTCTGTTTCCATCATGTCCATCCAGAACAGGCTAAGGGTGCTTTTTCTTCATTACAATACTCAGAAGGGAGAAACAGAACATTTTGGGAGCATTATGAATAATTTATTACAGATGAAGTCCATCAGATCCAACATGATTTGCACTCTAGTGCTGGGATAGGCCAAACCATTGTAGTCATAGCAATTTATTGTCCTATTATTCTGAATTACTTTCAATTTGTCAATCTTAAAGATATGGACAGGATTTATGGAAAGGTAAAGGTTACTCGTTTGTGCTTCCCTTATCTTTCCTGGTTGATTAAGCTGGATAGGATCAAACTGGCATCATGTTTAAGAGAAGGATCTGCCTTGTGGCTAGGGTTTATTTTCCTCTACTTAAAGGAGGCAATTATTAGACATTTGTTCTTGAGGACCACAATACAGTCAGTGTAATGTAAGTTTTAAAAAGAGATCAAGATGATATAGGAAATTATAAACCAGTTAACCACAAAACATAGAAATTGCAGAAGAATAAAAAAGCAATACTTTTTTACAATAGAAACTCTTGTCTCACTAATATCCCATACTTTTTAAAAAATACCATCAAGGCTGGTGATAAGGATAAAGATGAAGTAGTGAATTTGCAGACTTTTATTTTCAAGTCCTTCATCAAATGCTTTTAAGCAAACTCAGCAACCATGGGATAAGATGACAAGTGCTCTTATGGACTGGTTACTAGTAAAAGAGATTAAGGACAAAACAGTAATTTTCATATATGAGAGGTATGCAAGTAGAGCCCCTAGGGATCGCAGCTTGGATAGTTCATTTTTGTTCATCTGTAAATGCTCTGAAGTTGGGAAAAAGTAGTGAGGTGGCCAGATTTTCTGATGATACCCAAGCTGTTCACATAATAAAACCAGCAACAGATTGCAAAGAGCTCCAAAAGGATCACCACAAACTGGGAAAATAGGCTTTAAAATGGCAAATGCAGCAAAATGTAAGCAAGTGTAATGTGACACATATTGGCTCTAAAAACTCAGCTTTTACACACACATTAATGAGTTACAAGCTAACTGTGACTGATCAAGAAAGGGGCCTTATTTAATGAAAGTATCAATCCAGTGTGTTTTGTTTTTACAGCAGCAGCAAACAGCAATTCTATGGTTGAAATCTTAGGAAGGCAATATAAAACTGCCCTCATATAAATCTACAGTGAGATTACATTTAGTACATATAGTTCTGAGCATCAAATACCTCAAAAAGGTAGAAGAAAGCTAGAAAAAGTGTTGAAAAGGCAATGCAATGATTGAAAATAACAGAAAATATAAATTCATGCATAATATGGAAATACAGATAGAAGGAAGTGTTTTTCCATCTCTCACAATGTTAGAATTCAGGGTCAATTAAGCTGCAAGATTTATTGCCATCAGATGTGATACTGCCACCAATTTAAACTGTTTTAAAAGGAGACTGGACAAATGTATAGAGGGTGGGGCTATCAATGGCTAGGACATGGCCCATTGTCCTCATCCAAGCAGGGGTCTTCCTGTGTTCTGAAAGGATCTTTTGGCTGGGACACTGCCCGAAAGAAGAGATTACAAAACTCAGTTGGTTGTGCTTTGCCATATTGTCTACAACTCTTACTCACAGTTTATGCCGGAAGTGGCAAATCCACAGACCTGGTCCCCACAGATTGCCCTACCCAAATACAGCAGCAACATTATGTTTATTGGTGCAATTTTATCTTCTTTAAAAAAACAAACAAACTGTGAAATATCTAATACATGAAAGACTTTATTTTCTATACCCCCCTTTCTAATAATTAAAAAACAGGTTGAAAACAAAATCAGTGCTACCCAATTTGGTGTTGGCAGTGCAGTATCAGTTATACACCTTGCAGCCCTAGGAGGCCAAATAAATACAAAGAGGACACTGTCCATACCTGGTTTAGTAAGTCTTAACATCCTGTGTAAAAGTATCCACTCTTAATGGATTCATAAATGAACTTTATATTGGGTCTATGGTAACCTACTAGAGAAAGGGGGAAAGTCTCTGTAGAAAGATTTTATACAATCATTTTTATTTATTTTATTATTAAATTTGTATGCCGCCCATCTCCCCCCAACAGGTGACTCTGGTGACCTGACAACGGGTGACAATCATGCCCCTCTTATTCTGTTATGCAAGGTAATTGTCGCTCTTCTTTTCTGTAGACTTTAAATTATATGAATTGGTAGTGGTAGTGGTGGTCAACATCTCAATTATGTGAGATAAAGGAGCACATGATCCACTGGTCATTCGTATCATAAAAGCCACTCGATGCTTCTATTGACCATTATAAAAATTAGGAGGAAGAGTACTTGGCTGATCCTTTCCAAAGTATTTACTCTACTGAACCATTTTTCTTTTTGGCTTTCCAACAACAGTGTTCTTTTCTAAAATCAGGTGGAAATTATATGAGTTTTAAAATGTTTATTAAGCAACTTTTAAAAAAGTAATCTGGGAACTCCCGTTTAATTATGGAGCAAAATTAAGCACTGAACGTAAAGGAAATGATACAATATCAGACAACTTTTCAGAAAGGTTGAGAGGCTTCCATTTAGTAGAATCCCTACCCCACCTCAAACTGTTTTTGCTACAGTTGCCAAAGCTGTGTTTGCAAAGCCTAAGGGAGAAAGACAGATTCGTTATGGTACTGACTCAAGAGACACATTTACAGCACTGTTTACCAGAAGCACAGGATTCAAATTAACATGCAGGTACAAGTCCATGACTGTATTCAGCTGCCTGTTTCTTAAAGTGCAAGGGGAGACTCCCAAAGGACTAGTTGCTAAGCAAAGACAGATAAGGAAGAGAACAGCAGAAACAGATTTTTTAGGAAAAGATAACCCAAAAAAATTGAAAGGGGAAAAATATGGAATTCACATTATAATTGCAAGCACAATTTAAAATAAGGCTCAGATGGCTTTATCTTCCCACAAGCCCAAATTTAGCACTACTCAACCACCAATTTGCAATACACATACAATCTAATAGCTTCAAAGTACATTTCTAACCTAACTGAATTAGAGGCAAGAAGTATTTTGAATTGCTAAAAGGCTGAGAGATAAGCATGGCCAATAAACAGCTAATTGCATAGATCTTGCAAACAAAGATCAAAACAATAATAAATCAGAAAGAATTTTACACATCAGGTTCATGTTATACCTGAGAATGTAGGAGAAATCAAATGCAGTCATACATAAACATGGACTACCTTCTCATCTGGCTAGATTATTATTAGTATCCATATCAGATCAGACTATGAACTTTTTCATATCCAAGGAAAATAGACCAGTCCAATAGGATCCGGTACCAAATCCTGCCTAGTCTAAAGTTCTAGGAACAATGCTGCCCCTTAAATATTTCATGGAAATGAATATTTGACTTCTCTAGAAATGTAGAAGCTTAAGGAGAAGCAGAAGAAACATGTGCTTGTGTTCCTGAAATGAACCCATTTCTCAGGAGCAGACTGTTATCAGAGTTGCTTAATTAACAGTTATTGAGCGCAGTAACATACATTATGCTATTGTGCCTTTACATTTTGAATCACTTTACTGCAAAAATATTTTTGTCCTCCCAGTTGCAGATGTTTAACTTTAGCTTCAATTATTTTCTGTGTTCCTTTAAAGGCTTTCAACCAATTCTCTTATATGGTGCTTCTCTATAATGTTCAATCAAGCATCCACAAATGGAGCTACTGAGCTCACATTTACCATTTTACTACACCAGATTTCTGGTGTCTTTCTTTAGTCCCTTCTTTTGTTCCCCTTTAAAGGCTATGTTTACAGACCCACTCCAAGAAAATGTTAGTAAAGAAGACACTGCAGTGCTCTGAACTTAAATTTTTTTTCTGGCTTCCTCTAATTTTCCAAAGTGGGTTTGGGGTGGGGGTGGTGTTCGTAGCATTATAACTTACTGGTCAGCAAGTTACAATACTTGGGAAACTTAAATTTATTCTCAGAAAGCATTTTTCCAATTCTCAGGGAAAGTGTTACTCCTTCTTCTTCTTCACTACTAACAAAACCTTGAGTACTCTCATGAGACATGAACCAAAGTTATTTGCAAGTGGGCAGCCATAGAAATTGAAATTATGAAATAAATAAACCGCAAAGAGAAACAATGCTGTTAAAATTCTGTGAAAGCATTTTAACCATTTCCATAGTTTTGATGATTAATAAACCATTGAAAGTTGAATACTACCATTTCAACACAATTTTTTTCCACTGGAAAATGAAAAAGGTTTTTTAGCCAAATTACATGCTGCCCTAATATTATTTAAATATTGTATATGGCATATAAAGCAATGCGAAAACTATTAAGTGTAGGTCTTTTCAAGTTAAGCTGTATACTTATTATACAAATAATAAATATAACAGGAGGATAAGAGACAAATTGATAAATACAACTGTCCTATGATAGCTCTCATGGCAGAGACTATCTTAAAAATAGTCTCTGCCATGAGACTCTTTTTTCTTAAAAATACAACAAAATGTGTTGCACTACTTGGAAAATTCACATATTTATTACGGCTTAAATTTGTATAACCTAGAGCATCTGATTAAGTAGATCAGAGCTGGGCAGGAGATAGATCAGGATAAACTGGTATATTTGGGGGAAATTTGAATTATATTGGCAAGGATTACTGACTCTCCATTTTTAACACTGGCAACAAAACAACTCCTCTTGCTCTGCCAATTGAGAAAATAGAGTACCTAGGAATGATTTTATACAAAAACTCAGTTTCAATTTCTGAGCTCAAACAAAATTCCTGGGCTCAAGACTTCGATTTGTTCTTTTTAGAAAAACAACAACAAGAACAACAGCTTACATCCTGCAACGATACTTTTAGCACCATCAAACAGCATCTGCCTATCCCAGGTCCTTGGGAAGGACTCAACAGGCGGATAAAAATGCTAAATCCTGTCTAAACATCCAGCTGACTGTGCAACCAACAATAATAATGTAAATCAGGATACCTACCTGCCAATTCCCACTTTAATCTACAAAAACAATATCAAAATGAAAAGCAGTCTTTGGGATCAAACAATCAACCTAATACTTAGATTTTAATGTATCTAAATACAATAATATAGTAAAGATAGCCTCAAGTTGGACTCCTAGTGACTACACTGACACACCCTCACAGTTTGTGGGGGAACAGTACAGAAGTAGCTTGCTATTGCTTTTTTCATGGTGTTTTTTAAATTTCTTTTTAGTCTCACCCATAGCCTTGGAGTAGACTTTGTAGGAGAAGAACTGTGTTAATCTATAGTGGAAAGAAATTAGGAGCCTGATAGCACCTTTTCTGACTAATACATTTTATTAAAAAGCATAATCTTTTGTGAGCTTAAAAAGCTTATGCCTTTTAATAAAATGTGTTACTCAGAAAAAGTGTTATAAGACTCCTCCTGATCTATGCCTTGGTCCTACCCAGTGATCTCTCATCCAAGTACTAACCAGGCTGGACTTTACTCAGCTGCAAAGCCAAGATAAGGTCATCCATGTACCACCACCTGCCGAGGCTAGTATCCTTTCCAAAAGCTGGATCACTAACTTGTTCATGTTATTCATACTCCATTTTTGTATTTGGAAGGGAAATCTCTAAACTTAAGGACTTAAAGAAAAACATGATATTCTTTTGAGTATAGCCTTCATTTGCTGTTCAGTAATCACATAAAGTGTTAATGTTTAAATATCTAGCCCAGGACAAAGTACAGGAACATCGTGTACAGCATGGGTTGAGATGCTCAGTTTAAGATTCTTCTCAGACATCACTGCTGCTATCCCTTCTTCCTGCTATAATATAAGAACAATGTTACCTAGCCTTACATTCTCAGTGATGTGCATAATTCTGGAGCTCTGGAAAATAGCTACCACACAGTGGGGATGAATAAAATAGTTTCTGAGTCTACACCTAGTTCATAATGTGATATAAACAGAACTTTTTGGATCACAGGATTTTGACTTCTGTTATACCCATCATCCATGAGAATACTATTTTTCACATATAAATGTGACAGAGATCCTACTCTACAGTCTCTTTATCCACATTCTGTTGGGTTTTGAGCTTAGACTGAAAAAGCTTCATAAACAGTTATGCACATGTCAATTTCAGAAATAAAAATATTGATCTTAATGGGACAAAATATTTCTTTCCTCCAAACTGAGACCAGATTTTGTAATGCAGCCTAGTTCTGATCCATTAGAAGCACAGATGGGATTGTGTCAAGATGTTCTGCATTATGTTCATTCCAAAACTGAAATATGTTTATACCGGAATCGAATTGCCAGAAAATGCTTTTTGGTTTCAGCATCAGATAGCATATCCTTAAAACCCTTGCATGCAAAAACTCAAGCACAGTTCTTTTTTCTCTTTGCAATACTGATGAAGCTTTTGGTCAAATAATGATGACTATTTAAAGCATCAATGACCAACTGATAAAGTCATGGTTGGTATCTAATCCTATAAAATCTTGTGACGTGTAGTGAGACATCACTCAAGCCAAAGTATTTATTCTAGGCACAAAATCTAATGACAAAGGGACATCCTTTTATTTCATTCAAGGAGCAATTGGGGGGAGATGGGTGGGGGACAAATTTAATCAATCAATCAATCAATTATAATTCTCAAATTGTAGGTTGCAACTCCCAGGGATATTGTGAACAATTTAGAAGAGGATTGCCAATTTTTAAAAAAATTTCCTCTGGCGTGCTAGTCAAGTTTGGACTTTGGATTTTTCTATGCTCACCAATCTGTTCCTTTTTTTTTTGGCAGAGGCATCAGGATTCTGCAAACTCAAAAAACTTTTGATTTAAAGTACAGCATGTGTTTATATACAGTTTTTTGAAATGAAAATGTTTATAGTCACTTATCTATTTCTTTTATAAAATGTTTTAATTTTATATCCATTAAAATCTACCATTATGTCAAAATTATCTGTAAAGTTCTGTGACTTGCTTTGACTACAGCATTAGGTATTTTATGGAATAGGGTTTTTAATGGCATTAATATGGACAAAATTCTAATTCTGCAAGATATAGCAACTGGTATCTGTTGATTATTTGGAACACTAGTTCCCTGTTGGTGGTTCACTGACACCACCAATAGTGGGATTTGGCTTGCCTTAGAAATATTTGTCCTCTCTAACATCTTTGCTGGCATGGCATGTAATAGTATATCCATAATCTTTGGAGCATCTGTAAACGTCTACATGTTAGTGATGTTCAGTTTTTCAATGTATTTTACAAATAAAATATTTGTAAATAAAATTATTGTAGCTTAAAATTTCACAATACAAGTAGGCTCATTTATTTCTTGCTCAACCCTAACCTCAATGAAATCATTTCTTTTATTCCTGGGAGGTGGCAGAAATTCATTTATCTTTTTAGCAGGATTGCAGCTTCACTAAGTTTGAGAACCCCTGGCTTAGATTAAAACTACGTACTACTATATTCCTTCCTACTGCTTTTGACATGGATAGTGTCTCTACCCCAGCAAATCAGCATTGTTTTAACAAAACCTGCATGGAGACTTTCAATTCATATTTGTATATAGAGAAAAAACACCAGTACAGTTGTTGAAGTGGCCTTTCTTCCTTTTTGTTGTCTGCCAGTGAGATTTGGCTGATTATTACAGTTGTCTTGAATGCATTCTACTGATATATCTGAGCAATATTTATGTAACTGAGTTGTCGATTAATGAAAGTTTGCAGAACCAACATGTGTGAATTTATCTGTCATCAGGCAAAAACTTTTTGGACATGATACTTTATCACTAGTGTCAGGCAAAAAAGGAACTAGAACCACTGAGGTACTGCAGTGGTCTAGGATTACAGGAAACATACCAGTGACTTTGGGCACATCATTACCTCCCAGTCCAACCTAATGCACAGAGTTATTGTTGCTATGTAAACTATCATGAGCTCTTATAGAAAAGAGAAGGCATAAATTATGTATAATTTTCTTTGTCAAGAGATTTAACCATTTATCTCAGTTCCTAATAGTCATTAAACATACATAGTACTAGAATAAGACAAATGATTTTTAAAAATTAGAATGTCAAAGGAAAAATGAATTCTAAATTAAGATCAGAGAAACTGACTCCTCCATTTGTGGTCAGCAAGAAGCTTCACTATCAAATGCACATACAACGGAAGTAGGAGTCATATAGGATGATGATGATGATGATTTAAGTTTGGAAACTTAGCTGCTTAATAAATATTTTATTTCAGAAAGTAAAGCTAATTTCTACAGTTAGATTTCCTTGGCTCAATAGTTATCCTTAATCCTAAGGAGCATCAAATCAAAGGATGATTGCAAAAGTCAGAGAGCTAACAAAAATTGGATAGAAGCACCAAAATGTTTTGCAGTATTTTACAAAAGCATAAATGGAAAATCTGAGAAGAGATTAGTAATGTTGATGGAAAAATTTCTCTACTTCACTTGGACAAAATTCTCAAATTCAAAATGTAAACCTTCCAATTAAGAGAAAAAGACTTGGTGGAAAAACTGATGGCATGAAAACCTTAACTTCTTTCAAATAAGAAAGTTAATACACACATTTGGAATAAATGCCCAGCTGATATTACACAACTCTTAGAGGCAAATTTAATATTTTGAATACCTTAATAAACCAGCTCAGGCTGTTACAGTCTATAACATTATTCAAAACTTGCATTTTGAATGTATATTTACATTTACATGTGTACATTGCTTTAAAAGAAATAGCTTGGGTTGAAGTGCTTCTCACAGGTAACCTCTGCTGTATAGTATTGAAAGCTGAAGATGTTGTGGAATAATCTAACTATAGTATGCTTTATTTTTTGGTTGATCTTTGTCACACTAAAGAGTGGATATTATTAGTCTTATTTTGTAACTGGGGAACAGAGACCAGCTAGCTGAGGCTAAGCACAGAGCCTAAACCTAGAAATTATTATTTTTTATTTATTTATATATCACATTTGTCACTGCCCATCTCGTTAAAAACTACTTTGGGTGGTTTACAAAGCATTGCCTATAATTTGAAAATTATAGGAAATACGTTACATGCATCACCCTCTTTATCAAAGCATTTCACTGCAAGACAGGACATTATACTATTTTAAGAGCATTATGAGCTCATTGTTTTACAGGTGGAATATATTTATCATCAGGACACAAACCTCAATGAAAAATATGGATGCAATAAAATGCATATATTTTAATGAATGACAAATAAAAACCAGTATGACAGTAATGCCTTTTGATTGTTTAATGAATTAACTAGAGAAAACAATGTAAACTAGTACATAGAAAGATACCTTCCAAATGTATAGTTTCCATTCAACTCTTTTTGTGTTCTTAATTAAATCAACTAATATACTCACTAGTACTACCAACAATGTATGTTTACGTGACAAGCAGTGGAGGAAAGGTAATTAGCAATGTATTCATATTTCTTCCATCCATTCCCACAAATAGAAGAACAAACCAGAAAAAGGAAAACTTTGTGTAATGTCCGAACCAGAAACTACAGTATATTTTGTCTGAACAAGCCAAGACTTCAAATAATCACAATCCTGATTTACAGAGATCTTTCTATATTGGGTTTGTGTATAACTGCAATGATTCTGCATTCAGATATCAAATAAAACTTTACATCTCATTTATTTACCAGCTTAGGAAGCATGAATAAACAGGCCATATGCACCAGTATAGTGTTTGTTCACATTTTAGCTTACTGAGACAGAATTCATGGCCTAGAATGATGCATAAACCTAGACAACTATCAAATATGACAATACTGGTATTCAGTTGCAACTGTACAGTCACAACTGTCAATCAGCCATAAGGAGTACAAACATGGCTCATTCATAAATGTAAAGCCAAAAAATCTTCTACAATCCCTATTGTTTGTGTAGTGTTTGCTACACTATCTTTGCTTGTTCCTTATACCCATTCCTCAGTTAGCGACTACCTCAGTTAGCAACCATTCACAAATACAATGGTAATAAAAAATTCATTTTCCAACCAATGTGTGCATGTATGACCAAATTTTGGGCACCTGACAACAACTCATGCTGGAGTGAGAGTTAACACTGGCATAGCTGTACAAGAGAACTTTATCTGAACAAGACGACAGCAACCAGACATCTTTGCTCTCTCTGAGTCACATGTTCACTTAGTGACCATTTCACTAACAACCTAGTTGTTGGAATGGAACTCAGTCACTAAATGAGGAGTGGGTACAATTCACTTAAGTTACACAAAGCAGTTGAAATTGGAATGGTTTTTAAAGAAAGCAGCAACAAAAAACAATTTCAAATATCACAGGGGCCACAACAAAAGCTTTAGGTCAGGCTGCATTCAGTAAGTATAGGACAACATAGTATGTAGTAGACATCAATATGAATTTAACGTTCTAATATCAACCCTTTAAAGTTACCATATTTTTCCGACAATAAGACGCCCCCATGTACAAGATGACCCCCATTTTTCCAACCCCAAATTAAGAAATCAATATTTTAAAGATAGTGCAGAACACATTTTTATTTAGTAATTAGTTAACATTTACCTGATACACTCGGTGGGAGGAGGTCCAAACCGTCTCTCTGCAGCTCTATTTCCATGCTCTTTTGCATAACTGATTACATTCAAGCACGAGTGAAACTGCCGATAACTCATCTCTGCAGACTTCCTCTAATTGGTTTGTTCAGCATCAGCTGATGTCAGTTACATAAGGCTCGTGATTGGAGGAAGTCTGTTTGGGAGACAAGCTATTTCACTCATGATTGGAGGCTAGCAATAGGAGGAAGCCTGCTTGCAGAGACAAAGTATGGGCAGTTTTGGAACCGCGCAATTTTCGGCTGACTTCCTTGAATAAGACGCCCTTCAATTTTTAGGGTAAGGATTTAAAAAAAAAGTATCGTCTTATAGTTGGAAAAATACGGTATATAGTTGAATCACAGCAATAACATATCACCTGTTAAAGAGAATATAGTTCATGAACTTGTCTGCCAAGCTGATAACCGTCTTCAGAACTGTCACCTTTCAAGCCCCTTAAAACTAAATAAGAACGGATCACTAAACAGACTGGAGTGCATGTGTCCAGTATAGAAAATGGATATTGAAACTTATGTTAATTTCAAGTACAAAACATTTCTTTTAAATTACCCCCATTATATTAATCTTTGAAAGCAAGTATATTTTAACATTATTCTTCACTTTTATCTTAAACTTGCTTTAATTCATAGAAATATTTATGTTCTTATGTAAATGTTTCTTTCTTACCTCTCAAATTTCTAGGATTTATTTGTTTTGTTCGAGGCATTCTCATCCAGTCATAGATAGTTTTGCAGAAATGGAGAACAAATCAAAAGCAGATCCATAAATATGCCAATGGGGTCAATTAATCCACATACTGGGGGGAAAAGATTAGATTAAGTAATGTCAGAAGTACTGGCCTAAACATATAAGGTCAGTTTAATGAACTATTTACATTATAACAATATGGATAGCCTGTAATCACATGAGACCAGGCTGACCTTTACATGCAAAGTAATCATTACTTCATGCTTGTACATTTTCACAGAACATTAATGACACAGAAAATAATAGTCTAGAAGCAAATATCCCATTAGTTTGTAGCACAGATAATCTTTAAAAATGATGTACTTAGGATTAAAAGTTTAACTATCTCATTCTTTAATATTTACACCCAAGATAATTTTTTATACAATCACCTCCTTAAACACAAATCACAACTTAAAACGCAACACATTAATCTTGACTTACTGAAGTCAACATATAGAACACTCTAAAACTGTATCCACAATTGTATTAAGAACTGAAGTATTTTAATGTTGCAGCCCATTTCTAATGGAAGTATCTCAACGGGGCAATCCACTTTCATTCCAGTCTGAGTAGAGTTTTGCTTTACCTGTCACCATGTTAGGTCATCAAAACATGTGATTAGAAAAATAGATTCTAATACTAAGTTTGTGACAAAGTTGCTGGGTCAGATGAGAATCTATTAATTCCAGAATTCCTTTTTAAGGAACTGCAACCAGGTGCCCCTCAAATCCTTCATGAAGGAGATGCCTCCCCAAATAGTTTAAAACTCCATTGTCAAAATATTATGTGCATATAATGAATAATCTAATATAGTATTCCAATTCTGTTTTGCTAATGTTTTCCCAGATCTTAGTCAGATATTTTGTCTAAGACCCTTAGACAAAAGTGCTAACAACTTATTTTGGATTTTTATCAAACACAAATTATGCACCCTGAGTAATTACAAAATTTCCTTTATATTGCACAAGAAAAAAATAACAACTCTAATCCACTTTTCCTACACTGCTTGTTTCAGATAGTTTTCAATAAAATTTATATCCTATTTAGGATATGTCACCCCAACAGAATGAATAAATTATTAGAGAACTTAATGTACAGCCATCTTTCTCCCCTGAAACAATTGTTGGGAATCATAAAGCAGGGAGAGGGGAGAGGTTCAAAAATGAATATATGCTGAGGATCTCCCAAGGGAGATATTTATATAGTACAATATTGTACTGCAGGGAGGGGTTATTTTCTTTGACCCCAATATGAGAAGAACTTGCTTTTTTCTCCCCTTGTTTCAGAATTTTTGTCTTTTTAAAAATGTTATTACTCTTCAGCGCCTTGCTAGGTAAGCAAGAATGTGAAAAATCCTACCTGAGACATGGATAGGTCTTCAATTGGCAATCAAGTTTATTACCAAACTTACGTTGCCAACGTCTTAGACAAAACAACAATATTTAAAGATTTCAGCCTCTCAGTCACAAATCATCATAAAAGCTAGTGTGCTGACTGGTCAGCTATTATGGCAGATGAATCCTTTACCCTAGCGATTCAAGAATTTCTAGACTCAGTATATAAAAAGCGCATTACATAATATTTACTCTTTTAGAGTAGTACTTCCGCTGGCCACCAGCAGGATTTCCCTTCTCTTTTTAGAATAGTTAAGGACATAAAAGACGCCTGGGTGACAATTCTTTAAAATAGGAAAACATCAAGAATCTCTTATGTGATTAGCTGAGGAAGGGCACAGGGGGAAAGAATAGCGGGGGGGGGGGGGAGCCCATTCGAATTAACAAAACAACATTACGGAAAAATGGAAATGAAATGAGACGCAGTGACGGCGCGTAGCCCTGTGAGAAGTACTGTTGCAAAGGGGAAAAACATGAATGAATAAAGAGGGAGGAGCTTGGGAAAACCCCTGTGCAACGCAGAACTGAACAAAGCACAGCACACATGCCAGGAGGTGGAGGAGAACGAGTGCAAACCGGGACCGACCCGAGGGAGGGAGAGCTCACCGGGATGCCTCGTTACCACAGCCACAGCCCAGACGCGAAAACCTACCTTGCCGAAGCTGTAGACGCCACAGAATACAAACGCATGCATCCGAAAAGGACAGGAGGGGACAGGAGCACACAGGAGCAAGCACGCAAATGCAAGCCAAGCCAAACCGCGCCAGCCACAGCCTACAACCCGAGCCATGCAGGCTTCTCTCCGGCCCTTGCATTCGCGGCTCATCCCCGACTCCCCCTGCCCCGCAGCTTTCATGGTTAAAGGAGACTTCGTGGGGGGTGGTGTTTCCCCCCAGCATTGGGGGCAGAGAGGTTCAGTGGGGCTAAAAGAAGCGGCCAGCAGGGAAGCTGGCAGACGGGGGGGGGGCGGCGCGCGCCTGGCTCTCCCCTTCCGCCACCCTTCCTGGATCTCCCGCAACCCTGCTCAGTAGGCAGCCAGAGCCGCCGCCGCTTCTCTGCTGATGGCGGCGCCGGCGTGAAGAGCAGCAGCCACCGCGGCAGCAGCCGGGAAGCACGGCGACCCCAGCACGGCGGCGGCGTCTGGTATCCTCCTCTACTTGACAGCCTCCTCCACAAACATGACCCGGCGCTAAACCCCCCTCCCCACAATCCTCTTCCTCACTAAGGCCTCCCCCCCGCCACACGCATTCCTCCCCCGGCTCCGCACAGGCACATAAACACGGCAGCGCCCCCCAACCCTCCAGCGCCTTCTCGGTTCAGCTCCTCTACCCCAGTCACTCCAGGCACGCCGGGGTGGGCCGAGAGGGCCACCGAAACAGCCCGGAGCAAGCCCGGGGGCTGAGAAGCGAACGAAGCTCCTCTGCTACGCCAGGTGCCCACATCCGCGGTTCGCCCTCGATGAGCACTTCGGCTCCGTCCTCGCGGGCTGCAGCAGAACCATGCCGGGCCGTCCCAACTTCCACCCCAGCAGCTCTTGGACCTCACACACCCTTCAGCAAGCGGTCTCCTCGGGGACCTTGCCTCATCCTGGCGGGAAGTTCAGCGCCCCTCCCTCCACGCCGAGAGTCACCGCCAACTCTCCCCACATCTGCTCCAACTTGGGAGCTCCCTGCCCGTCTACCATCTCCCCGGGGTCTTTCCCCCGTGGCTGCGTTCCCTCACGTCCATAGGTGTTTGCTCATACCCACGAGCACCAGCTCCAGCACTCCGTTCCTGCCCTCCGCCCCCAACACGCAGGTATTTCATTTTGCTCGAGAAGCGTTCAGGAGAGGAGCCCTTCTCAGACACTTCACACCCACGCATCTTTCGTTGGACTCGCACCTTATTCCAACACGCGCTCACTCCTAGGACCTTCGGCGCTGCTTTGCTCAGAAGCACCACCTTTCCCGCGTGTTCCACAAGTTTCGCGGGCTACACGTCAACACAGTCTCCCCGGCTTCCACCCTCCCCGGCAAACCCACAGCCCTCCGCCCGCCCCTAGACCAAACACTGAGCCCCGGGGCTGCCTCCTTTCCTCCCTCCGTCGTTTACACCCAGGATTAGCAGCAGAGACTGATCTAGCCGCCCCTCAAGCCCACCTTCCCATCCCTCCCGCCACTACACAAAGCATGGGCAGCTGGGCGAGAGAAGAGGATGGCCGCGGTACCAGGGCAAGCAGGTGGACAGGAGAAAGTCCCTGCCTGCAGGGGCGCTGAGGTGGGGTGGCCAAACAGGGGCTAGGTGGGGCGTGCCACCGCCAGACACTCGAAGGAGGGCAGAGCAGGAGTTAGGCGGTCTTGGCGTGGAAATTGGAGAGATTAAGGAGCAAAGGAGGCAGATGTATAGGATTCAGGAGCAAGCAGAAGTCCATAGGGCAAAGGGGGGGAGGTTCAAAGAAGGTGTCAATGGGCGGAGACACCCTACAAGGCTGAGGGGGGGCTGGGCTGGGCTTCTGCTGAGGCGGCCGCCGCCGCCGCCACTTCCCCCTTTTCTTTCTGCCGCCGCCCCTCTCTCTTTCTTGGTGCCCTTCCCCCATTCTTAGCAGGGGCGGGCGGGCGGGGGAGAGTCGAGCGCGCGATGGGCTGCACCTCCGGGCCTTTGGAGGAGAGGAGATAAATGGAAAGGGGGGGTTGCTTTACCTTCCCTCACTTTCTATTGCAGGAAGCGGGCCGGGTGACGTCATCGGGTCTCCCGGGCCCCGCCCCCTTCTCCGTCTGCCTAGCAAAGAAGGGGCGGGACTTGACGAAGGAAGGGGTGGCTGAGGGGGTTTCCTCGCTTCCTCTGGACCTCGACGAGGAAGAGCAGAAGTGAAACTAAGAACTTAAAGCAGGAGGGGGGAGGGGGGAATTCCTTTGCTACCGTTCCAGATCGTCGCCATCCGAAGAATCCCAGCAGCTCGGAGGCAGCATTTGCCCTTCTGGAAAGCCCTGGTTGAAGGGAGCTGTGCACCTTCGCAGGGGGCAGCGACCTTGGGTTTTTAACCACCATTGCGCTGAACGTTCTTTAAAATCCAAAACTATGTGCTGGCTCTACAGCTGGTGTTGGCTCTACAGCTCCCAGAATTCCCAGCCCGACTGACTTGGGGGTTAAAAGGCTGCAACTTCAGCATAAATATTTTACTTTACAACACCTTTTAGCACTGTCTGTTTCAGCAGCCAGCTACACCCCAATTTTACTGCAAGTGGTTATTAACGGGTTCTTTTTCACATACAGTTATTGACTGGCCAGCTTGCACAGTCATTCTCTCCCTCCCTCTTCTTTTTTTAAATAAGGATTTCCCCAATCTTCCCAAGTGTTCTAAATGAATGGCATATATATGCTAAATTTCTATCGCTAATTAAGGCATAAATAGACTGAGGAAGCAGCCTTGTTTAGAAAAAGAAAAAATGTCAGGACAAATCAGATCCTTCATTTCAAGACACCCACCAAACAGAAAGCACTAGGTGGGCCACAATCTTCTTTCTGCCTAACTCTGGAGTAAAATTAAAATCTACTATTAAATCTGGTCAAAGACACAAAAGTATTGGAAAATGTAATAAACTGTGAAAAGTTATGTGGTGATACTGTACAGCTCCTGCTATTAAATTTAATTATAGAAACACTAGCACAGCCTTTCTACAAGATACTGCAGTAATTTTGGATTTTTTCTTAATGGACAAAACCAGGAAAGTAATAAAAAAGAAATAGTAGGGAATTAGAATTAGAAACACATTTCCCCATTTATTCAGCACCAGCCAGATCCTAAGTGCTTTCAAGGGGACCATGTTCAAAGAATGCTCCATCAGCGTGATCTTATTTTTGCCACTGTGGTTACCTGTTGTGGTTGTCCACTATATCTTGAGTGATTCACTGGAGAAGATGCCTTCTAATGCTAGCACTCCATGGGCATGGTGCCATCACCCCGGAGTTTTTTTTACTTTTTTAACAGATTTTCTCTAGAAAGAAAAATGAAGGAATTTGTGAAGAAAAATAGGAGAAAATACTTCATCTGAACCCATCATATCATCCTATGGCACCCCTGCCCCCCCCCTACGGATAGGTAACCCTATACGCGAACACGAAGGCAGCTCGTCAGCGCTCAGGGGGTCTTCCTTCTGGCTGAGCAGTCCCCAGCTTGCAAGCCCAGATGCCCTTAAATAAGGTCTCCTCGGCTCGCTCTCTCCTTGGCGAAAGAGAACTCCCTCGTGAGCAGTAAAGAAAAGGTTAAAGCAAGGAGAGCGCGCTACCAGGCGTAGGAACTCGGGGTTTTGGGTGCTTTCCCTCCCCCGGCAAAAGTCCGAACTTCCCTGGGTGTAAACGACGGAGGGAGGAAAGGTCCTTCCCGAGGCAAGCGGCGGCAGCGCTGCCGCTCCCGCCCCAGCCCGGGTGCCCGTCGCACGCCCCCCTGCAGAGGCCCATCCCTCCAGGACAGAGACACGCACACCCTCCCTTGTATGCACATCGCTGGGGCTGCTGCTGACGCGGAGATCCCGGAGGTTCCTCCTTGCTGCTGGCAGGTCATGCGGGCTGCGCTTGCCGGCGCCGCCTCCTCCTCCTTCCTGGTTGGGTTTTCCCGTTCGCTAGGAGCCACGCTTAATCCCCTCCTACGCCTCCTTCCCGTTGCGACAGACCGAGCAAAACTGCGCGGCCAGAAACACACGCACCCCACCACGCGAGCGGGCCAAGCGCCCTCCCGCTTGTCAGATCTGCCCCGAAACCGGAGAAGGGAACTTACCCAAGTCGGCGCCGGTTCTTACTAGTTAAGTTTTAACGTGAAACGACAAAAGCCGAAAGAGAAGGAAAGCAATCCCCTTCGCTGTTGCAAGTGGGCGTGAGAGGAAATCAGAAGGGGAGGCGCCTAAGGCTCGCTCGTTCTCTCTCCCCCCCCCCCGCCCGACGCTTGCTCCCCTTTGGCCCTGCCCGGGCTTTCGCTGCGCTGCTTTGATTGGCTTGCTTTGCAATCATCAGCTGTTTATACAGATCGTCAAGAGGGCAACGGGATCTCCGCAGGATAGGGAAGAGTCCTCTGACGAAGTCTTTGCTAAGCGGAAAGCTTAATTTATCTTTTTAAAAAGTGTACACTATTTGTACGGTGTGAGTTTTTCTTAAGATTGTCTAATACCAATAGCACGTTTTATTTTAAATAAATACCAACAAATGCAATTATGTATTGCTGCTAAATAATTATACAGTAATAAATACAATAAAAATACAGAAATGAATCTGGTAGCTTTCCACACTCATTTCTAAAACAGCACAATACAATGGTACGTATTTCTCTTTACTGGAAGCATGCCTTATTTCATTTTTCTAAAACGTTCAAGGGAATTCACAACATTAAACTGAGTAAAGCTTTCATTCTACAGGGCTTACCTTATTGTAATCCCTACTGAATGCACTGACTTTTGAGAAAATTTCCTGAGTGAAGCTTACCCCTGCCTTACTCAAGTGTCATCAACGAAGACCTCGGAATGCATCAGAGAGGGCTTTCAGAATCAGGCTGTAAGCTATTGTTACGGATTTAATTTATTTGCACTTTAGTAAACTTTCAATGGGAGAATCAGATTTTTTAAAAATATTTAAATTAGTCCTTTTAAATACAGCTGATATTGTTATCCCCCAAACCTCAGGGGGTAATGCCCTCTGATTATTAAACACAATTGCTTTAGTCATTCTAAATCCCTTGCCTATTCTCCTAAAGGGACTGAAAGGTCTTTAGCTGTTCCGTCCTATGTACATTTACATGGAAATATGTCCCATTGTTCCAATGGAGGCCATTCCCAGGTAAGTTGCATAGGAGCCTTCCATCATTCCAACATCTGATCTAGCTTTAAACAGTAATTGCGAGGGACCATTTTAAAATAGTCCAAGTGCTTTTTTCCTTAATAATATCACACACTGTAGCAAAAAGGTTAACTGAATGACACTTGCAAACTGATTTTGAACACTTATTGCACACCTTGATTTGATCTGATAGAAGTATAAAACTGTTATTTACCAATTTTGCCAAATTCAGCTTATCACTGCAGTAGATAACAATCAGCTGATGCACAGCTTGGATTGCTACCCAGGTCTAAAAAAGCTCTTGGACAGAAAACCTGGCAAACCTAGCATAGGCCGATAGCATTGCTTTTAATCTTAGTTAATACAATTGGAAAGCTTTATTTCAGTCTATTAACAACTAGTTGGTCCAATCAAATTATTGTAGAACTTCACATAATTTCTGAATATAGTCTACTTAATTTTGCACTTGAAAAATGAAGTATCATTTCACCAGTAAAGTTCTGATTATTTTTGCTCAGCCATGGGGTGCTTTACAGCAGCTTTAAATTGGCACATACCTCAATATTCTGTCAGTGGTCATGGTTATGTACAAACCCATATATATAACAGGAGTATTTGTCTGCACCTAGGCCAAGGGCATACTTACATAGTTTGCTGGTTTCTATCTTGCTTCTTACATGTTCACTGTAGTTTATTTACAGTGTCATGTAAAAAGTACATGTTGGCCGAACTTCGTGTACCATTTAGCCAAGTACTGGGGCAATTATTTCAAGCACCCAGTACATTCACAATAGGCATGAATTTGCTGTCACAAAAAGCACAATGAAGGACATTTTCATCTAATAATTGCAGGATATAGGAATGAAGACAGCAGCTTTCCATATCTTCATACCTGGTTTTAACTCTAGTTACCCTTTAAAACAGGAAAATGTTTTTAATATTTTTTATTTTGTCTGTATTTTTCTCTGTTGCATTTTTTGTTTTCCTTTCAGAGGTATGCCACTGAAATTAATTTTAGACTGGAAATGACAGTTAAAAAAAGAGCCAATTCATACTATTATTATTATTCAGTCATATGAGTAAGTTGCAATTCACAAAAATATTATATTAGCATCAAGCACATTTCCAATTACACGAGCTATTGTTTCTTCCCTATAGGAGCTTGATATCAGCTTGAAATTGATGTGGACTTTACCACATATACCACATAATGTCCTAGGAGTTATTTTTCCTTATAAACCAATGGTAAATTTTTCTGTTTTCTGTACTCTGGATGTGGTGTCAGTATAATGGCATATTTAAAATTAACCCTCACCCCACCCCCCATCATTTGATCATTGGCCATTTAGACTATCTGAAAGTCTGGCTTACTCAGATTCAGCCCAGGAAGAAAAGATTAACAAAGGGGTTTACAGATCACCACAGAAGCCCCTTGCCCATTTTTAATTGAAAAAAAAAAAGTCATTTGGACTACCAGTAGCCTTGTGAATTGTTCCTTCATACACACACTATACCCATTATTTTTCACAGGTTTCAACTTGTGATCTGTTTTTTAGAAGAGATGTTGTTCTTCATTCTTAATTTATTTACCCTGTTTTGAGATTGTTTTGAACTGTAAAGCTAGCTGCTGCTTGATTGTGTGCATTTTAGAGCAATATTCATGGCAATTTATAGGACATCCAGATGATATCATCTCTACAATCCAACTTTAAAAAAAACAAAAACTGGGGGGAAACTACCTTAATGAGGGAAAGATGTACCTATAGATAGCCTAACCCAATATCAGTTTAGAATTATTGTCAGTAGCTTCCACTTCATTTATGGTCCCAATTCAAATTGCTGGTATTAAGCTATAAAGTCCTTCATAGCTTGAGTCCACATTATCTGAAGAACATGATCTGATTATCATCAGAAGCCCTCTTCCTGGTACCCTTCCATGTGAAGATGCTGCAAATGACTCTCCAGGAGCAGTAATAGTCCTCCAGTTCTGGAATGTGTTCACCATTTAGGCATGCTTTCTGCCTACTAATATTGTCTTTCCAATGCAGGGCAAAACTGTTCTTATTCTCCAAGATCTTGTTATCTATTAATATGTTAACACTTTGAATTAATATATGGCAAATATACTTTTTAGTGTGTTAAATATTGCTTTAATATTTTAAAGTATTGTTTTAAGTTTTTTTAAAGATTACATTTTGGTTTTAATATGGTAGACCACTCTGAAAAACCTTGATTTTGATGAACAGCATACATTTTCTTAAAACAAATAAATGTTGTAAGAATAAAGTTTGCACATTCTTCATGCTTTGTAAAGAGGAGTGAGAAGAGCAGAGTGCTGACAGCTTGGACAAAGAGATTATGTAGCAAATAGGAGGAAACTGTAGTCTCTAGGTATTGCAGAACTAAGAACCTTTCTCCAAAGCAGTTAAAGTGCTATCTACTCATCCTTAAAACAGCATAAAACTGTATCAGCATAAAATTGGCTGTTCTCACTACCAAATAGTTATGATGGTAACAGCAGGTTGATTCATAATTAATTTGACATTTTATCTTATTTTTCCTGATGTAAAATCTCCCATAATTTAATCTGGATTCTGAATTAATTATGAAGTTGGATCAGACCTACTGAATATCAGTGCTGATTCACATCTTTCTGGATCATCACTTGATTATTGTTCATAAATTGAAAGTGGCATCAACTGATAGTCAACTTCTCTTTGTAGTGTTTGATATATGGAAGTCATCACAAATGACTTTGTCAGCAAGTAACACTCATGCCTTTGGATTACCCCAACAACAGCATGTGCCAAGGCTGGATGTGTGGCCAAACTGTTGTCTTTACAACAGATTGCACAGCCTGTCCTCCTTGACTCCTATACCTGAATATATGAGCGTGGAGAATTTGATCCCCAAGGCACTTTAGTTATAAAATCTTTAGTTATAATAGACAGATTTTGCTCTATAACATTTTTCCCTTGATTATGTTTGTGATCTTGAAATCAGAATTGAGAATAGACAAAAGTCTCTTTCATTTCTGAGACATTGTGATGCCTACAATGTGTTCACATACAATTGCTGTTCTGTGATCACGTTACTGAATACAGCACAGAATCTGTAGTGAATAATGGGGCCAAGCGTCACACACCAACACATAGTTGTAACTGTAGGAAAAGTTAGGAGTTGGAAGGGTCACAGGTGCTTTAACGTTTGTGTTGAACACGTGCCATAAGCATAATACTATAGTTGCAGGAAAAATGGGAGGTCACGTAGTCTGTTTCAGGTTTGCTTTTTAAATCTTTTAAATGTATGTGCATCTCCTATATCTCATATAGCAGCACAAGAGGCATGCAGATTCACACGTCACAAGTGCATACTGAAAATCAGTAAAATAAAATAATGAAAAAAAAATACATACTTGCCTAACCATAAATTTCTTCCACTTCTTCTCTGAGCCAAAAATTGGTGTTATAAAGCCAGTTTTACAGCTTTGTTTGCTAGTCTGGAATACAGTAACTTCAGCAGTCAAAAATCATAATAAAAAAAAACATTAAAAGTAATAAGGAGTTCTACAAACTGTAGATTCAGAAAGAAATAACTTCACGAAAACCACTTTGGAAGTGTACGGTATGCTTCATGAGTGAGCCACAGATGTTGTGTACCAAGAGAATAATCCTTGCATAGATTGGACTCAGGTTCCTGGGGATTTCTAATGTTTTATATTTCAGGCTTCCATTATTTGTACTCTAAATTCAACTGTCTTAATTTTAGTTTTTCTTTATTTGAAAAATTCTCCTTTTATTTCAAGATGTATACTAATATACAAATTTATAGCACTTTTTCTTTCTTTGCAGCAGTATTTATACTAGGATTCTAAACCATTTTAGTAGTTCCAGAAAGCATTCAACCCAATGCTCAATTGTTCATACAAGATGATAAAGGGATAACAGGAATGTCCAAAGATTGCTATGACAAAGGAAACATATAGCAATTTAATAAGCTAAGTGTAGCTATATTCCCTGGTAGTTAGTATAAAAATCAATTTTATTCTGAGGCTTTAGCATTATACAGTATCCTATTATTTTCTTTTCCTTTGTAGGGAATAATGAAAAAAAGATATATTTAGAAAAAAAGTTACAGCAAATACTAAGAGTAATAGGAGCACATATTAAACATAAATATAGCTGGATCCCATTCGTAAATGTATCTTTCACTTGATAAGTAATATTTATTGTGTATAAATTTACCATTAACAAAATTGTGTTAATCTTCAACAAACATGCTCATTTTACAATGTTAATTTAAATATTTTCCTATACCAATATGTCATTTTATGAGATTTAATACTTTCCTGTTTTATGCTATACTTATTTAAGCCCTTATTAATTATATATTATTATATTAATAGAAGGTGTAAATCGACAAGTTCCACAATTAATTCAAAGAAAGTCCAGTAGAATGAGGCCCCACAAACTGTAATAATCAAAATCACTAGAGTAAGTGTTCTTGTTCTATACAAACGAAGGACAATAATTTGAAGGAGCAGGGAGAGAGATAACAACTATGGCTTTCTGTTAGAATTACAATTTTCATTAGCAGGGCACTTAATATAGTCGTGATAATGAAAAACATAAAGGCAATTTTAGTAAAGCACTTGTTATAAAATGTCAGACATGCAGAGAAAATAGAAGTTTTCTGTGACAAAATTAAACGGTAGAAATGAAAAGATTTGCAGCACATCTCTTTCTCAGGTCATGAAATGGATGTCTTGCTGAGGTCTGTCAGAAAATAGTAATAAGTGTTTAGAAGGTCTCAGCTGATTGTCTGCACCATTTCCTGTAGGTTTTGATGTAAACCTGCTTGTTGTTCTTCAGTTAAGTGGAGGGAGGTAGCATTAAATTGCTTTGCAAGTATATAATTTTGATGCAGATCATCTTTGCAACCTTTACAATGCAGGTGATTTATTCAAATAATTAGGTTCAGTAAACCTAACAGTTGCAACTACATTGTTCCAGCAAAACACTTAAGCCCTCCATTGGTACAGTCAGCCCCCACCTAATGAATTGTACAGACATTATAAACCACAACACCCAGTAGCCCCAACCAACCAAGAGTAAGAGGCTGGGAGGTGTAGTTCAGCAACTACACCTGAGCCTGAACTTCTCTGCCTGCTGAAGCACCTCAAGAGCTTGTAAAATGCCTGTGCACAGACTTGTGCAATGAGTTGCACAAGCACATTTGAAGTATTGGCTCTGGCATACGTAAAAGGCTGAAAACAGGATTTCCGCAAGTGGAAGACACTTTGTGTGGCTGGAATTATGCCATTGGAAACAACCCAGAAGAGTGTTAATATCCCTGCCCTTTGGGCTAATAAATCTGATTCAGCACTTCATTGTGCATAGCTGCTGATCCGTACCTTACTGGAAGAACTGTCTCAACAGATTCCTAATGTCATGTTCTATTGGACTAATCCAAAGGCCTTCTAAGTTAAAACAGAGCGAACATGTGCATGAAATCAAGGGCCTTTAAACAGCAAATAGAACTGAAAGTAGTAGTTACTGAGTAACTTCTGCAGTTGTCATCGTTTTTTCATTGACTATAATGAGGTTTAAGCTACCTGTGTATATAATTGTTTTCCAGCATACATGTTATACAGATCACCACCATAATATGAGGTGGTAGAATTTTATTTGAACCATTTCCAACTGCAAGTGAGGGCCCTTGTTTTAAAATGTTTTGCCATGTAAAACTGTCCCATGCAAATAAACTACATACAGTGGGGATGAATATCTGTGTTGCAGTCTGAAGCTGTACAATCCTGAATTCCACATGGTCAGTCTATAATTTTTTTCAATTGAATAAAAAGAAAGGACAGAGAATGAGAGGAAGGTAGATAAAGTTCTGTAAATCAGCTTCCAAGCAGAATCTTCCCAACTTAACACTGTGAAATAAGTAGAAAGAAATCACATTCAAGACTGCAGATGGGGAGAAGTGAAAAAACTTTGTTCCTTAAAAAAAAAGGTGGTCTTGCTTGCTATACTCAATTTTTTTAGATTTTGAGGGCTCCCAAACTAGAATTGCTGCAGAGTCAGGTATAGGTTTCATTTTCCACCCATAATTTCTTCTCATCCTGTAAATTCATGTAAAAAGTTGTTTGGGAATATAATGTAATTTTGTCTTTTAAGATAAATTCGAATATTGTCTACATAACATGTATTATGTTTAGCATGCTTATATAGAGAAATATGAAATGAAGAATATCTTCAGAAGCAGGAAACAAATATCCTAGTAATTCTAGTCATGATCCCACTAAATTTCTCCATTTTCAATCCCACTGATTTTAATACAAAAATTAAGCATACGCTTTCAACTTTCCACTGAAATAGTGGACTTTAAAAGTGTTTAACTTTGACTTAATTGTGTTTATCATAAAATATTACAATATTCTGTAAGCCTAAATTATCACATCAGTTCACAGAAAATTGCTGAACAGCCTCATAAGTTGGAGCAGGGCCATGGCCCTTAGGTTTCCCCTCAGAGGTATGGATAATCACAAAACATATCTACAATTTGCCAAGTTGCAATTTTTAACACAGTTGAAGAGGAGGATGCATTAAATACATGTGAGCAGCCATATCCCCAATATTTAGTTTAATTTAAATGTAAGTTAATTCAAATGTAATTTTCGATCCAGCCAGCCCCTACCACTTCTTAATGCTGACTCCACCCACTTCTTGGAGTATAGACCCTGGCAACCTTCTCCAACAATAAGATTACTCTTCTGATCAAAATAAGACTGTACACTTCTAATGAATGGGAAGTGGGAAAAATGTTTCTCCCTGGTCTCTAAAATAAATATATAAAAACAGGCACATAGAGATAAACAACATTGGCACACTATTCAAAAGAGACAATAAAAAGGAGACAAAAGACCAGAACATCTCCTCACTAGTAATCATCACCGAGATAAGCAGAGATTAACACCAAGATTATCACCAGACATACAATCAAGCAGTAAACAATACCCTAATCAAGGAACTACCAGAAAAAAAACAGAAACTAAAACACCAACAGGCAGGGCAAGCCACTGGATATAAACAGAGAGCAAACTCCACTCCATTCTAGCACTGAAGATGTTACCTAGCCGGGTAAGGAAACGTTTGCAAGAAAACAACTAAGTTCAGGGAACCCCAAGGACTCCACAATATATAAAAAGCCAAACAGATATCAATAATAGCAATTGTATAATACTTGAGGTAATACAAAAATTCATTATAGAAATTCATCAGGATGAAAAACATAGGAAATCAAAACGTAGAGAGAAGATTTTTTACCACTAAAGGAATATATTAACTTTAAAATAGGAAATAAGGGGAAAACTAAATGAAAAGATATTAATAACAACAACATAATAGAAAATGAAGAAGCTAAAATGCTCTGGGACTTTAGAATTCAGACAAACAAGCACCTGCTACACAACAACCCAGACTTAACACCTGTTGATAAGAAAGACAAAAAAGTCTGGATAGTGGACACTGCAATACCTGGAGACAGCAGAATAGAAGAGAAAGAACTGGAGAAAATCACAAGATACAAAGACCTGCAAAGAGAAATAGAACGATTGTGGCAAAAGAAAGCGAAGATAGTACCAATAGTTATAAGTGCCTTGGGTGCAATCCCAAAACATCTGGAGCACTGCTTGAAGACCGTCAGCACTGACAAAATCACCATCAGTCAATTGCAAAAGGCAGCTTTACTTGGAGCAGCTTACATTCTGCGTCGATACCTTTAACATCATCAAACAACAACATCTGCCTATCCCAGGTCCTTGGGAAGGATCAATAGGTGGATAAAAATGCCAAATCCAGTCTAAACATCTGGCTGACTATGAGATCAACAATAATTTATTAAATATATATGCCGCTTGACTTGCAGCATCTCTGGGCGATTTACAATTGTTAAAAAATATTTTAGAACAAAAAACAATACCAAAAACTCAAAAACAGCACAAGACAAAAGAATACCAATGGCAAAGAAAACAAACCTAGAGGGGAACAAAATGGAAGAAAGGGCATCAGTCGTCATCACCAAAGGCCTGGGTGAAGACCCCTTCAAAAACCTGTAGGGTGGGAACCATTCAAATTTTGGGAGGAAGCTCATTACAAAGGGCAGGTGCTGCTACAGAGAAGGCATGCTTCCGGGGTCCAGACAGTTGCATTGTTTAATCGATGGAACCTGAAGCATGCCAATCCTGCCAGATGGAACCAGCCGGGCAGATAATAAGAGAGACAAGTGGTCCCTCAAGTAACCAGGCCCTATGCCACGTAAGGCTTTGTAGGTAGTTACCAGCACCTTGAATTGCACCTGGAAACAAACTGGCAATCAAGTTTACTGAGGAATGCCCATCACTGCCCCTGCCACTATATTCTGGACCAGCTGAAGCTTCTGTGTGGTCTTCAAGGGCAGCCCCATGTAAAGCATGTTGCAGTAGTCAAGCTGTGAGATAACAAGGGCATGAGGAACTGTCTGAAGGGGCCCCTGATCTAGGAAGGGGTGCAACTGCTAACCCAGATGAAGTTGGGCAAAAGCCTTCCTGGCCACAGTTGCCACCTGCTCATCAAACAGGAGCTGTGAGTCCAGGAAGACTCCCCAAATGATGCACCATCCTTGAATGGGGAACTGCAGCCCCATCCAAGGTCAAAATTGGAATATCCCCAGATCTGGGCAGTCCAAACACCCACAACCACTCGATCTTGATAGGATTGAATAGGGGACGGTTCCTCCCCACCCAAACCCACACAGCCTCCAAGCACTGGGGCAGGACCTTGACAGCCTCACTTGGCCAGCCCAAAGTTCAAAGATATAATTGGGAATCATCAGCACACTGACGATACTGAACCCCAAACTGATGGATGACCTCACCCAGCAGTTTCATGTACATGTTGGAAAGGAGGGGAGAAACAATAGAACCCTGCAGCACCCCCCAAATGAGGGGCCTAGGGGACGATCTCTTCCAGCCAACCTACACCAACTGGAACTGGCCCCAGAGAAATGAAGAGAACCACCATAAAACCATGTCTGCAATCCCCAACCCACAGAGCAAGTTCAGAAGGATACCATGGTTGATGGTATGGAAAGCTGCCAAGAGATCAAGAAGCACAAGGATGGATGCACCACCATCCTCCCGGCTCTGCTACAGGTCATCAACAAGCGCGACCAAAGCTGTCTCAGTACTAAATCCTGGCCTGAAACCTGTCTGAAACAGGTCTAGATAATCTGTTTCCTCCAGGGTCCTCATCAACTGCAGACCAACTACCTTCTCAACAACCTTCCCCAGAAAGGGAAGGTTGGAGACTTGTCGATAGTTATCAAAAACCATTGGGTCCAAGGACAGCCTCTTGAGGAGGGGGGTGCACCACTGCCTTTTTCAAGGTTGGGGGCACCACCCCCTCCATCAAAGAGGCTGACACTACTGCATGGACCCAACCATGGCTAAATTCTTCCCTTTATCAGTACACATCTGAACTTATCACCCTGATTTAAGAACCTTATTTTAAGTGTATGCTGAATCATATAGTAGCATCTTCGTAAAAGATAAAACTCAATGTTCTAAAGATGTTTATATTAAGATGCTCTACACACCTTATAACTGAGAAAGACTGTTACCTCTGAAACAACATCTGAGGAGAAGAAAAATATTTTCTTGTTAATTTATGGCTCAGAGCCAGCTTCTGGCCTTTTCGTATATGTTTATATGTGTGTCTGCAAAGTTCATGTATTCAAAGGGACCTGGTTTGGCTTTGGGAGAAATTCTTGGTGCCCATGATGTTTAAAATGCCTCGCGCACAGACCAATAAAATTCTGACATTTACAACTCAGTTGGTAACGACTACTTGGAAACTTTTATAGTATAAAACTGGCCTAAGGAATCTCACTGTTCTGATACGTATGTGTGTGGTAGCTAATGTGGTGTAGAAAAAGGGCACTGGCCTTTTTAAAATGAAAATGGTAATGGGCAAAAATAAATATCACTGCAACCTAAGCCTACAGTGAAACTGGGAACACATAAATATTGAAATGCTGATTTCTCACTGCTCAGACAGATTAGTCCTGGTCAGATTCAGAAGCTTTTAGGGACGAAGAAAGAAATCTCACTTATATGGGAATAAGTTAAATACATGATAAATAAATGGGGTTTGGAGGCAGGCATGTATAAAGGGGTGGGCAAACGTTTTGGGGCTCATGGCACCATCTATAATTTTATTCATTTATTAAATCCTTGATTGATTGATTGATTGATTGATTGATAGATCTTTGAGGGCAATTAGGAGAATGATGGTGATGTCAGTGGAGGAGATGGACTGACTGAATTTTTCTGCTCCTTCCTGTAAGTGCATCAAGTCTATTTTCAAGAAAAAAAAATGCTGGCATGATTTTGGAATTGTTACAAGGGTGGAAAAATGGGTCAATGGGACCAGTTGTGGCCTGCACGTTGCCTCCCATGGTGTATAATATTGCACTACGTATTACTGAGATAAATTGTTGACACAGGACCAATGAGAAGCTGCCATGATACCAATAGCCTGTTCTTAATAAATGAGAATATGAGTTCACTCAAGTTAGTGTATGGATGCTTTTTTAAAAAAATGGTTGTTCATCTTTTGCCACTCAACTGGGCACTAGGATATCCACCCTAGGGCTTAACATGGACACCAAAAATCAATCAGGGCAGACTTATACATGAAGCAAATTAAGATGGGGATGAAATAGCAGAGGTCTGAGCTAGTAGAATTGGTTATTATTTATTATTATTATTTATTAAATTTCTCACCCGCCCGTCTCCCCCCAATGGGGGAACTCTGGGCGACTCACAACAAACATTAAAAACATAAATATATATAAATACATAAAACAACTTCCAACAACTTCAAAATATAAGAATTCCAATAGAAGAGAATATTCAGAACACTAGCAGAGTGTATCCATGAACACCAGCTAGCAGTCAGAAGACGCAATGAAAACTCCTTAATCGCACAACACATGGACAGACTCAACCATAATTTCAACTGGGAAACAGTGAGCATCCTAGACCAAGCTAAACCTAAAAACGCTAGGGTATTCCTGGAAGCTTGGTATTCAGACAAATCAGCCATCAACAGACACATAGAAATAAACTACATTTACACAACCTTCAAAAGAGACAATAAAGGAAGGAAACAAAAAGACCAGAACACATCCTTTCCAGCAGCCAACACCCAGATAAGCAGGGATTAACACCAGACAAACAAGCAGAAAACAATACCCTAATCAAGGAACTACCAAGGAGAAAACCACACCCTCACCAACCCTGGCAGGGCAAGCTACTGTATATAAATAGGGAGCAAACCCCATACTCACCAACACTGATGATGTTACCTAGTCAGGTAATGAAATGTCTTCAAGCAAACAACTAAGTCAGAGAGCACCAAGGACTCCATAGTATAAGAATTACACAACTTCCCTGCAATAGCTAATACAGAAAGAGTAGACTATTTTCAAGTTAACTGTTTATTTTTGATACCTTCTGTGCTACTTCAGTTGAACTGATTCTAAGCAGCTTATAAGTTAAATAAAATGCTATAACAAAACATCTTACAAAATAATACAAGATCATCAGACAATTATTTTTCAGTCTTCAGGAAAATACTCTGCAACAAAGTAATCTCTCTTTCCTAATGGCCCTTTAGAATAACTGCATCTTTACCAATTTCCTAAATATCATAAATGAAGGGATAACTCTTGTCTTGGTTGAAGACTGTTCCAATACAAATTGTCAAGCCCTTCTTATCACACTTCTCAATGGATAGTCTGTGTATTGGGGAGGCAGATTCTATTTCAACCCCACTCATAGTCTGAAGTAGTTACCGTTTATTATATCACTATATCAATATGTATAGATTGGACTCGTTTCTCCTAAAATATGGGGAGAAATACCTAGGTTAGAAAAGAACAGTAGTTGAACTTATCACGAAGTACCTTTCTGGTGACCTGAAAGATGAACCTGATAGAAAAGGGTTAACTACACCTCTTCTAGCTAGTCACGTGCATTGACATCAGCTGAATATATGTTTCTGTTAATCTGCGTGTTGATACTTAACTATTTTTTTATTAAAAAGTTCACTATAATAACAAAAATGCTTGCTGCTGGCAAGCACACACTGAAAAAATACAAGAACAAAGTATAACAATCAGCCAACATAGCAAAGTCATACTGTTCTCAGTCACCAAAGATTGAGCCATATAGATCTCCTCTCAGAGAGTCCCCTATTTCCTCAACCCTCCTTGATGAAGTTGGAGGCTACCAAAAAGGCTATCTTTCAGGTGGAGGATGTTAATGAAGTTTTGTCTGATAAGTTCAAAGGGGACAGTAATTAGAACTCTAGAAACTTCCATGTGAGGAAATAGTGAATGTCTGGGGGTAAAAGAAAGCATGCTCCTCTGAGAAAGTGGGTCACAGGAATGTGACCAGTCACAGATGTCCCTTGCCTGGACAGAGTCTGTCTTTATAACATATTAGCTGTTAGCCCTTTTTCTAATGCTGCATATAGGAACGCCAATGATTTTCAAGACATCAGTTGCTGGTGCCACAAATTTCTATTCTTTGCACCTTCCTTCAAAATATGCCAAATCAGCTGATAAATCTTGGTGGTGGCAGGGTGGCAAGCTTCACCCAGACTGTTACTCAGACTCAAAAGCTAGTCAGCAGATGTTCAAGGATACAGATCTTTGATAAGCTAGCTTTATCACAGAGAAAAGTAATAATAGAGCAGAAAACCAGTACCCGCCAATTGTAAGCCCTGAGCCATGTATGTAACAATCCCAAAGTTCAAATTTTAATCTCTTTTCCCACTTGTGCATCCTAATGGACTGTGAATCACTTGTTTCTTAGTGGGAGTGCAGTCAACATCTATGTATTGTTTCTGTGATGGACTTACAAGTCTCAGATTCTTTGCATCTGACTTTGATCTTTCTAGCTGGGTGCCTAGAATCCAAAACTATTTCCACCACTGGGCCTGGAAAGCTGGAACTCAGGAAATGTTCCCATTCAATTTCCAAGTGCAAATTTGAGGCTAGTCTGGGTCCTGGTGTAGAACTGGGCCTTCATACCAGATGTCTGAGCACATTTGCACTTTGTATCTGAAGCACTGCACATCCCTATCTCTTGTTCTTTGACACCTGGTGCTCCTTGATCCACCTTTTGCCATTCTAGTAATGGAGAGAAAACAGATCCAACTCATGTACCCTTGCTATAGATGGAAGTCTTGAGTGATGCTGTACCACCATGGCCTCTGCAATGATTTTTGCCATCCATGGGTTCTTGTTGCTGTCCATCTTACTGCAGCTGCCAGAGGGTTGCTTCTACTGCAGATTTTGGTCAGTCTGCAGAAAGGTTGCCTCACTTGGTGCCACCCAGTGTTTAGTCCATCTGCTGTGTTGCAAAGGACTTGATGCTAGCACTGTCACTTGTTTCCGCCATTTAATTCTGGTGCCTCTGGAAGCCATCACTCCCTGGTTTGGTCCTGTCCAAGTGAGTGGCCAATTCTCCTTCCCCCAGTCTCCAATCCTCAGCCACCACATGTTTCCTATGCTCTGTTTTTGGTGTTTGATAGAATCTCCCCATTTGATCACTTATTGCTAGCTGGGGAATTCTGGGAGTTGAAGTCCACACATCTTAAAGTTCCCAAGCTTGAGAAACACTGTTCTACAGGAACTACCAACTCTACCTTTGTCCATTTTTTTCTTGCATCATCTGCATTGCCACCTCTTCCATCCTTTGGATGGGATCAAAAGTAAACACCCTACTGTACTTCTTCTAGAAGACTGAGCTAAAGAGTGAAGGGAGAAGCTTCCTCCATAGAATAGGAAGAAGTCTTAAGCCCTGTCTTTCAGCTAGAAGAGGGGGAATTAGCCCTTTCCTGTCAGGTCCATCTTCCATAACTGAGAAAGGATGAAAGTGTTGCTTCTGGTCTTCCTATATATAAAACAGCTGTTCATTCTTTGAAAATGATTCAGACCTCACCTTTTGGCAATTTATTAAAATAGCCTTCTTTTTTTTTTTCCACATTTCTGTTTAAGTCTGAAGATGATGTTGCTTTAAGGAATCTACTCACTGAACTTAAGCAACTCTAATTAATAGTAGAGAGTTGCTGCATAGAGCAAAGTACAAAGCACTTCTTCTGAATCACTTTCAAAGCATACACGCACACACACACACACTCATACATACATACATAATACACACATACACACTCACTCTTGCTCTGTACAAATTTCTGCTTTCAATGTATAGGTTGTGTTCAGTACAGAGAGCTCCAAAATACAACACTGCTTAATATTTTTTAATAACAAATATATTAAACCAAGATCCTTTCTGTAGCATTAGATCAGACTCTTTCTTATATGATACATCTAGAGAACATGGCCACAAAAATTAATACTAGGAACAACATACTCCAGAAACTAGGTGGAACAAAATGGGGAGCTTCAGCTGCCACCCTTAGGACATCAGCACTAGGATTGGTCTACTCCACAGCAGAATACTGAGCCCCTGTATGGCTTAACAGTTGCCATACTAGTAAGATAGATGCCAGACTTAATGACACCATGAGGATTATAACCAGATGCATTTAAACCACTCCTATCTGTTGGCTTCCTGTTCTGAGCCATATAGCACCGCCAGTTTTGCGAAGGCAAGATGCACTAGTGAGAGAATATAGAAAAATCACGAACAACCCACTTCTTCTGGTGCATGCTGACCTTCCCTACTTATCACTTGGAAGGCTTAAATCTAGGAATCCCCCATTGGTACTTACACAACATCTGCATAACAACTTCAACATTGATTCCCAGTGGAAAATTAAATGGGTTGTTGAACGCCCAGATACAGGAAGACGTATAGATGACCCTACACAAAATGTGCCAGGTTTTGATCTATCTTGCCAGCAATGGATGATCTTGAACAGGATTCACACCTTACATGGCGTCTGCCAGGATTCATTGCATAAATGGGGTATGGCATTGTCACCTCAGTGTGACTGCGGAGCCGCACGTCAAACTATAGATCACATTGTGACCAGCTGTAAGCTGAGGGTATATAATGGCCCAATATCAGATTTTTTTAATATATATAAATGATGCTGTGCTTCAGTGGTTAGATGGCCTAGACACTGGTATTTGAATTTAGATCTTTTTAATATTCATATTTTAAAGTGCTTTTAACTTAGGCTAAATGTTAGTATTTAATGTAAGTCCATGTATGAGATGCCATACGCTAAATAAATAAATCTGTAGAAAAACCATAGCAAGCTACTATATATGAAAAGGCAGCAAACCCCACACTCACACTCACACTGATGATGTTACCTAGTTGGGTAATGAAACATCTGCAAGCAAACTGTCAAGCTCAGAGAGCACCAAGAACTCTACAAAGCAGAACATTTTTAAAGTTAAAGGGAAAAAGAAAAGATGCCAAGGCTCCTGGGGTGGGGTGGGGTGGGGTGGGGTGGGGGGAGACAAAGAATGGGGAGGTGGGGGGGAACTGAGAATGAATTCAGGAGAAACTAAACAATGAGGCATCTGAGGGGTGGAACACTTAGGAGTTACACATGAGCCCCCCAAAGGCCTTTTGCCCCTAATATCCACTGCTTGTGTATCATTTATTGGAGGTTCTCAAATTAAAGCTGATTCTGAATAGTTGAAAATAGTACTACTGAAGCCATCAAATAATCAGTCAGTCATGTGACTGTTAAACAAACAAACAAACAAGGAATATTTTCCTGCCTTTGCGAGAGAATAAAGCACTGAAATGCAAGACAATAGGAATAGGAAAAAACTTGCACAACTCAATTGCAGTTGCATTAGGCCTCTGTTTAGAAAATCTTATTGTGGTTTCACAGTCAAGTGACAGATCAGTTATTACATTTCTTCATGCATAACTGAGATTCTTCACAAATCCCCAACACCAAGGAAAAAGTTTGCCATAAGCTTTGAAAACCTAACCTGCAGCATCTAAATCCTGTGAAAAGATACCGTTTGCTCATCTTTATTATACAGTCTAATGCAAATTCCATTTGATGGATTTTAAAAAATGTGTACATCAGTCAAGTCTTCAGGTGGGTTCAGCTCTAAATCTTAACCCACACTGACGAATTAGATAACAGCAGAACTTCCCAGATGAAATGTCAGCTCCAGGGTTTAAATCTTAGGCCTCTTTCTCCCATCCCTTCAAATCAATAGACTTTTGGCTGTTCTTTTCTCAGCCTTTGAATGCCCTGCTCCATGTCTATATAATAGATCTGTCTGAGCACGAGTTCTGCTCGCCAGCTTCAGCCCTGACACCAGGGAAATGCACGTTATAGTTTACACAAAAAGAGGAGTCAGTTATGTAACTGAAGTACTTGGTTACTAGTTAGTCCAGTTTGTAGCACTTCACTCTATTGTGAATCAAGCATAATTTTCAACAATAGCAGCAGCAAAATCTTCCCTGGCTCAGAAATGTAAAATAGGGCTGTATCCAGCTGTTCTGAGTTGTTGTGACATTTGGTTTCTTAAATTAACCCTTAATATTGCTAACTATATACTGCAATCCAAACCTACTTTCTTGGGAATAAGACTCACTAAACTCAGGGGGTTTCCTTCTAAATAAACATCACACTGTCAAACTTTTACTGACTGCTATGGACTATGTAGTTAAACCACACACATTTTAATTGACCTGCAAAGAATTTGGGTTAGTTGACTTGACTGTTTTTTGCCTAAGATTTTATGTAGATGCTCCCTACCCATCTAAACCTAAAACCATCTCTCATTCTGAATGTGTTTCTTTTGGGAAAGGTGGTTCATAGTATAATAATGTTACAATTAAGTTTTGGCTGATGTTGGAATGTTCAGTTTAAATAATCTTTCCCCCAAACTTTCCCAGTGTCCATCTAATCACAAATAAAATTCATGCAAGTTTGTCCAATACTAAGGAAAAGGCTGTATGTAAGGCCTTGTATGTAAGGTAGTATGTTAGTCTTGTTTTTCTTTATCAAAAATCTCCTTCAAATCAAATTTGACTCCTGATAACTAGGTAGACATAGTCTGTGTTTAATAAATTAATTAATTTACACATCACATTTATATAACCGCCCATCTCACATAAAGTGACTCTGAGCGGCGTACAACAATTAAAATAAAATAACAACAAAATGTAAATTCCAAAGAAACATTTTCCCTTTCAAACTGGTCAGTGGTAGCCAGTACAAATATCAGCATCATAAGTGAATTTCTGTCCTAAACATTTACACATGCTAATATGTTTCCAAATGGATGGCAAGAAAAGAAAATGACAAAGCCATTTATTATGTCTGAAAAATTCTCACAATGGAGTAGCAGATCACCTGACAGGGTAAAGCTATATACAGAGCATTTTAACTGCTATTTATTTCATATCATAGTTATAATAATGTTGTTGGGGCACACAAGATTGCAATTTATGTTCATAACCATATGAATATGTTATATATTAGCAAACCCTTAATTAAAAGCAGCAGAGGAAATTGCTGGATGCAACTTACAACCTGAACTCTAAAAATACACTACGTGACCTTTGAGAATTCTATACCATTGTTTCTAAGGCTGCACTGAATTTTTGCCCAAGAAATTTTTCAGAAGGCAACATTTGAAGGAAGTTGGGAGATTTTCTAAATGTGCCTCTTGGCTTGCTGTTTTTATAAACTGCTTGCCACTTGTTTACAGATCCTCCTTTTTGTGCTTGTCAGCAAAAATGCCCTTAAGAAAAGGAGGCTCCTCCTGCAGCAATATAGGCCAACCAGGGACCACTCTCGTAAAAACTGGGTAGTTTTGGTTTTTGCCAAGAATCAAGTAGAAAATTCAGTATTTAGGGAAGCAGTTTAAACTTGGGAGACACAGAAACTTTACTACCAAATTTGACATATTTTTAAAGTAGTCTCCAGATGGAATGTTGATACTTAAACTAGATATTTAAGGTAAGAAAGAATCTCTCAAGTTGGACCTGACTCCTGGTGCTTCATCCATGCACTTTTCTCAGCAGTGTTACAGAAATGGTTAAAGGGCAATCAAACTGCCAGGATGTCATTTCTTTCTCTTCCTTCTCAAGGATTAATGTTTAGTAAAATAAAACTAATGAACACAAGAACATGAGGACATCACTGCTAGATCAGACAAAGGACCCATCCTAGAAGCTCACAAGCAGTACAGGCAGTCAACTGTACTCTTCCACTGTCGCTCTCAAAAACAGCTATTTATGGCATGCTGACTTTGATTCTGGAGGTAGTACACAGCCATCAAGAATAGTAACCACTGATAACCCAGTTCTCTGTGAATTTGTCCAACCCTCCTTAAAAACCATCTAAAGTGGTTGCCATCAATAGAAGAGAATATGTGTAGCTCAGGGTTGAACTGTGGAGTCCTTGGTGCTCCCTGAGCTTGATTGTTTGATTGCAGACGTTTCATTACCTGACTAGGTAACATCATCAGTGCTAGTGAGTGTGGGGTTTGCTCCATGTTTATATACAGTAGCTTGCCCTGCCAGGGTTGGTGAGGGTGTGGTTTTCTCCTTGGTAGTTCCTTGATTAGGGTATTGTTTTCTGCTGGATTATTTGTCTGCTTGATTGTTTGTCTCCTTGGTGGTTCCTTGATTATTGCTTTCTGCTTGTTTGTCTGGTATTATTAATTAATTAGTATATTAATAACTAGTATATATATAATAGCATTTTTTATCATTTTTCTCATGAACATTTTGGTGTGACATCAGTGTGTTGAAAGTCTCCTGCTTCTCTTTCACCATTGCTCAAGGTGGAAAAACTCAGAGTATGGAGATGCCACCTATTTATTTTACTGCCTATTAACTGAAGGAAGTGGGAGAAGATGTGCTGCTCTCTACAACCACTTTCCAGATGGCTCCATATATGTAACACACTGCAGTGAAAAGCACGCAAATATAACCCATTAAAATATACATACCTATAATAGTGATAACTATGTGAAACTAATTAAAATCATATATGCAGTAAATTAAAATCTTCATTAAATTTCCAAGGAAATAGCAAAACTTAACCTTCATAATGAATACCTACAAAATTTCTTAAGAGTCTGGCTTTCGATAAATTTTGTAAAGATATACAGTTATGGAGTAAATACTTAATGGTTTCTGTACTTTTGGTAGACTTTGTTATCAAATATTCATGTCTGCAGCTCTTATGCAATCCAAGAAACTTTTTAATTTGTAAAATAAATTAAAAAACTGAAATAGACTTTTTAAAATCTGACATGGACAAGTGAGTTTTTCTGTAGATTATTAATGACAAGAAAATTCAGAAAGCATGATCTATAGAACATTGCATTAGCAAACATCCCAGTGATGAGAATGCTAAGACTGCATCCACAGCTACCTTCCTCATTCAAACAAGGTAGTACACATTATCAGTAACTCTGCCTATGGTGAATATCAGCTGATCTGCCTGCAAATTTTCTTTCCAATAGTATATGTCCTCAACATCTCCAGAATTAAGAGGTGATCCTATACTTTTGCTGTTCTGTACTACCAGATACAGTACTGTTGTCTAAAATGGTTTAATAATGATTACAACATCCTCTGATTTTTGGCAAAAGAACTGCTCTTTCTGCCATACAATTCTTGTAATTTTGTTGGCAAATATTCTCTGAATCTTTTGTGAATGAGAATGGAATTTCTACACTGAATACTTGCTATTTGGCATCACCATCTGACTTGCATCATGATTTTAGATTTCTGTCAAGTTATGACAAAGCATAACAGTAAAAATAATGAGTACAATTCCTGCCTAGAATTATATAAGGTACTAGACAGCCCGTGACCTGCTGGGTCATTGTTTCAGAGATATTTTCTTGCCTAAACAGAGAAACAGAATGACCAAGGGCAAAAAATCCATCCTTCCAGTGAAAAAAGAATTTTAGCTTTCTGTCAACTTTTGACAAAGCATCACGGTAAAAATAACTCCTGCCTAGAATTCTATAAGGAATTAATGTGTTCAGCAAACTCATCAGTAAACTGGGAAATTTGATGATGCAGTGAAAATAGTAGCTATTAAATCAAACCTGCATCAGATACTTACCATTTGATTAAGTTTTCTGATCATACAATGTTTTATTTGCTTGTTGATTTGTTTCTAAGACTTTCCAGGGCAATATTCTACTGATACAAACCAAAAGTAGAAGTAACCTGAATAGCAAAAATTACAAATGTAGGAGCCTGCAAGCATACAGAAAATGTTCATCAAGCAATTGCAGATTTTAGAGTACTGTACCAGCAAGTCAGACTTTTTCTATTGAATACTGCCTGTAGAAAGAGATGTACTTGAGTTTGGTTCATGGAAGCCACATGGTGCCCAGATGAGCTTCTATCTATCTCAGCTCAAATTTTCTTTTTTTGAATTGCTGGACTGAAAGTACATTGTCCCTACATAAGCAACAAATATCAGCAGATTCAGAATGACCCCAAGCTTTGCAAATAACTCCCACATCTTTAGGATTTTTTTTTGTTTTGTTTTTTAGAACATAGTTAAGGAAACTCTTAATAGAGGCCCCATAAGAATTTAATGACACAGAGGGGAAAAAAATCCATGATGTTCAAGTAGGATTGGGAATGGAATGAAGTTGCTAGAAAAGAATGAGGCAACATGAAGGAACAAAGAATTCAGAAAGGACCACCACAATGACATAAACAAATTCAGACTGAAGTGCTGTTTTAAAAGGGAGAAGGGAGATGGACAGTAATTATTTTAATATACGGTAGCTGAGATTAAAAATCCAAAATGGAGAGGGGGAAAAAAGGGAAAATCCACTTCTGAAACAGCCTGAGGAAGACACCACACAGATACCGCAGCCAGACATTTGAGTATGGAAGAAAAATCAGTGGAAAAAGTGAACCAAATGAAGCACTTCACTGGGCATTATGCCACCGGAAGACTCCTTCCTGTCAGAATCTAAACACAACATTTGGGTGTTTGATGTGCACAGGTTGAAAAGTTTAAATTAATTGCATATTAGCACTGATGGTAGTGGTTTCAATAAACCGTAATTGTTTTCACTGGAATTCAGTATAGCGTGTTACTACAATCCAATAATGAAGAAGTGGAATTACCCACATAGTTATTACAGCAAATGACTGGAGGGAAATTTATAATACAATACAGAAAGACTTGTACTTTCAATATAAGCCACCTTCACCATGTCAAGAAAGAGAGTCTTCAACAGCTTGCTATCGCTACTTATAATAAGAGTCAGGTTATACATGAACGAACCCTCATGAGATAGATCCACTTTGTATTTAACCTGAGTTGCACCCAATATATATTTATAGCATGAGCAACTGCATCCATAACTCTTGTTCATTTTTCCTTCCAGAATACCAGCAATTCATTTGATATATGCTTCCCCATCGTGGCATTTTTTGGATGGGTATTAGAATTGAATTCAACAGGTTATACCCTTGTTGCCTCGTCTTTAACACTTCCCGAACTCAGATATGTATTTTCCTGGGATCATCAAGCATGACCATAGAAAGCTGCTGATAGGTTGGAGCCAAAGTACCTTCCCCCTTTAGATCCAAATTCTTCACACTTCTATTACAAAATCTAAATTTGTAATACTTTTATTTTTTTTAAATCAAACACTTCAGAGAAAAACCACTTTTATTTTTGAAGTACTATTTTCCTACCTTTCTGTCCTCCACTGCTACAAAATTGTTGTTGTGTTTGCCTCTGTTTCAGGTACAGGAAGAAAACAGAACAAAAAAATCTATTACCATGAGTCTAGAAGTAATATCAGAGTCCGTTCATTCCCATCCTGACATGAGAAAGCTAAAGAGGATATTGAGAAGTGATTTTATTTTTACAACTAAATGCATGTTCAATTAAACAAACAACCCCAATTATAATAATGTTAACTGTTATAGTCATCAAAATTATATTAATATTGATGTTTATGCCTTTTCCTGGCATGGTCTACCAGCTTTCTGTGGTCTGACAAACTATTAAAAAGCATCTGTTGTCTTGCTATTACAGGGGGTACAAAATGCACAGTGGTCATCCTTTCTACTCTTCATTATAGACGTGTTCTTTTGACCGTTCCAATTAAATGGAGGCTTTCACTTTGGCATTTTGGATGAGTGCTATTTCTAGCAAAAACTATCCTTGGGTCTTTGAGTAAAATGCACCTCTCCCTTTACGGTACATCCAATTTACATATTTATTTCAGGGATTTAAAGAACTCCTGACTCCAACCAACTCTGGGTGATTTACATTTTAAAAAGTCAGAACAATAAAATGTAGAAACAGACAATAGGCATCCAGGAAACACACACGCACACGCACACACAACCATATAAAAATCTTACAAGGGCTCACCCACCACACTGCCCCAAAGCCTGGTGTTTTATTAACATAATCAGCAGGCATAACTTTCTTTTTTTAGGTCCTCACGGTGCCTAAAGTGTCCTCATTCAGGCACTTTTCTCAAACATCTTTCTTTGTTTTCTCCTCATTTGTCTCTTTTTACTAGGGCTGTCAGATCCGGATGGCAAATATGGGAACGATTTGGGTCCTTTTTTCCCGCCATTTATCGTCCGAAATGTATCCCCCATGGTAGCCCCAACCCACTCTCGTTGTCCTGGGCTGCAGCGGGCCACGTGCAGGCGGAGATGAATTGCCGACACAGAGACCCGCAGGAGGACCAGTCCGCCACCGCCGCCGCCGCCGCGTCTCTGGGCAACGGCCACGACCCATTTCCCCTCTCAGTCTGTGCAGCAGTTGCCCCGGTCGTCAGAGCGCAGGGAAGGAGGGAAGAGCCCCTGCTTAGGCGACCCGATGCAGCTGCTTGCTCTGCCCGCCCGGGTAAACCGGCAGCGGTTATAGTTCAGCAAATTTGCGGGGGAGGGGAAGGGACAGGGTCCATGCTTCTGGAGAAAATTGAGCACCATGCTGCTGCTGTAATTATTGTTTTTTCCATTTTTATTCAACTTCAGCCACTCCTAAGCGCCTTCAAGTTTTACCTCAGCCAAACCAATAAGGGCTGATATAGAAAAGTCTGTTTTCGTTCTGGTGTCTCTGCATCGCCCAGCCCCGTTGATGTAATCTGCTTCTGGGGCTCCTCTGTGGTCATCTCGCCTGGTTCTTGCCAGGGCATTTTATTCATTTCTCTGGGCTTTCCCAGGCATGAATCATCAGTTACTGGAAATATGCATGGGGGCAGGGGAAGTGCTCTTGCGTTCAAGTTCTGCTTCTGGATTTTCAGAGACATTGGTTTGTCTACTTGAAGAACCGGATGCTAGACTAGATCAGCTCCCTTGTCTAAGTTCTGATGTTCTTAATGCCTATCAGCACTGTAACCTTTGGTAATGTTGCTTGAGGCTATTAGAAAATCTGGTCTAATAGCTGTAGGCTTGAGATTGGGAAAGATTGGTCCAACTTTAGACCTTTACTTTCTGTTTTCATGTCAGCAGTTTACCTGTGATAGCTGCCTTTGTGCCAGGCCCCACTAATAAGAGTTTAGATTGATTTCAGATCTTGCAGTTGCAGCTTTTCACAGTCTTTTTTCACAGCATTTTTACAAAGAATTGTTGAGCCAAATTCATTTGTTAAATGCTTGACCTAAACATTATATCTCTAACCTGGGTGATGTTTACTGTTGTGGCCTTATTTCTGGTAAGCAAAAGGATGGTGGAAAAGAAAAGTTTGCTCATGGCTATCAGAGAGACACAAAATCAACAGCTGAAACTTCTTCATAGTTCATGCCTCATGCCGCTTGGTTCATTATTAACAAGGATGTGTTGGATAAGTAGAGTTGGTTAGGTTCACATGTTGAGCTATTGATTACAAACCACAGTGCTTCAGTTTTTGGCACAACACACTAAGCCATAATCAAACCATATTATGACTTGGTTCAATATGTGAACAAGGCTGCGTCCTTCTGCTGTTGTTAAAACATGAGCATTGTGGAGGAAAACAGTGGCAGTAATTTGAACCAGTGCCACACTGGAACAAATGCATGAGGGTCATGAGGAGAAATAGAATCCTTGTCACAGTGTCCACAAATGGTTAAGGTTAAATCATAATCCTTCAATAATCCTAGATATCACTTTTGACTTTTTGCCAGTGTTGAGCTTTCTTATACCTCTGAAGAAATTATGGAGTTGTAGTTTAGAGAAAATAACAAAGCTCTACTAGTTGTTTTTTTTTTAACTGAGTAAAAATGTTAACTATATCTCATGAAGCAAACTAAGCAGATAGCAGTAAAGGAAAAGTATGCAAATAAGCGATCTCACTTGGCTGGACAAATATTCAGGATCATTTGGGAACAAATATAAATGTTTGCAAAAATATAATGCTAGCTCATTCTCTTGTATTTTCTCAGAAATAATTTAACCAAATAAATACTATATCAAGCTACAAAAATTCATGAATGTGCCCATAAAAAAAGATAGGAAATACATTAACAAGACAAAACATGTTGTAAGAAGGCATCAGCAAAAACAGCAAGGGTATTGTGAGCTTTTATTGTATAGCATAAGCTTCTGCAGACTGCAGTCTATTTTATCTAAACTTGTGCCTTAATAAATTTGTTAGTCTTTTATGATTGCCTGTTCCTATGCTAAAGTGAACAAGGAATGCCTTCCAGAGAGGAGATCTCACATCTTGGACTACTCTGTGGGCCCACCATAGCAAATGCTGAAGTGAATTTTATTCTGGCAGCATGCTTGCGTTCCTTGATCCCAAGACTTCCCCCAAATTGTAGTCACATAGTCTGTGTTGTGTATCCAGTTCCCAGTACACACACACATGCACACACAAACGCACTCCAGAAACAACTGTGATCTCAAATACTGCTTCTAGCTTTCTACCCAAATAATGCAGGCTGTCTCAGAAGTGAGTAGGACTGAGGGAATCGGCCTCTTATGACAAATACCTTGGCCCCTTTATCTCCCTCTGGTATTGCTGTATAGGTAGTCCTTGACCTATGACTACAATTGGGACTGGAAGTTCCATCGCTAAGCAATGTGGTCATTGAGTCACGCCCAATTTTATGACCTTTTTTGCCACAATCATTAAGCCAATCACCATAGTCATTAAGCAAATCATGAGGTTGTTAAGTGAATCCAGCTTCCCTCATTGACTTTGCTTGTCAGAAGCCCCCTGGGAAAGTCACAAATGGTGATCACATGACCCCAGGATGCTGCAACCATCGTAAATACATGTCAGTTGCCATGTACCCGAATTTTGATCACGTGACCACAGGATGCTTTGACAGTCATAAGTGCAAGGACCGGTAGTAAGTCACTTTTTTCAGTGCCATTGTAACTTCAAATGGTCATTAAATGAATGGTCATAAGTCGAGGACTCCGTGTACTGTACCTATACCTGGGAAAATACATTATAATAATGGACTCGTAAATAATGGACTCATAAATTGGAAAGGCTGAGGTCTTAAGCATCTTTTGTTGAAAGTTAGTTCAATCAGATGTCCTTCAGCAAAAATATGTTAATGATGGATGAATAATTTTTTTTTTCCATTTAGAAATCTAGCATGCAAGACAAAGGCTTCTCACACATACTGTCTCTCCAACTCTTAATCTCTCTGTGTATCATCTATCATCTGTCTTTGTATTTGATGCTACTACTTTGAAAAATGAACACTGACTGGCCTCACAAATCTTGTGGATATTATTTATGTTTAGGGTAGATGGCAAAACTAGACATACAGAGCAGAACAAGATAGTAATATTCCCTTATATATTTGACAGGTGTAGAACTGCACACAGAATCATGTGAGAAAAAAAATCACTTGCTTTCTCCTCAACTCTACAGTAGAAATGTATCCAGTAGTATTTAGACAGGATAGATATTGGAATGTAATCACTGCACAGTAGGTGTAGGAAAAACAGTACAGTTTTATCTGTGGTGTTTATAACATGAACATGAGGCACACGTCGTAGGAAAAATAGTGCTAGAAGAATCACTATTTTTTTTTTTTTTTGCAACCAATAGCACTGTAATAGCAAATGCAGTTGCTGCCTGCTGTGTATGCTAAATGAATTTTTAGTACTTTCTGCTGGTGAATATATAAAGGTCCAAATCACCCCCACATTTGCTGTAAGCATGAAAAAAAGAAAGAAATTAATATTTTCCTGAAATTAGGTCAGTTTCATTATGCTGCTAGACAATAACCCAGCTTGATTTTTTTCTGTTTATACATCTAGCATATTCATATTTCTCCTCAGAGTATTCCATAAGTAAAAGTGATAATACCGTAACTTGGAAGCATGTGAATTTTTGAAGGGAAATAGTGCCAGGAAAATAGATTGGGGTATGTATTGTGTGAATTAGGCAGTTGACTTAGTGTTGACTTATAAAAAGATAAAGATGTTGTCTCCTTTAAGTTGAGCTCAACTCTCATTGTCTTCATGACATCATGACCATGTAGCTTTCTTGATAATATAGAATTAGTTTGCTTTTGCTGTTTTTTCAGGTTAGCCTATAACCCTAGGGCTTCCTGATAGTCTCCCATCCAAATACTCACCAGGTCTGATCCACTTAACAGTTCAGTGTTGTCCAAACTTGGCCACTTTAAGATGGCTGGCTGGGGAATTCTGGGAGTTGAAGTCCACTCATCTTAAAGTGGCCAAGTTTGGACAACACTGACTTAACTGTTCAAACTTAGCCAAAGATGACTAGGTGCTGCCACCTGGCTGGGTGTGGACATATAATGTCCAAGTAAATTTGTTATTGGTTTCTCAGTCAGCATTTTTTTTTTAATCGTTAGGATTATGATAAAAGCACTATCGAAGTCATATATATATATGGTAGATATACCATTTATGAAAGGATGAATGGATATATTCTAAACAAAAACAAATAAAATACTATATTGCTTTGAGCTCTTGAAACAACCTGCATTTAAACTGCATTCGTTTTTAATCTCTAACATTCTAAGTGGCATAAGACCATACAAGAAACAATACAAAATCAAGTGCACAAAAAATGGAGAAATCCAATAATTCCTTCATGTATGGAAAGGCTTAGTAAGTATGGTAAATTGTGCAGTTTAAGTGAAATTATAAGACTACAGGGAGAACAAAAATCTGTTAAATGCTTCCAATTTTTTATTGATTTTCAAAACCCAGTGTATAATATTGATGTTACTGCATTTGATTGCTTTTGGTACTGTAATCATTTTAACAATGAATTTTGTGTGTAAATTTTATCAGCCCTACTTTTGCTGTAATTCACTTTTTTAATAGCATTTTTTTTTAAAAGGGGGGGCATTCTTGTTTGCTGGATAAAAATAAAATCCAAGTTCACTTTATCTATCTATGTTATCTGTAGGAGAACCCGTTCCAATTTGAGAAACCGATTCAACAGGAAGTTATACTGATTGGAGAAAAAAATTGCTACAGGATTAGCAGAAATAATTTTATGGGGCAATAAAGAAAACCCCTTTTAGCTCACTCCAACCACAGCTAAAAGTGAAAGCAAAACATTTAGGGTTCCTCCCCTCTCCCTTTTCCATTATCAAATATTTCTTTCCTTAGAAATAATGGGAGGGAAAAGAAGAATGCCCATCCTATAGCTAGATGGCTTTGTGTCTTTCTCAAGGTAAAAAGAAGTTGAGCATCAGCCAATCCAAGGATATCTTCAGTACAGATCGTCCTAACGTAATGATCACTCATTTAGCAACCATTCGAACTTACAACAGCACTGAATGAGTGGTACTTAGGACCAGTCCTCATGCTTAGGACGGCTGTAGTGTCCCTGCAATCACATGATTTTGATTTGGGTACTAAACGCCCAACTCACAATCGTGATGTCATAGTGTCCTGCAGTCACATGATAGCTTTTGCAACTTTTTTTGCTAGCTTCCTGTTGGAAAATATGGGGTTTCAACCAAGTCTGTCTCACAGGAGCACAAAGGGAGGGGCGGCTTCGCTGCGGCCTAGCTTTGCTGCTTTGTGTGGGAGGGGCTTGGATCCCGCCTTTTTTTCCATTTCCCTCATTTTCCTTCTCTTCTCCTCGTGGCTCTCCATGAGGTAGGAATGAATCCTCTCTTCTCATGGTTTTTGTATTAACATTTCACAACCCCAACTTTGGGTTACAGGCCCAGCTTATCAGCCTAGGAGGTTTCTTTGGTCTTACAGCCAAGAAACTGCTTGGACATTTTAACAAAGGCTCAGTTCAGATTTTTCTTTTTCTCTCCTTTTAACAATGGAGAGGGAGGAGGGGCTTCCCCCCATCCCAAAGTTGAATGAAGATAATTTTTCAGCTTGGCTATACAGACTAAGGCTACAATTGGACTTTCGGGACAGCCTAGATTGTTTAGATCCCCCTCAGCCACAACCAGGGGATTCTGAGGAAGCCAAGAGATTATGGGAACAGAAGAACAAAAGGGCCATGATTTTAATTTCTAGTTCACTACCTGACCACAGACTGGCAGAAATAAAAGATCTTCCCACTGCCAAAGAAATGATTGAGAACCTGAGGACATTATATTTAGAAAATGATCAGAAGATTATTTTGTTACTGAGGGAACTGATTGCATCTAGCTTTTTAGAAGATGAGGATCTTAACGAGCATTTATTGAGAATGCGGTCTATCTTTGAAAGGCTGAGCACAATTCAAAATCTCATGAATGAAAGACTAAAAATGGCTTTTCTATTAAGCTCATTACCTGACAAATATTACCCTTTCGTAGCAGTGCAGAATTTACAAGGGATGAATTTGTCTCAATTGTTTGAAGCAATTAGAAGTGAAGCAAGGAGACAGAAAAATTGTTTCTATTTCCATAAAAAGTCAACAAAAGACATGGGTTACCTGGCAGAAAAAGGGAAACGTGAGCAGAAACCATTGATTGCTCATCAACCCAACAGTAAGCCCATGGTTTGTCATTCCTGCAACAAGCCAGGGCACATAGCTACATTTTGTAAAAGCAGAGACAAAAAGGATTTTTCAAAAGGAAGGTATTCCAAGGAAAAATTAGCTCTGCATACAGTTTTCAGAGCAGAAAATGCTCTTGGAGCTAATTCTAATGAAGCCAAAAGTCAATGGATCTTAGACTCAGGTGCAAGCCAACATCTTTGTGGGAACAGAGATAACTTTAGTAAACTGAATGAAGAGCTACAAGGGAACATTGCTCTTGCTGATGGGGATTCCATCTCAATAAGAGGAAAAGGCAAAATACCCTTGAGATGTTTTAATGGAGAAAAATACAAAGACCTCATCGTGACAGCTGCATATTATGTACCACAACTGACAACTGATTTGCTGAGTGTGCAATCATTAAACAGAAAAGGTTTCAATGTAATGTTTAAGCCAATAGAACATGTGAAGTAACCAGTGGTAGGCAGATTTCTAGAACATGTGAAGTAACCAGTGGTAGGCTTTGAGAAAAATGGAGTGTACCAGGTGAACTGTGAATAGCCACCACCAGATGTCAGCCTCACCTGCCAACAGCAGCAGAGAAAGAAGGACATCAGTGCCACCATATGTCACAAGCGGTTTGCACACAGGGACTTTGATGCAATTTTTAGAATGAAGAAGGAAAATATGGTAAGAGACCTTGAACTAAGCAATCATGAAAAATACCAGTCAAAGTGTATAGTGTGCATCAGAGGAAAGGCAACAAGGCCTGCCATACCCAAACAAAGGGAAAGACGTGCAACTAAACCACTTGAACTTATCCACACTGATTTATGTGGACCTCTTCAAACGTCAACAGGTGGAAACAAATACATAATATCTTTTATCGATGATTTTTCCAGGTATTGTGTAACCTACCTCATGAAGGAAAAGTCCCAAACTGGGGATATGCTAAAGATATACATTGCTATGCTGGGGAATAAATTCAACTGGACCCCTCAAGCCCTTAAAAGCAACAGAGGTGGTGAGTTCACTTCTAACTCTTTGCAGACGTAGCTAACACAACTAGGCATAGAGCACAGATTAACCGCTCCTTACACGCCAGAGAGTAATGGAGTCGCAGAACGAAAGAACAGATCATTGATGGACATAGTAAGGTGTATGCTGTTAGAGGCAGATCTACCTGACAAATACTGGGCAGATGCTGTTATCACAGCTACATACTAACAAAATAGATTACCAACCAGACCCAATAAGGCAACGCCTTTTCAGGTTTGGCATGGGCGAAAACCAAGTGTCAGACATTTAAGAGTGTTTGGATCTAAGGCCTATGCCCACGTACCAAAAGAAAGGAATCCAAACTAGACCCTAGAGCTGAAGAAGGGGCATGATTGGCTACATTCCAGGAAGCAAGGGATACAGAATCCTGAAGCCAAAGACGGGAGGAGTAAGCGTATGCAGAATGGTATAGTTTGATGAGAGGGAGAGAGGCTGCTGCACTCAGGTGGATAATGACTGTGGAGAAACCAGCAGCAGCAGTTACCAGCCTGAGATCTTCAGCCTGACACCAGAAGACACAACCACACCAACCCAGAGGGAGATGGAAGTCCAAGAAGAGACTCCACCAGAGACAGATGATGAGGCCGAGGATGCAGAAGAGGGTGAACCACCAGTCGTTGCTCCTGAGCCTGCTCTGAGACGCCCATCACGACCCAACAAAGGAGTTCCAGCTGACAGACCTACCTACCTCGCAAGGTCGTCGCTACCAAACGAACCCGCATCGTGGAATGAGGTGCTGCAAGTGCCAGCAGATGAGGCAAGTAAGTGGTAAAGGGCAGCACAGGAGGAGCTAGATGCTCTCTACAAAAACAAAACATGGACTTTAACTAAACTACCAAAAGGCAAGAAGGCCATAGGTTGTAAGTGGGTGTTCAAGGCAAAACAAGACGAGAATGGCGAAGTACAAACGTACAAGGCCAGATTGGTAGCAAAAGGCTACTCACAGAAATATGGACAGGACAATGATGAATGTTTTGCTCCTGTTGTGAAACATACCACAATTAGAACCCTTCTAAGTCTAGGAGCATCCAGGAACACAGACGTTGAACACTTAGATGTTAAAGCTGCATTTTTACATGGGGAGATAGAAGAAGAACTTTACATGACACAGCCTCCAGGCTTCACTAATCCCAATACCAAGCATCTCGTTTGCAAGCTTCAGAAGGGGATTTATGGCCTGAAGCAGGCAGCCAGAGCGTGGAACAAGAAGTTAACCCAAATACTTCTTGATCAGGGTTTCGTTCAAGGAAAAGCTGATCCCTGCCTATACACAAGACACAGAAATGGGAGGGATGTGTATATACTTTGTTATGTGGATGACTTAATGATTTGCCACAACAGCAAGAGGGACTTTAATGATACTGTTTCTCAACTAAATAGAGAAGTAGAAGCGAAGCATCTGGGCAATGCCAGCTACTACTTAGGAATACAGATCGAGAGAGAAGAAGATGGGAGATTTCTTCTAAGTCAGAACCAAAAGATTCCAGAACTGTTGGAAAGCTTAGGATTGCAAAATGCCAATCCTGCGCCTACACCAATGGAGACAGCTTTCCACAAGCAACAAGAACCCAGCGATCTCCTACCAGAGAACAATGAATATAGAAGTGCCATAGGAAAATTGTTGTATCTAGCCACCACCACTAGATCAGAGATTGCAGCTGCAGTGGGCATTCTGTGCAGAAAGACAAGCACGCCCACACAGAGAGACTGGACTGGTGTCAAGAGGGTGGGAAGCTACCTAAAGGGGACCATGCACCTAAAACTAAAACTGCCAGCCACTGAGAATCCTAGACTAGTGGGATTCACAGATGCAAACTGGGCAGAAAACATTGCTGACCGTAAGTCCACTAGTGGCTACGTATTTTTCTATGGGGGTGGAACAGTGAGTTGGGGAAGTCACAAGCAAAGCACAATAGCACAGTCCTCTGCAGAAGCAGAGTATGTGGCAGCAACAGACGCATGTAATGAGACCGTGTGACTTAGATTACTGCTTGGAGACTTGAGTATAGACGAACCAACCCCTATACAAATCTTTGAAGACAATCCGAGTTGCATCAGATTTCACAGTCAGAGAAAGTACGTGGGAGAACTAAGCACATTGATGTAAAGTATCATGTGGTGAGAGAGTTACAACAACAAGGGTTAATCAAACTAGACTACTGTCCCACAGGAAACATGACAGCGGACATCTTCACGAAGCCGTCGTCGAGAACCAGTTATCAGGAACTAAGAGAAAAATTAAATATCGTAGGACACGGAGACATGCAAGGGTGAAAAGAAGGGGTGTTGGAAAATATGGGTTTCAACCAAGCCTGTCTCACACGAGCACAAAGGGAGGGGCGGCTTCGCTGCGGCCTAGCTTTGCTTCTTTGTGTGGGAGGGGCTGGATCCCACCTTTTTTTCCCTGTTTCCCTCATTTTCCTTCTCTTCTCCTCATGGCTCTCCATGAGGTAGGAATGAATCCTCTCTCCTCCTCATGGTTTTTGTACTAACATGGGTTAATGGCTCCTCTGTATCTGGGTGTTGTCATCGTTGGTGCTGGATGGGGTAGCACTGCCCCAGACAGACCCAGTGTGTAATTTGGGGGTCCTCTTGGACTCACAGCTCCTGCTCAAAGAGCAGGTGGCAGCCGCGGCCAGGAGGGCTTTTGCACAGCTTTGGGTTGTGCACCAGTTACGCCCTTTCCTGGATCGGGATGCCCTTCGAACGGTCATGTGTGCCCTTGTTATCCCCCAGATAGACTACTGCAATACGCTCCGCATGGGGCTACCCTTGAAGAGTCTCCGGAAGCTACAGCGGGTCCAGAATACAGCCACACAGGCTATTTTTGGAGCCCCAAGGAGGGCCCATGTAACACCTTTGCTCCGTGAGCTGCATTGGGTGCTGGTTTGCTTCCAATTCAAGGTGTTGGTTATCACCTTTAAAGCCCTACATGGCATGGGGCCAGGCTACCTGAGGGACCGCCTCGCCCCCACAATTTCAACCCATCCCTCCCAATCTCACAGAGGGGGTATGCTCCGGACCCCCTCGGCAAAAGAACTCCGACTAGCAGGGTCCAGAAGACAGGCCTTCTCTGCTGTAGCCCCCGCCCTTTGGAACATCTTGCCCCCAGAGGTGAGACAGGCCCCCTCACTCCTGGACTTTCAGAGGGACTTGAAGACCTGGCTCTGCCATCTGGCCTGGGGCGGGGAGGGAGGTCATCACAAATGGGGTTGGCTAGCCCCCTAGAGGCCTGGTGTTGCTTCCATCGGCCTCTTGGATTTTTTCTCTTCCTTCCATTTGTTTAAATGTGTTTTTCTTTTTTATAAATTTTAATTATGTATTTATTTGTTTTAATTTGATGTAAACCGCCCAGAGTCCCCCACTGGGGGGAGATGGGCGGGGATAAGTCTACTAAATAAATAAATAAACAAACAAACATTTCACAACCCCAACACTTCCTACAAGCAAAGTCAACGGGGAAGCCAGCAGGAGGTCGCAAATGGCAACCACGTGACGTTGCCCTTAATGCACAGGATTCGCTTAACATCAACAACCAGAAGTGCTGGAATTGTAGTGACATCGTGCTTTATGACTGGGTTGCTTAGCGACAGAAATTCTAGTTCCAATTACCGTCATTAAGTGAGGATTACTTGTAAAGTGACTGGAGAGAGAGGGAGGGAGGGAGGGAGGGAGGGGCTGGCCTAAAGTCACCCAATGAGCTTCTAATGTTGAGGGTGGACCTGAACCTAGATGTTAAGGGAAGCATATCGATCATGGCTTCTGAATTTTTTCCAAACCTTTTACCAGACCATAGAAGGTCTTTGTTTTTTCTTCTGTGTAACAAAGTAATGTGTTGCACCTGCATGTGTGTGCTTCTCTCTAGGGTGTGTATATGTGTTGCCTGTGTGTATGTGTTTCTGCTGCCTTCTCGTGTCACATCTCTGTTTTTATGTGTGCCCTGGGAGGCTTCGCATTGAGTCACATGACTGGGAAGGAGGAGGAGGGAGGGGCTTAATGGAGCAACCAGCAGCATTCCAAGCTACTCTCCAACTGCCCCTCCCATAAGAATTCATTGAAAGATTTTTTTTTTTAATATTTTAAAGCGTAATCTTTCTTTTGCCAGCTACTCCAAAGCACACCCCAGACTTCTGTTCTGTTCGGTTTTCCATGAGTTACCCTGCTGACAAATAGAGAGTTCTGAACCCCTTCATACAATTTCTTTCTGACACTGTATTGGCTTGGGAAGAATAATAAATTAGAGAAAATAGGCAGGGCCTGGCTTCTAGAATTCTTCCTGACCACGTAATAACAGCAATGCTTTCAGTGATGTGACCAGGAAGGTTGGCGGAGAGGAGCTTAGAATGGAGTAATGACCAATGATTTTAGATACTGCCCAACTACCTCTTCCAGAGGGATGCATTGTTTATTTTATTTTTATTTTATTTTGCACTGTTCTTCTGTGCAGTCCCTAATCAGATCTGGCCCACTTTTAAACACTTTTTTTTTTTTTTTGCTGATTTATCCCCCATGCAAATGTGGTCCTGTTCTGTTTAGTTATTGGAGAAATATCCTTTTGAGGGACAAACAGACAGGGTCCCAAGCCCTTTTATATAATCTCTTCCCAACAGTGTTGGGTTGGGAAAAAATAGCCAACATAAGTTAGGAAAGCATGCAGAACCTAGTTTCTGGAAGTCTTTCCAACTCTGATTCACATGAGCAGAATGGAGGAGAGCTTAAGGATAGAAGAATTGGTGGCCTTCTGAGCATTGGGAGAAATTGTCTTCAATTCCTTCTTTCTGTAGCTCCAGGTCTGATCTTTTTGAACTTGATCTTTCTTTTGACAGCTTCTCCTGCCGCACCAGATTTGATGCCATTCTATTTCTGCTTTTGGAGAATAATCCTCATGACCACAGCCATGGTCCACTGGCTTCAAAATTATGGGGAGTACCAGGCAATTGAAGCCGTGCCCCTTTTCAATGTACACTGCAAGGCTAAATGTAATTAATGTAAAGAGGGGCAAGGCTTCAATTGCCTGGTTGCACCCACCACTTTGAAATCAGTGACCATTGCTGTTAGTAGTGCCGCTGATGGACAGTCAGTCAGAATCCTGAACTTCATGTTCCTTCTGCACATTTTCTTGGGCTGGAAAGCATAAACACCTCTAGGAAGAAGGCCATAGCAATCAAGTTTGGCATTTTTGTTAAAGAAGCAATATGAATTTGTCTACAAAGTCAACATGGGTTGAAAACAACATGAAGATTTACCTATTGTCAGCCCTACAGGGTAGACTAGACCAAGAAACAGACTCCATATACTGTAGGCCTAAAACTACTTTTATTGAGATTGGCTATATGTAGGAACAGACTCTTGCAAATCTGAATGTGCTTCCCCTCTTCCATCTTTATAGTCATGTGAATTAGGGGGGTATCTGTCAGATGTTTTTGTAACCCTCCCTCCTTGTTTGGGCTTTAGCAATGGTTATCTGCTCATTGCCTTGGTAATGGATCTTCCTTCTTTCCTTCAGAGTAATCTCTTTACTGTCTATACCTATTTTCCTATTTCACCTTAGAATGAAGTGTTCTTCATATGTGAATCTTTGAGTGGTCAAAGAAGACTCACCTCCTGAGGGCAGAAAGGGACAAGACAATGCCCCATCATTATTTCCCTGTTAGCAGCAGCATTGACATTCACTCTTTGACCAGCTAGCCAGTCTGTTGACATCACTTTGAGAGTGTTCTTCAAAGTGCTGTGTGCCAGGGGTATAATGAAATGCTCATCCCAAGCCTTGGATCAGGAGGAGAATTGATGGGTCTTGGCCATCTCAGTCATTCAAGGTGCTGTTTTATTTCCCAGTAGTAGAGCCAGTCTTGTCTACAAAGGTTATGCAGCTGAGATATGTTATTTTACCCTTGAACCTTTTTTTTCCCCCTTTACATTTGTGATATTTGGCTGAAAGGCCAGTGAAATTTGCAGGGTAGAAAATAGTCCCTGTTCACACTAAATATGTAATGAACTGTTGAGATAATATATACTGTATGCATTTCAAGCGAGGTTCATAATCATCTAGTAAAAGCCCTATGTAATTTGAATGACTTGTTAATTTCAACACCCGCATGCTTTAATATGGCTGTGACCCATGTTCCTCAATTTTCCTTGGCTCTAAAGAAAAATCACCTACAATCAATTCACATGTTTTCCCACAGAACAAAAGTACAGAGAAATTGTTTTGTCATAGCGACTCAGCAGGCCCTTCCACCTAGTGTTTTTTATTCATCGTTCTTTGCTTTGCTGAGACTATTCTCCCTAGAAAAAAATTCAGATATGAACCATGGATTTTGCAAGGCAGACAGACAACCTGATTCATAGCTTAGAGGACTTAGATATCCAGAGCCATTGCATGCTCAATTTATGCTGGCTGAGAGACTGTTAGATCTGGTGAAAGCCATGCTTTGTTGGCACAACACAACATATGTTGCTGGCATGAAATACCCACTGGTTTGTCCAATTAAAGTCAGCTCTGGGGATGGAGGGATGGCTGAATGGGACCTCTTTCCTTAGCCCAAATGACAGACTAAAGAGGAAGGGACACAGATGGTAGAGAAAGTAGAAACATGGCATGAGAAAGGAACAAAAAGAGCAGAGGGAGGAGGCAGCCTCAATCTGCTACCTAGAGTTATGCAGCAGGACAGATCCCCAATTATTAAAAGTACATTTTAAATGGTTATCTGGGTAGGATGAAGGCAGTGATAGAGCCAAAAATCTGCTATATAATGCAGTTAGGCAAATAACCCAATTGTGTGCATGTGAACTGGAACTATGAAATGTATGGAAGCAGCTCACACGGAGAACTGCAGCATCTTGTATGGTGAAGCTACTTTATAAGAAAGTTCAGAAACCTCAGATGATTGAAAATGGAGTTGCTACAGTACTAATGGCCAATATAACAGTGCGATATTTTGGTACTGGACAGCTTTTCAGTCCATGTTCAGGCCTATTTTAAAGTGTTGCCGAAGACTTTTGAATGCCTGAAATCTTTAGGGCCAATGTATGAAAACAAATGTCTCTTTTCCTACCTATACATCCAGTCAAACCATATTTGTGCACATTTAATTTGATGATCCAGGACAGAATTTTGAAACATCTGGGGCTAAGTGTAGACTGATTCATCGCTTAACCTTTTAAAGGAGGGTTCAGGAGGGTATTATCACTATCTCCTACCTGTAATGTTTCCTTGTTTTCCATTCCTTTTTTGGTGCTTTTATTACCATGCATATAGACATATGTTTCACACCTGGAAACAGCTGCACTGTGGCTTTGGATTAGTAGCATTAGGAGGCTCTTGTCTGGAAGCACCTTTAATTTGAATTCATATTCTTATTTCTAAGAGTCCGAAGCCTCTGTATGCAACAGGGGCATTTGGTTGCCAGAGAAATGGCACCATTCAGCATACAGCAATGATTTTTTTTTTTTTGCCTGATCATCCTGGAAAAGTTGAGAAAAGAGTCAGCTTACACAGTTAATCCTAGGGGGGGTGGTCTAATTCTCTTGTTCAATCCCAGGACAAATAAAGGGTCCTGGCTAAAAATGAAATAAGGATGAGAGGCAGGAAGAAAAGGGAAGATCAGATGCAAGGCAGAGCTAATGACTCCTACCTCTAATAGCCAGAAAATAAGATAATTGGGAAGAAAACCATTGCGTTTTCTTTCCAGAATGCAGGGGAAGGAGGCGTGGTAGACCAGAACCATTGCTGACTTTGCTGAAAAGCCACTTCTATTAGATTATCCATCTTTTGGTATAAGCCCTTCCATCTGGCTATAGTAGAAGAAGGAATGGGAAGCAGGGCTATACCATCAGCCTCTCCTTTCCTTAGACTGATCTGACTGACATATTTAAAAAATTGTCTCTTAAGATTTAGAGTATGTGTTTGTTTTTTTCCTTCTCCCTTCTAACCCACTTTCCTTTTGTGTTGCATCTTAAAGGTGTCAGCCTGTGGGAAGAGACTATCTAGTGACTGATTAAATGTAGGTCTGACTCTGGGAATGTGGAAGGGTTTCAGAAAAGATTACTCAGTCCTGGGAAAGAAGCAAGTGTGAGAAAGAAACTCAAAATAACCCAGCCTTGATTTTGTTAGATATAAGTAACAATAGAGAGGAACTTTGACGGGCTTTCAAGATTTTCTTATAATACTTTAACAACAATAAAACACATTCTTTAAATCCCAGTTGTTCCTGTTTCTTGCTCTAGCCTACCTCAAAGGGCTGATATGACTGACCTCTGTAAGTAGGTTTGGGAATTTAGAGAGGAATTTAAATGATCCCAATAAATAACAAAGGGATAGCACAGACTGTAATTTAACTCATTTTGAAATTGAGAATGATTCTTATTTATTTAGTTATTGTGGGCTCAGGGCTACTAAAACCAAGACCAAGCTACAAACACTGGCACTGAGTAAGGACAAGAAACCAATGAAAACCTCTTATTACAAACAGGTGAAGCCCCCCTTTGCTTCAATATGAAAAGGAACTGACTTTGGCCCAACACTGTGAACTTTGCTCAAGTGCCTTCACCAGAGGGAAACACACCACCAGTGGAAATCCCCTCTTTGCTCACTGGTGTGAAAACCCAGTAGGTGCTAAACCATCATGCTATGTGCAGGTCAGAAAGAGGAATGTCCAGTGTAACTGAGACCAGGATATGCTCTGCCCTGTGAGAAGCTTCAGCGTTTGCCAGCTGTATGAGACTGAAAAATTCAGGGCACATGGCAGATTCCACTGCAATGTCTCTGGCTGTGCATCAAAGGTAGGGAAATACTTATGCTCTAACAAGATCAATAAATCTCTGATGGGCAGATATGGGAACATTTATGGCAGCTCCTTTGACAGAGGAATTGCAGGAGGGGCAGAATCTATGAGGGCAAATGGCCAGGGCATTTCCTCCTCTTTTTCTACTACTTCCATTTCCTTCTTTGCAGCTTTTTTAAAAATACAACATTTCGTCCTTTTGCACTCCATGACAGCAGATAAACTATGTCAGCCCTAGGGCCTATAGCAGACAGCCTTCTGGATACTTCCTTTTTGCCCTTTATGCTAATAAGTGAGTGGAGCAGATCTTTTGGTTGGTGCTCTCAAAACAAAGGTCACGTTTTCTGTTCCTGTAGTTTTCCTGGCAACAATATGGGAAAAGTTCTCTATCACTTTCTTCTAGTTTCAGGGAGGATTTTTTTATGTTTAACTTCCCACTGCGGATTACTGCTTGGGATTTCCTAATGGTCTTCCATCCAGTCACTCAACCTTAGCCTTTTTAAGATGTGGGTGTGCATCAAAAGTAGGTAAGTGCTTGTCTCTAACAAGATCATCTATCTCTTATGGGGCAGATATGGGAACATTCATGGCAGCACCTTTGACAGAGGACATGTTGGCTGGGGGACATTTATGGCAGCACCTTTGACATCCCATGGTGGCTGGGGAATTCTGGGAGTTGAAACCCACACGTCTTAAAATGGCCAAGGTTGAGAAACACTGATCTAAATAGTAACCAAGTCTGACCTGCTTAGGTCTTTTTTAAGATTAACCAAGATCAGCTAAATGCTGCCAGCTCAGCTGAGTTCCCAGAATAAGCAGCCTACATAAAAGGATGACATTCAGCATTTATTTTCATTTTTCAGCTTTAATTATGGGAATTAAAGGCATTATAATAAAGACAGAAAAGAAGACAGTACAAAAATAAGAAGAAATATAGCGTTTCTAAATCTTAAAATACTGCCAGAAGAAAATGCCATGAAAATAAGAGTTAGAATTAAAACTCTTCTAGTGAGAGTTCACAGACAGCGAGCAAGAAGTTATGGAAAAACAGGTCATATGAACACAAAACATCATAAGGCTGTAAGAAAAATCATCTACTGTATCAGAAACTACCAAAAGACAATCTAGTCTAGCATGCTGGACCACTGGATATATTTAAAGTATCTCATTGTTAGGACCTCTGAAATCCTGGATTGCTGCTGTCAACTGGAGTAGACCAGAAGTGCAGGGTGGTCCTGCAGACGCTTCCTTCGGTGCCCAGTAGATATCCTAATTTTTTATGATGATTTTAATTCTTAAAAATAAAATGTGGACCCACCGAAATGCTTCAAAGGAAAAAGCCAGCCTATGATTTCATCCTTGATTACAAGAATGTCTTTGGACCTCATGTAGACCCCACAGACTTCGTTTGAAACTAAAGAAGAGTAAGTAGATGAGTGCTTTGTTTGGAGATTGGCTAATGTAACTACAAAAAGATTAAAGAACAAAACATGTGAATTCAAATAAAACAATAACAATTACAACTACTAACGAGAAAAAAACATAAATACAATGTGATTACAGATAGTCTTTCTTTAGCAACCATAATTGAAACCGGTAACTGTTGTTAAGCGAAGCAATCACTAAGTGAAACCGCAACTCTGCTTATGATCTTACTTCAGCTTTCCTTTGCCTTACAGACCTGTGAAGGTTGTGAATGTGAGGGTTGATTGCCAAGGTCCTTTTTCATTTCTGTCATAACTGCGAATGGTCGGTAAACAAGGAAGTCGCTGAATGAGGCCTACCTGTATGTGTATATAATATAATGGTAATTATGTCTATATAAAAATTGCTTCAGCTCAATTTTTAAACAATGATAATACAGGTAACTCCAATTTTTACTCCAGATTTCTTATAAAAAAAAAAAAAAAATTCCCTCTCACCCCTATGGGTGGTATGTGTCTTCCTCAATCTCGGGTTCTCTACCAGAGGCCTGGGAGTTTGAGGGTTCTGCGCAGTATCTTAGCTGTTCCTAGCACTGCACTCTTCTGCACAGAGAGCTCTGATGTTGTTCCTGGGATCTGTTGGAGCCATTCTCCCAGCTTAGGAGTCACGGCCCCAAGTGCTCCTACCACCACTGGGACCACTTTGGCCTTGACTTTCCACATCCTCTCCATTTCCTCCTTCAGGCCCTGGTATTTCTCCAACTTCTCATGCTCCTTCTTCCTGATGTTGCTGTCACTTGGCACTGCTACATCTATCACTACCGCTGTCTTCTGGTCTTTGTCTACCACCATGATGTCTGGTTGATTAGCCAGTACCTGCCTGTCCATCTGGATCTGGAAGTCCCACAGGATCTTAGCCCTGTTATTCTCCATGACCTTCTGTGGAATCTCCCATCTGGACTTGGGGGGGTCTAGCCCATATGCTGTGCAGATGTTCCTGTACACAATGCCAGCTACTTGGTTGTGCCGTTCAGTGTATGCTGTTCCTGCCTGCATCTTACACCCTGCCACTATGTGTTGGGCTGTCTCTGAGGCCTCTTTGCACAATCTGCAGCTTGGGTCCTGTCTAGTGTGGTAGACCCCTGCTTCTATGGATCTGGTGCTTAGTGCCTGTTCTTGTGCTGCTATGATCAGTGCCTCAGTGCTGTCTTTTAGTCTGGCCCTTTCCAGCCACTGATAGGATTTCCCAATGTCAGCCACCTCAGCTATCTGTCGATGGTACATCCCGTACAGGGGCTTGTCTTGCCATGGTATTTCCTCTGCTTGAACTTCCTCCCATGTCTGCTGCTGCCTGAGGCATTCTCTCAGCAGCTCATCTTTGGGTGCCATCTTACTGATGTACTCCTGGATACTCCGGGTTTCATCCAGGACAGTGGCTTTGACACTCATCAGACCCCGCCCGCCCTCTTTGCGGCTGGTGTACAGTCTCTGGGTGTTGGACTTGGGGTGGAAACCTCCATACATTGTGAGGAGCTTCCGGGTCTTCACATCGGCAGCCTCCAAGTCTTCCTTTGGCCAGCTCACTATACCGGCAGGGTATCTGATGACTGGCAGGGCATACATCTTGATGGCATGGATCTTGTTCTTCCCATTGAGCTGGCTCTTCAGGACCTGTCTTATCCTTTGGTGGTACTTGGATGTTGCTGTCTTCCTTGCCTCCTCCTCACGGTTCCCGTGTGACTGTGGGACACCAAGGTATTTATAGCTGGTCTCTATGTCTGCTATGTGGCCCACTGGTAATTCCACTCCATCGGTCTTAACCACCTTCCCTCTCTTTACTATCATCCTGCCACACTTCTCCAGTCCGAATGACATCCCAATGTCCTCGCTGTAGATCCGTGTCAGGTGGATCAGTGAGTCGATGTCTCATTCACTCTTAGCATACAGCTTGATGTCATCCATGTAGAGGAGGTGGCTGATGGTGATTCCATTCTTGAACTTGTACCCGTATCCAGACCTTGTGATTATCTGGCTGAGGGGGTTTAAGCCTATGCAGAACAGCAGTGGGGACAGTGCATCACCTTGGTATATGCCGCATTTGATGGCCACTTGTGCGAGCTGTCTTGAGTTCACTTCCAGCGTTGTCTTCCACAGTCCCATTGAGTTCTTGAGGAAGGTCCTTAGTGTCCTGTTGACTTTGTATAGCACCAGGCATTCACAGATCCATGTGTGCGGCATTGAGTCATAGGCTTTCCTGTAGTCAATCCAGGCTGTGCTCAGATTGGTCTGCCTAGACCTTGAATCTCAGGTGACTGCTCTATCTATGAGTAACTGGTGTTTTGAGCCTCTGGTGTTGTTCCCAATGCCCTTCTGAGTTGTGCTCATGTACTGGCCCATATGGTCTTGTAGCTTGGCAGCTAGGATGCCTGATAGAACTTTCCATGTTGTGGGGAGGCAGGTTATTGGCTGGTAGTTGGATGGTGCTGTTCCTTTGTGAGGGTCTTTCATGATCAGCACTGTCCTTCCTTGTGTTAGCCAGTCCGGGTGGGAGCCTGCTGCTAGCAGTTGGTTCATCTGTGCTGCTAGGCGTTCATGCACTGCTGTTAGTTTCTTTAGCCAGTAGGTGTGGATCATGTCCGGGCCAGGTGCTGTCCAGCTTTTCATGTTCTTGACCCGCTGTTGGATGTCTGCTACTGTGATGGTGACTGGTTCCTGTTCTGGGAGATTGCTGTGATCTGCTTTCAGGTCCTGCAGCCACTTTGCACTGGTGTTATGTGTCTTCTCTTTCTCCCATATGTTCTTCCAGTACTGTTCAGTTTCCGCTGCTGGTGGCTCAGCTGATACTCTGTGGTTGCACTGCAGTTGGGAGTACACTTTGGATGGTTCTTTGGAGAACAGGGCATTTATCTTCTTGGCCTCTGCTTCTCTAGTGTATCTCCTTAGCCTGGTAGCCAGTGCTGTGAGCCTTTGTTTAGCAGTCTCTAGGGCTTCAGATGGAGTCAGGCTCATGTATTTTTTCAGTAGCCGAGTCTTATCCTTAATCTCCACACACTTCTGTAGTTCCACCAGCTGACTGACTTCTCTCCGAGTTGCCTTCATCTTAGCCTCCAATCTCATTTTCCAGGGTGGGTATGTACTGCTGTTCTTCTTGATTGTGTAGCCAAGCAGTTCCAGGATTACAGTGGCTGTAGCATATACCAATTCATTGGTTTCAGTTATGGTGGTAGTAGGGATTGTCTGGAGGGCTCTATTGGCATCTTCTAGCATACTATCTGATGGTACTTCCCCACTGAGCCTTGGTAATCGGACTCGAGGGTTGACTATAGCTAGTTTATCCATGATCTTATGCCTCATATCAGCTGCTGTGCTCTGTAATGGAAGGGGTGGCAGTGACATTCCAGCTTCAGGTGTTGGCTGCACAACTGCTTGAGAAGAAATATATATATTTCTCTTGTCTCGTCCATGTCAATACAAGTTCAAGAGTGGAATCACCATCAGCCACCTCCTCTACATGGATGACATCAAGCTGTATGCTAAGAGTGAATGAGACATCGACTCACTGATCCACCTGACACGGATCTACAGCGAGGACATTGGGATGTCATTCGGACTGGAGAAGTGTGGCAGGATGATAGTAAAGAGAGGGAAGGTAAGAGATAGTAAAGAGAGGGAAGGTGGTTATGACTCAATGCCGCACACATGGATCTGTGAATGCCTGGTGCTATACAAAGTCAACAGGACACTAAGGACCTTCCTCAAGAACTCAATGGGACTGTGGAAGACAACGCTGGAAGTGAACTCAAGACAGCTCGCACAAGTGGCCATCAAATGCGGCATATACCAAGGTGATGCACTGTCCCCACTGCTGTTCTGCATAGGCTTAAACCCCCTCAGCCAGATAATCACAAGGTCTGGATACGGGTACAAGTTCAAGAATGGAATCACCATCAGCCACCTCCTCTACATGGATGACATCAAGCTGTATGCTAAGAGTGAATGAGACATCGACTCACTGATCCACCTGACACGGATCTACAGCGAGGACATTGGGATGTCATTCGGACTGGAGAAGTGTGGCAGGATGATAGTAAAGAGAGGGAAGGTGGTTAAGACCGATGGAGTGGAATTACCAGTGGGCCACATAGCAGACATAGAGACCAGCTATAAATACCTTGGTGTCCCACAGTCACACGGGAACCGTGAGGAGGAGGCAAGGAAGACAGCAACATCCAAGTACCACCAAAGGATAAGACAGGTCCTGAAGAGCCAGCTCAATGGGAAGAACAAGATCCATGCCATCAAGATGTATGCCCTGCCAGTCATCAGATACCCTGCCGGTATAGTGAGCTGGCCAAAGGAAGACTTGGAGGCTGCCGATGTGAAGACCCGGAAGCTCCTCACAATGTATGGAGGTTTCCACCCCAAGTCCAACACCCAGAGACTGTACACCAGCCGCAAAGAGGGCGGGCGGGGTCTGATGAGTGTCAAAGCCACTGTCCTGGATGAAACCCGGAGTATCCAGGAGTACATCAGTAAGATGGCACCCAAAGATGAGCTGCTGAGAGAATGCCTCAGGCAGCAGCAGACATGGGAGGAAGTTCAAGCAGAGGAAATACCATGGCAAGACAAGCCCCTGCATGGGATGTACCATCGACAGATAGCTGAGGTGGCTGACATTGGGAAATCCTATCAGTGGCTGGAAAGGGCCGGACTAAAAGACAGCACTGAGGCACTGATCATAGCAGCACAAGAACAGGCACTAAGCACCAGATCCATAGAAGCAGGGGTCTACCACACTAGACAGGACCCAAGCTGCAGATTGTGCAAAGAGGCCTCAGAGATAGCCCAACACATAGTGGCAGGGTGTAAGATGCAGGCAGGAACAGCATACACTGAACGGCACAACCAAGTAGCTGGCATTGTGTACAGGAACATCTGCACAGCATATGGGCTAGACCCCCCCAAGTCCAGATGGGAGATTCCACAGAAGGTCATGGAGAATAAAAGGGCTAAGATCCTGTGGGACTTCCAGATCCAGACGGACAGGCAGGTACTGGCCAATCAACCAGACATCGTGGTAGTAGACAAAGACCAGAAGACAGCGGTAGTGATAGATGTAGCAGTGCCAAGTGACAGCAACATCAGGAAGAAGGAGCATGAGAAGTTGAAGAAGTACCAGGGCCTGAAGGAGGAAATGGAGAGGATGTGGAAAGTCAAGGCCAAAGTGGTCCCAGTGGTGGTAGGAGCACTTGGGGCCGTGACTCCTAAGCTGGGAGAATGGCTCCAACAGATCCCAGGAACAACTTCAGAGCTCTCTGTGCAGAAGAGTGCAGTGCTAGGAACAGCTAAGATACTGCGCAGAACCCTCAAACTCCCAGGCCTCTGGTAGAGGACCCGAGATTGAGGAAGACACCTACCACTCATAGGGGTGAGAAGGGAATTTTTTTTTTATTTTAGTAAAGCTTTAAAATAGTCCATTAAATGTAATTGTTGGTTTAGCCTTTGCCAGAAGTTTCTTAATATATTCAAAATCATAGAGGTTTCCTAGGCAGCTGATTCCATTGGTCCAAAGAGCATAACAAAATATTTCACTGCACGTATTGCCATTCAGCTGTTTTACTAACTTTTCAAAAGTTTTTAAAGTATCATTATTATTAATTGATTAAGGGTAACTATCCAATTTCAGGCCATAAGTTTGTTTGTTTGTTTTTAAGTTACCCAGGGTTTTAAAATAAAGTTTATTCCAAAGGGTCCATTTCTGATTGGAATGAAAAGCAAATTTTAATATCTTACCCAATATCATCCAGATAGGTCTGACTACCTTCAATGTTGGAAATTCAGTGGAATTGCTAATGTACAGCACTTAGAACTTGGCAAGATTTTCAGAGCTGCCAGATAACAACTTTCCAACTGGGCCTGTAATGGTGCATTATCAGTAGCATTTTTGTTCCAGTACAATACAGAGGTTAACAAGTATGCCCAATGTTATAACTAAAAATCAGGGAAATCAACCCCCCCCCCCCCCCATTTTCATGTGAAAGTTACAACTTGGAGAGGGACAGCCTTGAAATTTGATAATTCCATTAAAAAGTTATAAATTTATCCGTTAATTTATATTTTATCACACCTTAATTAAAACTTTTTATGGCTGCCAGTGATGGGGGCTGGCCCACAATTTGTTTAAAATATTTACATGGAATTGACATAGACATCGCTCTTATAATATTGACCAATCCAGAGGTGATACGCATTTTCACAATTTATTTTCCGCAAAGACTCATAGGTATTTTCATCCATCTATTAATGTCACCATTAATCTACAGTTTGAAAAGTTCAGACCTACTAAGAAGAATGTTTTCCTAGGAATTGATTGATCATGCTTATGATCATTATATGATCATTACAGATTATTGATTGATTATATTATTATTTCCCAGAAATAATTATCCCCAACTGCTTAACAGAATCTGCATTATAAAACTCCATTTTTTACATGTTTCCATAGAAAGATTGTTGCTAATTGGCAAAATACTAGATTTATCCCAGAATGTTTGCCATATTTCTTTTTTTTTTAAAGAACGTTATTAAGTTATAAAAAAGCATACAGATAAAAGCAAGCAAGAAGTAATAATCAAAGAGAGAAGTGGAGAACAAAGAAGTTAGAAATAAAGAAAGAATACAAAAGTGATAGAAAGTAAAGAAAAGGAAAAAAAAGGAAAAATTACAAAAAAGAATGATTTTCAACTTCTTATACAGCATATAGATAAATCATATAATAACCTCTTACTCTAAAACTATATCTTCTCATACATATTTTGTATAACCTATTAATTTAACTAATCATCAAATTCATATATCATAATTTCATTTTTTTCTGTCTCCTGCAAAAAGTCCAAAAGGGGCTTCCAACTGGCATTAAAGTTAGTCAATGGTTTTTCTCTAAGCAAAGCTGTCAACTTTGCCATCTCAGCTAACTCTATCATCTTCACCATCCATTCTTCCTTTGTGGGTAATGTCGAGTCTTTCCACTGTTGAGCATATAAAAGTCTAGCTGCAGTTTTCATATATAAAAACAAAGGTCCATGAGCTTTTTCCAATTTTGTATCCATCAGTCCCAAAAGGAAAGTCTCTGGTTTTAACTGTATATTAACCTTCAAAATCTTCTGAATTAATATATGAATTTGGGTCCAAAAATTTTTAACCTTATTACACGTCCACCAAAGATGATAAAAAGTCCCTTCTTGTTCACATTTCCAACATACTGTATGTTTGAATCCCCTTTGTACATTTTTTATCATCTTTCTGGTGACAAATACCATCTATACATCATTTTATAGAAATTTTCCTTCAAATTATAACGCAGTGTAAATTTTAACCCTTTCATCCACATATTTTCCCATTGTTCCATTTGTATATTATATCCAAAATTTTAGCCCATTTAATCATACAATCTTTAACTTGTTCATCTTCTGTTTCAAATTTCAACAAAAGCTTATACATATATTTTAGCAGTAAGATGTTCATCATTGGTACACAATTCAGTTTCAAAAACAGCTTGGTTTTGTTCAAAACTATATATCTTTTTATCTTTCTCCAAGTTGTACATATGAAAACCAGTGGCATGAATGTCCTTGAGATGTCAAATCCTCTCTTGATTTTATTAGTATTTGCCATATTTCTGTACCTTCTCCACAGACTGTATCTAGAGAACTTTGATAACTGTTACAGAAGGCCCAGTCCTCATATAATGCCACCAAGGAGCATTAGGAAGATAGTTGAGTCCTTAGATAATTCCTAATTTACTGGCTAGATCCATGACATCATAGGTGGAGTTATGTCCTAGACTGGTCAAAGCAACAGCCAGTTTCCCCAAAAGGCTGGCTTTGATTAATTCTATACTTTCTATAAAACTGAGAATAAGAACAAAGCCAGAAGACAAAACAAAAAGGGCTTGCACAAGGCCCAAAGCTGTTGCCAGCCATCCTTTCTATAATGAGAGCCAGCTTGGTCTAGTGCTTAAGGCTCCAGGCTAGAAACCAGGAGACTGCGAGTTCTAGTCCCACCTTAGGCATGAAAGCTGGCTGGCTGACTTTGGTCCAGTCACTCTTTCTCAGTCCAGCATAACTCACAGGGTTGTTGTTGTGGGGAAAAGAGGACAAGGAGGAAGTATTAGGTATGTTTGCTGCCTTGAGTTATTTGTCTTGATTTCATTTGGAATTCTATTTGATTACAGCCTTCCTTTGTTTTCCTTATAATACCCTTTTTCTAATACACCATTTATATCTAGATTGTGGCATCATTAGTTTTATAGGGACTTTCTCATTAAAATTTCCCCCATGTGCAAGACTGTATGGTTACATAGCTACCCCTTATAGAATTGGCACAAGATTTGTAATTTTGGTGCATTGGGAAGGATGATTCAAACTTTTGGATATCAATTTAGCTAGGTGTTTGCAAGATATCACTTTTTGTATATAAGGCACATCCCTACTATCATAGGACAAAGGCATATGTGGAACCACCTGCTGCTGTATTGGTTTACCTGATTCTTATCTTGCTTTCTGGAGGGGATTTCTTGGTGCCTGTACCACACCCTGTTGATGACATTTTGCTGTGGTGGGCATTTTTTATACAGGCACCTTTAAGTGGACAAAAACTCCCTGGGGAACCACCATCATGGGTATTGCCTCCATAAATTCAAAACTCCTTGCCCAGGTATTTCTTCTTAGCTGCTCTAATAGTGGCTAGCTACTTTAAATAATAATTAAATTAATCAGCTATTATTAGCTTTATACTTTTGTTACATTATCACATAAACATTTTGCTATTGTTTTACCGTTTCAGACAGATTTTTTACAATGTCACTCTGTTACTTATTTACTTATTCCTTTCTTCTTTTTAACCATGAAACAACAAAGGAATATGTTTATTTTGCAGCACTGTGCTAAATAAAGTTTTGCAGGAAAAAAGGATGAGGAATGGAAGGAACTAAACGATACACTTCCACTGAGTAGATGTGGGGGCGGGGGGGTGGCAGGGCAGAGATAGAATGATTCTTTGTATGGTGGATTTGCACATTAAAAAGATTTTTCTTCTTTGGGGGCTATCTACATTTGGCATTGCCTCCATGGTTTGCTATCATGTGTGAGATTTGATTGGAAGCTCTGAAGCTGCATTTTCTAGCCATTTGCAACAGAGTTCCATAAGATGTAATCTGTATTCTTTTTTTGGTTATGATCTAGGACCTTTCCCCACTGTTGACTTCAAGCATTCATCTATCCTTCACCTGGCAGTAAATTACACCAGCATGTGAAATCACTGATCCCTACCCTGCCTTTGTTGCTGTTGTTTCAAGCCATTGAAATCATCTGACTTGTTTCCAATGTTATGGGGCCTACTCCTAACAGATTTTATGTTCCTTGAGGCTGCACCTGGAGAATATTGGAATAAGGGAAAAAAACATGCTGGTATAACTAAAGACAACTTAATCTGTCTCACTTATAGGCCAGGAACAAGATGAAAGCAGTGCCGTGGAGACACAGCAGAGCAGCACTGTTGTCTGTGGCTGTTTGTACCGTGGTTACATGCAAGTGGGGAAAGGCCCTCGGAGGAGGGATGAAATAGACTGTGTATGCTATTGCCTCTCTTTCCCTGGCAATAGAATTGTGTCTTGAAAATGTTTAATCAGCAGGTATGGGGGTTTTGCATCATAAATTTGTAAATGAGGAGTGAGCAATCAAATTAAGAAGATTCCCTTTTTCCCCCATAGGGAACACATCCTGAAGGTTGCTGACAGTACAAAATGGTACCTCCTTCCTGTTCTGTATTGGAAAAGTAATAAAATGCCAGCAAAGCATAACAGAAGTTCTAGAGATAGAACAATTGTATCTTTATAGACAACCCACCCACCCAGATGCACATCTTCCCTTACAGTCTGGTTTGTGTGTAGTCTCTGTAAAAGGGAAGGGGGGAACAGACAGACAGAGAGAGAGAGAGAGAAATAAAAAAAAAGAAGCCACTTTAATAAAATCCTGCAAAGCACACATACATTAACTATATTTACATAAATGTATGTTCACACATATTTAAAGTTGTTTGTATCCATTCGGGAAAAGCACAAAAACCTAGGGCTAAACTGAAATTACTATCTCACACATCCATTTTATGAATATCTAAATATGCTTCCAGTTGTTGATGGTTCTCCATCATTATTGCAGTTTAGCACATCTACAATACTGTTTCAACCTTCTTTCCCCTCATCTTCTAATATCTTCTTCCTTGGCTGTTATTTGACTGCAATTGCTTTGATGATCCATAAAAGTTGCTTGAGGATACCATGAACTCCAGGGAAAAGTCAGTTTGACCCACCTAGCCAGATGGATTGGATCGCTAATTGGGCCCACGAGGACAAAACCAATGAAGACAAAGAATGAATACAGAACTCTACAGAAGTAAGTGAGACCTACTTGGGGGCGGGGCAGGGGGGGGGAAGGGTACCAAACATAACTGGAAGAATGAGGATTTGTCTAAATGGGCTATTCCCCAAATACATACAAAAATTAGAAGTTCATTTCCTTGACCCATGCATGAGTTCTAAGTTACCCTTTGGCTACAGAGATTGTATTTTGTAGGCCTAATGTTCAGAAAATGTATTTTCTTCTAATGAAAGTGGATAGTCTCAGCTTAATGAATTCTTTGAGCAAAACCATGTGTACTGCTTCTGCACAACACAAAGGCACAGTCTTGGCCTTCAGTGTCAGAAGTACAGCAACTGTGTCCTTGTTTGTGTTGATTCACAGGTGTTACCAGTTCTGATCACAGGTGTGGTGTAAATTAGCAATCAGATGGGTGTACCCATAAATGTTTTTTCCTTCTGGCTTCAGTTTGGTAACCACTAAAGCTATTGGGACATCACAATCATAGGTTCCATTTCATGAGACAGGATGAATTCTCTTAACCCTTCTGACAGTTTGTGATTTTGTAGAGGACTAAGTGTGAGGACATGCCTGAAATGATCTGATTGTGTTCCCTTCCCATCAAAAGCCCATAGCTAGTTAGCAGGTTTAATTTTAGACTGTGTTTGACTGGGGCACTTGAAATTTTGCTGGCTTTTGTCAGTTTGCATCACAGAGCCAGCGTTGTTTCAGTGCAGTGCATTATTTTTGGCCTGTGACTCAGAAAGCTCAACCGCTCATGCAGAGAAAGCTACAGTATGTGTATGTTTTTGCCTCTGTTTTCGTGGCATGGGAATTGCTGCTGAAGGGACTAATCACCAGGTACGGGGGATTTGCTTCATAAATTTGCAAATTAGTAGTAAACGATCAAATAGCTTCCCACCATTCTCAGTTGCTTGGTTCCTGCTGACTTAAAATGGGAGTTTGTGGTATGCAATAATATTCTTATCACTATTTTGTACCTTTATGGGGGAAAATAATCAAACAACTCTGCATGCTTAACGTACCTACTTGGGTTTCCCTTTGTCTATAAAAATAAATTTGGTATGTGGGGGAGCAGGAGGAATTGAGCTCCGTGCAAAGGCATTTTGTGTTTGTTAGAGTAAGAGCTGGAACCACATTGCCAGACTTAAACTGATTTAATCACTTCATGACTTTCCTTCTTAAGAATTCTGGGAATGATAGGAAGGAAATTCAAAAGAACTCAACACCTTCACCAAATTGTAACACCCAGGATTCTTTGGGGGAAGCCCTGAGGAAGGAAGAAAAACATTACAAGTTTGTACTAATTTGGATTATTTTCATGGGAAGAAAAATACTTCAATAAGTTTGTATTTATGTGGAAGACAGTGTCCTATTGATTAAGGAAAATGCATCAGAAACTAGATAGTCAGTGGCTTCATTTTCCAATAAATCCTTGTCAGCTACATTTCAGTCTGGATGATGTACAAATCCAGACTCTGGTTAATGTATGATTCAGAGCATCATGTGAACAGAAAATTGAATAAAACATGGTTACTCAGATTTTCTTCAAAGAGATTTCTTCTGTTTTAAACAAATATTGGCCATCATTTTTGAAGGTGGGAGTGTGTACTGAAATAGAGGATACTTCCGTACCACCACCATTTCCATTCCCTAATCCTCCCAAACCAGACTGAAGAAATCTATGATTGTCTTCAAGCATACTGATCTTAAAGTCTTGAGAAGGAGGACAGGTCAAATTGCTTACACTCCCATTCCCACATTCTTACTTTGTGCTGTGTGCATTTGTTTGCCCACCAGCAAGTGGAAAAAGAGAGAGATTAAAGAAGGACACAGTCCCAATAGTTCCTTCAAAGGGACCTGAAAGGGCATCAAGTCCCCTTTCTCCTTAGACGATCAGGAATCCAGGAGGCATGGTTCCTGCAAACAGAGAAACAGACCACCCACAGGATTCACAGAGTTACACTGTTTAAAACAAAACACTAAAAAGACTAAGTTTACTGTGACTTCAAATACACCATAGCTGAGCCACAAATAAAATAACATAGCTTATGAATACAGCTGGCATTGTAGGATCACAGAGCTCCAGAGCTGCTTTTGAACGGGTGCAGAATTCTCATGTGGAAATGCCCAGAAATTTCTGCTTAACCATGAAGCTCACAGATTAGCCTTTGGCAAATCAGTATCTTTCTTTCTAATATCTCATTGGATTTCTGCAAGGCTAGAAGGATGCTCTAAGCTTCTCAGAGGAAAACTGATGTTACAAATGTAACAATCATGTCAGTATTAGAATCTACATGTTAGGTCTGTGGAATTGAATTAACTGAAAAAATAAACCAACTCAACTACAATTCTTTGAAAAAAGTATTACCTCCTTTTGTATTTTTCTATAGTTTTGCCACTGAAATTAATATTAATATCAGAACTTCATGTGGGTCCTAATGATTTATAAAGAGAGCTAATGGAACAAACAACACAGATTGCTGCTTGTTTAGACAAGATCATCCAGTATGTGATGTATCAGTACCCCTTAAATTCAGTAAGTGGTTGTACCACTTTCAGCTGAGATAATTATAACCAAATGTTTTCTGTAATAGGTGATGAGTCTGTCACATTGCTGTGTAAACCATTTGTCCATTACAAAGTGCTTCACCTTAGGACCTGCTCATTTCAGAACATTTCTATGGCATTTTTGACTTGGTCACTCCAAAACAGCGTTCTTCCATTCTCTTGTATACTTCTTTGTATGTGTTTGGTGCATCACTTGCACCTGTGTTTCAGTTTCAGCTAGGGAACAGATGCCCTGATATTCTCCTTTGATACAGGAAGAATTTATGCTTCCTTCAGTAATGGCAAGTTGTCCAGATATTGATGCAGCAGAGCATTCCCCAGAATGATGCTACCACTTCTAAGTTTGATAGTTGGTAGGAGGTTCTTATTATGGAATGTGATATTTGGTTTCTGACAAACTTTTGACTCATCTGTCTATAGACTCTTCCTTCAGAAATCTGGAGGATCATTCTGGTGCTTTTTGACACAGCACTGATCTGAGGGGGCAATTATGAACACAAATTGTAGCCAAGACAAGAAAGTCCTTCATAGCCTTGGTTGTTGTTATATGGTTCTTTGTGACTTCTGGGATAATTTTATGCTGTGTTGTTGGAGTGATTTTGACAGGACAGCCACTCAGGAAGATCTTCAGGAAGATACTCTATACCAGAGATAGCAAATCTGTGGCCTTCTAGATGCTGTTGAATTAAAACTTCTAGCATTCTCAGTCAACATGGCCAACATTTAGAGATGCTAGAAGTTTAAGCTCAGCTAAATCTGAGGATCATAGCTTTCTAACTTCAGCATACCTAATACCCTGATATAACCCTGCTCAGAAAGAATAGCTTTTCAAGGGCCCTCTTGTGAGATGTTTGTATTCTACATATATTACAAAGAATTGTGGTGAACCTTTTTCCCAACTTGCACTGTAACGCAGCTGCAGTGATCATTGCCTATATTTTCTTCTCTAAATTAACTTTGGTTTAAGATAGTTGGGAAGAAAAAGGTCAGAAATTCAGTAGCCAAGAAAGTGCTGTGAAACTGGACTTCTGGCAAATCAATTATAGTCACATGCTTTCCTCGAAGCGACTACTTTTAGAAACCCAGTTCCCTAGGAGCAGCCAAGAAGCAGACAGTTGAGACCAACTTTCAGTTTTTAGAGTGAAATCTGAAAACAATGATTTGCCAAATGCCCCGTGGTTTATTTTTCCCTTGAGAAAGAGAAGGCAGAATGAGAGAAACAGCAATAAAATGTGACATAGCTTAGCTATGAAACTAATTTACCACTCCCCATGGGGGAGGGGGGGAACCTACAGCAAAATAGGACTTTTTGGCAGGCCAAGTAGTTAGTAAAATAGGCTGGCACCATCTACCTATGTTGACACTGCTGGCTGAGAATTTTGAAAACCAAAGTCCCAACGCATTTCAAGGGCTTTGGGTTGGGAAAGCTGCTGTAAGGACATTTCCACACAGCCATTAACTTTATCCCTCAGGAGCATTTTGATGCTGTGCAATAAATGTCCTCCCTGTTGTCATCCTCACAATGCTCAGTATTCCCCATAAGCTGTCTAACACTCCTTCCAGCTGAGCCGGGGGGGGGGGCAAAAAAGAAGCTGGGCCCTGTCTTTGCCACTGCCCTGCTGCATTTGTTTTTACAGAAGGGAGCGTGTGCTCGCTCGCTCGCTCTCACTCACTCACACACACATACACACACACTGGAATGGTGGTAAGGTGCCCTGGTGCCTGGAAGGTAGCGGGGAATGAGGAGAATGAAGGTGGAACAAATGAATATTCTCACCAGTTGGAAACTGCCTTCTTGAGCTCCAGTGTTAATGCTACAAAATGATTCTTACAGTATTTCTTCCTGTGCTGAAACTGCTGGACGTTAATCAGAACTACAAAAGAGGTCCTACATTGGGAGAGAATTGGGGCATGGTATTGATCTGAGATTGATGCAGGTGCAGCCTATGCAAGGGCACTGAGTGTTGCACAGCTTTGCTGAAGTCCTGCAACATTATCTGTTGCCATCTCTAAGGAACAGTGGACAAGATCTGATTAAAAAGTATTTGGGTTGAGATGAGAGACCGACTTTGCTGCACACTGCAGATACCACTCTGTCTATTCAGACTTTATTCATTGCATCTTAGAATAGACTTCTTCAGTCTGGTTTTCTCCAGTGTGGTAAACTGTAATCCATAAATCTAATTCTTATTATATGAAATAGCATAGTTATGAGAGGGGAGGGGTTAAACTGGCAAGATTATAGACATGGCATCACAATGCATCTCCCGCCCGTTTTATACATGCTTTGATGATACATGCATGTACAGAAGAGGTGGGTCTAGCTTGTTCAGAGCCCCCTTGTGGATGCCAAATAGTTCAGCAGCAGAAAACAAAGATGGGGAATATTCTCTGTTCATCAAAATACAATCATAGAAGTTACTACATAATCAAAGAAGGGAAATGCAGTGGGCTTTACATGCAAGCTAAAATATAACATTTGTCAGCTATCCTTTAGTTGATTTAACAAAGGATAAGGTCTCAGTCATCCAAAACCGTATTGCTGAATTTTAGTTACTGGAGAATAAAATAATATTACCCCACATTGTTTACATTCTAAAGCATATGGAATCCAGAACATCTGAGTTTCATTTTGCAGCCATTCTGCTGCCTGCTTATGTGATTGGCTGATGGGGGAAAGCGTAGTTGGGTTAATTCCTGTCCCTTCTTTTAAAAGAGGCTACTTCTCTGTGATTATATTTTGATGAATAGAAAATATTCCCCATCTTTGTTTACAAAGAGCAGCTGCAAACCCCCTTCCTCCCAACTCAGATTGGGATTATTGTGTAGAGAAGTGGCTTGAACCTTCTAACTGCACAGTTTTAATTCATCAAACTATTTTTTTTAATTGTAAATATAATTGGAGCAAAAAAACCCAGTTTCCTCAAAAATGATTTTCCTTAGCATGGAGTAAAAAATTCCACACAACTTCCAAAAGCTGCTTTTTGACATGATCAGACCCAATACTTCTTAGACTCACTCAACACTCATGATTGGTTTGACCCTTAGGATATTAGATACAGAAAAGATCCAGTGGAACATGGATTAAGAAATCTGTATCTAAGATGGGAGAGGCTACCATGGTATAAGAGAAAATTTTGAACAAATAAAAAATAAAACAAAGAAACAGAAACTGCAAGAAAACTAATATCCCACCTACATCTCTGTCAGAATATGGTATAATCCCTTGGCTTTGTGAGTTCTTCACACAAATTTCACAGTTGTATTGTCAAGCATTGGCTTTTACTTCTTTAAACTTTCTCTTCTTCTGATTGCTTCTTCATTATAACAGTATAATGACATCGTCAGCATGTTATTATTGCTCCCTAAGGTAAAGGGGGACAAAACACATCCTGCCCTTTTGCAGCAAAAGCCTCACAGTATGTCCAGATTAGTCTGCAAACTGTGGGCCCTCTCTCTTCTGCAAGCACTGTTTTTGGTGAGGACCGAAACATTTTTAAAACCAAGGGAGCTGAAACATGAAGAACTTTACTGCACATTGACAAACTTTGAAAAAGAAACTCCACATCTCTCTAAAAGCGACGTACTGAGTCTAAAGCAATGTACCAGAAAGCTTTGTCTCTTGTAAATACAATGAGCTGGGGGAGCTAATGCTAATCCTTTCCCTTGGCATGTAGTGATTTGGTTGGGTGTGGAGAATCATTGCTTAAAGAATAGCCTCCTCCGATAGAATAGGCCATTACTGAGATTATTCTTATTTGCAGAAAGCATGCCAAGCAATAGAACCTGGAAGATTTTGTTGGAACTTGATGACATCAGAGAATAATATTCAAATGAGGTAAAATCTTGGTGATGATTGCAAAAATCACTGAACCATGGTGAAATACAGTACTGTGCAAAAGTTTTAGGCAGGTGTGAAAAAATGCTGTAAAGTAAGAATGCTCTCAAAAATATATATTGTAATTGTTTATGTTTATCAATTTATAAAATGCAAAGTGAGCGAACAGAAGAGAAATCTAAATCAAATCAATATTTGGTGTGACTACCCTTTGGCTTCAAACCAGCATCAATTCTTACACTTGCACACTTTGTACACTTGTACAAAGTCAGGGATCTTGTAGGATTAGAGTCAGGTATGTGATTAACCAATTATACCAATCAGGTGCTAATTATCATCAATTTCATATGTAGGTTAAAACACAGTCATTAACTGAAACAGAAACAGCTGTGTAGGAGGCTTAAAACTGGGTGAGGAACAGCCAAACTCTGCTACTAAGTTGAGGTTGTGGAGGACAGTTTCATGTCACAGGTCATACACCATGGCAAGACTGAGCACAGCAACAAGACACAAGGTAGTTAGACTGCATCAGCAAGGTCTCCCCCAGGCAAAACTTTCAAAGCAGACTGGGGTTTCAAGATGTGCTGTTCAAGCTCTTTTGAAGAAGCACAAAGAAACGGCAACGTTGAGGACTGTAGATGGCAGAAGTTATGGTTTGGCCCCCACAGAGCCCTGATCTCAACATCGTCGAGTCTGTCTGGGATTACATGAAGAGACAGAAGGATTTGAGGCAGCCTACATCCACAGGAGATCTGTGGTTAGTTCTCCAGGATATTTGGAATAACCTACCTGCCGAGTTCCTTCAAAAACTGTGTGCGAGTGTACCTAGAAGAATTGATGCTGTTTTGAATGCAAAGGGTGGTCACACCAAATATTGATTTGATTTGGGTTTTTCTTCTGTTTGCTCACTTTCCATTTTGTAAATTGATAAACATAAACAATACAATATATCTTTTTGAAAGCATTCTTACTTTACAGCATTTTTTCACATCTGCCTAAAACTTTTGTACAGTACTGTATGTCCCTCCTCCCCCCTCTCTGAATTTGCCTCCATGTTCAGTAGCATGTCAAGCAGGAAAAGGCTGCTTTGTTCAAAAAAATACTGCATGAGGGAACCAGCAGTTCAGCTAATTACAGGTGATCGAGACCAAAAACTGCATTCATTTCACAGCATCTTCAAGGATATAATAATGAAATAAATGCAAGGGTGAACCAAGCAATGGCGCAGCCTTGAGACTAACCAAGTTGCAAGTAGTCATACAAATCGAGCAGTCCCCTCTGCTTAGTCTGCCAGACTGTGTAAGATTTGGGGGGCAGGGAAGGGGGTGGGATGGAGGCTTTATGTGATAGAGAAAAATTACCATACCAGCAAGCCACTGCACGTAAATGTCTTGTTCAGCAATTTTGAGTGTCTCCACATGGTAGCCATTTGCTGTGAATCTCCGTGCATCCCATTATACAGCTGAGAGAATGGTTTGGCAGATGGGTGTCAGACTTTTTAGGCAACTTGTCTGTTATTGTCCTGACAATTTGTGTCCAGGCAATTTTTAAAGAGCATCTCTCTAGAAAGGATATAATCTATACACACATTCATATAGACACGCAGAAGAACGGTTATGAATGCTGGCAACTTAAAAAGCTTCCATTGTCCTGCCTGTGGTTCATACCTTCACTCTTCCCATTTGTTGGTTTCAAACATATCAAATGTCAAGAATATTGCAGTGGATTGTCTGGCTGGTTTGGTATCAGTTAAGTTCCCAGTTTCTGGAAATGAGTTATAAAAACAGTCTGTGTGAGATGGAATATGAGACTTGGCCACGTCCTGAAAGACATAAGGAGGATTGCAGGGACATGCCCCACAACCTCCATGTTTGCCTGTTGTACCCTCAGTCATTTGCAACTGAAATGCTTCCCCATGCTAAAGGTATCTGGATGGTATGATAGTTGTATTTCAGGCAACTCTGTGTAAAGCTGGGCCCCAATTGGTCCAGAGTTGCTTCTTGGGTGGAAAGGTTCAATTTGCCTATTTTGATATACCCACAAACTCCTTTCCCTATGCTGGTTGAGAACACATAATACTGGGGGAGGGTGGGAGGAGTGATATGTTGTATGCTACCCAAAGTCACTTGATTGTGAGATGGGCGGCCATATAAATATGATAGATAAATAAATATAACCAAAGAACATAAGAGCCCTTCCCCTTTCTATCACATAAAGGCCAGCAGTCCAGCATTCATATAAATTGGCCAACTAGGTATATTCAGAGAACTCTCAAGTGCAGAGAGCTACAGGCCTCTTCCATTGCTACAGCCTAGTAACTGAAATTGGGCTTGGAAACTAAGCAAGATCAGGTCTGGTTAGTACTTAGATCGGAGGCCATCAGGGATGTAGGCTAGACTGAGAGTTGAATAACATTCCAGAAGAAAGAAGTGGCAAACCAAAACTAGTTGGGTATATTCATACAGTCCCGAGGACATGAACTTGACTAGAGGGTGTCTTTACAATTATACAGCCATGAAGATTGATAGCCCAATCCTACATTAATTTGTACAGTTCCTTTTGAAAACGTAATTTTGGTACCCAAGTCTGATGGCAGCAGATTCCATAGTTTTTTTCTTCATTTGTTCATTCGTTCAATGAAATTTTCTTTTGCCAAAGGAGATCCCTAAATAGGTACTGCTTGTATAGCACAGAAGATAAAAATATCTTTTAAAAATGTCTATTATAACAATAATAGCCCACAACTTGTCCAACCTAGCTGGAATGCATTGATTCTTTCAGTATTCTCATGCCAAAGAATTAATGTTTGTGATTCATTAGGTAGCTGTGATTTTCTTTTTTGCTGCAAGTAGTGCAACGGGTAACAATCTTATATGGGCCTTTCTAGATTATGAAGAATCCAGATCCTCTTCCACTACCAAATGTAATATTTTTTTCCAGATTCAGCTCTAATAGAAAGTATAGTGCTACCTTTTTATAACATTGCTGTGAAGAAATAGTAGTTTGCTTCTATGCATTTTAAAAGCATTAGATTAGATGGAACATCAAATCCTGATGTCAAGGAAACACATCCAGCATCCTAAACATGCTTCAGAGCCACGAACAATGGCTTTCTTCTGAATCAGAAGGGTATAGGTTTGGATGGGCATCCTATCTCCCCTTTAAGAAAAATAACATAAGTAAAGTTTGTTAAATATAAGGGCTGCCATTGATTGATTTTTTTCCCCTCCTTTTAAAGAGCCACCAGGACACACCTGTACTTGAGCTGTAAAAGGCCTAAAGCACCTATACGGCCACATTGTATATACTAAGTACTCATTCACATACTACTCAAAATCTCAATAATATGCCATGTGGTAAAGATATGCTCATATGATGGTGTACTGCTTATACCAAAAGATTGTTCTGCTAGGCACAAAGAGAGACTGAACTCTGCAAACCGCAGAGCAGCTCTAATGTAAGATGCTTGGACCTTTTTAGAAGTGCCATGACTTCCAGCATGAGACCCTGGCACTAGGATTGATTATAAGGATAAGAGAAAACACACCTGAAAAGATGCTGGGAAAACAGGGCAGCATGCAAAATCATAATATGCTTGGGTTGTTTGGAAATTTGATATGGAGTGGGTCTGAATCCAAAAGACTTCTCCAGAAAGCATTTTAAGTCCCCTATAAGATGAGAACCTAATAAAAGATCAGTTGACCAGGTTAAGGACTTCAATATCTAAACCAGTGTTGCTCAATCTTGGCAACTTTAAGATATGTGGACTTCAACTCCCAGAATTCCCCAGCATGAGAAACACTGATCTAAACATCCACTTCCAATCTTCTGTCTGTTGGAATAATCAACTGAGTGAGCTCTCCAAAAGAACTTAAAGTCTCCAACATGATCCTTAAATATGCGAGTCATCAAGGCAATAATTGTGTTCCTGCAGCAATTAAATAATATAAAGTTAACGTTTTTGGTTTCCTGCTATGTTGCCCAGCTATATGTTTATAAGGACTCCTCCATTCTAAATTCAGTTCAATCCAAGTTTCTAAAAACTATACTCTGTATTCCTTGCTCAACTTCAAATGTGTTTATTCAGTTAGAGCTTGGCCTCATCTCTCCTGGGACCTGCCTGAGATTTTGTCATCTCAGATTTTAGTTGAAACAAATTCTCTGAAGGATGTCCCTGATTCACCTTACTCTTCTAGATAGGTTGACCTAATTCCTGAGAAAGCAAATTGACTCTGATGTGGCTTACTGCAGCTTCTCATTCCTGGCAATATCATCTCTCCACTCAGATAAGGCCTTGGCTGAACTTAAACAGAGGATTTGGGATTTACACCTTCAAAATGACAGGGCTAAAGTTACTCATTTCCATTACAGTGCAATTGCAGCACTCCCCCACCCCTGGACAATCCCTAGATACTTTTATAACATCTTATACAGTTGCAAGAAAAAGTATGTGAACCTTTTGGAATTTCATGATGTTCTGCATTAATTTGTCATAAAATGTGATCTGACCGTCATCTAAGTCAAGAGTATTGACAAATATATTGTGCCTAAATAATAACACAAAAACAATTCTGATCTTTCATGTCTTTATTGGGAACAACCATAAAAACCTTATAGTGCTAGTAGAAAAAGTATGTGAACCCTTAAGTTGACCTCAAAAAAGCTAACTGGAGTCAGGTGTTAGCATACCTGGAGTCTTGTTAAGCCTTGGAGGTGTGGACTAGAGCTATGTTGACTGATAAAAACCACTCAAACTTTTTGAGTTTGCTCCACACAAGAAGAATACGCTTATGTGAGCCATGCCTCACCAAAAAGAGCTTTCAGAGGATCTACAATCAAGAATTGTAGATTTACATAAAGCTGGAAAGGGTTACAAAGTGATTTCAAAGACCTTAGAAATTCACCAGTCTACAGTTAGACAAACGATCTACAAATAGAGACACTTTGGGACTGTGGCTACTCTACCAAGAAGTGGGCGCCCAGTCAAAATGACCCCAAGAGCACAACGAAGACTCATCAATGAGGTAAGAAAACAACCCCGAGTGACAGCCAAGAATTTGAAGGCATCATTGGACTCAGTAACTCATGCCCAGTTAAACTGTCCATTGTATCCAGTGCTTGCTCAAAGATATATGGCGTTCCTAGGCCACATTGGAGAGCCAGTTTGGTGTAGTGGTCAGAAACTGAGAGACCATTCTGCCAGTTCCAGTCCTGCCTTAGGCACGGTCAGCTGGGTGACCTTGGGCCACAGTGACTGTTAGTGCCACCTCCTGCTGCATTACCTCCCTGGGCAATGCAACTTTGATTGACAGTGGCTCTCCTCTCATGTGATTTTTTTTTAACTGGGGAGACTAATGATTGAGCCTGAAATATTTTTTTTAATAAACTTTATTAAAATTCTACACATACAATAAACATAAAAGAAACACAATACAGAAACATATACAGAAACATAAAACTGCAAATACAAAACTAAACATCTAACTTAAAAAACATACAGTCCACTTCTATCCTTCACTTTCCTCATGGATCCATCAACCATTTCTTATTCTTTTATACCATTGTAATCACTATTTAAATTTTCTGTTATCTCCCCTTATTTAATCTATCATCAAGCTATTTTTCTCTACTTTTATAATATAATCCGCAAACGGACCCCAGTCTTTGATAAAAGCCTCTGTAGATTTCTCTCTCATTAGTTATGCCAGTTTTGCCATCTCTGCCAAGTGCATAACTTTAAATATCCAATTTTCAACATTTGGAGTTTCTTTATTTTTCCATTTCTGCTCATATAATAATCTTGTCACAGTGATCATATTCAACAATAAGACATGGTGCTTTTTACTCAGTTCTTCTTCCATAAACCCTAATAAGTACAGTTCTGGTTTCACCTGAAAAAGGATTCCTATTATTTTCACCAGTGTCCTGTGGATCACCAACCAAAATTTTTTAGCCACTTCACAGGTCCATCACATATGATAATAGGTTCCATCCTCTTTTCCACAATCCCAAAATTTGCTTGAAACATTCTTACACATTTTTGATAGTTTCACAGGTGTCAAATGCTATCTATATGTCATTTTATAACAACATTCTTTTAAATTATTGCACAGATTAATATTTTAGTCCAAAGTTTCCCCAAATATTCATACCAATACTGTGTCCAAAATTTAGCATCCACTAATATTGCATTCTTTAACTTGTTCAACTTCTGTACCATATTTTAACAGCAATTTATAAATTCTTGCGGTTACATGTTTGTCATCTTTACATAATTCTATTTCAAATTCATTCCTACTCCCTCCTATACTTCCTTGTTTCACATCCTTTTCAAATTGTGCCTTTATTTGTGCATAAGCAAATCAAATCAGATTTATACCTTTTGTACTTAACTGCGCTCTGGTCTTAAATAAAGGCTTGCCACCTATAAACATCAACAAATTGATTGAGTCTGAAATCTTGTTGATTTCTGCTGAGGTCTGTGGCCTTTTCCTTTAAAGGACCATTAAAGAGGTTTGTGGGGAAGTTGCTGTTAGGCTACTGTTTACCAAGTAAGCAAGCAAGATGCTTAAAAAATGTTTGAATAAATGAAGAGACAGGTTGTTTTAATCAGGAAAAAAAATGGGAGAATTCTGAAGGATTGCGCATACAGTGTTATTGATTTGGTGGCCATAGGCTTTCTTCTTTGATGATTAATTCAGTGAATAAAAATCTATAAGGACAGCTTGGAGTTTTCGGAGGAATCTGAAATAAATGAATTAGAAATCTCTGAATCCTTCAATGTGGCCTAAAGCACTCATGGTGCTATGCAGAAAAGAGGGGAAAATGAAATAGAAAAAAGAGTTTTGTTCCACATTTCAAAGGTCCACAATTATCAGCAATGATATGGCCATTAAATGAGATGAGAGAGAGAGGCAGTCTGGTTAAGGTGTTGGTCTAGAAACCTGTGAGTTCTAGTCCCGCCCTAGGCATGAAAAACCAGCTGGGTGACTTTGGGCCAACTCACCTCACAGGGTTGTTGTTGTGGGAGAAATAGGAGGAAGGAGTATTGGTATGTTCACCACCTTGAGCTATTTATAAAAAAAAAATAAAGGTGGGATAAAAAAATGTTTTAAAAATGGCAGGCATTGCCAAATGATCAGAAAAAAACAGACTGCCTGGGACTGTACATTTAGCAGTTGCTTGATTTACACAAATTGACAGTAAAATTATCAATTGCATGGAGATAAGTGTTAATATCACTGCTAATGTGTAGTAAATTATGCAGCTGTTAGGCACAAGGACAAAGATTGCTAAGAGAATGGTAACTCTACCAGCCTTGCCACAAAGCTTTGAAAAAAGAAAATGATGAAAATGTGTTAGTTCTTTGTGAAATCTAATTTTTAAAATCTCATTCTTTCCCAATATTTATTTATTTATTTATTTCATTGGATTTATCCGCCGCCCATCTCCCCCACAATAGGGGACTGTGGGCGACTCACAAAAACATTAAAACTATAAATATATCCAAAATTTAAAACAATACACATAAAACATCCAAAATTTAAAATTTAATATAAAGTCAAAATATGGGTTCCCTTATAAACATGGATCTGAATGTATTGTAGCTTAAAAATGATCAAATACCCAGGCAACAGTAGACTCTGGTCGATTTTCTGTTCGAGAACAGACTGAAGGAAATCAAAGTTATGGTAGCCTATTGAAATATGGAGGACCTACTATGTATGTTAAACAGATTATATCATGAGGCTGCTGAGTAGTATTTGAAAGTGTTAATATTTTATTTATAGACATTTGTAATATACAAGGATATGGTGCAGTTTATGTAGTAAGAGAGAAATGAGAACATATTATAGAATAGAATACTCCCCCCCCCCCCCCCCAGCATCTTACAGGGTTTTTTTTTTAGGGCCAAAATCAGAGGAGGTTTTTTAGGGCATTTTTAATATGTTTTTTAATTATTTATAGATTTTAGCCATCTTTGGAGAGAACTGTGTTTTTTCTTTTTATTGTGAGCCGCCCAGAGTCACCCGCTGGGGGAGATGGGCGGCATACAAGCCAAATAACTAACTAACTAACTAACTAACTAACTAACTAACTAAATACAGAATATTTTTGTCCAATTTCCTGTCTTCATATCTAAAACTGTGGATAGAGATCTTGGAGCTTCTTCAGACAGCATGTGCCATAAATGAATGAACTTGAGAGTTCACTCCATTAGTCTCCAGTCAGGTGCAGCTACTTTACCATAGGTCAGGTGAATACAGTGACATTTTAACACTAGATCTACCTATCTATATGTCTGTCTATCATTCAGTAAGGTGGCCTGTATCCTGTGTTATTCTAGTTATGAATTTGAGTCAGTCCAAATCCAAGTTGATTGAAGAATAAAAGGCCATTAGAACAGAGAAAAGGGACCTTAAAAGATGAATATCATTAGTTAACACAGCAGACTAAAGACATAGATAACTCACATCAGTCTTTCCCACTATGATCTGTATTGTATTTTGATTGAAACCATTTATTTCTAAATGTGATTTGGTACATGTAAATTTGGTATACTAAATTTTTTGCAAAGCTGTGTCCTCTTCCTTATTATTTTTTGTTATTTCTTGTTTTTTGACAATGTGTAAATGGCTATCTTATATCTACCCTATATTTAATACAGGGATTGTTCCTTTTAAAGAATAACCAGAAATGTAAGAGTCACTTCTGTTGAATTAGACCAAATATTCAACTAGTCTTGCATCCTTTTCAAGATCTCTTTTCTGGTTAGTCATTGCCACATCAGGCAACAATCAGTAAATATGGGATTTTTGACTCAAGATTCAGGCCTAACTACATCAATTAAGAGCAACTGCACAATCATCTGCAATTTTGCAATTATATGTAAATGTCTTGCATTATTTAAGAGCAATCACACAATCCCACCACAGATATGTTAGGGTAGCCAACAATTTATTATCTCCATTTATTACAATCCTCTGCTTCATTTTCTTTGAACACTTACCAGTAACATGCTGAAATGTACACCAATAGAAATCATAGTTATATTCAAAAAGAGGAGAAATATGAGATTTTTGACATCTATTTTTCAGGATAAAAATATTTGATATAGATGGATACTTATTTTTGTTTGGAGGTCTTTATAGATTCAGGCAAAGCTTTTGTGTGCTCTGTGGACAATTCTAACAGAATGCTTTAATCTTTATCTGTAACAGAACAGGGGAATAAAGACTGGGAACAGACAGATTGAAAATTGGATCAAGCAACTGGTACTTCAGGGAATACAGATCAAGAACAAACAGAAAATCAAAAACTGAACTGGGCATTGGGTACTTCTCCATAAGTTAATTTAAGAATGGTTATCATGGATCAAATAAAAATATTTTCAGTTAATATTAATGGGCTGAATATCTCATTTAAAAAGGAAAAATGTTTTGTAACTTTAAAAATAGCACTTATTACATGTCTTCAAAACTATTAATGTTTTGTAATGTAATGTAAATCTCCCAGTCAAAAATGGAGTAGCTATATATATGAAAAATTTACAATGGATTCTAGAGAAACAAGTCCATAATATTACACTTTGAGACCAACCTCGAAAAACAATTGCCTCAATTTATGCTCCAAATGATAACAATATTAAGTTATATGAAATGTTTTTTCAAGTACTTCTTGAAATTGTAGAGGAAATTATCTTAATCCCTGGATATATGAATCAGTTTTCCTCCCTATGGTATATAGATAAACAATTTTATCCAAAAGAAATTCCTGCAAAGTCTCTCAAAACATATCAGTTTATACATCATTGCTATCTCTCTTGGATACATGGAGATTTAAACATCCCTCAGAGAGAGACAGAATATAGCTACTATTCCTAAAGTTCATAAAGCTTATTCAAGGACAGACATGTGTTAGATTTCTAATTCATTGTTAATCAACCTCCTAGATATGGTAGTGGCAGCTCCTACTTACGTGGATCATAACACAATAATTGTAAGACCAAACAGAGGACCTCTCAGATAGAATAGGTGGAAACTTAGTGAACTATTATTTATTACAAGAAGATATTAAACTAAAGTGTTACCAAGAAATAAAGAGCTTTCCCCAGATTTAAGGGAAAGGGACTGGTCACTTGGGGGATGGTCTCTCCCCAGTTGTATCTACCTGTCCTGTGAGGTCCAACAGGAGAGGCATGCTCTGGTCCTGTCTGCTAGGGAGAGTCATCTGGCGCATCCCCAGACAGCCTGGAGATTAGGCCTGCCCTACCCCCACTGGCTTTCTGCAAGGCCTTAAAAACCTGGCTTTGTTGCTGAGCTTGGGACTCAGACTGTGTAGTTGAGCCCATATCTTGGTTGTATTGATCATGTTGGTTGTTTTTATCTCAGCTAATATATCTATTATTTATTGTTTTTATGATGTTTTAATCTTGTTTTTATTTGTTAGCCACCCAAAGTCATATGCTTGAAATAGGTGGCCATATAAATTGAGTAAATAAATAAAAACTTAATCCAATCTTGGATTTAGAACAAAGGATAAAAGCCACATGGAGCCAACTAGATTTATTAGAAGTAAAAGAGACCTACAGGAAGCTGCATTTTTTATATATATACATATACATACATACATATTTTTAGATAGATAGATAGATAGATAGATAGATAGATAGATAGATAGATAGATAGATAGAAAAAGGCAACAAGGCAAATAAATTGCCGGTCTACTAATTGCATAAGGAACAAGGTCAAAGCACTATTACTTCTATCTGGGACAGAACCAAACCTGTTTCTATAATGAGATGGTGCAACAATTTGTGAATTACTATTCCAGATTATATAGTAAACAGACAATTGATCCAGAAAAGATTGAAGAATATTGTATTAAGTAATTTGTGTTACTTACAAAATGTATGTATCAACAAAAGGAAGTTTTAATCAATCTATAACTGAAGACAAAATCAGATTCAATTAAAAAATGGAAATTGAATAAAAATTCAGGACTTGATAATATTTCTGTAATATGCCATAAGACTTTCCAAGAAATGTTGATTACATCTTTAACTCAAATAATTAATTTAATTCAGGAACATGAAGAACTTAGAAAATTGTTAACTATTTGAGTTAAATATGTAATCTGAGAGCCTTTATCTCTTCAATTTATAAAAGAAAAGATTTGACTTGCCCAGAAAAATATAGATCTGTTTCTTTACTGAACAACTGATGATTACATGCCATCAAGCCACTGTTAACTGTCAGCAACCACATAGATTTTCTCCACAATGATCTGTCTCTAGCCTGGTCCTTCAAGCTCTTCCAATGGTGCTACTATAACTGAGTCCGTCCACCTTACTGCTGGTCATCCTCTTCTTCTCTTTCCTTCACCTTTCCCAGCATTAGAGCCTTCCCCAGAGAGCTAGGTCTAATATTGTTAATGGAATGTATATAGCAATGTGGTCTTGGATGAGGTTACTGGATTAATAAAGAGAAACCTCAAATATGGGCACAGAAGGAAAGCAATACCTGTATTTGCAAGCAGGCTTTAACATTATTGTAAAAAAGGTTAAATACTTAGGAATTTACAATCTCTTCTGATTGATGGAGAAGCGGAGCTAGATGTCATCAAGATATTGATGACACTTCAAAATTCTTGAAGTCATCCCCCAACCTATAGATGTTAAAGAACAATAAGGCAAGGCAATGCCTTGTGGCATAAGTGTCACAAAGTACAATTGTCAGGGTACCAAAATATAGTCAAGTATTACTGAGACCATTCCTGCAAACTGGAATGGAAATGCCCTAAAACAGTGTCTTTACCACATCTTGGAGACAATTCAGAAGATGGTATCATAATCAAGCAGGTTCCCTCTCTCTCTTTCCTCAAGAGGCAATCAAGGCAGATTAAGTCCTCAAACCAAGTGCACGTAGTCAAATTAACAGGTTACTTCCAATGTTTCCAGCAGCACAGACTCTGCTTTCTCCAACATAAGGACACCATGTATAGATCTCCAGATGCATATCCATTTGCACAATCATTCTCTTTTCTATGGGGTGCAACTTGCAAATCAATCCTATGCTCCTTCAGCCTAACATATGGAGAACCCATGATATATATTAATATTCTATCTTTGGGGAAGAGACATGGCCCCTCTTCTTTCTTTCTTTCTTTCTTTCTTTCTTTCTTTCTTTCTTTCTTTCTACATATTTCATACATACATACATACATACATATATTTCAAATTTGTAATCACTCATCTCACTGTGGAGTGACTCAGGAGATGAAGGATAGGTTGTATAACTGTGACCTGGCCCAAAGGATGTCTCAAAGGTGACTAAGACTGCAATCCTATAAATATTGGGCCAGGAATAAATCTTGCTTAACTTCTATGTAAACATGTTTACAGTGTGCTTCAAGCTTTTAAGTCTAAATACATTTATTAGAAAGAAAGCCCCATTGGGCATAATGAGACTATGCTGTGTGCTTCATTGGCAAGAATGAAAAGAGGAATTCTCCTTCATACTTTCTGCTGGGGAGAAAATTGTTTCAACAACAGCCTTTGAATACATGCATTACTACAGAACATTACCTGCTAGTGATATATAGAAAGGCCCTTGCCCTCACTGATTCATTCAGGGCATTAACAAACTTCTTAAGGCATTTTCACAAGAGATGGAAAGTTCACATTTAATATATCAGTAGCTTTCTGCTCCTCACTAGAAAACTCTTCAACTGGAATTTTAAAAATGTCATTAGGAGTCAAATGTCACGCTAACAAGTCACCTTCAAAACAGTGCATCTACTGAATGCATAGGAAAGGGTAGTATTTCTGTGGGATAGCTTTTCATAGATTAGATGGCAAAAGTGCATAACACAAACAGGTCTTTCTAGAGCAGAAGTCTTCTGAGCATGGAAACTCTACATTTGGAAATCTGTATATATTTCTCATATGTTATGCAAAGGTATTTTCTGGACCATTCTGTATCCATTCCTACCAGTAACTGAGCACTTTTATTCCTTTCTGTTAGGAAATCTTGCACAGGAAAATTAATGTGTTTAAAAAACATGCATGGAAGCAACAGCTCCATTACTGGGAAAAGTAAGCTCTGTTGTTTACAGCCTTTGCCCCTTCGGTTTATCTTTTGGTGTTTGCATCTGCTCAGCAGGTTTGAAAATGTGTTAATATAATGTGTTAGCTTTGCAAGCAAAAGCCATTGATTTCCCATGATCTCTCCACACCATCTCCATCACAATCCAATTTAATATGTACATATTGTACATATTTAACCATAGGAAAATGCACACAGGTGCAATCAAACCATCAAACCCTACAATATATAAAAGTCAAAGTCAAAAGCTCCAGCCAGTAGGGTTTCATACTCTGGTTCCCCTTTCTTACCTATCATGGAAAGGAGAGGAGAAGGAGGGGACAGAAGGGGTATTAACTTTATCCTTCTATCTCAAGATGATGCAACGGAGATGCTCAGATAATTATGGGGCAACCTTCAGCACACCTCTTTGATGACAAACTGGTTTCTCTTCTGGCATCAGATCTTATACATATGATGCCCAGTTACGCAAACTCATCCCTCCTTTTGTATAAAAGATCAAAGCAAGGGCCAAAGGGTAGCTAATCTGCAGCGACCCCGAGTACAGATATTTCAGTCCGAATAACCGAATTTTGGAAGCGTTGCCGGACAACAAACAACGCGCAGGGGAAAGGAAAAGGAAAACCGGTCGGAAGCCGCTGCGGCGAAGAAGGCTGTGCGTGGCTCCTCGGACGTTGGAAGGGAAAGGAACTGCTCGCCAGGCTCACTCGCTCCCGGCCGCGCCATGCAACCCGTGCCCCTCTTCATCCATCACTGTTTGGCTTTCGCCTGGTATGTGCTGCTTTGCTTCAGCCTCGTCTCTCTGACGGCCAACGTGAGAAAGGCTCGCGGAGAGGACCCAGCCTTCGCCCACCTACTTATCGACAGTCAGTGGAATTTTTTGACTTTTCAGAATCTGGTAAGTATGGTAATGTGCCTCTCGCCCTGCCGGCGGCTGGAGCGATGCCCTGCCATCTGTGCCTCAAGAAAGAAGGCGCGTAGTTGCACTTCCGGCTGCGAATAAGCCCGGCGTGGCGGGGAGCCGCGAGCAGAGGGCTGTTGGCAGGCTAAAGCCAGGCCAGGTGTTGGGCAGGTAGAAATGTGACGAAAAGCCTCTGTAAGCCTTAAGGCAGCCAGCGAGAGAGAGAAAGGGGGGGGGGGAGATGCTCTTGCCCTCCACCAGCTAAAACTGTCAGATAAAGGGGACACTGAATGCCCAGGACGGATAGCGAGACGTCAGCGGTTAACTCTTCCCCACCAGCTCACGCCTTTCAACCCCAGACGGCTTAAGAACAAATGCAAGCATTTGTGTGGGAGCTGATTGCAGGATCAACATCCTACCAGGCAAATAATGATCTTCCTCCTCCTCCTCTTCCTCTTTTTAAAACCTAGTACACATAGATGGGTTTATATGCCTGTATCAATATATGTCTGTTTGTGAATGTTTGGGGGGCAGGACATATACAGGCAATTTGTAGGGGTCCTATGGAAACCCAGGAGTGTGAAACATATATGAAGAAATGGCTCTATCCCAGTAACTAAGTTTTATGGAAGATTCAGATGTCCAGAAAACTTTCCACAGGAAAAGTTCTTTTAATTTCATGGCTGCAGTCTCTGTCTGCGGTGATCTTGGAGCCCAAATAAATGAAGTCTGTTACTGCTTCCATTTCTACCCCTTCTATTTGCCAGGGATTGATGGGTCCAGATGCCATGATCTTAGTTTTTTTAATGTTGAGTTTCAAGCCAGCTTTCGCACTCTCCTCTTTCACCCTCATCAAGAGGCTCTTTAGTTCTTCTTCACTTTCTGCCATTAGGGTGGTATCGTCTGCATATCTGAGGTTATTGATGATTCTCCCTGCGATCTTAATTCCGGCTTGTGATTCTTCCAGCCTGGCATTTCTTATGATGTACTCTGCATATAGGTTAAATAAGCAGGGTGACAGCATACAGCCTTGTCGTACTCCTTTCCCTATTTTGAACCAATCGGTTGTTCTGTGACCAGTTCTAACTGTTGCTTCTTGGCCCGCATACAGATTTCTCAGGAGACAGGTAAGATGGTCTGGTACCCCCATCTCTTTAAGAATTTGCCACAGTTTGTTGTGATCCACACAATCAAAGGCTTTTGCATAGTCAATGAAGCAGAAGTAGATGTTTTTCTGGAATTCTCGTGCTTTCTCCATGATCCAGCGAATGTTGGCAATTTGATCTCTAGTTCCTCTGCCTCTTCGAAACCCAGCTTGTACATCCGGTAGTTCTCGGTTCACGTACTGCTGAAGCCTAGCTTGTAGGATTTTGAGCATAACCTTGCTAGCATGTGAAATGAGTGCAATTGTGCGATAGTTTGAGCATTCTTTGGCATTGCCCTTCTTTGGAATTGGAACGTCAACTGACCTTTTCCAATCCCGTGGCCACCGTTGCGTTTTCCAAACTTGCTGGCATATTGAGTGCAGCACTTTAACAGCATCGTCTTTTAGTATTTTAAATAACTCAGCTGGAATACTGTCATCTCCACTAGCTTTGTTGTTAGCAATGCTTCCTAAGGCCCATTTGACTTCACTCTCTAGGATGTCTGGCTCAAGGTCAGTGACCACACCAGCATGGACATCAGGGACATTAAGATCTTTCTTGTATAGTTCTTCTGTGTATTCTTGCCACCTCTTCTTAATCTCTTCTGCTTCTCTTAGGTCCCTGCCTTTTTTGTCCTTTATCATGCCCATCTTTGCACTAAATGTTCCTTTGATATCTCCAATTTTCTTGAAGAGATCTCTAGTCTTCCCCATTCTATTGTTTTCCTCGATTTCTTTGCATTGTTCGTTTAAGAAGGCCTTCTTATCTCTCCTTGCTATTCTCTGGAAATCTGCATTCAGTTGCTTATATCTTTCCCTTTCACCCTTGCTTTTTGCATTCCACAGCTATTTGTAAAGCCTCATCAGACAGCCATTTTGCTTTCTTGCATTTCTTTTTCTTTGGGATGGTTTTAGTTGCTGCCTCCTGTACAATGTTACAGATCTCCGTCCATAGTTCTTCAGGCACTCTGGTTTTAGACATACCAAATCTAATCCTCTAAATCTATTCATCACCTTCACTGTGTACTCACATGGAATATGATCTAAGTCCTACCTGAGTGGTCTAGTGGTTTTCCCTACATTCTTCAATTTAAGCCTAAATTTTGCAGGAAGAAGCTCCTGATCTGAGCCATAGTCAGCTCCTGGTCTTGTTTTTGCTGTCTGTATAGAGCTTCTCCATCTTTGGCTGTTATTCTGATTACTCCTTGACTTCCTACTTTAGCATTCCAATCCCCTATGATGAAAAGGACATCTTTTTTTGGTGCTAGTTCTAGAAGGTGTTATAGGTCTTCATAGAAGCGGTCAACTTCAGCTTCTTCAGCATCAGTGGTTGGGGCATAGACTTGGATTACTGTGATGTTGAATGGTTTGCCTTGGATACGCACTGAGATCATTCTGTCGTTTTTGAGGTTGTACCCCATTACTGCCTCTCCCACTCTCTTATTGACTATGAGTGCAACTCCATTTCTTCTAAGGGTTTCTTGGCCACAGTAATAGATATAATGGTCACCTGAATTAAATTCACCCATTCCCGTCCATTTCAATTCGCTGATTCCCAAGATGTCGACGTTCAATCTTGTCATCTCATGTTTGACCACATCCAGCTTGCCTTGGTTCATAGATCTTACATTCCAGGTACCTATACAATATTGTTCTTACAGCATCGGACCTTCTTTTCGCTTCCAGATACATCCACAGCTGAACGTCCTTTCGGCTTTGGCCCAGCCGCTTCACTCTTTCTGGAGCTACTTGGAATTGCCCTCCGCTCTTCCCCAGTAGCATATTGGACACCTTCCGACCTGAGGGGCTCATCTTCCGGCGTCATATCTTTTAGCCTTTTAACATTGTCCATGGGGTTTTCTTGGCAAGGATACTGGAGTGGGTTGCCATTTCCTTCTCCAGTGGACCACATTTTGTCAGAACTCTTTGTCATGACCTGTCCGTCTTGAGTGGCCCTGCACGGTATAGCTCATGGCTTCACTGAGTTACACAAGCCCCTTTGCCATGAAAAGGCAGTGATCCATGAAGGGGAAACTCTGGATTAAGGTTCCTCAAATGACTGTCTATTTTTTATTTATCATATTTATAACCCATCCTGTTTCAGAGACTTTAGGGCCATCTAAGGTACAGTCTGTGGAACAATTCAGCATTAACAATTTTGAAAAGTAAATAAGGGTACTAAACTATATGAAAGTAGCCAGATTTTAACGCACCACAATGAAATCAGCACCAGCCAAAGAGTGGATGGGAAATTTCCATAATGGAGGGTGTGTAGCAAACCTCTTTTGAAATCAGTTGAAATTTCAGATGGGTAAATAGGTAAACAGCTTCACTCACACAACACACTCTTCATGGTTTGTGCTTTCTCAGTAATGATCCTGTTGCATGTACTTATGGTTGGTGAAGATGATGGAACTCGCTGAAATGGCCAGATTGACTTCTTTGATTAGAGAAAAGACAATATCTACATTTATTGCTGACTGGAAACCTCTTTTGGACGTTTTGCAGAAACAGAAGGAATTTATAATTTTTGATGATTAGACAAGATAGATTTTAGAAAGAAGAGACAAGGTGTAACTTTAGAGAAAGAGGTAAATTTATAATTATACTTATAACTGCTGTAAAGAAGATCGGAAGCCACTTCTTTGTATCATTCTTCTTTCTTTTCTATTTTTCTTTTACTTTTTTTCCTTTCTTGCACTTTTAGCTTTCTCTTTCTTTCTTTTTCTTTTTTCTTTCTTTTTATAAGTTTGTATTAGTTTTTATCTTCTTATTAAATCTTTCAATCACATGAACATCTTATCCTGGTGCCTGGAGGCTGTGAGGGTCTGGATGGGGCACAACAGCCTTCAGCTGAACCCAGGCAAGACTGAGTGGCTCTGGGTTTTGGGACCCATTGGTTCCAGGACTATGCCATCTTTGGTGCTGGATGGGGTTGCATAGCCCCAGACAGACCTGCTGCGCAATCTGAGGGTCCTCCTAAACTCGTGACCCCTTCTCCAGTGGGGAAGGTAGGAAGTGGTTTTGCCCAGTGGGAAAGGGCTGGGGGTTGGCTCAGGGAGCCATGTGTAGGAATCGTTTGCCAGAGAAACAATCGTTTGATGGTGTTAAAGGTATTGTTGCAGGTTGTAAGCTGTTCCAAGTAAAGCTCCTTTTGCAATTGACTGGTGGTGATTTTGTCAGTGCTGATGGTCTTCAAGTGGTGCTCTAGATGTTTTGGGATTGCACCCAAGGCACCTATAACTATTGGTACTATCTTTGCTTTCTTTTGCCATAATCGTTCTATTTCTATTTGCAGGTCTTTGTATCTTGTGATTTTCTCCAGTTCTTTCTCTTCTATTCTGCTGTCTCCAGGTATTGCAATGTCCACTATCCAGACTTTTTTCTTTCTTATCAACAGTTGTTAAGTCTGGGGTGTTGTGTGGCAGGTGCTTCTCCGTTTGAATTCTAAAGTCCCAGAGAACTTTAGCTTCTTCATTCTCTATTACTTGTCTATTTTGAGGTCCCACCAGTTCTTGCTTGCAGGCAAATTGGATATTCCAATGCACCATTGTTGCTACTTTGTCATGCTGTTGTTTGTAGTCAGTTTGTGCTATCTTCTTGCAGCAGCTAACTAGGTGGTCCACTTTTTCTTCAGCTTCTTTGCATTTGCTGTCTGTTCCTGTCTTCTCAATTCTGGCTTTATATGCATTTGTTCTTAAAGCTTGGTCTTGTACAGCCAGAATTAGCCCCTCTGTCTCTTTCTTCAACTTTCCTGCTCTTAGCCATTGCCAGGTCTTGTTATCTGCTCTGCCTGCTAGTTTTTTGTGTACTGGCCATGTAGTACTTTGCCTTGCTGTGTCTCTTTTCTTTTCTTCATTTGGTCTTTCTTATAGGCCAGTTTGGTTTCTTTGGTATTCAGTAAGCCTTCATGCTTCGGTGCATCTTCTTCACTGTCCTTCAGATATTCTTCTAATGCCCTTTTTTCTTCTTCAACTGTCTGGTGTACTTGCAACATTCCACGCCCACCTATGTTCCTTGGTAAGTAGAGTCTGTCAACATCGCTGGTGGATGAAGGGCATAATTCATTGTCACTATTTTTCTGATCTTCCTATCCAGGGCTTCTAGTTCAACTTGAGTCCAGTCCACTATTCCAGCTGTATATTATTATTATTATTATTATTATTATTATTATTATTATTATTTACCCCTTTGAGCGAAACCAGCAAAAGCAAGCCCCTTTCCAAGGGAGCCACATGTAGGAAAGGTTTACCAGAGAAGCTGGGTTCAAAAAGGAGACAGCGAAGGCAGTGAGGCACTTCTGCTCCAGCCACAGGGGCTGAGTGTGAAAGGTGAAAGGTCGGTGTGGGGAACTGGGAGAGAAGGCAGCTGGGCAAATGAATGCTTCCTGGGGCGGCTTTATGTGGCTATGCTGGGGCGGCTGCAGCTTCATGGGGCAGCTTGGGGCAGCCGGGTTGGGGCAACTGCAGCTTCCTGGGGCAGTTTCGCAAAGCTTGGGGTGGCTGGGGTGGCTTCAGTTTCATGCTGTGCTGTGGCTCAGGGGCTTCTTGTAGCCCCAGAGATGGGCAGTCCTGGGGCTGTCTGCCACCCCACAAGACAGGGTGTAGGGCAGCCAAAAGGGCAGAGTTGGAGGGGATAGGCAAGTGAGGGGAGTTGGAGGTAGTCCCTTACCTTACTGAGGCTTGGGGCTGGGAGGGACCAAGCCTGGAATGGCTTGGATTGGGGTGGGTCCTCGGCTAACAATTGGTGAAATTCGCTTAACAGAGGTAAGGGGAATTGCTGGGATTGTGGTTGCTAAGCGATGCAGTCATGTGATGTCTGACTTTACTACCACATTGCTTGGTGATGGAAATTCCAGTCCCAATTGTGGCTGTACCTGTAGTACTTGTCAAATTGTACATTCACAATTTCCATGTGTGCACCCAGACTGAGATGCTGTGAGAATTAAGGGAATCCTAGGCACGATAACCTCTTTGGCCTGCAAGATTCTGGACCTGTGCCTGAGTGCTTGGCCCTAGCTGTGCCCTACTGGAAGCCTTATATGGCTGGGGCTGGTGATACAATGTGGTGATTTAAAGTGGTCACCATATTCCCTGCCTCTTGCCTCTGCCTGTCTAGACAGGGTAGCAGGGATCTGACCAGTTTGCCTTCTGGTAGGTGGATATTCTGTGGCCAATTCCATCCACTTATTCTCTAAGGAGAAAGCCTCCCCCATGACAGCTTTTTGTGTGAGAGTTCCCCTGCTATGTACTCAGGACTCCAAAAATGCCCACTGGTCCCCAAAGGTTGCCTACTCCAGCTGTATGAGGGAAAGCAAAACAAATACAATAATGTTGTGACTGTTTTCCCAGCAGCTTACATAATGCTTAATTACATAATTCCTTAATGTATTTATATCAAATTGGTACTTTTGGTACAGTATCTGTAATGCAATTGTAGAGCTGGCCTAGACATTTTACTGCTCGAGGCAAAGAAAAAGATGGTACTCTCCTATCCTCCACTGGGCTTGTAGTAGGATAATTGGACTATCAGTTGAATATTACTTCAATCCTGTAGAGATAGTTGAAGAAAGTAGGCCAGTTTGTAATGCAGGACAAACTCTGTGGCAAGTTCAGTCCAGTAGAAGGGAATGGCCAAGGAGGCTCACGAGAAACCAATGAGAGGTGCTTCTCCTCCCTTCTATCATCTGGTATCTCAAGCAGTTGCATCATCCCATCAAATGTAAGTTTGACCTTGTATAATGTTTTGTGATGTATTTCCATGGGGACAATTCCAACTATCAAGGCTTCAATTGAATCATCCCATTGAAGTGGAATGCAAGACCGAAGCAGCAACTCACTCTGATTTGTTCTCTTTGATTATCTTTTGTGTATTGAATTGCCCTGCTTTGATAATTCAGTTTGGTTTTTCAGATTGGGTCAGAATACTAAATTGGGTTGTTCTGATGCATCAGATCCAAACATTCAGATTTTCTGGAGCAAAACAGTGCTGTTAATCAGAGTACTGTTGTACTACTTCACACGGGCTTAGATACTATGAAATGACCTTTTTGTACCAAAATTCCTCCTGGGTAGAATCCATATTACTTGTTTTGAAGTGATTTTCCTCCTTCAATGACTGGATCTTTGCAGATTCAGGCCAAAGTTGCCTTCTCTTATTTAAGTTCATTAAATGAGGCAGTGTTAAAGTTTATCACCCAAACTAATTCATTAAAACATTTTCAGTAAGTAAAATACATTTAGCCAGTGGCAGTTTCCACAGTGACGATTTGTTGTTTATCCTGAAAACCATTCTCTAAAGCATAAGTGTACAGTTTGGTGAGGTGTGTACAACTTAAAGCTGGATGATAAACTGCTCATTGGCTGTAATTAATTTAGGTTTTGCAGGCTATTTTCCATATGGTCTCCTTGCTGATTAATGCATTTATACTAATGAAGAATCAAAGAATTATCAAGATCATGATTCCCTTTAGAGACCTGATCTTTGGTAGCTTGGCTTTTCCTGCATCCACAGTAAGTTGCAGTAATATTTATCAAAGCAAGATTAATTGCATGTATTATGAATTAGATAAATAATGATTTGGATAAACAATAATTTGATTTTAAGATAATTTCTAGTATTATAGCAGAAGAAAATTTATAGTTAGATGTCCAGTTTAATATAGTCTTTCCAAGCTTCTATAGGGGTCTTGGGAAGGAATACATCAATTTGAGATAAGAGAGATGTTACTGTAGGCAGAAACTAATCCTTGAGTGATGAACCCAAATCCTCTCATACTGAGGATATTCCTCTGGGAATTGAGGTCTTTTAGTTGTGGATGATTTGATAATTACAAACAAAAAATATAGATGTTATAGTGACTTCTTTGTCTGATATGTAGGTTACAAGTACTACAAGCTCTCTAGAAAAGCTGCTGGGTAGCACTGGGGAGGTGGCAATAGTTGTGACATTGGAAAAATTGTCTGAGAAGCGTAATTTGGGCTTCTAGGTAGTAAGAAAGAGATCAAGGAGTACCAAGATAGCATTCTCAAAAATGCTACTTGCTCCATGTGCAGGACCAGAGTAGTTCAGGGGTTTCAATGCATGTATGGCAACAGTGTCAGGCAGAGGAGTTTAGATTTAGATGGGAGACAAAAAGGCTGTGAAAAAGGCTCATGCCAACAACAGTTGAAAAAGAATATGATGGGTAGGAATTTCTCTGCCAATGCAAGATGTCCAAGACTGGTGGTGGTCGTGTGGAATTAAAATTCCTGGTTGTGAATAAAAACAAATATATAGTGGGTATAAAAGAAAGCAGTGGAACAGAAAGAATTGAGGGATATAGTCATTCCTGGATAAACAGGACAAGGAAGGACACTGGGTGAAATGTTGCTAAATGTTACTAGAAAATATTGAAAAGCCTGATCCCTCACAGAATCTTTACTGATGGCAGTATCTGGGCACAAATGTAAATTAGATCTAGAGATATGCTCACCTGATCAAAAAGCTGAGAGTAATTTTGATTTGGTGAAGAAATTAAGGAAGCATTACAATGAGAAGGGGAATTAATGGAAACTTCAACTGGGGGTGGAGAGGAGAACTGCAAAGTGGGTGGACAAAAAACACATGTAGATACGGCTTGTTCCTAGGGGAGCATCTTTGGTTTTTATCTGTGATGTACCTTTGAGGCCACATATTACTGTTTTGATCTTCTTCCCAACTCAAAATAGCAAGAAACTCTGTTTTCAGAGTGAAAAGACCTCCAAGAACCACAAAAAGGGGATTTGAGGACCTTATGTGGCCCTGGAGTCACTGGTTGCCCATTCCTGCCTTATAGCTTGTTCCTTTACAAATTAAATAACTATTGACTGGTATCTAGATCTAGATTGCTTTTATAAGATTCTTTTAAAATTAAAGTAGACATTGTTATTACAGGTAGTCCTTGTTAAGCATTCAGCAACTGTTTGAAGTTACAACAGCACTGAACAAGGAGACTTATGACTGGTCCTCGTAGTTGCAGCCGTTGCAGCATCCCTGCAGTCACGATTCAGGCACTTGGCAACTGGCTTGCAATTATGATGTCGCAGCATCCCACAGTCACATTTGCAACCTTCACTGCCGGCTTCTGGCAAGCAAAGTCAATGGCAAGCAAGCAGGAGGTTGCAAATGGCAATCACGTGATGTCACACTTAATGACCCTGTGGGATTCACCTAACAACAGCAACTGGAATTGCCAGAACTGCAGTAGTAAATTGGTGCAGTTACATGATGTTGTGCTTTACAACTGCATCGCTTAGCAACTGAGTTCCTGGTCCCAATTACCGTTGTTAACCGAGGACTACCTGTAGAAGGTCTAAAACCCCTGTCTAAGTAAACCCATCACCCTCCCATTTCAAGTTGACATTTTAAAAACTTGTCCCCATATCCTTTGTAGGGGGAAATGTAGATTGTTTTGCTATTTATTATTGTTTGATACCACTGAGGGAGGGAGGGAGATAGATAGACAGATAGACAGACAGACAGATACCATAGGTAGATAAATATTCATCATAAACTCAATCAGTCAACATTTTCCTTTTTTGCTTTATTTCAGTTTGTGTTTGTTTTATTTTGGGGAATATACCTCTATGACCGGGAGCTTATTTGCCCCAAAGTTTTGGATCCATACATTTCTAGCTGGTTAAATCATGGAATGGTGAGTAAAAAGAAAAAAAGCTGAATAGAATAAAGAGAATCATTGCATAAGCTATGCAAATGAGAATGATCCAGCTAATTATTCACATTTAGGTTCATTTATTACAATAGAAGAGTCAATCACACACTTAATCTGTTACAAGAAATTAATGAGAAGAGCTTCAGATTGGCTGGATCATGGCCAAACTTTGCAATTTTTCATTTGTAGTGTTCATTTTCTCTCTTTAACTGAACATATGCAAAAAGTGGGTGTGTGAATTGCCAAACAGGCCTTGAAACACTGGAGGAAACATTAGTGGATCACTGCTTGCCAAATTTAAATCAATGGAAAGATGTGAAGTCGTTACATAAGGGGCAGAGAGATCCTTTCTAAGTTTTATTGCAGTCCCTACAGAAAAGGCTTTGCTGTAAACAGAGGTTATATAAATAAAGACTGGGAATACAAATGACTGTTCGGCAATATTTGGGAAGGAGTAAAACAATCCAAAAACTATAGTGTAGGAGCTTGCTAACTAAGGTCTGTAGCAGCATCAAATGAGGAAATGAGGACCCTAAGTGATCGCTGACTGTTTTATATATATGATATTCTAAATTTAATGTTTAAATTGGTATGTTATCAAACAAAGTCAACCAGGAACAATGTGTAGACAGATTCTGTGCCGGTCAAGGGCAACAATGCTGCCAGCAAAACAGGAGCTATAGTTGTGTACTGTACTTATGACCCTTGTGGGTCAGTGTTAGGAAAGGTGTGATGTGACCCTGAGTCAGAAAAGAAAGAATCATACCTAGATTTTTAAAATCTTCTCTGCCATGACTCCTGGCTATTGACTCTTAACTCAGGATGAGGCTATCAAATGACAACATTTTATTGAGTGCCATGATACCCCAAATTCTGCACTAGTGTTTTACACAAATTTGTTTCCATCATTTACACGGCTAGAAAGTTGGCTCTGAGGAAGATGATCAGTAAGGGATGTGCAGCAGGACTGGTATGGGCCCTGCTGTAGCTTTAGCAGTTTTACTAGGCGGTATACTTTGGCAGCTGAAGTATTAGACTGGTACGAATCTTAAAATGAGATTTAAATCACTTATTCTGGAAGCTTACTGGGTGATTAGGGGTAACAATCATTTTCTTAAAGACTTTCTTAAAGGGTTATGGTGACAAGGAGAGACTATTTACATGTCTTGGGATATAAATGTAAGGAATAAAAGATTAAAATAATCTCTATGATGGTTTAGTCACACAAAGGCCAGAATAACATTAAAGTGTTTGGTAGGATTTGCTGACGAATGGAAATTATACCACTGAGAACCTTTTGCAGGTTCTGTGGCCCAAGTCTGGTGCCTTCTGAGGCTGGAAGCAGCTTGCAATCTTAACAGTGTCGCCGCTACCTTTTTTTTAATTACAAAAGAAAAACTGAGAACTATTTTAGTTCTAATGAATTTATTTATTAATAAAATAAATTATCTTATTACTTATTTTTATTTATAAAATATAAATATTTTATTTATATTTTATAAATTAAATAATATTTATATAAATATTTATTTATATAAAATATAAATAAATTATTTATTTATATTTTATTAATAAATTATTATTAATTTATTAATAATTTATTAATAATAATTTATTAATAAAATAAAAACTATTTTATTTCTAATGAATAAAAACATTAGAAAGGACAAAGCACCACCACATTGCTCAAAATCTGTTTTACTATTGACTATTTGAGGCTTTCCAGAAATGCACTGCCAAAAGCTAATGAAAAAGGAAGAGGCAGACATTCTCAGAAACGAAGTTATCTTCTGCATCCATTTTTCCAGCTAAGTATACTAGCAAACCTAATTCACCAAAACATGCTCACATATTCAGAGAATCAGAAATACTGCCAAGAAGAGCAATGGAGAAATGGCTTTAGCACCTACTGCTGTGACATCATTATCCTACAATCCACAGACCAACTCCACCTGTAAGAATGAATTATGGGATCTGGCAACCCATATCTGGACAGTACCAGGTTTGGGAAAGCTGCAAAAATTAAAAGTATAAGATCTTCTATCCCTCTACACAAGGAACACAAATCAGTACATGAATGCCAAACGTTCTCCATTGCTTTCTCCATTTTTCTACTGCATGTGTTGGTTGTGGCAACAGTGCTTTCACCGCAAGCCACCATTTCATTCCTCCTCAAAGCCTTCTTACAAATAATACATACCTGTTTCCCAAGGAGAGGGTATATTGCAAGATTCAGAATGTCTTTGTTCCTGTATCTGCAATGGCTGTTCTGTGTCTAGTTACCATAGTGCAGTCTTCCTCATCTAATGCCTATTTTTTTTATATATATATTTTCTTCCTTTTATTGTCTTTTAACGCAGGATTACAACAACTAAACCTACAAAAAAAGATAAACAATTAAAAAAATAAATACTAAAAACAATTAATAAACAACAAATAACTAAACAGAACCAAGAAATAGAAGAAACTTCCCCCAAAATTAAAATAACCCAAACAATTAAAAATACCAGTGCTAAATATATATATATATGATCAGAAAATGAAACAATATGTTCATTGGTATAGATTTCACAATGTTTTACAACAATAGAGTAGTGTATTTAGTATTTTATTTTCCTTTTCTAGTTGATAATACTATAAGGTATTTTTTGTAAACAGTGATTTCTACACATTTAATATATAAATATAATGCCTGCTAAATGTGTTGGATGTCAAGTTCCCACAATTCCCCAGCTGTGGGGGTACCAGATTGAGCAAGGCTAACATAATAAATTAGGAATGTGGCTTGAAGCCAAGTTTATCAAACCAGGTTCCAGAAAACTCTGTGGAACCCTGGGAGCTCCTTGAAAATAATTAAAGTTAAGGCTGAGTATCATCAATTTTCTCCAGAAATGCCAAGTTGCAAGTCACCCCACTCTAGCTCAATAAATGGTGAAGATGAAGCATCAACTAGGGCTCCTTTCCCTCTGTCATGGCAACCATAGATATCCCAGATCGTTTAAGTTGTTTGGATACCTGTGATAGAAAATTTCAGAAACGTTTCTTTCCCTCCCAGAAAGTAAAAATACAACAAAATACTACTATTACTACTACTACTACTACTAATAATAATAATAATAATAGTAATAGATACCAGTAATCAGATACACTGCTGTTATAGTAGATTGGACACAACTTGAATTGGACAGTTTAGATTGAGAAACCCGAAAACCAATGATGGCATCAAAGATGTCATTCTTTTTTGTCATTCTTTGTACTCTGCTATTGCTGTCTTTTTATGTCATACACAGGCAAGTACCTGGGATGATAACCTCACTGTATCTAATTCTAGGGCAAGTCCTGCTAGGAATTGGGAGGTTTATTGTGAAAAGCAGCACCCTGTTGGAGGTTTGATGGTGATGTCTAACAAGGTTGGACAATCCCCCACATTTACTTAAAGCCTTTCCTCATTGCTGAGTTGAAGTGTTCTCCACCCATCCTTCAACTGGCAAAAAGCTGAATCCACCTGGATTATGATGTCCCTGTTGCCAATCTCTCTGTTGCCTCTGTTCCCAGTCACTACATTCACCTATTTCCTCCAAGATAATGGGTGACAAAGCCTAACAGATTTTACACTCCTTGAAATTGTTCTTGGATAATGTCAGAAAACACTACTTTAACACTGGCACAGCTAAGGATAATTTAAGCCTGTCTCACTTATGGGCTGGAGATGTGATGAAGAGCCAGTTTGGTCTAGTGGTTAAGGCACCAGGCTAGAAACCAGGAGACTGTGAGTTCTAGTCCTGCCTTGGGTGTGAAAGTAGGCTGGGTGACTTTGGACCAGTCACTGTCTCTCAACCCAACTTCCCTCACAGGGTTGTTGTGGGCAAAATAGGAGGAGGAAAGAGTATTAGGTGTGTTCGCCACCTTGAGTTAAGGCCCGAGTAAAAAAACTAAAAAAAGAAAAAGAAAAAAAGAAAACAGATATTGCCAGGGCATTAGATAGAAATGAGAAACACCCTAAATGTGCATCCTAAAATAATCTGTAGCCCTATGACAGACATGCAGATACAGGTAGTCTTTGTTTAGCTACCACAATTGGGACCAGCAACTCAGTCATTAAATGAAGTGCACTAAGTGAAACCGCATCTGTGCTTATGGTCTTGCTTCAGCTTTTCTTTGCTTTACAGACCTGCGAAGGTCATAAATGTGAGCATTGGTCACAAAGTTACTTTTTCATCATCGTCACAACTGAATGGTTGCTAAATGAGGCAGTTGCTAAATGAGGACTATCTGTACCGCCATTGCAAACAAATCAAACTGTAAAGTGTTCCCTTAGGAGTAACACAGCATTGCCTCTTTGAAGAAAATGTTAAGTCTTCTGTTCAATATTTCACTTACACATAAATTGGATCTGCTATTATCATTTCAAACAATCTCAGTAAGAGCAGCAGACCAGTACTTTTCCTGAATAAACCAAATAATTTTTTTTTAATAAATAAAATCTCTGTAATGATAAATGAATAAAAGCAAAGTAATACAGAACTCATCCTGAAAGAAAATGTCTGTGGGCAACCAGACTAAATTTCTTCATGTATTTTGTTATTTACAGCCAGATGCCTTTGTTCAAATCAGGTTTTCCCTTCTCCCTTTTATTATAGGAGGAGGAGTGTCCTGGTATGATAATCATTTTCCCTTGTCAGATTTTTATTTGTTACAAGTAAATGAAAAAAGAAAACTGATCATGAAAACTGTAAAAATGAGTCACCATCCCATTTTTGTCAACCCTCAAAGATTGATGTCAGTTGAGGCATAATTATGAAGATTTGCTTTTTAAACAGTTTTTTTAATTTGCTCAAAATACAAAGCTTGCATTTATCTGAATGAATGGTAAATTAAACAATATGTTATAGTGGAAATGAAGTTTAATTGCTTTTAATGGCTCATGGTGTGCAATTTGACTAGAGTTATATTAAAAATTGCTATGAGTAGGGACCACTTTCCAGGGAAGAAAACAAAATGCATTTAAAGGGCTTTCAACTAGCTTTAAGCCGCAGTATATGGTCCATTACTAATGTCATCTCTACAGTCAGCTTTCTATTGTCTAGCAAAAGGAATTCATTCGGAGAGCTAATTAAAAGCCATTGGCAAATGGAAAACTTTGCAATAAGTGGCCAATCATGCAATGATTGTGGTCTTTGGCTTTATCAACGTTAATCACTGTGAACTAATTTGCTGTTGTAAACTGCATTGTTTTTTCACTGTATACTGTTATGAATGGATAAAACTGAAAAGAGGCAATCTTAAATTATTTTTTTTAATCCTTGCCCAGCTCAGCTTTATCCTCCAGAAACCTTTTGTCTATTTAGTTTTGTGACTTCCCATTCAGCCCCTTCAGATGCCCCTTATGTGCATGTGCAGTAAAAATATACAGATATGGCGGTTCTAAAAACAATATGATTAGTCAAAGTGAATTCAGAAATAAAGGAGGCACAGTAGAATTTAGAAAGCAAGATGCTCTTTATTCTTCTGGTGATTTCATAGACTCACTTGGACACACTGTTCTTGGCAACAATGATGGTTTGCTGCTTCCTTCTTCTGAGATTATTTAACTTCCCTGAGATTCCCTGGTGGTCTCTCATCCAAGTACTAACCAGGCTCAACATGACTTTACTTCTGAATCAAGACAAACCTGGTCAGTTGCTGCCATCTGGAGGTTTGGCACAGAAGAATTATAATGTTTTTAAAAGATACATCGTTTCTTCCAGAAGGACGTTGATTCTACAATTGCCCTGCTCCACTCATAGCATTAGCCATAGAATCCAGAGGACTACAACTTCCATTTGTAACTCTCCCAACCTCCTTCTTTTAGTTTTCCATTAAAAAAAAGCCACATTAAGGAGGAAAAGATGGAAGAGATGCACAATTTTTTATTGGTACCCCTACAGATTCTATGGAAGAACTCTATTGCCTATTGTGTTAGCCACTTCCCTATATCCTTGCTGCTTAAACTAAAATATAACTTTGTGTTAACTAGCAGCATTATACTCTTTCTTTTTTGCATCATAAATTTAGTTTTGTGAGAAGCACTGTCTTTTTTCCAGCACACTTCTATATTTCCTTTGGTCCTGTTGGAGATCTTCATTACCCCTCATCAATATCCATCAGTGGGTAAAAGCCTTGTCATTTTAGGAATAGCTTCACTGAGCTATCAACTTTGGTAAGTTTTTAAAAAATATATAAATAAAGGTGTTTTTTTTTTTAACATGATGTTTTGGCAAACAGCCAGGAAAGAATTATTTTTCTCACCTAATTAAACATCCAGCCTCAGTGTCCTCAATGGAAACAACTTCCTTCTCTCAATCCTGCAGGAAAAAAAAATCCTCAAATGCAGCTAGCGTGGTCTCTGATCTGACCATGAGGGACTTTGGAACTGCATTATACAGCCCATACCTAAGCTACAGGAGGGGATTTGTGGTCTAATCAACTCCTAAACTTAATCAGATTATTCATGCTGGTTATCAGATTGCTATTCCATAGTGCTGGTTTGCTCAAGTCACTGACTCTACAAATTTTGCTGTTTTGAACTTTCCTCAAAACTGTTCAACCTCCTGGCCCTCCTGATGTTGCTGAGTTATAGCACCTAACAGCTACATCAAACATAACTAATGCTACCTTATTCTTGTAAGCCACCCGGAGTCACCGTGAGTGAGTTGGGTAGCCATGTAAATTACATACATACATACATACATACATACATACATAAGCAAGCAAGCAAGCAAATGATGGGAGTTGTAATTTGTGGAGGGCAGCATATTCCCAATCCTGCCTCAAATATAAAGTTTACATGAGTTTTCTTCAACTTAGTACTCACCAGACATGTTTGTAGTCCAACACAGAGAATGCTAGCTAGGGAAATTTAATTTAAAGGGTTTTTTCCCACATGCATTGGAGGATATCTTTGAACCAGGTGGAGGAGGAAGCGGAAGAGGCTGGCCTAATAATAGTAGTTATTATTTAGATATCTGGTGCCCTTGGCCAGCCTAATAATGATCCAAATGAACTGGCCACTTCAGGCAACAGGTGCTGGATAGTGGAAATAACATGAAGGTATAGGTGGTAGAACTGCGTCTTACCACCAGCCTGCTTTGGATCTCCTCAGGTATGTTGGGTCATTGCCAGATTTGAAATACTAGTTGGCTTCTGAATATGAAATTAGGTGCTGACATCATCTTGTCCTTTTCCTTTGATATCAGATATATTAGGATAGCCCTACTTTTGCTGTTATTTCTGAATTCCAGGTGGGGGCATGAACAAGGGAGTAAAAGAAGTAAAAAAGCTAGCCCTAACCATGCAATTGAAGACATACACATGATGCATGTAAAAGAACAGAGCTTCAAATGAGCAGCCATGGCCTCCATCTTGACTTTTTTTACCATCCTCCCTCCCATGGATGCTCCTGGCCTTAGGCAACAATATTAAGAAGATTTAATACTCCTCAGCCTTCCCATCAGAAGTTCCCCAAAGAGAAATATTGAATGAGAGTTGTCCATCTTCTCTACTACAGGTAGTCCTCATTTAGTGACTGCATCATTTAGCAACCATTTGCAGTTACAATGGTAATGAAAAAGTAATTTTATGACAGATCCTCAGATTTACAGGTCTGTAAGGCAAAGAAAGGCTGAAGTAAGATCATAAGCACAGTTGCGGGTTCACTTAGTGACCATTTGCTTAACGACCTAGATGCTGATCCCAATTCACTAAATGTGGACTACCTGTACTTTTTTTTTTTTTTAATTCTCCAAATATAAAGAAAAGACATCCAAGATCAGCCAGACATGTTTTGATATCTGAGAGGCTTACATATCCTCTCAACATCCCATGAACAGCTTTTAATGCGATGCATACCCCCCAAGAGAACTTTTGGGGCAGCCCCACAGAATGTTCCCAAAAGTTGTCCCTGAATTATAAAAAGAAATGTAACATAAAGGGAAAATGATTAAATACATAAACAGGCAAGTTACAAAATGCAAGGGTAGGCAAACTTTTGTGGTAAGAGGCACTTTTGGAATTCTGGGAGTACATGGTGGGGTCACTCGCAAACTCGCTTCCATTATGGCCCCAAAACACTCATTAAACGTATGGGGACCTAGTCTACCAGAATGCCTTCTGTCATCTTGGTGGGACTATTATGGTACTCAAAGGCATTCCTGTAAATACATATTAAGCTAGAAGCTTCCTATTTAAATTTCTTTTCATTGAATAAATACATTAAAAAATTTGCTGGGAACCTTGGAAGCATCATGTTGCCTCTCCCTAATGTGGAGTACACATGTTCATTTTATTTTATTCATTTCAATAGTAATTTAACTAAAATTAAAATGAATTGGCCCCTCCCCATGCCTTGTCCTGGGCTTGTCTACTTACTACTCAAAAAAATATAGAACCGCCAACTGAAAAAATTGGATCTCTAACATAAAGCATGGCCTTCATTTAAAAAACAAAAGCCAAAAATTTTTCAAGCAATATATCTGCCTCTTTCCCACAGTAGAAGGCCCATAATTGCATAGACATTTCAGTGCAATGTCCTAAAAGGATTTATGTGCAATGGGGAAGAGCGCTCTACCTCTTTCTGCAAGTATCAGACCTACCTGGGCTCTTAAACATGCACAGGATTGTGCTGTTAACTTGATTCACAATTTTAAACTTATCAAAGTTATTTGTATTTTGTTTTTTCCCATTTCCTGTGACCATGATGCTTCTGTTCAGTTTTTAAAAATTATTATTTCTTTGTATTTATCTGTGAAACATATTTCCTGAATATTTTCTATTCAGGCATTATATTAACTAGAATGCTCCACTAGGGTAGAGCTGCAGTAGGAAGGATATTGCATAATGTTGCATGAGTGACGACACTGGATGACAGGCCTTTGTATATACAGTGTGGATGTCTGTACTGAGGAAGGCTTGGTGTATTGAAAGGTTTCCATGTCATCACACATCCCACAGAGTTGAGGCTCCCATGGAAAACAGTATGCATATAGCCATGTTGATGGGATTCCTTAAACTGACTCATTTCTACAGGCACCAAAAGATCCCACAAGAATCTGGACCTTTGGAAAAAAATGCATGGATATTTATTTCTTTAAAACATTTCTATGTAAAATGGTCTTATTACTGTTATGAGTAATTTCACCCTTTGTTTGTTATATTCTAGCTGTCCTGTGACATAGGCAATACGCTGCAGGTGGGGAACTGATGTCTCCTTTCACTGCTTTTTTGGTCAGCTGAGCTATGCCCTCTCAAAGAAGCCACCAGAACTAATGGCCCTGACAGGAAGAACAGCATTACTCCACCCCTCCTTTAGTCGTATTTGCAAATTCTACCAAGACGTCAAAGGCTGAGGCCACATCAGGTCTTATGTAAAGCTACTTACAGGAAGGTCACCAGATCACCAAGTTAATTTGGGAAAACTCATCAAGATCTGAACTTGAATTGATAGTAGCCCACTTTGAAGATAGATAGCTGCTATAAGAATCCTCAGTGAGATCAGTGCCTCTTTGGGAAACTTTCTGGCTGAAATGTAGGAATACAGGTGAAACTCGAAAAATTAGAATATCGTGCAAATGTTCATTTATGTCAGTATGGCAACTCAAAAGGTGAAACCAATATATGAGATAGATGCATTACATGCAAAGCAAGATATGTCAAGCCTTACTTTGCTATAATTGTGATGATTATGGCGTACAGCTTATGAAAACCCCAGTCACAATCTCAGAAAATTAGAATATTACATGACATCAATAACACAAGGATTGGAAATAGAACAATATCGGACCTCTGCAAAGTATAAGCATGCATATGTACTCAGTACTTGGTTTGGGCCCCTTTTGCAGCAATGACTGCCGCAATGCGGCGTGGCATGGATGCTATCAGCCTGTGGCACTGCTGAGGTGTTATGGAAGACCAGGATGCTTCAACAGCGGCCTTCAGCTCCGCTGCATTGTTCGGTGTCATGTCCCTCATCTTTCTCTTGGCAATGCCCCATAGATTCTCTATGGGGTTCAGGTCAGGCGAGTTTGCTGGCCAATCAAGCACAGTAATCCCATGGTCATTGAACCAGGTTTTGGTACTTTTGGCAGTGTGGGCAGGTGCCAGGTCCTGCTGGAAAATGAAGTCAGCATCCCCATAAAGCTCATCTGCGGAAGGAAGCATGAAGTGCTCCAAAATCTCCTGGTAGACGGCTGCATTGACCCTGGACTTAATGAAGCACAGTGGACCAACACCAGCAGATGACATGGCTCCCCAAATCAACACAGACTGTGGAAACTTCACACTGGACTTCAAGCATCGTGCATTGTGTGCCTCTCCATTCTTCCTCCAGACTCTGGGTCCTTGGTTCCCAAATGAGATGCAAAAGTTGCTCTCACCAGAAAAGAGGACTTTGGACCACTGGGCAACAGACCAGTTCTTTTTTTCTGTAGCCCAGGTAAGACGCTTCTGACGTTGTTTGTTGTTCAGGAGCGGCTTGACAAGAGGAATACGACATTTGAAGCCCATGTCCAGGATCCATCTGTGTGTGGTGGCTCTTGATGCACTAACTCCAGCCTCAGTCCACTCCTTGTGAAAGTCCCCAACACTTTTGAATGGCCTTTTCCTGACAATCCTCTCCAGGCTGCAGTCATCCCTGCTGCTTGTGCACCTTTTTCTACCACACTTTTCCCTTCCACATAACCTTCTATTGATGTGCTTTGATACAGCACTTTGGGAACATCCAACTTCTTTTGCAATTACCTTTTGGGGCTTTCCCTTCTTATGGAGGGTGTCAATGATGGTTTTCTGCACAACTGTCAGGTCAGCATCTTTCCCATGCTTGTGATTCCTACTGAACCAGCCTGAGAGACCATTGAAAGGCTCAGGAACCCTCTGCAGGTGTTATGGATTCATTAGCTGATTAGAGTGGGACACTTTGAGCCTAGAATATTGAACCTTTTCACACTATTCTAATTTTCTGAGATTGTGAATTTGGGGTTTTCATAAGCTGTACGCCATAATCATCACAATTATACCAAAGTAAGGCTTGACATATCTTGCTTTGCATGTAATGCGTCTATCTCATATATTGGTTTCACCTTTTGAGTTGCCATACTGACATAAATAAACATTTGCACGATATTCTAATTTTTCGAGTTTCACCTGTATATATGCTGTGTATGATAGATGGATGGATGGACAGATGGATGGATGGATGGATGGATGGATGGATGGATGGATAGATAGATAGATAGATAGATAGATAGATAGATAGATAGACAGACAGTTGCATAGGCTTAGACAGCTGATGTATTGAATCCTTGAGTTAATCATTATTAGGGAGAATATTTGTTCTAACTATAATTAAGCTTGAGCCCAATCGATCATGTTTGTTTCATGATGAGATATCCTAACTAAAATAAATTAATTCCTTTTCTAGGATCCAGTACACTTATGCTAAAACAGGGAAGTGGATATATCCTATCTTCAGTAAGCTAAGTCCACTCAGCATGACAGTGTTTGGAGGGATTTCTACTATCTTCGTTTTCTTTTGCTACAGGATAGGAAGATTTTTCAACCACATGATTTGGGGGTGAGTCAAGTCTTGCAAAGAAATCCTTTAAAGTTATCAGTACACATTTATTTTTTATGTTTTAGTCATTCGTAGCATATTAGCTAACATAAAAGAAATCAAAATTACCTCTCTCTTAGCTTTCTACTGGCTACTTCAAGGTAGGGCATCCTCTTTGGGAAATCAAGGTAATGTTAATTTCCATTTGTCATTGTTTTTCAGGTATGGATTGATTTGTGCATTCATTTATCTTGCCAAACCTTTTTCTTTTTTTCCTGATAGGGTACATTCATTCCACTATTAAAAATTTAATTAGAAAATGAGACTTTAAAAAAAAATTAACTAGCAAATGAAGTTAGTAGGTATATGCATATGTATGGAAACAAGACTTTGCCAGGCTTAAATGAGCTAATCAGAATAAAACTAGAATGTTATAAGACCTAGATTAGAGTCTCCTGATGTGTCCCACCAACAGAGATGCTGCCCATTTCTGGGCAACAAAGGTCCCTTTCCTAGCAAATAGTTACTTTTGCTGCAGGTTCAATTCTCTCTTTGTATATAATACTAAGCCAGGATTTGTTGAGCAAACCATACTGGTATTGTTTAGACATAATGGGTAAATTCACACATCATGCTAGGCCAAAACAAATTAACAACATTATGCTTAGCTTCATTCATGAACCATGCTGAGAAGCAAGCAGAGTAAGAATCTCTCTCTGTTTACTAAGTCCCATTTTCATAATCTTTTTTTATTACATATAAAAATCAGCACCACTGAAGATGCCAACTTTTGTTCAGTGGCTGTCAGTTGCTGATTCCTAAGATAGTTACTCCTCTTCTTTGACATACAACAAAACTATGTTGTGTTTAAATCTTCATTATTCATTTTCCCTATTTGCGCTTACCTTTTATGCCTTTGCACAGGTGACACAGTTGCGGTGCTTGATGTTTACAAGAAGAAGAGCAAATGAAATGTTGATGGTGTCAGCCCAAGATCTAGACAAATGATGAAACTAAGAAAATGGCTAACAGAAATTTCTCTGTATAAAACCAAAATGAATTCCTTAGAAGAAAATGTTCTGCCAGTGCAGAAGAACAGAGATCCAGGAAACACATGGACCACTGTCAAGAAAGTATTACCACTGTTCAGAGAATTTAGATTGTTATGTAGGATGATCAAAAACCTCTGAGGGACAAATCTTGTAACACAAACGACTAGTATGATTTTGCTACCCAAGTGCATTACAAATGAGGCTAAATTCTGATTTTATTTATCAACTGCAATTCTAAATTTATTTAGATGCCTTTATAGCCATATTCTTTATTCAGCATGTGCCTGTATAAATTATTATATTGTAACTGAATAGAACACCCCACAGTCAGCAATGTATTTTTATGATAATTGGCTTTCTGTAGTATGAAATCTGAGACTATAAAATGCTCAGTGTTAAATAATAGATATGAGAGTCCAGTATGGCAGCTGAGACCCATAAAAATGGTTAAAATGAACCCGGACTACTTTGAGGATAAAATGGAATAACATCTGATCCTCCTCCTAACCTCTTCAGATGAGCCCAAGCTACAAATATAATCGTTAGAGGCAACAGAAAAGGCTCACTTACAGGCGATATTACAATAAATAAGGGAGTGAGACAAGGTTGCATCCTGGCCCCTCAATGATCTGGAGACCACATTACTTCAGGTTGGTGGCCATTGTCCATCATTAGCCAAAAGGAAAATTTGTGCTTTGTTATATGCGGATGAAGCTGTTCTTCTTTCACGTACTAGACTGTGTTTGAAATACCTCCTTGAGGCACTAGTTAAGTATTGCCAAGAAAATCAATTACAAATCAACTATGATAAAATTAAAATTTGGGGTTTTGAAAAAAAAAGTTAAAAGTACACCTGGAAAATTCAGGATCATATAACAATACAGTACAGAATTTTAGTTATTTGGCCATTTTATTTATTGAAACAGCAGATCTAACCTGGCAACATCATTACAAGGCAATACTTCTGAAAGCAAAATCTATTATGATGGCCTTAATTCAATATTTTTACTCAAAAGGAGAAAGATTTGTTCCTGCAGCAATACAAGTTTTTAATGCCAAAATTGTATCTCAAATTTTATATGGAGCTCCAATTTGGATCACATTTGCTAATCAATCAATCAATCAATCAATCAATCAATAAGCAAGCACAACTGCAGGCGAAATTTCTAAAATCTCTTTTAAGTGTTCCAAGCTGTGTTCCAAATTCTGTTACAGGTAGTCTTCGACTTATGACAATTCATTCAGCGACTGTTCAAAGTTATGAATGTGATGAAAAAAGTAACTTATGACCAGTACCCAAAGTTACAGCCATCGTAGCACCCCTGCAATCAAAATTTGGGCATGTGGCAGCCTGCCTGCACTTACAACTGCAGGGATGCTGCAACTCCCCCCACCTGCCTAACTTCTCCCATCTATGCCCTTTTGGCCCCCTGCTGCCCTGTGCTCCGTTGCCCCAACTGACTTTGCCATCTTCTTGCTCCTGCTGCTGCTGAGGCGTGCCCAGCCTGGTTGCTGGGCTGGGCTGGGCTGGGCTGGCTTCGGCTGCAGAAAAAGAAAAACAAAAAAAATGCTAAAGGCAGCCCCTCAATGGCTGTGTCCTAAAATGCCCCTTTTTGCCATGCTCCTGGGTGGGGTTGCGGCTGGTTTCGGCTGCAGAAAAAGAAAAAAAAAGCCCAAAGCAGTCCCTTTGCAAAGAGCTCCTAGAGCAGGGCTTTTTGGCACGCCACGTTTCAGGAGCTTTTTGCAAAGGGGTGTTTTGGTGCACTGCTGCTCTGGGACTGCTTTTGGCTTGTTTTTTTTCTTTTTTCCTGCAGCCGAAGCCCAGCCTGGCCCAACCCAGCAGCTAGGTCGCCTCATCAGCTGTGGGAGCAAAAAGACAGCAAGGTCAGCTGGGGCAGTGGAGCGCAGGGCGGCAGGGGTCTCAGAGGGTGACTGAGGCTGGGAATGGGTTGGGGTGGCCACAGCTTCCCAGGACATGGCAAGCAGTCCTAGAGCTACACAATTCTGGGGCTACTTGCCACTTGCAAGGCAGGGTGCAGGGGGGCTGAAAGGGCAGAGATGGGGGGAGATAGGCAGGTGGGGGGAGTTGGAGGCTGTCCCTTACCTTACTGAGGCTTGGGGCTGGGCAGGATCAATCCTGGAATGGCTTGGATTGGGGTAGGTCCTCGGCTAATGACCAGTAAAATTCACTTGTCACTAAACGATGCAGTTGCATGATATCTCGCTTTACAACCACATCACTTAGTGACTGAAATTCTGGTCCCAGTTGTGGTCATAAGTCAAGGACTGCCTGTATTCTCATGGAAACTGGGCAATGCCCTTTGGAAACAAAGGCTTGGTTAAGTACCATTAAGTTTTGTTTGCCAATATATGTTTTAAAAACAAGGGTTGCTTCAGGAAATCTTAAATGAATCCTTTGTAGATATGTGATTTAAACAGATGACTCAAAAGATTAGGGAGATTGGCATTGATCCTGATTATTTATTCTCCAGGGATATGTCATCAGCATTTCATTGTATCAAACAAAGACTATGGGATAATTCAGTAGAGGAATTAATAGCTAAAGCCAAAGTTTCATGTTCCCCTGTAACCTTTGGAATTAACTACAGATATAATTCTCAACTCCCTAAATATCTGAATATCTTATATTTAAGTAAATACAGAATAGCTTTTTCAAAAGCCAGATTAAATGTGTTGCCATCAAATATGCTTTATGCTAGATTTTAAAAAATCCCCATCTCTCAAAAGATTCCCTGTAATGGTACTGATTTTGAAACGATGGATCACATTGTATTGTATGGCATAAGAGTCTTCAGCAGGTACTTATCAGACCTATTTTAAAATCCAAACCAGGAAGAGATACTTCTGAGTATGTAAAAATTTTATCTGCAGATGAAAATCCTAAAATTACAGTGGCAACAGCCAGATTTTTAACTATGGTTATAAAAACAAGGTTTTTTAGTAAGAAATCAATGAGTTGGGGTTTTAAGTGTATTATGTAGTATTTTTTAAATATCTTATTTGCTAAACTGTTTTATCTAATGCCAAGTTCAGATTATATTTGTAACTTGGTTTTGGGCCTTTTGGCCATAAATAAAATTGATTGACTGAAGTATAATAATTTAGAAATTTGTGTATAGGTAGTCCTCGCTTAATGACAGTAATTGGGACCGGAATTTCCATCACTAAGTGATGTGGTCATAAAGTGTGACATCACATGACTGCATCTCTTAGTGATGGCAATCCCAGCAGTCCCCAGTTGCCATCGTTAAGCAAGTACCACATGGGTCTTTAAGCAAGGACCTCACATGATCAGGACTTCTGATTTCCCGCTGGCTTCCCCTCTGACTTTGCTTATGGGAAGCCCACAGGGAAGGTCGGAAATTGTGATCACATCATGGGGGGATGCATGTTGGAAATTGGCCAGTTGCCAAGCACCCAGATCGTGATCACATGATCATGGGGGTGCTGCGACAGCCAAAAGTTCAAAGACCAGTCATAACTACCATTCATTCAGTGCCATTGTAAGTTTGAACAGTTGCTGAACAAGTGGTCATTAAACAAGGACTATCTGTATATCTTTTAGGGAGCAATAAAAACACAAAACAATCCAGAAATTCAGAGCCATTGAACTTGGGGTGGGGGTGTAGTATAAATCAACAAGATAAAATTGAAATGACCTCTTATTTAGCCAAGGAAAATTAACGCATATGCTATAAATAAGTAGGCTAATGAATAGTTTGTTCTTGTTTTTAACATATCTAGGAGGATGAATAAGAAAGCTGGAGGCTTATTTCTGATTATTACATTATGTGTTTACTTTTAGAGCCTGAGTTGGATCAATTTCAGTTAATTTACAGAAAATAAATTGTGGCTAGGTCTACTTTTAAAAATTAAAGAGTTATAACAGGAAAAAGATCAGTTAAAATCAAACTGAAGGGCAATGCAATGTATTCCCATATTAAACATATTATTTCAAAAATCATATTTATCCATGGTCTATAACAGTGAATGCACCCAACTGCCTTTTGCCTCAACCATTCCTCTGGAAAGCCATGTTTTATTCACAGGAAGTTGAATGTGCTATTAATGCCTGAACCCTAAACATCACAATATAGGTAGTCCTAGTTTAACAATCCTAATTGGGACCGGCAACTCCACTGCTTAGTAAAGCAGTCGCTAACTGGGAAAACATGTGACCACGACTGTGCTTTCCAATTTAAAACTGACAAGATTACTCAGTTTCATACCTTTGGCTTTTGTTTGCCTCCTAATCACTCCTGGAATGCTCAAGTGGCTGCTTACTGTCTTGTACACATGGAAAGCAATGCGATTGCACCAGCAGCCTGGCCTGGGGAGCCACCAGCATGCTACGCAAACAGTTTACTCTCTTGAAACCCCTAACTCTCTGCTCTGCATGGGTGGGGGGAGGGTCAGGCAAAGGAGAGATTGCCTACAGAAATACTTTCTCCTGCCCCCACCTTGCAGAGCAGAGAGATTGGAGAGGAAGGGATTTCAAGAGAGTAATCTGTTTGCATAGTGATTCTGTGGCTCCCAGCAACCGGGCTGCTGGTGCAATCGCACTGCTTTCTATGTGTAGAACAGCAAACAACTTACTGTCTTGCAATTCCTTCCTCTCCAATCTCTCTGCTCTGCAGGGGGGGGGGGGGGAGAAAAAAAACCACACAGGTCAGGCTTAGGACATGTACTGACTATAATGGTGATCACATGACTGAGGGATGCTGCGAAGGTCGTAAATGGTGGTAAATTGGCAGTAAAGTTATTTTTTCAGCACCGTGGTAACTTCAAACTATAGCTGAATGAGTGGTGAGTAAGTGAGGGCCACCTGCGAAAGAGGAGAGATTGGAGGATTTAAAAATTTTAAAAGCACCCTTTTAGAAAGAAGGTGGGGTCAGTTTGCAGTTTTTCAGATTGAATACAACTCCAAAGAGCTGCCACATAACTGCAAATTCCTGAAAGCTTCCTATCTTCTCTGCAGTGTCAGGTCTTGTGGAGTTTTAGTTATTGAAGGAACTAGATCAGATCAGAAGTCTCTCTAGTAAAACATTTTGTTCCTAGACCAGCCACATGCCAGTAAGTAGGATAGGAGTGTCTGCATGTCCTCCTGCTGGAGCTGTACTCCTATTTCTGATGCTGGGTAGGATATATTGCAATATGACACTTACAGACATTCACCAGGAACTGATTTAATTCCCCTTAACCACCATATGATTATCATTATATCTCCTGATGAGCAAATTCTATAGGTTGACTCTGCGCCATGTGTGAGCAAAGCTTCCTTATGTTTCCCTGAAACTACCAACATTATTATTCATTGGAATTTAGTTGAATGACAGATATTTTTATATACCCCTTAAATTTATAAATACCATGGCTCCATCTCCCTAATATTTAGTTCTTAAAAAACTAAATAATATAAAGTTTAGGGCTGCTCCATCCTTTTGATTATTTTGGCCATCTTTTTCTGCACGCTTTCCAGTTTTATAAGCTTGGGGTTTTTTTAGTGTTTTTTTAATGTCCAGCTGAAACAAAGCTTAGGAAGGATCCAGTGTAAAAGAAAATATTTTTACTTTCTTCACTGGTCTAAAAGCTCCTTCTCTTATTTTATTCTGTCAACAGTCTGCATAAAACTACTGTATATGTTAAGAAATGGGGAAGGAGTGATTCAAGTAAAACTGTCTAGCGCCATCTATTGGTAAAACGGTGGCATTACTTTTCAAGCAGACGTTCAGCCCACAGATGGTTAGCAATGCTTACACTACATGATGATGTATTCTGAAGCCAGCTATCCACAACCAGGAGCAAGTAGCTGCTAGCAAGGGTTGGAACATGGAAGAGAGAAGTTATGTCTAGAAATCTTCTGTTCCTCTCCCTTTAAATCATGGAAGAAAATAGTTCATTCCAGTGAAAGTTGACTTCCTAATAATCACATGGGCACATCCCTGTCGTTTTCTTGGCAGTCACATAGAAGTAGTTTTCCATGTGACATGGTCTTCCAGGATGTCTTTCAACTTTCCAATTTAATCTATAGCTCTGAATGCCCTAGTGGTCTCCCATCCAACTATTAAATAGGCCTACCACTGCTTAGCTTCCCAGATTCAGGCAAGGCTGATCACATGCTGCCACTAAGACTGAAATTGGAGTTATTCTCAAAGTAAAACAATGTCTTGCATGTTTTCTACTTTTAAACAGTTCAGGAAACCAATCTTTGGCTAAACTATCCAAAGCCCTTGAGCTCTGATACTTTTACAGTACAATTTTAGGTAAAATTTGATTGTAACATTTTATTATTGCATGTCTATTCAAAGAGTATACAAATTTATAGTGTGTGTGTATGTGTGTGTATGTATATATATATATATATATATATATATATATTTTCCATATCCCCTCCTTCACTTCTTCCCTCCTTTCCTTATGATTAGGCTACTGGATTTTAAGACCTCAGTATGTAAAAGAGAAGAAAAAAAAAATGATGTAACATGGAAACAATTTATTTTAGAGCAAGTAAAAACACATAAAGAAAGTTCGGGATGCAGGAACTTCCATATTTTTTTCACACTACAGATGCCATGCCTGAAGGTACCATAGAATTGCCTTAGGATTACAATCCTCAGGGCTTGCCCTATCATTAGGCACAGGCCACCTCATGGAGCAGTTTTTGCAGGGTTGACAGGAAGGATGACCTCTTGAGTAACCAGGTTATGTGTGCATCCCCACAGCCAACTCTGCAACTTTTGGTTAACTTCTAAGCTAACCTTTCCCTGTTCTCAGGTGTGGCTGGGAAAGTTAGCACCAAAGTAGGATGTAATCTGCAGTCTGGTCAGCTTCTTAGATTGCAAAACATCTGTGGATGCCCTTGTTGATGATAGTCTGTCTTTGGAGGGCTATTTGTCCCAGGCAGGATGAAAGATAAATATCCATTTCTAGGTAGCCTAGAAATCTATTTAAATAAACAAATAGACATCTGTAAGGAAGATGCAGTCCTGTTAGAATAGATAGGGAAATCTGCCTGCATTCATTTTATTTAGGCTTAAAAAGGGAACCTTTTTCTCAGAGTGTGAGTAATATTCACAGAGTTCTTTTGGTTAGCATTTTGAATGACTATTTTTGATACATTTTTAATAGGGCTGCCAACTCTCAATTGAACATAGGGCTTGCATACAGAAGAAAATGGTCCAGTCTTAGGTCTCTCCAGTTCCAAAGAAATGGAAAAGATCCTCTGCTTGAGATTGTAGAGAATTTCTACTAACTGGAGAGGTTAATACCAGGTTAGGTGAAGAATTATTCTAACCTGGTTTAAGACACCTTCCTGAGTTGCTTTTTAACTTATTAATAAAGCATCCATGTTAATCTTTGTGCATTTCACCAATATTTCTATGCAAATACTTGAAGTATAAATGCTTCTAAATGGTTGTAGCCAGTAGTTTTATTTTATTTGCAGCACAACATTTGGCAGCATAACTCCTCTGCTTCTCGCCCAGAAACTGTTCTGGAGGGTTGGGGACCATCTGAGAAACATTTGCAATTCATGCAAGATAGTGAAGGAGGCATTAAAAGAAAATTCAGTGACATGAGCAAATGTTCCATTCGGTATTATTAAATATAGCATAGAATAAACTCAGAAAAAAATTGCGAACTCTTACCTTGTAGTCCTGGAGGATAGAATGTGCTTTCCCATCTATTAAAATTGCTCTGTGCCATTTAATCAACAGAAGCTTTATTCTACTGAATTGATGGACTATTTAATTTTGTTAAATTTTGTGGTCCTTTTGTTTCATGCTGTAGGTGGACCAAAAAGTAAGACATGCCCTGATAAGAAACAGGCCCTCCCTTCTAAGCAGCTACACATTCTCAGCTCTTCCTTGTTGCCAGTAAGTGAACAATGGCCCTTGTGCGTGCCTCAAAGGACTGCCAAAACCAATATTTGGTACTACTGTGTGTGCTCCCACTCCTGGCTCAGCGACAGCTCTTGAAGACAAAACAGCTTCTGGAGCAGGGTGGTGCTTTATATGGAGGCTATTATGCATCTTAACCCGCATACAAAGTCAGTTTTTAAAAATGCTAGTGACAGTTATTCAAGGAAGGGGGTGGAGGAATGAAAAATAAAAACCGGTGGGAAGTTATAAATAAATGTTTGTTTTAACTAAGGAAAATCAAATTGGAAAGGGCAGCCAGAATGCTTTCCTTTACTTAAAGAATTCTACTCTTGTTGCTCAAGCACACAAATACAGCAAATGCATTCAATCTGTGATAATAACTGAATAAGTAATATTTAAATAAATCATTCATGCCCCATGCAAATGTTAACACGCATCTAAAAGTCTGCTGGTAAGGCATACCTTAAACTATTTTTGTTGCCACAGATTGGAATAAACACCTGCAAAGCTTTTTTTAATTCAGTAACTACATATCTATGTTCTGTTTATATCATATATTTACTAGTAGATTACTGCATTGTTCAAAAGTAATACATGTCTTTCTGAATGACATGTTTGCATTAGAAAGCAAGCCTTGCTTAAGTCATTCATCTTTCATCTGAATGCTCATTTCCAGTGGAAAAAGGAGGATTGTGCTACAAATATGCCGTATATGTAAGGCATCTTCCTGTTTAAAACAGTCACCATCTGTGTTATTTGGAGATGTTTCCTCCACATTCATTCCAGCCACCTGAGTCCATATAATGCACACTGCATGCAAAGCTAAGCAAAGGAAAAATACATTAGAGGGATATCATGATACATGAGTGTATATTGTCACTCCAATAGATAAAAAAAAAGTTTATCATATTTTTTTTCATCTTACCCTCATTGCCACCTTTTTAAAATAAAAAGTGTTGAAGAACTCTAGCGAAGCTCCTTTTTAAAAGCCAAGTGACAAAAATGTTATCAAGTCTTAGGAGTTGGAAGGAAGACAGTTTCATCCTAAGGCACTCTTGAAGTTTATTTTTGGCTTAACTGCAGGCAGTTTTGTGGGAGTTTGCCATTTCAGTGTTTGATTTTGTACATATATTGCCACGAGCTGTTTTGTAGGCCTATATGAGCCTCTCTCTCTCTCTCTGACCCAGCCAAAGAGAGATGAGCACAAGAACTAAGGGAAAATATTTTGCTGCCTGGAGCGAAGAACAAGATTCCACAGCTGAATCCTGCTTTAGCTTGGCAGTTGGCTGGAAATTCAGGGAAGGCTTTGTGGCAAAGCTCTCTCCTTTAACATCCTCCGTGCTTTCCTATCTCATTGTGTGATGCCTAAGGAAACTGCCTGATGCTGCCAATTGGGAGGCCCAGGAGTATAGAATGATTTCTGGATGCCAATTTCCTTGCATTTTGGCATGGCATCTGTAAATGGGACATAGATGTTCATCTGAATAGATCTGGTATACAATGTAAAATAGATCCCTCAGATGTGCTATCAATCTGAATCTATTACATGTCTTGTAAATCCTTATCTGAAATGAAAGGAGAGTGGCATTAAGAAGCACTATAAGAAAAAAAATGAGTGTGATCCAGTCAGAGTTGAATACTTTTAAGTGTATTGGTTTTACTGGGAGAATTTTAAATATCTGTTTAACAATTAATAATTAATATGTTTCGTTAGAGCATATGCCCAGGCTCAAATAACAAAATAAGATGGTAAAAAACAGAAGTCCTATTTACAGTGGGCAACTTGCTAGTTTTTATGTTATGAATAATTTCTCCAAGTATTTCAAGAAACTGAAGAAAATCACATGGGTGCATCTGCACTTTCAAACAAATGAATGTAGGGACACATTTCCCAGATGCAAACAGTCTGAAACATCTTCTGTCTATTCATGCAGATGTTTAACCTGGGCATTTATTTTGAACATGTTTTCCCAGAGGTAATACAGAGGCTTAGATTTATGTGCCTCCTTTGCAGACAAATGTGATGGCACACAGCCAAGCACGGTGTACCTGGCCAATTTTTTTTCATCATAAAAAAGAGGTTCCTGTAATTTTGCTTCAGTTGGCTTGAGGCCCCAGGTCTACCATTGTATTTGGACAAATCACAGTATTTCAGTACAAAGAAACAGAAAGCAGCTGAAGTCCTGCCAACTCTTTCAACAACCCTCTTCTAGAGGCATGCAGGCAGAAGCCAACTAAGGAGTCCCCCTCTCTCCCAGGTTTCCTGCTATTGTTATTATGGCAAGAGTGGAATGCCAGCTAAATGGATTTGACCCTTTTGCTAAATAACTAACACATATTTCCCTGATTACTATATTCTCGTGTTACATGATGTGTGAAGGAGAGAGGATTGCTGCCTCAGGATATTCTAAACAACATTTGCAACTGTTGGACTTGTCCCGAAGATGTTAGCAATAATAATTGTGTTGATTATCACCACCACCACCACCACGGTCCCCCACCCACCCCAAAATTGCATCAACTCAGTCATCTGGCAAGGAGGAAAAGTTGCAGTTGGAATAGATGAATTCATTGTGTCAATCACTGTAGAGGCCTGAACTGCACATAATGGGAAACAGAGCAAGTTTCAAAGAAAGGAACATTTCAGGCACAGATGCCAGCCACAATCCTGACAAAGGACAGCACGTTTCCACTGATTTCAACAGAGTATACCTAGGCATTTACTTAATTACCATCTGATAAAAATCAGTGAGATAATTTAATGCCCAGCTTTAATAGCATCATGCCACTTGTAGTAATCAAAAATCTTCCTGGACAGCTCAAGAAATCTGCAAAAAAAAAAAAAAAGGTGTATCTAAAGAGAAGGCCAGCTCCTATTGGTAACTGAATCAGGTTATTCCTAATCCTGGTTGTTTCCAGACATGTAGGGAATGCAACTACTAAAATTCCCAGCCAGTATGGCCAAGTGGGAATTGTGGGAGTTAGGGATACCTACTCAACACTAAGAGAGTGAGTGAGTGAGTGAGTGAGTGAATGAGTGCCATAAAGTTGTTTTCAACTCTTAGTGACCACATAGATTTTCTCCATGACAATTTGTCTCTAATCTGGTCCTTCAGTTTTTCCAATGTGCACCCATCAGCAGTGTAACTGAGTCCATCTACTTTGCTGCTCATCATCCTCTTCTTCTGGCATCTCTTTTTCCATGTAGGGCTCTAATCTGCATTGAATGTTCCTAAGCATTATTTTGCTAGCATGTGAAAGTAAGAATATAACTAAGAAATGCCATCTACAATTATGGGAACTAAAAATGTTTAGTTTTTAGTTATTATTACCTACAAACAAAAGGGAAGCTTCCAGCCTCAGAAGAAAAGGTTGGATCTCCATCACAAAGCAGTAAAAAGATCCTACAGAGGTGGGAGACTGAACCTTGACAAGCATGGGAAACTTGCTGGAACAACATTATCAACATACCATCGATCGTTTCTTTTGTAATGTAACTTACTCATTGACTTGGTGTGAACATTTTAGCAGCATCAGAGCGGGGAGAAAGGTACTACTCTTCATTTGTTTTTAGCGATATCAACCAATAACACTGTCTTTCCTAACTCTGGTGCCCTCCAGATGCATTGATACCACAGTTCCTAAGCCAAAAGAACACAGCCTCAGCAGTACAAAATGTATCACCACTCATGGGCTAATTTCAGAAGTGCATGCAAACTATGAACTTCAGAGGGAAGCTAACCCTATTGAAGCAGATTAAATTCTCATTCCTTGGTCTGGTTTGCAACTGATCATGAATCTGTCTCATCTGGAAAAAGTTTTATTCTGTTTACCCACACCCAATCAGTTATTGACATCAAGCACCAATTTATGCCTTGAACCTGAGCTTGTTTCAGTTTATGTAGAAAGCACTAATAGAATTGAATGTCATCTTCGTGCTAATGGCACCAACTTAAAATATTCTAGGTGACTTCTCTAGTATTTCAATGTTTTATTAAACAGCAAGGAGGACATAATGGAACACCAAGAGACAATATAGATCAATGGTAACAATTCTGAACTGGAATTCTCCACCTCATCCCCACCCCAGGCATCTACCTTCTGTAATTATCTCTCTAAGAAGATCTGAAATCACTATAAAACTACCTCCAAATCCAATCAGAGGGGCAGACCAGAATGTTACCATAACTGACGGTATCAAAAGCTATTAAGAGTTTCAACAGTGTGAAAATGGTAGAACTTGCTGAAATGGCTAAACTGACCTGCCTGATTAGGGAAGGAACAATAATTACTTTTATAAAAGACTGGGAATCCTTTATGGACTTTTTGGACAAAAATTAATTGGTGACTTTGGGATTTACTAATTGAAGAGGGTTGTTTATGGGAAGAAGGGAACCATGTTATGTAATTTGGGAGGGTGGAAATGGTAATAATCATGTTTGTAAAGAAGATTGGAAGTCACTTCTTTGGATATTTTTCTTTTTCTTTCTCTTTTTTCCCTCTCTTTGACTTTTACTGTTCTTTACTTTTTCTTTTATCTTTTCGTATCTTTTTCTTTTTTCTAATTTTCTCTACATTTTTGTAGTTTTTAATCCTGTATAAAATTCTTTATCAATAAAAGAGAATATATAAGAGAACGTATATAAGAGAGATTCAGCAGAACGGCTACATGATCAAAGTAATCTGTCCCACAACTGTGAAATGAATATATATAATATGCTTTGACCACAAACACCAGATTTTCCTGAGAAGAAGATGAATCTCCCCCCAAAAATATTTACTTTGAATTGGGAGAATTCAAAATGAATATTTTTGAAGTAATCTGCATCCAGTTTTGTTCCACCTCCCCTTCCCTCCCCTGGGATGTTACCACATGCTGTGGCATTTTGTCCAATATGGATTACTAAAGACAATACAGTATGCTTATATGCATGGAGAATCCAAAAATTATAGAAGTTACCACCCACCATTTAAACACAATGGACTCTCTCTTGGTTGTAAACTGGTATTCACCATTACCTTTACCCATTCAGCCAGAAAGAGACATAGTAAAGGACACACATGGCAGGTCTTCTTATCTGAAATACCTCTCCATCTCCTTGGACTTACATCTGGACATGGAAGCAGAACTAGACAATCAGAAGCCAACATTACATTAAGCAAATCCATAAAAGCTATAGTACCCAGTTAGGAGGCAGCATCTGAGCAACCTTGGCTGTTTGGAGGAAGATAAGCAGAGCTGGGTCTGATTAATACTCAGATGGGAGACTACCAGGAAATTCCTAAGCTGTTGATGAGACACGGAAGTTGGCAAAACATCCCCCCCCAAAAAAGTGGCAAATAATTTCCATATTGTTGCCAAGAAAATTACATGGATGTGTTACTGTAATCACCAGAAGTCAAGCTGGATTCAAAAGAGTCTGTATCCTTTACATTATGGTACCCTTTCAATGTATAGAATTTGAAATCCTAGGACTGGCTGCAACAGAAATGCTGGCTGACAATCCTGGGACTTTAAAACTATACATCATAAGAATGCGAAGGTTGGGGAAGACTTATGACATCTAAATGATTCAGTAACATGATCAGATTATCATGCCACCTTGATCTTGCTGATAAAAGCAGGGAAATAACTACTACAAACAAAAAAGCAGTATGACCTGAAATACAAAATAATATTCTGGCTAAATATAATATAAAACATATAATGGATATTAAATGGATTAAATAATCTATGTGGACACAATTGGGGAAGTAGGCTTTGTTGTGAGTTAGCAAAATTTAGAGGTTTGAATCCATCATTCTGGTCTTACTGTAAAGTTCATTAAGTCACACAAAACCCATTAGGCAAAGATTCATTCCCTATATTAGGGAGATTTCACTGCCAATTTAATTTGGCAGTATTTATAGCCGACCTTCTGTGACAGTACCATCTGGACAGCTGAATGAAGTTTTATCTTTCTTGCAATATAATCTGACATTCTGGTAAGGGTGTGTCCTGGCATTGGAAAATACAGAATTTGATGGAAAAGAGGCATCTTAGAGACTGACAAACTGGATTGTTTCTGGCAAAAATTCATTGTGTTGTGCTTCCAAACCTTTGAATGCAGGGCTGAATTTTATCTCTAATTGAACTCATCCTGTACCAAAGAAATAATAAAAGATAATCTGAAGGTCTTGACCTTTGTTATCCTTTCCAGCCAGACAAAAAAACATTTCTGTGGAGACAGGAGAATTTTTTAAGTGCCAAAGTTTGCTCTTAATAGTTCCAGTAGAGCCAAAATGAAAAGAGAATTGATCAATCTCCTTTATTCTAAAATGTTGTAATTTTGTTGGAAATAGAGGAACCGTTCATTTGACTGAACATATATGTTTCATTCCACGTGACGAGTGGCTGCTGACCCTTTACATTTTATTTAGCCTGGGATAGCAAAACATTTATTCATCTTTCTTCAATTAAATTTTCTGCTTCAGAACCCTAGGCCGAGGGTCAAAAGCATTATCTCTTTATAATTTTAGCTATTTTGATTCTTAAACCAATTGTCTGAAAGAGATGGTGGTACAATACGTACGAGGTCATGGCATGATATTTCACATTCTATTCAGGACAAAAACATAGTTTAACTTCTGGGAAATTGTCTTCTAAATTAGGACACATTTGCTTTCTTTTATATAAATACCCTTTGATGAATAGTGCCATTTTTCCTGCAATGCACCCCTTCCGACTGAGAAAATGTAACAGATAAATGCTCAGATTTAAAGAGAAGTTTGCTGAAGTTTCCATTTGAATTTCTGCTTTTGGTACTAACATTTAATTGGTTCCTGTTTTTATCATTCCCTGTAGTTGCTATGCCAAAAAAGGATTGACAACTCCATTATGAAATTTATCCCTGGAATTGGGAAATCTTCATGACAAGCATTAGGGGAAAAGTGAAGGTAACAAGACCCCACCAAGAGCCAGCTGGTAGACCTTGTCCTAACGTTTGTTTGCATGTCTGACTGGTTTTCACTGAAGAAGAGTGCAAATGAACTCTGAGTTTTTGGTAGAGTATAACTTAAATTACAATGCTCAGACCTTATCCAGAAGAAATAAGAATGAGGCAAGAATGCCTTAAAAAAATGACTTAAGATTTTGAAATACTTCCGGCAGAAAATCCAAGCAGCATTCACCATAACAGTAAAAATATAATAAGTACCATGACAATGACTAAATTATGGTGAATTTAACATTTCTGTTATAGAATAGCATACACTATAAATATACCACAAAATGAAACATATATTAGTCGGCTGCTTTTGCCTTGCTTAAAGCTGGGGACAGGTTTCACAGAAGGAATTACCATGACTAGCATTCCTTCTTCACTTCTTGGCCCTGCAGAGAGCACACTAAGCCTGGCGTGTCTTCTAACGCATCGCGGTGGTGCCATCATGCCTAGTTGAACACACTTAAAACAGGGCAGTTTTTTTGTGTGTGTGCTCATGGCCACCAACTTGATTTTTCTGATCCCTGTGGATACCTCTGTCAAAAACAATGGTATGTTTGTTGGATATTTTCCAGGGAAAAATAACTATGGGGAACCCCATTTCATACTCCAATGTGATCACTCATTTGCTGAAAAACAGAACAATTTGCAACTGTTTCTGTCAGTGGATTAGTGTGACACAGCATCCAAGAGGTCACTGGGTTCCTTCTGCCATGGGAACAGCTGCTGCAGCGTTTCCTCCCCCCCCCCCCCCCGCATCCATCCATACCAGGGCTTTTCTTTCAAACCAGTTAAAGAATGGGCACCTCTGACCCCCAGTGGCTGAAACTTGCCTCAGGTCTAGCAGTTTGGCAGATAACATGGCAGGGATTTTATTTACTTAAGCATCTGTTCTTGCTTGTCGACCAATTTATGAGCCCAGAGCAGATCCCTAGCTAGGGCAGAGATGATCACATTTCTATCTGGAGCCCACTATAAAAAGCTGCAAATCACCAGGGTTGGCTATTCTCAGCCAGAACACATCACAATCATCACTGTTTTCTGGAAGGAAGATTTATTTTATCAGAAGAGGACAACAAATTTCTCTTCCTCCTCCTCCTTCTTCATAATATCCACCATTAAACTCTAACTCCTTCAACATATCTGTAGACCATTTTCTTCCACCTCTTCTCTCAGGAAAGTGGGATAACGCAAACAAGGAGGCTTCACCCGGATCAAACCCACAGCTTGAGAACTGCTGAGCAATGCTGCGTGGGGCAGACCTTCTGTCTTTTTTTCTTTTGCCTGATTCCCTCTTGTGAGGTGCATGCTAGATCCATGGAAGCTTTCCTGTAGATCAGCAATCTCTGATTCCAAATTCCAAAGCCCCCCTTTGGGAACCTATATTTTTCTTGGAAATTATTATTACTATTATTATTAGGAGACATACAACTGTCTCTTTATTATAAATTTAAAAAAAAAAAAAAGGAGGAAAATGTGTAGGAGACAGTGGCAGTTCCAGGGAATCCCCACACTGCGAGGAATTTTCCTAGGCCTCTTTGTTGCTGCTCCTATTATCTGCCACTCCAGCTGCAGGAAAGGAGTCACAAAGGGGGGTCCTTTATATTGATGTACAGTTTGTATAAAGCAGCTTTAAAAAAGAATGTTCCAACCCAGTTACTGAACTGCATATGCGCAATGGCATTGTGGATAATTTCTTACTTTCACCCCATTCACTCCCAAAGGGAACACATTTTTAAAGAATATTTTTAAACTGTTGCGTTGTATCCTTTTTCCATGGAGCTCAGGCTGGCATGCAGCCTCTCTCTCTCTCTCTCCCTTATAGCCTCCTTTCCAAAAAAAAAACTTTAAAGAATCACAAAACAACTTACAATTTAATTAAGCTTTCATAAAAAATACAGTCTGAAAGTAATTGAAATACCTTTTCTGTGAAAGCACTCCAGAAAAGTACTGTGGCATAAACATCAGTATTACATGCATGTCTATCCTTACTGAATCATGGTCAAAATATTTATTATGGTTGGTGATAGTAATATTTGGCATTAAGCTTTATATTTTAATCAATACGTAGGTTATATTCATGATTAAATACCATCACATCATGGTTTTGAAAGGGGTTCTAGAAAGTAATGCCAAATGTCTTCCTATCCCATGTGTATGTCAACTTGTGTATAAGCAGCTAGGAACCTGCCTATAAAACCTTTTAACAAATGTACACAATAGGCTTATGCACTGTTTTGTTCTTCAGAAACAGCTATTTTTAATCAAGTATCCTCAATAGTCACAACAAAGAAGAAATTATAAAATTAGCTCCAAAAGCACACTTTTGTCCATAGGTACGGGCCATAGATATGACCATTGGTAATGTTCAGATAGTATGAGGAGTTTATTTTAGACACAGAAAAACAAGGAAATATGCCAAAGTTATTTGTATTTATGGGGGAAAAAATAGCTTGTTTAGCAGCCTACCCCAATCCATCATGTAGCCTGGCAGTCTAATTCTATATATCCTAATCTAGCAGCACAATCTTATGAATATCTGTTAAGAAATAATCTTCACTGAATTCCGAGATTAATGACTTCAGGATGGTAGCTCAAGTCAGCAAATATGCAGAAAAGAGAATTTGCATTCATGAGGTATGGGAGGGAAGATGACACTGAGGAAAAATTCTGAGGCTGAAGATTTAAGGGTTAGAGTTAGGGTTACTTTAAAAAACGGGGAGGGTAGTGATAAAATTGGCAGATCAGAGGGTAACTATTAAAAAACAGAGCAAGGCTCTGTTCCAGAGAAGCAAGAACATAACAAGTAGCAATATTCATTATTATGGTTATTGCTGCTAACATGATCATGGCCATTATGCTATTTCTTATTATTAGTATTTATATTTTATGTTATATGATCTACTTTAACTCATGATCTATTTTAATTAAAGCAAGGCTGGCTGGGGAATTCTGGGAGTTGAAGTCCACCCGTCTTAAAGTTGCCAAGGCTGAGGAACTCTGCTTTCACTGATTTGAACATAGTCCACCATAGTATAAATATATATTGAATTTGGCACACTCCAACTCTGGTAGTTAACCACCAGGGATGTACTCTTAGCTGCTCCCAACTGAAAGGGAGACCAACTGTGATTTCTTGTTCATTTCAGTCAAAAGGCTGTGTCGGTCCCATTCAGACCAATTTCAAGAGAAGATGTTTGCACCCTTCCTCTTGATGCAGACAGCACAGATGCCTTTCTTACACCTGTTACTTTCTGCACGTGTGTGAAATTCTTCTGGATCATCAAACATTCCAAAACAGGAACAGGAACATAGTCCTCGTTCCTTTGGCTCAAGCAGGGCCACATGTTTGTGAATGTATATGTGAATGTGTATGTACATGCAAATATAATTAAAACATCCAAAACACCAGCACTGTTTTTTCTTGCCAGGCACCACATGGGACTTTCCTGAGTTAAGGCATTTTGTTCAATAGCAGCCTGAATCTGAGATGGGGGAACAGAAGGTCATTTACCACAACAGGATACTAAGAGGACAAGAACTTAAATGGTGCCGGCTGGCCAAGAGACGCCATACAAATGAAGAATGCCGCCCCATCCCCCAGGGAAATTATTCATAAGCCTGGACTATACGATAAACCAAAGGCTTGATTTAAGCAACTGCAATAACAATGGATCACATTCCAGAAGTGCCAAAAACAAATCCTCCAGAGAAAGGAAGACACCCCCCTCCCCTCGCTCTTTCTTAATGCTTTGTTGGATATCCATAAGACCAAACAGATAGTTGGCAGGTTACATCTTTTTGACATACAGCAACTCCTAAGTGGTATGTGGAAAATATTTACTGCGAATTGTTATTCTTTGCCAGTTTAATCAAGAGAATCAAAAAGACACACACACACACCACACACACACACTCCACACGTTAGACTATTTGGATACAGATTGTAGCCTCTCCTTTGTCACAGCTACTGTACACAAACTAATGAAACTCACACCATGCATCAAGCCTATGTACTGTGTGTGCATCTTGTTGGGGTTGTGAAATGTTAGTACAAAAACCATGAGGAGGAGAGAGGATTCATTCCTACCTCATGGAGAGCCATGAGGAGAAGAGAAGGAAAATGAGGGAAACAGGGAAAAAAAGGCGGGATCCAGCCCCTCCCACACAAAGAAGCAAAGCTAGGCCGCAGCGAAGCCGCCCCTCCCTTTGTGCTCGTGTGAGACAGGCTTGGTTGAAACCCATATTTTCCAACACCCCTTCTTTTCACCCTTGCATGTCTCCGTGTCCTACGATATTTAATTTTTCTCTTAGTTCCTGATAACTGGTTCTCGACAATGGCTTCATGAAGATGTCCGCTGTCATGTTTCCTGTGGGACAGTAGTCTAGTTTGATTAACCCTTGTTGTTGTAACTCTCTCACCACATGATACTTTACATCAATGTGCTTAGTTCTCCCACGTACTTTCTCTGACTGTGAAATCTGATGCAACTCGGATTGTCTTCAAAGATTTGTATAGGGGTTGGTTCGTCTATACTCATGTCTCCAAGCAGTAATCTAAGTCACATGGTCTCATTACATGCGTCTGTTGCTGCCACATACTCTGCTTCTGCAGAGGACTGTGCTATTGTGCTTTGCTTGTGACTTCCCCAACTCACTGTTCCACCCCCATAGAAAAATATGTAGCCACTAGTGGACTTACGGTCAGCAATGTTTTCTGCCCAGTTTGCATCTGTGAATCCCACTAGTCTAGGATTCTCAGTGGCTGGCAGTTTTAGTTTTAGGTGCATGGTCCCCTTTAGGTAGCTTCCCACCCTCTTGACACCAGTCCAGTCTCTCTGTGTGGGCGTGCTTGTCTTTCTGCACAGAATGCCCACTGCAGCTGCAATGTCTGGTCTAGTGGTGGTGGCTAGATACAACAATTTTCCTATGGCACTTCTATATTCATTGTTCTCTGGTAGGAGATCGCTGGGTTCTTGTTGCTTGTGGAAAGCTGTCTCCATTGGTGTAGGCGCAGGATTGGCATTTTGCAATCCTAAGCTTTCCAACAGTTCTGGAATCTTTTGGTTCTGACTTAGAAGAAATCTCCCATCTTCTTCTCTCTCGATCTGTATTCCTAAGTAGTAGCTGGCATTGCCCAGATGCTTCGCTTCTATTTCTCTATTTAGCTGAGAAACAGTATCTTTAAAGTCCCTCTTGCTGTTGTGGCAAATCATTAAGTAATCCACATAACAAAGTATATACACATCCCTCCCATTTCTGTCTCTTGTGTATAGGCAGGGATCAGCTTTTCCTTGAACGAAACCCTGATCAAGAAGTATTTGGGTTAACTTCTTGTTTCACGCTCTGGCTGCCTGCTTCAGGCCATAAATCCCCTTCTGAAGCTTGCAAACGAGATGCTTGGTATTGGGATTAGTGAAGCCTGGAGGCTGTGTCATGTAAAGTTCTTCTTCTATCTCCCCATGTAAAAATGCAGCTTTAACATCTAAGTGTTCAACGTCTGTGTTCCTGGATGCTCCTAGACTTAGAAGGGTTCTAATTGTGGTGTGTTTCACAACAGGAGCAAAACATTCATCATTGTCCTGTCCATATTTCTGTGAGTAGCCTTTTGCTACCAATCTGGCCTTGTACGTTTGTACTTCACCATTCTCGTCTTGTTTTGCCTTGAACACCCACTTACAACCTATGGCCTTCTTGCCTTTTGGTAGTTTAGTTAAAGTCCATGTTTTGTTTTTGTAGAGAGCATCTAGCTCCTCCTGTGCTGCTCTTTACCACTTAGTTGCCTCATCTGCTGGCACTTGCAGCACCTCACTCCACGATGCGGGTTCGCTTGGTAGCGACGACCTTGCGAGGTAGGTAGGTCTGTCAGCTGGAACTCCTTTGTTGGGTCGTGATGGGCGTCTCAGAGCAGGCTCAGGAGCAACAACTGGTGGTTCACCCTCTTCTGCATCCTCGGCCTCATCATCTGTCTCTGGTGGAGTCTCTTCTTGGACTTCCATCTCCCTCTGGGTTGGTGTGGTTGTGTCTTCTGGTGTCAGGCTGAAGATCTCAGGCTGGTAACTGCTGCTGCTGGTTTCTCCACAGTCATTATCCACCTGAGTGCAGCAGCCTCTCTCCCTCTCATCAAACTATACCATTCTGCATACGCTTACTCTTCCCGTCTTTGGCTTCAGGATTCTGTATCCCTTGCTTCCTGGAGCGTAGCCAATCATGCCCCTTCTTCAGCTCTAGGGTCTAGTTTGGATTTCCTTTCTTTTGGTACGTGGGCATAGGCCTTAGATCCAAACACTCTTAAATGTCTGACACTTGGTTTTCGCCCATGCCAAACCTGAAAAGGCGTTGCCTTATTGGGTCTGGTTGGTAATCTATTTTGTTAGTATGTAGCTGTGATAACAGCATCTGCCCAGTATTTGTCAGGTAGATCTGCCTCTAACAGCATACACCTTACTATGTCCATCAATGATCTGTTCTTTCGTTCTGCGACTCCATTACTCTCTGGCATGTAAGGAGAGGTTAATCTGTGCTCTATGCCTAGTTGTGTTAGCTATGTCTGCAAAGAGTTAGAAATGAACTCACCACCTCTGTTGCTTTTAAGGGCTTGAGGGGTCCGGTTGAATTTATTCCCCAGCATAGCAATGTATATCTTTAGCATATCCCCAGTTTGGGACTTTTCCTTCATCAGGTAGGTTACACAATACCTGGAAAAATCATCGATAAAAGATATTATGTATTTGTTTCCACCTGTTGACATTTGAAGAGGTCCACATAAATCAGTGTGGATAAGTTCAAGTGGTTTAGTTGCACGTCTTTCCCTTTGTTTGGGTATGGCAGGCCTTGTTGCCTTTCCTCTGATGCACACTATACACTTTGACTGGTATTTTTCATGATTGCTTAGTTCAAGGTCTCTTACCATATTTTCTTTCTTCATTCTAAAAATTGCATCAAAGTCCCTGTGTGCAAACCGCTTGTGCCATATGGTGGCACTGATGTCCTTCTTTCTCTGCTGCTGTTGGCAGGTGAGGCTGACATCTGGTGGTGGCTATTCACAGTTCACCTGGTACACTCCATTTTTCTCAAAGCCTACCACTGGTTACTTCACATGTTCTAGAAATCTGCCTACCACTGGTTACTTCACACGTTCTATTGGCTTAAACATTACATTGAAACCTTTTCTGTTTAATGATCGCACACTCAGCAAATCAGTTGTCAGTTGTGGTACATAATATGCAGCTGTCACGATGAGGTCTTTGTATTTTTCTCCATTAAAACATCTCAAGGGTATTTTGCCTTTTCCTCTTATTGAGATGGAATCCCCATCAGCAAGAGCAATGTTCCCTTGTAGCTCTTCATTCAGTTTACTAAAGTTATCTCTGTTCCCACAAAGATGTTGGCTTGCACCTGAGTCTAAGATCCATTGACTTTTGGCTTCATTAGAATTATCTCCAAGAGCATTTTCTGCTCTGAAAACTGTATGCAGAGCTAATTTTTCCTTGGAATGCCTTCCTTTTGAAAAATCCTTTTTGTCTCTGCTTTTACAAAATGTAGCTATGTGCCCTGGCTTGTTGCAGGAATGACAAACCATGGGCTTAGTGTTGGGTTGATGAGCAATCAATGGCTTCTGCTCACGTTTCCCCTTTTCTGCCAGGTAACCCATGTCTTTTGTTGACTTTTTATGGAAATACAAACAATTTTTCTGTTTCCTCGCTTCATTTCTAATTGCTTCAAACAATTGAGACAAATTCATCCCTTGTAAATTCTGCACTGCTACGAAAGGGTAATATTTGTCAGGTAATGAGCTTAATAGAAAAGCCATTTTTAGTCTTTCATTCATGAGATTTTGAATTGTGCTCAGCCTTTCAAAGATAGACCGCATTCTCAATAAATGCTCGTTAAGATCCTCATCTTCTAAAAAGCTAGATCCAATCAGTTCCCTCAGTAACAAAATAATCTTCTGATCATCATTTTCTAAATATAATGTCCTCAGGTTCTCAATCATTTCTTTGGCAGTGGGAAGATCTTTTATTTCTGCCAGTCTGTGATCAGGTAGTGAACTAGAAATTAAAATCATGGCCCTTTTGTTCTTCTGTTCCCATAATCTCTTGGCTTCCTCAGAATCCCCTGGTTGTGGCTGAGGGGGATCTAAACAATCTAGGCTGTCCCGAAAGTCCAATTGTAGCCTTAGTCTGTATAGCCAAGCTGAAAAATTATCTTCATTCAACTTTGGGATGGGGGGAAGCCCCTCCTCCCTCTCCATTGTTAAAAGAGGAAAAAAAATCTGAACTGAGCCTTTTTTAAAATGTGCAAGCATTTCTTGGCTGTAAAACCAAAAAAACCTCCTGGGCTGATACACTGGGCTCATAACCCAAAAGTTGGGGTTGTGAAATATTAGTATTAAACCCATGAGGAGGAGAGAGGATTCATTCCTACCTCGTGGAGAGCCATGAGCAGAAGAGAGAGAAAAATGGGGGAAACAGGAAAAAGGTGGGATCCAAACTCCTCCCACACAAAGCAGCAAAGCTAGGCCACAGCAGAGCCGCCCCTCCCTTTGTACTTGTGTGAGACAGGCTTGGTTGGAACCCCATATTTTCCAACACATCTTACCAAGCCAAATCCAATCACATGCAGTGACCTACTGCAGAAATAAATATGATGCCCTCAAGATGTTTGCAATTAAAATTTGACAATCCTTTGCCATTAGTTGCTCCTGTTCTATCAGATGTTTCCCAAGCTTGCAAATGTGAGCAACAGGCTGCGTGGGCATGATGATAAATCAGTCTGAAATATATGTCTGAAGGAGACCTTAATTTTCTTCAGCAGAACATACATGCTAAAGTGAGAGCTTGAGATATTCCAATACAAACTAATATACCCTGCACATCCAAGGTTGGAACTTGTTTTTCTTCATTCAGGGTTTAATGCATTGCTGGAACTGCTGGAGATCTCTAGTTTTACCCATAGCCTTGGAGAGGCTGGCTATGTCTCATCTCGCAGGCATGATTTATGCAGTCTCTTCCCACTCTTTTCTGTGCTACAGATGCTCATGGCTTCAAAACACACAGGAGGGCAAAGAAACTGAGAGGCCGTTCATCATTATGCTGGCAGCTCTTTCTATCACCACACCTTGATCTGGAGTCTACTAAGCATCTCCAGTAAGGAAACTTTGTTATCTGCTCAAAAAGGTGTAGCAAAAAGTAATACCATACTTAAATGAACATTTTATTACTGACTTAAGAAAGCAATAGAATACGCTTGTGGGTGAAATGATTTGGGATCAGAGTAAAATTAGCCTGATTCAAATGTCTGAAGCAATCTTGCACTGGAAGACAATCTGCTGTTCCACCCACCAGCATGCATTGTATGTAAAGATAAGGATAGTTTGTCACCCATTTCTGACATTTAAAGGTGGACACTTTCCATATTTGTTATCTACCTGGGACTATTAAACTCCTGGGAAGTTATAACGCAGGGGTACATTTGGGATTTTGAGAGTTTTTATATTCATTCATTCAACTTGTAAGGCTGCCCAACTCATAGCAACTCTGGGCACTGTACAAACAAATTAAAAACAATCATTAGAACAACCCCCCCCTCCAAAAAAAAGCCCATATCAAAACAACAGAACAAACCAGCAACTGAAGTTGCTAACTAATATAGTACCACACTTCCTAGAGGTGGGCTTACTCACCACTCTGGCCCCATGCCTGAAGACATAGCCTGTTCTTTAAAGCTTTATGAAAGGCCAATATAGTCAGGGCCATCCAAATTTCAGGGGGTAAACTGTTCCATAGGGTGGGTGCTGTAACAGAGAAGGCATGCTTGCTGGGGTCCCATCACCTGGCATTGCTTCATGGAAGAGCCACGGAGCATGGTAATTGGATGTTGGATGCTGTTGGAACTGGTGGGACAAGCAGAACTTTGGGAGACAGGCAGTCCAACGAATAACCTGGCCCTATGCCATAAAGGGTTTTATAAGTGGGAATCAGCAAACTGAATTGCACCCAGAAGCCAACAGGTAACCAGTACAGTAGTGGTATAATATGGTTATGCCAAGGCTTGTCCATAACTATCTGCTCCACTGCATTTTAAGCCAGCTGCAGGTTCTAGTGGTTTTCAAAGGCAGCCCCACATGGAGTGTGTTGCAGTAATCCAAGTGGAATGGGACTAAGGCATTTTTAATTTTTTTAAAAAATATTATTATTATTATTATTTTGGATTTTGCATCCACTCGAAAATGACAGCCATCATGGGGAAAGCATGAGGCAAGGCAGACACAAAACAGAAATGGTAAATATAGAGATGGTGTTTTTCTTTTTAGCATGCCAGAGTTTCTTTTATTCCAGAATGAAAGAATCTGAATCAGGAACCCTGATAAGTACCAGTGGAGGAATCTGGGGGCACCAATGTGCTGACAGACACTAGGTTGCCTGCACCTGTTTTCAAACTTAATTGCTGAGTATTGTTCACTTTGGAAGAGGATTCACCACTTGTGCAGGCCTTGTTTGCTGGTTTTTGTTTTTGTTGTTTTAACCAGTGCCTGCCATTTTGGATCTTACATCCTTTGGACTTTTTATTTTTCTTTAACCAGACCACAATACATCTGATATGTGATCTCCAGAAAGTGATGATTTTCAAAGGAAACGGAAGACATTTAATTTAGGTTTTGGTCTGGAGGCTGTGAGGGACTGGATGGGTTATGACTATGACTTAATCCCAACAACATAGAATAACTGTTGGTTCAGAAGACTACCAGTTCCAGGACATATCTATAACAAATAGAAGACCAGTTCTGACCACTCTTTACATTTTCATGTCTTAGAAAAGCAGACTATAGTGTTAATGCTTCTGTTAAATATGCATCATTATTATCATTATTATCAGTACTCTATGGAAGTGTGCTGAGTTTTGTCAAACTCATGCCTCCAACACAATCATATTCTTAAATAGTTCTTAAATAATTAATAATTAAATTATGAATAAATAAATAAATACATATCTAGGAATATTGTAAGATCATGGGCCTTGGCTAGAATCAGTAATTATTGTGATTGGTTAGAACTCAAGAAGCATGTTGTTCAGAAGAACTTTAATGTTCTGGAAAACCTGCGCTGATTAAAAGATTCTGATGATGAAATATTTTGCATCACTCTAATTATTCCTCTAATCTTGTGTTAGCATTATTGGCCCATCTATCTGACACAAAGCTTTATAATAACAAATTGAAAAACATTCCAGCATTCTATTGTTCTCCAGGCTGCAGATGGAAGATTGCACTAAAAACTCTTCTATTGCCCAACTGGGAGAACTGAATTATTGCTAAGCACTTCAGTGGTATTTTGCCTTTTATTTTTATTATTAGCCATTTCCTCCACCAAGAGAGTACTAACATTTTTATTTGAGGAGATACATTTTCCAAAGTGAAATGGCTAAGCTTGTAGTTTGTTTCTGCACCCGTTGAATAGTCAAATCCATTCAACATAATACAGAATAGTATTTCTTGAAGAACTCTGAACACTTATTCAGCATGATAAGCATATAGGAAATTGATAAAGCAAGTGCAGTTTCCTCCTGCCATTGTCTTGGTCATCCAGATGTTAAGAAACAATTAACATTGAGGGAACTGAAGAACAGAACATTGAAGGCAAATTGTTTGTCAACAGCAAATCTTTCCAACGTGGAACATTCCATTTTTTTTTTTCTGATATGACAGAAGGCAGCTCTTACTATCTCCTTCATGGATCACTGCCTTGTCGTGGCAAAGGGGCTTGTGTAACTCAGTGAAGCCATGAGCTATACCGTGCAGGGCCACCCAAGACGGACAGGTCATGACAGAGAGTTCTGACAAAATGTGGTCCACTGGAGAAGGAAATGGCAACCCACTCCAGTATCCTTGCCAAGAAAACCCCATGGACAATGTTAAAAGGCTAAAAGATATGATGCCGGAAGATGAGCCCCTCAGGTCGGAAGGTGTTCAATATGCTACTGGGGAAGAGCGGAGGGCAATTCCAAGTAGCTCCAGAAAGAGTGAAGCGGCTGGGCCAAAGCCGAAAGGACGTTCAGCTGTGGATGTATCTGGAAGCGAAAAGAAGGTCCGATGCTGTAAAGAACAATATTGTATAGGTACGTGGAATGTAAGATCCATGAACCAAGGCAAGCTGGATGTGGTCAAACATGAGATGACAAGATTGAACGTCAACATCTTGGGAATCAGCGAATTGAAATGGACGGGAATGGGTGAATTTAATTCAGGTGACCATTATATCTACTACTGTGGCCAAGAAACCCTTAGAAGAAATGGAGTTGCACTCATAGTCAATAAGAGAGCGGGAAAGGCAGTAATGGGGTACAACCTCAAAAACGACAGAATGATCTCAGTGCGTATCCAAGGAAAACCATTCAACATCACGGTAATCCAAATCTATGCCCCAACCACTGATGCCGAAGAAGCTGAAGTTGACCGGTTCTATGAAGACCTACAACACCTTCTAGAACTAGCACCAAAAAAAGATGTCCTTTTCATCATAGGGGATTGGAATGCTAAAGTAGGAAGTCAAGGAGTAATCGGAATAACAGGCAAGTTTGGCCTTGGAGTACAAAATGAAGCAGGGCAAAGGCTAATAGAGTTCTGTCAAGAGAACAAGCTAGTCATAGCAAACACTCTTTTCCAACAACACAAGAGACGACTCTACACATGGACATCACCAGATGGTCAATACCGAAACCAGATTGATTACATACTTTGCAGCCAAAGATGGAGAAGCTCTATACAGACGGCAAAAACAAGACCAGGAGCTGACTGTGGCTCAGATCATGAGCTTCTTACTGCAAAATTTAGGCTTAAATTGAAGAATGTAGGGAAAACCACTAGACCACTCAGGTAGGACTTAGATCATATTCCATGTGAGTACACAGTGAAGGTGATGAATAGATTTAGAGGATTAGATTTGGTAGACAGAGTGCCTGAAGAACTATGGATGGAGGTCTGTAACATTGTACAAGAGGCAGCAACTAAAACCATCCCAAAGAAAAAGAAATGCAAGAAAGCAAAATGGCTGTCTGATGAGGCTTTACAAATAGCTGTGGAAAGAAGGAATGCGAAAAGCAAGGGTGAAAGGGAAAGATATAAGCAACTGAATGCAGATTTCCAGAGAATAGCAAGGAGAGATAAGAAGGCCTTCTTAAATGAACAATGCAAAGAAATTGAAGAAAACAATAGAATGGGGAAGACTAGAGATCTCTTCAAGAAAATTGGAGATATCAAAGGAACGTTTAGTGCAAAGATGGGCATGATAAAGGACAAAAAAGGCAGGGACCTAAGAGAAGCAGAAGAGATTAAGAAGAGGTGGCAAGAATACACAGAAGAACTATACAAGAAAGATCTTAATGTCCCTGATGTCCATGCTGGTGTGGTCACTGACCCTGAGCCAGACATCCTAGAGAGTGAAGTCAAGTGGGCCTTAGGAAGCATTGCTAACAACAAAGCTAGTGGAGATGACAGTATTCCAGCTGAGTTATTTAAAATACTAAAAGACGATGCTGTTAAAGTGCTGCACTCAATATGCCAGCAAGTTTGGAAAACGCAACAGTGGCCACGGGATTGGAAAAGGTCAGTTTACGTTCCAATTCCAAAGAAGGGCAATGCCAAAGAATGCTCAAACTATCACACAATTGCACTCATTTCACATGTTAGCAAGGTTATGCTCAAAATCCTACAAGCTAGGCTTCAGCAGTACGTGAACCGAGAACTACCAGATGTACAAGCTGGGTTTCAAAGAGGCAGAGGAACTAGAGATCAAATTGCCAACATTCGCTGGATCATGGAGAAAGCACAAGAGTTCCAGAAAAGCATCTACTTCTGCTTCATTGACTATGCAAAAGCCTTTGATTGTGTGGATCACAACAAACTGTGGCAAATTCTTAAAGAGATGGGGATACCAGACCACCTTACCTGTCTCCTGAGAAATCTGTATGCGGGCCAAGAAGCAACAGTTAGAACCGGTCATGGAACAACCGATTGGTTCAAAATAGGGAAAGGAGTACGACAAGGCTGTATACTGTCACCCTGCTTATTTAACCTATATGCAGAGTACATCATGAGAAATGCCAGGCTGGAAGAATCACAAGCCGGAATTAAGATTGCAGGGAGAAACATCAATAACCTCAGATATGCAGACGATACCACCCTAATGGCAGAAAGTGAAGAAGAACTAAAGAGCCTCTTGATGAGGGTGAAAGAGGAGAGTGCAAAAGCTGGCTTGAAACTCAACATTAAAAAAACTAAGATCATGGCATCTGGACCCATCAATCCCTGGCGAATAGAAGGGGTAGAAATGGAAGCAGTAACAGACTTCATTTATTTGGGCTCCAAGATCACTGCAGACGGAGACTGCAGCCATGAAATTAAAAGACGCTTGCTCCTTGGGAGGAAAACTATGACAAACCTAGATAGCATATTAAAAAGCAGAGATGTCACCTTGCCGACAAAGATCCGCATAGTCAAAGCTATGGTTTTTCCAGTAGTAATGTATGGCTGTGAGAGCTGGACCATAAAGAAGGCTGAACGCCGAAGAATTGATGCCTTTGAACTGTGGTGCTGGAGAAGACTCTTAAGAGTCCCCCGGACTGCTAGGAGGTCAAACCAGTCAATCTTAAAGGAAATCAACTCTGATTGCTCATTGGAAGGATTGATAATGAAGCTCAAGCTCAGATACTTTGGTCACCTAATGCGAAGAGAGGACTCTTTGGAAAAGACCCTGATGCTGGGAAAGATGGAAGGCAAAAGGAGAAGAGGACGGCAGAGGATGAGATGGCTAGACAGCATCACTGAAGCAATGAGCATGAAATTGAGCAAACTCAGGGAGGCAGTGAAAGATAGGAAGGCCTGGCGCAATATGGTTCATGGGGTCACGAAGAGTCGGACACGACTTAACGACTGAACAACAACAAAGCTCTTACTATGCCCACTAAAGAGACAAGTTGTCTCCTATTAATTTTACAACAGTGCCTTTCATAATTTAAATAAGCTGACAAAGGTATTGTGACAACTTTCTTCAAAGGAAATACACTTATACACTTAGATACAAAATCACAGTGCTCAGGCTAGAGAAAGACTATATTAGGTGCATCATTGCTTGATTTTTGCATACTTATCCAGCCACCTAACAACTAAACTGTATGTAAACCATCTGGCGACAAAAGAAATGAGAGCACTTGTAGATCAGGATAACAGCATCTGCATAGCACTGGGCTCCTCGACCATGGATATCATCTTCTTTGGAAGATCCCCAAGCCATGTAGGGAAGGCTATTCTATTTAGTCCCACAGCCCCTATAGGCTGGATATTTGATGCTATGTGATCATATATTTTCTAATGAGAAAAATGCAGCTAGAAGATAAAAGCTGTTGGAAGTACTATACTTTACATGACTTTGAGTCTGAGACTTGATGTCCCCACACTGAGTCAGTGACTTGTTAAATATAGGTATACGTATAGGCAAGGTATAGGCAAGAATCAGTGGAGACTGTTTGATACGGTTACTTTATTTATCAGTCACTTCAACTTTCTACCCGCTCAGTGAGTAGAGCTGCATGAAAATAACCTTACAAAATTTTGCTGTGTCTTTGGGCTGCTTATAGAATGACTAGAGTGCCTTCAAGAGTGCCTGGTCCCAGGTTTTCCTTCACCTGCCAACTGCTTTGTTGGACTCTTCTCAGATACAGGTTCAGTCAGCTTCAGTTAATTAATTCTATGTTTTATTTTAAAATGCAACAAACTGATCATTTCTGAATCATGGAGCTGGTTAATTTACTTTGCCTGATGTAAGGTTAGATTCATAGGCTAGACTATTTAGCATACGTGCTTAGCATATGTAATAATTAATCAGAGCTCTGAAAGAGGACAGCTCCTTTTCCAGACTTATAAATCATGAACTTGACTTATGTTAAGTATTCAAGTTAAGGATTTGTAGCTTAAGTAGTCACGGTGATGGACCTACATCCAAAATAAGCAAGAAAAATATCAGAAGATTCTTGATTTCACAGAGATTGAAAAACAGACTCCCACTCCTCACAACACCATGTAAGAGTAATTGAACGAATTCATTGCCACAAAAGATATAGAAATGGTATGATAACTTAGGAAGGAATATTAGGCAATTGTGTACCAGTTGCTGGGAAGAGTAGATTGCCTTCATCTCTTGGCTATAAGCTTCCAGAAAAATCAGGATGTCCATTACAGGAAACAGAATAATTTATGGCTACCGAGCATGGTCTACAAATTTCTAGACAGCAGCGAAGAGACAGAGCCTCCCCCCAACCCCATTTTGTTGTCATCTACTGGTCATCCTGATTTTTGCTTCTCAGATCTGATAGCCCTACATATTCCAACAAAAAATTAATGGGGCAGCTTTCCATTGGGTTTTATTCAAACATTAAGAAGTATCTCCATAGACAGACAGACTCTACTGTAGATCTCAATGTTTCTAATTACATATATTTACATACATCACTATTATTTTATTATTACTATTATTATTCATTGCAGTCTAGTTTTTTATTATAGATGAATTTACATGGTTCCTTAGGAATAAATCCATCCAAGTGTAAGAATAGATTCCTTATATTTTAATTCTGAGTATGGGTAGCCAATGGATGAATCCAAGCAACAGTTCTTTTTTCTCTCTTGCCTTACAGTAAATATTTAAGCTTCCCATAAGCTTCTGCATGTCACTAAATTCTTGGGACAGATATGTTTTTGAGGCATCCTTGGCATATAACAGGATGGCATAACCAACCACATCATCCCCAAGTGACATTTTTTGGGATTTAAGACAGAAAGAGAAGCTAAGTTTTCAGTTCCCCTTCTATAACTGTCAGGGAAAAGATCAATTGATTTAACCTCCTGATGACCCATCTCCTGTTTGCAGCAACTAATTAGGCAGATAGTGTTACAGGCAATCTATACTTTCACACAGGTGCCCAACCAGCTGTTTCTGCTTCCTTTTTTACTATGGAAAGAGCTGACTGAAATCTGAACACTCAGGTTTGAAGTCCCATGACAGAAGCTGTTCAGCAGAGGAAACATTTTATTATATTTTCTTTTTGAATTAGAGCAGCAAAAAAAACTTTGCATTAACAACATGGTCAAACTACATGTTACTTCCTGAAAGTAGGCCTGGTTGTTTAGTTCAAATTTGGCCTCACTGCTGCTGTACCTCTTGTGCAGCTAGTACACATTGATATTTATATATTTTCTTATCATGGGATGAAAAGAAACATTGAGTGGGAAACCAGCCAGAAATGAAACAGTTATACACTTGAAATCATTAAGTTTTTCAAATTAGTACAAACTACTTTCAGTAGAAATACTCAAGTTTAAATGGGCTGTGGATGGGATGCATTTCTGAACAAATATTTCTCAACAAATATTTTGCTTGCAGAAGGAGAAGGCTGGGAAAACAATTACTTTTTGAGTAGGTAATGTTCCTTATTTTTTATATTTATTTCATTTTATATAATCATCCAGTTTTTGAGATTTCTATTACATTGATTGATTGATTGATTGATTAATTGATTGATTGATTGATTATATGCCATCAACTTGTTTTCAACTCCTAGTGAGCACATAGACAGATTTTCTGTATGATACCCTAACCTGGTCTTTCAGGTTTTCCAATGGTGTACCCACCACCACTGTGAGTCCATCCACCTTGCTGTTGGTCGTTTCTTCTCTTTCCTTCCACCTCACAAATCTCATTGAACATTCTAAGTACATGGAAATCTTGCATTTCCCAGTTTCCAGAAAATTTTATTCTGAATACTTTACTGTTCTGAATAGTTACTGCTTTGCTGCTACTTTACACTAGCAAGAATTTCTCCTATCATTCTGGATTCCCTTTGGTAGTTTCTATTGAGAATTTTAATGCTGTTTACTGAGTGGATTTTACAGCTTGTCCTGTTCAAAAAATTAGGATCAAAATTTTGCTACCACTAGGGTTTCAGTTATTTTTGAAGAAATAGGGTGTGCTAATCTTCCTTGTTTGGAGGGATTTGTAAGAATATCCTGACCTGCATAGAGGTATGTGCATTTTCAATGGGACAATGATTATTGGGAGCCAATTCAGGTAGGTTCCAAGTTTGGGCATTTTGGACAAATGTTATAGAGCCTTCCCAGGACACAACAAAAATGGAAACTTTTGCAAGCCACTTGAGGTAGCAGTTACACACTGACAAGTGTATTCATTAAAAACCCTACAAATATCAAGAGTTCCTTATGGCAGGTCCTCAGTACTTTGATTTGATAGGGGAACATGACCTAAGAAACTGGGTGGACTGCACACTATATTCCTTTTCCAAGCTGAAAAATAAACATAATGCTGTAAATTGCCATTGGAGTGTATGACTTCAATGACAGCCTGGTTGACATTTTTTTTTTTTTTGTCTGCGCTCAGTCATTACTGACCCTGCAGTGACTGCCTGGACGAATCCTTGCAGTTTTCAAGGCAATTGTTTTTCGGAAGTGGTTTGCCAGAGCCTCCTTCCTAGAGCATAGCCCAGCTGGCGAGCGCAGGAGGTGGGGTTTCCGTTGCTTCGCGCCCTTTTCGGGCGAGCGTGGTTTCGTGCTTACCGGCAACTGGTCCCGTCTCTCTGTGCAAGGCGCTGCCAGCATTTTTCCTCCCACCGGAGTGAGAATACCCATTTATCTACTCACGTGAGTTTTCGACCTGTTGGGTTGACAGGAGCTGGGGAGGAAACAGGAGCTCACCCTGTTAACGCGAAGGCTGGACTCGAACCGCTGAAGCATCAGCCATTTCTGGCCGGCAACTTTCAGCGTCGTTAAGCCGCTGCACCACCGCGTCCCCCTGGTTGACATATCACACTGCATACAATGGTTGGGTTTGAAAAATGTTATGCTGAACCCAAGTCCACAGAAGACAGGATCACTTCTCTACATCGACACTAAATCAGCAGATTTCTGAACAGAATATCCTAATGCATTGCTACAGTGGCACTAAAAACATCAAAGACACAAACCTTAATGAAACAGTTGAACTGAGTTTGCGTCTGAATTCATTATGACTGTTATTGCTGTTCCACCGAACATCAGGCAAGCTATAAAAGGGAACTTCTTTATTAGTTTAGAATCGTCTAACAGTATGAAATGAATGGGTGAAGGGCACCATCTAGTGACAAATCATTTACTCTACAGATTGCTCATTACCCACCAATTAATGTTTTTCAAGTTGTTATTCCTGAGACCTAGATGGGTGAAGAGAAAGATGTTTCCCTCCCATCCAGGTTTCAGATTTGGCTCCAGCCACACCCAAGGCAGAGGAAGAATGCAATTGGGTTGCAGGAACATTTGCTGGCAACCAATGACACTAACCTATGAATAACTGGGTACAAGACTCTGTTTGTGAAGTTAGGGACTAGCTGGGACTGCAACTTTTTTGAACTGTTTCCCCACTGCATAGCATTGTCCCCTTTTGAACTTCAGGACCTTATCTCTGGGTTGGTGCTGGAGTTCCCCAGACTTACAGTTCTGTTGATTTCAACTTACCTTCCCTGGGGGTGGGTTTAGCGGCAGTTTAGGAGTTCATGGTTAACATAACCATAGGTTTGTCCCAGATTATCAAGGGACTAATGCATAACCTGGGTTTTGTTTCAGAACATGCAATGTGATGTGAGGGTGGCGAACATTAATATCTGTCCTCTGTCAGGATCAGAACCTTCTCTGACTGCTATGGAGCTAATTAATGCCTCCTCTCTCCAGAGTGGGGAGGGTTCTATTCAATTGGTTTTCCTCAGCTCCAAATAATTTACTTAGTTTCAAGAGGACATTGTTTTTTACCTGAAACCTTGGTGGACAGGTATGCCAAAACTTAGTTCGCTTGCTGGAATCAAGAGGCACCTGTGGCCTTGGACAGGACTGTATCTGAACAACCTCCCTTTACTTGCCTATTCAGGGGAACTCCTTGGATCACTGAGGAACTCAGGGAGATGAAGCAACAAAGCAGATGCCTAAGTGATGCAGGTCGAAGACAAAGGGTGAGTCTGCCTAAACATGGGTAAGAGCTCGGGTTCAAGTCTACATCAAGGTAGTAAGAGTAGCAAAATGACAATATTTCACCACTCTTACTGCATCCTCAGATTGCCACCCAGCAGCCTTTTTCAGAGTGACCCAGAACTCTGGGGGAAGGACAGGCTGGAAGTATATTTAGCAGGATGGTGTGAAGAATTTGCAATGCATCCTGAGAATAAAATAATTCAGATTCACTCAGAGGTTGACACCAACTGGGCAGGTTCAATACAGGTGACAGCATCTTGCAAGTTAACCGGGGGTGAATTGGAAATTGTTAGTCCTGATGAAGTAGAGAGGATCACTTTTGTCACTTGTAGGTTAGATCCCTCCTCTCCTGGTTTGTGAAAGGCTCCAGGGAAGGGACAGGTAGCTGGGACAGAGCAGTAATAAATGGTGTACCTGAAAGAGGTGTTGGTGTGCCCCCTCCTCAAAAAGTTATTCCCTGACCCAGGGGTATTGGATAATTAAAGGCCACCTTCCAACTTCTCCTTTGGGGGGAAGGTTATTGAGACGGTGGTTAGGAGGGCCTTTGTATAACTTCATCTTTTGAACGAGTTACAACCTTTCCTGATCACAGGAAATTCTACTTCCAGCAACTCATGCCTTGGTCATCTCTTGGCTGGACTACTACAACATGAAAATCACCTGGAAAATATAGATGGCCACCATGGCCCCTAGTGCAGTATGTTTTACTATATTGCATTTTACCATTTTCCTTTTATGGATGTTATTAAGCCCCATTAGCCACCCATCGTAACTTAGTGAGCAGGTGGCCACATATATCAATCAATCAATCAGTAAGTAAGTAGGTACATAAATGCAGCTTGGGTAGTTAAGAACACCTCTCAGTTCACCAAAGTAATCTCACTGAGAGTTACACTGGTTACTATTTGGTGCTCGGGACAAAGTACCGTGTTCAAGTACATGGCTCGGGACTTGGATATCTGTGAGACTGCCTTTCCCAGCAGTTTCTGCCCATCCAGTACAAACTAGTAGACATCACTCAAGCCCTACCCTTGAAGCTGTTTATCAGAGACCACAAGGGTGTGCTTTTTAAAATGGTCTACTCATGGTTAGATCAGCACTAGCCTGCTGACATTTAGGACAGTCATTAAGACCTAGCTATTCTGGAAAGCCTTGGGGGGCTGGTAAAGTGGTCCTTGCAATAGGCAGTTGGCTGTTACACACTCCTCAGGGTAATGATGAAGAGGAGGATTAGGAGTAGTCTGATTTATATTGCAAATAAACTTTGAAGTTAAATTTGGAAGGATGCTGAGCTACTGAATCATGCAGAGACTTTCAAGACAAATATATTAACAATGCAATTTAATATCTGTCTAGTAAAAATAAATTCCAGTAAATTGAATTAGGTGTCCAGTGAATTGTACATACGACTGCAGCTGAAATGCAGCATTAAGGAAAATATATAAAGGTTGTCGTCCCAAATTTGAAAAATCAAATATTTCAATGAAAAAAAAATTTACAAGTGATTTACAGTGAGTTTTGTACATAATTTGAGAAATTAAAAAGTGGTTTTTATAAAGTGAAAATAGTATACATTATTTACATCATTTATACACAAATATGTTATCCTTTTCCTCCAATCTAATCTAATTAATAAAACATGCAGTATAATGCATTAGATAATATATAGTTTAAATCATAAACACATTATCTTTGCTCAATATATTATTGTAGAGCATAAATGTTCCCACTGACTATAGGACTCTCGAATGACCATGCCAGTTTATATAGAGAAATTAACTTATACATAGTTGCATGTATGCAACTACAGTATTTCAACTTTTAATGCAACTCTTTCCACTGAATTGGATCAGATCTACTGCTTTATCTAGTTTGCCAGTGGATATCAGATTTTATTCACCTTCATTGTTCCATCTGATTAAATACCTTTTGAGCAAAAGGAAGGAAAAAACCTACAAAACTGGTTTCAAAAACAAAACAAAACAACAAAATATTTCCTAGAGCTCTGATACTTCCTTTTATTTATTCACTTTATAGCACTAATAGAAGAAGCAAAAGAGATTAACTTAATTTCATTACTTCTTTTAGCTGGAACACGTAATGGAAACACCTTACATTAAAAAGTATTTGTAATGGCCAAACTCCATTTAAAGCTGTTTGTACACAACTTCTTCACATTAAAAAAACATAACAAGCCACTTTCCTGAAGGAAAATGCATATTGTGCATAAGGTACAGTGTAACCTAACAACAACAACAAAAAGTGGGGGGACTTCATTTCAGCTAATATACAGGTGAAACTCGAAAAATTAGAATATCGTGCGAATGTTCATTTATGTCAGTATGGCAACTCAAAAGGTGAAACCAATATATGAGATAGACGCATTACATGCAAAGCGAGATATGTCAAGCCTTACTTTGCTATAATTGTGATGATTATGGCGTACAGCTTATGAAAATCCCAAATTCACAATCTCAGAAAATTAGAATATTACATGACATCAATAACACAAGGATTGGAAATAGAACAATATCGGACCTCTGCAAAGTATAAGCATGCATATGTACTCAGTACTTGGTTTGGGCCCCTTTTGCAGCAATGACTGCCACAATGCTGCGTGGCATGGATGCTATCAGCCTGTGGCACTACTGAGGTGTTATGGAAGACCAGAATGCTTCAATAGCGACCTTCAGCTCCACTGCATTGTTCGGTCTCATGTCCCTCATCTTTCTCTTGGCAATGCCCCATAGATTCTCTATGGGGTTCAGGTCAGGCGAGTTTGCTGGCCAATCAAGCACAGTAATCCCATGGTCATTGAACCAGGTTTTGGTACTTTTGGCAGTGTGGGCAGGTGCCAGGTCCTGCTGGAAAATGAAGTCAGCATCCCCATAAAGCTCGTCTGCGGAAGGAAGCATGAAGTGCTCCAAAATCTCCTGGTAGACGGCTGCATTGACCCTGGACTTAATGAAGCACAGTGGACCAACACCAGCAGATGACATGGCTCCCCAAATCAACACAGACTGTGGAAACTTCACACTGGACTTCAAGCATCGTGCATTGTGTGCCTCTCCATTCTTCCTCCAGACTCTGGGTCCTTGGTTCCCAAATGAGATGCAAAAGTTGCTCTCATCAGAAAAGAGGACTTTGGACCACTGGGCAACAGACCAGTTCTTTTTTTCTGTAGCCCAGGTAAGATGCTTCTGACGTTGTTTGTTGTTCAGGAGCGGCTTGACAAGAGGAATACGACATTTGAAGCCCATGTCCAGGATCCGTCTGTGTGTGGTGGCTCTTGATGCACTAACTCCAGCCTCAGTCCACTCCTTGTGAAAGTCCTCAACACTTTTGAATGGCCTTTTCCGGACAATCCTCTCCAGGCTGCGGTCATCCCTGCTGCTTGTACACCTTTTTCTACCACACTTTCCCCTTCCACATAACCTTCTATTGATGTGCTTTGATACAGCACTTTGGGAACATCCAACTTCTTTTGCAATTACCTTTTGGGGCTTTCCCTCCTTATGGAGGGTGTCAATGATGGTTTTCTGCACAACTGTCGGGTCAGCAGTCTTTCCCATGCTTGTGATTCCTTTGCAGGTGTTATGGATTCATTAGCTGATTAGAGTGGGACACTTTGAGCCTAGAATATTGAACCTTTTCACACTATTCTAATTTTCTGAGATTGTGAATTTGGGGTTTTCATAAGCTGTACGCCATAATCATCACAATTATAGCAAAGTAAGGCTTGACATATCTCGCTTTGCATGTAATGCGTCTATCTCATATATTGGTTTCACCTTTTGAGTTGCCATACTGACATAAATGAACATTTGCACGATATTCTAATTTTTCGAGTTTCGCCTGTATACTTGGTCTTTGTGTATAAAAATAATGAACTCGCTATTGCCATACAGATGTCCTATGGTCACAGTGTTGATTATCTAAATATTAAAATTGAACTCACAATCTACCTCTGTGCCAAAGAAATTCCTCACTGATCAAGGTCATTTAAGACAAGAATACATCTAACAGACAGTAGTTTGGGAATGGATTAACAGATCCTTTGTACAGGTTTGTTCTTTGAACACAACATGTTTACGCTGCAGGGTCACTGGATCATTGACAGTTACAAAATAATACACAATTTTAGGCAGCAAGACAATTTACAAGTAATTTCAGAGACATTGGTTAGGAGATAATGGGCATGATTCTGACCAGCCTCTCTTAATACGAGGACTTCCAGGATTTTTGGAGGCAACTGGAATCCAACAAAGGCTGCTACTGGAAGAACTGAGTCCCCTCTCTCTACTGCCCCCAGAACTACCTTTACATGTTTGAGAGGATTCTCCAGGCCTGTGTGTGGAATAATTCCCTTTGCGCTGGTACTTGAGGAAAAAAAATCCCTTAAACACATATGGATCTAATCCAATTGGTGTAATAATGATTGGGTTCTGAACTTTTGTAAAGAAAGGAAATGTAACTTCATAAGCAATATTCACTATTAAATAGAACGCCATGAGGGCTAGATCTGGCTAGTTCAGAACCCAACAGCCTGAACATGTGCTAGTCTGCTATAATAACAAAATACAAGCATTTACCATTCCTCTTGCCCAAAAGTGAGAATCTAGCACTGGGAGGAGAAAAGGGTGCAAGATTCACACATGATACTACTATAAATATGCTTTGCATTTTTTACTTCAGGATTTTAAAATGTACATTTTATATTTCTGGATTTCTCTACCAGGTTTTCTGATTCTTACAATAAGCATAGCTTATCAAAGAATTTGTCCTTGAATCATTGCTGCATGGCTTCTTGTTTTAGTATTGGCTGGTAAAAGTCTGACAGCAAACCTAGCAATTCCTAGAACTTTCCCTTCTTACAGAGGAAAAACCTACTTAGCTCTAAACCATGGCTACCAATCCTCTTGCAATACTATTGACAGCATAGTATTATCAATGTCTTGATCCAGTATCAGAAGAAATTGCACAGCATCAGAGCCAGGGAACCCAGATGAACCACATGGACCAGATAATGGGCCAGTTGAATCCTGCTCCAACCAGCCATTGGAATTACTCATCTTCTTGAGACTAGGAGAATTTTCTGTAGATTACTGCTAAGTAGGATTTATAATTGGAATCTTGACCAGAAAAGCTATGAAATGGCTAAACCCTCTCCTGCGACAAACTGTCCACAGACAATTATATTAACTTTATGAACAGTCTGAGGGCTGCCTGTGATAATCTCAGCAAACAGAAAACAGCTAATCATGTATATCAAGCATGGCATATGCTTAGAAAATGGCTGGAATGAATTAGCCTTAGTTGACCAGTTTGTATGGATGGAGAGCTCAAGGAACTGTGTCAGAGTACAGATGAGAAGCAGAGATGCCATTTCTCTCTGTCCTCCCCCTCTCTTGGTCCACTTCTCAGATTCTTTGGACATCAAATTCTTGCAGCTGGGAGTCAGCAGGTTTCAACTGTTGGTTAGAGAGGACCAGTTCTGACACACATGCAGTTTATGTTTATATTGCCATGGGTCCAGTTCATTTTGCACAAGATTGCCCTGCCAAATTCCCTCTCTCTGAGGCTGTGGCTAAGTGCCTTACTTGTAGAAAAGTGAGGCATTTTGCAAGCAGATGTTCTATGCCAGTTTTTATTTCAAACTGTACTCCACAGAATCCTAGAGTTCCACCAAGAAATTGATGAGGTTCCATGAGAGACAAAGGGGGGGGGGGGGGGGGGGAGGAATCAAACACAACCATTTTTTTTATCACTAGAGCTTTGTGTCTTGATCAGCAGTTCTGGGATTATTTTCCTTCTCTTAAACTATTGCTGGGAAATAAGTCACTCCCTGCCTCTGGGAACTGGGAGGCACCCAAAAATTCAAGGGGACTCATATATATGATACTCAGTACTGTCCTGACACTGTCCTATTTTGCCCTGACACCCTTCTCTCAATGACATGAATCATGTTTAATTTCATCCCAGTTTTTACATCTCACAAAAAGGCTCTCACAGAAGCTTTCAGGGAAGAAATGGCTGATTGAACATGGCTTTGTTCTCTGTGGAGCAAACACCCATGGCAATAAGAGGAGCTGGCCTTGGTCCAGCTCTTCGGAATTATCTCCAGATAAAGGAGATTGACAGGATCACCCACAGGTACTCTTTACAGAGATTCCCTGGGAAGAGATTGCAATATAGGAATCTCTAGCAGGTGGAGAACTCTGGGAGTCAAGGGAAAAACACCAAGCCCAAGCCATGGTGTGGAGTCTTCAAAAGGACACTAGATTTGCTTTACTTCCTCTTTTAACTAACATCATAAACTGCCTATTTGTGATTTATTTGGTAATTTAAAAACTCCTGAAAGACAAGATGCTGTACACTGGGAGAATTTCTTACTATCCTGAGAGAAAAAAGACCAAAGTAAGTTTAAAGATCAAAAAGAAATATTTTAATGTTTGAAAACAGCGAACGGAAATTAAGAATGTTGATTGGGACAGTTAAGAGGCTAGATGGATTTGAAACAGCATTTTAAAGGATTGTTTTAAATGTTTAAGAGAATACAGTAAGTGAATTTGGATTTAATTGCAAGAAAATCTGCCCTGGGAAAGTTTTGCTTCTGAAAATAAACATAAGATAAGACTGAACTTTCAAGGTCAGAGGGAACGGAGACTAAAGGAATATATCTCTTTTAACATAATGGAGGAGTATCCTTTCAAAGATTTTTTAGCTGTTTGGAATCAGTGTGTCCAGAAACTATTTTTAAAATTGGGACTAACAGAGGTTGTAGAAGAAGAAAAGATTTTACTGGATAAAATAGCAGTGGAGGATGTCTTGAATTAGGATTCTAAAATGGACTTTAAAGAAATGCCAGATTATAAGAGAGAATGGAAGATATGGAAAAAGATGCTGTGGATCTGAAGATGGACTCAAAGTTGCTTGATTATGAGAATGATATGGAGAAAGAAGCTGTAATGGACAGGAAGAGTGATTTTGAGAATTATCCTATTTTGGACATACAGAAGGGAAATACCAAATCTCTGAAACCTTTTCTGAAAATAGATAGGAAGAGAATGATAAGAAATTGTTTTTTGAGGTTTTATTTGGAGAAGAGACTGAAGACTGAGCTTTTAAAAAAAAAAGAGAAAGGAATTCAGAGTGGATTTAACAGATCAATTGCCCATGTTTTGATCTTGGATTGTTAATATTGAATTTTTGTTTCTGGCCAGGACTGTAGAACAATGATTTATACCTGTAAAATGATTTATTTGGTTTAGTTTAAAACACATATGTGATTATTATTGGTCTTTTGTATGCTTAAAGGAAGAGATTTTTTAGGTTTCATTTCTCAGAAAAAAATTAGAAGCTAAAATGCAAAACAGACCTATTTGTTCAAACTTAAAATATATAGTTTATTATTACTGGTACTCTTAATGCTTTTGCTGATTAGATTGATTGTTGAATATTTCTTATAATTCAGCTATTGTTTAGGGATGAGAAAGGGGATGAAGAGGGCTTTTTTTTTTAGTAATATTAGAGAAGGTGTTAAATTACTATTAATACATATACTTGTTTGGAGAGACGGGGAAGTCATGTTCTTCCTGAACAGGAGCAACTTACAACTGGTGAATTTTCAGAATGCACTCATTGTCTTGGACTAATTATATGGAAACTCTATTATATCTGTAATATCTATTATATGTTTAGGGTGGATTGAAATTGAAGTCTAACTATGCTAACCAGCCACACAAATTAATGACATTAAGTTGAATTTGGAAAGTAAAACTTATTTCTAGGAGCAGAAATGGAGGGAGACAAATGTTATTTTGTTTTTAACAAGTCAAAGATGTAATCCTGTATTTAGTTATAAATAGGAGACCCAAGATGAACTTATCAACTACTAGAAATCGGGAGATACTTTTTTTAAAATCTAAATTCATCATATTGTCCCCTCAGAGGTAAAAGGGAATGCAATTAATAGACATCATTGCAACACAGATCTTACAAGTCTCTAACATAAATCATTATACATTACAGGTAGTCCACATTAATGATGGCAATTGGGACTGGAATTTTCTTCACTAAGTGATATGGTCATAAAGCATGACATCATGTGACTGTGCCGCTTAGTGATGGCAGTTCTGGCAGTCTCTGGTTACTGTTGTTAAGTGAATCACCCTGGTTGTTAAGCAAGGATCTCATGTGACTGTGACTTCTGACTTCCTGCCGTCTTCCCCATTGACTTTGCTTTTGGGGAGCCAGCAGGGAAGGTTGCAAATCATGATAACATGACCATGGGATGCTGCAATGGTTAGAAATGCAGGGAATTGTGATCATGTGACCTTGGGGGTGCTGCAACAGCAGGAACTTCAAGGACCGATCATAAGTACCACTCATTCAGCACTGTCATAAGTTTGAATGGTCAATGAACGAGTGGCTGTTAACTGAAGACCACCTGTAGTTGGTAGTTTGCTTCCAGATGTGATTCAAAGTGCTGGTTATGACCTATAAAGCCCTACATGGCAGAGAATTACTTGAGGGACTGCCTATCTCCTATGGTGTCAGCCTGGCCAATTCAATCTGACAGAGTTGGTGCACTCTAGGTTCCTTTGATTAAACAGTCCATCTATTGGGACTGTGGAAGTGAGCCTTCTCCGTCGCAGAGGTTTCCCCTGAGATCTGGGTGGCTTTCCACCCTGATGTCATTCTTCAAGGCCTTAAAGACCTGGTTATTCTCCCAGGCATTGGGCTAGAATGGTTGGAGCCCCTTGTGGAAGTTTGACACATTTGTGTTGTTGACCAAATTCATCATCTTGTTACATGTTTTTTTTTATTGTATATTGCATGTTATTGTTTTGTTTTTATGTTATGAACCACATGGAGTCAACTGGACTTGGACAGCACCCAAGTTGAATGAATGAATGAATGTTTATTTGTTTATTTATCAATTTTATATATTTATATATTTCACACACATGACTCTGGGCAATGTATACAATGTAAATAGAACAATTAAAAACAAAACCTTAAAGCCTATTAAATATAAACAAAACTATGGGAGAGCACATTCAAGATCTTACATACAATATAGCCATTTCATAGGGTCCATATTTCCCTGGGATTTCCAAGTCTGCTGACAAAACCAGGTTTTAAGGGATTTCATGAAGGTCAATAGGGTTGGGGCCAATCTCACATCTGGGGGAATGTTCCAAAGGGTAGGTCCCGCAGAAAAGAAGGTTTGCCTCCTGGGCCCTGCCAGGTGGAACTCCTTAGCATCTGGGACCCATAACATGCCCCTCCTGCCTACTTACTTGGACAGGTAGATGTCATGGAGAGGCAGTCTCTCAAATAATCCGGCCCCATGCCATGTAGGGCTTTAAAGGTCAAAACCAGCACCTTGAATTGAACCCAGAAGCAGGCTGGCAGCTAATGCAGCTCAAGGAGAAGAGGTGTAACATGTGCCATGTTCTAGGAGCACACATAACTACCCACATCACTGCATTTTGCACCAGTTGAAGCTTCTGGATACTCTTCAAGTGCATCCCCATGTAGAACGTGTTACAGTAGTCCATTTAGGAGGTGACCAGGCCATGAGTAACTCAGAGTAAAGCCTTCTTATCAAGGAATGGGTGCAACTGGCATTCAACATGAAGTTGCACAAAGACCCTCCTAGCCACAGCTGCCACCTGCTCTTCAAGCACAAATTGTGAGTCCAGAAGGGCCCTCAGATTGAGCACAGGAGATAGTGCAACCCCACCCAGCACCCAAAGATGGTAAATTCCCAGATTTGGAATGCTCCAAGACCCAAAACTGCTCAGACTTGCCAAGGTTTAGCTGATGCCTGTTGTTCCCCATCCAGACCCCTGCAGTCTCCAGGCATAAAGGCAGGACATCAACAGCACTGCTTAGTTCACCAGGGGTGGAGATGTACAACTGGGTACACACCATGGTGATAGATGATCTCACCCAGCCACTTCACATAGATGTTAAACAGAAGCAGAGAGAGTACCCCACATAATAGGGGCTGAGAGTGGGACTTCTCAGTCCCTATCAACACTGACAGGAATCAGCCTCATAGGAAGGAAGAAAACCAGCACAATACAGTGCCACCTACTCCCATCCCGTGGAGCCGATCCAGGATACCACAGTCAATGGTATTGAAGGCCAACAAGTGTCAAGTAGAACCAGGATTTTTATTTTTAATTATCCAGTTTATATGGCCACCTAACTCAACAAGTGACACTGCACTACCCCCATCCCGCTCCCATCAGAGGTCATCCAAAAGCACGATCAATGTTTCAGTGAATGAATAAATCTATCTAGTGAATCCTCCAGGTGTGAATTAATTACAATGCAGATCACAGATTTTCTTCACACCATCATATATATTAAAGGACTTGCAATTGGGTAGAGAATCTTCCAACATCTGTGTTTCAAGTAACTGTGTACAAGTAGTTTGCTGCAGACATAAAGGTGGAGGAAATTATAGTAACCACCACTTATATCATGCAAACAGCTAAGATTATGATGAAACAACTTCTGAAGCTATTAAGATAATATGTATCTCTTTCAAGAAGAAGAGTTACAAGGTTTTCCTATCTTTTCTTCCAGGAGCATGTTTAAGAGTATGAATGTGCAAATGTTCATAAACAAAATGGAAAATGTACCTACACTTGTACACAGAAAGGAAGAAGCCTATTCCTGAGAAAAAAATTAATAGTAATGACTAACCATGTAGCCTAGAACATCTTCAGAATTTATATATATTCTCATTCATTCATTCATTCATTCATTCATTCATTCATTCATTCATAAACATCTAGGCAAAACTCAGTATTGTAGCTTTCTCATAGATAATATTCTGATTTTGACTTCAATTTTTTAACTGAAGGATGGCATTAATCAAAAGCACAATATCGTAAATATCACAAATCTGGCCAAAGACATTTATGTAAGCACTGAGGCACTTCTCTCATACAATTCTATGAGGTAATAATTTGAATTGTATAGAATCAGAGGGAAATCCTGCAATTTGCTGGATCTTCGGTACTTTCTACAATTTGCCCACATTTTAATTTCTAGGTTTTGCAATAAAGGGAGAAACAGCTCCCCCATATTTTGTATCCTATTTTTTTTTCCAGTTAATTCTATTAATCTCAATGGAAGAGAAACACATTTTTAAGACACTGACCAACTTTTATTTTCTGTGGCTGTACTTGCATCTGAAGATCACTGTTCTATAGCTGATTTGTGGTTCCCAACACTGTTTTCTTACTCCAAAGCACCCACAATTTGTGTTGTTAAAATTCAGGAGCAATTCTTAACTTTCCTTCTTCCCCAAAATGTGAAAAAAAGAAAAGCGTGTTAAGGTTTTGTGAGCTTTAACACACTTGTTTTGTTGTTTAAAAACTCCTCTCCCCACTGGACATGTCTCTAGCAAAGTAATAAATTATTAAATCCAACTATGGATTTATGAAAACCACATGGTCCTCTCCTTTGCAACACACATTGAAAGTAAATACAAGGCTTGGAGGCACATTATTTTACAAGTAAATGCAGACAGAAAAAGGCTTGACTGAATTGGAGAAACTTGGGTCCACTGAATATTTTATGCAATGATGCAAGACTGATAACATGTACAAAATTAGTGCCTTAAAATGTTAAACATGGTTTGGGGGAGGGAAGACATGGAGTTACCTAAATGGATAATAAACTTCAACCATAACTAATTTTAAAAATCAGTTTAATTATACCAAAAGCTGATTGCTTGGTTTTACTACAATACAACAAAAATATGCAAGCTTCAAGTAGAAATAAGTTTATCATACTGAAACAAAATATAGCAAAGTGCAAACTGAAGAGGAAATACTACTGCTTTCCTCAAATTACTCAAGAAAAATATATTTAAAATGCTATTTTACAAATAAATACAACAAATACTAAACCACCTCTTTGGTCCATGTGTATATAAAACAAACCAACTTAACCTATTAATCTAAGTAACTAAAGAGAATATCTAGAATGCTATTATTTCATTGAACTTATGTTATTTACTTAAAAAACTGAAGGCCTGGAAGAGTTTTATTTTGAATCTTGTGAATTTTTCAATTGTTCTCCAATAGTTGTTAATAACTCTGTTCATGTTCAAATATTGGTACTGCAGAAATGTTACACTGCATTTTTCTTAAGAATGCTTGTCCAAGTTGAAACATTTCTCCACATACATATTTGGAAAATAGCATACATAGCTCTTTCACTTATTTTAGCAGCTGGAGATATTATGGTAACGCCATTCATACAAAGAACATTTCACCCTGAACTAAAGCACTCTAATATAAACTTACAAGGAATTCATATACCCTCACCCTTTTTAGAAGATGAAAAGTTGTCCTAGGAACATTATTCCTTATATATTATTTTCAAGACTGAATATAGAAGAATATTGCTATAAAACACACTTCCTTGGTTACTTCATTCCTGTTTTTAATATATAAATCCATTTTTAAAAGCAATAAATAACTATCACTGCAGTCACTTTAAAATACAAGTTTGATGTATTCTGTTCAAAGGCATGGGAAGCCAGAGATGTCTTCACTAAATGGTATCTATTGTCTGTTCAAATGTGTATTTCAATATCCATTACTAAACAAGAACAGTAAGACGTTCTATCCACCATCTTTTTATACAAAAAACAAAATCATATACAATGATTTATCTACAAAACACTTCATTAGCTTAATTTTACTATGGATTATCTATGATTGCCTCCTGTCATAAAATACTTTTGCTTAGTTTTTCTCAGTAGATCCATTTTTTAGATGGCCATGTTAAAAACGCATTATATATTATTGGTGACAATAAATGTATTGCAGTATTTTAACAAAAAGTGCATTTCTACTAGCATATAAATTATTCCCAGCCTACTTTTAATACCAATAGAGTTTGTTTTGTGAAAAATTGTCGGTAGTTTTATCTGATGAGGCAACCACAAATAACATAAGAAGCATCTGAGTCTCCAGCATGACGTTTCTGCATATAGCCCTAAAATCATTATAACTAGCAATTTACAAATACAATCTATATAACTGTCTTTAGTTCTGGGGCCTGAGAATGTTTGTTTTGTAAAACCATTAAATTTGTACATGTAACACTAAATATCAAACCAGATTACATATAAATACAACAGCATTTCATACAGCATGTTTTGATGCTCAATAAAATATGGAAATTAAGATGTAGGATTCTAACTATAAAGCCTTGTAGAAATAATCTTCCTCCAACTGAATTAATTCTTTAAAAATCCTTGTGGCTTGAACTGGGGTAATATTTTCCAATTGTGTTTTTGTTGTAATTTTAATGGGAACTTCACTACCACATCCATTACAACATTGCCACACAGTAATTCATCAGTAGATACAGAACAGCAGAAAAATGGAGAAACTAAAAAATTAGTTCTAATATATACTCAAGGCACTACTGCCCACCCAAATCATTTTGTACTACTGTATGTTTAGTAAGTAAGTAAATACATACATATATACCTACATACATACATAAATGTACCTTGGTATTTACGTTTAAATTATCTGAAACAAAATATATTTCATTAAATTCCAATAGTTATGCTATTTCCACTGCCTTTTGACCTTGATTCAGAGCCCAGGATGAGCACAAAATTTCTATTTGTGGCTATTGCAGACAGAGCTCTGCAGTCAAATGATGAAATAGTTCCATATATATATATACATACATACATACATACATATATACACACACACACACATGCGCATGTATGTATGTAAGTATGTATTCTTGCAGGAACTGCGTACCACTGCTATTATAAGAATGACAAAAACATAAACAGTAAATCTCTTTTAAATTTTTACCTAGACCAAGGTAGACCTAGATAATAAATATAATTAAAATGTATGAGTATAAATTGAGATTTTTACCACAATATCTAGAAAGGCTACGGAGCAAAGAATTGTTCTGCCAAATTATTATTCCTGTGGGTATGATTCTGTTATCATGACAATTTGTGGCCACGTTTTTGTCTTTTTTTAAGATGCATATGTAGACCCAATGCCTATTTTAATCTCAATTTTAAGGACCAATTCACACTTAGTGAACTGCCAGTATGTATCAGGACTGTTTGTTCTGATTCCTAGCCAGAAATTCCACTTTATTAAGGGAGGAGCATCTGCAGCTAGAGTGAATGAAGTGCCGTGGAAGTGGATGAACCGATGGGCAATAAAAGCACCTAAGGTTCTCTGGTAAAACACTCAAATGTGTTTTTCAGCCACTGCTACTTGTACTCTCTTCCAAAAGTATAGAACCTTGCTTTTCTTTCAAATGCCAGCACATGCCGTGTGGGGCTTGTCTGCACAGGAGACCTATATGTGTCAGGGCAAAGGTGCAGCTTAGTCACGTCTTCCTAATACTCACACTGGTCCATTAAGATTCTTTCTGTTATTGGTATTCATTTCATAACATTTTACAGTAAAGACAACTACAGCCACACCACTATTACTTTTGTTCAAGCACACAAACAGAATGTATCTATTCAAAGCTAAGCAGATGAAAATCACATATAATTGCTTCCAAGCCATCTAAAAATTGGGAAATTGAAATAAGAAATCAAACTGCCCTGTTTTTAAAATTATAATAGCTTACCAGAATAATTTTGTTCTGAATTGCGTACAAAAAAATCGCTTTTTCTTTGTCTTTTCTTTGTGTCTATCACAGTATAATTTATGTGCTAAGCATGTGTTTTTCAAGACTGATGGTTCCCACTGGTCTTAAAATGATATTACTGAGTGCTTAATTTTAGAGATCATTACAACTGGCTTTCTGATTCAAAACAATTTGATTTAGAAAATTATGGATCATTTCATTAAGGACATTTCATTTTATAAGCTGCATCATCTAAAATCTGTAATATGACTAGTGGGTTTACCATAAATTATAAGATATGAAAGTACAGAAATAAAGTTACTGAAACTGCCTTTAGTTAATACAATGCATCTTAATAAACTTCATAAAATGCTCTCATTTTGAATAAGTAGCATTCATATTCTTATTAGAGCTTTGTTTCATCTACTGAATCTGCTCACATATAAAATCAGTTCACAATTGTCTTCTCCCCATAGCCTTGCTAATGTACTGAACTGAATGGGATTCAATTAATATTAACAAGCAAATACCTAGCTGTTATACCTGAATTTTTTAACTGTGTCTGTAGCACTCAGTTACTACGCATTTAAATGGTCACATTATCAATATATACTTAAAAAAAAAATCAGTTTCACGTTTGGCACATTTATTCATTCTTCAGAAATGCCCCTGTATTTTCTTCAATACTGTCACAAACAATGATCACAACACCAACTGTTTGCCTGATTAGCAGCTTCACAAGGTGATTTATCTCAAGCTTCTCCTTAATGGATTACACCTTGCCAATGACAGAGGCACATTAGGTACAGTGCAGTAGGGTGTCATTTTTGGACTCTAGAGGGAAGTATTTTCCAAATGGATAGGACCTCTAGTTTTGCAGTCCACATACCATGCATTTCCCTGGTAATTCCAATCCATCAGCTACTGAAGCCACTTCTGGAAAGCTTCACTGCAGACTGTTTCCTTTTATACACAACACTTTTGTAGAAAATTCAAAATGTAGCAAGAAGATTCAAAGTGTTGCAAGAATCCTTGAAAATGAAATAATTATTGTCAGTACAGTCTGCCCAACTCCAAATACCAGTGCTTCCATGGGAGCCATACTTTTCCCAGCCACTCTGTAAATTCCAGCTACTGCTGCACCTAAAAGGGACAAGGTAGAAAAAAGTAAAATTGTAATAAGATAGAATAAAATATTTCTATTCAAAAATCACTATATAGTCAATATGTTAATCTTCCCTTCCTCCATACTGAAAAATACAGTTTATTTTACAACTTATCACACTGGACAGCACGTAAAATTCTACACTTTACTGAAATGTAGATGAATACTCTTCTACATGTATATATCCTTAATATATTTGAGGGAATGTTTCAACAAAAGTTAAGCAATTCTTTCCCATTCATTTGAATGGGAGATATCTAAATATGTGTTCAGCTCCCCCATTCAGTGAGACTTAAAGTGCCCAACCCACATAAGAAACTAATAATTAGAAGCCTATGCAAGACCGATTATCAAATAATCTAAAGGTTTAGTTTCTGATTGTTAAGTTGACTGCCCATGAAACACCCTAAAACAGAAATCAGTTATGCAATGATACTGCTCTAAGCATTCTTTATTTAGATACAGTCTCAGACCACATTCCTAAGAAACCCTGATCCGCTGTCTAATTCCTTAAAATGTTTAAATCTTATCAGGCACTCTGCCAAGAAAACACGGGCAAAGCAACCCACCTTCTCCAATGGAATCCTATCTCACTTATACTTTAAGCTAATGCATATTCTTGGTTCAACAGGGCATGCATCGGCCTCTACTCTTTCCTTTTGCAATCAACTGGAACAGTGAGAAATATTTCAATGTAATCAGTTTCCCATTTCAACTGACCAAGGAATAAATTTTAAAACAAGGAAGAATCACAAAATCAATTTCTGACCATAGTTCAATATACTGGATTGGTTCAAAGCTGGTAACCATACTATTCCACTTGGAATAAACTGAGTTTTTTTCCCCACAGAAAACTATTTCATTGATTTATTCTAGAAGAAACAGGATTTATCCTAATATCCGTTATTGTTCAATAATTTGAAAAATATTTTTGATGTTTGATATAATTTTCCTGATAGAAAATTTCCATAAATTATGCTATCGTTAGCATAAGATTAATACATCATCTTTCTCACCCCACCTTCCATTATTAAATGTATGACTTTCTGTACATGTTTATGTTCTGATTTAAGCTTATTTTTTGGTATGAAGATTTTAAAAATATAGAAAGTTTATTATATGTAAATAAAATCCTGCATGTACTGGATTTTTTTTTTTTAAAAGCAGACATTGTTTCCTATTTAAAACAACAGTTGGCAGTAGCACCAATCACAATACATAGGTCCTCATAAGGTAGATGTGACAGTCTTTATTAAAGATGTTACCATGCATATGTGTCTATATAAATATCTGTATACATATTTAATTATTTAATCAAATCAAATGTGGCAGACAAGCACATTTCATTCTTCTCACTCTTTGTGATAAAAGGTTGCTTGTGCTCTACTTCATGTCAGAGAACCACAAAAGCCAAATATAAAAATAATAAAAAAACAAATCTTGGGTAATTAAAGGGTTCCTAGTGATAACTAATTAAATGCATCATTCTTTTGTACTGCACTTAAGTGTATTCTGCAAAGATAAAATTGACTTCATGCCCATATTCAAGTCTTGTTCATATCTTAGTTTATTAAACCAAAATATCACAATCCAAAAACAGTAGAAGAGAAAAAGCCTGAAAGACAAAAAGACTGCACATTAATGGCTTGCTCAAAGTTGTGCTAGTACTTTTTACATTTCTATGGGCATCTCAAAGTATGTGTCAAAATCTGCACAGAAATTTTAAAAATTGAGGAAAACACAACACAAATCATAACTAAGTATTATCTACTGTTAACAAAGCAAATATTTATAAAGCAAATTATGTACTGTACGAAAAGATTAAAATGGCATAAGATAAGCTGTTGCCCCTAACAAGTTTATGAAAATTTCCATAGGCAATATAAATCTATCACACAGGTACACAAAGGACCACCATACATTCTCATATAACAGTCCAAGCATTGCTTTCTCAAAAAAGATTGTCAAAAACTCATGAGATTCCAATTGTTTTATTGGGGTGGTGGCCCATCTCCTGGAAACACCAAGTACTACCTTGCCAACCCCAGCAATGTTCCTTTTCACACCACACTAGTAAATCATTTAGGAATCCTGAAGTCATGGAAAGAAGTTAATGATGTGGCCGGCTTGCATATTATACCATATTTTTACAAGGTAAAAATGACCTTTGCATTAAACTTTTTTTTTCCAGGATAGCATGTTTTAATAGGCACTTAAGATCTAATATTTGGAGACAATTCAATGACAGAGTGCTGCAGAAGAATGAAGTGAGAATGAAACCATATTTTTAGAATCACTACCTACCACAGACCTTGCTTTTTATTATGAGAGAAAATAGTTTAACTAAGATCACATGTCTCAAGTATATTAAATGTAGTTGAGTTTTGTTCAACAAAGTGCTTTGAGTTTTGTTTAACAAGGTGCAAACCAAGAAAACTTTGCTGAACAGCACGAAAAAGGAAACTATTTTGTTTTCATTACGTGTCACATACATGTTGAAAACATCGCATATAACAAATATAAATCTACACTGATAATTTTGTGTGAAATGAACTAAACTAATCTTAATTTGCTGTGATAGACAAAATAGTGCACCTATTTCTTTCCAGGAGCTATTCTTATTAAGTATTACTATTTCAGTAGCTATCTCCTAAAGATCTTTATATTGTAACAAAATCTTGAACGGAATCCAAGTGCAACAGATTTTTAAAAATTGTCTTAAAAACATATAGGCAAAATATCTTTATTGGACAAAGTCTCACTGTCAATTTATTAAAATTACTTTGAAACCTTATCTTAAATATGATAAGAAATATGCATTAACATATAAAAATGCCAGACCTTAGTTGCTATTTACTATTTATTGTACTTAATATAGTTTGGGTACATTATTTAAAATGGGCATTCACATTTCAAATCATTTTTGATCTAATCTGAGAATCAACTTTAAACAGTAATTGTGAAACCCCCCTTGCACCTCTTTTTTAGGTACCTGAGGCTCCACTGCAATATTGCATTAAAGTAGACTAACAACAAATGCAAATTTGTCCTGCTGGCAATTGAAAACCTGCTATCCAATGTGAAAGTTATGCCATTATTATTCATCCAGAATTCTAGGGTATGACAGCTGTCTCTTACAGTGCTTTACAGAGCATTGTCATAATTTTTCTATCATCTAGTGCCATTGTTGCACTAGATGTCTCTTATAAGGGAGGGTAAAAATACTATTGCTGCGCCATGAATAGCCATTGCTATTTTCGCCAAAGCTAGAATGACAATATGAAGGCAATGGCATCCTCTTCAATATAGAACTTTTTTTTTTTTTTTGAGGTGCAGATTTGTAATTCACTGAAATAGTAGACTTTAGACTTCAAAATGCAGGGTTTTTAAAAAACCAGTTCATTAATTTGTACTAGGATAAAAGGACAGGTTATGGAACAGGCCTGGCACACAACTGAACCAAGTACATTATCAGAAATTCAGAAAATATGTATCTAAAGGCAGTATGTAACTTGAGAGTAAGAACAGTGGTTATCTCTGCAGTAGTGTACTAAATAATGGCACTGGAAGAAAATTATGCCTAGGATATTATTATATGAAAAATCATAGCTATAATCTTATATATGACTTTTTCCTTCAGATAATGAATATCAATCCAATATAAAATTCCAAAATTATAAACAGAAGCAATATATGAACATTTACCACAATTGCTAATAATAATCTTCAAAAAGAAGCATGACTGTATTTGAACATTTAAGACTTACTGGTTATCATAGCTCCAGTTACAGAACCCAGAAATCCAATGCTGACCACAATGACAGAGATTACTCTCCCTTGCCTATGCCTTTGCAGCATGACAAACATTAAAACTCCTGCAGCACCGTGGACAAAGAGAGAAGAGAAGAGAGCCCATAGGAAAACCCAGTACCACATTTCTGGAAAAAAGTAATCAAACAGCAGGTTAATATTTCTGATTTCTTTCTGATTGAAACAAAAATATATACACTTCAATGTATATCACTTTCAAACACTAGTTTGAAAAATGATAGAGACATAAATGCATGCACAGAAGTAACTCTCACTTACCAGCTAATTATATTATCCTGTCCACTACCCATTTTCAAAAATATTATGTACATATACAGGGGTTAGCTTTTTTCCTTATTTTTTTCTTTTTCTGTAAACTACCAAGAGGACTCTTTTTTTTTTGTTTTTGTTAATGGGGAATGTAATAGTGGTATAAAGAAATAAATATTAAATATTAGTATCCTATATGTCAAATGCATAGAAATAATCCTCACCTACCAGCTTATTTTATTATTCTGTCCTCTATCCATTTTCAAAAGGACTGTACATACTGTGTTAGATTTTCTTTCTTTCCTTTCCTGTGAGCCACCAAGAGGACTCTTTTTGTTAACAGCTTGTAAAACAATGATATGAAGAATTAAATATTAAAACAAACAAAAGAAAATAAAAAGGATCACTTTTCAAAGTTATGCTAATATGTCTGTGTTGGTGTGTGTGTGTGCGTGTATGTATATATGTATATGTGTATCTCTCTCATACACATACACGCTACTCAGATGCTATTCATAAAATACTCTGAAAGCCAAAACAAGTAATTTAAGGGAAGCAACATACAGGATACTAACTGTTCAGAAATAGTACTGAAAGTAAAGTATTGAAGGTATTTGCTTTCCTTAAATGAACAATATGCAAACTGATGAGTTTTCCTCTGATGAAGCTAATAATATTTCAATTATCAATACATTGCTTCTGAATGCTTAGAGTGAGGTTTCTTGTTATTTGAGGACTGAATAGCAGCTACACAGGACTAAGATATGTAAAAAACCACAATAGTAAAATGTTTGCATTGCTCAACGAATGTGATAAGCAAACAATGTACAATACATTGCAGATATGTTATATTAAAATAACTTTTATTTGGAGATGTTAAATACAGCTGCTGAAAAAACAAGTCTGAATTTATAGAATTAACTGGGTGTACAGATGTAGGACTTTTCCAAAAAGTAACATTTAAAACCATAAAACTTCACCACACATACTAAACAAAACATACTTTAACAAAACATACTTGTATCATATATTCATTTCCCCAAACTGTTGTTTTACAATACAGTACAGAATACAGTATTAAATATTACCACAGTATGCCTTGCAGTTTTTATTGTTCAGAACTAATTTGAAAATATTCTTTCATTTAAAGAGACACATATTAAACCATATAAAATCTATATAACTAAAACAGAATCCAACAAGGATACTTCTAAACCATCAGGCAACAAAGTTTCCACTTGCCCCCATTTTCTTTTAGGCAACAAATAACTAAGTATGGGAAAAGAGACAGGTAATATTTGAAAGAATCTCCGTGATATTGTTCCCAAACCTGTACTATCCCAAAAATGACTAAAGGTGATTAGTGAAATAAGTGATACTTGATAAGTTTGTGAACCCTTTTGGATTTTCAATATTTCTGCATAAATATAACCTAAAATGTGATCTGTTCTCCACACAAGTCTTAAAACTAGATAAAGAGTACCCAATTAAACAAATGAGTCAAAAACATTATACCTGTTCATTTATGTATTGATGAAAATGATCCAAAGTTACATATACAGTAGCAAGTGTTCTTCTTTCCAAACTGGAGCCCACAATGTTATCATACCACTTTAAATGAATGATTAAGCAGGCACCTTAATATACTGCATAGCAATCAAGGAATTCAATTTCTAGTATGTACATATTTATGAGACTCATTCAGGCATCATCTAAACTGTAGCACTCGCTATGTGAGCGGGCCACTGAAATTCCACCATTAGCATTTGGCTTCCTTGAAGTATTCATGCAGTCAGTGTGAGTACCTGCAGCAGGAAAGGCAACATACGTACAGTATCTTGACACTTTCAGAAGCCATATTTTCTGCAAGTATTTTTAATGTTAATCTGAATGTCTATGGAGAAGCCAATAAATATTGAAGGTAGACAGGGAATTATTCAAACCGATCATGTTATCAGAGGTCTAGATTCATACAGCCTGTATGGGTCTGTACAGAATATCAGAATGTTCATTTAGCTGCAGAAGACATTCATTCAATAGTGGTGTGTCTTTCATATATCCAGTTTGGAAAGCCTTCATCTCTCTATGGTTGTTTCACTTATTTTCACTGGACCTTTATGAAGGAAATGTGTTGCAGGCTTAGCATATTCACTTTCACCACTGTCATTGCATCAACCTAGTGAGCTGAGCCATGGAACAGTATTCCCAGACATGTTCACCTTGCACAATTCAATATAGATAAAGAACTTTCTGTTCAACCATGGATTAAAAATCATTTATGCAGCCTGTGGTTTGGAGACCCTACAAGTTTTGTTCTACTGTATTTCATGTTATTCATTTTTATTTTATAGTATTATATTTTTAATCAAATTGTTTTTATCATAAGCAAGAGAACTTATGATACAGCATACTAATACTTAAATAAAATGCTATATTAGCGGGCATTATTTATTTTGAAAAGTATTAGAACCAAATATTTAGATTTTTAAAAAATTTGGATTCGTTTGGTATAATTTGAACTAGTAGTCTTTTATCTCAGTCATGCAATAAATCAGAAATTTTCATTAAGTATTCGTATTATTCTTCAGGTGCCAAGTGTCTAATAGCATTTCCATTCATTAGCTGTAACCCATCTTCTATAATCTTATCTTCGTTAATTGCCAAACTAGCACTGAAACTGTCCAGGTCAAAATTCATTCCTATATTTTCACTAAATATATAGACTGTGACCATCAGAGACTCAATTTAAGCTTTGATTTACCATATAGTTGTGGGTCTACCATGTAAAGCAAATGGTTTATTTTTCAGTCTTTGTTTTGTGAATTAGTACCCACAGTTGATTTTGTTCAGGATATCTGTAAGTGGAATCATTGCCAGTACAAAAAGTAATGGTGACAATAATCTCCTCAGAAAATACCTTACTTTATTTGTATTTCTCCCAAGTTTTCCCCACTTAACATAAAGTTGTTTTTCTATGAAGCCCATAGAAACATCTCCAGGAATCTTCTAATATTTTTGCTTATTCCAAACATTTCCAAGGATTTTTGAATCTAGCTATGGGGAAATCTACCGGGGATTCAGCTATCAGCCACTCTATGATCTGATAAAATGAGATTTATCACAAAAGCTTATGCCTTTTAATAAAATTTATTAGTCAGAAAAGGTGCTACCAGACTTCTTCTGATTTTTGGCTACCATAGGCTAACACAGCTTCCCTCATACAATGTCTAGAGGGAGTGAATCTAATGCCATTTTATAGGCTATAAAATGTTTTTCTTCTGAGATTTAAGAATCATTTTGTCAATTAGTAGCTGGTATTTTATACTACATGAATTTTTGAAAGTCTCTTTTGTTCCACTGGGAAATTTGCATTTTATTTCAAATAAATTTGTATTAGATTTTCTATAATCCCAGTTAACAATTTCAGTGTTGTGGGCAGGCAAAGCCTAGAGTCATCAGAGTGAGTTGCTTTTCCCTTGCTTTTCTGTACTAGAAATGTTCCTCCACTCTTCAATTTTTCTTGTTTGTAGAAGCTCATTTGTTGATAGCCTGGAGTCTAGGCTTGTCAAGTATTTGAGCCAAAAGCCATGCAGTTAATCTTTTTGGAGGGCACTCTAGTTTTTTTTTAATATTTTTGACTTGCATCTGAATCATTTTTATTGCTTTCACCACATCTTCCATTTGCTTTTCATCAAATTCTTTCCCAATATTGTCAATCCATTGTGCTTTTTTATTGTGTTCTTAATCATTTTCCACAAAGTTTTCCAATATTCAACAGCTTCTTTATCAGGATTTGTGAGAAACACAGTGTTTTGTTTAAACTAATTTATTATTATAATTGCTTATTGGTTCTAAACTGGAATTCTCAATAACTCAACTTTAGAGTGGCAGCTGACATTATCCAGACTGATTATCCAAATCCAGAATTACTCTATCAGCTTCTAAATAGCTAGATGTACAAAATTTATGAAGCACTTTTACTAAGTGTCAAAGAGCTATACATAAATTAAGTCAGCAATTGTTATAATAGTTCTAACAGGTAAGCTAATATTATCATGGGGAACTCAGGATGAGAACATAAAAATAGACCTGCTGTGTTCCTAAGTATTTTATTTACAGTGCTTAGAGTAGCCAGAAGCAAGGAAGCAAGCTTCCAAGTTCTGTACTACTGTCTATTACAATAACATCGTAACATTTAGAGGCACTCTGTCCTTGAACCAAGACATTCCATTTATATATCATAGTTAATAAGTACTAGTAAATCTGTTCTTTATTAATCTTTTTGACATTTCATGAGTATATGAATCTGTCAATAATTTTCTATGAAGACCTTAAGAAAAAGCTACCTATAGGTAGTCCTCATTTAATGACTGCAGTTGGGAATGGCAACTCAGTTATTAAGCATAGCAGCCGCTAAGTGAAAAATCATGTGACCATGACTGTGTTTATGATTTTACTTCAGCTTCCTTTGCTTTACGGTGTCAGAAGGATATGATCCCAAACAGCCAGGTGAGCCCAAATGGCGGGGTAAGTTTCTGGAACTCAACTCATGAGGAGCCAGGTAAAAGGGGAAATCTGTACAAAATGGAATTTCTCAGTAAAACATGTAAAATTGAATTCTAAACACTGTAGCCTTTCAGACAGGACTACATAACCTGTCAGCTCCAAAGCAGCACTGGGCTTTGCACAGCATGTCAAGGACTGCACTCCAAAAGTGCGACTGGCTAGGAACTAACTTAGGAGGAGTTAGCAGTTGTAAGGTGTTAAATGAATGTCTTAAAAATCTCTGAAATGTCACAAGTTCATTTTGGGTGGATCTGGCACAGGTAGGACTGATGAACATATACAGAATTAACTCTTAAAGGCTTCTATCTGTTGCTTCATCGATACAAAGGCAGTGCTTAAATTTTCCTAACATAAAGATTTGATGCTACTCTTATACTTAACTAAGCATACACTCTTATTTACCTATCTGCAGACCTTTCAATGCTTTTTCTTAGATTCATGGTAGCCTGCATTCAAATGACATACGGTTTCTGCTTTTACATCTTGCTCCTTTAAATGCTGTACAGATTTCTTTTCCTTCTCTTTCAGTCTCTTTTTACATAGTATCTTCTTAGCTTACCACTTGCAGGAGATCTGCCATCTGTTAGGAGCTTGAAAGCAGGAAAAGATTCCCATTTCTTGTAGAACAGTTATGAATATACAGAACAGGGAAGAAGTTCTATCTTCCAGAAGCTTTGCTTCTGTCCAAAACACCAGTCAGGGAAAGACAAGCACTCTTCCAATCTATGATAGCTATACTTTTCTCTATATATAAACTTACAGGAAAACTTCACATTTTGCAGCCTCTCCTATGCAAGCTTCCTTCCACATACATCTCATAGCCCCCTCAACTGGTTTTTGAAAAAAGAAAAAGCCAAGCCTTTTCATCCCATTCATGGGGGAGGTTTGTGGCTCCATGCAGTCCCTGGACTGCACACTTTATATCTCTGTGTTAGATGTAAAAGCTGATAATACTAGGCAAAAATGTATTTCCAAAAGAAGAAAAATACATGGCCATGCTTTTAAAGTAATAACTTTTCATATGGTCATAAATACTCAAAATTTTAAATTTGAACATGTTCCTGAACTTGGATGATTGGAGGACATAAAAACACAATTATGGGATCACACAAGTGGTCTCAAGTGAGGAATGCAGGATGGCATTTGCTGGATTCTCTCAAAAATATTTTATATTGGCTTTAATATAGTCACACAAAAACAAACATTATGCATCACAACTGGAGGGCACAAGTTGTCATCTTATAACTTATCTCCAAGCATCATAACTTTTTCAAATAGGCTTCATGTATGGAATTTTTAGAATAAAATACATTGCATTCCAAACCATTTGTCATATGTCATTAGAATACAATCAATAACTACTAACACTCATACCACATCATATCTTCATCTTATTCATATTGATATGTAAGCACGTAACCACAAACAGAAAAGGAAAGAGAAAGATTCTCCTATTTATTGAAACAGGATAGCAAAAGAATGGTAAGCTAGGGAATCAGTGACTATTTAAAACCAGTTTATACAAAATTGCATCCCCCCAACAAAAAAAAGTTTATCAATGAAAAATGAATTAGGAAACCAATGGGAAAAAATCCATCAATGTCACTTTGGCCGTTTGATCAGGAAATGTATGTTTTTGTGAGTTACTATAGTTCTATGTCTTGCCATATCCATCATGCATGATTTTAATGGGAACAGTCAAATTCTGAACTACCACTGCTGAGAACAGTGCTGAGAATGGATTATTGCTGAGAGCCAAAGCAGCATGTGAAATATTTACCCTAACAAATATATTAATATTGAATGGATAATTCAAAAACAGCTAGGAAAGAAAACAATGCAGGTAGAATTCCTTCCACTTCTTCCACATGATTTTTCCCCTTTTAGAATCCATTATGAAACACTCCTTTGTGATTTAGTTTAGGTGAATCAATACTTTGATAGCATTACTGTTATTTAATAATTAAATCATGTATTTAATCAAATAAATTTTAATAAATCAAATTACTTATTGAAAAATTAAATCTCCACATATTTTATTTCATACAAAATAATCATTCTAAAGGAAAAACAGTTTTATTGGTGAAACTTCAATCCATCAGAGAGAAATACTTTTGAAAGAGGTTTCCCTTGCTGCACAACAGAAAAGATATGCATCTTCTAAGATGGTGATTCTAGATATATTTTTGTAATTAAAAATATTTTTATATTAAAATATTAGAGTGATTGCTAACTCATTGACAGGAGAGGTATTTAAATATACAAGAAACATTTAACTGATACCCAACCTCATAAGTGTATAGAGTTGGAAGAGGCTATTTAGGTCACTGAATCAGACTCCCTCTGCTTAGTGCAGGAATCCAAAACAACCCTGACAGATGTTTTCCACTCTTTGCTGAACACATTTATTTTATTTATTTACTCCCAAAGTTTTTTCACATACAGAGAAGGAAAGCCCACTATCAATCTGGGTAATTGGTTTTATTTCAAACTGCTCTTTATGTCTAAGGTTTTTTCTAACATCGATTGGAATCTGGCTTCCTATAATTAAAATCCATTATTTTCTTTCTAGCACTCTGGAAAAACAAAAAACAGGTTCTGATCTTCTTTTGTGTGATATCCTTTCAGGTATTGCTATTACAAAGGCTTACTCCCAAAGGCTTTTCACATCCAGAGAAGGAAAGCCCACTATCAATCTGGATAATTGGTTTTATTTCAAACTGCTCTTTTTGTCTAAGATATTTTCTAACACCAATTGGAATTTGGCTTCCTATAATTAAAATCCATTATTTTCTTTCTAGCACTCTGGAAAAACAAAAAACAGGTTCTAATCTTCTTTTGTGTGATATCCTTTCAGGTATTGCTATCTCAGAGGCTAAACATGTCTAGCATTTTCAATGTCTCTTCACAGGACACCATTTCTAGTCTTCTAATCATAATTCTGCTCTTCTCTGAATGTGTTCCAATTTCTCTTAATATTTCTTAAGGTGTGGTGCACAGAACCGGATACAGTACTCAAACAGAGGTCTGACCAATGCAGTACAACGTGTAACTATTACTCCCCATGATTTGGCAACTGTATTTCTGCTGATGCACCTAAAATTGCATTTGCCTCTTTTGCAGCCATATTGCAAATTGAATCAACAAAAGGAAAGGGCAATCAACTACTATTTCAATAACTTTTTCCAAACTATGATTACCAAGACAATTTTATGCCCATGCATTTGATTTTTGTTTCCTAAATGAAAATGTTGTACTTATCACTATTAACATTTTATTCTGTTATTCTCAGCCTATTTATCTAATGGATCACACACATTTTTATTTTGATTTCTGTCTTCCAGGACAGTAGCTATCCTTCCCAGTTTTGTATTTGCAAATTTGACCAGCATTTCTTCTACCTCTTCAGAACGGATGAGAGCATTACTAAAAAAAAATGAGGGGCAGAACATCCAGGGCTGATACCTGGCAGCCCATTCAATCTCTCTTTGCAGTTTGATGTGAATTATTAAAGAGCACTCTTTGAATACAATTTTCAAACCAGCTATGAATCCACTTAATTGTCATCCAGCCCACAATTAACTACTTAGTAATCAGAATGTCATATCTAATAGAATGAATTTTATCCAATGCTTTGCTAAAATCAAGATATATTATATTTATGGCATTCCCATATTATATTAAGGAATCTACTCCCTTCCCCCAAATGAGAGATTAGTTTACCCATACTTGTTCTTCACCATTCCATCCTGACAAATGGTAAATATTACATTGCTCTCTGCTCTTGATTTTAGCCAAAAGGTTGAAAAGCAAAGCTTTTCATGTTTTTGAAGCAGCATGTTTTTGATTCTGATGTTCAGAAAGATCCCTGTTAGTGTAACAATGGTCTGTTTGGATTACCTGGCCAATATTTTCTAAGTTCTACATTAGACAGCTGTTATGTTAGTCCGATTCAATGCCTAAGGACAAATTCTGTTTGACTGCCACTGCTGTTCAGACGTTCTTAGTATAGTTCATCACTTCCAGGGAAGAAATGGCAAACTGAACATGGCTCCATGACAGCAGAGCCTACAACCATGGTGGAATGAAGAGCCGGTGAATGAAGAGACTCCTCATGATTCCTCTCTGGACGAGGAAGGACTGGGATCACTCACAAGTGCTCCAGACAGATAGTGGTCTCTGGCAGGTTTAGAGCTCTGGGAGATGAAGAATGCCATCGTAGCCCAAACCGTGGTTCTACACCTTCAAAAAGGACACAGGGTTCACATACCTCCTTTTTGGAAATTGCTTGTTAACTATTTTTTGGATATTAGGAAACTTCATAACAGCAAGTTTTACTACACCAGGTGAGTTTCCTTCAATCCTTAGTGAAAGAAGTTTTATACAAGTTTGAGGCCTTAAAAAATTATTTGGGGGGGGGGGGGAATAAACAGCAAAAAGGTGATAAAACATTGATTTTTGGGAAGTTATAAATAGACTAAAGGACCAGATGGATTTTAAATAAGACTTTAAAACTAATAAGAATCCTTCCAATGAGAAAATGCTGTTGTTTTGAATACTTAATAAAAATATATAAGATGGGATTTTGAAGGTTGGACACTAGAGGGAACCAGAAGGAATTAAAGATTACAATTAAAGGAGAAGAGCACCTAAATTTGACTTACTAATATAGAATATAGCAAAATACTTTAACATTGGATGTACCGAAGGATATTTATGAACAATGGATCCAGAAGTTAATTTAAAAAATGTCTGCCATTATAGACCGACTGTGTTAGGAAGATGATATGAAAGAAGAGCAAGCTTTACTGGATAGGGCTAAGTCTGATTTGAAAGTGGATTTAAAAATGATGGGCTATAAGTATGATGTAGAAGGAGACACTACACTGGATATACAAATGAAACCAGTTGATGCCTCACTAAATTAAAAGAGTGACCTGGATAACTTTCTTATACTGGATTTACGAAAGAGACTTGTTAAAGTTTAGAAGAATTTTGTGAGAATGGACAAAGAAAAAATTAAAAGAAATCAAGTTCTAGGACATTATTTGAGAGGATTAAGGACCAAGATTGTTAAAGTCAAAGGAAGAAATAAAAGTTGGTTTAATTAGGTAAGGTTAAAATAGATATGTTGTCATCTCCAGTAACCCTTAATGGAGTTGAATGACAAGGTTTTAAAGACTGTTTAAAGAAAAGAGATGAGATATGGGAAGAAGAGATCATTTCTTGTATTTTTAAGAGAAGGTGATAAGTCACTAAAATTGTTTATACTTGTTATGAAGGGGAAAGTCATTTCTTTCCTTCCTTCCGTCTTTCCTTCCTTCCTTTTTTTCTTTTATTTTTTTAGTTTGTATTGGTTCTTACCTTTTTAATTGTAATCTTCAATAAAGTTACTATAAAAACAGAGGCTCTGAGTATAGTTCTGCAATCTGTTATAGTACTATGAAACTGTATCACTTGATGTAATATATTATTCAAGCTTTTTGAATATTCTTCATGCTTCCAGAGGATATATTTTAAAACAAAAATATATCCTCTAGAAGCATGAAGAATATTCAAAAAGCTTGAATAATGTATGCGAAGTATAAAGAATTCTAGAAATCTTTTCAGGTATCAACATCAGACTGAATGATAAATAATTCTCTGGACCAGCTTTTTTCCCAGTTTTGGAGATAGAGACAACACTTGCTATCCTCAAGTCACGTGTCAATTTTCCAATATGCACATGGTTCAAGTAGCTCTGCAGCTTTAAACTCATTCAGAGTAAAGAGAGAGTCCCTGACCAGGATTCTATCCATCTCAAGCTTCATTTTGCTTTTCATCACTTCCTAGTGGGACACATACATTCTTCTTGGAGAGGGCTAAAAAACTGAGAAGTCTGTCTTTTCTTTGTTACTTGTTAGAATTTTGCCACCTTCACTGAGCAACTAGTAGTTTGAACGTATCTATGGAAGCCCTTTTAGATATTGTTCTTAGTATCCTTTACTGACCTCATATCATTCTGAGTTTTAGCTTTCCTGACATTAGATTTATAGTTCTAGACTACCTGCACATGATCACCTTCCCTCTCACATTACTTTTTTCCCTTTTCAGTTTCTTACTATGCTTTTTGTGTAGCCATACTGGCTTCTTTTGATGTTCTCCATTTTTCCTTTATTGGAATTGTTTGTGCTTTCTGTGTCTCCTTTTTTAGGAACTCTCACATATCTTAAGTTCCTTCTCTCATTACTTTCTCCTAACTATTCACTGATCAGCTATCAGCACCAAAGTCACTATGCCCATCAGCTATCTAGCCTTATAAGTAACAGAAAATTAGATCTCACAGCCCAATGCACAAAAGAGGTATCTGACATTCTTTCCTCTTGGACATTCTAGTTACATAGTAAATAGTAAACACTGTAGCATCAACATGCAATCAAAATTCATTGTTAGCACTTTATGTCTACATAGAAAAGGCACCAGAAAACATCCCATAAATCTAAGCTGTAAGCTTCATTTCCTTGAAGCCTCCAACATAGCATTGACCTATAGCAGCTTACTTTCTATCTATACTCCTACAGAGTATTTACCTGATCCATAAACAATTCTACCATTTCATCCCAACTAAGACCCAGTTTGGTCTAATGGCTAATGTGCTGGACTAGGAACAGGAAAACCTAAGTTCTAGTTCTGCCTTAGGCATGGAGAACAGTTAGATGACCTTGGACCAGTCACTCTTTCACCTAAGGAAGAATGTAATGGTACACCACTTCTGAAAATTTCACCTAGTTTCTAGAAGGCTGATTGATTCAAGACAGGGGAAAAAAATCATCCTACACCACCCACACAAATACTTCTAGCAACAATTATGAAATTAGCATCTGCTATTAACATATAGCCTGCCACTTCTACTCACCTTTTCATCAGGGAACCTGAGATCTTCTACATGTCAGATGTAGAACATCGGTAGGTAAAGTGGTGACTGCTTCTCTCCCCCCCTCATTTTTAGATTGCATATCCCATCAGCCCCAGCTAACACTGTCAATGGTACTCAACCTAAACATCTGGACAGCACCAAATTGCCTACTCTGTATCCACAGCACTTGGAGGGAAGCCTCTCCCCCTTTCCAACTGCTGCCCATCAACCACCTTTTATCACCTGCCCCTCGCAAAACCCACCGAGCGCCCCTCCCCGGCCGTTACCCGTGAGATGCCGGAGCGATGTGCCGTGAGCCCATAGACTCAGCACCTGCTGGACCGACAGGTTTATCATTTGGTCTCCCGCCTCCGCCTTCATGGTCGCCGCGGGGGAGACGGCCAGGCCAGTTCTGTCGCCGCTGGGCCGCCGCCTCGGAAGTCGTGCCTGGCTTGGGCAACAGCCTCGGGAAACCGGAGGCCGAGGCCGGGCTCCCAGGAGGCCTCTAGGGGCCGGAGGGGCGCGGGTGGGGTAAGCTCCCCCCGGCGGGGGAGACATCGAGGACGGCAGCTGGACAAACAAGGAGGCGGCGGCGGCGGCGGCGGCGCTAGTTCGCTCTCCGCCTCCCACCGGTGTTGGTGGTGGGCGCCGCGGCCCTCCTACGGCTGGCAGGTACACAGAGCCCCGTGGTCTAGGGCTGAAGAGGGGGAAAGAGGCGGAGGTAGGCGCCGGGCGGCCGCAACGGCCATCACCGCCCCCTTTCGAAGCCGCCTTCTCATGGCCCCCTCACTAGCTCGCGTCGAGCGCGAGGGAAGTGGGGGGGGGGAGGCGCCCGCGAGGCGCAGCCGGCGAGCAACCGCCTTCCCTTCCCGCTGGCCGGCCGGCCGCCGGACCAACCGCTGCTCCCGGCGAGATTGCGCGTGTGGCCCCACCTCCACCAGTCACCTCCCAGCGCGAGGCGGACGCGCGCCCTCGCGCGCGAGATACAGAGAGAGGATGGACCGCGCGCCAGCAGCGGCTTCCTGTGGCTTGTGTAAGGGAGGGCGCGAGCGTCCTCGAAGGAGGGCAAGGCGCGTTCGCGCGACGAAGCTGGGGAGCGAGGTGCTGGGGGGGTGGGCAGGGCATGGTCATTTAACCAAGCTTTGCTCGCCGGCCAGCGATAGACTACGACTCTCACTTGGAGGGAACAGCGATGTGCGTCTCTTACAATTGCCAGTACTGTTTTGGTTCCATCTTCTCTGATATGGCTCTTTAGTATGTATGGCGTGCTGCTTGAACAGATCATCACCAAGCCAAATAGCAAAAATTCTCTAGTCCACCGCAGAGAATTTAACAAACTGAGGGAAGTGGAGACATTGATTTAAATATAGGCAGACAGGCAAGCAGAAGCTTGGGGAAATTGTGGATAATGTGACAACATGCCTTCTGTTTGCCTCTAGCATTGGGGGTTTCAAACTCTTAGTCAGCCCCTCCCTCCCCAGGAAGATTGCAAGCATCTTAGAGGAAGGCCACAGTATTTTTAAAAAATTAGGCCTATGCAGGTAAAGTGGAAGGACTGTAAAGCTTTGTTCCCCACTTAGCCCATTCAGGCCCCCTGCAGAGGTGCCCAGGCAAAATGGGAGCAAGTTTTAACAGAACTCTCATTTTACTCTGCAGACAAAGCAGAAGTGATGTCAAACTTTCTCTGGGCTTTGCTCCTCACTTTTCCTGTTCAAGCTTTAAGTAGGAAGTTGTGGCACTGCAAAGGTTAATAGGTCCTACATTGATAGATTAAAATGTAATACTAGAAGTGGCATGTTTATTCCTTGTCCAATCCTAACTCCAGTTAACTCATTTGTTTTACTAATGGGGGGTGGGGGTGGGGTTCATGTATCATTTTATGGAACTGTGATTTTGCCAAATTTGAGAACTAGGGATATGCTACACTTTAGATCCAATACCAAAAAGGGGCTTCAGAGTGGGCAGCTACTCTGCAAGTCCAGGAAATGACATTTCTTTAAGAAGATGTGCACATCCACCTTGCTCCAAAGAACGCTTTTGGCTGTTTGGAGACACTTGGTAACTGCACTGGGCAAATGAAATAACTTGTAGAATTGAACACTTGGTAATGAGGAACCTGAGCACCAATACTTATAATGTATGTGTGCAGTCAGCATTGGTAATATCTGGCAAATCTATATGTAAGTACATTGCTCTCCCCAGTGCTATATAGATTAGCTAGACATGAAAAGGTCCACCCCTTTGATTTGACTGAAGAAGTCTCAATAACTGATTTGTACAACATAGTGAACCAGACCGCATTATGGCTTGTATGAGACTTGAACAAAATCAGCCATGGCTACAAAACCATGGATGAGTTGCATCAACTCAATGTCTCGATGCATAGCATTAAAAACCTTTCATATAAAAATATCCAAATTTTCTTCTAAGATTCTAGGGAATCTAGGGCAGGTTCACTACCATTTTTTACAATCATTCTGGGAAACAGAGGGAACCATGCTCCCTGAAAATTAGGCTGCTGTTAAAGTGTGAGTGTAACTCATTCAGTGATTGATTGATTGATTTACAGCAACCCAGTCTGAATAGTTAACAACAACAAAAACATCTTAAAATCATGAAGTATAAAATTAAAGTATAGGCATCAAATCTGAAGCAGTTCAACTTGGAATAAAAGTAGTTACATAGAAACAACTGCAGTGATTTAAAAAGCCTTAAAACTGAAAAGTACTTTAGGACCAGAGGGTCAGAGCAGAAGGCATATTATGGAGAAATTAAATAAATGAATGTAACTGGTAAAGTAATCTGGGAGGACACACCATAAAACAAGATAAATGGGGACTGAGCATGCTCAGTGGGCTTAGAATACTGGTAAATCAGATTGAAAAAAACAAAGGGGGCAGAATGGAATGAAGTTGATGAGACAGTTTCCTAGCTGTGCATGGCAACAGGTTTTGATTAGCTGATTAGGTCAAAAATCAATTATATCCTATCACCCCTTAAATTCAATTTTTGCCTTCCCAATGGAAAGATGGAAACTATGGAAGATATTCTTCACTTCTGTAATTTTTTTTGAAGTCACAATCAATATTCTTCCCTTATCAGCATTTCAGCTTAGTAAAGCAGTTATCTTACAGCAGCCAAAATTCATGAAATTTCTTGAATGGTGGTAAAATTCCTGACACAGGCTAAGAAGACCAGGAAGCAAATGCTGAAGTGGTGATCTGATCTTTATTATTGTGGAAGTTACTCATTTGGGGATTGTCATGTGTTGTAAATGTTACCTGTATCCTGAGTGTGTGTCAGTGTATTGCATATACCTAATTTCTTGTTGAGGTGTGGCTTACAAATAGTTCCTAGATTAGAGATCAAAGCTTACATAGAATAGGGTAAGCATACTTGGAGTAAAACTAGGCTATGGTTGACCTGATGTACTGGCCAAAATGTGCCAAAACAGACTGGAATTGTCTATACTTCTAGCAGGCAATGCTACATGTAGCACTGGGGTGACTAAGGCAAGTAGCCTAGTCTATTACCTTCTCTGTCTTACTAAAAAGTATTATTTGAAAGCCTTGATTGAATAAAGCCATGATGAGCAGCTAAGGTCAAAGCCATGATGAGCAGCTAAGGTCTGAACCCAACTCGTGATGACCCTAGCACATGGAAGATTGTGACTTAATAAGAGGCATAAATGGTAAAGAGTATGAATTAATGAAAGAAAGAAAAGCTAATATGTTATATGTCTGTGAAACTCAGAGAAAAAGGAAGAATGTAATAGATTTCAATGAAGGTGGCCTGATCTTTTGGAGCAGGCTTGATGTATACATGAGGGAAAGTGAAAGGGTAGGTTTCATTATGAATGAAAGGGCTAAAATGTGTGTCAAGATGTATGAATTAGTATTATTTAGGTTATGGATGCTAGTAGGAATCCATAGGTTGATGATAGTTGCATGTTATGCCTCATTCAGTGAATGGTGATAGTGGAAAAACTTGCAACAAGTTTGGGGAAAATTTGGGTAATATTCTGAATGAACACGAACAAGGGGAAAATTATTCTGTTGGGTGATATAAATGGATGGATAGGAACCAGATAAGTGAGTAACAGTAATAATAGGGCTATTTGAAGATCCAAGAATGAATGAGAATGGTGTTTGCTGAATGTCTGCTTAAGAAAGAGCTGTTTGTTTTCAAATATATGGTTTAGCATATGTCTATTCATATGTTCACATGGAAAAGAAAAAAATTATGATGATTTATGATGAAAAAATGAGAGAATTAATGAAGATTACAAGAATACTGAGAGATTCTGTATATAGGACATATCAATATTTGATAACATCAAGAGTGGATCTCGGGAAAACCTAGGCATGGAAGAAAAGGAAAATGTAAATGAAAATAGATTAAACTGCAGGAAGAGAAAGTATGAGTCCTGTATGAAAACGTATTAGATGATTGCTTACTCTCCCAATAGAATGAATGGAAAGTGGGTATAAGGAAATATGTGGAAACTCCTTGGATCAGTATGTTGCAGAGTACCACAGAACAATATTGCCACTCTGTGAAGGCAAATATGAAAAAGTAGCTTGGTAGAATGACAAAATGAAACAGGCTGTCTGAAAAGCATGCATATAAGTGAATACAAGGTGCAAATAATCTGGATGAGAGAAAGATATTGTATAATGTCAAAAAGAGCAAGGAGGGAGAAAGTTTAAAGAGGCAGTGAAAATGCATTTCTTGATTGAAATAAACATTGTTTTGGAAGTGGGTGAAAAGGGCAAACAGAGCCTTGAACAGAGTTAATGGAATTATAAATAAAAATGATAAAACGATTTGGAATGAAACTGAAAGGAAGGAATGCTGGAAGGAGTATTTTAGAGATCTGTACGGGCATGATACGTTGAAGACTGGAACTGAAATAAATCCTATAAATGTATGTCCAAAGGAGAAAAATGATGAAAAGGAAGTCATAAATATTGTGAGAATGTTAAAAAATGGTAAAACTCTGGGAGAAGATAGTATAACTGGAGAAATATGGGTATAGATTACTTATGGAGTGACTGTGCAACTAATTTAACATGTGTATGAAGACTGTGTCCATGTCCGATGATTGAAAGAATATTATTGTTTCCGTCTGCAAAAGAAGAGGTAGCAAGAATGAATGCACAAACAGCAATTTGAATTAGCTTCAGAGAACTGAAGCTTTATTTGTGATCTTAAACTGAATTGTAGTGAGTTATTGAATTAATTAATTATATTTTGTTATTTTGTACTGCACTTAGTTATATGCCCGTGAAAAATAAAACTACTACTGTACTACAGGAGGATTAGTTTATTACATATGCCTGAGAAGGTATTTGGCAGAATTCTGTTTGAAAGAATACAAGAAGTGACAATTATCAAAATTGTACAGTGCAGGGGGTGGGCTATCCAGGACTTTACTCTTTGGCAGGTCATTGAGAAACTAAGAAAATTGATTGTGTGTTTGTTGGTTTACAGAAACCATATGAACCAAAGAGCTGTGGAATGTTTTGCACAAATATGGAACTGAAGGTTGATTAGTGAATTCAATAAGAGCATATATAATGCAAATAAAGCCTGTGAGAATAAATGCTTATTAAATGATTTGGCCTTAAACCGGGTGTAGGACAAAGAAAGATGATGTTTTCCTTGATTGTTTACTGTTATGCATTTATGGATAAATGTATAAGGAACACTTACACTGATGTTACAGGTATATTGGATGGAGAAATGATTGTGCGTGTAGTTTTGTATCTAGACAGTGCCATGTTGTTGTCTGAGAACCCAGATTATTAGCAGCAAGCATGAAGTAGACTGTATGTTACAACAAAGAGTATGGATCTGAAAATTAATGGTTAAAAAACCAAGGTGATTCTGTTTCACAAAGGAAATGGAGTAAATGATTGCAAGTTATATATAAATGGCAAAAAACTAAAGCAGATAGATACTGTACATTTTTGTATTTTGGTAGAATGGCACAAAATATGGGGAAATAGAGACATTTTAAGTTGTGTAAATGCTGGTAAAAAAGTAGCAAGTTCTATGTGGTCTGTTTTGGGAATGAATAATTGTTTTCTTTCAGAACTGAAAAAGAAGTGCAAGCCTGTCTAGAGTCATAGATATCTAGAACCATAGATGGAATATCTCTGGAATCAGAAGGCTTTCATACCCAAAGCCACTCCATCTTGCTGGGAGTGAGTTTAAGTCTGTTCAACCCCATCCAGACTTTCACAGCCTCCAGATATTTATGTTTGCTCCATTTTATTTATTTCAGTTTATTTTGACATATGTATCTTTATCTGAGTTTCATAACTTCTGTCACAAAACTACATATCTGGGTTGGTTGTGGAGTTTCCCAGGCTTATGGTCTGCCTTCTTTGGAGGTAGGGTCTGAGGCTGCTCAGGAGTTCATGGCTATGGGCCTATCCTAGGTTATCCAGGGCCCAACATGGGACAGTGGTCGCACACCTAATCTGGTTTTCTTGTCAGAGCAGTGGCAGTGTGGTCTGGAATTGGGGGAGCTTCCCTGTGGCTCCCCTGTCATGGTCAGGTCATGCCCTGATAATCGTGGGATTTTCTGGTCCTACCCCCCCCCCATCAAGGAGACAGGCCCTATTTGATTGGTGTGCCCTCCCCCTCCCCCAGCGACTGATGGGCCCATATGGATTCCAAAGGGAGCTGAGGGCTGTTCCTGATGGCTTGCTGCATGGTCTGACTGAGGCTTTGGTCATCACCTGGAATAAAAGTGTGGCAGAGGCCTTGGGTAGGAATTGCACTCATGCATCCTTTCTCTTCTCATGGATCCAGTCACTCTCTGTGGTCTAAGGAAGAGTTGAGAGAGATAAAGTGGTATAAGAGATACCTGAAGTGTTGCTGGAAGTCAATGAAGAATGAACTTGACCAAATATGGGTTATTAAGGCCTACCTTGTGGCAGTAAGGGTAGCAAAGCATCAGAATGCCCTTATTGCACCCACAGATAGACACCTGGTAGCCCTGTTTAAGGTAATCAGAGCCCTCCTTGGTCAAAGGGACTTGGGGGTGCACCTACAGGGCGATGTGGAAGATTTTGCAGAACATCTGTTGGACAAAATTACTTGAACTCATTCCCAGTTAGATGCTGGCCTTGGTACAGGTTCTGTGGGGGTGCCTGGGTTGCAGTCCAGCCATGTTATCTGGGAGAGTTTGAACCTGCTGGACCTGAGGAAGGGGACAGGGTCCTTAAGACTGTGAGCTTGGCCACCTGCTTATTACATCCTGGCTGGTAAAGGCTTCCTGGAAGGTGACATGTGATTGGGTTTTAACAGTGGTAAGTTTGGATGCTGTGAGGGTCTAGATGGGAAACAACAGGCTTCAGCAAAACCCTGGTAAGACTGAGTGGCTTTGGGTTTGGGGGCCACCAGGATCTGGGAATTTACTATCTTTAGTTTTTGATGGGATGGCACTACCCCAAACAGATCCAGTATACAATCTGGGTGTTCTGGCCTCATAATTCCTGCTCAATGAGCAGGTGGCAGCTGGCACTAGGAGGATCTTTGTGCAACTTCATCACATCCTGTATGGATTACTGTAAAATGCTCTACATGGGGTTGCCCTTGAAGAGCATCTGGAAGCTTCATTGGTACAGGCTGTTATGTGCATACCTAGATCAGCGCACATTACACCTCTGCTTTGCAAGCTACATTGGTTACCAGTTTGCTTCTGGGTCTGATTCAAGATGCTGGTAATGACCTGTAAAGTCCTACATGGCACGGGGCTGGGTTATTTGAGGGACCACCTCTCCCCAGTCACATCTACCCATCCCATCAGATCCAGCAGGAGGGGCATGCTGCAGGTCCTGTTCACAAAGGAATGTCGTCTGACATGGGCCAGGAAGAGAGCCTTTTCTGCCATGGCACCCATCCTTTGGAACATCATTCCCCCTGAGGTCAGATTGGTCCCAACATTGCTGGCCTTCTGGAAGGGCCTGAAAACATGGCTCTGCCATCTGGCCTGGGGATTCAGTAGCAGGGATATGAACCCTGCAAAGCAGCTGTGTTGCTAGGGAAATTGAGTGCACTCTCTCACAGATTATGTAGTTTTTAAATGGTTTTTAATGGTTTTTGTTGTTATGTTTTTTTTAAAAAAAATTGTATTGTTTTTGTGGTTTTAACTTTGTATGCCACTCAGAGTCATGTATGTGAGATGGGTGGCTATATACATTTACCAAATAAATAAATATATATGTAATTCTGATCAGTGATTGTGATCAATGTGTTCATTTTTAATATTAAACTGATTGACTAAATATTAATATAGTAAGAGATTCAGTAATTAATTCCAATAGGCTATTTCTATATTAGTATGGAACAAAACCCTGACATATCAACATGCTGGTTGGGAATCATAGGAATTATAATCCAGTGCATCTGGATAGTAACTATTCAGGAAAAGCAAACTGAAAAAGCATTCTGGAAGGATACCCTGGCAGACAACATCCATTTTTTTTTCAAGAAACAACATGGAAATCACCAGGAGTTGATGGAGACTGTTTTAAAAAGTACAAAGAAATGAGCAAAGTTTTAAGCAAGTCTTCACATTCATCAATGCTCATAACAGATGTTAAAAGTGGCGGTATCATGCAGACTTATTCAGGTTTGATTGTGGTTAATGTAAAAATTGCTCAGGTTATACCAGAGGATACAGGGGCAGAGAAGTATGTTCACTCGCTGCTTAAAACAGAAGTGTATCCAAAAACTTTGGATGCAGCCAGCAGGGACTTCTAAAAGTTATTATCAAATTGTATTTTTTAATATGGCAAAAGGAGAAAAGTATTAAAACTGAAAAACATGATACCCTGGCCCTTATTAACATCACCTGTTATTCAGGATGACTGGACAGGTTGGTTCTACCAGGAGAAGACAGTGCTGCAGGTTTCTGGGAACCAAGCCACTTAGAGCATTAAACCAACATTTTAAATTAAATCCAGAAATCTGCTGATAGTCAATGCAGCAACTGCAATATAAAGATAGCTTGGCTCTCTCACCCATCAGCACATGGCTATAAGTAGTTGTCCAAGGTTGTTCCATTCAGAGCACATTGCAGTAGTCCATTGTTCTGGGTTCAATTCTAAGAGAATTTGCCCCATTTCTCTACATTTTAATCCAGACAGCTTTCACTAGATAGTCACAGAATCATAGGGTTAGAAGGGACCTTGGAGGTCTTCTAGTCCAACCCCTTGCCCAAGGCAGGAGTCCTCATACCATCTCGGACAAATGGTTGTCCAATCTTTATTGAAAACCTCCAGCGATTGAGCTCTGGGGGGCAAACTGTTCCACTGCTTAATAGTTCTCACTGTCAGGAAATTCCTCCTTTAGATAGAAAATAAACTATCTGAATGGAGACCAATATAATCAGGAGTTTGTGAAAGGCAGAGTTATGTAGCTAATGATCCCCAGTGAGACACAAATAATAAACAAAGAACTCCCAAACCCCAAACAGGGAGGAGGTAAATTGCACTAATTATTAGAAGTGGGAATAGGTTGTTAAAATGTTTTGACTGTAAGAAAATACGTTGCATCACATTTTGGTTCTCTTTGAAGATACATTATATACTCAGTTTTTTTAAAAGATTCCTTTAAAAAGATTTCTGTTCTGAAACAGAACATACTAAAAATACAGTATTCATACAATGAGTATGGCTCATGCAGTCTTATGAACAGACTTCTGAGTTTCACAAATACTTTGACTATTGCTACAAGGAACAGAATTGTACCTAATATAGGAGGGAGGATTGTTCTTACACATTTTCATACTCCAGTGCTCCACAGATCTGATATTATATGAGGTTGGAAATTATAATGTGAACATGCTTTTCAGAATTTACTTACACAAAGGCTATTTCCTGATTATTGTATAAAGATTCCAACTACAGGTGAAACTCGAAAAATTAGAATATCGTGCAAATGTTCATTTATGTCAGTATGGCAACTCAAAAGGTGAAACCAATATATGAGATAGACGCATTACATGCAAAGCGAGATATGTCAAGCCTTACTTTGCTATAATTGTGATGATTATGGCGTACAGCTTATGAAAACCCCAAAGTCACAATCTCAGAAAATTAGAATATTACATGACATCAATAACACAAGGATTGGAAATAGAACAATATCGGACCTCTGCAAAGTATAAGCATGCATATGTACTCAGTACTTGGTTTGGGCCCCTTTTGCGGCGATGACTGCCGCAATGCGGTGTGGCATGGATGCTATCAGCCTGTGGCACTGCTGAGGTGTTATGGAAGACCAGGATGCTTCAACAGCGACCTTCAGCTCCGCTGCATTGTTCGGTCTCATGTCCCTCATCTTTCTCTTGGCAATGCCCCATAGATTCTCTATGGGGTTCAGGTCAGGCGAGTTTGCTGGCCAATCAAGCACAGTAATCCCATGGTCATTGAACCAGGTTTTGGTACTTTTGGCAGTGTGGGCAGGTGCCAAGTCCTGCTGGAAAATGAAGTCAGCATCCCCATAAAGCTCGTCTGTGGAAGGAAGCATGAAGTGCTCCAAAATCTCCTGGTAGACGGCTGTGTTGACCCTGGACTTAATGAAGCACAGTGGACCAATACCGGCAGATGACATGGCTCCCCAAATCAACACAGACTGTGGAAACTTCACACTGGACTTCAAGCATCGTGCATTGTGTGCCTCTCCATTCTTCCTCCAGACTCTGGGTCCTTGGTTCCCAAATGAGATGCAAAAGTTGCTCTCATCAGAAAAGAGGACTTTGGACCACTGGGCAACAAACCAGTTTTTTTTTTTTTTTCTGTAGCCCAGGTAAGACGCTTCTGACGTTGTTTGTTGTTCAGGAGCGGCTTGACAAGAGGAATACGACATTTGAAGCCCATGTCCAGGATCCGTCTGTGTGTGGTGACTCTTGATGCACTAACTCCAGCCTCAGACCACTCCTTGTGAAAGTCCCCAACACTTTTGAATGGCCTTTCTTGTGCACCTTTTTCTACCACTCTTTTCCCTTCCACATAACTTTCTATTGATGTGCTTTGATACAGCACTTTGGGAACATCCAACTTCTTTTGCAATTACCTTTTGGGGCTTTCCCTTCTTATGGAGGGTGTCAGTGATGGTTTTCTGCACAACTGTCAGGTCAGCAGTCTTTCCCATGCTTGTGATTCCTACTGAACCAGCCTGAGAGACCATTGAAAGGCTCAGGAACCCTCTGCAGGTGTTATGGATTCATTAGCTGATTAGAGTGGGACACTTTGAGCCTAGAATATTGAACCTTTTCACACTATTCTAATTTTCTGAGATTGTGAATTTGGGGTTTTCATAAGCTGTACGCCATAATCATCACAATTATACCAAAGTAAGGCTTGACATATCTCGCTTTGCATGTAATGCATCTATCTCATGTATTGGTTTCACCTTTTGAGTTGCCATACTGACATAAATGAACATTTGCACGATATTCTAATTTTTCAAGTTTCACCTGTAAGTGTGTTCCATGGCTTGTTATTATGTTAAAAAATACATGTAAAATTCACACAACCGCATTCTATACTGCAATCACAATGGTAGCAAAAGTAATTCCCTGAGCTATCGAAGGACATGCCTGGATGGGACAAAGGTTCTCCCTCAGATGAGATAGTTTACAAGGTGGCAATTTTTATCCAATATTTGCAATCCTGTCCCAGCTAAAAACCCTTTAATGCAATTGGGGGATCGCAACATTAGATATGTTGGTTATCTCAATGGGTTAGAATTGTGGATGAGAGAATCATGGAGACATATAAATTGTTTGCATAACACGCTTAACTGGATTGCTGAATTAACCCATTTTTAAGTTCATGCAATGCTTGAGTTCTTCAGCCGGGTCTTTAATTAACTGACAAGTATTGGTATCAGCACAACTATGGCTGTTTTTTTTTAAACAGATATGCAAATGTATCATATTGGAAGCACCAAGGCAAAAACAGCCATTGGCCCCGTATCAGGTTCTCAAGGAGAGCCTTTTTCAATTAACCCTATGCCTTCACTGTTTCTCCTAATTCAGTCTCCAACTTCTATTACATTCACAGCCAGGGAAGCATCTACAGTTATATTGTGTGTGTGTGTGTGTGTGTGTGTGTGTGTGTGTGCATATGTTTGTAAATTTCAAACTCCCATGACATTTTAAACCATAGTGACTGGGCATGCTGAATGAGGATAATGGGCATTTTAGTGCAACTAACTTGTGGAGGATCAAACTGGGGAAAGCTATACAGTATTTAGGCTTCTTTCAAGCCATTGTAGTGATCCAAACTCATAAAATTGTGTTATTAGCCATTTATGTGGTTTTGCCTGGTTAGTGCTGGAATATTATTTTGACTTATTTTAACTCTCTGCTTGGCTTCCCTAAAGGAGTTCCAGATTAAGGTCCAGTTTCATTTATATGGCTTACATGGAATAAAGATGACAGCATTCCTCTGCAGCAAGTACCAATGTTCAAATAATTATTAACGTGAGAATAAGGAGCACAGTTACATTATATATTGTATTACACACACACAAGCTGTTAAAGTCATGCAAGATAACAAAGAAAGGCTAATATGAACCTGTTGAATGGGTTTCCTAATTTGATGAGCATTGCCAAAATATGCCAGCAGATGGCAGAGTTTTACATCCTATGAAAGCCATCTGCCAAGCATCTAATTTATGCTGAGCATTTTTATTGTAAATACAGTACACTTTCATGATTCTAAATAGAACCCTCTTCTGGTAATCATTATATGGAAAATCTCAGTGTGAAATACTTTTTTCCATTTTTAAATCAGACAAGGATTTGCTCCAAGGATTAGGAATCTTTTTTTTTTTCCTCTTTACAACTGTGCTAAGCATTTTAATATAGGAAAGGCCAGCTCTCTATAAGGATGCTATTAAACCTGTTGGCTTTAGCTGAAAGAGGGGTCATGAGACTCAGCTAAGGAAATGGAAGAAGGAGAAAAAAGTTACCCAATTCTAACCTTTGACAGAGTGTGGGGTCAAGACACAGAGATAAAGGAGGGAGACAAAATCTACTCAGAGTTATTTGGACAAGGAATTCTTTTCCCATTCCCTGCTGTTACACAGTTCCTGTTCTGTATGGCCTGGATGATGAATGGAAAACTTTCCACCTCCCTCAAAGAGACAGGGATCAGAGCAGCTAAAAGTTGTACCAAAATGCCTCATTCTTTCCCACTCAATCTCTGGGGAGCCCAATCTTAAGTTTTCTGAGAGGGGTATGCATCCAAGCTTAGTTGCCCTCCAGATATATTCTGGGAGCTGTAACCTCAACACATCTGAAGGGCATTAGATTGTGATGGCAACATGAAGAGAATAAGTTTGATACAAATGGAATTAAGATTTACAAATAGTCCTCGACTTACAACCACAATTGGAACCGGAGCTTCTGTCACTAAGCAATGCGGTTGTTAAGTGAGTTGCACCCAATTTTACAACCTTTTTTGCTGCAGTCGTTAAGCAATTCACCATGGTCATTAAGCAAATCACGCAGTCTTTCAGCAAATCCAGCTTCCCCCATTGACTTTGCTTGTTGGAAGCCCCTGGGAAAGTCACAAATGGTGATCACATGACCCCGGGATGCTGCGACAGTCGTAAGTGAAAGGACTGGTGGAAAGTCACTTTTTTCTGCACTGTCATAACTTTGAATGGTTGTTAAATGATTGGTTGTTAGTTGAGGACTACCTGTGTATCAACAAATCTGGAGCTTTGAAGTACTATTAGATTAAAACTTGCAGACCCCCTAGCACAGGCCAAACTGCAAACTAAGACAGGCATGAAAAACCCAGGGGCCGTGGTCTGCATGCAACTCAGCATCAGTAATTGCACCACCAGAAGTTGGTGGTAAAACTTTTGAACAATATTTTCAAAATCCTTGGCCCCATCCTATGGACATCACTATGTTACTCGACATGCCTCCTAAGTTCCTAGAGGCCTAAAGCTTGTTTTAAAATTCATTACGGCCCACACTTGAACAATTTTACCCGGACTTTAATGTTAGACTCCTCCATGCTTAGCTTCCCAAACTTGCCACTCAACCTGGCAAGACTAGATAAGAATTCTTATTGTTTTATTGCCTACGTGGATTTTGCCACTACTGTATGAAAGACAACTGCCCTCTGTCAGTATGACAGTATTACGGTGTGGTCCCCTCTTATACCTAGTGTAGTTTAAATCCACCAGTTCTCTCCCCCCCCTTCCACTTTCCCCATGCCTTATCAGATTTTTTGCCTTGCACTTTTCATTGTTGGAGTTAGATGACTGTTATTGACGGAACTGAGATCTCTGCCCTGAGAAACTGTGGTGCTCAGCTTCCAACTGAATAAGCTATGTGCAAGATACTGTGCTTTCAGGTTGAATCTAGGAGGATGACCACGCTAGTTGATATCCCATTTTAGGGCTACTAGATCTGAACTACAAAAATCTGAAGGCCATGGATAGCAACAAACCATTTCTGTCTATCGTTGCTGCCATCTAGTGGTCACGCACAGTTTTGCAGTCCAGATCTGGTAGCCCTTTTACCTGACTGCTGTTGCTTTTTATTCTGAGGTAAGTCTCATTAACTTCAATGAAAAAGAAATATCTGAGAAATGTCACATTAGGCTGGATGTCAGTGGAGATCTTTCTACTGAATTCATATAATGTGACATGAACAATCTTATTTTATTTTGGTTTTGAATTTATTTATTATGTTAGCAGAATTTTTTTTTAAGTGAACAGCTTTTATACCGTTTCCAGCTCAAGGATCAATAGATCATCAGTAGTTCCTCAGCTTCTGAGACCAGATTTTGTCTTACTATTTCCTTTTCTTGATATGGGAAGTATTAAAGTTTAATTCTCCCATTGTTGCTTCCCCATCTTTTTCTTTTTCTTACTGCTGAATGCTCTTGCCTGGGATTTAATTTACTGATAGGACAAAATCTTTCAGAGCTGCACTTAACATATTTTATTGATTGCAGACCACTGTATGGTTTTAATTTGCATTCCTGGCATTTTTAAAGCAGCCTTAACATGCTCTCACATTCCTCTCCTTCCTTATAATTTCTGTCCTTCCTTGAAGGTGTGATCTAATCTTTCCAGCCTTTGTCTTCCCCGTTAAGTGATTGAAGGGGACATGGAGAGAGGCCTGATTTGGCAGCCCTTGTTAAAAAGTTTGTTTATGTTGTTGATTTAAGCCACTGACAAGCAACTCTGGCACCAAATGCTCCCAGCAGCTGAGGAGGAAATTACTGATTTTCCACAGGCCCCATTCGTGAAGGAGAAACCAATGTACTTATTTGGCTATTTCCCTTTCCCATGATTACCACCAGAGGATAAGTTTGACCAGCACTGTTTGTTGGGCAGCGAGCTGACTTTTACAACATTATTTTGAGTGTGTTCTTGTATTTGAGATCCACTTGCTGAGACGCTATAGGGTTTGATGGAAATCATGGAACAACAGTAGCAGTTATGAAAAGACACTTGGGTTGAAAGGATCATTCCAAATAAGCCCACAAAGCTAATGGAGCTATTTCACCACAAAAACAGGGGTGACGGGTGGGGGGGGTCAAAAAGGTCAAGGGGGCAGTCATGGCTGTGCAATCAAAACCCCATCCCCTTTTTTAACATATGTCATGTGAAGGGTCAAAGCAGAGTAGAATTCTGGGTAGGAAGTGGACAGCAGATGGGGCATACAAGTAGTAGTAGTGGTGGTGGTGGTGGTGGTAATAATAATAATAATAATAATAATAATAATAATAATATCATCATCATCATCATCATCATCATCATCATCATCCCAGGTCCTTGGGAGGGACTCGATAGGTGGATAAAAATGCCAAATCCAGTCTAAACATCTGGTTGACTATGCAACCAACCACAATAATAATAATAACAACCACAACAACAACAACTCTCAAGTCTGATTCTATATACTCCATGGAGGGAGAAAGCGCAATACTTCTGATGTTGCTCAACTAAAACTCACAGCATCTCGCCCTGTTGGCCATATTGCCTGAGACTGTTAAGACATGTAGTTCAACAACAGGTTCCTCCCCTTTATTATATCCTGTAACTTCACAGTCCAATCCTTTTTGGTGGAACAACTTTATCCCTACCCCTGACTTGACACAGAAAATTGCCTCTCTCCATTGAGTTGTAGGCAGCGGGGAACAGCTGCCATGCAACATTTATACATTGCCATGAAAGAGAGAATGTGGTATTACACAGCATGGATCTGCCCCCAGCAAGACCATAGGCCAGATGATAGGGCACTTGACTGTTTCACTCTGTTTTTTAAAGAAATGACTCTTTGCATAAAGCAGTCCGTTTTCAGGGTAATCATGGTAATATGCCTCAAGATTTTTGATAAATACCACTAACTCCTCTCCACTCTAGGAGGGGAATATCCACAAGTCTACTATCAAGATGGTATGATTGAAGTCCCAACCCTTTTTACATGCATTCCCATGTTAAAAGGGGTGGGGCTTGATGGACAGTTGCAGTCACCATCTTGACTTTTTTTACCCCTCCCCCCAAGATGCCCCTACTCCACTTCAACTACCAAGGGGTTCAAGGACAGAGCATTGTGCTAAGCCATTGTTTATTTAACCATGGTCTATTGAATAAACTATAATTGGCTGGGCTTGTACAATGCATTAACCCATAATCCATAGTTTACAACACCCAGTAGCTGGGCTCAGTATGGTGGACCTTTGGGCTTAACATAATGTACATACCTAGCCAAAAATTTATTTAAGTTAACTGCAGTATGCCACCCTATTTGCAATCTTGTTCAGTTGGTTTAGTATAATTTTTAGTTAGAGAAATATCAAGCTGCTTCTTTGTGATAGATGTAAAAAAAAATAATTTTAAGACATTGGTTAGAATGATCATAGTACAACTGACTTTTTTCTTCTTTTCTTATTAAGACTTTTGTGTGTAATTTTCTAGGAATCTTATATTACAGGAGAAGCATGCAGCAGGTTCCCTAAGTCAAACATCATCTTGCAGGACCCAAAAAGCGGGACTTTTTTTTTGCTGCACCTGCCCTGTGGAATACTATTCCTTCCAAGATTAGATTGGACCTGACCCTGCCAGCTTTTCAGAAGTCTCTTCAGACATGGATGAGTTCCTGGCCATGGGCATCAGAGTGTTAATTGGAGCTTGTTGTCTGCCTAGATTGGTTTGGCTCCTCAGCTGTGGTTTATGTTTTATATTATGTTGCTTGTATTGTTACTGAATGTTGTAATCCTCCCAGAG